>CM027862.1:41274064-43674064 GCA_016097605.1 Eucalyptus guilfoylei | reverse complement strand
CTAGAACCATCTTCACGGACATTGTGTCCAGCTCAACATATTCTAGTTCTACTGCCCTTCCATGCCCTGTTTGACGATCTTTGTACATATTTTCTTCATGAAATATGACATTCTAACTGCAAATGACTTTGTTATTATCATAATCCCAAGACCTATAGCCATACTCATCGCCACCATAACCAATAAAGACGCACTTTTGGGACTTAGCATTAAGCTTATTCTTACCCTCCCTATCAATTAGGGCATATGCAATACAACAACAAAAATTTAGATATGAATACTTAACATTTTTACCTAACCATTGCTCTTGTGGTATTTTTCCATCCAACACACTAGATTGACTCTTGTTGCTTAGATAAAAAAAACTGCATCAATTGTAGTAACCCATAAGTATAGTGGGAGACCCACATGTAGTCTAATGCATCTTGCACATTTTAGAATAGTCCTATTCATCCTCTCAGCTACGTCGTTTTCTTGAGTAGTTCTAGGAACAATTTTCAACCCGTGTACACTTTCCCAGCTCAAGTATTCTGCAAATTCCTTACGTATTCACCACCATTATCAGACTTCAAGGCTTTAGTCTGATAACTTTTTTTTTCTACCATGGTCTTCCATATTTTGAACATCCAAAATACTTTTGATTTTTCTCTAAGAGAATAGACCCAAGTCTTCCTTGTTGCATCATTAATGAATGTGATAAAATTTCTCTTACCACCATAAGAGAGTTCCTAAGCCGGTCCTCACATATCAATGCAAACTAACTCTAGTTTCTGGCTTTTATTCTGCGCCCATTCAATTGAAAATTGATTCTTCTATTTTCCATAAATGCGACTCTCACCAAAATCCGACTCAACTTTCTACAAACCTAGAAGTAACTTTTTGAATGTAATTGTTTTACATTATTTCCACCAATATGTCCCAAACGATAATGCCAAAGAGTAAACAAATTATCTATAACCACCATAGTTGCACCTATATCACTAATATTGTCTCCTTGAAGATGGTAAATTGTACTCGTACGCTTTCCCTTTGCTACTACTCTTGCCCCTAAGGTTATCTTCTACTCTCCACATCCAAAGATTGTTATCAAGCCTTCTTGGTCAAGTTTACTAGTTGAGATTAGATTTTTCTTTAATTTTGGAATATGTCTGGTTTCATGCAAAACTAGATGTCATCCACCTGAGATGTTCATAGTCACAATTCTTTTTTTAATAATCAGACATATGTAGCCATTTCCCACAACCACTTGTTTGAAATCTTCATTGGCATAATTAGTAAATATGTCACTTTGCGAGGTGCAATGGAAAGGTGCATAGGAATCAATAAACCACTTGTCTATCATCAAGTCAAATTCTACAAACAAAAACACAAGTTCTCTAGCAAAGGTTCATCGCTAACCACACTCGCTCCTTGATTCTTATCTTGCTGCTTCTTTTGTAGGCTTCAGATTGAAACCTCCGATGTCCGGTTTGGTAACAAAACTAACACTCATCTTTTGCAACTTGTCTATTTCCCCTTGATTATGACCTACCACACCTGCTAAATTTTCCTTTGCTTTTACTTCTTCTACAATTCTGCTAGTGTCGTCGAATATGTTGATGCCAAAACATTATCTCCACCTGATACTTTTCCTTGCATCTTTTCATCCATGATACAGCTCACAGCATCATCCAGAGTCAAATCATCCTTCATGGTACTCAAAATTCCTTGCATTGCAATATTGTAGCTTTTCGGAAGGAAACATAAAAACAATAAAGCTTGAAATTTCATGTCTAGAATTATGCCAGCGGTTTCAATTGATTTGTGACTTGTGTGAAACCATCAATATGCTCTGCCATAGAATCTTTGTCAAATAACTTCATATTAAGTAGTTTTTTCAACGAAAATACTTGATTTGATGAGAACGGTTTCTCATAAATATTCATCAAAATATCTATGGCCTCTTTTGCAGTTTTTGCTTTCAACTTGTCAAATATTAATAAAATACTGTGTTGAATTTATCAAGCGATAATTTTGACAAGATGTATCCATTGGACAATAGATACAGGAGAAAAAAAGGGCTACTTTTATTCAATTCTAGAGTTGAAAATGCCATTCAAGCACTACAACAGTTTAGTTTTATAAATAAAAACATGATGAATTGTTCTTCCCCAGCCAATTAGTAATTACATAAGCTAAAGGTCGATATCTTTTCACTTTCACATATATGCTCCCCAACTGCTAGCACAAATCATTACACTAGGCCTCTGTACAAGGAAATGACTATAGCATAGATTTAGTGCATAAAAGCACTAGTGGTGACGAGGCATTTAGGTGTGTCCAATATTTTCTCCCAAGTGCATGGGTCACTTGAGCCTTATGATGTTCTCAGAGAAGTTCTTTTTTTTCTTTTTTTGCATGATTAATGCAATTATCTTTTTGAATTTCAATAATTAATTTGTGATATGGTTCTTGCATAATGGTCGAAAGACCCCATTATAAGAGTCACAATATGAAGCCATGCAAAGATAGCACACTTAACCATTCAAGGTCACAAAAATCGCAAATTATACCCCTCTCGTAAAATCTTCCATTAACCAATACTTTCTTTTTTCCTATTCTTAAGTGGATCAAGAACATCAAATAACTATGGATTCGATGCTAACATCCATACTACTGAGATTCTTGCTAGCAACTTTTACCGCACAACGTAACCATAAATGTTACCACGAAACACAAATAATAAAACCTCAAGTCAAGCCATTGATTCCAACAGCACTGGTCCAGAAACAAGTTCATCCCTCACATACGGTATTGTTTTCCTCACAATTAACTTCATTGGAGTAGACCCTTTGTCGGCAAGTAATAGCAAACGCTTACATTCTGGCCTTTACAACAATTATTTGGTCCGACTCATGCGCAAAGACCTGCTTTATCCCGAGAATGTACGGTAAAAACTAAGATTTTAACTTTGACGGCTTCACTTTTTTCCATGCAGATGACAGTATGGTGAGAGCCTGGGCGCGCATGATAAAATTTCTGTTTCTCGATTTCTCTTTCTCGTTTAGGAAGAGGTTTGGAGCAATCGTTTGGTAACGATTTGATTTCTCTATTTTTGAAATAGATTTCTATTCCGAGAAATAGAAAAATCGAAGAAATCGAAAATTTGAAATTTTTAACTTCTCGGTTTACGAAATAAAAATAGAAATTTTTTTTTTTGGTAAGGTAAAAATAGAAATTTTTTTTCTTTTCTCCATTTGGGCATCATTCTTCGTTCACGGACTTTTCTATTTGGGCGTTGCTTCTCCTTCTCCTCTCAATGCTTCAACCAAACCCTAGCGCCGTCAACTCCGAACAACCTGTCCATCCTCGCTGTCGACTCCGAATCCATCCTTCTTGCCATTGTTGACTCCGACGTCATTGCCGTCCTCTTACTGGTCAGATCATCGCTCATCTCACCGCCGCCGTCCTCAGACCGTCTAATTTGCTTCGGTCGTCCCGTCGAACTAGCCTCCTCCGTTCACGTCCTCGTTTGGATTTGGATTGCGCCTTCCTTCCTCATATGCCGGAAATTCCATGAAATTGTATTTTCACATTTTGTAATGTATTAGTATTATTTCGACTATTATTTTGTATTTGAGGATATCCTATGTTGTTTTAGTATTATTTGGACTATTATTTTGTATTTGAGGATTTCCTATGTTGTTTTAGTATTATTTGGACTATTATTTTGTATTTGAGGATTTCCTATGTTGTTATCTAATCAATTTCTATTCCTAGAAATAGAAATTTTATTCTATTATCAAACGGATTTCTGTTCCAGAAATAGAAATTTTGAGTCGTTATCAAATGGATTTCTTTGCTCAGAAACTTATCCGGGGAATAGAAATTGAGAAATCAATTTCTGGAACAGAAATTTTGTCATGCACGCCCCAATTTAGCAGAGTGAACTGCCAATCGTTTCTGAAGCTATTAAGGTCGTCAAGAGATTCCATGAGCATATTTTCCCGCGAGTCCCACTCTTTGGACCGTGTCAATAATGGAATATGTCCCATCTTCATTCGTCTCCTTGTTTGCACTCTAATCGATAAGACGCCTGGTTGCGCCCAAGGTCGATGCGTGGCTGATACGTACTCGAGTTTCTCTTGCAGCGAGATTGGAGAAGCTGGTGAACTGTGAAGTTGAATTAACTGTTGTATTAATAATTCATGTAATTCAAGAGATTATTTTTTAAGGAGCCATGATGACAAAATGCTATTTGAGTTACCGGGTGTAATTGAGAATTTAAAAACACTTAAGAGTGTTTGAGTTGTTCAAGTATAGTTATGATCTCAATTACATCGCTTTAATTATGATGAAATTTTATACCGATCTCGTCGAGAACCTATATCACATCAATCATATAATGTAAATCCATTGTTTGTTTGATTTTTCATCCCATCTATTTTTATTCGATCGCTTGTCCTTTTATTCACAAGAACAGATAATAGGCAGTTGGAGACGTGTTACCTTTTCAACAAAGGGAATCATAATTCTGACCAAACAAACAAACAAAAAAACAACAAAGGGAATCATAATTGGATGAAAAGTAAAATGGGCCGACTCTTAACCAACCTACGGAAAGTAGGATGGGCATCATCACATTCACAGCACGAATGGAAGTGCAAATTAATTCAAAAGAAGATAAAAGGACCGTCTGCTATTAATGATGGGGAACAAGAGAGAGAAATATCGTGGGCCAAAACGTTCCCGCCTGGGTCCCACGATCCTCGAAGTGGCCGCTTCCGACCCTTGCGTCGGCATCCTCGCGATCGTCTCCGCGTCGCCATCTGCGGCAGGCATCGGAAGCAGCCGCCCTTCCTCAGGGGGCCGGCGAAATCTCCGCCCTCCTTGCTGAGGGAACCGTGTTTTTCGCAGCTACTAAATTGAGGGAAAAAAGAAAAAAAAGAAAGAAAGACAAAAACATTACCAGTTTTGGATGACCTATCATCATAAGTAGCTACAGAGTAGACTATTATTCATAGACAGATTATACTCACCACGACATTCGCTTCCAGCTTTCCTCATGTTGCATCTCTTGGGAATAGAGGTAGCCGCGGCAGGGATGATCTGGACCTCCTTCGCTGCAGGGGAGAGAAGGACAGCGCAGAGGCAGCGAGGACCGATACCAATGAGCGTACTGACTTTGGCGCAGCAGGGAGGCGGGACCTTGGCCTGGGGGTCTCTAGCTGCCCCAAGGCAAGGACTCAGCATGGCGAACCCTGACCTGATTGGGATCCTCCCGCATTCTCCGGCAGCACTCGCTTCCCGAATGAAGCCAGTCGCCAATGCTATGGACAAAAGCATAAAGATAGCAACTCGAGAATTGCTGCCCATTTTCCTTTTTGGAGATTGCAGGAAACGATTTCTGTACCCACACACATATATACAGACACATGCATGTACGTCCAAAACAAGGGAGCAAAAGGGCGTGAGACGTTGGATCGCTGACACGTTGACACCCGGGGTGGCGGAGCGACCAAATCGAGCGTTGGGGATGGCGGAACCAGTTGGTGGTACCGGATCATTCTTGGGAGGCCCAGATTTAGGATCGGGCGTCGTCCAGGACAGAAGTCACGAGCTTGTCCAGGACTTCTCAGTTCCCACCAAGCCAAAAAGAGGAACACATCGAGAAAAGCGCCCACCTTTGCCAAAAGATACTCCAGAATTTAAAAAAGAGGAACACAGACAAAAAACAAAAAACCAACAAAGGCGTGGTGGGGGAGCATTGAAATTGAGTCCAACCCACTCGCGTGTAGTTCATGTTCTGTTCGACAATGGTCCGTCTAAAATTATCTAGCTAATAATAAAGAAATATGCCATTTTTTTAATATAGTATAAAATTGAAAATTTTCTTTTTTATGGTTGACCTCATAACAACTTATCTATTTTTATACTCTCATCTCAAAAGCTCACTCGTTGAACTTTTTATTAAGTTCATTAGTCTAATATATATATAGTCTCTTTATCTATTATATCAAAAAAGTTATATTTTTTCCTCATAATATTGATGGATAATCTTATACAGAGCATGTTAGACATTACAAGAATATTGAGGAATATACTAAAAGATTATGCACAATAAGGTATTTGGATTTTTTTTTCCATAAACAATTCATAGATTATATTAATTTATGTCAATCCAACGTAATAATATTTCAGATGCATTTTAAAAAAGAAATTCTTACTTTATCAATAAATTTCATCTACTTAACAATTTATCTATAAATTTGATCGACAACGTAGAAAAGAACTAAAATTTTTGGAAATTTTCCTTTTCAACAAAACAAATTTTTATGGAAGTAATATCTAATCATTAAAAGAAAGCATCTTTAATAAACATGAAAAACCTACAATAAACAAAAACTAAATCTATATGAAATCCTTAATTATGATATGCAAATGCTACATATATATAGAAAAAATAAAAAAAAAGGAAATTAAATAGATTTGAGACCACCAATTTGAATCGCAATTGAAGATCGAGGGCGATTTTATCTTTTTAATGAAAATTGAGTGAATTTAGTTACATAGAAGGTGGAAATAACACCACTTTTTGATATTTATGATTATCTTGTTATATTTAATAGTCATCTTATATATAAGCTAATGTAATTTTTATCACAATATGTGGAAGTGTATCTATTCAACTTTATCAATTTCAAACCCAACTCACCTAAATTTCGAGTTGAACTCAAGATTGAGTTAATGGGATATCTCTTTTTGTCCAATCGAGCGCGGACTTGTTAATATTTAGCTCGATAAGCTCTGGGGACTTCATCAAGTTTTCCCCTGTACTTACAAAAAAGACAGAACACGCATAAACTACACGGCAGTTTTACTAATCTCGAGCTCGAGTTTCGTTTGTAAGTGACGAGTCGAGTGGAGGTCGAGTTGGACGAGCTGTCGAGTCGAATAGGTTAGACTCTCGAGGTCGGTCGGCCCATGTCGTACGATGACCATGTGGTCCCCAAAATCCTCAAGCTGCAACTATCTGACGCGCCCCAACAGCGACGTTGATCGTCGATGCCCCCGAAGGCCCCGAGAGAATATTCGGTGCACTGTGATCAACAACTCATATTTACTCTAGTCTAGTTAATGAGCGACACATGTCGCGCTTGGCCCCACTCGTCAAAAATTGACAAAGTCTCTCTCGTCTCTCTCTTCACATTCTCTCTCCCTCCCTCCCTCTCTCTCCCTCCCGACTTGCGCTTTGCCCTCAGGGAGGGTCCTGGGTGACCAGCCGTCGGCGCTTTACCATGTGTCATGGTAACATTCTATAGGTCATGCTATGAAAGGTACTGCACTTTTGCGAATAAAGAAACTACGGAGGTGGAACAAGACTAGAATAAGTTAATTGAGTTGTATTAACACATGTGGTCTGGTCCAAGGCAAGGTGGGGCTAACAAGCGGAGCTGGGTCTTGTTAACAATGAAGATGGAGAGATAATTGCAGAAATTATGAAAAGACTGGAGAAGAACAGGTGCTACAAAGAGAAGGTTTAGAGCATAGGCACGGGATGGTAGAGCAAAGCTGAAATGAGCCAATAAGCTTGCAATAGTTAAGTGTCCTTTATGTCAGGTTGTTAGAATGTCTAAACCAAAAGTTTGAGATGATAATTGGAGGGAGACTATATGCATTTAGAAGGCCAATGAAAACCCCATAGACAAGTGACATGGGGTATTGTGACACTCCCTCTCACATGCAAATATGGCACATGGAACTGACAAATGGGGAGCTTCACATGTAAAATAAATCTGGTGCGAAACTCGGCTCCGTTTCCATATGAGAATGTCCTATCCAAAAGCTTAAGTTGATAAATGGTGGGAGGCTACATAAACATAAGGTCCATTGAAAGTCATAGACAAGTGATATGAGACACTCATAACCTGTTCTCTTTCTCCTATTAGGTTAGGGAGTATTAATAGTCGTGCTAAGATTAGAACATGCCCAATGTAGTAACTGCCGTAGAACTTGAGACCAGCTTAATTGTGACTCGCTTCTATTTTCTTACATAATATGTCTTATAGCCAACATTAATAATCTCGTCACCACATCCCATAAAGTAATCTAAAAAGAGAAGTTGCTTATACAGAAGGGTCTTATAGTGCCGCCAGTGGCATGTTTCACATTTTGAAATCTGTTGTAATTGCAAAGAATGAATTTGTCACATGGAACTAGCACTTGGTGGGGGAGCTAATACCAGCATTTCTCTATTTATTTTTTTTTAATCTTTTTTTGGAGAAGGGAAAAGTGCTAAAAAAGTCCTAAACATTTTGCATTTGTGCCAACCTAGTTCTAAACCTTTTTTTTCTATGTCAATTTAGTCCTAAACCTTTTTACGTTGTGCCGATTTAGTCATTTCCGGCCAATTTTGGCCAAATTTTGCTAACTAGATGCTAGCCGGATGACGTGGCTTCGTTGGTGCGCGTTGACGACAACTTTTATAATATTTTAATATTTTTGAATTTTTCTTTTTCTTTTTTTCCTTCTCCTCCTCCTTCCTCCAGCCGGTCGCCGGACCTTGGTGACTGGCCAAAGGCGACGGCTGGCGAGGTCAAGGTCGACCTCACTGGCCACCTTGCCAGTGACCGCGAGGGCGACCTCACACTAGGCAGTGAGGCCCACCCGCCCAACACTGCCATGGGCGAGGCTCGACCCTTGCCAGATCCGGCGAGGGTGAGCCTCGCCCGCCCAGCGCGAGGCCGCCCTCAAGGCCTGGGCGGCGAGGCCAGCTTGAGGCGTGAGGGCGGCCTTGCGCCGGGCTGACAGGGCTCACCCTCGTCGGATTTGGTGAGGGTCAAGCCTCATCCATGGCCGGCGATGGTGAGAAGTAAATTGTTACTAGTACCGGTAAGCGTACATTAACAAGTGAAAATTAGTAAAACAAAGCCTTGTAAAAAAGTTGGTTCCAAGTATTAAGCAAGCCGGGAAGGCACCAATTGCTGCAGTCAGCATAACGATCTGGGCGAGCTCTTTACTTTGGGCTCAATTTGCCGTTTGTAGATAGTAGTTTGTCTGCCTTTTCGCAAAGCTGAGAGCATCGTTATGTCGAGAAGATATGCCGGCATTGCTGGACTATGCAGGTCTTTAATAACTTCATCTACGGGTCTCATGTGCTCTAGGTATTCACCAAGATATGCAGTTCTACTCATCGGCATTGTCTTGCCATAACCGTTTCTGGTGGCTGTGCTGGTTGTTGCTCTAGCGCTCCATTCAGCCGGGCTGTAGATGTTATACAATCACTTGATTCAATCACTTTTGTTACTCAGAGAAAATCTCTGTCTTATTTTCGTTTTCAAATTAAGTCTATCTAAAATGAGCCCTTGGAGATAACAGTCGTGTAAAGTCATAATCATGCCTCCCCTTCTTATGCAGCATTTGTATACCACCAAAAGCAGCACAGAGAACACAACAAGACACGATATGGTTATGGCAATTTTACCACCAGCAGACAAGTTGCCATTTGCCCAAAATTGAGGACAGGCAAAGAAGGTGCCTTTCTTTCATAGATGTTAAACTATAATGTAATAAGCACTACAAATAAGAAAAGACGACAATACCGATATATATCAAGTAGTTCGTCAAGGGAAAGCATTTTACAAGCGCAGACCAACTACATGATAGTTTCATTGTGCATCATGCAGTATGATAAAGACCAAACAGACCCAGCAGTCTAGATACAATCAAAAAGCACAAAGAAAGGCACTGGTTACTAATCTGGAATAAACCTCGACATTTCTCCCGACGTTTTTTATTGATCAACTATCTCCATCATCCTCATAAACTAACAAAAATCATAATATGCAAAACGACGAATTCTTTCAGTGGGTTTGCAATGTTGTTCAATTGGTAGAGCTCTGAAAACTAATCGTGACGTTTCGGCTAGCTCTATCCTCGCTCCTTACTGTGGCCCTTGCATAGTCCAGGACCCAAATTTCTCTCCTTTGGACACATAACTTCAAAAATTTCAACGACTTTACAGCGTTACACGATTCCAGCTAGGGGTGATCGGTTCCTGGTTCAGTCCGGTTCCAAGGTGGAACCGGGAACCAAACCGGGAGAATCGGTTCCCAATTTTGGGAACCGTGGACCGGACCGTTTGGTCCTAGGACCGGGAATCGGACCGGACCATTGGTTCCGGTCCCGTCCAGTCCGGTCCAACAGAATCGGCACTTTCTTTTTCACTAAAGAACGACCATTCACTAAAGAACGATCATGCTCTGGACCGATCAATCCAATTCGGTTCCCGGGCAATCTAATAAAACTACTCACACATATTTTCACGTGCAAAATATTCAAACTTCACTTGCGTGAATATCAATCACAGTTTATGTGTTTCACGCTTGCCATGAACAATGTGATTAAAGGTTGTGCTTGGCTTAGGTTTTATAGACAATCTCTATGAAACTAACAAGTAAGTTTTCTCTATAAATAAAGAGTAACAACAAGAGCTTTGGTGGTCTCTTGGCCACATAAGAGGTTGTTACCTCAATTGCAATTCCGATTGCAATAAATTTCATATATAATATTCATAAATTATATGTGTTTATATATTATATGTATATAAATTATATATAAAAAAATTTGGTCCGGTCCAGTCAGTCGGTTCCCACCTTGGAACCGGGAACCGGACCGCTGACCGTGGGAACCGCCCAAAACCGGCCGGTCCGGTCCGGTCCCGGTTCGGGCGGTTTCCGTTGTACACTGGAATTTCCAGCGACGCAAAGGTCTCGATACAGGGCAAAGCAGTAGAGAGCTACGTAAAGCAACCCCAAGCCACATGATTAAACTCCAATTTCAGAGGGGCAGGCAAAGGTGGTGCGGATACCTGAGACCCGGCCTCTTGCGCGGAGGAAACGGGGGCGTCGCCCGTTAATGAGGTCTGGAGCGAAATTTGAAATAAAGCAGGAGAGAGAGCGCCGTGTAATTAATAAGAAGAGATTATCATCCTGAGAATGCTGCAAAGTTCTTATTTTTTTTCTTCTTTTAATTTTCACGTCACTCGACACATATTCACCCATTTTAATGGATCATGCATGCCATGGTGCAGATGACGTGATGATTAGCAATTAGTGAATATTTTCTCATATAGAAGGGGCCGGTAAGATTATTCAAAACGGAGTTTTTTTATTAATTTTTTTGTGGCAACTGAGTCAGAAGGCCGACGTGCAATTTGGCCTTGAAATTTCTGGATCAACGGTCAATGCTTCCGGTTTCAATAAAAGGTACAGTTAAATATCTAGTGGAAAGTTCAACGGATATAAAAATAAAAAAAAATAAAAATAGCTGGCGTACTGAGGTGGGGGGGGGGGGGGGGCAAGGAAAACATACCTATTTACCAAAATCACTCTCATGGGATCTCTATTCATTTTTTGCTTTCTTTGTCCAAGATAATGATCCTGAGATTAAAAATTAGGAAATGAAATCTTTGATATCATCTTAGAAATTCCAATCTAAAAACTTAAACTTAAGGTAATGGAGATCATACGAACATAAATAGCATTTATGACATGTTGTCAAAGGAGATTGGATATTACTTCAGCACTAGATATCTTCTAAGTTGTCAATTCAAAAGAATGTCATCATAGCGTTCGGTGGCATTGAAAACAAAAGGCATAATTGTACAAACAATCCCTGAACTTTGACTTAATGTGCAATTTGATTTATGAACTTTTGATTTATTCAATATGACTTCTGAATTTTAACTCAATATGCAATGTGGTTCTTGAACTTTTAATTTATTTAATATAATCTCTAAATTTGGAGAGAATTACCAAAAAGTCTTAAACTTAATTCAATTGTAAACCTTTCTTCTTCTTTCTTCTGTCAATTTTTTCTTAAACTTTTTGCAATTGTACCAGTTTAGTTCATCCAGCCAAATTTGGCTGGCCAACGTTAACATGAACCCCATTTGATAACGGCCGTTCGGCGAACGCTGACGTGATAATTTTTTAATATATATTTTCAAATTTTTTAATCCTTTTTTTTTCCCATCTTCTTCTTCCTTTGGCCGATCGACATCAGGCAAAGGCAAGGCCTGGTACGGTCAGCCTTACTGCCTAATGGCGAGGCTCATTCCTGTCGACCATTGGCGAGGACGAGCTTCACCCAATGATGGTGAGGTTGTCGCCGCCAAATCTGGCAAGGCTTGGCCTCACCTAGTGATGGGGAGGTTGAGCCTCGTCGTCCTTAGATGAGGAGCCTCGTCAACCACTAGCGAGGTCAACCCCCGCCTTGGCTGGGCATGGCCTCATCAGATTGGGCGAGGCTCCGCCTCCGCCAACCATGGTGAGAGCGAGCCTTGTCGCCTTGCCATGGCCAGGCGAGACCGAGCCTCACTAAATCTGGCAAGGCCTTGCACAACGACAGCAAGGCTAGCCTCGCCATGGCTAGGCGAGGCTCGCTCTCACTAGTGGCCGGCATGGGTAAGCCTCTTCATTAGCCACCGAGGCTGACCTCATCGGCTCTCACCTTCTTAGGAAGGAGAAGATGGAAAAAAGAGAATAATTTTTTAAAAAAATATATTAAAAATAAGTAAAAAATGTTTACGTCAACATTCGTCGGATGGTTGCACAAGACTTGCCTTATGCTGGGTTGCCTCTAGACCAAGATTGCCATGCTGGTTCTTGAAGACCACTTGCATCCCACCATGTCCAAACCACGTGAAGGTACTATCAACTGTCATGTCTGATTTAGTTGAAGAGACTTTTATCTTCTCTCTACCCTTTTTACCGCCTCTTTGATATGAGAGCGGGTCCGGTGTCTCCTCTGCAATAGATTTGTGGTTCCTCTATTCTCTCTACTCCGTGTCTATCGCTATAGAATACAGCGTCTTTGTGAGCTCCGCCACACCATCAATACTATCCTTTGTTGTGGGTGGACTCGTGTCCTCATTGGGATTTTGTTCGGGACCTCAATCCTCATTACCTTTGTGTGTTATCCTTTGGGCTCCACCGGAGCGATCGCCCCTCGGAAAATTGAATGAACGAATATAGGACCGCACAACACCAACGCAAGTGGTGGACCGTCACATGAATGGAACACCATCGCGACAGATAAGATATCTGAAAACAACTAGATACAGGTCTAAATGTCCGCACAAGACTTTGCAATTGCCTATACTATATGTTTTTGGAAGGGAAAAGTGTTTAAAAAGTGCTAAACCTTTTGTACTTGTGCCAATCTAGCTCGAAACCTTTTTTTAGTATCAATTTAGTTCTAAATCTTTTTACTTAGTGCAGATTCAATCATTTCCGGCCAATTTTGGCCGAATTTTGCTGACTGAATGCCGGCCAGTTGATGTGGCTTGATCAATGCTAACGTGGACAAACTTTAATAATATTTTCATTTTTATTTTTATTTTTATTTTTATTTTCTTGCCTTGCCACCGGCCTCGCGCTGGGCGGCAAGGGCAAGGTGGCCGGCGAGGTCCGGCGAGGTTGACCTCGCCGGCCGTTGCCGAGGTCCGGCGACCGACGGGAGGAGGGGAAGGAAAAATAAAATTCATAAATATTAAAATATTATTAAAAGTTATCCACGCAAAGATCGATCGGCCACGCGTCAGCTGGCCGGCGTCCTGTCAACAAAATCTGGCTAAAATTGGTCGGAAATGACTGAATCGGCACTAAGTAAAAAGGTTTAGGACTAAATTAGCCAAAAAAAAATGTTTATGACTAAATTGGCACAAACACAAATGGTTTAAGATTTTTTTTAACACTTTTCCCGTTTCTGGAACGTAAGCAACTCATGAAAGTCAAGGGCAACTTGCGGTTTTGATAGCGTCGATTGCGGTATGCACCGCTTTCCACATTGCGAGCCAAGTCAAATACAAAATTAGGTACTGCGCAACATCAACTGAATAACCAATTTCCTTCGTGTTCAGGTTTGACCTTGAGGCTTGAGCTCATTTAACTCTAGGTTGATAGCTACAAAATCATTGACTTCTTCCGATCGACTAGGCAAAGTCAACCTTTGCCTTTTCGAATGTTCCGCTGACAATGCAGTCTTCGAAATTATATGCGCAAAATTAACCCAGCTATAACATGAATGGCCCGTAACAGTGTTTGAAAGTACTTCAAGTAATTCACTAATTCCATTTAGTTTGACTCAATTACACAAATGAAACAGTAATTCGTTACATTAGCGTTGAGTTCAATTACACATGTGATAAGTGAATTGTGTGGGATGAGTATGATGCCAAAACTCAGCTCCAGACATAATGGACAGATCACTTTGGACCAAATAATGGAACTGGTCAAGAAAGGCAGCCCTCTAGATATATTCCCAAATTCATAATTTAACGCGCTTTTACCAATAAGGCCAGCGATTCTCAACTAAAACAAAAACCACCACTCACTAACATGTCCTCCATTTCCTTATCCTCTCTAGAATATGGTTCCAAAAGCACGCAACTTGTGGACAAAATCAATCATTTCTGCGGTCCCAAGAATTTTCTTTCAATAACCTGATCTGAATGATGCCTAAGAGACATCTGTTTTGTATATATACATAGGCTCCAACCCTTTTGATTGCACACACGCCTTAGACATTTTGAACCCTTTTCCTGCAAAGCATGGCAAATTTCAGCTTCTTGAATTTGCTCTTCATAGTTCTTTTCTCAACGGCAGCGGTGGAAGTCGCTGTCGTGGCTTCGGCTCCGGCAGCAGCTGTTAAAGGCGCTTATTATCCTTCGTGGTTCTCGAGTTCTTTCCCTCCGTCATCCATTGAGACATCGCTCTTCACTCACATTTTCTACGCTTTCCTCTCCCCAAGCAATTCGACTTACAAGTTTGAAGTCTCGGACTCGACGGCCCCGCTGCTCTCGAACTTCACTGCCTCCCTCCGCCGGAAGAACCCGCCCGTGAAGACCCTTATATCCATCGGCGGCGCGAGTGATGGCCCGACTCTGTTTGCCACCATTGCGTCTAGCGCTTCGACGCGGAAGCTCTTCATAGACTCCTCCATTGAGGTCGCGAGGAAGTATGGTTTTGATGGGCTCGATCTCGATTGGGAAATGCCCGAGAACCCGAAACAGATGGTGGACTTGGGCTTGTTGTTCCAAGAGTGGCGGAGCGCGATAAAGAGGGAGGCCCAGGCCACGGCTCGGCCTCCGCTGCTTCTCACGGCGGCTGTGTACTTCGCCGTTGACTTCTTCCTCTCGGGAACGTATCGCATGTATCCCGTGGCTTCGATCAATCAGAACTTGGACTGGATCAACGCCATGTGCTACGACTATCACGGCTCGTGGGACACATCGGCCACGGGGGCGCAAGCCGCATTCTTCGACCCGAATAGCAACATCAGCTCAAGCTATGGCCTCAGGTCATGGATCAAGGCCGGGTTGCAGAGAAAGAAGTTGGTCATGGGCTTGCCACTTTACGGAAGGACTTGGAAGCTCAAGGATCCGAACGTTCACGGCATCGGTGCGCCGGCTGTCGGGCTCGGCCCGGGAGACGATGGCGTGCTCCTCTATTCCCAAGTGGAGACGTTCAACAAGGAGAACAATGCCACCGTGAAGTATGATGCGACCACCGTGTCGACCTACTCTTTCCAAGGGACGTCGTGGGTGGGGTACGACAGTGTTGTCTCAACGGCCACCAAGGTTCGGCTTGCTCAGGCCCTTGGGCTAAGAGGGTACTTCTTTTGGGCTCTCAGTTATGACAAAGAATGGAAGATATCGACCCAAGGTAATTTACTTTCTCCAAGTAGTTGACTACATTTGAAAGTTTATTAGTGGAAACGCTCTATAAGAATATGCTAAGCTCATTCGATTTGTATTTTGCAGCTTCTAGGTCTTGGATCTATGGAAAATGAATTGGAAATTGAAAGACAATGCGGAGGCCTCACTGGAGCTTGGGACATTTTAATGTCTACTGGGAACTCAACATAGGACAGAACCTCCCTAGCATAATGCATTTAGAATCATTAGTTTAAGTTTTAGGTAATGTTGATTATGTCTATTGAACTAACGGAATGGATAGAGAGGATGAAATAAATTGATCTTTTGAAGATTATTCTGTATAGTCATTATGACTACGTGAATGCACTTGCAAGGATGACTATCATTCTGATCTTAAGACATCTCTGTAAAATAAAACTATTGATCGAGGAGTAGAACATGTATGTTAAATGGCACGGTAACGCTCATGATGGTCGATTAAAAGTTCCATGTTTCAACTCGAGATGTCCAGGCCAGCTTATCCTGTTGTTTAGTAAGCAACTTTCAGCAAAAAATATTAATACATGGCATTTCTCGGTATTGCGTATTCATATCCTGTAAATAAGATAGTACAGGCTTCAGGATGAAGCTTATCAATATTGATCACCATCCATGTACCCCGTCCATAGACATTGTAGTCTGTCAATTGCCACTTCCCCCTGTAGTTGAAGCTGCAAAATATGAAACATGATACAAGTCAATCGACTTCCCAACAATATAAAATGGCAAGGCACGTAACTATGCTCTACATGATGAGAAAAAAGCTATCCGATTGCTTTATTTGAGTCTTCTGGCAGCATTAATCTCAGTTCCACAAAGTAAATTTAATGCACTATACTAATTAACTGTCCGAGAAAGAGTCCAATCCTGGTCATCATACCCAACTGCCCACAAAAGGTAGCCTCCAAGAACATGCTCCTTAGCGAACTCGACCTTGTTCTCTATTGAGGTCGGGCCAGTATTTGTTCCAATAGTGGAATGTTGTACTTGGATTTGACATCTTTTGTCAGATTCTTTTGTTTGATCCTTCATTGATCCGACATGGAAAGATAAAATTTCCCCATGGTTAAGAACTTAAGAGTGAATAAAAATAAGAGGAAAAATGTCAATTCATCTATTTGATAATCGAGCTCACGTCGATTTAACTTTGAATCAATCGAATGTCCTCTAATTTACTCCACATGACACAAGTTGTTCATCAATTTTTTTTCTAAACCACTGGCTAATCCATCTTAATGAAGACTAAAGTCTCCGAACTAGTGCATTTTTTCCAATCGACTTCTTAAATAATAAGTTATCAAACTTACGTAACTTTTCTAATCAAGTAATTCCATTGAACTTTGTAAGTTCAAGGATTTTATTAGATTAATAAAAAATTTGGGGATTTGATCAAAATAATATGCCTAACAATGAAATTTTTTCATTGAAGAATAGACTATTGCTTGAGGTATGTACACGCTAAACTCCACTTTGGATTAATTAATTGCTTAAAGAAGTGAGAGTAGAACAAAGTGATTTTACTTATTTCATTCATACTAATCACTTTATCACATCATTCAAGAGAAAATTGTCCAAAAATTCTTAAATATATTGTATTTTTATGAATTTTTTCTTAACCCTTTAAATTTTGTCAATTCAGTCCTAAAACATTTCACTTCTTGTCATTGAGTCCATCCAAACAATTTTGGTCAAAAAATGCTAACGTGAATGCCGACGGTGCCACATAAGATCGTTGGCACTAACGTAGATAATTTTTAATATTTTTTTGAATTTTTTTTCTAAATTTTCTTTTTGTCTTGCTTCTTTTCCTTTTCCAGTGGCTGGCCAACCATAGGTGACGACCGGCCATCGACCACGGCTAGTTGATTAGCTTCGCCCGCTATAGGCGAGGCTCGTTCAGCCGAGGGTGAGCCTCGGTGAGGGGAGCCCTCACCCAAGTGAGGCCTAATGAGGTCGGCCTCACGCAAGCCAGGTGAGGTTGACCCATGCTCGGGCCACGGCGACCTCGCTGGGCGATGGCAACGTCAAGCAAGGTGACCCTGGCATGGGTGAGGGTCGGCCTCGCCAGATCTAGTGAGGAGAGGCCTCACTGGGGCTCACCCAAACCAGATCCGGCGAGGCCTCACCTAGGCAAGGGTCAACCTCGCTAGATCTAGCTTGGGCAAGGCTGACCCTCACGAGGCCACGCTGAGCGAGGGCTCCCCTTGCCGGGGCTCACCCTCGCTTGGCTAGGCCTCGCCTATGGTGGGCGAGGCTAGCCGGCTGGCCATTGGAAAAGAAGAAAGCGAAAAGGAAAAGAAAGAAAATAAAATAAAATAAAAATTCAAAAAATATTATTATTAAAAATTGTCCATGTTAGTGCCGGCAGTCCTACATGGCACCGTTGACATTCATGTTAGCATTTTTAGGCCAAAATTGGCCGAATGGACTAAATTGGCTAGAAATGAAAATGTTTAGAACTAAATTGGTAAAATTAAAAGTTTAGAATTGAATTGGCAAATGTGTAATAAGTTTAGACAATTTTTCTCATCACTCAATAAATAAAATTTGGTAATACTTTATCGACATGTAGAGGGGTTGGGGGAGAGGGAGAGAGGGAGAGAGAGAGAGAGAGAGAGAGAATTAACTTCAAATGCAAATTATCATATGCAATCTTTGTGGTTTTCAAAAGTGTAGGACGCAAGTGAATTTGAAGTGAAAAATGATGGGTTTTTAATTTATTTTCTATTTCATTAATGCCTAACCAATCCATCCTAAAAATATAATTCCCTCTACCGCCATAACAAGCTATCACATGATATTTTATTTATTGTGCTATTGACCTTAAAAACATAGGGATATTAGGTGCCGCATTATGAATAGCCAAAAGAGAGTACACAAATAAGCACAAGGCGGTGACTCTAAACAACTCCCATCCAGTGTAGAACTTGATAAGTCACAAATTCCCTTTCCGTAATATCCAGTATCCTTGTTAATGTCAGATGTCTGATCCTATCAATTTGTCTCCTTATGTCATTCTCAAATCCCGTTAAGAGTTGCACCTTGTTCGGGCCTTTTCGCCCAGCAGATAATTTTGAGCTTGAGTTCTAAAATTTTCAATTTTGCTAATTTGGTCCTACATCTTTATGTGAAATTCTAATGTAGCTATTCCGATCAATTTTCGGCAAATGCTGATGTAGTAATTTAGTCATCGCCAATCATCATATTTGGTGTACCACAATATTAGTGATTTCTTGACGCAGAGAAAGCGATGCTTGGAAAGAATTCCAAAAGATGGTGTTTATTTTGAATAAGGAAGTGCGGATTACAATATCTTAGGCGCCTATTTATAATAAGGTCGCCATTTAGAAAATAACTAAATAACTGAAATCTAATAATAAAATTGAAAAGATATTGATAAACTAGGAAATCTAAAATCTAATAACAAAATAAGGAAAATATATTGATAAACGAGAATATTTGAAATCTAATAACAAATTAAGGGAAACGCATGAATCAAATATTGTAACCCATTTGTAATCTTGAAAATCACACAATCCTCTTTGATTTATGAGACCGCCTGCTTTTATAATGCTCTAATGTTTCCATAAAGGCATTTGCATGTTGTTCTACATCAGTGATACCAAATGACGCTGAGAAAGCGATGCTTGGAAAGAATTCCAAAAGATTGTGTTTATTTTGAATAAGGAAGTGCGGATTACAATATCTTAGGTGCCTATTTATAAAAAAGGTCGTCATCTAGAAAATAACCAAATAACTGAAATCTAATAATAAAATTGAAAAGATATTGATAAACCAGGAAATCTAAAATCTAATAACAAAATAAGGAAAAGATATTGATAAACGAGAATATTTGAAATCTAATAACAAATTAAGGGAAACGCGTGAATCAAATATTGTAACACATTTGTAATCTTGAAGATCACGCAATTTTCTCTGATTTGTGGGACCGCCTGTTTTTATGACGCTCTAATGTTTCCATAAAGGCATTTGCATGTTGTTCTACATCATTTCTCAAGAAAATTGACCAGGAGAATTACATTAGAATTTCACGTAAGAGTTTAGAAATTGGCAAAATTGAAAAGTTTAAGATTAAACTAACATCCATAAATAGGTTTAGGACTAATCATACAATTTCTTCCTCCTGGCTCTCCTTGGATCAACTAGGCGATTTTTTGTTTCCTTGAAACACATCCTCTCATGTGGTCTTGTTGTTGTACCATTTGAGGATGAATTTTATTTACAAATTACTCAAAAAGGCTTCTCTCATCAAACGTTGAACTTGGGATGTCACGATGTCAATAACTAGTAAATACCATGGGGACAAAGTAGGTTGCTAACGATTTTATAATGATTATTACGGGAAAAGTGCCAAAAAAGTCATAAACCTTTTATTTTTATGTTGATTTAGTCATAAACCTTTTTTTGGTGCCGATTTAGTCCTAAACCTTTTTAGATTGTGCCAATTTAGTCCTTTCCGACCAATTTTGGCCGGATTTTGCTGACTGGACGCCGGCCGGCTAACGTGGCCTGATCAGCGCTAATGTGAACAACTTTTAATAATATTTTAATATTTTTGAATTTTTTCTTTTCTTTTTTTTCCTTTTTTCTTCCCTCTTCTTCCTCCAGCTGGTCGCCGGACCTCAGCGACAGCCGGTGAGATCGACCTCAACCTCACCAGCCACCTCACCAGTGGCCGCGAGGGCAGCCTCTCGCTGGGCGGCGAGGCTGGCCCGCCCGGCACAAGGCTGCCCTCAAGGCCTAGGTGGTGAGGCTCGCCCTCACCAGATCTGGCGAGGGTCGAGCCTTGCCTGACGGATCGTTGCTATGGGGGAAACCAGGCGAAAATCCGGGGCCAGAGCCGCTCGACCGAGGACACCCCGAGCTCCCATAAAACCCTAGAGACGACAACGACGAGCGAAGGGTGGAAATTTCTAGGGCGAGATTGGGATCGGGGAACGGAGCGGGGAGAGATGGCCTTGCGCCGAGCTGGGGGGCCTCGCCCTCACCGGATTTGGCGAGGTCAAGCCTCGCCGGCAATGGGCGAGGCTCGACCCTTGCCAGATCCGGCAAGGGCGAGCCTCACCGCCCAACGCGAGGCCGCCCTCGCGGCCACTGGCGAGGTGGCCGGTTGTTGAGGTTCAGCGACCGGCTGAAGGAAGAAGAGGGAAGAAAAAAAGAAAAAAAAATAAAAATAAAAATAAAAAAATCCAAAAATATTAAAATATTATTAAAAGTTGTCCACGCGCGCCGATCATGCCACATCAGCCGATCGGCATCCAATCAGCAAAATCTGGCCAAAATTAGCCGGAAATGACTGAATTAGCACAACCTAAAAAGGTTTAGGACTAAATTGGCACAAATAAAAGGTTTAGAACTAAATCGGCACAAAGACAAAAGGTTTATGACTTTTTTGGCACTTTTCTTGTATTTTTTTTTTAGAATTATGCATGAATAGTTTATTGCCGCAATTGATGGATTCTCATTCCTAATAAATCACTGGTTTCCGATAAATTATTGGTGGCCGTGGTTGCTGAATTCTCTTTGTTTATACTTTTAACTATCTCAAAGAAATAAGCTCATATTATATTACTTTCTCTCATATTACATAAAAAAACCCAC
The DNA here is from genome assembly GCA_016097605.1 of Eucalyptus guilfoylei. NCBI lineage: Eukaryota > Viridiplantae > Streptophyta > Magnoliopsida > Myrtales > Myrtaceae > Eucalyptus > Eucalyptus guilfoylei. The sequence goes on along the minus strand of CM027862.1, from coordinate 43,652,703 downwards.
TTTTTTTTTAAGCCCATTTTAGATCGGTAAACTTGTCAATACCCTTGATTGTCTAATGAATTACGATTATCGCAAGCATAGGGACTTCAAGGAGACATGCCATCATCTCTTGCATTCTAAATTATCACCTCCCCACAATTGTCAAGAATTCATGGAACATCTGAAATTAGCCGCGAAAATGACATCCAACAGTTCGACCGCAGACTTTGGCATGCCACAAATGCCAAAATCACCATAATCAACCTGATTGTTCCCGGAAAAACCGTTGTCCGAACGTCTGTCTGTCTGTCTCTCTCTCTCTCTCTCAGAATACTATAAAGAGACCACAGCCCTGAAGCTAAGCTCCTCCCGGTCGTTCTCCAAAGGAAAAGATCTCACACATTCTTCAGCCTCTCCTCGTCCTTCTTTGGAGGAAGGGGGGGCCTTCTGAAAAGAGAGGGATTTCGATACACCTACTGCTTTCTTCTTTCTTCTATGCTCCATCTCCATCACGATGGCCTCCGGCGACATCTCCTTAGAACAAATCAAGAACGAAAGCATCGACCTTGTAAGCCCTTCTCAGTTAACAGAGAATGTCTCCTCATATGGACAGGAGAAATGATGGTTCATTCTTGCATTCCAAGGCAACTTCACATTAAGCATAGTTTTCAAGCCTAGACCAACTTAACCTTTTTCTTTCGATTTTTACATTCATATATGTCTCTTTCATTTCTAACCATTAAACACACTGTAAACATAACTGTCCGCGAATTTCCTGCGTTGAGCTTATAGGAGCGAATTCCTGTGGAGGAAGTGTTCGAACAGCTAAAATGTACACGAGAGGGTTTGTCAACTACAGAAGGTGGAAGGCGGCTTCAAATTTTCGGCCTGAATAAGCTTGAAGAGAAAAATGTAAATAGTTAATGCGTCATCGCACTACTTTTTTTTTTTTTTCCCTTTAATGTTCATAGAATTCTTTTACTGTGGATTCCACATATAGTAACATTGATTTGCATAACACGACAGGAGAGTAAGTTTCTCAAGTTCCTGGGTTTTATGTGGAACCCTCTGTCATGGGTCATGGAGGCTGCTGCAGTCATGGCCATTGCTTTGGCTAATGGAGGGGTAATCACATATCTCACATTCCTCTCTCTCTCCCTCTCTCCCTCTCCCTCTCTCTCACAAGGAAAAGATACATGAAAATTACAGGGAAAGCCACCAGATTGGCAAGACTTCGTCGGCATTGTGACGTTGTTGATCATCAATTCAACTATTAGCTTTATCGAGGAGAACAACGCAGGAAATGCTGCAGCTGCTTTGATGGCCGGTCTAGCCCCCAAAACCAAGGTGCCTTACACTGGTTCTGTGTTTATAAAAGTTCGACGTGCAAATTTTGCATTATTATCTTAAGTTCATTTTAAATAAAGTTCGCAAATTAATGAAGGTATTGAGAGATGGCAAGTGGAATGAGCAAGAGGCTGCGATCCTAGTACCCGGAGATGTCATTAGCATCAAGTTAGGAGACATTGTCCCTGCCGACGCTCGTCTCTTGGAAGGAGATCCCCTCAAGATTGATCAGTCTGCACTCACCGGTGAGTCGTTGCCTGTGACAAAGAACCCGGGTGACGAAGTTTTTTCAGGTTCCACGTGCAAGCAAGGTGAGATCGAGGCTATTGTTATCGCCACCGGCGTCCATACCTTCTTTGGCAAGGCAGCCCACCTTGTCGACAGTACAAACCAAGTTGGTCACTTCCAAAAGGTACCAATCATATGTGACATTCCATTGATTCAATGCTTTGAAATTGTTGTCCATAACTGAAAGTTAACGTTGAGATTATGCTGATTTGAGTGTGCTATTCTTTTCTAATTGTCCAACTAGGTGTTGACGGCTATCGGGAACTTCTGCATATGCTCGATTGCGTTGGGCATGCTAGTTGAAATTGTGGTGATGTACCCGATCCAACATAGGAGCTACAGAGATGGTATCGACAACTTGTTGGTCCTTCTCATTGGAGGGATCCCGATCGCAATGCCCACGGTTTTGTCTGTCACAATGGCCATCGGGTCTCACCGACTCTCACAACAAGGCGCCATCACCAAGAGGATGACTGCCATAGAGGAGATGGCCGGGATGGATGTACTCTGCAGCGACAAGACTGGCACTCTCACCCTGAACAAGCTCAGTGTTGACAAGAGCTTGATCGAGGTCAGTAAACAGGCTCTATATTCTGGTGATCGCACTTGAACAAAAGCCTTAAATGTTGCAGTGGAATTTCAATATTTTTTGGGGTCGATCTTCGTTACAGGTATTTCCAAAGGATGCAGACAAGGACACTGTTCTGTTGCTTGCTGCCAGGGCATCCAGGGTTGAGAACCAGGATGCAATTGATGCTTCAATCGTTGGAACGTTGGCCGACCCCAAAGAGGTGGTTAACATGCTGAGCGTTTTCTTTCATGTTGCATCAATGTTTATGTCACCAACTTCTTCGTAACGAATGGAGGCAAATTTTAACTGGGAATGTCCTTCTACAGGCAAGGGCTGGAATTACAGAGGTGCATTTTCTACCTTTCAACCCAGTCGACAAGCGCACTGCGATCACCTACATCGACGGTAACGGCAATTGGCATAGATGCAGCAAGGGTGCTCCAGAACAGGTGGCCAATGCATACTTAGAATTACTCCCAATTTCCCTTGATCATCTTTTGTAACTTCGGTACTTGTATGCCAGATCATGGACCTTTGCAATCTCAGAGGGGAGGCAAAGAAAAAAGCCCATTCGTTCATCGACAATTTCGCTGCACGTGGCCTCCGTTCGCTTGCTGTTGCTCGACAGGTTTGTGAGCTTCCCAAGCCAATGATCAGATATCAGACATCCTTTTTGCATTTTCTACGTAATACTGTGTCTAGAGTCATCACATTGTCTGGGCACTCACCAGATGGTTCCTGAGAAGACCAAGGAGAGCGAAGGAGGGCCATGGGAGTTCGTCGGTCTCCTGTCTTTGTTTGATCCTCCGAGGCATGATAGCGCAGAGACTATCCGCCGTGCCCTCAACCTTGGTGTCAACGTGAAGATGATCACTGGCGATCAACTCGCTATTGGCAAAGAGACTGGCCGCAGGCTTGGCATGGGTAGCAATATGTATCCATCATCTTCTCTTCTTGGTGAGAGCAAGGACGAGTCAATTGCATCGATTCCCGTTGAAGAGCTCATCGAAAAAGCTGACGGATTTGCCGGTGTCTTCCCTGGTAATAATAAGTCACATCTGACAATTCCTTCATTGTAACTACAAGACAGACTAACACATACATTGAACATGCAGAGCACAAATATGAAATTGTTAAGAAGCTCCAGGAGAGGAAGCACATTTGTGGAATGACCGGAGATGGTGTCAACGATGCGCCCGCACTTAAAAAGGCAGATATCGGCATTGCGGTGGCGGATGCAACCGATGCAGCTCGAAGTGCATCAGATATTGTCTTGACAGAGCCGGGACTGAGTGTAATCGTAAGTGCCGTGTTAACAAGCAGGGCCATATTCCAAAGGATGAAGAACTACACCATCTATGCCGTCTCCATCACAATCCGTATCGTGCTGGGTTTCCTGCTCGTGGCTCTCATTTGGAAGTTCGATTTTTCGCCTTTCATGGTTCTCATTATTGCCATCCTAAACGACGGGACCATCATGACCATCTCTAAGGACAGAGTGAAGCCTTCTCCGGTTCCCGACTCGTGGAAGCTCAAGGAGATCTTTGCCACCGGCATAGTTCTGGGAACCTATCTTGCCCTAATGACAGTGCTCTTCTTCTGGCTTGCGCATGATACTGACTTCTTCCCCGTAAGCCAAAGTTAATTTTATGGCGATACACATATAGCAAAGAAATTGTACTTACTATAATTTTTGCAGAATACATTCGGTGTGAGGCCGATCAAAGGAAGCGAAGATGAGCTAACTGCGGCGCTCTATCTCCAAGTCAGCATCATTAGTCAAGCACTCATCTTTGTAACCCGATCGCGAAGCTGGTCCTTTGTTGAGCGCCCTGGACTCTTGCTTGCCGGTGCCTTCCTCGCTGCACAATTGGTACGTAACTTTCATGCTTTCGATTCTCTGTGCACGCACATTGTCTGCCGAATAAACAGGCTCATGTTATGATTTCTTGTTAAGGTGGCAACGCTCATTGCCGTGTACGCAACCTGGGGCTTTGCTAGGGTTCAAGGCATCGGATGGGGATGGGCTGGATTGATCTGGATCTTCAGCATCATCACGTACTTCCCACTCGATGTCCTCAAGTTCTTGATCCGCTACGCATTAACCGGCAAGGCTTGGGACAATATGTTACAGAGCAAGGTTCTGTCATCATCTTTTTAACATCAATTCCTCGAAAAACAATTGCATCTTTTACTTCCGCTTTTATAGCTCACTATACTAATGCTATTTTGACTACTAATATTGATAGACTGCATTCACAACCAAGACGGACTATGGCAAGGGCGAGAGGGAGGCGCAATGGGCTTTGGCTGAGAGGACGCTCCATGGTCTTCAGACCCCACCATCACTGTTCAATGACAAGAGCAGCTACCGGGAGTTGTCCGAGGTCGCTGAGCAGGCCAGGAGACGTGCTGAAGTCGCGAGGTGACGAGCTTCATTTGTCTCATAAATCAAGTTACGAATGGGCTAAAGCCAAATCTACTCATTGTTTTCAACTTTTGTTCTTGTTGGAAATTTTTGACAGGCTAAGGGAGCTCCACACGCTTAAGGGACATGTTGACTCAGTGGTGAAGTTGAAGGGGATGGACATTGAAACCATTCAACAACACTATACAGTTTGATTTATAGAGTTGATGTCGTAAACAAAGGAGGTACAAGTTTTGTTTTAAAGTGTAGGGAAGGAAGAAGAAAGGAGACAGGAGAGGTTTTAGTTTTCTTCTGCGACCTTTCTTTTCGTTTAGTATTATGATATTAGGAGGTTAAGGTTACTTGTTAGTTGTTGCCAGAGATAAGCTGCATTTCACCTTTGGAAATGCAAGAATCCGCACGGACCATCAATGAAGGAGCCATAAATCATGTGAAATGACTTCTATGAGCTTTCACTTTCATGTTCTATGTCACGAAACAACGAAGTTGATTATGGCATTCACAACTGGGGAGAAACTATGGCAAGATGAATTTTCTGCATTAGTGTGCCAACCCTCCAATCAAGCAGAGTCACTGATCACTTGAAAATACTTGTGATATCTATGTGGCCTTATTTATGGAAAAAGATAATGGCAAAATGTCACATAAATCAACTTATCGGGGCCTCAAAAGTCTAGCTACGGTGCAATGCAGAAGCTGGTCATGCATAATTATCATAATCTGAGAGAATCACATGAAAGACTGAAAGTTCTCGAAAATGCTGTTGTGCTTGCAAGTATGTTCTGCAAGGAAGAAGAAATTCCTATTGCTCTCATAATATTCTTCCTCAAATATTACAAGCGGCCTAAAATATATCTCCAGATGAGGATTTTCAGTCTGCAATTTGAAGCGGCAAACGACAGCGGTTCAAAGCAAAAGTTGGTTAAACGCTTCACCCAAAGAAAGCATGCCAGCTTGAAAAAGCCAAAGGAAACACAAAAATCATGAAAACCATATGATGTTTAAGTGTGAGTTTCCACTTACAGGAATGGCAACCATGATAGGCCTAAGTAGAGGTAAGCATGTGGAGTGCCGCATCGGTAGCTAGATACAATCATGATTAAACTTGCTGGACTCAACTTAATTCCTCAAGTAGGGCACATTCTGCAGTGATCAACTATCATGCTTTCAGGATTCCATAACAGATGAGATTCCTCAAAGATTCTGTGTCAAATGAGTGTGTCAGCTCAGGTCGAAAATAAATTGACACGTTCTAACCTATTTATACTGTACTCAACCCAACCCATTAAAACCCATGCCAACCCACCTTCACTAGAATTTGGCATGTGTTTTAAGTTAAGTTTTGTAAGACGGCATGTGTTTTAAGTTAAGTTTTGTAAGACTAAGGTATTGTTCGTTTCGCGGGAAATAATTTCCAGGAAAACGTTTTCTGGATTTTCTGGCATTCGTTTCACGGAAAATGAATTCCTTGGGGAAAATGTTTTCTATGAAAGGAAAGAAGTCTATTAAATTAGGGAAAAATATTTTTCACTTTTGAAAAGTGGAAAATATTTTCTTCACTTATCTCTCTTATCTCATATCTCTACAAATCTTCACTTCCTCTTCCCCTTTCTTCTTATTCTTTTTTTTTATTCGGATTGTTTTTTAATTTTCTTTTTCTTTTTTAATTCGAATTATTTTTAATTTCCTTTTTCTTTTCTATTTCTTTTCTTTTTTTTTTTTTTTCTTTTCTTTGTTTTCCATCTTCTTCTTTCTTGGCTAGTCGTTGGCCATCGCTAGGCGAACCTCAAACTCGTCGATCTCAAGCTCACGCTCATCAATCTGGCGATACTCAAGCTCGACGCTCGCGCTCGCCAATCTGGTGAACGGTAAGCCTCATGCTCGTCGGCGAGCTTGAGGCTCGTCGTGGCGGGATCGCGGGCCATCGCCGTGGCCGGTGACCGACCAAGAAAGAAGGAGATGGAAAACAAAGAAAAAAGAAAAGAAAAATTAAAATGAAAATTAATAATAGATTTTAAAAATTAAAAATGATTAAAAATCAATTTTTAAAAAATGAAAAATCCATTTTAAAAAATAAAATAAATGAAAAAGAGTATATGAAAGAAAAGATTTTCCTTACCGAACAGCAAAAAACATTTTTCACATTATTTTCGGGTTTCATCCGAATATCGGAAAATAATTACATTTTCTTGAAAAATAACTTCCGAAAAATATTTTCCAAAAACGCCATAAACGAACGGAGCCTATAAATTCAATTAGATTTTTCTTTTAGTTGATGAAATTAGCATTTGCTTTATATGTTGGTAATAAAATCTAACTTTTTTTTTTTTTTTTTTTTTTCGGGAGAAAATCTAGAGAACCTTCTCCGATAAGTCAGTAAATTTTTTTTTTTTTTTTGGTCGGTCAGTAAACTTAGTAACTATGAAAAAAGAAAAACACAGGACAAATGTAACGGGCAATCAAATTTTCCATCAAGGCCCTCACTTTACGCCTGCACGACTCTCTCGCTCTCTCTCTCTCTCTCTCTCTCTCTCTATCTCTCTCCCGCTCTCTCCAGCTCTGCAACTTTGAATGAACTCAGAAAAAATGGAGAATATCGCATGACAAATTCCATAAAACAAAGAAAAAAGGATACTAGTCGATGGAGCTATTTTACACCTCCAACAACTTCACCTCCTTCAATGAAGATTTCACACGTCACGAGCCCTCTTCTCTCTCACAGCGTGCAAACTCAGCGAACCCACGCAAGGAAAACTTACCGTACTTCTATCGAACATAAAAACATATATTAATTTTTTTATTGAAATTTAGATTATCTACATATAATCTGATCCCGAAAAATGCAAGTTGAAGAGTCTGGTTAGTGACCCGTTTTGACACCTCTACTCTGTTCTATGAGAACAACAAATGGAGAATGCTAATTTTTTTCATCCATTTTTTTCCGAGTTGATTATAGCCTAGTATTGGATTCTTGGGTCTCTTTTGATTAGGGTAGCTTGTTAACCCAATAATTCATTTTTGGGTATTTCATACAAGCACTAACAATAGCCTTTCTTCCTCTTCCTTAGGGATTTTTTAATTGACGAATCTGATTGCTACCAGGATCATTCCCATGGTCATAATGTGCTTATTGCAACCCAGCATCACCCCAGGTGGAAGACTAGTTTAATCTATAATTCAAAATCAGCATGAACGTTTTTTAGCCGGCTAAGGAAACGTCGATTTTTGGTTGCGTTCTTGTAGTTGGATTGGTTACTAATTACTTCAATTGGGGAAGCTATTTCATTGCATCCGAGTCTGAAGAAATTTTTCAAACAGTGAGAGAATATTTGTTACGTATAGTTGATGTCACAGAATGTTGCCCTCTCCTTTCACATCTTCGTTAGTCTTACAAGACAGTCATCGACACTTGGTGCAGGGCATAAAGGCATGGACGGAGTGTCTTCAGTAGAATTGTAAACTAGAAAGCTTCCAAGGATCACAAGGGTGACCAAGGTGAGCACGTTTCAATTTCTGAACAGTTAGTCCCAATGTCTTGCAAATCAAATGTTTCTCCCCGATGTCCGGCAAAATGCACTTTTAGTCTCAGCCCACCTCCATCTTCAGATGTTTCTCGATTCAGCAAGTAAGATGGTGGTTTGCTCCCAAAGCGTGCTTCGCAATGAGAAGGACTAGCAATGAATAACTTGGAGCTGCATAATAGTATTGACCAACTTCATGAGTATAAAACAAGACTTTGGCATCGAACCAATTCGACGAATATCTTATACTGGTGAATCTCATGGTCGTTCCCTCATGTGTTGGCCTAAGGTCCTCATAAATTCCCAAAGACATATACATATATGGAATCCTCAAGCTCCAAAGTGTAAAGCTGAGTCAGGTGTCAGACGATTTAGCCGGACAGTCCCAAGAATATATTCAGGCAACTCACTCTCTTCCTTGGCCTGCAAAGAAAGTAGCTACGATTAATCAAGAACACAAACATAAATTTAGCCTGAACAAACATAGTATTTTGCTAACAAACCAGAAAAAACCCACCAAAATATGATGGTACTTATCAAACTTAACCAGTGTGCTAGAAATAGTTTCTACCCTCAAAACATTCTAACGATAGAACTCTGCCCTCTAGTCTACCCTCCACACAACCAGGACGTTAATGAAAGGATGCCATCTAAACTCATTCCCACAGATCCCATACTCCCTTGTACCAACTTAAATTGAGTCGACCACCAAGTTAAAAATTTATCAAGATGGACAGCTTGTTATCAGGAAAATATCGAAGTTGACAAACATGGATGGTAAGACACTATTCTCTAGAGAGAGATTTCAATTTGTCGGCGAGAATTGTTATCCAGAATAGGGATCCAGCAAAGAAAAGACTCATCTATTCTCTATTTGGATCACAAACCAATCAATGAGATTAATAGATGGAATGATAGTGCATAAACCCAATATTATCTGGAAAACTCTGTAACAAATCATAGTGCAAAGGCAAATGGAGACCGCAACCACCCCACCCCCACCCCCACCCCCACCCCCACCTTCGCCAGAAAGGGAAAAATAATAAAAACCTCCAACAGGCTATGCAGATTTTGTGATACTAGGTAGCCCATCAACAATGAAGCATGAAGAAAATTATAATACTAGGTTGATACTCAGTTGCACAATAGAACATTATGATACAGTGGAGTCCAAACATCTCCCTCATAACATGACTATACAGCCTACCAGCAGCTATGCTTGAACACAAAGAAAACTACCCATTTGCATCACAAACTCAACAAGAAATTAACTTATTAATAGACATCCAAATCAATGAAACAGCTTCTCAGAAACAGATAAGAATAAGCAGCTATTTTATCCAATATACAAACCTCCACCAAAATTGCGAGATCAACAACAATGCTAGTGACATATCCGAGTACAAGACCAATGACACTTCTTGCTACAGAAGATGATCCAATATCCACATCGATCTGCATATAGGAAATATGCTTTGTCAAGGAATGAGACTCTATACAGCAAATCTGATAAAAAAATTAAAAAGAATTTCATATGGAAATTAAGTTCGCAACATCGATAAACTGCTAACATGCATCATACTTTCTAATTAATGAATTGCAATAGTGGGTAGAACTTGTGCGAGTTACCTCTCCATTAAAGGACCCATAATGAGCCCATACATACGCACAGGAGGCCTTTCTATGTGTTCTCTAATAGGAGAACATGACAAAGAAATCAAGTAGGTAACACATTGATGCTGAAATTTTTGGTTAGACCAGAACAAGGTCACATACCATGTAAAAATAGTTGACGGGGCTTGATATCTGGCTGTATGTATTAAATAGATGACTGATAGGTTCTGTTTCAATTTCCAAACACCACTGCTTACCATAAAGTTAACTTACCACTGCAAAACCCTCTTCACCCTAAGGCTGAGGTATTTGCTCCTCCTGCTAGAGGAACATTAAAACTGCACTGCACTGCTGAGATTTGCCTAAATCTTATGTTAATCATACATTTTCATATACTTAGAATTAATTAATATTTGTAAGAGAGAAAGCCCTAACATTTCAGTGATGTTTCCAGTAACTCTAGATCCCACTAAAGCAAGATACAATAACCACTTCAACCATTTTTGGATGGCATGGAAATGGATGAACAGGAGAGCCAGATAGGTTTAGAGTTACTCTCTCTTTTTGAAAGAACAAATAGTGTCAAAATTTTTGCTTTCAAGTTAAGTAGCAGCAGATGATGATTAATTTATGAATTGAGAAAGGGTTGGCACCCTGATGATTTCCCTGCTAGTGACATCTATACATTAAGGATGCGACAGTCAACAATTTGTACTGATGTCAACTCACAGATAATTTAACTAAGAAAGGCCATAATAAAAAAGAATCAGATCCTTACTTCCAAAAAGTTGTCCTGTCTGAGATAATTGCATGTAACAGCTTTCCCCAACAGACAAGCTTTCGTGCCCACCGCACGCTTGACCATCCAATATCCCTACATGTGTTGAAGTAATAAAGCTCAGCACAAAAAGGAATTACCCTTTAAACAAAGCAATCCCAAAACATTCTATTCAAGTGTTTCTACCTCAACAATACTCGGAATCAACTTAAATCTGGAGTCCCTGAAAGCATCGCTTCCATCCACGAATTTACCCAATAAAGAATCCTTGTTTACAGGCCTATCACTGGCATAGTAAATAACCAAGCTATAATTTGGTCTCGCCGGAATCTGACAAGAGCAGCAAAACAGAGGCCCTCAAAATGTATCTGAATGTATGAGAGAATTCATTCCTCGAAATCAATTAGGAAAACAGTCTTATGGTACCAGCATATACAAACAACTTAAGCAAGTCTTTATTCACTTAAACAAAATGGTTCATGCAATTTATTTGAGACTTTATGCTTCTAAAGAATACAAACAATTACAAATCTACCACAAAATAATTTTTTTTTTTTTTTTTTGGTAAAGTACCACAAAATAATGTTGGTTCTCCTAATTTATGCTTTGCTTTAATTTTAACAGGCAAAAATTATTTAAAGGATATGGCAATGTCACATTTTAATTAATATGTATGGACAAATCAGTCTAAGGGTATTCCATTTGCCTTTAGTATAATATATTGTGTAGGAAGATGAAAGAACACAGACATACCTGGAGATTAATGACTAGGATGAAGGGAAGCTTTTTGCCAGCTTCTGACTGAATAGACAGAGAAACCTTCATCAGTCACTCTAATCATTCAAAAGAATTAAAGAAGTCCAAATCATCTTTGATTTTTCTGCTGTGGATAAGTTTTCCTTGCTGTGATCAGACAGAATTACAATTGAAAAATACAGAGGTTTCTTAACATCTCTACTGAGAGACATGGGATAGATAAAAAATTGATACCAACTTTATTTGCTTAAGCACGGTGTCAGAAATGTCACTGAAATCTTAACCGGTGTTCATGTCCTAGATTTAAGAGCAAATATAATGTAAGTGATAGTGACAAAGTAAATGGCAGTAACGAAATTTCAACCCTTTATAGTTCATGCATGATGCTACTGAGCGTTCTAAAAGCTACTTGAGCCAAAGAAGCGGGCAAAAGATGTTATCATTTGTCAGCTATGAGATGGATTTCAGTACAGCTTGCTGGCTACTAGACAAAAAGGTTACAGCAATATGTCAGAATGACTCCTGATTAAACAGATGATGGTGAATGTGGAAAGGTCCAACCAATGCCCCCAGCAAAATTTCTCATATAAACAAAAAAGAAAGTTCTGCTCTAGCAAACTTTTTGGGTATAGTCAGCTTACAGTAAAATGGGACATTTATTTCCACAACTTGTATTATGCTGCTCATTTAATCTTACTAAAATCTGTTCCAGTTTGCCTTAATATTCTCCACTGCACTTTCCTTTTTTTATTCCTTTTTTTCAGCTCTTCATCCACAGCAGCTTTCAAAGTCAAAGATAACCTACTTTGTGCCAATCCCAACCACCAGAGGTGATTGCACCAAAACGTCCTGCTCAAGGTAACTCTTACCAATTACTTGCATTTATCAACTACGTACTTGAAGCTATATGCTCCATTTCACCCAAAAATAGAGTACTAAACGGCTAATGAAGACAATGTGTAATTACCTGAACAAGACACTTAGGATGCAGGGCAATCCTATCCATCTTTTCATCCACTTTGAGCCAATCAACTGCTAAGAGCTTGAGAAGTGGGTCACCCCCTATCACCTGAAAAAAGATTCACAGGCAACTGAGAAGCCAATCTTTAAAATGGAACTTCAGTTTCTCTGGCATTTCCTAAATACTGGAAAAGCAAATTAAATGCCAAATTAAGTTTATTGATAAAGAATGAACCCAGTGGGTATAACTATCCGTGATGTCAAGTCATTACGCTCTTTTCTTTATTGTGTTGGTCTTTTTACCTGTATTCAAATCTGAATAGGTTGCCCTCCTCAGTGCTCTTAAATGAAGTTATTCTTGTTTATCAAATTAAAACAAAACAAAATTGAAGAATAAAGATCCACTTGAACCATAATCTTCTAATGCCAGCACCACTGTACCTAGCTAAGGAAAGGAAATGGAAGAAAGAGAATAACTGCAAACAATGAAAGCTCTGTACTGTTAAAATTAAATTTAAAAAAAAAAAAAAAAAAAAACTAATATTTCAGCCAGATATCTAGGTTCAACAGAAGATTCATATTGTTGTATCTACATGAAAGTCTATTTTTGCGAAAAGCAAATATACCATATGAGAATGTAGTTCAGAGGTATAACAACAAGATCCAATTGCATCTGGCATTTTAATACATCAAATGCTTAAAGATGAGGTTAAGATGCACCAGAAGAGCAACACACACCTTATTGTTATCTTTAAGGTAGTTCTTTCCTCTGATCATGAAGCCAGCACCACTTGGAGATGCCCAACAGTTTGTATCAGAATCATCCTTACCCTTGCGCAGGGAACCATGAAAATTGCTCGGATCAATAGTAGCAGGAGCTACCCTGGGGTCTAACACCTTATTTGCATCTATAACTACATCCAAATGGTCAAGTGCTTCAATACTGGGTACAACACCATCAAATATGAAAGACCAACAGGAAGTATAGTATTTATAAAGCTGCAATTGATAATAGGAAATTCATTAAAAAAGTTTTACTAGGAATTCCTCTACTTGTGGAACCACACACTTGTGGTACCTCACGACCAATAGCCACTGTAAATTAAAAAAATAATAGTTCATTCAACTTAATGGTATTCATTAGATGTAGTATAACCAAGACTAAAAAACATATCACTTTGCATCTTTGACCTTTGTTGGAAGAATTGATACTCTTCCTTAAAAATAGGACGCATTGATTGTGCTTTATCTTTTAGGAGCTTTCACTCTTGTTTTAAGCATATTTTGTCATGGACACCTGTTGCTTTTTAGTGCTAGACATTCCTTAAATTAAAAAAGACATGAATTGTCATAAATCCATCGAGGACTCATTCTCCAGAAGCAATCAAAAAATTTAGAATTAAGTTAGTTAATCCAGTAGACGATCAAATCCTACATTTTATTTTAAGCTTTACACAATAGCAGATTAAATACTTTGAATATTGCTCTCCATATGGTAACATATCTTGTGGGAGAGCACACCAACAAAGATGTGCATTTTAATATTTCATAGTTAACATTAAGAGTAAATAAGCTTAAGACCGAGTACCAATTACCATTACACAATTATCCTACTTACGTATATTCAGATGAAAATTCAGTAAAAATCTAACCCGAGCTTTTCTTCAAAGAGAAGCTTCTAATGGCCCAGGCAACATTCTTCAGCCTCACTTTCGCCTGCTAATACAATTTTCACAATCAGGAACAGTTCATGCACTTCTTGATATAATTGGACCCCATGTATCTACGAAGTCTTAACTAAAATCTAACAAAATCGTGTCAAGGTAAATGACCAAACCTTATGATCAGTTTCTTCATCATCACTCTCGTCCTCTTCTGATGATGAATCAGCTGAAATTGCATCATAAAACTCATCCCGCAAATCTTGCTCCTCATATTCACTACTGGGAGTCGAAACATTAGAAACTTTTGATTGAACAACTGCCATAGAAGACTGCACCTTTAGTGATGGATTTGCTTCTATATATTCCTTCAGACCTGGAAGCAAATGAATTAAGAAGGATGAATTCACTAAAGATGTCCAGATTGTTAAATTATATCTCGATTTTGAGCCTGTGTACAAAACCCTATTGGAGAATGTAGATCTGTCCTTAAACTATGAATGATTTTGGGAGTGTTGGATTTACTAGAAGTTGTCTAAGTTGGTCGGAATTTTTCTACCAATTCTGAAGGCCCCACATAAAGTGACAGTCTATGTTTTCTAATGCAACACATGAAGTCTGACTTATCCTCTGAAAATGTTGGTCCTCTTATCCCAAAAAGTTTCTTTGCTCATCTTCATATCTCACCATACATATACATGAATGGCCAATTACAGAACACAACCTCTGTAATTCTCCGACTGATTATCGGATTCTTTGCAACTGGCTCTCTCAATGGAGTAGATACTGAAACTAACACCAAACCACATAAATCTCTCACATTTTTTACTGGTCCTTAAATTCTCTATTGGCTTTGTAAGATCTGTTAGATTTAAAGCATTAATTTACAACACAGATAAAAGAACTTTGATGAAAGTGCCTCTGAGTCTAGTGCATAAAAGGAAACTAGGAAGAAATGAAGACAAGTTTCTCAAGAATATAAAAACACTCTAAGTTGGAGGAAAGATCAAAGTTCTGGGGAACATTCAAGTTGCAAATAGGTCAAGTTAAACACAGGTAAGCAAGAAGAATCAAAGGCTACAATGGTCTTGTTTGACTGACTATGTTGTCCAATTAAGTATCTAGTAATAAAAGATATACAAGGAAATCTAGCAGTGGAATAACTCTCATAGCCTTGGGTACAATAAGTTGAAGGATCCCTTTAATTGAACTAGTCAAGGCTAAAAGAAAATTTCAGGTAATAAACTTGAATTCAAGTGAGAGAAATTGACCGTGGACAACTCAGTTGTGCATGTAATTATAAAGTGACAGATGAATGTATTACGGCACTTCTAGGAAAAAAGAGGAAAAGAAAGAGAATAGAATACTGCACCTGACACCTGGCACATTAAAGCATAGGGTATAGTCTTCTCAAACTTTGAGCAATGACTGTTCTTCCATCTCGTCCATCCTATTTCATGTATCTCCAATGTTTGTGTCACAAGACATTTTGCTATATTTGTACCCATTGGTGTATTTATACTGCTGATTTCCCATGTTGATGCTGTGGAATTAAAGAAGACAGAGCAACCAGTGAGTAGAAGTATATCTGCCCTCTGGGAATCCCAGAGTTTATGAATGAAATTCTCAAATAAAGACGGAAGATATAATTAAAACCTGGCAAGTTTCTCACCAACTCATCATCGTCAACAAACAATCATCATTTTGTAGCTAGAAGTTTTTATGAAAATCCCAAGGTACACAAGCAAAAGCACAAAAAACACTTTCATATGTGGGGAAAAAATTGACTGGGCCGAGAGTTATCAATTTTCCCAACTTCTAAGCAGATGGACCACCCAAAAACTGTTTCAAGCTCCTACTGAAAGTAAACAGTATCTTGATCTAAGAACAACTTGTGCTCCATTAACCTGATGATTTGTCATCATATCAGGACAGCTGACTGCAAAGGTATGGTTACGCCAGATCTTTTCTATTTAGGCATGACCTTCTGAATCAGTAGAAGCTGAGAGAACTTTCAGAATCCTACCTATGATTCAGCTTGAGGGAAGTTCACGAATTAAACACTAATTCTTTAGGTGCTTTATTAGTGCTATTAACAGCCGCTTCAAGCTAAGAGACTCTCATTGGGATAAAAATTCCTGCTCGCTGTCCATCCTGAAAAAGATGGACCATTTCAGTCTAGGGCTAAATTTGTTACTGGGACAACTATTTCTAACAATAACTTAAAAAGATTGACCCACTTCATTCAGCCCAGCAAATTCACTCATGACAGACTATCCTGCAATCCTCACTTTTTCTATTCTTCCACAATCATGCTCCCATTTTCTATGGGCTTCATGCAACTTTCTCATTAGAGCATCTTTATTTGATGATAATAAACAATCTTGTACCAGGACAAAAAGAAAGAACGAAAAACAAAAATAAAACATCAGAAGATTATACGGAATCAGAACATAATGACCAAAACCGATTAAAAGAGTAAAAAGACAGAAGCAACTGGAGATTCAAAACCCCAAAAAACCCTTAGTTGCATCATTGAAGCATCTTCATGATCCCTTCTTCCTTGTTTTTCACAAAGAATTTAAGATGGTGCTCCATTTTCAGCAAGCCATATGATTGGGTTCAGCAAGCCATATGATTGATTCCCAGTACATAGATAATCCCTCATTTCACTCAGCTAATCTGCCCCTTAAGTATCTGTCCTATATACCAACCTCCTGTCCTCACTCAGTAAGAATATCTTTCAAGAACCAAAGCATAGCCATTTGAAACCTAATTTCATTTTGGGATCAATGATTTCAACCCACCTAGTCCTACTGCCATTTTGGTATAATGGCAAAACCACGATATATATGCTGTCAAACTTCCAACACTGCCTTACTGAAGTTTATTAGAAACAATTCCCCCATCTTGCTAAAACCACTCTCTTTCAGATGGAAATGGCATGCTAGCCTCTTTCTCTCTCCGCACTCCCCAGATGTTCAGCATATGCACAATGATGTTTTCCATGGGTCATCACAGAAATGAAGTTTTAAAACAATTTCAGTGGAGCTCCATGTTGTCATGATTAGGGGTTAATCGCAAAACACGTCAACTGACATGTCTGTTCAGATACCCTCACATCCTTTGCATCATCATCAGCACATATATTACCTTTCAAATCATTGCCAATACACCATCACCATTATCTTGATGCCATTTCCTCCACTTATCATAAGAAATGCCCCGCACAGGCTAAGATAAATTCTAAATAAGGAGAATAGCCATTGGAATTGATCACATGGAGAAGTGTGCATTCTGCAGATTGACTACCAATGTCCTATGCATTCATTTTATCAAACGACATTGTTGTGAAATAACATGCTTACACGTAACAATTAGGACATAATCATTTCAGAATAGTAAGGAGAACTGAAAATGCTTTAGATGTTGCACAGAGCAAAGAAATCAGAGAAGGAGGATCTCACGATTAAGTGTTGTACGCCGATATCCAGATTTTGGAGGTCGCTTTTTATGGGCAACTGGAAGTTGCAGGATTGCTGCAAGCATAAAAACACATTTATCATGCTATGCAAGCATATCATCTCAAATTGCCCCAAGTGACTATAACAGAAATGCAAAGCACTGATTACTTAGCATTAGGAGATATTTTGTTCTTCCCCTGAAGCATAAAGGCACAAAATATAGCAATGTAATCAGAGTAGGTTCAAAACCCAGGATTCTCTGCAAGAAGCAAAATGGCTTTGAAGATTTTATGTGACCAGAAACATATTTTGAGGTTTATGGACTCTTAAAACTTCATTGAATTTGCACATTCTGGAGACTTCTCATATACTTGACCAAAAAGGAATGCCACTAATGTGTTCAAACAATGGAATTGATGACATTTAGACAAGGAGGACATCATTTACGGCCTGGAAGAGGAAGTCACTTCATCACTAGCTTAATTCTGAATGTCATCTAATTGATAGTATTTGGGGCTATGATGTATGGAACAGAGCAGAGGATCTCGATGATAGTGTTAAAATTGGTTTCAAAGTGCATATTCCTCATTTGCAGCTAAAGGCGTATATTGTTCTTTTTTAACTCAAAGTGATGAGTAAATCTCCATTCAAACGTTTATACCATGACTTAGGACTTGCATTTAAGGAAAACATGGAGACAATCAGCATCAAATACTTAATTGACTATGCATATTTTATAAGGCATGAGAAGCACTATTAGGGGGTATAGGGGACTGCACAGGTGCTTGTTGAAGTTGCCATATCCTTCACCAATTGAGTTGTGTCATTATGTGGAAATATGATATTAGGAAACAACCACATAGGACAAGGTTCAGAACTTCAATTGGAAAGCAATTTCAGCATTTACTAGAAGTACATCTCTTGCTCAGACAATAAGGTCAAAGCAAGATAAGCAATCTCAGAAGAAAATAATGTTCTTAAATGGCACATGCACTGCTTAAATATCAGTTGATGTGATCAAATGAGAGCCAAAGAGCTTTGAGCTGTCAATAATCTGAATTACAATCCAGTTGCATGTAAATCAATTTCATTGTATATATAATCAGTGCATTGATTATATATATTTAGCAGTTAGACAAACTCATATCAAGTTCTTTCCAACCAAACATACTTCGCAATACAAATAGAGACAAAAATGGTCATTTTCTCCTTCATTTTCTCCATAGGCATTCTTCATTTGGAAACAACTTCCAAACTTCAATCATCTGCCAAAAGCTTGAAAGGGTTAGCACATATGACTTTGTTGTTGTCATATGGCATTCTATAGAGTTTCCCATTATGTAGTCTATTTCATGTAACTTGAAACTAGCGTGTATCCATGTCTACTATAACTGCTTTTGAATGTTAAGTGATTGAAATACTTCTAGAAAATCTTCTATACGGCCAAGGATTCACAAAATAAGGATCAGAATTCACTGGATATTTATTCAATAATAAGATTCACAACAAGCGATGCAAAAACAAATCCCGACATATCTTAAGAATATCCCTTACTATATGTTCCATCTTGGGCATGGAACCACTGTCTGGAGAAAACAAAATCTCTTTTTGTCTGCCACCTGAAGAAAAAAAAAATCAATCATGTGAATAGAAGTTAATGAAGCAACTAATGTAGAAGCAAAACTGAAAGAATGGAATAGATCAAATGCAATTTTACAATGTACATTCAAATAAATTCCAGAAAACTTGGCAGTCATTGAACGGTTCTACAAAGAAAGCAATCTGTTACAGATCAACAACCACAAACAACTGAAGGGCAGGAATATTTACACAAAGAGGATAAGCAATATCCACGGCACACCCTACACTCCTCCTTATCCGCTCTCCAAACATAAGTTTCAGGAAGAGGCCACTTTAGCATCTTGACTAATCTATGCCCCCAAGCTAATGGACAAGAAGCAAACCCCTTTTCTGAACAGAGATTTGTAAACATCTAATGTTTTCAAGCAATAACAATTAATTCTTTTTGCTTAGCCAAGAAGGATGGGTAGGGCGACCAGCACTGACTACCCTCATAAGGGTCACCATAAGGGTCCCATACCCATGATAAAATGTTCAGCATTCACCAAACCAAATCATAAGACTACTGATGCAAGCAAGGTTCAACCCTATGACTTGGAGATGGGAATATCAGCGTGAGACCAACTATAAATCATTACAACACAGAGAAACTAAAATAATGCATTCTGGCTATCAAACATATCACAAAATCAAATGTCCCCTTCAAGCACAACATGCAAGTCTTAGCAAATTCTTGTTCCTAGTTCTGTGGTCTAATTCAAAAGACCAATACCAGAGAATTCCGGATAATTGTAGCATCTCTATTAACAAAAGCCAAATAAGGAACAAGACGAGGCAAAAGTACTAAAGACTCAAAAAAAAAAAAAAAAAAAAAAAAAAAAAAAAAAAAAAAAAAAAAAAAGAAGCCAACCCTGCACAGGCTCTTAATCACAAAGTTGTTCTGTTGGAAGAAAGCAATAGCTAACTTACACTGATCTTAAAAGTCTACACAGTCAACTATAAACCATCATCACTATTTAACAGTAATTTAAATAAGTCAATAGATAGATAGATGGGAGTGCCATAAGACTAGATATTGAGGAAACAAATGAAAATTACAGAAGCATAATAGATGGAATGGAACTAGTCAATTTCCATCACTATTATGACACCGAACTTTGGTAGACTACGACATCGACATTGGACAGTCTCTGTCTCTCTTACATGCAAGAACACAGAAGTGCCCGCACATGCACATGGAGGACATCATTGCACAATCTTATGGCAGGTCCTGTGTAGGTCCTGTTACTTATTTTCATAAATCCAGGCTTACCCAAAAAAGAACAAAAAGGTTTATATCTTTGAATCCAGCAGCTCACTGTTTTAGCTCAGAACCGCACATTGGTTCTTCTTTAAGTGTTAAAAACAGAAAAATGATTTGACAATAGGCACATGTTTGCACACATATACTCGACAGAACTATGTACAACCAAGAGCCAGATGTATAAAAAGAGTTTCTCAATGTGGCATCAACTTCAAAAGAAACTCTGCATAACAATATATTATCATTGTGGGAGTACCAAATCTATTCAGTCTTGACTCATCAATTAGTTAAATTTGAAACACGGACACGGTTTAAACCATAACAGCAGGACATTATACTTTTATTATGGCAAAAGATTATGTTTGAGATTTAAAATTTCAGAAAGATCAAACTGCAAAGATGATAGAAGTATGGACATGAACCTTTGGTAAAATATGAATTAAAGAATTATAGTGTAGGAATTGAGCAACCAACGTCATAAATCATTCAGTCCAGAGAATTTTATCTCAAGTAAGAATCTACACCATTTTCTCAACAGCAACCAAAAAAAAAAAAAGAATTACCATACAATTGTATCACTCCAGTTGCATGTTCAAAAACACAAATATGAATAAATGATAGGGATAACCGATCGTGGAACCACAAAGCCATGACACCACTCAGTGGTAAAGAAAAAGAAGACAGGTCTATCTAGTATCTACCTTACCTGGCAAGGTATTTTGGATCATATGTCCCATAAACAACATCATAGTGTCCATCATAAGATTCTACCAACTCCAAATCACTAGTAAATGGGTCCCACCTGCAGAGATATAATAGATGAGCCTGAGCCATATTTAAGGCAATGGCACTCTACAGACGAATTGTGAAGCTTACTCATATCTCCGCTGGCGCTCAAGGTTTAAAAGCACTTCAAATACAGTGTCTGCACTGGCATCAACAACACCAACAGACTTCACAAGAACACCTTTTCTCATCTGCAAAATCACAACAAGCACTGTAACTGCTTGGCACCAATTTGGCAGCAAATTTTACGTCTTCGGCTTGGATTTATCAAGCAAGTTTGATTACTCTTACCAAAATGTTCGGTCTATTCAGAGAAGCAATTTATATAATGCGACAACATAAACACGGGCAAGTATGCTGATTATGCTTTTTACCGGAAGAGGCATCTTTTAATTCTAATCATGTAAAAAACCCTTCAACTTGTCATTTCAAAAGTCTCTTCCTATATTATATCTAAACGACCACATCGACGCATGCACAAGCAGACATCATCCCTATATCATAAAGTGAAATTTGTTCTGTAAAGGAAGAGGAATGAGGCCTTGATTTAATTTTTATATGTATTATCCTGAATGTGGCTTTCTGTTTTTCGATATCAATGGGGTGTCCAGAGTTAAATAAAATTTGCACATTAACAATACTGTTGATGGTTTTCTTTTCCTTCTTTTTCAATTTTAAGAGTTGGTGGATGCTAAAGCAAGTGCTAACATTTATAGATTTTATTAGCACGATTCCTTTTAACTTATTTTGTTCTGGGATAGTATAATGTAATAGCAAAAACTTACTGGGATATTTTCATATGATGAGTCATATATAGTAAAGCACCTGCCTATAGAGAATTCTCCTCCTTTTAATTAACCAGGGAGGTATTCTACTTTAGTCACTAACAGAGCAAATATAGTCTTCATTTGGCACCCAAATATAAACCTAATAGGATAACTTAAGACATACTAATGAAGTGCAAACATTTGGAAACCTCATCTTATGGAACTTTAATGGAGCCACATGATACCATGCACCACACAGGTCTCCTTTTTATTATTATTCTCAAGATGGAATTTCCTTTTTTTTTTTCTTAGGACAAAGTTGGAGAAAAGTAAAGTCGGGGTGAGCATTTCTTCCGAAAAATATATATTTTACCAAAGACAGGCACACAATATTTTTGTGAAAAAAGCCTCTGTGGAAAGCTGTAATCCAGCTCTGATTAACAAAATAAAGTACAGCATGGGAAAAGTGGCACAGCAAGTACTACAGAAACATAAGAGACACATGAGAACAACGAAAGAAGAAAGCAGAAGGCTTGCACATACCTTGGACTCAGCAACATCCTCAAAGATTCTAATACCTGAAATCACAAAGAAATCAACATTATAAAGACTTGACAATACTTAAAAATTAGCATGCTTATTTGCCAGGGAAATCAGTTCTCAACATGCAAACAAGTCTTTACAGGAAATCTTTATTCAGTTTCAACAGGAAAAACAGAAGCTAAGGAATTGCAGCACAATATACAAAGGATAGTTTGTATGAACATGAACAGCAATATTTTGAGAATGACAGTTGAAGCCTCTACAAAACCTCAGTATTCTCTCATGAAATACACACCATACGATCCTGAAAACCCCAAATGGAGCAGCTTTTAACATCATCTTATGCTGATCACCCCAGTGCAGATCCCTAGAGCAAAAGCACTCTCTAGATTTTTTACCATTAGTTCAAGGCTGTTTAGTCGTAATCAGTCAGGCAACATCCGTGTTTACTCTTGCATTCGTCTAGAGTGAACCTGTCTAACTTTAACAGATTTACACAATTTAGAAATGATCTAATTATTACCACTCGCAATCGTATGTTTGAAACAATCCAAGTCTTCAGCCACCTCACTTCACAAATCTGTTCAAGTTCATTGTTTAGATCAGTAATTATTAGAGCTTATGCTTGCTCCAACCCCATTTTTTCCATATGCATGTAAATGCAGACTAGATAAATGAAAGAATTAAATTTCTTATAAACATAAAATGTTTGCCATTCTAAAAATCAATGCTTCTTATCACTATATGGACAAGTCCCCTCACTCTTTTTTTAGTTTTTGGATAAGCTAGCCAATTTCTTACTCCTTGAATTTTGTAGTCAACAGAGTCAAGTACAAATTGGGAAAGAGAGAAAAATGAACCAAAATGCACGTCAAACAAAAAAGTACCTCACAGGACAACAATAAACCATAACTATATAAAAAAACTCATTTTTTCTTTTCGAAAAAGAATTACCATATAAAAAGACCAGTGATTCAAACATCATTCTAGGCCATGAACCATTATTACTAAAGCCAAGATAGAGTACCATTCATTGTACGAATACATTTCCACTCGTTAGCTTCTATTGCATCTCCTACATCCCCTCCAATGTTTCCACCCACTCCGATACCCAAGATCGATGATTTACTTAGGAGCATCTCTGGACCTGTAAAAACAGAGACAGTGGTGCAAAACATAGAATATGAGAATTCAAGGTCCATGGTCATGCATATTTCTGGATGAGCATTGTTTACCATTTGTACTTCTCAGTATTAGTATGTGCTAAGTGCACAGTGGCATACTTGTATTTAGTCATTATCATTTCACTATAAGAAGATATTAAGTACTCAGATCACCCCAACCATTCAAAAGCAAACCGTGGCAAGATAATGAAGAAAGATGACCCCCCATCATGGTTAGTGACAAATTCGGTGAATATTTAAAGTTATTAATGCATTGTGCATGCATTATATTCCAATTGTGTGTTATAACATAACCGGAAGCAGCATCTAGACTTTTAGTTGAAATTTCTTGCTCACTTCAATGCTCCAGACTCACCAGACATCAGCAGAGTAAGTTGCTGATAATTTAGCAAGAAGCAGTATGTTCCAGTGTCTATCATCTATATATTTCGCTATAATAGAATACATTTCCTCAGTATAATTTGAATCTCTTCTTGACAGTGTCAGAATACTTCGACTATATACCTTCTCAGACCAACTGCTATTGCTCAACCACAGAGAAAAGCTTCCCTATGGAGTTGACTTAGCTGAATTGGAGAGCAGGCATTGTTACCTTAGAAAAGGAAAGCAACCGCTTTGATCAATTTTATCTTTCTTTAGGTTGCGTGCATTAGCCAGTTCTGGGATTATTTGATCTATTACGAGAGTGATCTGTCAATAACATCCTGTCCATTACTGAATACCAATTTAATTAGCATTGACTGGATTTACTTAACTTATTTTACAATAAATGGCTTACATCTGATAATTTACATCAGTGACTTATAATACTTGACATCACATGGATTACATATGTAGCATTTCGCTCATCACTAGTTAAACAAGACCTTCATAAGTAGCATTTAGCAAGCATGAAAGTTGAAAATTTTCATATTTGTCTTTGTGAACACCAGTCCTAAGACAATGAATATAGATATGATTTTCAATAATAATGTACTCCCACATCTGGAAATCTTGACAGCGTTAGTTATGAACTACAGAAGGGTCTATGTGGATGTCACCTTGATAGAGAAAAAGAAGGTGCTGACCATTGTAAATTTGAACCAAAGTATTGGTTCTCACAAGACATCTTACTTTGAAAGCCTTTCACCAGTTACAATCCTTACTTTCTTTTGATGTTCCAAAAAAAAAAAAAATTGCAAATCCAATTCTTTTCACTCCC
Source organism: Eucalyptus guilfoylei (assembly GCA_016097605.1). Taxonomy (NCBI): domain Eukaryota; kingdom Viridiplantae; phylum Streptophyta; class Magnoliopsida; order Myrtales; family Myrtaceae; genus Eucalyptus; species Eucalyptus guilfoylei. The sequence continues at coordinate 43,627,971 of CM027862.1, read as the reverse complement.
GACCTATCATCCCCATTTACAAAAATGAAATTATCTTTCCCATATCTTTAACTGTTCTTAGTCCACCAAATTTATATTATATCAATTGACCCTTTTCCTAACTCATTCAGTTCAAACATTTGCCTATATCTTTAAATTGAACTGAAGCGCAATTCTCCATATTTTTAACCTAATTCTTACAAGACATACCTAGTAACTAAGTATTCTTTTCTTTGATTAGTATCAATGTTATCCAGAAAAAAGGATTTTAATCTACATTTCCATATGCATTAATTCATATCAAATGGTAAAGGAAAGAACAATGAGCAACGAAACACCATGAAGCATAATACGAATTTGAGGACCTACTTTGAACCTGAGGCCAAACATCAATGCACAGAAAATATCAAACTAATCAAATCTAATGGGAGGACACTCGATTAAGCCTCCCTAGTATTATAGTATAAGCTCCATCACAATATCACTTCAGCATGAGCCAAACCATTCAAAAAACTTCTCTTGCAGATAGTTTATGTGTGTGTGTGTGTGTGTATTAAAAAAGCCCACTCAATAATGTCTCTGACTATATGTACTATATCCTTCTCAGTTGTCATATGTCATCCACATCCTCAGCTCTTTGTCTAACTAGGACTCCCCCTCTATCAAGACATTATCAACCGACACAAAGCCAAGTCATGCCACAAAGAGAATGAAATACAAATCATAGAGTATACACAAAAATAGAAGATGAATATTCTACCCAAGATGACTTTAATTCATGTATAACAATCTCAGAAAGTGCATTTAGGCATAGCATACAGGAAGAGAATGCTTATCCTTTTGTGGCCCCATTTGGTTCAGTTTTTGGGAATATCTTTGCAAAAATGCAAATACCTTTGGGTGAAGGGAGTTTTCCGAAATGCAAATAACGTTTGGTGAATTGTAATTCTAACGTGTATTGAGAAACAACTTTGACCAAAATATTGTTTGGTAAAATTTGCATTTGTAAAGGACTTTTATTAAATTAAAAAAAAAATTGTATTTTTTATAATCCATTAAAGTAGTACAAAAACATTTGTATTTTTTTTTTTTTGAAGTCTAGCCACCAACCAGCCAGATCTTGTTGCTGGATTTGGCGGCCGGACACCGTCGCTTGCCTGAGGTGGGCGACCTCAGGCGTCGGCTGCCTGGGTTCGCACGGCCGCTTGGGTTCGTGCGGCCACAGGCGGCGATCGCCTGAGGTCGCCCGACCTAGGCAACCGTCACCCGTCACGTGACCTCAGGCGACCAGTAGCTTGAGTCGGGCGACGGCTGCTTGGGTTGAGCTACCCCAAGCGACGGCCGCCTGGGTGGTTCGGCCGTCGCCTGGGGTAGCCCGACCTCAGGCGGCCGACCCCGGCGGCCGTCGCCCGGGGTAGCCCGACCCTAGCGACCATCGCCTGAGGTCGCGCGACCTCAAGCGGCCGCCTGGGTCGCACGATTCAAGCCATCAGTTGCTTGGGTCGCGCGACCCAGGCGTCGCCTGAGGTTTGGCGACAGTCGCTGGGGTCGAGCAACCCTCAGGCGACGGTCGCTGGCGCGCGCGACCCCTTGGCCAGCGGTCATCAGCCTCCAATCGGCTTTCCATGCGGTGGTTTTGGAGAAAATAAACAATAACCGAAACTTGCATTCCGAAAATGCAAGTTTCCAAAATACCTCTAGACTTGCTTTAGATTAAAGGCCTTTAGAGTCTTTTGGAGATACAATTGATTTTCCCAAAGTTGAGCAAAAACACAAACCAAACACGTTTGTATTTGGTCAAGGGACTTTAGAGTCTCAAAGCCCATTCCAAAAGCCGAACCAAACAGGGCCTGTGTTCTGATTTTGTACATTAAATATTTTTTCTTCATTGTCATGACAATAGATCAACAAACATGCTATAAAAAGATTGATGGCAGTTGGCTTATACCAATATATATATATAAATCTTTTTCTATTATTCACCTTTAGCCATCAAAAGATGCTAAGTACAGAAGATAAAAAGAGTATATGTAGCCTAAGAGACAATGGTATTCGAAAGTTTTTGTACTACTTTCATTGATTATAAAAAGCAGATAGTGATTGTTGAAGGAAGAAAATTTTACTATATATTTTCCTCATTAATTATATTCATTGATTATTGGGAGATTTTTTTCCCTTCAAAAGGTTTTTCGTATTTCTTTTCTTTGTTTAAGCAAAATACGTGTATCGTCACTGGATATCATTAATGATTGTATACAAGCCTATAATAATAAATGTAAATATAACCAACCTTGCCCAATTCTAATAAGCTTCTTCAATTCATGGGCATAACGCCTTACTCTGTGTCGGTGTCCCTCTAGAGTGATCCTACAGAATATAAGAATTCAGAAAATTTTAGCATGGCACACTCACATGCACATCCGCGACACACCCAAGAAAGCAGGTGCAGCTGCAGGCATGCACAGAGAGAGAGAGAGAGAGAGAGAGAGAGAACATATTTATTAAATTGATGTAAAAGCATCGTTAGTTAATGGAAGTGTATCATAAAGCACATGTAAATGCATACTCTGGCTCCACACTCAATTTGTTCCTGGCACTGCCGCCTCTTGACAGCTCATACTCAGCCTGTTTAAAACAAAGAATTCATGAAAATATACATTAAGTTCATTTTGCTCTGCTGCCTCGTTTCTACTCAGCGTTTCAAAATCAAGGCTTTACCAATGTAGGACTACAATTCACAGAGAAAATCCTAGAACTGAAGATGGAGTGCAAAGGAAAAAAAGGGACATAAAACAACATTTATGCTAAATGTCATTACTCTCGGGATACATTTGAACCTGTTGCTTGGCAATGTCAAAAGCCTCCATCCACTTCTTCACTTCTCCAGCAGTAGCACAAGCAATCTTGAAGCAAAGAAGCAGTCAATCATCATTCATTTTAGGCAGATTTAAAAGGGAATACACATCTACAAGACAGGACACCAATTAGACATGAGAGTCGAAGCAAAGAAAAATCACAAAGTATATTTACCCAGCAAATACTGCTTTCCAAAATAAAGCCACACAAGCTACTTAAAATATTTTCTTGCCTTCCCAAAAGAACCTAATAATATGACAGACAATTGATTCCCTTGAAATCAGGACTTTAGTACAGTACTATGATGCTCCAAAGTTAGATTATATAAACAAGAATGTGTAATTTTCTTAATTTATTTTCTTTCTTTGATTATCAACAAGGATCTGTACTACACTTAAATGGTCTGTCTCTCATTCATATACCATTAAAATTGTTCCAGACCGCTGAAAGGACAATCATTTTCTTGTCATTTTCATTGGCATTAAGAACATGAGCCTTCTTCTCAAAGGAACAGTCATATGTTTCTCCAAAAAAAGAAAAAAAAAATAGAGCAATGCAGGTATTAGCTCCCCCACCAAGTGCTAGTTCCATGTGACAAAATCCATTCTTTGCAATTACAACAGATTTCAACAAAATGTGAAACATGCCACTGGCGGCACTATAAGACCCTTCAATAGAAGCAACTTCTCTTTTTAGATTACTTTATGGGATGTGGTGACGAGATTACTGATGTTGGTTATAAGACATATTATATAAGAAAATTGAAGGGAGTCACAATTAAGCTGGTTTCAAGTTCTACAGCAGTTGCTACATTGGGGATGTTCTAATCTTAGCACAACTATTAATACTCCCTAACCTGATAGGAGAAAGAGAACGGGTTATGAGTGTCCCCTATCACTTGTCTATGACTTTCAATGGACCTTATGTTTATGTAGTCTCCCACCATTTATCAACTTAAGCTTGGGACATTCTAATATGGAAACGGAGCCAAGTTTCGCACCAGATTTATTTTACATGTGAAGCTCCCCATTTGTCAGTTCCATGTGCCATTCTTAGTTCAGTTTGCACGTGAGAGGGAGTGTTACAATATCCCACGTCACTTGGCTATGGGGTTTTCATTGGCCTTATAAATGCACATAGTCTCCCTCCAACTATCATCTCAAACTTTTGGTTTAGACATTCTAACAACTTGACATAAAGGACACTCAACCATTGCAAGCTTATTGGCTCATTTCAGTTTTGCTCTACCATCCCATCCCTATGCTCTAAACCTTCTCTTCGTAGCACCTGTTCTTGTCCAGTCTTTTCACAATTTCTGCAATTATCGCTCCATCTTCATTGTTAGCATGACCCAGCTCCGCTTGTTAGCCCCACTTTGCCTTGGACCAGACCACATGTGTTACTACAACTAAATTAACTTATCCTAGTCTTGTTCCACCTTCGTAGTTTCTTTATTCGCAAAACTGCAGTACCTTTCATAGCATGAGCTATAGAATGTTACCATGACACATGGCATTCATTAATTTTAGCTTGAACCTTTTATGTGCAGGCCTCGCTTGTCACCCAACTCAATAAATATTGTGGCCACCCCCATTGAGAATTTTTCGTGAGGTTTATGGCAGAGCCAGCATGGGGATCATTAGTTTCAGCGTTCAGCATTCTCTTCTAGGGTTTAAGTGTTTCACTTCGTCATATTTCAAAGGGTATGAGAAATATCAGCTTTATGTGGGACTAGGGTTTTGAGTTTGCCTTTTGGTTGTAGTCCAATTCTAATTAGTGAATTCCTGCTGCTCCTCTTTTGCCTGTGATGTAGGCCAATGGCCAAACCATGAAAATCTTGTTCTTCCACTTTCTCAATTCTATTTTCTATTACATTGGCACTTTTGCTTAACAATGAAGCATACTAGGATGAGAACTTGAACAAGCTTAAAAAGTACAGAATCAGAAAAAAAAAAAACAATAATTGCCAGTTCAAAAGTACTCCAACAAAAATAAATTATTCACAAAATATCATCTCCCAGTTTCATGTCAATCACCGATAAGAATAGCACAAGAACAAAAAACTCACCTCTCCTTTCTTTTTCTCATCTAGCCTGCTATAAAACCGCAGAACATACAGATCCTGCCACAAAAGAAGAAATCCGCTTAAAGAAGAATCTAAAGTTACATCAACTTTTCACCTGGAGGATGTAAGTGTGCTTTTGGAGGCTGGAGAACAATTCTGATGTCTCATATCCATGCAACTGCTGACAAGATATGGGGGAAAGAAAGGTTGACCTTCTGACGCCCAATCTCCTCCACCATAAGGGAGGGCCCTACAACACCCCTCCTGATAGGTCGCTGTGCCAAGGGAAACAATAAGGGCCAAAAGTACAGATGCATTCAGTTTTCTTGTACATGCAAATGATATCATGAAGCAAAATCCATAAACAATCAAGTTGATAGATCTAAACGATGGAAATCCTTTTTGGCTAAACTATGGTGAGAAGTGACTGCAAAATAGTTTCACAAATAGCATTCTACAGTCTTCTTTCTAAAATATCCTTATATGATGGATAAAGAGGGGAAAATAAACAAGCAAGAAGATGCATTTGACCTCATATGTGCATTTAATTAGGAGAAAGGACAACAACAATCAAATATCAAACAATACAGAAAATGGGATCATGATGCAACAATAGTTCATGAAGAAATTAAGCAACAGTCATTAAAACTATTGGCTCGCTGGGGAAGTCAATTTTGGCATTGGGGCGTCAAAACCATTGCTAATTGATTGTTAATCTTTCCCACTACTCTTGGGATTAATTAGTGTCTGATCCTGAGGAAGTTCAAGGAGCCAAAGTTACGTTGCACATCTTTGAAATTGTTTAAAGAATGTCCAGCAGGGTACTCATACTAGCTTTTAGTTATTAGAGACATGTCTTATAACTCGGCTGTAATCCAGAAAGAGCTTATTACTAGGCCAAAGCAGGCCCTGTTTGATAACTCCAATACATATTGAACATTAATGTAATCAGCACTTAATAAAATTAAGCACATTAGATAACCATAGCCAGCTTTTACCTGATCAAGTCAAAAACATCACTTAATTAGCTAAGTAAGGATGGGTTTAATTACTTTATATAATACATTGATAAAAGCCTAAGAAATACCAATAATACTCACGATTCTATATTTGGCAAGAATATAGTGTTATTCAATACTCGATAGAATATTAAACAAAATTTTACTTTCAATTTCAGCACTTAAAATGGCCAACACTTCAAATTCAGTATCCAAATTTTTTGGCATTAAATTTTCTGTTTTACCAAACAGAAAGCTTGAAAAAGAATTTGTATCATTCACACTAGCGTTTAGTGCTAAGTGATTATCACTTGAACGGGGTTTTTTAAAAAGGTAAGTTTAGTCTTTTTGATAAACCAGATTGTAACTGAAAGAGGACTGATTAGGTTCATAAAACCTTAGCCAATTTTCAGTTTTGCATGTTACAGTACTCTTCAAGTCAAATTGCAGAAAGTTCTCCATCTCCATTCAAAAGACTTCGCTGCATTGACACCATCTATCTGACTTGCCTACTAAATTGATGACAAAAGCATATGTCGCAGCAATTCGCAGTTCTAAATTTCCACAAGTGAGCAGGAAGGTGGTCAAAATTAATATGAAAGTGGATCATCATTTTGGCACCCAAAACACCTGCCAAATTTCATGGGTCCAGTACAAAATCACGTGGTGTCATCTCTTCAAACCACACCCTTTCCCATTCAAACTTTTCTCTTGCTCTACTATGAAAAAAAACTGCTGAGACAGGGAGAAGAAGCGTGAGCAATCAATGTTGTCTGGACGATATGTAAAATTATCTACTGAAAATGGTCTCGGATGGCCTCAATGTATGACAATAAACATAGGAGAAAAATGCCACTCGTACTCAGTTTACAAATACTGGCAGATGATAGTGATCACAGCCAGTTACAAGGCTGCTGTTATCCACTATTGAACAGGCCAAAAGAAACCCAAGAACTAATCATTAAACAGCTACTGATCCTGGCATAGCACTGAAAGAAGCCATTACTTATTAACTCGCAGCACTGTACAGTAGGCAATTATCGATACAACGACTCTAACACATTACATCCTAACGGTTAGTCACCACCAGAGTAAATATTGAGATTTGAACAACAGCAGCCGAATAGAATTGCAGAGTACAGAGCAGGGCATTCGAGGCGACAACAATTCACGTTCCAAATCCTCTGCCCCATGAGCGGATTCCCCGACTCGCTTGCCCAAACCAATAAACAAAACCCCCAAAAGAAAATTTGAGCTACCACAGCACTCATCGTCAGGCGCCGAGACCAAAAACAAAACTCGACCCGCGAGCCGACATCGCGAAAAAGACCGCCCAGCGCCGCCCGCGAGAAAAACGCGACCGCAACGGGAGAAAGAACACGGACTGACAGACACGGCCACGCAGACATCAAGAACAAGAAACGAGAAACGAGGGAAACACGTCCTCGGATATTCCGAAACGCTTACAATGCCGGGGCTCTCGTGAGGATCGCGCTTGTACATCTCCACGTACTTGCCCCGGATGAAGAGGAACCTCAGGTGGCAGTACTCGTGCCCGATCGAGTTGACGCCCAGGTGATAAACCCACCCGAAGAACTCGAACACCTCCCTCTTCCCTCCTTCCCTGTCGCTCTCCGACCCCCCCTCCCTCTCCATCGACGATCTGTCGCTGCCCATGCCGCCCCCTTTCTTGTCCGCCGCCGCCGCCGCCGCCGCCGCCTCCATCGCCGAACCACCCACCTCCCAAGATTCGATCTTGAGCCAAAAAGGAAGGACGAGAACGCGGTGGAAGAAGCTGGAGAGAAGGTGGCAATGCGGAGGTGGACAGGAACGGGATGCACCTTACGTCGTTCGACGTCTGTTGAAAAAGGAAACAAACCTCGAGCCTCTGCGCTTTTTGCTGCGGTAAGATCTGGTGGAGCGCAATGGCGAATCGGGGGGAGCTCGTTTCGCTTCCCGCGGCATCCGGGCCGTCCACGTCATCGCGTTTGGGCCCCGCCGGCCGTTAAGATCGTGGGGCCCACGGGGGCGGATCGACCATCGACGGTCGACGTCGCTGGTGGGGACGCGTCAGAGAGCCGCGGCTTGAGGATGCGGAGGACCACATGGTCATTGTACCACGTGAGCCGACCGACCTCGGAGTCCAACCTAAACAAGTCGACAGCTCGTCCAACTTGATCCCAGCTCGATTCGACTCAACTCATTTCTTTTGAATGAAACTTGAGCTTGAAATTAATAAAAATTAAAATACCGCGTAATTTACATGCGTTTTGTCTTTTTGTAGGTATGGTGAAAATTGGATCAAGTCCCTCGTGCTTATCAAATTAAATACTAACAAACCGAGGCTCGATTGGACAAAAATAAACATCCCATCAACTTAAACTTAAGCCTCACTCAATTTCAGGTGAATTGAATTTGACAGTAAATAATATGAATTTTTCTATATTTGGATATATCATAATGAAAATTATATTAATTTATTTAATGAAATGACTATAAAAAGGTAATGAGATAGACATAAATATAAAAAAAGAGTCGATTAAGGAAATATTATATTGAAAGGAACATGTATAACCTTCGGTTTGACTCAATTTGAATCCTATGCCTTTTTGGGTTTTTGTCGTGTTTCTCCTTTTCAATTCTCGACGAATCTATCTTTTGCAAAAGGTTGGACACACGTGGAAGGGATCGGTGGGGGTATTGTCTTTATGCGAACGTGGTTTGAGATGGAAAAATCACGACAGGACTCTTTTAACTCTTAAAATAAGATTACTTTGGGCTTTCGATTGCACGCTTTGTAAGCAGCATCTGGACTCCTCGTCGTGTCGGCAAAAGATAAAGCGGGGGAGAGGGGGAAAAATGGGATGACCCACCATGTCGGCAAGGGCAGCTTTGCCTCCATATTTTCTCATTGATGACGAGATAATGCCGCCGACCCACCATGTCGGCAAGGTAGCTCTTCCTACTTCTTCTCCTTCTTCTTCTTATTGGTGGCCGGCCATGGCAGTTCTGACGAAGATGCAGGCTCTTGCGGACAGAGCTTTCTCGTCCCGCGTTTACTGTCACCGTCGTCGTAGCTCCGGTATAAATTATTGTAAATACGAAAGTCTTTAAAAAAGAAAATTACAATTCATACGTGAAATTATTCTTATTTTCATCCAACAGTCTAGATATCTCGAGAATTTATTTGTAAGAATCCCGAGTGGTTCCACAATCTGTCGTGGGGTGGCTCCCCTTGTCATAATGGATGGTGGCTCCTTTGATTTTCTTTCATGACTGTCGTACAAGATGTTGTGATAAGAAATTCTCAAAAGTTTTATGATTAAGGGATGGGATTTGCTTTCTTTTTTTTTAATTAAATTATTTGTTGATTCATTGAGGGATTGGGAATTCGTTTATCGGCAATACTTATACACATTTCCTGATATTGGATTCGAAAGTTCTTGTCCAAGCTCAATAAGATATTGAGTTTTAGCTTTATCGGGTGCAAATTCAAACAAAAGGAACTTGAATTTCTCCAAGCCAATTTTCAGGAAATGCTCTTTTGAAATTGTTCGAAGAGGTGGACTAATTAAAATGACGTAAATACTAGCTTAAATCAACCTGCTCACTAGAATGAAAAAAGAAAAAAAAAAAAGGTCTTCGTCCAGTTCCTTTCACTACTTTCGTAATTGAATCCATGTACTTTCAATTTTCTAATAAAAGTTTTATTACTTGCATAACATGTCTAACTAAAATTTTCCATCACCAAATTAAAATAAAACTGAGCCAATGTGGCTATCAGGACACCCCCTATTTCGACATGTATAAAATATTGCCTATATGGAAACTCACCAAAGCGAGGAGGGTGAACAAGAAACATAAATAAAAGGCATCAGGAGCAAAACTTAGAATGGACATTTTGATGGTTATCCATGTAGATAGCCACATCGTTTGGATTCTTTCAAATTTGATCCGAAAGAGACTTGATTAGACAGTTTATTAATTAAAAATGCACGAGTTAAAAATTAAAAATACAGAGGCTTGATTAGAAAAACAGCACAACAAAAAAGAAGAAAAACTTCAAACCAAGTTATGTTTTCGTTTTCAAGATAATTAAATATGTTTATGCCATAAAATGGTCGAAGCGCTTCAAAACTTTCTCAAGCCCGATTCTCGAATAAACCCGGAGATCGAGCCCAGCTTGCCCGGCCGGTCGGGTTCTCCAGGGTTCCTATGGGCCTCTACGCAGGCCCACTAATCAAACTCAGGAGGCCCAACAACCAAGCCCACTAGCACCAAAAAGGCCCGGGCCCATCTCGCGGTGGGCCTCTCCTCCTCCATGGCGGTTTCCGAAATCCAGCTCAGCAACATAAATATCGAATCTATAAATACCCCAATTCCTTCTTACCAGAGAGAATCAAGACAAGTAATTTTCGCGTGCTTCTCTCTCCTTCCCTTGCCTTCGCCGGACATGGCCACCGCGATCCTCCGACGGAACCCTAACCCTCGCCGCCTCTCCGATCCCGACCACGGCCGCCCCCGCCGCCGGAAGCTCAGCCCCGTATCGGTCGCCTCCCGCCCCCCCGCTGCGGCCCCGCCGTCTTCGAAGAACCTCGAGATGGGCCAGGTCAAGATCCTGAAGCGCGGCGAGCCCCTGACCGCCTCCTTCGCCGCGGCCCCCCGCGGCTGCGGCGGATCCCCCGGTCTCTTCCCCCGCGATGCCCTCGCGGCGGCGGCGGCGGCGGCGAAGGGGGGGAGGAGCAAGAGGGGAGATCCCGACCTCGCGCTCGGGTCCACCGACCGGCTCGGGCCCGACCCCGAGGTCGTGCAGAGGCAGATCCGGGTCGGGGAGTTGCCCGGCGTCTACGCGGGTCCGGGGATGTGCGTGTCGTCCCCGCCGCCGAGTTCCGTCCCCGTGCCGTGCTTCCTGGGCAAGAACGACCTGGCGACGTGCGGCTTAAGGCGGCTCCTGGGGCTCCACTTGTCGTGAATTCGAGGGAAAATTCGCGCGGTTTCGGAGACTTTGCGGCGGATGTGGCGGTGCCTGTGAGTTCCGCGAATCGGATGGATGTGTTTCCGCTGGACATCTGCTTGTTCGAGAATCAAAAGGGCTCTCCTTTATCTTTTCAACAGGAAGGGGCTTTTGATTGCAAGCAAAGAGGAGGTTGTTGAAGATGGAAGCTTGGTAGCCTTTATGATATTGAGGGAAGTCGAGATCATTGATCAGGGAACAACTTGAACGGTTGCTTCTAGGGGTTAAAGATACGTTAAGTTTAGATGTGTGTATGTGGATCTAATACAGAGTATTTATTGCAGCCTGTGTGGTCTATAAGTCTAAGTATTGGTCTGCAGAATTGTCGGTGTAGGCATTAGCCTACCACTTTTAGAAAGAAATATTGGCTAACTTATGATTTTATGTAATGGGTAGGTCTGATACTAAGTATCTGTTGCTTCTATGTAATACATCAGTTTGATGGAATAAAGTTTATGGTGATGATTTATTATGTTGCTGTTCGATTGCCTAATGAGCCAATTTCATATCGATGCGCAAATTGAATTCAATTTTCGTTTGTTAAGAAATCTGACTTTCGTCTTTTCACTGAAGATTGGCTGAGAGAAGTGTGGTGGGTATGACAAACTACACCTACAGTGTTTGATGAGGTGGGATCTGAAGCAGTGGTTATGGTGGAGAACCTTATCTTGTGCAGCAGCAAATCAGCTTCTTTGCGTTCTGGTTGCTAGGGGTCCTTTCTAGTTTGATTCTGAGATGTGGTATGTTGTAATGTAAGCGGTTGAGCAGAAATTTCTGAGTTCTAGCAGCCTCGGTGCGCTTTCCCTTGCCCAGATGTTCGCCTTTCTAGGTCAAGTAATGGTGACCCGCCAAAGACTGGAGCCTCATAACATGTTGACGTAGACCTCCGAACTGAGGATTCAATCGGTAGAGGGGGCTAATTTGCGGCCCCACAGAAGAAATTAGCATTTTTGGCATTAAAAGATATTGTTGGCTGGTAATTTTTCCAAAAAATACTATCAATTCTGCAAGAACGCTCATACTCCAGCAGGCTCGGTTTAGCAAATGTATATATGACTGCAGCTTCATGGGCCATCTTCCTCCAGGCATATTGAATCCAAGTGACATCTTGGGTTTGTGTCGTGGGGAAGGGAGATAATGTTGGTGACTTTGATTGGCATGAACTGCACTGATTGAATAAACCCTGCTCTGGCTGCAAATGCATTTGATCTTGCATCCAATATGCATAATCTCAAGGGAACTAAAATGCTGACGGGTTGATGATCCAACTGAATGGATATGATTTGAGGCAAGTCTTTTGTTAATCTTCTCTTTATAGTTCTTTCCGGACGCATCTTTGTCAATTCAATTTGCTTGTGAAAAAGTTCTAGGCATCATATGATCAACTAGTAAATGGGCTACTTTCTAGTGCACATTGCATCGGACAGTTGACACTTGACAACGCAACTATAGCTTTCTTAATTTGGCCACCACAGCTACATGCTTCAAAATGCACCTTTTATGTTGTTAGTCTGTTAGGTAGCAAGAAGAAATACATGTCTGCTGAAGGAAAATAAATTGCATAACCTTTGCAGTTTTAGTATTTACTTCTCTGTTTTTGGTGTCCAGGGTCCCCATGCGCGTTGGTTTTCAATGCATTATGGATGACGCTGTGTGCTCATTAGGTTGGATTGAGATGGCATCTTCGATTTTGCTTATCAGCAATCAGTAGTCGGCAAAATAATTCAGGGTCATGATCCTCATCCTTCAGAGGGTTTTTAGATGTATTAGGGGGCAAGAATGAGATCTGGCCGCTCCAACCGTGGATTTCAGAGAATATATCCCATTAGCTGTCTTCTTCTACTTTGCCCTGTAAATGGGATATTTACGTTGACAACCACGACAATTGACTGATGCCAGCATCTGGAATGCTTGCCCTATCTTAGAACTTATGCCGAAACAGCCATTAAATTCGTGACATTGTGATTGACAAACAGTATTCCTCTAATATACCCAGCCTCACAATAACCAGAAGCAAAAAGTAACAAAATAAAATGTTCTTATTTGAGATCTTTGCGGCCGTCAACTAGTTTCTGCAACACTCAATCCTAAGTTGGCAACCTTGAAAAGCAAGCATAGGCAAGTTTAGTACAACATATGATCACCTCGAACCCATCTCCACGGAGTCGCTTTCTCTGCCATTACTTTCATCAAGTTCTGGATAAGCAGGCACTGTCCTCTTCCAGAACCAGTGCTTTCTCCACAGGAATATCATCTCTTCTATCGGGACTCCCTTGGTTTCAGGTAGGAACACGTAGACAAAGATAGTCATGATTGTGATCCAGCTGGCAAAGAAGAGGAAGATCCCAAACTTGAATGTGCAGAGGAGGGAAAGAAAAGACTGCCCGATTATGAAGGTGAACAGGAGGTTCACGGCCACGGTAATGCTCTGCCCAGCTGATCGGGTCTCTAGGGGGAATATCTCACTCGGGATGGTCCAGCCAAGAGGGCCCCATGACCACCCAAAAGCCACCACGAACAAGCAGATCACGGTCACGACCAGTATTGAGAAGCCCTTTGATAGCACTTGGTTGTTGCCGAATTTGACTCCCAATATCACTGCCACTATGCACTGTATCACAGGCAAAAGGAACATGTTTAATTTTGTTGAACTCAACTGGAGTATTTGTATATGCACCTGAGCGCCTCCACATTGGAATGGATGACCACTATTTTTCTGATAGTTATCAATATCTCTGTTGTAAAATCACAAAGCGAATATGCTGTATAATGTAATCCACTTCATACAAATTGATACATCTTTTTTTGGTTGGTATTTCATTTGGAATTCGGGTGATGTCCTCTCATATTGGAGATGAACTTTTTGTGTCTTAAGTGCAGAATATGCAAAACAGAACACAAAATTCTTTTTACCTGGCATACAACCATCTGAATCCCTCCGCTAATAAGTAGAGCTCTTCGACCCCATTTGTCAACTGTAGCAATGGAAATAAATGTGGATGAAAAAAGCACTGCTCCTGTCAAAGCAGAGGCATAAAGGGATGCGCTTCCTTTGAACCCCATGCTCTGAAACAGCACTGGAGCATAGAAAAGAATTGAATTTATGCCCGTGAGGATTTGGAAAGTGGGCATGAAAATAGCCATAACTAACTGAGGCCTGTTTTTTCTCTTCAGAATATTTCGGTACGGATGTTTGATCGCCTTTGCTAATTCACTGGCATCGACAATGTCCTGAAACTCTGCATTGACGTTGTCGGTTCCTCTAATCTTTTCCAGGACTCGTCTTCCTTCCTCATTATTTCCACGTTCAACTAGGCTGTTGGGTGTCTCTGGTAGGAATAGTCCTCCAACTGTCATCAACAGAGCTGGCGCTGCAGCCAGGCCTAGAGAGAGCCTCCATCCCCAAGGCTTGAGCTTGTCAGTTCCGTAGTTTATCATGTTAGCAGTGAATATGCCCAGAGTTGTAGCCAACTGAAACATCATGTTCAATGCTCCTCGAAGATGGGCAGGTGCCATCTCTGACAAATATAGTGGAACAGCCTTCAGAGAACAAGAGAGGCGAATGAGTTTCACTCGGGTAAAGCTGAACATGAGTAGAATATTTCTAAAACTTTTCCATCTCATTCGGTTCAATGCAAACAAATCCCTCACTTCAGTAACTCCTTATAATCCCACTAGACATCCACTTTTTATTCATCTTCCCAAGAATACTATCTTTCTGCTATCCTATTATTATAGTGCTTAGTCGCAAAGCATTAATATTCATTCAACAAATTCACATAGATCACCTCTCGACTGATGCTTCATAAGTTACTGCTTTTATACTACAATAAATAGAGAAGAGGGCATACCTGATTTCCAAAGCCAATGCCAACACCAAGCATAATCCGACCCACAAGAAGCATAGCAAGATTTTGTGCCGCAGCGTTTAAAGTTGATCCAGTAAGAAAGCTGACTCCACCACAAATAATACTTGCTCGACGTCCATACTTTCTTGTGATGGGAGAGGCGACCAGAGAGGCGACCAACCCAGCAAGGTAAAGAGAAGACGTAAATGAGGCAAGGACTTGGCTGTTGTACTTGCAGTAGTTGTTTTCATGTGCATGCTGCTTCTTTCTTTCAACTTCAGGGAAGAATTTCTGAAGAAAATCATCCATTGAGGTCACTCCTCCTGCGAAAGAAGGCAAAAAGTTATAGCACAGTTCTGCAGAAAGACACTCTGCATTCAGTCAGATTAAATTTCTGAGTTGGGTTGTTTCTTGTCATTTTGGGAAATTATGTGTAAAGCGTTATTAAATTTTGCTATTTCTTACACAAAGCCGCTGTAGTTGCAACTGTAGAATGTGCTGCACCATCTGAAGACCATCAAGATGTACCCCATCTTTGATCCATATACATGTAAAGTTTTAACCAACAATCCATATAAAGTTAAGTTCAGTTTTTAACTAAGATTAGCATAGTATTCTTCGAAAATCTTTGGCGTGATATGATCTGTTCTATTGCATTTGAAGTATGTGAAGCAACGAGACGGTCTTAAATATCATGATTTTTTTCTATCCTAGCGTGGCGCTGCAAAATACAGATCAAGGTTCCACACCATAGCTCAATTATTCATTTAAGTGTCTTCGAAAGCAATCATGCAACCCAGGCCAAAGGAAACTTCTTGAATATCATAATTATTGCAAAATAAAAAATCAAGACATCTCCTGTTCTGCTGTTTCTTTTGTCTCCACCAGCAGCAATGAGGAGGATGTGTATCAGGAATCAGATACGGAATCCATCAGCTCATTTCTCGCGCTTACTGGTTTCCCATCACTCTCATACCGAAAAACGCGAGGAGAACTCCATACAGATGGCTGACAAGTAAACAGAATTGATAGCACAAACGGAGAGACTCACCTGAGATTCCAATGTCATAGCCAAAGATTGAACCGCCGACTGCAGCGATGAGGCATGTTCCAACCACATAAGCAGTAACCCTCCCTTGGTACTGCTCCGCTCTCTCCTTCGCCACCCCAGTTGGACCCAAAGACCCTCCCGCCATCTTTCAACTCCCTTCTTCTCTTCCCACCTCTTAAGCTCTTTCTAGCAAAAGCTGCCAGAGCACAAAACCAGACTCTATGTATATATATTCACCAGCCCAGTTGACCAACCAAGAAAGAACCTCCCACCCACCTAACCACGAGAGGAAAAAGGACTAACAGACCGTATGAGGTCAGCCATGATAAGGACCAAGAAGGGCTCTGGTTCTATTTGTATTCTATCGATCGCCCTCTTTACCACAAAAACATGGACTGACCATTTTAGGGAAGAAATCCCGGGATAGACTCGGCTTGCTGATCATGTGGCTGACAGTGAATCCATTGTTTCTTGATATTTGATTGGCTTGATCTTGGAGATTAAGCTGACGAGACGCAATTGCGGGCTTCATCAATTACGGGCATACAATAGCAGTTTCTCTCTCTCTCTCTCTCTCTCTCTCTCTCTCTCTCTCTGTCATCTGTACTTACTCATTTTTATCTCTCACTTGGTGGAAGGGTTTTAATGATAGAGCCGCGTTTGTTCGGCTCAATGCTTCATTTGTCTTGATTCAAATCTCTCTCCTTCTCTCTCCCCTGCCATTCAAGTCAAGTAAATCCGCCACAGACTGGACACTTTCCAGATAACGTAAGCAGAAACTCAGGCACGGGATTACAGAATTTCAAGAATGTACGATGAAAATGACCTTACGGCATTCTTTATTTTTAGGTTTGTAATTCAAGGGATCACATGGACATCTC
Organism: Eucalyptus guilfoylei; assembly: GCA_016097605.1. NCBI lineage: Eukaryota > Viridiplantae > Streptophyta > Magnoliopsida > Myrtales > Myrtaceae > Eucalyptus > Eucalyptus guilfoylei. The sequence goes on along the minus strand of CM027862.1, from coordinate 43,611,279 downwards.
TTCACCGCTCAAATTCATTTTGTTCTTTCAAATTCGAGTATTTGTAATCAACTCATGAAAAATGAGGGGAAAAAGAACAGAAACATGATAAAGAGGCCGCGCCCTCCGATTCGTATCTGCCTTTCTTATACTTTAACAGATACAGAATCTGCAACAGCAATAATGAGATGGTCAGAAAAGAATTAAAGAAATAATTATACAAAAAGAAAAAGAAACTTAAAACGTGGAGATGTTGTCTACCCCGAGTGTACTGTTTCGACAAAAGGCGACATCCTAAGTTGCGCTTTCTTAAACGGTTTTCTTTCTTACCATGTTCACGATCTCTTCTATCCTTCGTGGGAAACCAGAAAACTGAAACGACAGTTGGTCCGGGGCAGGTGTGGACATGGAATTCTGCGTCCAACGACCCCTTTTTGTCCATGACTTTGCGTTCTCGAATTGAGAGTGGCATGTTGTGACATTGATGAAAGATGATGGTGATGACTTGTGGGTGATCCCCGTTTCCTGAAATTAGAGGGTGCTAATTGTAGAATTCCCGAATTTAGATGAAATTGGAGGACTAGGGCGATCAACGAGGAAACTTAATTTTGCAGCCTGTAGTTGTTTCCTCCATGAGAGTTCGTAATTTTCGAGCATGTCTAGTATGTGTTAATGAGTCCACTAAAGGCATTACCTAATTTGTTATTCCATAAAGAAAGCCATGATTGATTTCACATTGAGAATTGATAGCCTAGGTTAGTTCGATGAAAAAAAAAAAGGATTAATACCTGAAAAACTCCAAACTGGTAAATCTGTGACAATTTTATTTCAAACTAATTTTTTAATTATGGAAAACCCCAAATTGGTACATTTATGACAAATTTATCCTAAATTAATTTATTCAATCGCCACCAACCCCAAATTAGTACATTTATGACAAATATATCATTTGTTAAATTAGATAAATAATACAAAAAACCACAAAAATAGTACAACTGTTACAAACATATAGTAAATCTCAAACTAATACAATAGTCTACTGGCATGTGTTATTCAATTAAGTAATTTAACAGAAACTAATAGAGGATAAATTTGTTACCTATATATCAGTTTGTGGTAAGTTTGTCAAAGATATATCTGGGTTGGGGTTTTGGTGGTAAAAAAATTATTTTATAATAAATTTGTCACAAGTGTACCAGTTTGGAGTTTTTCAGGGTATTAATTTTAAAGAAAAATTACATAAAGTATAGAAGATGACATACTAGGGGGACCAGATAGATATTTCAGATTAAGCCTTTTTACCAATCACTTTCTTCTTGATGTAATGGCTATGCGTTCCATAAAATTGAAAATGGACTGAGTCGGCGTGTGAACTGGGATCTCAAAAGCATATCTCTTCGGACACTTGATTAGGGGCATCACTAGCAACAAAATTCCATGACTTGTAAAACGGGTCATTGACTTGACTTGCATTTTAAGAGACGACGACCTCGTGTCCGCGTCCGATTTACTCGGTGGTCACTCATCAACCAAAATAGTATCCACGTTATAATGAATTCAAAACGGTCATTTTCGGTAGAACCCGCGTGGGATCTACGTAGGACCAATCTTTTTTAATCATTCCAATTCATTTAGATACATGTACTGGATTCATGTAAAGATGCCTCAGTCGACCCAACTTTTTGTCGTATGTTTATCCATGTTGAGACATTTTGGTCAAGCAGCAAGCTAGCCTCTTTTCTTCTTCTTCTTTTTATTTTATTTTATTTTTTTTGGCCTTTAATGGCAATTCCAAAACAATCGAATCTAGTGCCAAAAAAAAAGAAAAATTTTAATCCAGAACGGCATCTGACCACTAATAGAATAAAATTTCCATCCGATGGCATCTGTAGATCATTTAGTTGACATTTTCCAACTTCTATGATAGCAAAGTGGCATTATATTGCTGGGATTTTTATTCTATAATTCTACTGCTTTCAAGTTTCTTGGATAAATAAATGGAAACATAAATAAATAAATAAATAAATCCAACCTGCTCTATGCTCCGCTTGGTTGATTCAAATGAACATCAAATTCGATAAATTAATAAGATATAAGTACGCACCTGTCATAACTTTGAATTTGGGTTACATATGCAATTTATAGTCGATAAAGTTTAAAATTAATACTTTCTCTATGCATAGCTTATCCACTTGGGATGTGAGTATTGGTAGATCAGCATGGAACCGGCTGAAGTCCAACATACAAACTCGAAAAATACAGATGGTGGCTTAACCTCGAGAAGAGATATTGATAATTTAATGAGATATTTTCCGCTTCTTTGGCAATGGAAAATGGAAAGAATGAGCTGCAATCTGCCTCCAGTCTGTAGACCGATTCAAGGGGCAAAGGCGTTGACCTCTTTGGATGAGTAGGGAGAACGAGAGAATAATGAGATTGACAGTACATACGAGAAGGAAATTCAGAAGTTGGTGTTCAATCATGTTCAATGTGACAAATTGCAGCAAGATTCAGGCTGCTGAACATATAAAGTTTAGAATGAAAACAATATCTGGTGCAATTCCCTTAGGTCATCCAAGTTAGGGAACGACCGAGGCATTGTTATTCAAGAAAAGCATGAAATTTTAGATTCGATTGATTTCTACTTGGCACCAGATGCAATGTGGTTCATGCCTCAATAAGAGATTTCCCTTTTTGACCCCGACTTGTCCATCGCAACCCTTCTAGACCCAATTGATTCTCTATATGAACATTTGAAAAGTTTTCTTAATCATGTATGGATTTGAGTAAGAATCTCTTCAATCATGGTCCACACCACTAATCTGCTAGGATAGGTAAGTATGAAATTATTCATACTTAAAAGAATTTGGTCTTTAATGCGGTCGAATGCAATACCGAAAACAAAAGATGGTTCATGTTAAACTAATTTAAACTTAGAATGGAGTTTGAATAATTGCATTATTTCCCTTCTACTTTAGAATGTATAATAATGTAATATTTATACAAAGTAAAACACCTTAATAGGCAATATAAATAAATAAAGGGGATGTCAAGGCAAGAATCATGGGTCTCCAGGTTGCATGAATAATGCTAGATGATTGAAGCCTATTATTCAGCTTCGCATCTTCTGCATCAATTTGACCAGATTCTATTACCCATATGTGTAGCCTGATGTAAACACCATTTGCCCCATGCCATTCAAGAATTATGATAGATAAGGAAAGAATTCCTCTGCTTGAGATTATTTGAGCACCACTTCACTCATAAATTTTAACCAAATTGGCGGTTGGGTATCAATTCCAATTCGGGTTTATCAAGTTAGGTTCACTTGGAAAATGCCCTCGATTAATGTGAGATCAATGCATATGAGTCATTAGACACACATCTCACATGGTCTCACAAAATTCACTGGTTAACATACACTAGGCTCACATAATCGTAGCCCCTGGGGATTGGCATAATTGATAGGAGCACTTAGGGATTTCTAGCTCAGAAATTCAGAAATCACCCATTGATTCCACCGTTTTCATGCAAATTGCTCTAGATCAAGGCCTTCTGCACAGATCAACATTTTGAATTTAATTGGTCTATAGGACTTGCAGGGCATTTTGAAAAACTTTCTACCTACCCAGTCTTCACGCTCCGACACATTGACTATAAAAAGAAAAAGGCGTTACCACGAGATTTCTGCCACTCCAAAAGCAATTGTACAGAGCATATACGAGTCAAATGCGGTGGCCTCGTGCGTGTCCACCCCTTCCTCTTACATTTGAAGAATGACATGCAGACTTAATGTGGCTGTCATGGTCGATGCGTCTTTCCAAATTAAATATTTTATGGTATATCCTTTATCTCCTAAAGAGTACTTAAAGTCAGATAAAGCGGCCACCTTTGTAAGCCCCGTGCCTTTCGGGGCAGACGACTTTGGATTTTACAGCATCATCTGTCAAGGGAAGACTCACACTGACATCGCCAATGGATGGCATGTCTGGACACTTCTTTCCTTCGACAATGTTGCCGTAAAATAAGCGGCCGACCCTCGGAGGATTCTGATTGACTAACAAATTTCAACCGATGGATGACGACGATACACGAATTTGTACCTTAGAAATTTCTGTAGCAGTACAATTTTACAAGTATAGAACGAATGTCAAGTTGCCAACCTGCATAAGATTGTATTTTTGACTCATTTGGACCAACTCGATTAAACGGGACATAAACTCAATAGCTACCATCACCAGCCAACATTCCATAATCGGATCTCACAAGTTCTACGCACCTTTCCACGCATAGCACTTGGATTTGTTTGACCAATCTCTATGTCAAGAGAAAAATCTACTCGGAAATCGCATGATTAAATTGATACGTGTATGTAAGCTAGCTAAGAATCTAAGATGCCTTCAATTGAGCACCCTCTCTACTTGACAATTACTAGTTGTGATGCTGAAACAGCACTCATATGACAGCGTCAAGCTCTATCACTCGCAGGATCCACACGTTGAACGGAAGGATCAATATACATCTAACTAGACCATATTGACTTCTTTTGTGATGATCTATAACTGCATCTCAAGTAAGACCAACTCACAATTGCAGAACTTTCATGCTAAATAACGGTAAAGGTGCAAATCGTACACATTTGCTTCATTAACGTAATACAAGACTCAGTATTTCCACAAATTTCTGCTTTGACAAATTACCACATTGACGCTTCTCGCGGAGATGGTAAAACAAGGCCAGGCTGTCCATATTGCTAATGCATCTTTCCAACAGGATAGAATTTGAAAAGGTTATACCTAGGCATCGATCAAGCCTTCTTGGCTATACTATAAAGTAATTTCCTGACCACTTAAACAGAAAGAAATCCTCCAATAACTTATAACAAAGGGTGCATGAGCCAATGTCACTAGCTTTTATGTTGACATTACATAATACTGGTGTAACAAATTCCATTGAAGTTAAGACAGAATTAGAATAATTGTCACTAGATATTCACATTCATAATCTTGACTGCAAAGTAGAATAACTTACTAAGCAGCTGCTTGCTGAGGTTGGGGACCGATATATCCTAACCAGTGGCACCCAATCCTCGAGATTTTGGGAACCTGACAGCGGCCAAGGGGTTCACTATGCCCTGAGAATCCTTTCCCAAACCCATACCTTCAACAAATCCCATCTTTGCCATCACTCTGGATCCAAACCTTTTGGTATGCCTTTCAAAAGCTCCAATACTTTGAGGCGTTCTTCTCACGGATGCTCCTCTGCCACTTTGCTTTAACTTAGCGCTTTGAGATTCTGACTCCCTATTCCTTTCCTGTTCTTCACCAGACTCCGGGATGCTCATCCCTAATCCAAGAGATTTAGGACGCTTAATCACTTCGATGGGCTCCGCGAGACCTGTGCCTCCCTTCCCCAACCCTTGGCCTTCTATGAATCCCATTTTCGCCATCATTTTAGACCCAAAGCCCCTAGTGTGTACCTCAAACGCACCAAAGCTCTCAGAACTGACCAGAGTCACGTGCTCCTCACCATTTTCACTGGCCCCGGCTAGATTCACGGGGCTGATCTCTGTCGTTTCAGATGGCATTACGCCACTTGACACGAAAGACACGGGTTGACTGGCCAATGAAACCTTTCCACTGGAACGGTTGACTGAGTTTTTTAATGACTTGCTTCTGCTAGATTTTTTAGCTTCTTGAGGTCTTACCTGATTTCGACCTCCACTGGTCATCTTCGCATATGGGACATCAATTACCGAGAAATCAGCATCATCATCAACAGGTCCGATGAGCTGTCATTAGCAAAAAAACAATTGATTGTAGGATTTCCAGATATGCAAATAGACAACTGACCACACTTTGTGAAACACAGAAAGAGGAAGATTTAACAATCCTGAATGAAAACACAGCACTGATATGCATAAAGTTTCCACTAATCAGATTTAATACCTTTTCCAGTATAAGTTTATCAGTTGAAGATGGCATGCATGTCTGTGGTGTTTGCACAACCGTTACAAATCTGGAAAAATACGATGACAATTAGAATGTCAAAAGCTTAAAGCCTAGAAAGGGCAAAGATAGGGGAAACATAAGGCCCATTAACCTTTTCTTGCCCGATCCTTGGGAGCTGCTTCGCAACCGATAAATTCTTGCCAGTCGTTGAACCTTATCACAAAAAGAAAAGTTGTTATCATTAAAAAATGTTCTGACTTACAGAAGCAGACACAATCTACTACCGGAGCAAAAATTACTTCCATGGAACATAAGCGTAGAAACCCTTAAGAAGTGAACATGAAGACGTGTCCAGACCACAATCAAGTTTATTGAAGACAAAGAATCAATGAAATCTGAGAATCGGAAAATTGGCAAACCAGAACATGCACCTCTGCAGCTGAATAAAATCAGAGAAAACTGGATAGGTGATTCACATGACCAAGGCCAAAAAGAAAAGCTATACCTAAAGTTTGACATGATTGCCGAATGCAATTATGCAAATCATCTTTAGCAACACTAAACCTTGGGAAAGCACATATCAGTACTTGCATTAGTTTGACAGAAGTAAGAACACTTAGGTTGATGTGTAACATGATACAAAAGATACAGAGATAAACCAATGAGTGTAGAGCAAAGTCACAACTTTTCGATGCAAAATAAGAGATCAAGGATAAGCAGATCTACAAGAATTTCAATTAGGATTATCAGAAAAATAAAACTTTCAATCTAACAAATACTGAATATGGTCATCATGGCACAAAATAAAAGATACTTATAGCAGCAGTCTTATTAATGATTGATATACCCTAACACAGATCTCTTTTGCATGTGCTTGGATGTTCTGCATAAGTTAAACTAAGCATGTTATTATCTGCTTTATTACACGTCAATTTTGCAGGGATAAGCTAAGCATGGTAAGGTACTTGACTATATAATACATAATAACATCACAATCAACCACAAAATCTCGAATTTTTTCAGGTGTGAGCAATTGGTACTTTAACAATTGATTAGGGCAAAGAAAGATCATTCTCATTCTTATAGGGTCTTTCTATGAATGAGGCAGTACATCATCATGCAAGAGTGAGCATTAGCAGGAATGGTGAAGGATTGGCGAGTAGTCACACCCTTTAGTAACTAGAGAGAGAGAGAGATAGATGATAAAACATACCTGGGAACAATCACGAGAATGCATAGGTTGAAAAGAATATATGTCAACTCCATTGAGAACAATCTGCTCGAGCTTCTAAAAAAATGAAACCAAGAAGAGCATTGAGATTTGTTCCTAATAATCAATTCTAAATACCACCTAAAGGATAATATGCCCATCCCTATTTAAACAACATAGGAGCAGAAAGGCCAGATTGACTGTGACATTAAAAACTCAAGCATTATAGGAAGAACAGGGACACAGGTCGAAGAACGTCACGCCTAACAAAGTTGACTTCTAATGATGCCATAGAACTTCATGCCAGCAAGATAATTTATACTACCGTGATAAAGATTTTTGTTACTCAGTATAACCCCAGAAAGACCCCAAAAAGCACAAAAAAAAAAAAAAAAAAAAAAAAACAAAAGGATCCTCTCAGAAGAACATGTACCCTCTCATTCATCCATTACCATCTCATATTTATGAAACAAGGTCTACAACTTCCATGCTTAAAAATCTGATAACAAAATAACAATTCAATGCACGAAGCATAAGAAAATTAAGAAAAGACATCATAGGATCCATCAAGCAGAAGTAACAGAGTTAAATTTGGCTCAAACAAACATGGAAAAATGAGAGGCACGTCCAAAAGATAATTATGCATTTACTTGTTAATTGTACATCAAATCACAAGGACAATTTATAATTAAGGAGAAGAAGGAAGAATGCCTTTGCAACTTCCAGATACTTCCACCCTTACCTTATTTACACTCTCAAGGTCAACGCCCCTACGAATCATTCTGTCCCGACGTTTAGCAGCAATCAATTCTTTGTGATGTTTCTTCTTTTCACCTGTGCATCAATTGCATTTGAATTTTACCAAAAGAGCAAAAAACTAAAGAAACATTATCCTATGAAGGGCCTTCAGACAATCTAAATTGTTCTTCATTCCCCAGGTAAGAGACAATAATTGCTTATTTTTTCCCAAGACACAGAAGGGGAGCTCCATAAATTGATAAGTAAACAGTAAACTTCAGAAAGAGAGGTTCTTGTGTGCGTCGAACGTGTTTCTTTCTCAGGAGATCAAAAACATAGAGACCCCTCCAATGATGTCATCCAAACACACTGATCTCCTTAATTCTCCATTTTAGTATTTAATACTTGAGACTTAACTACTAGTTCATGGATCAAAATAAAAAGCCAAGATTCATTATTAATTGATTGATATTTTGATTTACTTTCCAATCCCAATTTATACCACTAAACTAGTTTTCCATTGAGCATGACTTTCTCATTTCTCCACGAGACAGGACGGGACAGGGTGGGGCGGGGAGGGAGAGAGAGTTAACTTAGATTAATGCATATACAAAGTTTACCAGGAAATCTTCTCGATCTTGTACTCTTCTGAGACCCTAATGACTGAGATTGAGGCACTCTTGTACCACGATTCTTCTTGGCTGAAAGAGTCCTCACATCTTTTACCAAGATAAAATCATCCACAGCTGATGACCAATTATCTCTCACATTCCCAAGACCTTGATGTTTTGATTGACGCTTCCTCTGCATACCATACTCCGTGGAAGCATCCTGGAGAGCAATTCCACCCAATTTTTTCATCGTTTCATCCAAATCACTACTAGAAGAATCGTCTGAATCATCTGACGAAGAAGAAACCTGCTGTAACAAATTTTTTGCATCTAAAAGAGAATCGCTCCCACCAATTCCTTCCAAATAATCTTGAGCAATTTCATCATCAACATCTGAACCACTATCAGACATGTCCCCAGAGTCATCACTTTCAGAAGAATCTGTCGATCCATCCTGCTCAGCCAACTCCGACTCTGAGTCTTCCTCATCACCATATTCCGCAACATCAGCCTCACCATCTTCCTCATCTGATATATCTTCTGTATATATTTTCAATCCCCCAATTGACACAAACCCAGAATTTTTCTTCGCGGATGTATCCTTTGACAAAAGCTGAGGCCCCTTTTCAGCTGCTCCAGAGTCAAAGCTCTCACAATAATCCACTTCCTGCTCAGGCGATGACATGCCACTCTGTGACTCTTCTTGATTTTCCATTTTCCCTGATGATGCTTCGATTCCCGATGGAGCTGCATCGTATTCATTACAAAAACCCAATCCTCTGTGTGAGCTATCACCGAGAACAAAATCTGAATGATAATCATAACTGATATTTGCTTGATCCACTGACGATGGCCCTTCATCTACATAAGCAACAATTTGGCTGTCCTTTGAACCACACAGAATGAAAGGCTGAGAAAAATCCATTTTATTCTCTCCATTCGTATCTCCGAACGTCGATACTGGATGCAAACCATCCTGTAAAAGAAATTAACTAACCCAGATCAACACAAGTGAGAGACTGAGATCAGCCGATCCACAAGAAGTCTTCCCAAATCAAGAAAGCTACAAAGACGAAAAACCATAATCTAAGCCTCACGATATTAACTAAGAACAACTCCTAAAATAACTTTCTATTAGGTTCAAGGCTTCAGCTTGATTGAGTCTCCGTTTAAAAAACTGAACTATGAAATCCAAGAGACAGTAATAACTAATTTCAATGACTCATGAACTTTTCACACCCAGGAGAGCGACTATCAGCATAAGATTCCAAACAAAAGCCGACAACCTTCAAATTATTGCAACCTGAATATGGATCCTAAAAACCAAATAGACTTTACCTGAAGGTTGCGAGATGGATACTGGTATCCGACGGCATTCGATCTCGAACTTCGCGGCAAGCTTTTAGAACCGGAACCCCTACCTCGCCCGGAGCTTCCGGCTTTCGACGCATCCGAATTTTGATTCGATCCTACAATGGAAACCAAGCAGACCAAAACGCACTCTTATGCTCACAAAAACACCGTTCTCACACACGAACAACTGAGACAACTGGGATTTTTTATCGAGAAAAGCGCAAGCGAAACCGAGAGAAATGGACCTCGCCGGGGGGCCGGAGACGGGGTCTTGGGCTGCCAGTCCGACAAGAGGCCGCCTTCGACGAAGAGGCCGGCTCTGATCGACGCCGAGGCGCCGAATCCTCCTCCCCTCCCTCTTCTTCCGCCGCCCCCGCCGCCGCCGGACTTGCTGCTGCTCCGGTTGAAGCTGCCGCCGCCGTCGGTGCCGCCACCACCGCCGCCGCCGCTGTTTCTCCTCGAATTCGATCTCCTCTTGCCTCCAGCCATGTCCGAGCTCGCGAATCAACTTCGATTGAATTTTCTGACCTAATTTGATCGATCGATCGAGATCGATTTGGGGGCGACGACGAGAGAAAGCGATCACCTCCTCCCGCGTGTGGTTTCCTTGCCTTGGGGGAAGCGTTCGCATCTGGACCGTTGGCCATTCGCCGTGGGCCGCAAGGGGACTCGTGGACGGCTGTGATGCTGCGGCGGGAGCCTGCGGATATCATTCTTTTTTTTTTTTGACATTTGGGGATGTCATATTCCGCTACGCAAACAGCTGCGGGCGGGGGGCTCTTTCTCTTTGGGAATATGCGAGAATTGATGCCATCGGCCCATCAGCATGGTCTTTTGGGATTGTCCTGGACAACTAGTTTTAGCTGGGCGGAATTCGACCTTGATTGGTTTTGCAATTTGATAGGGATCTTCGGAAACTTTTTGGCTTAGGCTACCGAAATCACGACGGTTTGTGATGTATTTATATGTTAATGGGGTTAACTAAGTCGATTTGCCCTCTTAAGTTATGGGACCCCAAATTTTCTTTAACAAAGTCTCTGGATACTTAGACATTAATTAAAGAAGATTAAATGAGAGAATGACTACTGAGTTCTTGCATACCTAGTATGATTTATCCGTGGATACATGAAAGATCTCTAAGTAGAAATAGTTTCTTTGTTACTGGAATGGAGTTGGATTGCACGCAAACTAGCTTTCCTAGATGCTCATTTCTTCTTATTGGAGATACAACACTAGTATAATTGGACAACAACTTCACTGCTTGCTTTATATAAGTTTGTTGTGCTTGGGAGGCTGAAGATGTCCTTGGGGACAATCCTCGTTTTACATTTTAAAGATAAGTGCATCATGATGCAAAATCATAAGAAAAATTCGAGTCCACGTGGTAACAAGTTACACTTTTGATTTAATTTGCTCTCCAATTTGCATTAGCCTCATAGACTAGATGTGCAGCGGAAGATTTAGTGTGGAAGAGAGATTGTTTTGAGAAGGTGAATGAGGGATTTTATTTTTTGTTGGCAATCTGGTTGCAATTTAGCTACCTACTTTGGCAATTTGGTTTACCATCTAGGTGGCCAAATCGCATGACTTTCGAGGTCAAAGGCCATCGCCATTCGTGCTGCCTTTGAGCTTGTGGCCATGGCCTTGAGTGCGACGTTCGAGCTCTAACATTTAAACGTGCAAAAGAGAATTATTATATTAGATAACGTTCAAGCTCATAAAAAGTTAGACGGAAATCGATGGCCTAACCAAATTGCGGATCAACCATGAACCTACGACTCTTAAGAACATGTAGTCATTCATGTTATATTGTCAAGTAAGAGGAGTTTTATGTCTCTAACGGTTTGCGAATGGACCGAGTGATAAATGGAGACGCAAATTTTCATTCAAAATAAAAGCAAATGTCCTACTGCAGAAATAACAAAGGTCAAGAGATAGCTGTGTTTTGCTAGTGTTGCTTGTTATCGTTAGTAGTATGATCACCCAACCAAATCGAGATGAGCCAGCAACTACATAAAAACCACCTTTTTGAAAGAGGGAGGGATCACACCATGTATTGTCTTCAAGAAAATTAGAACAAGACCTTATTTAGTTGTTAAGGTGAAAACTTACATTGATGTGGTAGATCCACGTTGTGGGCAATGCTAATCAATGACAATAACAAATGACAGGAAAAAAACCCAATCCTGCCATTACCTGGAAATGCAGAACGAGAGAACCTAAATTGTTCGGCCACTGCACAATTTTCGAAAACCATCCTGCACAAATTAGTAGCATGTGATGAACAAGCTCCGACATGTGGTGATAACCAGTTCCACATAATGAAACCATCTTTGCCGCCATTGGGGGTTGATGAACAGAACAACCGGAATTACCAGTAAAACCATCGTGTATGACATTCCGAAGCTGATATAGAACGTCTCTCCATCTATGAAACCATCTTCTTTAGCTTTCCTACGTGATGTTGTTGATGAGCAATTAACGTTAATGGTTGTCGAACAATCATTACTCAACGGCAGTCCACACAGAAGATGGTTTCCATAGTAACTGCTTTCATCGAATGACCCAAACTGATTTTTGTTTGGTATGGCTCCTGACAAGTTGTTGTAAGACACATTGAAGACTCCCAAAAAATTCAACCGAGTGAGCTCTTCAAGGATAGAACCAATTAAGTTGTTGTAGGAAAGGTCAATGCTCTCTATCTTTGTGAGGTTCGACAATGACATCGGTATATGTCCTGTAAGCTTGTTGTGCGACAGATTCAACACAATTATGTCCTGTGAGATTGCAATCTCTGGTGGGATCTCCCCACTGAATTGGTTGCAAGAAAAATCTAGTCCTACCATGTTAAGGAGTGCGTAGCCTTTATAAGCATCAAATCTTCTTTTTGCTCTGAACCCAACAATATGTGGAATTTGCCATGCTTTGTCTCCCAGAAATTTATCTTGGTAGAACTTGGTCTGGCTTCTAATTGTCCTCACATAAGAAAGAGGTGACGATTCTTCACCTCCAACTATGAAACCCGGTATTGAAGTTACCTTATCGGCATATCCTCTAGAGGAGAAATTCATGGGTCCCAAGCAAATAGGTAATGAACCAAACAGATTGTTTTCAGAAAGATCGATCATACTTAAGCTTTTCAATCTGCACAATTGCTTGGGAAATGTTCCATAGAAGCTATTACCTCTCAGTAAAAGAATGCTTAATTGAGAGAGGTTACCTAGCCAATAGGGTATGCTTCCGAAGAACTCATTTTCACTCAAATCCAAGGTCACCAAATTGGAGCTGTTAGGGAGCAGATGCACAATTGAACCATTCAATTTGTTCCCATTTAGATGGATATGTCTCAACTGGGGTGCTATGAAAGATGATGCTAATGAACCAGAGAGATTGTTGAACGACAAAGCCAAATACTCGAGCTTAGGAAGATTAAAGAGTCCTTGAGGGATGAGGCCATTTAACTGATTTTCGGAGAAGTCAAGGAGCCTAAGCGATGACATGTTTGCAATCAATCTGGGAAGCTTACCAATGAAAAAGTTGTTGCTAACGTCTAATAGGAGCAGATTTACGAGTAATGAAAGAAGACAGAGATCTCCAGTGAACATGTTGTGCTCTAACTCTAGGCATCTCAAATTTAGGTTCATGGTGTCATCGGAAAAGACGATTTTTCCTTGCAAGTTGTTATATGCTACGTTGATGCTATACAATGATGAGTTGCTATCTAGTAACTGGATAGGTAGTCCCTCGGAGAAATTGTTGTGAGAAAGGTCTAAGACTGATAGGTATTTCATACTACCCAGTTCAGATGGAATATTCCCTTCTAATCTGTTGGTTGATAGATTAAGCTCGTACAGATTTGGGACATTTAAACAAAATTCGTTCGTGAGCTCTCCTCTCATGCCATTGTTGGACATGTCCATCCACGAAAGATTACGAAGGATCATTGGTGGAACCTCAAGTGTCGCAAATAAGTTATTTGCCAGAAGAAGATTTTCCAACTTAGTGTTGTTTTCCAACAACCAAGCTGGAAAGGGACCCGGAATGTCATTTGAGGAGAGATCAATGGTTCTCAGGTCATATTGATGATTGAGAAAGCCAAGAGAAGACACCTTGAATCCTTTCGATAGACTATTTGACATACTAAAATCCTTCAATTGGAACCTTGGGATCGAAGACGCAACTTTGGAATAAGTTGTTAGTTTATTGTCATCAAGCAAGAGGACCTTAAGTCTTGAATAGTTTGCGAGTGGGCCAAGTGATGAGGGGATATCAAAATAATTACCCGAAATGGAAAGCAATTCGAGTGAGGTAAGACTAGTGAGGGGAGATGAGGCGACATTATCTGTGAATTCATTGTCTTCAAGAAATAGAACCCGAATAGATGTCATGTTTCGCCAGCACGTAGGAAGCCTGCCAGTAATTCTATTATTGCTAAGATCCAACTCCTCTAGTTTTACGAGGTTACACAAACCTGTTATTGATATCACAAGTCAATTCAATTACAATGATAGATATCGGAACATATAACAAGGACATACACATACATGAAAGATTCATTTTATGTCCAAGTTTTACTCTGAGAGATCTGGACTTACTCTGATCTGATAGTTTGCCATTAAGATCGGTGCTGTATGAGGACAACAATCTAAGAGATGTCAAATGACCAAGGCTGGAAAGGATTCCCATGGTGGTGTTCAACGAAGAATAATCCAAGATGAGCTGTTCCAACTTACTGAAGTTATGGAAATCTTCTCAGAAAATGAAAGATTATTGAACATCAGATTTCCTTACATAGACATAATCAAGAAATGGCAGAGAAACATCATGAGTGAATGGAACCTTTTTAATAAAAACTTAGGCTCTGTTTATTTCGTGAAAAATATAACGTTTTGTGAAAATGTTTTCCAAGAAGTCATTTTTAGGAAAATGATAATATTTTCCGACGTTCGGCTAAAATCTGAAAATAAACCAGAAAATACTTTCCACTATTTGGTATGGAAAATTTGATTTGATTTTCATCCGTGTACTCCTTTCAATAATATTTTTTTTAAAAATATATTATTTTTAATTATTTTTTCTTTTTCTTTTTTCTTTTTTCCTTCTTGTCCGGTTGATCACCAGCCACAAGTGACGTCAAGATTGCTTGAGGCAAACGAGCTCGAGCCTTGTTAGATTGGCGAAGCCTCGGCCTTTGGCGAGCTTGTCCTTCGCCTGTGGTCAGTCGTCATAGTTGGCGATCGAATGAGGAAGAAGGAAAAAGAATAAGAAGGAAAAAAGAAAGAAATTCAATATTTGATTTTTTAAATGAAAAAAGAAAAATATATAATTTTTAATTGTGCATGGAGGAACATAGGTTTAGGTGAAAGAAAGAGAATGGAAAATGAGGCCACTTTTGAAAATGCCTTTTCCATTGTAGGAAAATATTTTCCTTCACTTATTTATTTTCCATAACCTAAATGCTAGAAAATCTGGAAAACATTTTTTTGAAATTGTTTTCTGCAAAACAAATGAAGCTTTATTATGAGCATACATTTACTAATGGGTTTCACCAACCTTGAGCAGTAATCGTTCCTTCTATTGTATTATTCTGGAGAGAAAGGATCTTGAGGGATGAGAGTGCCCCTAATGCTCGCACGACGGTCCCCACATCCTTCAAGTGGACACCATCCAGGTAGAGGTTCTCTAAGTGGCTCAAGTTTTTGATGCCTACAATAAATTCCAAGAAAATAACTTGCTTGGCAATAAAGTTGTGAAAGCACCCACACGGATGCTTCACGATAGGGATCTTTTGAATCAGGCAACATTTCTATATAGAAAGAGAAGGGGGTCCCAATTTATGACTTCTATATTCTCAATATGACGCACATGTAAAGCTATGAGAGATATTGCATGAAAACTGAAACAATACCTTCAGCAGTAGCCGCGGCATTAACTGCTTTACAACTTATGTCTAGCTCCTTTAAATTATTGAAACAACCTAATTTATCCATGAACCTTGCTAACTTAAGTCAAGGATGGTGATTTTGTTCGGAATTATGAACAGAGAATAAGTTGGAGAAACTATCATTCACATTTAAAGTCCCATTCAAATGTTGTTTTGGAGAATAGACACATGAGAGTTGGAATTGTACCGCGAACAAGTAGAATAGAATTATCCAGAGAAAATAATGAAAACACCCACGAGGATGTCTGGGAATAGGAATCTTTTGAATGAGCAACATTTCTATATGGAAAGAGAAGGGATGACTTCTATATTCTTAATATGAAGCACATGTAAAGGTATTAAAGAGCATGCATGAATCGTAGTCTAGTTAGTTTAATTTATGAATACAAATGAGGATTCTACATGAAAACTGAAACAATACCTTTAGCAATAGCTGCTACATCGACTGGATTATCACTTATGTTCAGCTCCTTTAAATTACCAAAACCACCTAATTTATCCACAAACATTGCAAACTCAAGTCAAGGATGGTGATTTTGTATGAAATTATGAACAGAGAATAAGCTGGAGAAACTATCATTCACATGTGAAGTCCCATTCAAATGTTGTTTTGAAGCATAGACACCTGAGAGTCGGAATTGTACCGTGAACAGGTAAATTAGAATTATCTAGAGTAAATAATGAAAGCACCCACACATATGCCTTGGGATAGGAATCTTTTGAATCAGTAACATTTCTATATGGAAAGAGAAGGGGGTTGGAATATTTGACTTCTTTAGTCTTAATATGAAGCACATGTATAGGTATTAAAGAGCCTGCCTACATGACTCACAACCTAGTTAGTTTAATTTATGAATAAAAATGAGGTTCCTACATGAAAACTAAAACAGTACCTTCAACAATAGCCACTGCATCAACTGCGTTATCACTTATGTCCAGCTCCATTAAATTGCTAAAACCACCTAATTTATCCATAAACAATGTTAACTAATGTCAAGGATGGCGACTTTGTACTGAATTATAAGCAGAGAATAAGTCGGAGAAATTTACCATTCACATGTAAAGTCTCACTCAAATTATTGCTTTCAAGGAGCAGATGCTGGAGAGATGGAATTGTACCAAGAATGGATAGAATAGAATGATCTAGAAAGTTATAGCTCAAGTCAAGCACCTCTAATTTGCTTAGCCTTGAAGATAGCAGGTTTGGTTCTGCAAACAAACAATAAAAAGCAGTAAAAGCCGCAGAAATCTATTCAAGGACATGTGCAAATAGATATTGCCATTTCAAGGGGAAATATGTCGTAGACTCGTGAATAAATGATGATGTGGACATAATCATCTATGATGCAGGAAGCGAGTAAGAACCTGGATGTGATTAACTTATGAGTTCATTAGATAATGAGTATCTCTTTTTTATAGGAAATGGATGAACGGCGAATTTATACCTTTTGGTGCAATCCACCCTCCTAAATAGTTGTCTTGCAAGTCAAGGCTCTTGAGTTCTTCAAAGGGAAGAAGTAGAGAAGCATTTAGGTACCAAGTTTTGGAGCCGAAACGGTCATGTCTCAAATTGGAGAGCATTAGCTGAGTGACTCGTCCTGTGGTGGCGTCGCACTTAACACGTGCCCAGCTGCAACAATTGAAATATGATCCCCCCACGTCCACCCAATATGTCAGGTCCAATGTGGCATTGAGCGCTAAGAGGGCAACCCTTTCTTGCTCCTGACACCCACGAGAGCCACATAAACATGCGATACCCCAAACCATCACAAACACCCACAGTGCTTCCTTTTTCATGACTGTAGATTCGAGTGACCAAACTTTATATGGATCGCACTTTGGTGTTAACATCTTTTTTGCAAGTTAGAGCAATTTTATAGGAGTTTAGCGGCGCTTGTGCTTGAGTGTGAAACTTGTGGTCATGGCCAAAGTCTTGGTCATAATTTTTCCACGCGGTTAGTCTAGCCTAGCCTAGTCAACCGTGGTCATTTATATGACTAATTCAATCTCCATCCGAAGTAAAGCACAAGCCTTGTGATTTACTTGGAACTTTCGGCAAAAAGTGATCTTGACTAGAGGCATCTCAAAAGTAGACATGTTGTAAAAGTAACACGAAAATTGACAAGATCTTGCTATTAAAACAACGCAAAAACATTGAAGAGATAGACGGGGAACAACAAAGATACCAAATATTTATGTGATTCGGTCCGAATATTGGTACCTACCCCATGGGAGAGTCGGCGATAAATAATTCACTGTAATCAGAGAATTGGAGTTATAATCGCTTACACGCTCGGGTATTTCACACCTAGATTAAGACCAAACTCAAAAGTGTTTACAAACAAACAAATTAATTAGATGTAAAGCTCACGGTGCAAATCACTGCTTGTTTAAGCCTATAGCAAAACCCTTTGGACAACTAATTCAAGAGCGTCCGTACATTCTTTCTTTTGTTCTTTGTGCGGTGGCTCAATTTCAAAAGGAACCCCCTATTTGGCTTCTTTAGTAAAGGAAACCCAAGAAAGAAAAACCTTGCTTTTAATTTATGTTCTTTTCTCTAACTACTTCTTGAACCCACGCGCTTTCTTTTGTACAACCAATAAGAAAATCCCAAGTAGGTGATTAAAGTCCACGGAAAATTTGACCGCAAGAGTTCATTGTATTTGCTACTGGGGCCCTTGGCAGCTGTCAACAAAAAAATTTCTCCGTCAATGTTTAACGAGTCGGAGTCTACACGCCCAAACCTCCCAAATTGAACTTGTATCTTTTTCTTACCCAACGTCCAAGCAATATCCTCTCAAATCTTTTACATTGAAGGTCTAGATGTAATCGTGAATACATCCAACCAAATAAAAGAAACTCTCCAATATATACGCCATTCACAAAAAGATTTTTTGGATTTCTTTCTTATCCAATTTGGGTTCATTGAGTTAGGTTCACTTGGAAAATGCCCTCAATTAATGAGAGATCAATGCATATGAGCTATTAGATCTTGTGCATCTCACATTGTCTCATAAAATTCACCTGTGAAAATGCATTAGGCTCACATAATCATAGCTCTTCGGGATTGGTGTAATTGATTGGAGCGCTTTAGCGATTTCTAGCTCGAGAATTCAGGAATCATCCCACTATTTTCATGCAAACTGGCCTCTTGCACAAATCAACTTTTTGTATTTAATTGGTCTATAGGACTTGCGGGGCATTTTGAAAAACTTTCAGTTAACCCAGTCTTCACGCTCCGAGCCATCAACTATAAAACAAAAGGCGTTAGTGCGATATTTCTGCCCACTCCGAAAACAATTGTACGAAGCGTGTACGGGTCAAATGTGGTGAACTCTTGCGTGTCTACCCCTTGCTCTTACATTTGAGGAATGACAGGTAGCCTTACTGTAGCTGTCATGGTCGATGCGTCTTTCCAAATTAAATATTTTATAGTACTTCCTTTATCTCTTAAAGAGTACTTAAAGTGCAGATAAAGCGGCTCTCAGAAGCGACCAGAGTCACGTGCTCCTCACCATTTTCACTGGCCCCGGCTAGATTCACCGGGCTGATCTCTGTCGTTTCAGATGGCATTACGCCACTTGACACGAAAGACACGGGTCGACTGGCCAATGAAACCTTTCCACTGGAACGGTTGACTGAGTTTTTTAATGACTTGCTTCTGCTAGATTTTTTAGCTTCTTGGGGCCTTACCTGATTTCGACCTCCGCTGGTCATCTTCGCATGTGGGACATCAATTACCGAGAAATCAGCATCATCATCAACAGGTCCGATGAGCTGTCATTAGCAACACAACAATTGATTGTAGGATTTCCAGATATGCAAATAGACAACTGACCGCACTTTGTGAAACACAGAAAAAGGAAGATTTAACAATCATGAATGAAAACACAGCACTGATACGCATAAAGTTTCCACTAATCAGATTTAATACCTTTTCCAGTATAAGTTTATCAGTTGAAGATGGCATGCATGTCTGCGGTGTTCGCACAACCGTTACAAATCTGGAAAAATAAGACGATAGTTAGAACGTGAAAAGCTTAAAGCCTAGAAAGGGCGCAGATAGGGGAAACATAAGGCCCATTAACCTTTTCTTGCCCGATCCTTGGGAGCTACTTCGCAACCGATAAATTCTTGCCAGTCGTCGAACCTTATCACAAAAAGAAAAGTTATTATTAAAAAGAATTCCGACTTACGGAAGCAGACGCAATCTACTACCGGAGCAAAAATCACTTCCATGGAACATAAGCGTAGAAATCCTTAAGAAGCGAACATGAAGATGTGTCCAAACCACAATCAAGTTTATTGAAGACAAAGAATCAACGAAATCTGAGAATCGGAAAATTGGCAAACCAGAACATGCACCTCTCTGCAGCTGAATAAAATCAGAGAAAACTGGATAGGTGATTCACATGAGCAGGGCCAAAAGGAAAAGCTATACCTAAAGTTCGACATGATTGCTGAATGAATATGCAATTATGCAAATCATCTTTAGCAACACTAAACCTTGGGAAGGCACATATCAGTACTTGCATTAGTTTGACAGGAGTAAGAACACTTAGGTTGATGTGTAACATGATACAAAAGATACAGAGATAAACCAATGAGTGTAGAGCAAAGTCACAACTTTTCGATGCAAAATAAGAGATCAAGGATAAGCAGATCTACGAGAATTTCAATTAGGATTATCAGAAAAATAAAACTTTCAATCTAACAAATACTGAATATGGTCATCATGGCACAAAATAAAAGATACTTATAGCAGCAGGCTTATTAATGATTGATATACCCTAACACAGATCTCTTTTGCATGTGCTTGGATGTTCTGCATAAATTAAACTAAGCATGTTATTATCTGCTTTATTACACGTCAATTTTGCAGGGATAAGATAAGCATGTTAAGGTGCTTGACCATAATACATAGTAACATCACAATCAACCACAAAATCTCAAATTTTTTCAGGTGTGAGCAATTGGTACTTTTAACAATTGATTAGGACAAAGACCATTCTCATTCTTATAGGGTCTTTCTATGAATGAGGCAGTACATCATCATGCAAAAGTGAGCATTAGCAGGAATGGTGAAGGATTGGAGAGTAGTCACACCCTTTAGTAACTAGAGAGAGAGAGATAGATGATAAAACATACCTGGGAACAATCCCGAGAATGCATAGGTTAAATAGAATGTATGTCAACTCCATTGAGAACAATCTGCTTGAGCTTCTAAAAAAATGAAACCAAGAAGAGCATTGAGATTTGGTCCTAATAATCAATTCTAAATAACACACAAAGGATAATATGCCCATCCCTATTTAAACAACATAGGAGCAGAAAGGCCAGATTGACTGTGACATTAAAAACTCAAGCATTATAGGAAGAACAGGGACACAGGTTGAAGAACGTCACGCCTAACAAAGTTGACTTCTAATGATGCCATAGAACTTAATGCCAGCAAGATAATTTATACTACCGTGATAAAGATTTTTGTTACTCAGTATAACCCCAGAAAGACCCCAAAAAGCACAAAAAAAAAAAAAACAAAAAACAAAAAACAAAAAAATGAAAAAAACAAAAAAAACAAAAAAAACAAAATGATCCTCTTAGAAGAACATGTATCCTCTCATTCATCCATTACCATCTCATATTAATGAAACAAGGTCTACAACTTCCTTGCTTAAAAATCTGATAACAAAATAACAATTCAATGCACGAAGCATAAGAAAATTAAGAAAAGACATCATAGGATCCATCAAGCAGAAGTAACAGAGTTAATTTTGGCTCAAACAAACAAGGAAAAATGAGAGGCACGTCCAAAAGATAATTATGCAATTGCTTGTTAATTGTACATCAAATCACAAGGACAATTTATAATTAAGGAGAAGAAGGAAGAATGCCTTTGCAACTTCCAGATACTTCCACCCTTACCTTATTTACACTCTCAAGGTCAACGCCCCTATGAATCATTCTGTCCCGACGTTTAGCAGCAATCAATTCTTTGCGATGTTTCTTCTTTTCACCTGTGCATCAATTGCATTTGAATTTTACCAAAAGAGCAAAAAACTAAAGAAACATTATCCTATGAAGAGCCTTCAGACAATCTAAATTGTTCTTCATTCCCCAAGTAAGAGACAATAATTGCTCATTTTTTCCCAAGACACAGAAGGGGAGCTCCATAAATTGATAAGTAAACAGTAAACTTCTGAAAGAGAGGTCCTCGTGTGCCTCGAACGTGTTTCATTCTCAGGAGATCAAAAACATAGAGACCCCTCCAATCGTGTCATCCAAACAAACCGATCTCCATAATTACTAGTTCATGGATCAAAATAAAAGGCCAAGATTCATTATTAATTAATTGATATTTCGATTTTCTTTCCAATCCCAATTTATACCACTAAACTAGTTTTCCATTGAGCATGACTTTCTCATTCCCCTGCGGGACAGGACGGGACAGGGTGGCGCGGGGAGGGTGAGAGAGTTAAGTTAGTTAGATTAATGCATATACAAAGTTTACCAGGAATTCTTCTCAATCTTGTACTCTTCTGAGACCCCAATGACTGAGATTGAGGCACTCTTGTAGCACGATTCTTCTTGGCTGAAAGGGTCCTCACATCCTTTACCAAGATAAAATCATCCACAGCTGATGACCAATTATCTCTCACATTCCCAAGACCTTGATGTTTTGATTGATGCTTCCTCTGCATACCATACTCCGTGGATGCATCCTGGAGAGCAATTCCACCCAATTTTTTCATCGTTTCATCCAAATCACTACTAGAAGAATCGTCTGAATCATCTAACGAAGAAGAAACCTGCTGTAACAAATTTTTAGCATCTAAAAGAGAATCGCTCCCACTGATTCCTTCCAAATAATCTTGAGCAATTTCATCATCAACATCTGAACCACCATCAGACATGTTCTCGGAGTCATCACTTTCAAAAGAATCTGTTGCTCCATCCTGCTCAGCCGACTCCGACTCTGAGTCTTCCTCGTCACCATATTCTGCAACATCATCCTCACCATCTTCCTCATCGGGTATATCTTCCGTAAATATTTTCAATCCCCCAATTGAGACAAACCCAGAATTTTTCTTCACGGATGTATCCTTTGACAAAAGCTGAGCCCCTTTTCAGCTGCTCCAGAGTCAAAGCTCTCATGATAATCCACTTCCTGCTCAGGCGATGACATGCCAGTCTGTGATTCTTCTTGATTTTCCATTTTCCCTGATGATGCTTCGATTCCCGTTGGAGCTGCATCGTATTCATTACAATAACCCAATCCTCTGTGTGAGCTATCACCGAGAACAAAATCTGAATGATACTCATAACTGATATTTGCTTATCCACTGAGGATGGCCCTTCATCTACATAAGCAACAATTTGGCTGTCCTTTGAACCACACAGAATGAAAGGCTGAGAAAAATCCATTTTATTCTCTCCATTTGTATCTCCAAACGTCGATACTGGATGCAAACCATCCTGTAAAAGAATTTAACTAACCCAGATCAACACAAGTGAGAGACTGAGATCAGCTGATCCACAAGAAGTCTTCTCAAATCAACAAAGCTACAAAGACGAAAAACCATAATCTAAGCCTCACGATATTAACTAAGAACAACTCCTAAAATTACTTTCTATTAGGTTCAAGGCTTCAGCTTGATTGAGTCTCCGTTTAAAAACTGAACGGGCATGAAATCCAAGAGACAGTAATAACTAATTTCAATGGCTCATGAACTTTTCACACCCAGGAGGGCAACTATCAGCATAAGATTCCAAACGAAAGCCGACGAACCTTCAAATTATTGCAACCTGAACATGGATCCTAAAAACCAAATAGACTTTACCTGACGGTCGAGAGATGGATACTGGTATCCGACGGCATTCGATCTCGAACTTCACGGCAAGCTTTTAGAGACGGAACCCCTACCTCGCCCGGAGCTTCCGGCTTTCGACGTATCCGAATTTTGATTCGATCCTACAATGGAAACCAAGCAGACCAAAACACACTCTTATGCTCACAAAAACACCGTTCTCACACACAAACAACTGAGAGAACTGGGATTTTTCAGTTCCCGTTCAAGCCCCCATTTTTATCGAGAAAAGCGCGAGCAAAACCGAGAGAAATGGACCTCGCCGGGGGGCCGGAGACGGGGTCTTGAGCTGCCAGTCCGACAAGAGGCCGCCTTCGACGAAGAGGCCAGCTCTGATCGACGCCGAGGCGCCGAATCCTCCTCCCCTCCCTCTTCTTCAGCCGCCCCCGCCGCCGCCGGACTTGCTGCTGCTCCGGTTGAAGCTGCCGCCGCCGTCGGTGCCGCCGCCGCCGCCGCCGTCGTTTCTCCTCGAATTGGATCTCCTCTTGCCTCCAGCCATGTCCGAGCTCGCGAATCAACTTCGATTGAATTTTCTGACCTAATTGATCGATCGATCGAGATCGATTTGGGGGCGACGACGAGAGAAAGGGATCACCTCCCCCCGCGTGGGGTTTCCATGCCTTGGGGGAAGCGGTCGCATCTGGACCGTTGGCTATTCGCCGTGGGACGCAAGGGGACTCGTGGACGGCTGTGATGCGGCGGCAGGAGCTTGGGGATATCATATTCCGCTATGCAAACAGCTGCGGCGGGGGCTCTTTCTCTTTGGGAATATGCGAGAATCGATGCCATCGGCCCATCAGCATGGCCTTTTGGGATTGTCGTGGACAACTAGTCTAGCTGGGCGGAATTCGACCTTGATTATTTTTGCAATTTGACAAATGGAGTTAATTGAGTCGATTTGCCCTCTTAAGTTACGGGACCTAAATTTTCTTTAACAAAGTCTCTGGATACTTGGACATTAATTAAAAAAGATGAGACGAGATAATGACCACTGAATTTTTGCATACCTAGTATGATTTATTCGTCAATACATGAAAGATCTCTGAGTAGAAATAGTTTCTTTGTTATTGGAATGAAGTTGGATTGCACACAAACTAGCTTTCCTAGATGCTCGTTTCTTCTTAATGGCGATACCACATTGATATAATTGGATGACAACTTCACTAGTTGCTTTATGTAAGTTTGTCATGTTTGGGAGACTGAAGATGTCCCTGGGGACGATCCTCGCTTTGCGTTTTGAAGATAAGCGCATCATGATGTAAAATCATAAGAAAAATTCGTGCTCCTACGATAGCAAATTACACTTTTAATTTGGTTTGCTCTCCTATTCGCATTAGCCTCGTAGACTAGATGTGCAGCAGAAGATTCGGTGTGGAAGAGAGATTGTTTCGAGAAGGTGAACCAGGGACTATATTTTTTGTTGGCAATTTGGTTGCAGTTTAGCTTGGCAATTTGGTTTGCTCTCCAGCTCGCCAGATCGCGTGACTTTCGAGCTCAAAGGCCATGGGCATTCGTGCTGCCTTTGAGCTTGTGGCCATGGCCTTGAGTGCAACGTTCAAGCTCTAACAGTTAACACCGGTGTGGTGGAAGATAGATGGATGGGGAGAAAAATGGGGTTTGGGGTGGCGTGGGGTGGGGGTTGTTAATCTCTTTTTCTTTGGGTCTAAGGGCTTGTTTGTCTTTTCAACTGGAGTCTTTCTCTCAAAATGCATATTGTGCATTCTCAAAAGTGGCAATGGTTTTTCCCAGGTTCTCTATATTTTTTCCTCTTTTTTTTTTTTTCTTCTTTTTTTTTTTTTGTTTTTATTTTTATGAAAACAATGGCATGATACCTTACTTATACGTTATCTGATATAATAATTCTCTTTTGCATGTTAAACTTGCTTCTACATATTTCAGGTAATCTCTAAGGTCGATGTTATATGATGTGAAGCTTAATCACAATCCCTCCTCTAAAGCTAAGCTCCTAGCATAACGTTAGAATGTCATTCCGCGTAGATAGGACTAGCAAAAGTAGTCATGAAAATGCAAGTTTGACCGTGAATTTAACTATCCCATGAGACACTCCAGCATAAGTGAGCCTTCATTAAAGTTAGAAATCAATGTCCTAACCAAATTGCGGATGAGCCATGAACTCATGACTCTTAAGAACATGTAGCCGTTCATGTTATATTGTCAAGTAAGAGGAGTTTTATGTCTTAAACGGTTTGCGAATGGACCGAGTGATATACGGAGACGCAAATTTTCATTCAGAAATGAAAGCAAATGTGCTATTGCAACAATAACAAAGGTGAGAAGAGACGGTTGTGTTTTTCTAGTATTGTTTATTATCATTAGTAGTATGATCCCCTAACCAAATAGAGATTAGCTAGCAACTACATAAAAACCACCTTCTCGAAAGAGCGAAGGATCACGCCATTCATTGTCTTCAAGGAAATTAGAACAAGACCTTATTTAGTTGTGAAGGTGAAAACTTACATTAACATAATGCTAATCAATGGCAATAACAAATGACAGGAAAAAAACCCAATCCTGCCATTACCTAGAAATACAGAATGGGAGAACCTAAATTGTTGGGCCACTGGACAATTTTTGAAAACCATCCTGCACAAAATAGTAGCATGTGATGAACAAGCTCCGACATGTGGTGATAACCAGTTCCACATAATGAAACCATCCCTGCCACCATTGGGGGTTGATGAACAGAACAATCGGAA
Organism: Eucalyptus guilfoylei; assembly: GCA_016097605.1. NCBI lineage: Eukaryota > Viridiplantae > Streptophyta > Magnoliopsida > Myrtales > Myrtaceae > Eucalyptus > Eucalyptus guilfoylei. The sequence goes on along the minus strand of CM027862.1, from coordinate 43,584,908 downwards.
TTACTAGTAAAACCGTCGTGTATGACACTCCGAAGCTGATATAGAATGTCTCTCCATCTATGAAACCATCTTCTTTAGCTTTCCTGCATGATTTTGTTGTTGTGCAATTAACGTTAATGGTTGTCGAACAGTCTTTACTCAACGGCAATCCACACAGAAGATGGTTTCCGTAGTAACTGCTTTCATCGAATGACCCAAATTGATTTTTGTTTGGTATGGCTCCTGACAAGTTGTTGTAAGACACATCGAAGACTCCCAAAAAATTCAACCGAGTGAGCTCTTCAGGGATAGAACCAATCAAGTTGTTGTAGGAAAGGTCAATGCTCTCTATCTTTGTGAGGTTCGACAATGACATCGGTATATACCCTGTAAGCTTGTTGTGCGACAGATTCAACACAAGCATGTCCTGTGAGATTGCAATCTCTGGTGGGATCTCCCCGCTGAAATGGTTGCAAGAAAAATCTAGTCCTATCATGTTAAGGAGTATGTAGCCTTTATAACCATCAAACCTTCTTTTTGTTGTGAACCCAACAATATGTGGAACTTGCGTTGCTTCGACAAACATAAATTTATCGTGGTAGAAGTTGGTTTGGCTTCTAATTGTCCTCACATAAGAAATAGGTGACGATTCTCGATACGGTCGGGGGAAATGTGTTGAAGCTACCTTGGCATATCATCTAGAGGAGAAATTCATGGGTCCCAAGCAAATAGGTAATGGACCAAACAGATTGTTTTTAGAAAGATCGATCATACTTAAGCTTTTCAATCTGCACAATTGCTTGGGAAATCTTCCATAGAAGCTATTACCTCTCAGTAAAAGAATGCTTAGTTGAGAGAGGTTACCTAGCCAATAGGGTATGCTTCCGAAGAACTCATTTTCACTCAAATCCAAGGTCACCAAATTGGAGCTGTTAGGGAGCAGATGCATGATTGAACCATTCAATTTGTTCCCATTCAGATGGATATGACTCAACATGGGTGCTATGAAAGATAATGCTAATGAACCAGAGAGATTGTTGTTAGACAAATCCAAATACTCGAGCTGAGGAAGATTAAAGAGTTCTTGAGGGATGAGGCCATTTAACTGATTTTTTGACAAGTCAAGGAGCATAAGCGATGACATGTTTGCAATCACTCTGGGAAGCTTACCAATGAAAAAGTTGTTGCTAACGACCAATAGGTAAGAATTTACAAGTGATGAAAGAAAAGAGAGATCTCCAGTGAACTTGTTGTGCTGTAGGTATAACCATTTTAGGTTCATGGTGTCATCGGAAAACACGATTTCTCCTTGCAAGTTGTTATATGCTACGTTGAGTTTATACAATGATAAGTTGCTATCTAGTAACTGGATAGGTAGTTCCCCGGAGAAATTGTTGTGGGAAAGGTCTAAGAATGATAGGGATTTTATATTACCCAGTTCAGATGGAATATCCCCTTCCAATTTGTTGGCTGATAGATTAAGGTTGAACAGATTTGGGACGTTTAAACAAAATTCGGTCGTGAGCTCTCCTCTCATGCTGTTGTTGGACATGTCCATCACCAAAAGATTACGAAGGGTCATCAGTGGAACCTCAAGTGTCGCAAATAAGTTATTTGCCATAAAAAGCTTTTCCAACTTAGTGTTGTTTTCCAACAACCAAGCTGGAAAGGGACCCGGAATGCCATTCGAGGAGAGATCAATGGTTCTCAGGTCATATTGATGGTTGAGAAAGCCAAGAGAAGTCACATTGAATCCTTTCGATAGACTATTTGACATACTAAAATCCTTCAATTGGAACCTCGGGATCGAAGGCGCAACTTTGGAATCAATTGTTAGTTTGTTGTCATCAAGCAAGAGGACCTTAAGTCTTGAATAGTTTGCAAGTGGGCTGAGTGATAAGGGGATATCAAAATAATTACCCGAAATGGAAAGCAATTCGAGTGAGGTAAGACTAGTGAGGGGAGATAAGGCGACGTTATCAGTGAATTCATTGTCTTCAAGAAATAGAACCCGGATAGATGTCATGTTTCGCCAGCATGTAGGAAGCCCGCCAGTAATTCCGTTAATGCTAAGATCCAGCTCTTCTAGTTTTATGAGGTTACACAAGCCTGTTATTGATATCACACGTCAATTCAATTACAATGGTAGATATTGGAACATATAACAAGGACACACATGTACATGAAGGATTCATTTTATGTCCAAGTTTTACACTGAGAGATTAGGACTTACTCTGATCTGATAGTTTGCCACTAAGACCGGTGCTGTATAAGGACAACAATCTAAGAGATGTCAAAGGACCAAGGTTGGAAAGGATTGCCATGATGGTGTTCGATGAAGAATAATCCAAGATGAGCTGTTCCAACTTACTGAAGTTATGGAAATCTTCTCAGAAAACAAAAGATCATTGAACATCAGATTTCCTTACACAAACATAATCAAGAAATGGCAAAGAAATATCATGAGTGAATGGAATATTTTAATTAAAACTTAGGCTCTATTTGTTTCACGGAAAATATGACATTTCCGGAAATTTTTTTCCAAGAAGTCATTTTTTTAGAAAAATGACAATAATTTCCGATGTTAGGCTGAAATCTGAAAATGAACTAGAAAAAATTTTCCATCGTTTGGTATGGAAAATTTGATTTGATCTCCTTTCAATATTATTTTATTTTTATTCTAAAAAAAGAATTTTTAATTTTTTTTCTTTTTCTTTTTCTTTTTCTTTTTTTTTTTTTTTCCTTCTTGTGCGGTTGATCACCAGCCACAGGTGACCTCAAGATTGCTCGAGGCAGACAAGCTCAAGCCTTGTTAGATTGGCAAAGCCTCGGTCTTTGGCGAGCTCGTCCTTCGCCTGTGGATAGTCGTCGGTAGTCATCATGGTCAGACAACTGTCGGCGATCGAATGACAAAGATGGAAAAATAATAAGAAGGAAAAAAGAAAGAAAGAAAGAAAGTAAATATTTGATTTTTTTTAAATGAAAACAAGAAAAAAATAATTAAAAAGAGTGCATGGAGGAAAATAGGTTTAGGTGAAAGAAAGAGAATGGAAAATTATTTCCTCATTTTCCCCACTTTTGAAAATGCCTTTTCCATTGTAGGAAAATATTTTCCTTCACTTATTTATTTTCCGTAACCTAAATGCTAGAAAATCTGGAAAACATTTTCTTGAAAATTGTTTTCCGCAAAACGAATGGAGCGTTATTATGAGCATACATTTACTAATGGGTTTGACTAACCTTGAGTAGTAATCGTTCCTTCTATTGCATTATACTGGGGAGAAAGGATCTTGAGGGATGACAGTGCCCTTAATGCTCGCACGACGGTTCCCACATCCTTCAAGTGGACACTATCCAGGTAGAGGTTCTCTAAGTGCCTCAAGTTTTTTATGCCTACCAATAAAATTCCAAGAAAATAACTTGCTTAGCAATAAAGTTGTGAAAGCACCCATGCGGATGCTTCACGACAGGAATATTTTGAATCGGGCAACATTTCTATATGGAAAGAGAAGGGGGTCCTAATTTATGACTTCTATATTCTCAATATGACGCACATGTAAAGCTATGAGAGATACTGTATGAAAACTGAAACAATACCTTCAGCAGTAGCTACTGCATTGACTGCATTACAACTTATGTCTAGCTCCTTTAAATGATTGAAACAACCTAATTTATCCATGAACCTTGCTAACTCAAGTCAAGGATGGTGACTTTTTCCGGAATTATGAACAGAGAATAAGTTGGAGAAACTATCATTCACATTTAAAGTCCCATCCAAATGTTGTTTTGGAGAATAGACACATGAGAATCGGAATTGTACCGCGAACAGGTCAAATAGAATTATCGAGAGAAAATAATGAAAACACCCACGTGGATGTCTGGGAATAGGAATCTTTTGAATCAGCAACATTTCTATATGGAAAGAGAAGGGATGGCTTCTATATTCTTAATATGAAGCACATGTAAAGGTATTAAAGAGCATGCATGAATCGTAGTCTAGTTAGTTTAATTTATCAATACAAACAAGGATTCTACATGAAACCTGAACCAATACCTTCAGCAGTAGCCGCTACATTGACTGGATTATCACTTATGTCCAGCTCCTTTAAATTACTGAAACCACCTAATTTATCCACAAACATTGCTAACTCAAGTCAAGGATGGTGATTTTGTATGGAATTATGAACAGAGAATAAGATGAAGAAACTATCATTCACATGTGAAGTCCCATTCAAATGTTGTTTTGAAGCATAGACACTTGAGAGTCGGAATTGTACCGTAAATGGGTAAAATAGAATTATCTAGAGTAAATAATGAAAGCACCCACACATATGCCTTGGGATGGGAATCTTTTGAATTAGTAACATTTCTATATAGAAAGAGAAGGGGGTTGCAATATATGACTTCTTTAGTCTTAATATGAAGCACACGTATAGGTATTAAAGAGCATGCCTACATGACTCACAAGCTAGTTAGCTCCATTAAATTGCTAAAACCACCTAGTTTATCCATAAACAATGTTAACTCATGTCAAAAATGGCGACTTTGTAGTGAATTACCATCCGCATGTAAAGTCCCACTCAAATAATTGCATTCGAGGAACAAATGCTGGAGAGATTGAATTGTACCAAGTATGGATAGAATAGCATGATCCAGATAGTTATAGCCCAACTCAAGCACCTCTAGTTTGCTCAGCCTTGAAGATAGCAAGTTTGGTTATGCAAACAAACAATAAAAAGCAGTAAAATTCGCAGAAATCTATTCAAGGACACGTGCAAATAGATATTGCCATTTCAAGGGGAAATATGTCGTAGACTCGTGAATAAATGATGACGTGGACATAATCATCTATGATGCAGGAAGTGAGTAAGAACTTGGACGTGATTAACTTATGAGTTCATTAGATAATGAGTATCTCTTTTTTATAGGAAATGGACGACGGCGAATTTATACCTTCTGGTGCAATCCACCCTCTTAAATAGTTGTTGGACAAGACAAGGCTCTTGAGTTCTTCAAAGGGAAGAAGTAGAGAAGCATTTAGGTACCAAGTTTTAGAGCCGAAACGGTCATATCTTGAACCAGAGAGCATTAGCCGAGTGACTCATCCCGTGGTGGGGTTACACTCAACACGTTCCCAGCTACAACAGTTGAAATATGATCCCCCTGTGTCCCTCCCATATGTCAGGTCCAATGAGGCATTGAGCGCTAAGAGTGCAACCCTTTCTTGCTCCCAACACCCACGAGAGCCACATAAACATGTGATACCCCAAACCACCACAAACACCCACAGTGCTTCCTTTTTCATGACTGCAGATTCGAGTGACCAAACTTTAAATGTATCGCACTCTGGAGTTAACATCTTTTTGCAAGTTAGAGCAATTTTATAGGAGTTCAGCGGCGCCTGTGCTTGAGTGTAAAACTTGTGGTCATGGCCAAAGTCTTGGTCATCTTTAGTGATGAATGTAGCTCAGCCACTATTGGTGACAAGGTTAATTAGCGTGCTGGCTTTCGGCAAAAAGTGATATTGACTAGAGGCATCTCAAAAGTAGTCATGTTGTAAAAGTAACGCGAAAATTGACAAGATCTTGCTATTAAAACAATGCAAAAACATTGAAGAAATAGGAGTTCAGCGGCGCCTGTGCTTGAGTGTAAAACTTGTGGTCATGGCCAAAGTCTTGGTCATCTTTAGTGATGAATGTAGCTCAGCCACTATTGGTGACAAGGTTAATTAGCGTGCTGGCTTTCGGCAAAAAGTGATATTGACTAGAGGCATCTCAAAAGTAGTCATGTTGTAAAAGTAACGCGAAAATTGACAAGATCTTGCTATTAAAACAATGCAAAAACATTGAAGAAATAGACAGGGAACAACAAAGATACCAAATATTTATGTGATTCGGTCCAAATATTGGTACCTACCCCATGGGAGAGCCGGCGATAAATAATTCACTCTAATTAGATAATTGGAGTTATAATCGCTTACACGCTCGGGTATTTCCCACACTTAGATTAAGACCAAACTCAAAAGTGTTTACAAATAAACAAATTAATTAGATGTAAAGCTCACGGTGCAAATCACTGCGTGTTTAAGCCTATAGCAAAACCCTTTGACAGCTAATTCAAGAGCGTCCGTACGTTCTTTCTTTTGTTCTTTGTGCGGTGGCTCAATTTCAAAAGGAACCCCCTATTTGGCTTCTTTAGTAAAGGAAACCCAAGAGTGCAAAACCTTGCTTTTAATTTATGTTCTTTTCTCTAACCACTTCTTGAACCCACGCGCTTTCTTTTGTACAACCAATAAGAAAATCCCAAGTAGACAATTAAAGTCCACAGAAAATTTGACCATAACAGTTCATTGTATTTGCTACCGGGGCCCTTGGCAGTTGTCAACAAAAAAATTTCTCCATCAATGTTTAACGAGCCGGAGTCTACACGCCCAAACCTCCCAAATTGAACTTGTATCTTTTTCTTACCCAACGTCCAAGCAATATCCTCTCAAAACTTTTACATTGAAGTTCTAGATGTAATCGTGAATACATCCAACCAAATAAAAGAAACTCTCCAATATATACGCCATTCACATAAAGATTTTTTGGATTTCTTTCTTATCCAATTTGGGTTCATCGAGTTAGGTTCACTCGGAAAATGCCCTCCATTAATGCGAGATCAATGCATATGAGCCATTAGATCTTGTGCATCTCACATTGTCTCATAAAATTCACCCGTGAAAATGCATTAGGCTCACATAATCGTAGCCCTTCGGGATTGGTGTAATTGATTGGAGTGCTTAGCGATTTCTAGCTCGAGAATTCGGGAATCACCCATTGATCCCACTATTTTCATGCAAACTGGCCTTATGCACAAATTAACTTTTTGTATTTAATCGGTCTATAGGACTTGCGGGGCATTTCGAAAAACTTTTAGTTAACCCAGTCTTCACGCTCCGAGCCATCAACTATAAAACAAAAGGCGTTAGTGCGAGATTTCTGCCCACTCCAAAAACAATTGTACGAAGCTTCTACGGGTCAAAAGTGGTGGCCTCGTGCGTGTCTGACCCTTGCTCTTACATTCGAGGAATGACAGGTAGACTTCGTGTAGCTGTCATGGTTGATGCGTCTTTCCATATTAAATATTTTATAGTACTTCCTTTATCTCCTAAAGAGTATTTAAAGTGCAGATAAAGCGGCCACCTTCGCGAGACCCGTGCCTTTCGGGGCAGACGACTTTGGATTTTACACCATCATTTGTCAAAAGAAGAATCACACTTTCATCGCCAGTGGATGGCACGTCTGGACTCTTCTTCCCTACGACAATGTTGCCGTAAAATAAGCGGCCGACCCTCGGAGGATTCTGATTGACCAACTGTCAGATTAACTAACAAATCTCAACCAATGGATGACAACGATACACGAAATTTGTACCTTAGAAATTTCTGTAGCAGTACAATTTTACAAGTATAAGACGAATGTCAAATTGCCAACCGGCATAAGATTGTATTTTTGACTCATTTGGACCAACTCGATTAAACGGGACATAGACTCAATAGCTACCGTCACCAGCCTACATTTCATAATCGGATCTGACAAGTTCTACGCACCTTTCCACGTGTAGCACTTGGATTTTGTTTGACCAATCTCGATGTCAAGAGAAAAATCTACTCGGACATCGCATGATGGAATTGATACGTGTATGTAAGCTAGCTAAGAATCTAAGATGCCTTCAACTGAGCACCCTCTCTACTTGGCAAGTACTAGTTGTGATGCTGAAACAGCACTCATATGACAGCATCAAGCGCTATCACTCGCAGTATCCACACGTCGAACGGAAGGATCAATTTACATCTAACTAGACCATATTGACTTCTTTTGTGATGATCTATAACTGCATCTCAAGTAAGACCAACTCACAATTGCAGAACTTTCATGCTAAATAACGGTAAAGGTGCAAATCGTACACATTTGCTTCATTAACGTAAACGCAAGACTCAGTATTTCCACAAATTACCGCATTGACGCTTCCTGCGGAGATGGTAAAACAAGGCGAGGTTGTCCATATTGCTAATGCATCTTTCCAACACGCTACCTTTTGCAAAGGTTATACCTAGGCATTGATTTGAAAAGGTTATAGCTAGGCATCGATCAAGCCTTCTTGGCTATACAATAAAGTAACAAGGTCATTTACTTGGAACTTTCGGCAAAAAGTGATCTTGACCAGAGGCATCTCAAAAGTAGACATGTTGTAAAAGTAACGCGAAAATTGACAAGATCTTGCTATTAAAACAACGCAAAAACATTGAAGAAATCGACGGGGAACAACAAAGATACCAAAATTTTTTGTGATTCGGTCCGAATATTGGTACCTACCCCATGGGAGAGCTGGCGATAAATAATTCACTGTAATAAGAGAATTGGAGTTATGGTCGCTTTAAGCCTATAGCAAAACCCTTTGGACAGCTAATTCAAGAGCGTCCGTACATTCTTTCTTTTGTTCTTTGTGCGATGGCTCAATTTCAAAAGGAACCCCCTATTTGGCTTCTTTAGTAAAGGAAACCCAAGAAAGCAAAAGCTTGCTTTTAATTTATTTTCTTTTCACTAACCACTTCCTGAACCCACGCGCTTTCTTTTGTATAACCAATAAGAAAATCCCAAGTAAGCAATTAAAATCCACGGAAAATTTGACAGTAAGAGTTCATTGTATTTGCTACTAGGGCCCTTGGCAGCTGTCAACAAAAAAATTTTCTCCATCAACGTTTAACGAGCTGGAGTCTACACACCCAAACCTCCCAAATTGAACTTGTATCTTTTTCTTACCCAACGTTCGAGCAATATCCTGTCAAAACTTTTACATTGAAGGTCTAGATGTAATCGTGAATACATCCAACCAAATAAAAGAAACTCTCCAATATATACGCCATTCACATAAAGATTTTTTGGATTTCTTTCTTATCCAATTTGGGTTCATCGAGTTAGGTTCACTTAGAAAATGCCCTCCATTAATGCGAGAACAATGCATATGAGCCATTAGATCTTGTGCATCTCACATTGTCTCATAAAATTCACCGCCGAAAATGCATTAGGCTCACTAATCGTAGCCCTTTGGGATTGGTGTAATTGATTGGAGCGCTTAGCGATTTCTAGCTCGAGAATTTGGGAATCACCCATTGATCCCACTATTTTCATGCAAACTGGCCTTCTGCACAAATCAACTTTTTGTATTTAATCGGTCTATAGGACTTGCGGGGCATTTCGAAAAACTTTCAGTTAACCCAGTGTTCACGGTCTGAGCCATCAACTATAAAACAAAAGGCGTTAGTGCGAGATTTCTGCCCACTCCAAAAACAATTGTTCGGAGCGTGTACGGGTCAAATGTGGTGAACTCGTGCGTGTCTACCAAAAACCCTTGCTTGGCTGGTGGGGGCCCCCACGATTGGAAAAAGAAAAAGTCCAAATCCCTTATTTATTGCGCGGCTTCTGTAGAGAGGGAGGACCATGGCGGAGGAGGTGCGATGAGATGGAAACTGGGGTTCCGATTTGGATTTTAGCAATTCTCAAATTCTAGAAAAGCAGCTCGCTTTCCTTAGTTTCTTTATCAATTTTAATGAAGAAAGTTCATTTCGGACGTCTCCGAAAAGACGCCCTTTTACGTCTTTTAAATAAATGACGCGAAGCTATTTTTCAATCCAATTTTTCAAAAAGAAAAAGTAAGGGGAAATTGAAAAGCACATTAGGATAGGCGTGCATTTTCGATATTTTTGTCACGTATTAAATATTTTATAGTACTTCCTTTATCTCCTAAAGAGTACTTAAAGTGCAGATAAAGCGACCACCTTTGCAAGACCCGTGCCTTCCGGGGCAGACGACTTTGGATTTTACACCATCATCTGTCAAGAGAAGACCTTGATGTTTTGATTGACGCTTCCTCTGCATACCATACTCCGTGGAAGCATCCTGGAGAGCAATTCCACCTAATTTTTTCATCGTTTCATCCAAATCACTACTAGAAGAATCGTCTGAATCATCTGACGAAGAAGAAACCTGCTGTAACAAACTTTTTAGCATCTAAAAGAGAATCGCTCCCACCGATTCCTTCCAAATAATCTTGAGCAATTTCATCATCAACATCTGAACCACTATCAGACATGTCCTCGGAGTCATCACTTTCAGAAGAATCTGTTGCTCCATCCTGCTCAGCCGACTCCGACTCTGAGTCTTCCGCATCACCATATTCCGCAACATCATCCTCACCATCTTCCTCATCGGATATATCTTCCGTATATATTTTCAATCCCCCAATTGACACAAACCCAGAATTTTTCTTCGCGGATGTATCCTTTGACAAAAGCTAGGCCCCTTTTCAGCTGCTCCAGAGTCAAAGCTCTCACAATAATCCACTTCCTGCTCAGGCGATGACATGCCACTCTGTGACTCTTCTTGATTTTCCATTTTCCCTGATGATGCTTCGATTCCCGTTGGAGCTGCATCGTATTCATTACAATAACCCAATCCTCTGTGTGAGCTATCACCGAGAACAAAATCTGAATGATAATCATAACTGACATTTGCTTGATCCACTGACGATGGCCCTTCATCTACATAAGCAACAATTTGCAACAATTTGGCTGTCCTTCGAACCTCACAGAATGAAAGGCTGAGAAAAATCCATTTCATTCTCTCCATTTGTATCTCCGAACGTCCATACTGGATGCAAACCATCCTGTAAAAAGATATAACTAACTCAGATCAACACAAGTGAGAGACTGAGATCAGCTGATCCGCCGCCGCCGCCGCCGCCGCCGCCGCTGTTTCTCCTCGAATTGAATCTCCTCTTGCCTCCAGCCATGTCCAAGCTCGCGAATCAACTTCGATTGAATCTTCTGACCTAATTGATCGATCGATTGAGATCGATTAGGGGGCAACGACAAGAGAAAGGGATCACCTCCCCCCGCGTGGGGTTTCCTTGCCTTGGGGGAAGCAGTCGCATCTGGACCGTTGGCGATTCGCCGTGGGACGCAAGGGGACTCGTGGACGGCTGTGATGCGGCGGCGGGAGCTTGGGGTTAACTGAGTCAATTTGCCTTCTTGAGTTACTAAACCCCAATTTTTCTTTAACAAAGTCTTTGGATACTTAGACATTAATTAAAGAAGATAAGATGAGAGAATGATCATTGAATTTTTGCATATCCAATATGATTTATTCGTCGATACATGAAAGATCTCTAAGTAGAAACAGTTTCTTTATTAGTGGAATGAAGTTGGATTGCACGGAAACTAGCTTTCCTAGATGCTCATTTCTTTTTATTGGAGATACCACACCGTTATAATTGGACAACAATTTCACTGATTGCTTTATATAGGGATAAGTACACTAATGGTGCTATAAGTTGTGTACGGCGCTCACTTTGGTGCCAAAAGTTTCCGCCGGATCACTTAAGTGCCAAATCGAAGAAAAAACAATCACTTTGGTGCCACCGGCGAGAAATTCCAGCCAAAATGATTACGTGGCTTTATATTTAAAAAAAAAAAAATTCGATAAACTCTTTAAACGACGTCGTTTTCTGTCCTACTTAAGAAAACGACGTCATTTTGCTGTCCTATGTGGATGGCTTAGGAAAAACGACGCCGTAGAGCTCATTTGTGATTGAAATTAGGGTTTTTTTTTTTCATCCTCGCCGACCTAGCTTGCTCAACCACCGTCACTTGGCCACCGTGCTCGGCCACCATGCTTGGCCACCATCGCTCGGCCAAGAAGTGATGGGAAAATAGGAGGCGAGGGCAGAGGAGGAGGAGGAAGAAGGGGGGTTGAAGGTGCAGAGAGAGAGAGAAGACGAGGAGTGCGAGGGAAACAAGGAGGGCGTAGATGGAGATGGTGGATTGGGCTCTGTTTAGAGAGTGGCTGGTGCTGGTGTTGTTCTTCGGGGAAGAAGACACCGCCGCCATGGCTTCTCTCTCTCTCTCTGCTGGTGTTGTTCTTCGGGGAAGAAGACGACACCGCCATGGCTTCTCTCTCTCTCTCTCTCTCTCTGCTAGTGTTGTTCTTCGGGGAAGAAGACGATGTTGCCATGGCTTCTCTCTCTCTCTGCTGGTTTTGTTCTTCGGGGAAGAAGACGATGCCGCCATGGCTTCTCTCTCTCTCTACTGGTGTTGTTCTTCAGGGAAGAAGACAACACCGCCATGGCCTCTCTCTCTCTCTCTCTCTCTCTCTCTCTCTCTCTCTCTCTCTCTCTCTCTCTCTCTCGATTTGGGGATTTAGGGTTTCGACTTGGGGTTTAAGACGCCAAACAACGTCGTTTGGTGGTTTACACGCTGACTGGACTCTCCGACGAGCTACATCAGTATAAGAAATTAATAAAAAAAAAGGCCACGTCGAATTTCCGGCCGATTAGATCGGCGTTGGCACCAAAGTGAGCGTTTTTCAAATTTTTTGGCACTTAAGTGATCCGACGGAAACTTTTGGTACCAAAGTGAGCGCCGTACACAACTTATGGCACCATTAGTGTACTTATCCCCTTTATATAACTTTGTCATGTTTGGGAGGCTAAAGATGTCCTTGGGGACAATCCTCGCTTTTTATTTTGAAGATAAACGCATCATGATACAAAATCATTAAAAAAAAATCGAGTTCTCACGGCAGCAAATTACACTTTTAATTTGGTTTGCTCTCCAATTTGCATTCGCCTCACAGACTAGATGTGCAGCGTAAGATTTGGTGTGGAAGAGAGATTGTTTCGAGAAGGTGAACGAGGGATTATATTTTTTGTTGGCAATTTGGTGCAATTTAGCTACCTACTTTGGTAATTTGGCTTACTCTCCATGTCAGTAGATCGCGTGACTTTTGAGGTGAAAGGCCACGAGCATTCATGCTGCCCTTGAGCTTGTGGCCATGACCTTGAGTGCAATGTTCAAGCTCTAACAGTTATATTGGTGTGGTGGAAGATAGAGGGATGGGGGAGAAAAATGTGGGGGGGGGGGGGGGGGGTTGTTGTTTCTCTCTTTTTCTTTGGGTCGAAGGGTTTGTTTGTCTTTTCAATTGGGGTCTTTCTCTCAAAATGCATATTGTGCATTTCTCAAAAGTGGGGATGGTTTTTCCAAGGTTCTCTAAATTTTTTTCCTCGTTTTTTTTTTTGGTGAAAACAAGAGCATGATACCTTATTTATACGTTATCTGATATAATAATTCTCTTTTGCATGTTAAACTTGCTTCTACATATTTCAGGTAGTCTATAAGGTCAATGTTATATGATGTGTAGCTTTATCACAATCCCTCCTCTAGAGCAAAGCTCCTAGCATAATGTTAGAATGTCATTTCGCGCAGATAGGATAGCAAAAGTAGTCATGGAAATGCAAGTTTGATTGTGAATTTAACTATCCCATGAGACACTCCAGCATAAGTGAACCCTCATTAATGTTAGAAATCGATGTCCTAACCAAATTGCGGATGAGCCATTAACCTATGACTCTAATGAACATGTAGTCCTTCATGTTATATCGTCAAGCAAGAAGAGTTTTATGTCTCAAATGATTTCCAAATGGACCGAAAGATATACAGAGATGAAAATTTTCATTTGGAAATGAAAGCAAATGTGCTATGGCAAAAATAACAAAGTGAGAAGAGATAGTTGTGTTTTTCTAGTATCGTTTATTATCACTAGTAGCATGATCACCTAACCAAATAGAGATGAGCTAGCAACTACATAAAAACCACCTTCTCGAAAGAGCGGAGGATCATGCCATGTATTGTCTTCAAGGAAACTAGAACAAGACCTTACTCAGTTGTGAAGGTGAAAACTTACATTAACGTAATGCTAATCAATGACAATAACAAATAACTTAAAAAAAACCCAATCCTGCCATTACCCGGAAATGCAGAATGAGAGAACCTAAATTGTTTGACCACTAGACAATTTTCAAAAACCATCCTGCACGAAATAGTAGCATGTGATGAACAAGCTCTTACATGTGGTGATAACCAGTTCCACATAATGAAACCATCCCTGCCGCCATTGGGGGTTGATGAACAGAACAACCGGAATTACTAGTAAAACCGTCGTGTATGACACTCCGAAGCTGATATAAAATGTCTCTCCATCTATGAAACCATCTTCTTTAGCTTTCTTGCATGATTTTGTTGCCGAGTAATTAACGTTAATGGTTGTCGAACAGTCATTGCTCAACGGCAGTCCACACAGAAGATGGTTTCCGTAGTAACTGCTTTCATCGAATGACCCAAACTGATTTTTGTTTGGTATGGCTCCTGACAAGTCGTTGTAAGACACATTGAAGACTCCCAGAAAATTCAACTGAGTAAGCTCTTCAGGGATAGAACCAATTAAGTTGTTGTAGGAAAGGTCAATGCTCTCTATCTTTGTGAGGTTCGACAATGACATCGGTATGTGTCCTGTAAGCTTGTTGTGCGACAGATTCAACACAATTATGTCCTGTGAGATTGCAATCTCTGGTGGGATCTCCCCGCTGAAATGGTTGCAAGAAAAATCTAGTCCTACCATGTTAAGGAGTGCGTAGCCTTTATAAGCATCAAACCTTCTTTTTGTTGTGAACCCAACAATATGTAGAACTTGCCATTCTTGTTCTACCAGTGATTTATAGTGGTAGAACTCGATCTGGCTTCTCATTGACCTCACATAAGACCAAGGTGACAATTCTTCAACTCCAGCTCCGAAAAACCCAAGCGGTAGTGAAGTTACCTTATTGGCATATCCTCCAGAGGAGAAATTCATGGGTCCCAAGCAACTAGGTAATGGACCAAACATATTGTTTTCAGAAAGATCGATCATACTTAAGCTTTTCAATCTGCACAATTGCTCGGGAAATGTTCCGTAGAAGCTATTACCTCTCAGTGAAAGAATGCTTAATTGAGAGAGGGTACCTAGCCAATAGGGTATGCTTCCGAAGAACTCATTTTCACTCAAATCCAAGGTCACCAAATTGGAGCTGTTAGAGAGCACATGCATGATTGAACCATTCAATTTGTTCCCATTCAGATGGATGTGAATCAACGCGGGTGCTATGAAAGATGATGCTAATAAACCGGAGAGATTGTTGTCAGACAAAGCCAAATACTCGAGCTGACTAAGATTAAAGAGTTCTTGAGGGATGAGGCCATTTAACTGATTTTGGGACAAGTCAAGGAACACAAGCAATGATGTGTTTGAAATCAATCTGGGAAGCTTGCCAATGAAAAAGTTGTTGCTACCGTCCAATAACAACAAATTTAAGAGTGATGAAAGAAAAGAGAGATCTCCAGTGAACATGTTGTGCTCTAACTGTAGACATAGGAAATTTAGGTTCATGGTGTCATCGGAAAACATGATTTCTCCTTGCAAGTTGTTATATGCTACGTTGAGGTTATGCAATGATGAGCCGTTATCTAGTAACTGGATAGGTAGTCCCCCGGAGAAATTGTTGTGAGAAAGGTCCAAGAAAAATAGGGATTTTATACTAGCCAATTCAGATGGAATATTCCCTTCCAATCTGTTGGTTGATAGATTAAGGTGGTACAGATTTGGGACATTTAAACAAAATTTGGTCGTGAGCTCTCCTCTCATGCCGTTGTTGGATATGTCCATCATCAAAAGATTACGAAGGGTCATCGGTGGAACCTCAAGTGTCGCAAATAAGTTATTTGCCATAAAAAGCTTTTCCAACTTAGTGTTGTTTTCCAACAACCAAGCTGGAAAGGGACCCGGAATGTCATTCGAGGAGAGATCAATGGTTCTCAGGTCATATTGATGATTGAGAAAGCCAAGAGAAGTCACTTTGAAGCCTTTCGATAGACTATTTGACATACTAAAAACCTTCAATTGGAGCCTCGGGATTGAAGACGCAACTTTGGAATCAATTGTTAGTTTATTGTCATCAAGCAAGAGGACCTTAAGTCTTGAATAGTTTGCAAGTGGGCCGAGTGACGAGGGGATATCAAAATAATTACCCGAAATGGAAAGCAATTCGAGTGAGGTAAGACTAGTGAGGGGAGATGAGGCGACATTATCTGTGAATTCATTGTCTTCAAGAAATAGAACCTGAATAGATGTCATGTTTTGCCAGCACGTAGGAAGCCCGCCAGTAATTCTGTTAATGCTAAGATCCAACTCTTCTAGTTTTACGAGGTTACACAAGCCTGTTATTGATATCACAAGTCAATTCAATTATAGTGGTAGATATCGGAACACATAACAAGGACATACACATACATGAAGGATTCATTTTATGTCCAAGTTTTACTCCGAGAGATTGGGACTTACTCTGATATGATAGTTTGCCATTAAGACTGGTGTTGTATAAGGACAACAATCTAAGAGATGTCAAAGGACCAAGGCTGGAAAGGATTCCCATGGTGGTGTTCAACGAAGAATAATCCAAGATGAGCCATTCCAACTTACTGAAGTTATGGAAATCTTCTCAGAAAATGAAAGATTATTGAACATTAGATTTCCTTACACAAATATAATGAAGAAATGGCATAGAAATATCATGAGTGAATGGAACTTTTTAATAAAAACTTAGGCTCTGTTTGTTTTGTGGAAAATATGACGTTTCTTGAAAATGTTTTGTAAGAAATCATTTTTAAGGAAAATGATAATATTTTCCGATATTCGGCTGAAATTTGAAAATAAACTAGAAAATATTTTTCACCGTTTGGTATGGTAAATCTGATTTGATTTTCATTCATGTACTCCTTTCAATAATATTTTATTTTTTATTTTAAAAAATAGAATTTTAAATTATTTTTTCTTTTTATTTTAAAAAATAGAATTTTAAATTATTTTTTCTTTTTATTTTTTATTTTTTCCTTCTTGTTCGGCTGATCACCGGCCATAGGTGACGTCAAGATTGCCCGAAGCAGACAAGCTCAAGCCTTGTCAGATTAGCGAAGCCTTGGCCTTCAGTGAGCTTGTCCCTCGTATGTGGTTGGTCGCCGCCGTCGTCATAGCCGGCGATCAAATGAAGAAGAAGGAAAAAGAATAAGAAGGAAAAAAGAAAGAAAGAAAGAAAGAAATTAAATATTTGATATTTTAAAAAATGAAAAAATAAAAAATAATTAAAAAGAGTGCATGGAGGAAAATAGGTTTAGGTGAAAGAAAGAGAATGGAAAATGATTTCCTCATTTTCCCCACTTTTGAAAATGCTTTTTCCATTGCAGGAAAATATTTTCCTTCACTTATTTATTTTGTGTAACCAAAACGCTGGAAAATATGGAAAACATTTTCTTGGAAATTGTTTTCTGCAAAACGAACAGAGCATTATTATGAGTATACATTTACTAACAGGTTTGACTAACCTTGAGTAGTAATCATTCCCTCTACTGTATTATATTGGAGAGAAAGGATCCTGAGGGATGATAGTGCCCCTAATGCTCGCACGACGGTCCCCACATCCTTCAAGTGGACATCATCCAGGTAGAGGTTCTCTAAGTGGCTCAAGTTTTTGATGCCTACCAGTAAAATTCTAAGTAAATAACTTGCTTGTCAATAAAGTTGTGAAAGCACCCACGCGGATGCTTCGGGACAGGAATCTTTTGAATCAGGCAACATTTCTATATGGAAAGAGAAAGGAGTCCCAATTTATGACTTCTATATTATCAATATGACGCACATGTAAAGGTATGAGAGACACTACATAAAAACTGAAACAGTACCTTCAGCAGTGGCCACAACATTGACTACATTATAACTTATGTCTAGCTCCTTTAAATTATTGAAACAACCTAATTTATTGACAAACCTTGCTAACTCAAGTCAAGGATGGTGATTTTGTCCGGAATTATGAATAGAGAATAAGTTGGAGAAACTAGCATTCAAATTTAAAGTCCCATTCAAATGTTGTTTTGCAGAATAGACACATGAGAGTCGGAATTGTACCGTGAACGGGTAGAATAGAATTATCTAGAGAAAATAATGAAAACACCCATGCAGATGTCTAAGTATAGGAACCTTTTGAATCAGCAACATTTCTATATGGAAAGAGAAGGGATGACTTATATATTCTTAATATGAAGCACATATAAAGGTATTAAAGAGCATGCATGAATCGTAGTCTAGTTAGTTTAATTTATGAATACAAATGAGGATTCTACATGAAAATTGAAACAATACCTTCAGCAATAGCTGCTACATTGACTGGATTATCACTCATGTCCAACTCCTTTAAATTACTGAAACCACCTAATTTATCCACAAACATTGCTAACTCAAGTCAGGGATGGTGATTTTGTACGGAATCATGAATGTAGAATAAGCTAGCGAAACTATCATTCACATGTAAAGTCCCATTCAAAAGTCGTTTTGGAGAATAGACACTTGAGAGTTGGAATTGTACCACGAACGTGTAAAATAGAATTATCCAGAGTAAACAATGATAGCACCCACGCGGACGCCTTAGGATAGGAATCTTTTGAATCAGTGACATTTCCATATGAAAAGAGAAGGGGGTTGCAATAGATGACTTCTTTATTCTTGATATGAAGCACATGTATAGGTATTAAAGAGCCTGTCCGCATGACTCGCAGGATATTTAGTTTAATTTACAAATAAAAATGAGGTTCTTGCATGAAAACTGAAGTAGTACCTTCAACAATAACCACTGCATCAACTGTGTTATGTCTTATGTCAAGCTCCATCAAATTACTGAAATCACCTAATTTTTCCACAAACAGCGTTAACTCAAGTCAAGGATGGCGATTTTGTATTGAATTATGAGCAAAGAATAAGTTGGAGAAATTTACCATTCACGTGTAAAGTCCCACTCAAATTATTGTCATGGAGGAACAGATGCCGAAGAGATGGAATTGTACTGAGAATGGATAGAATAGAATGACCTAGAGAGTTATGACTCACATCAAGCACCTCTAGTTTGCTCAATCTTGAAGATAGTAGGTTTGGTTCTGCAAACAAACAACGAAAAGCAGTAAAACCCACCGAAATCTTTTCAAGTACATTCGCAAGCAGGTATTGCCATTTTGAGGGAAATATATCCTAGAGTCGTGGATAAATGATGACGTGAACGTAACCATCTATAATGCAGGAACGGAGTAAAATCCCAAACGTGATTAATTTTTGAGTTCATTAGATAATGAGTATCTCTTGTTTTATAGGAAATGGACAAACAACGAATTTATACCTTCTGGTGCAATCCACCCTCCTAAATAGTTGTCGGACAAGGAAAGGCTCTTGAGTTCTTCAAAGGGAAGAAATAGAGAAGCGTTTAGGTACCAAGTTTTGGAGCCAAAACGGTAATATCTCGAACTGGAGAGCATTAGTTGAGTGACTCGTCCTGTGGTGGGGTTGCACTCAACACCTTCCCAGCTGCAACAGTTAAAATATGATCCCCCGGCATCCACCCTATATTTCAGGTCCAATGTGGCATTGAGCGCTAAGAGTGCAACCCTTTCTTGCTCCCGACACCCACGAGAGCCACATAAATGTGCGATACCCAAAACCACCACAAGCACCAATAGTGCTTTCTTTTTCATGACCGCAAATTCGACTAACCAAACTTTATATGTATCGCACTCTGGAGTTAACTTCCTTTTTGCAAGTTAGAGCAATTTTATAGGAGTTCAGCGGTGCCTGTGCTTGAGTGTAGAACTTGTGGTCATGGCCAAA
This sequence comes from Eucalyptus guilfoylei, assembly GCA_016097605.1. Lineage (NCBI taxonomy): Eukaryota > Viridiplantae > Streptophyta > Magnoliopsida > Myrtales > Myrtaceae > Eucalyptus > Eucalyptus guilfoylei. The sequence continues at coordinate 43,565,319 of CM027862.1, read as the reverse complement.
GTCTTGCTCATCTTTAGTATGAATGTAGCTCAGCTCCTTTTGTTGACAAGGTTAATTAGCGTGCGAGGCGGGGAATGTACCTTACCCAAGGGCCAGATTTCATTGTTGGGGAATTTTCCAAAAGTCTCTATTGGCATAACTTTTTCCACACGTTAATTCTAATCTAAGTCTAGTCAACTGTTATCATTCATGTGATTGAATTTTCCACACGTTAATTCTAACCTAAGTCTAGTCAACTGTTATCATTCATGTGACTAATTCAATCTCTGTCCAATGAACAGCATAGGTATTGTGATTTACTTGGTTTCCAGTAGGAACTTAAGATCGTATTGAACAGTTAGACTACAAATAAATCATGGTGGCATGAAAATTAGTAGACGTTAAAGTATTATTCACAATGAAATGGTCTCTTGCTTAGGAAACTAACATAGGATGTAGATATGGTGACGATTCACTAAAGTGCTTTTCTCATTGTTCAGCTTGAATAACTTAGAATGCTTATATTTTCAAGATACTGAAAATTACTAATCTGCAGCATTACACATTTCACAGAAGAGGAAAATCACAATCGATTGCCTTTGGTTTCTCAAAATGCATTTAATTTAACTTGACGAGTGTCCAGTTAACATTATTCAAATTGCTTCAAATGCAAGGGTGACAGTGGATTATTCCTACGAGTCCATATGTATAAGCGAAACTTCACCAAAACGTTCAGAATTTGGATGGTTCTAAACATAGATCTGTTAATTTACTTCGCATTGGAGCTTTCAGCAGTGAAGTGACATTAACTAGAGGCATTTTAGAAGTAGACATGTTGTAAAATTAACTCGAAAATTGACAAGATCTTGCTATTAAATCAACGCAAAAACATTGAAGAAATAAATGGGGAACAATAAGTATACCAAATATTTACATGATTCGATCTTAATATTAGTACCTATTTTATAAGAAGAGCTAGTAATAAATAATTCACTATAATCAGATAATCATAATTAAAATTACATATACGCTTGAGTGTTTCTTATATCTAGATTAAGACTAAACTTAAAAGAGTTTATAAATAAACAACTTAATTAGATGTAAAGCTCACAGTGCAAATCATTGCATGTTTAAGCTCATAGCAAAACCCTTCGCACGGCTAATTCAAGAGCGTCCGTACATTCTTTCTTTTGTTCTACGTGCGGTGGCTCAATTTCTAAAGGAACCCACTATTTGGCTTCTCCAGGAAAGGAAACCCACAAAAGCAAAACCTTGCTTTTAATTTATTTTCTTTTCTCTAACCCCATGCTTGACCCCACACGCTTTCTTTTGTACAACCAAAAAGAAAATCCAAACTAGGCAATTAAAGTCCACAAAAAATTTGACCATAAGAGTTCATCGTAATCACTGCTAGGGCCCTTGCAACTATCCATAGAAAATTTCTTCGTCCATGTTTAATGTGCCAATCTCTACACGTCCCAACCTTCAAATCGAAATTGTATCTTTTTCTTGCCCAAAGTCCAAGTAATACCATCTCAAATCTTTTACGTCCCAAGGTCTGGATGTAATCGGTATATATATATCCAACCCAATAAAAGAAACTCTCCAATATATATGTCATTCATAGAAAGATTCTTTGGATTTTTTTCTTATTCAATCAGGTTAAATTGCATAACAGCTCAAAATCGAGACATACTTTAACAATTCTCTACCGTGCCTTGACGTTTGTAATTAAGTCCACGTTCACTATTTATCTTCCATGATTTGCACCAAGGAGCTACCAGAAGCCAACAACGGTGTCGCCTAAGGGGTCGTGTGTCCCCGGCGACGGCTGCCTTGGGGTCACGCGACCCATGGCGTCGCCCAAGGCCTCATTTGAGGTCGCGTGACCCAAGAGACGCCGCCAAATCTGGTTGCCGGCGGTTAAACTCCATGGCCAGATCTAACCATTGACGATTGTCCTTAATTTAGAATCAAAAAAAAAAAAAACTATTTGCAAATGGAAGTTTTACCAAACGGTTTTAAGCCATAGTTATTTTTCAATGTTAAAATTTGTCAAATGCCATAGCATTTTTTAAAACCCTTTAGTCCAAAGGTATTTGCATTTTCCCAAAGCCATTTCCTCAAAGCCAAACCAAACAAGGCTCTACTTTGGGCTTTCAATCTTCCCAATGCTGACATTTGACCAATAGACTTTCGAAAATGCTTGCCAAATGCCTAATATTTTTCCCAATGGACTTTAGGAGCTCAAAATCCCTTGGGAAAATTGAACCAAACGGGGCCATATGTCCTTCTTGTCCCTGTAAGCTGGTGCCCATCCATTTCGCTCTCAGGATTTGCTTTGAGCTTTTGGCATTTTGGAAATGCAAGTCTACTTCTACTGTTCACCCGTTGACTTTTTTTTTGTTCGACCACTCATCTTCCCTAGTAGCTATCGGAGGCCGGCCAACTGCCAGTGGCTAGATCCGGCGGTTAGACAGCCTCGCTTGAGGTTTGACCGCCACGTATGACCGCCGGCGGTTGGTTGGCGGTGGAGCTTCATCGAATTTGATTTTAATTTTATTAAATTAATAAAAGCCATTTGCAAATGTAAGGTTTATCAAACGGTATTTACGCCAAAATCACTTTTCAATGCACTTTAAAGTTACAATTTGCTAAATACTAAAGCATTTCGGAAAACTTATTTGGGGTCCAAATGTATTTGCATTTTTTCAAAGTCATTTTTTCAAAGCTAAACCAAATGGGCCATATGTTTCCTTTTGTCAGATTATTGCATATGAGTTGCATTCATTGTGCATTGATTGGATTCGCTGCCGTCGAGATCCTACGTGCTGCTAATGGTCCCTATTTTGTAATTTTCTGATGCTTTTGTTATTATCTTTTTCTGGTGTATGTTTTGTTGTTAATGGCTTGAGCTCGTACGCATGCTATGCAATTTAAATTTTGGTTTTTGATGGCTTTTGAGCTATAGAACATTGACCATACGAAGGATAAGATCCTCAGAAAATGTACAAGTAAAAGCCTCCATCTTTGCCAATTTCAGTGGGCATGATTAGGGACAACAATATTTGGACAAAAATATTTTCATAAACATGTATATGGGGATAAAATAATAATTTAAAAGAACATAATCACGATAGTTAATTCAAATCTTAAGTAACAGACTTTGGACTCAACATGCTTTGTTTTAAATATCCAGAAAGAAATAAATAAAAACTAAGTAATCTAAGCCAATCCAGTTCGTTTGTTTCCTTATGTGGAATAAGAAATCACCTAGAATCGGTCGATTCTGTCCGGTTTTCGGATTGGACAAAGACCAATGCACACCTCTACTTCAGGATGCATCACAAAAGAGTAGAGTTTAAAAAGTTTCTTTGGAAGGCTGTCATGGCAATTAGGGTGTGTGATTTTGACTTAGGGTGTGTGATTTTGACTTGAGAAGGAAAGAGTTAAAGGCAGTCGATTAGAAAGTTTATGATTGGTTCTCCCACAGGCCTCCGGTGTAATGGAGCATATTCTACTCTAAGACGAGCTCAAAATGTGACATTTCCTTGAACAACTAGTGCGAAAGCTTTAGGATATTATAATATTGCAACAGACACAAACTCATTTACTATCTTCAGGACATTGTAATCAACTGAGCTGTAATCATCTTACGAATTGATAAGATGTAATAATATTAGGCACCTAATAATATGAACCGAGAGGAAAAATCATAAAAAAATTTGATTTAAGGGATAAACCTAAACAATCAGCAAATCATCATTATTCTCATAATAGAAATTATTGGGATACTCATGTATCTCCGGAAATGCACCGGTAAATATCTACATCAGACTAAAATTCTTAATGCATATACTTGCTACTCCAAATAAGATTTGAAGAAAACTCTTTTCTATTGTAAAAGGCCAATTCTTAGGAGTGTGTATCAAGTTCCTTCGCCAAGTAGAGAGAAGCTCAGTCGAATCACTGGGCCAAGAACGCGAGTGAAGATCAAAGAGAATCGCGAAATTAGAGAATCGAGGCCTTCGATTACACGTAAGTGTCTGGCTGTCGCAATGCCGCTCTGGAGGTGGACCTTGCTCGAGCATCGTCGTTTTCTTTGGAAAGAAATGAAGAATGGGAAAGAAAGGAATCTGGGAAAAGCTCTACGAATAGAAATGCTCCGCGAACTGGGGAGAGAGAAGGAAGAAGCAATTTGGGGTTTTTTATTTTTAGGGTTTGTAATTTCTCACCCTTTTTTGTTGGAGAAAAATGCTCCTATTCCGATTGTTAGTAATATCACATGCCAGTCAAATTTAGGCTCTTATTTGAAACTATTTTAGCTCATTTATGCCATTATTTGAAAAAAAAAATCGCTCTAACTCTTTTTTGGAAAAATAATGCCATTTTAGGCCCTTATTGGGAATTCTACATTTATTATAATAGAGTGTTCCACAAGTTTTCTTTCGTTATTTGAATTTGTTAAAGGGAAATTGGCCATCGGAGAAACATTTTTATAGCTCCCCCTATCATTCATGTGTCACGGGCCGAATGAAGACCGATCCAAGAGGTTCCCCGAGGTCGACCATGACTCATCCTTGGAAGACCTCCTGCTCTCACTCGGCTTCCCACCAAATCTTCTCCCTGAAGTTTCCAAGGGCGGGCGAAACCGTCATTGAGTCATATTCTAGAAGTCTCTTTCTGTTATTTATGTCGATAGATGGTAGTTGACATTATGTCGGTAGTTGAGGCGGTGCAATCTCGCCATTGGATGAAAAGTAGATCAACGAATGTAATCCAAGGCCCTCAACTATATAAGGGGTGTCCTCCCTCATTTGTAATCATCCAACATTTCAGTTAATATCAAAACTCATTTCCTTCCAGAGCTCCTCTCCCTAAACTTTCTCTCTCTACGATCCGGGTAAGCGAGCGGGTGAGCGTTCGATCGAGCAAGGCTTGGCTTGGGTATCCAAAGTTGCCCGAGTCGCTGCGCGGTCACGATCCCAATCGATCGGCCCGTGACAAGTGGTATCAGAGCAAAGGAGAGTTCCATTTCGAGAGACCAAGGAGCGCCAACTGTTCGAAGGAATGTCGAGCCAAGAAGCTGTCATGGATGGAGAGGCCGTGCAAGTCAAAGAGACCCGTGGCCGAGCAAAGAAAAGAGACGCCTCGATGGAAGCCGTAGCTGCGTTCGATGAGAAGATCGAGAAGGTCCGGAGTGCCGTGCTCGAACTCGTGGAAGGTCTTGACGATGTGCGAGATCGGATCATGGAGGTTGAGACCTCGCTCCGTGAAGACTTCACGACCGGCCTCAACGAAGCTACCGCCCCGTTGCACGACAAGGACGAAACCCTTGAAGCATCGATCGATGTGTTAAAGGAGCACGTCCAAGTGATCGAGGAAGAAGCTCCGCGTAGGGACGAGGTCGAAGCCATGAAGGCGGAGATCCAAGAGCTCAAGACCGAGCTCGCCCTGTGCAAGCTAAGCATTGCCAATGGAGCAATGCCAACACAAGCGGTGCCCAAAATTGAGGTGCCAAAGCCAAAGGAGTTCAAAGGCGAACGATCCACCAAGGAGGTGGACAACTTCGTCTGGAGCATGGAGCAATACTTCGGCGCCGTCAACATACACGACGAGTCGATCAAGGTACGAACCGCTTCCATGTTCCTTACTGATACGGCAATGCTTTGGTGGCACAATAGGTGTGATGAGGTTAGACGCGGTGCCAATCCTGTGGACACATGGGATGACTTCGTAAAGGAGTTCCGGGACTATTTCTTCCCCGAGTTCGCTCAGCAGGAAGCCCGTAGCAAACTCCATCGCCTCGAGCAAAGAGGTGCGATCCGAGAGTACGTGAAGGAGTTCACGGAGCTCAAGCTCCAAATTCGCAACCTAAGCGAAGAGGAGGCTCTCGGAGCGTTCATGGATAGGTTGAAGCCGTGGACACTACTCGAGCTCGAGCGAAGGGACGTGAATAGTCTTGCGAGAGCGCTTAGCGTGGCCGAGTCGCTCGTCGACCTCACCAAAGCCGAACCAAGGAGTTGACCAAGAGAGTGGAGGTCGGATCGATCCGAGGACGAAGGAAGGAACACTCCCCGTGGCGCGCATGATCAAAGCGGCCGAGCCAAGACGTGGGGAGAAGGGCCTTCCAAGCCGGCCTACCAAAGGGGTCGACCACAGATGGACTACGCGAGTAAGTTCGATCAACCCCCGCCTTCTCCTTGCTTCATTTGCCAAGGTCTGCATTGGACCCAAAAGTGCCTGAAGAAGGGTCGAATCAACGCCCTCCTTGCCATCGAGGAAGAAAAGGAGGAGCCCAAAGAAGACAAGCGGTAGATCCGGATTGGAGCTGTGAGGATGATCAACTCGGTCCAAGCCCGATCGCCGACCAAAGAAGAAGGAATTGCGCCAAACATGGACATGTTCTTCGTAGAGGTCGAAGTGGGCGGCCGAACGCTTTACGCTTTGGTCGACACTGGTGCGTCGAACATGTTCATGTCGACCGAGGTAGCCAAAGCGTTGGGACTACGCGTGCAACCATCCGGGAAGTCGTACAAGCCCATCAATTCGGGCGACTTCCATGGCGTAGGAGCAACTCCCGACGTGGATGTCAAGATTGGCGGATGGAAGGGCAAGATGGCATTCGAGGTAATCCCTCTTGACGATTATGATCTCATCCTTGGTATGCAATTCTTTGAAAGCGTGGGAGCCATGATTGACATGAGGACCAAGTGCCTGATGATCCTCGACCAAAAGTGCCCGTCGATGATCCCCATGATCAAAGGGGTGGTCGACATCAAGACCATCGCGTCGATCCGACGCCTCGACAAGAGCTTGAAGGCCGTGATGCGCATCAACAAGCTGTCCCAGAGAGTTGGATCCTACTCCAACAAACGCCATGCCAATCCAAGTGCTCTTCCCCAAGGTTGAGTGCTCGCCGCATGCCACACCTAAGCCGAAGGTGGAGTCGCATGCCAAGCCCGAGCTGACCGTAGAAGGATGTGGCCCTTCGTTCGTGAGCGTCCAAGCGAAGCGAAACCGAAACAAGAATGCCCATGCCAAGGCCCGTGCACGTACCAAGAAGAATGCCCGTCAAGCTGTGAGCGACGAGGACGTCGCTCGATTGAGTGGGGGACAATGTCACGGGCCGAATGAAGACCGATCCAAGAGGTTCCCCGAGGTCGACCGTGACTCATCCTTGGAAGACCTCTTGCTCTCACTCGGCTTCCCACCAAATCTTCTCCCCGAAGTTTCCAAGGGCGGGCGAAATCGTCATTGAATCATATTCTAGAAGTCTCTTTCTGTTATTTATGTCGGTAGACGGTAGTTGACATTATGTCGGCTGTTGAGGCGGTGCAATCTCGCCGTCGGATGAAAAGTAGATCAACGAATGTAATCCGATGCCCTCAACTATATAAGGGTTATCCTCCCTCATTTGTAATGATCCAACATTTCAGTTAATATCAAAGCTCATTTTCTTCCAGAGCTCCTCTCACTAAACTTTCTCTCTCTACGATCCGGGTAAGCGAGCGGGTGAGCGTTCGATCAAGCAAGGCTTGGCTTGGGTGATTCAAAGTTGCCCAAGTCGCCGCGCGGTCACGATCCCAATCGATCGGCCCGTGACACATGTCTATTCTATTCAAACGAGGCGTTCACTAACTCTTGCAACAAATGCTTTAATACCGATGATTTTGCAAAATACCAAATCGTATTATGTCTTCTTCTAGCAACTGAAGGAAATGTCTTTTACTAACCCCATCATCGTACAAACAATCTAAATTTTCTTGGCATTGCACCATAACATATTTCAGCGTACCATAATTATTGATGACATCTGTGTTTGTACCCCATCAATCATAATTTAGATAAAAGAATTTAAAAGTTCTTCAACGTGAGTTTATATACATCACACGGGACAAAACTCCTCGGGAATGTACCCAAAAAGTGCTACCACATGGCGAATGAATTGATTGTCATTGTTGTCATCTACCAATTTGAAAAGTGTTAAAATGGACAACCCTAAAATTGAAACCCTAATCCCCTCAAGAAATGGGAATCAACCGCAATACCAGACATATTCCTTATCGAACCAAACACGGGGGACGCTCCGATGATAAGGCTTTTACTTGCGAAACCTCCTATGAAGATCTCGTTTGTAACTCCACTTCCATTTCTCTCCTTATTACTAATTATATATTCTTAAATTCTCCGAAACAGAAGCTACCAGGAGACCCCACAAATAATGCGCTCAAGGTCTATGACCACCCCACAAGATACGGCCTCTCCAACGTTTTCTCCGCATAACAAGCTTTGACGACTAAAACGCGAATTTGTCCCGGTCTTCTTGGACTATATATGAATAGCATGACCATTTATTGAAAGGTGCCACCGATGCCCGTAAAGGGCTTCAAGAACACACCTCAAGTGGTGGCCTTGGTGGTGCACTTCTCTTTAAGGAGGTGCTAAGAAAAAAAAACACAAAGATCAATCAGATGGCAGCGACCGGTGGTTCGGAGGGTTTGTTCCGCCCCTTCTACGAGGGGTGTCTCTCTGGGTGCGACGGTGGGATTGGGAGGAGGCCGTACCACCGCAACTGTGGCTGCGCGCTCCACAAGGAGGGCCGGAACTGCTCCCATGCAAACCTGAAGAGCATGAGCCTGTCGTATCCGATTCGAAAGTCATGGAGCGAGGGCAACTTGGCGTTGATGGCCTCCATGCACTCATCTCCCTCTTCCTCACCGGCGACGGCTCCGAGGAGTCGGCTCAGCTCTTGCAATCACGCGGACGAAGAAAATAGTGTTTCCTGTAAGTTATAAGGTCTTGAATTTGTAAAACTTTTCCGTTTGGTTTGTCTGAATAAGTCCGTGGTATTGAGTCGAGACATGTATGGGAAAAGACTCTTAAAAAATAACTTGATTGAAAGGGTGTGAGATGTGAGTGATGTGTGCGATGCCATTTTTTTGGTCCAAGGCTCCCGTAGATCATGGTCATGCAGTCCTTTATCGTCCTTTATCGGCTAGATTACCTGGAGAAAATGGCTGTCTTGTGTACCAAACTTTTTTTCTGGTTAATTTACATGTGGTGTGCTGGATGAACTGGTGTATAGAAAATAGATCGTTTGTTTTGAGTTACGTGATGGGCCAAATACATTTGTATCTTCTTCCTGCTATTGAGTTGATTTATTAACGTTAGCATTTATATCAGAAATTCTTTCCTAACCTAATGAATGTCCTCGCTATTTCAAAATTAAGGTTCATCTTTCTTTTGTAGCTAGGGAAAAAGTCTCAGAAAATCAAGTTCACGTCGCATCGATAAATGCCACTAGGATTTCATTCATCTTTGTACTTTCATGTGGAAAACCTAGGTACCAATTGTTTGGTCCATCTTATTACCACGTGAAGAAGCAAACAGCTTAGCGCGCCACTTGACTTTTTACATATAAACTCCCACAAGCTCTTAATCCTCTTTCAATATGTGTGTGTGTGTGTATATATATATACGAATGCTCTAGCGATAAAACGGGTAATCAATTATGTTCATCTTTACATTCGAATACATCAACTCAAGAAGGTGGGCTGAGTGTTGAAACGATTAGTACCTTGAACCCCAAGAAACATGAGCTCTCGGATCCAGTTTCTATCTGAAGCAACCTCTCTTAGAAGATGGATCGCAAGGAATTAAGTTAGATGGCCTATTTTTAACCAAATCGGGTAGACTTAATCAGGTGCGCCAAGGTGGCCCGGGATATTATCTCATAGCTATAACATAAAAGAAGTCAATATAAATACTTGTGGGAGTATCCCTTTTATGCTTATTCTACAAAAATACTCAACCGACTTGAAGACTAGTCATGGCGTTGCTTGCAATCAAGTACATATGAACAGCCGTGTGTTAGAAAAAATGGAAAGATTAATTAGATATTTGTAGCACTCTTGCTTTATATAATACGGGGTTTTTCCTAACTTTCGATTAAAAAAAAAAAAAAGCAGGCTTGCTTGCAAGATAAGCCTCCATAGATCTTTCCAATGAGAAATAGCAGAATATTTTCTCCTTAGAAGCAAGAAAACCCTTAGTCAATGAATATCTTTTCAGTATATGCAAACTAATCACTTAACTATGATCATCCAAGAACCCATTTATTCGAGCAAGACATAGAGTATAAACTTGGGTGGTGAAAAATTAGGCAAGACGTGGTACGTAAAGTGTTTTGGCCTCCAAGAGATTATGCTTGATTTGTACCTTGAGCAAAACAATTTTAAGCTTGATCGGCTTCTAATATTATGAATCTAAGGTGATTTATGATCGTTCAGTTGCATCTTGCTAGATCCAAAGTATCATTATATTGCTAAAAACTCAAAATCCATTAATAAAATACGTTGGTTGACATGATAGACTCTGACATTAATAAGACGTGACACATCTAAAATCTCTTTTCCTCTCAAGTATCAAGTGCCTTGGAATTTTGCTTTTGTCTCTCTTGTTTATCAATACTTATCTTGGTTTTTTATCATGATAAACTCCATTTATAATTATAATTATAATTATAATTATTGTTGTTGTTGTTGCTATCCACGGTTTTAAGCTAATTGTCAGCAACTCCTTCGAGGTTGACCGATGAAATTAAGTCGTAAGGTAGGCGACCTGTGACTAATGTCTTGTAAGCAATACATAACAAGCCGGCAAGATCATTAATCGATTTTCATTAAGAAGATTCATGAGCTATGTCACCATATCACAATGCAAATTTTAAAGAGGTTTCCACCTCAAAGTTTGCTCAATAAAACTTCATGAGAAGTCCCGGGTGAATTTACAATGGTGTAAACTAATCGAGGGGCAAAAAACGTTATTTATATTTAAACCGAACCTTTAACACTTCAAATCACGATTTAATGAGCTAAATCTTTCTAGTTATCAAAAAAAAAAAAAAATTGAATTCATTGTCTAAATTTTAAATATATATCCAGAAACTTGCTTTCCTCATCATATTTAATCCTATGTATTATTTTAACAGAGAAAGTGTGTGCTCTTTTACATTCAACCGCTTTTGTCCCTTGTCAACAACAAGGGAAGGACAACTGCCGACAGATTGGCAAGGTCGACAAAATGGAGCATAAGAAATGCAAGGCATATTGGGACATGGTGAACATAGCCAGGATTGAATTGAATGATTTTAATATTAAATCGCTCCGTCATTTACCTAAGCTTCCAGATGAACTGATAAAATCCAATTATTCGAAAAATAAAGAATTCATAGATTCCTTGCCCTACTACAAATTGTATTTATAGACAGAACGCTTGCACTGGATGAGTGTTAAAGTGTTATTTAAACATGCAAGTAATATAGTTAGAACGATCAACTGTCTTGAGGTGTAAAGAGCCCCTACCATCATCAAAATATGATAATCTAATATTCATATATCTTAAAATATATAATTAGGAAGGCAAATAAGAACATAGAGAGATTTAAACTCGAGCATCTTATTTTGGTACCGTATAAAATTTAGTAAGACCATACAAGCAACTGTTCAAATAATTCAAGTTGTTTAATATTTAAGCATTCTAACGTATTGGACTCAACAAAACCCTATTATGACGGAGAGATGATTTCAAGCTTCGATGGAGAGATTTTGGTATCGAAAATTTATACTGCGCTCCAAAAGATCGTAATCCAGCTGGTTTCCACTAATTATAGGTAAGAAAGATAGGGATCGCATCGTTTTGGGATGAATTGAAGATGCCGATTTATCTTATGAATGGGCGACACTTTACATATGAATTTCCAGGGTCTACTCTCTCTCTCTCTCTCTCTCTCTCTCTCTCTCTCTCTCTCTCTCTCCCCCCCCCCCTCTTTCCCTCCCTCCCTTACTTGAAAAGAATCGACCTCCAATTTGAGGTTGCTTCCTCATACTCGAGTTATAAGACATGTTTGGTGTTTTCATCGATTCAAGGTCTATTTCTCTTTGATGCACACTACTCTTCTTCGAGTTTCTTTTTCCTTTCCTTTTCTACGTCGAAATTGTTAACTTCCCACCTCAAGTATCTGTTAATTTGAACTCTCGAATGATTTAGAAGACAACCAACCCTTCAACCGAAGATTAAGTCCTCGCTGACCGGGCAAAAATAACCCGGACGCGAGGTGTTGAAGTCTAGCAGTTCCAAAGTCCAAAAGTCTTGTTAAATGGGTAAAATGGAGCATTTATCAGGAGAGGATACTAAAAAATTGGTTTATGGGTGTTTTGCCAGGGAAAGTTTCCTCAACAAAATCTTTCACCGAAGATGGCAGAGCTTTGGTTTTATTATTTATGACTGGTCGCTCTGAAAAGGAAACAACAGATCTAGACTACAACAAAAGTAAAGTACGAGGAAACGGGAGAAATGTAAAGTGCGATTGAATGTAAAAAGTACGGTAGAATGAAAGATAACAATTGAAAAGCAAACTGATTGATTATTAATTTGGCAAAAGGTCATTTCTATTGGTGCCTCCTCGGCTATTTATAATAGTATTCCAAAGGTAACTATCTTTTTACATTACCATCTCGATACCTACAACATTCCGGAAGTTTCAACTCTTTTTCGGTAAGCGTCCTGCCTTGCCGATGTCTTCGCTAGTGCCAATTCCAGTAATCGCTTTTATCTTTATCTCGTCAGCTTCGGCAAGCCCCCTTGCTGTATTATTCAAGATCTTCATTTATCAATTGCTAGCATCTTGGCCCATTTTCTCTGAATTCCTACATTTTGGGCCCGCTTTATTCTCCTCGGCTTCCGAAACCCAATAAGCTAGTTTGGGCGCCAACAATAGGATTATCCCATATGGTAATACTAGCGTAAGGAATGAACAGAAGATGGGCAGCCATGTATCAGGGGGACATCGGCCAATAGTTGGTTGTCGTGTGTCAAGAGGACACGGGCTGACACGAGACCCAGTAAAAACGGTCAATTTGTAGGCCGACCATCCTTGACAAGTTTCGTTTCAAGTCTATTAACTCAAAACTCTCTAAAACATCTCAGGCGAACAAAAATAACATAGGGCCATATCACCTATCCCAAGTCATTCTTGCATTGAGCAATGCTATGAGTGAACCTATAATAAATTCCCGATAATGACATTTGTTAATAAATTTGGGAAATTAATATAAACAAATAACATACATATTCCATAAATATGAAAGGATAAATTACACATCAAATAGAGTTTTCAAACTTCCATTTGTTTTTTTATCATGACTAGTTGTGCATATTAATTTGCAGTTACTTAAAAATTATCTTAGGTTTGCGAGCAATTTATAAATTTTCCATTTTTTTTTGCATGTTGAAAATTATTGTGTAAACATTCGCATACTTCACCGACCCAAAAAAATAAAATAAAATTCGCGAACTTCAAATATAACTCATTTTTCGAAATAAAAAGGTTCAACCCAATTTGAATAGGTCAAAAATGTGTTGATCACATTTTCGTGGGTATTTATTTAGTTAGATGTAACTAAGCATGCTAGATGGAAGTAAAAAATTCAAAACAGAAAGAGATTTTAAAAAATCTAAATATCTTTCCTTAGGATATCGGGTATAATTTTATCGTCGATCATGGTTAGAAAAAAACAGGTAATATTAGGAATCGTCTGACGCATGCTCTGATTGAAGGAAGTTTCGTGAAAATAAGACCCCAAACTACGTAAGTTGCTACAGCCAAACTTTTGCAAATAAAAATTCAGGCTGGCGGACAAAACATAGGGTCAAAGGAAGAAACGAGAGGCCGCACGTAACAGTATTAATTAAGATCCAAGTTGCCCTATATAGACAGCATCGTCGATGTACCACTAAAACAAGAAAGATCAGTTAGAAAGATTCAGCTTAACGAACTCTCTCTCTCGAAAACGCGAAAGGATTTCTTAGTTGAATGACTGACTTGTCTAGACAGCAAATGACCAAAACCCTAATTCCAAACCTCTAAGTTAAAGCCAAGAAACTTTTGTTCGCTTTCTCTCCCCCTAGGAAGCTTCACATTCAAGACTACCCGAGAGAGAGAGAGAGACGTTCCTCATGAAAACACGTTATAATTATCAAATTTTGCACAAACACGTCTCGAAAATCGCATCGTTTTCTCCAATTCATCCAACCGAGAGGATAAACTCTCTAAAGAGAACCCTACACTTCACGTTCCTATGACTTGTCTTACTACCCCACAAAGCCCGCACAATTTTCCAACCCAACACTGAACACCCAATCAACCATACGCTGTAAATTCACCAGCACAAGCACACCCTCGACTACTTACCTGGACACACCAAGAAGGGAGGGAGGGAGGGAGAGGGAGAGGGAGAGAGAGAGAGAGAGAGGGGGGGATGGCCACCGTAGCAGCTTCCATGGTGTTGCTCCGGTGTGTCATCTATGGCAGCTTGTCGCTGAACGACATGGAGGTCGAGCGCCGCCCGTACCATCGGTACTGTGGTTGCGCCCTACACAAGGTCAAAGGCGGCAGCAGTTGCCCCGAGACTTGCCCGAACAACCACAAGGTGTATTTCCCAAGGAAGGAGTTGTCCTCGGATTGCTTGTTGTCCCTCTCGTCTTCCCATACCTCTGCTCGATCTTCTCTTCTCTCGGTCGACAGCATGTCTTCTTTGACAAGGACAGAGGATACAACAGGACAGGCCTCTGCGGATAGGTGACGGATATCAATATGCTTGGTCGTGGTGATTGAGATTATTTTTCACTCAACATATGACCATCACTCCTGTATCCTTTTGAAAAAATGCTAGAGATACTAAAATTAGTTTAAAAGGCAAAATGGCAAATTCTTGCTGGATATTTAAGTGTGAACTGCATGTTTATATGTCTAAATAAGTTTGTTGTATTACTTAATAAACCAATTCTGTAAACCCGTTTTAGCATTTCTAAGCATTAATAGTTTTTGTTCTACCGTGTGGAAAACCTGTTGTTTGTAACTTTTCTCTAGTTGCTTCAATTCTGAGGAAGCAAAAGAAGAGGTGTCAAGGTAAAACCCTACGTCTCCTGACTTAAGTGACGTGTTATCAACCATGGTCGTTTTCACTAGGAATAGGCAATCCATGATCATTTGCTCACTGTCTCAAATTAAAGTGTTGTGAAGTGTGTAACTTCATATATTTATTTTGCACCTGTTAGAATATGTATTCAAATTCTACGAACAGGCCGTGTATGGACAACGACATATCATTTCCAGCGGCAAGAAATGTAAATATTTTGATACTTGTGCGTGCTTAATTTGTTTTGATTAGTACTTCATTTTCACTCGTTCAAAGGTTACTCGTTCCTATTTTCTACATAGCTTGTGTGCATAACCGGAGAAGTGTAGAGAGATGTAAATATTTTGATACTTGTGCGTGCTTAATTTGTTTTGATTAGTACTTCATTTTCACTCGTTCAAAGGTTACTCGTTCCTATTTTCTACATAGCTTGTGTGCATAACCGGAGAAGTGTAGAGAGAGAGAGAGAGAGAGAGAGATGGCTATGCCGCTGACGAAATTAGCCGGAGGCCGTGAGGGGGTGGCCGACGGCAACAGAAGCCTGTGATCAATGGAGAGAAAGAGCCTGAGGGCAGCAATGCTCGCTGCGTCCCCGATGAAGGTAGTCGGTGGTCGGGTGGTGGTGGCTGGAGGCAACAGATGATGGTGATTGCCCGCAAGGAAGGTTGATAGACAAACTTAGGTAAGAGTTTGGCTTTAGGGTTTGTGGGCAATTTGAGGGGTTAATGTATTTCTGAGCTATCTTTAAGAGAGGGTATTCTAATAAGTTGTGAGTATTAATATTTAAGATGCAAATTCTCTAATAAAAATAGATGACTAAAAGAGCAATAAAAGGTTCTGGGTAGTGCCTACTAATTATTCTCCATCGAGTTTGCTATCGTCCAAATCGCATTATTATTTGTATGTCTCCGAGTACTGTAACATAAGCTGGGCCGGCTAAATTGTTATCAATAGCAACCAAGTGATCGAAAGGATAGCATCAAAGTAGAAATCGCTCCATGGAGATTGGAATTGATGTTTCTTAGACATTAATTTCAACAGTTTCACTAGGTTAGAGGTAGAGGTGGCCAAATGAGTTATCAACCGGTTTTGATGCGAGTTTTTTGCTTGTTCTCGCCGGTGATTGTATCATGCCTTTGTTCCATTTGATGCAAATTGTCTTCGTTGGTCTAACTGTTAGACGTGAGTGCTTTTTTTAAGTTGCTTTTTCTAGGCATAAGGCATCAGATAAGGGTTTATCAAAGGAGGAATTGAAAATAAAAAATAAAATCGTTAGTTTCTAAGGATAGTCGACACCACAGAAATTGCTGCATCGAATAAGGGTCTATCAAATGAAGACGCTCGTTTCATTTGATTGAATGGTATTAATCAACTCAAGAAGCAAATATTTTATAAAGAAATACACCTGATTGCGTCTCAAAAAGCGTACTCATGAGTTTGAATATCAATAAAGGCGTTTCTTTCGAGACAATCTTGTATGCCTCCTTTTAGTTATTAACCAATTATAACAAGAATTGAAAACCGAGTCAATGGAAAACTTGATATTCCTCAACAATATATACCGTCAGCATTTGTGTCTATGCATCATCATACCTATAGTGGATTATTAAGACCTATAGTACTAGGATTTTAAAAGGTTGTGCACATTGTATGAACGAATTTATCATGCCATTGCTATATGCCGTTCTCTTCGAGCCATATAATAAATTTGATCAACTAGTAAACTTTCTTTATTCCCAAGTAAAATAAAACCTTTACCCTTTCAAATCACTTTTCAAATATGCAGTCTAGATGCATTTTTTCACACACATACAAAATATAATAGTTGTTCAAGGTAAAAAAAAACGAATGACCTTTTAAAAGCCCATTTTTTTCATTCAATTCGAGTGACTCCAAAAACTCATTTCACTCCTTCATTTCCTTTTAAATTAAGATCAAATGAAAATGTGTTTTTTTTTTATTTCTAAAAAATGAAAAATAGTGTTGATGACACAAAAAGAAATGTTCAAGTCGGACAGTTAACTCGGGCGGGAAGAGACCGAGTAAGACAACGTTGAGGTAATATTTGCCAAGTCCTTTTGGTCGGCAAGTATAGGCAATCAACAAAAGCAATAAGAAATTGCTGATAAGTGATAAGAGAAAATGGCTAACTATTGGGCCATGAATATTGTTGAATGGGACTTGGTCTAGCCGACAAGCTAAAGTGAATATTAATGAGTGGAGGACAAGATAAGGGTTTGAATCATGAAGCCAACAATCTTAGGTACGACCAGAACGACCCATTCAATTGTGAAGCTAGCATGATCATCAGATTTTGGGGCCAAAAATCTTGAAAGCTCTAAGTAATAATGGCCGAGAAATATGGACTGTCGTAATTTTTAGGAAGAGGAATCGCAAGTTGCTAAAGTATCAATGTGGTTGAGTGATGATGCCATGATGTTCTAGTAATGGGTCTTTTGATAATCATTTGTAAATAAATGTTGCTAAATTATAGGAGTGACATAGGTTATTATTTGCTTCTCTTTTTCTTTTCCTAATTGTTGTTAACCATTGATAATAGCTATGAGTATTAGGATTGTAATTTTAGCAGGGACTGCCAATCAACACCATTTGTTTTAATTTTATCTTCCTTTTATCTTTACATTTCACATGACACGATTGACCATGATTACCTCTAGCTTTCATACTTTAAATTTCTCGTCAATTAGCATTTCTTGTCTAGAAATGATCAAAAGGCCTCTCATATCTTATGTCAATTAGTTCATCAATCCATTCTTTGAAAGGTGCTTTGAAAACATGTGCCTATGCAAAAGAAAATATACATTTAATTTTGGATCACCGAAGATGGTGAATATTAAAGGCGGTGATTTATCAATCAATGTGGCTATAAAAAATAATAATTACGAAAGACGGCACAAAGGAAGAAGAATTAGGAAACATCAATCAAAATCACAAGTAGATAGTCGGAGATGGTGAAATCGATGGATGGACAATTCTTGTAATATATGCATATTTGCAATCATCATTTTCTTTACTGTATTAGTTCCTTATGAACCCCTTTTTTTCCCATGAGGTTGATGAGAAATAGTAGTTCATCTTGACTTTTCCTTTGGTCAAACAGTTCACTTGTAACTGTAAAAATCGGTAACATTGCATTGGACTATCCTTCATCCTTCATCACCCAATTAGATATTTGAGGGCCCCACTTCGAGCTACCTACCAAATCCGTCTATCCTCCTCCTTCTTCCTTCCTCCATCCAACCAAAAATGAAAACAATGTCCAACTCCATCACCCCATCACCTCCATGATCAAGTCCTTCCCCACCGCCCCTCCCCTCCCCCTCCCCCACCCGCCCCTCCACCCCACCCGCCGCTCCTTCCTCTTCTCCACCGCCACCGCCACCGCCACCGCCGCCACCTCCCTCGTCCTCCCGGCTGCCTCCCTTCCAGTGCCGCAGCCGCCGCTCGACACCACCATCACCGACCGCGTGTTCATGGACTTCGCCATCTGCCCCAACTACTTCCGCCCCGACCGCGCCATCTCCGACGACCTCGCCTCCCTCTGCGCCGACTCCGTCCCCCTCGGCCGCCTCGTCCTCGGCCTCTACGGCCACCTCGTCCCCCTCACCGTCGCCAACTTCAAGTCCATGTGCACCGGTCCCGGCAGCTCCTACCGCTACACCCTCGTCAACAGGATCTTCCCCGGCCAGTACTTGCTCGCCGGCCGCCAGGGCCGGCGGGACAAGGGCGAGGTGCGGCCGCCGCTGTCGGAGCTGGCCCGCAACACCGAGACGGTGGACTCGCGGGCCTTCCTCCTGCGCCACTCGAGGGCCGGCGTGGTCTCGCTGTCCTTGTCGGAGAACGACGATGACGAGAAGATCAAGATGGACCCCGAGTACAGGAACGTGGAGTTCTTGATCACCACGGGCCCCGGTCCGTGTCCCCAGTTGGATAGCAAGAACATTGTGTTCGGGACGGTGCTTGAAGGTAAGTTCCATGTGATGATCGGGATGTGAATTGGATTCCTTTTTCCTTGATTGTTCATGTTTGGTACGGCAATTTTGAGTTCGATTTTGCGGCGTGTGATTGGAATGTAATCTATGCGAATTGCTGAAACTGCTACTTGAGTGTAGAATTTGTATTTAACAGAACAATATCGCTGTCAGATTGGCCATTTTCAGTTCATTCTTGATCTGACATGACATGGGTAGATCACAATCTTTATGCTGACCGCGGCATTCGCATTATCAAGCGTTGGGTCATGTTGCTGCTATTGATGACCAAGTAGAAGTCCCTCTCTTCGGTCATTTGCAATGCAAACTTTCTTTTCCTCAGTACCGATAGGTAGCTTAACTATACACACTGTCAGTGAAGACCCAAGAGTTTTAAGATGGATGTCATATCTCTTCCAATCCTCATTACTGAAAGTTCATGACTTTGGATAAATCTTCCTCTAGTATACCAGTATAGGCTAATCAGAGTGACACTCCTACGAACAATCGAATTCAATAGGGCACGAGTTTCCGAAATGGAACTTGTTCAAGAGTAGAGTTGCTACTCCTTCCTAAGACATAACTTGCGCTTTTAGAGAATTTGAACTCTGAAAATTGCAGTGATACGGCCATTTAATTCTCACCGCAATTTTTCTGTGGGAGCTTTTGTTTTCTCTATGACATTTGCAGTTCTTTAACTGCAAAATGTGGACGGTCTGGATCGTATGGATTATCAAACTGAGCAATTACTTCAGAAGAAAAAGGTCTTCGTGGTTCAAAGTAACATTTTTAATTCTTGAAGACATTTGGCTGGGATTACTTTGAAGGCATTTTGACTCCTTCCTTGCATTTTACATGCTTACTGTTATATAACAGAACACTTATTATGTTCCTCTGTGTGTAATCATTCTCTCATGTTGTTCACGTCTTGGTTACGTTTTAATTGCAGGCTTGGATGTCATAACAGCAATCGCTTCCATTCCTACGTACAAACCCTCCGAGAATATCCGCCAATTCAATGACTTGGCTGAGTTTTTTGGGGACGAAAGAGCACAAAATGCCCGTGCAATGTGGAATAAGCCTCTCAAGACTGTCTACATCAGTGACTGCGGAGAGATCAAAGTGTCGAAGCCTACCCTGACTCCTAGTTTACCTTAATTCCATCAGCAAATTGAATCAGGTTATGTTCGTTGTACATCCCATACACTGCTGGACTCAATGCGAAATTTTTTCCAAAATTTTGTACTCTGAGGAGAGTGGCAGTGAGAAAAACAAAAGGAATTCTTGTCACTTGTATTACCTCGTGATATGCAGCAAGCGAAGTGATTGCTACATGTAGTATCAATCAGTAGGGAGCTTCAGTTTCACTGTATTTGATCAGCATATGCTGGGAGCCACCAGAGCACCAGTTCTGTAGCCGGTCACCGTGTTTCAACTAGCCAAACATGTAAGCAAGCATCAAACTATGAAACTTGATTTCATCAGATAGATTCTTATAAATTGCTCCAAAAAGATGTCGATTGATTCATTAATTGGTCGATACCCTTCCTCCAAAGAATTAAATCTTTCGAGAGTACGTGGTCTATGGTTGAAGGAGAGAGGTGAGGCGAGGACCGATAGAGAGGTCCAACGAAGATGTTGGTCGCTCAAATCGATTTTGCTTAAGAAAATGTAGCTCATGACCCTCCAATTTTAATTCCAACAATGCTCCTATACAGATTGTAATTGGTTTTAGTTCGTGAAAAAGATTGCACAAGTTTCTTGAATTGAAGCAGCATCCATGTTGCTATCAAACTTAAAGAGAAAAGTTCTGTCCTCTCTTTGAACTATGTTCTTTTTATTTGGCGACGTGCAACTCTACCTTCAGTGAAGGCCCGGGAACCATGAAAGACTGACGATCCAGCGATGCCATTGATCATCATGCACAATCACATTCGACTACATCAAGGATTGCTCCCCTTGGCGGAGACAATATTGAGGCGAAGCTTCTTAAGGGGAACTGGTCATCGATTGCGTTACTCATCTCATCATACCTGAAATCAGCCAATGAGTTCCTCCAGCGGCTGTGCCTCCTGATGCGCGACATGAGATAATGCTTGCACTTGTCCTTGTATTCAGGAACTTCGAGCGCACACAATGGCTTCAGCTGCAAAGCATAAGTTGGTGACACCGAGGCGGATGGTGGCCTTAAGTTTGTGATATGCCAGCGTTTCGTTAGAGGAGAAGCGTTCCCGGTGGCGGCAGTGGTGATGGAGGACGCAAGAGATGAGGCAGAGAGAGTGTCTGGGCTTTCGGAAGAGAGAGAGAGAGAGAGAGAGAGAGAGAATCTGTAGGTTCCATTTCTGTCGACAGTGTTGAAAGGGTGAGTCAATGATGAAGAAGATGAGAGAGTTTGGAGCAGAAAATGAGAAAATATGATGCCGAGCATCCTTCTTTTTAGCAGAATTTGGGAGACAATCTGACTTTTCCATGGACTCTTTCTCCCTCAACCTGCGATTGATAGCTTTTGATTCATACACAAAAATGTTACCAAATAAAAATTTGCTAACTAGCCGTTCTCTCCGCAAAATTAGCCCTTGCCACACGGCTAAAAACATTGCAAAACACATTATTATCTTTTAAAAATAATGTCAAAAGGAAACGACATCATTTTGATGATCAATACTCCACGTCGGTAGGACGGTCGGCATATACTGAATCTCCACATCAGAATTTCTTGATTGAAATTGGTCAGATGGGTTACATTGAAAAATCGTCCATTAATTGAAAGCTACATCAAGCAAATTGAAAATTTTAGAATTAAATTCACGGACGCAATAAGCTTTGGACATTTTAGATAATATTCCCCATCCATTTTTATTACCCAAAAATATATACGTGACGCACACTTGAACTGAGGTAGAAATAGTATTCTTCCCTAAGTGAACAGGGTGTAAATTCTAATTATGCTAATCATCCAATGCGACAGTGTAATAAATTTGTTACGCTGACGGTGGACCTAATAATTATCCAATATTAAGTTACTTGTTTTTACCCTCCTAGAAATGCATAACACAGAGAGAGAACGGATTCCAATCCAACTTCTACAAAATAAAAAGACATCGTAGATTAGTTTTGTAAGGCAACTGATCAAAGATCCGATGAATTTGATCAAGCGATGCTAAAGTTGGAGGGAGGTACCGCGTTGTTAAAGCATTTTATTACAGATGGCCATTTTTACTTTTTCCCAAATTTGCTTACAATCAGACATATAGATATATCCACATCATCTCATCTGCTACCCATCGATAGCAACTTCCCTCTCATTCATCTAGATTTCTTCGATGCAAACGCCTCTCTCCTCAGTCGCCAACTAAATCACACCATAATTTCTCGTGCCAGCGGCAACTTATCAATCACCATTCAGGCCTCATAGCATTTCATTTTCCTTGAATCTAAACTATTTGGGAAACAGATTGCTCCATATTGCTTTCTTTTGCTATAGGAATAGACATTCATTATAAACCATGTACGCATTGTCCCATCCTCGCCCTACAGAACATAACAGTAATTTAATTTATCCCATGGATGTGGCACTTCAACATGGAGTACCAAGGGCTTTCTCCCTGCTGATGAATGCAGAGAAGTGGAAATGAATTGCTGAACTTCATAATCATGGAATACTAGAGATTCTAGTTCTACTTGCACAGATCACAGATCATTCATTTCGGTTAAAGAGAAGTAAATCCAAGGTCGCCCAAGAAAAATGATTTTAAGCTGGCCCTACTACACTCCGGGACTGTCCAACCACCATCCTAACATTCAGTAACAGAAAATGCCCAGCCATAAGCTCGATCAACAAGAGAGATAGCTCATGAATACAAAATCTCTCTTACTTTAAGATAAAATCCCAACCCAAATGTATTTAGAACACAAGGATTTACTCTTGCTTGCAACCAAGACACATCATCTCTACATCGAGATCTGGTGACCGTCTGGAGTCTGGACGGTTGTTTACCTCCGAACAGGTGGAACAGCACCTCTACCCGGAGGTGCTCCTCTTCCAGCAGCTTGAGCCTGCAATATGATTGGGATTACTCATATGCCCAAATGCCATAAGTATATCTGAGATTGCAAGTAGAGGAGAGGACACAGAACCCAATACACTAACCATCTGCAGTACTTCCCTCATGCAGTGAAACTTTTAGACAGATCATTATGCATATGCATTCCATTCAAGACATCACAGCAGTATATGACATCATTTAACAACATATGCACCAAATAACCGCATCTACTTGTATTGTCACTATCCTTCCAAATCCAAAGGCCCCCCAAGAAGAAGAAGAAGAAGAAGAACAACAACAACAACAACAACAACAAAAACAAGAACCAGAGGTACAAAGAAGTCTAGCACTTACTCTAGCTCGCATCGCGACAGCTCTTCCCCTGCCAACTCCCAGTGCTGAGCTTTTACCCTTCAAGAATTAAGAGGCAATTTGTAAGGGAGTAGGAAACATCTATATTTGACTGAATCTGCTACTTAATCAACTAAGGTAGTACCTTGATCCTGGACTCCAGGCGCTTGAACATTGGAGCGTTCTTCAGCATGTCTGGTATTACCATGAACCTATGAAAATCATGACATCGATATACAGGATGTCAGCATCTATGAAAAACATTTCAAGCAACCTTAAGCTTGGAATTTGGATGAAGTAAGCAATTACCTGACTTTACTCCCCCTAATAAATACATGCTCAAGCTGTGAGACTTTTCCATCCTGTAGGAGAACAAGGAAGAAAGGCTTATAAACATCTAGAAAAGATAATGATTTTGCAAGAATACTCAGGTGGTGGACAAACATGTATATCGCCATCCCACGCATCAAGAATTTAGTTAAGAATTAAAAAGAGGGACAGCCCTAAAGAAACTGAAAATACCAGACCAATACCTAACTGCCTGCATTTTTTTTTTTTTTTTTTTTTTTTTTTTTTTGGTGTGGGGGGGGGAAGTGTTCATGAGGTAGTAGAAAGTCTCTGCAAGGCCTAAGGGTGTGATGCCATAAGACATATTTCAAGGCTTGAATAGCTATAGTATACTCAGTATCTAGAGAAGTAACTATCTCCAGCCTTTATCTGTTCAAAAAGGTCAAACAACGCACCTCAGTTATAAACAGTGCCTTTTTAATTCAATCAATGGGGAAGCAACAGCTGATCATGCGAAAAGTACTTGATAAGGCTGACTGCTAAATTTACTATAATAACCAAGGAACTACAGCCGCTTGGCATGGGTTTGACAGGCCAAAGCCTTCACTACTCATTATCATCCTGATTACTTCGTGCTAGTGCTTGCTAAATCCTATCACCAATGGACCAACTATAATAACCAAGGTACTACAGCCGCTTGGCATGGGTTTGACAGGCCAAAGCCTTCACTACTCATTATCATCCTGATTACTTCTTACTAGTGCTTGCTAAATCCTATCACCAATGGACCAACCAAATCAAAAATATAAAGTTCCTTGTGAGCATGAATAACCATTAAGTCAAGATTGAAAAAGCCAACTAAGACCCATCGGACCTCCAGTCAAAACAGTTATCGGAAAATAAAATAATACCTTATCAAACTGTTTTTCACCAACTCTGCATAGAAAGTATGTCATAATCAAATTACGCATCAAATACAGAACAGACAACTGGATAAGTTCATTCCTGGAGCAGAATTATCCAGTCTTGGGAGTTTCATATGGAAAATGTGGGCATCCATGAGAAGGACTATTCCTCCTAGGATTATGTCTGTGTAAGTTCCCTTTCCAGTCAAACTTGTGATTTCTACGTTAAATGAGAAGGTTATATTATGGCTCGAAAGTATTACCTATTTCTGTCTCTGTAAGTATCAGAAAGTAGATTTAAAAATAGTTTTAACCTAAACTTTTGCCCTTAAATTCCATGAGACCAACTCTGTCATTAAGATGATTTGTAATCCTACAATACAGTATTACAGCTATATTGCTAATTCATAAGCACCTAAAATGGAAATGACGCGATATTTAATATTTCGAACAATTTGCACGATATTTAATATTTCGAACAATTTGCAAATCCAAATTCAGATATTTTTCATCTGATGGAACCTAAATAGGTTGAGCGTTCAGACATTATTCTTTTATAATCAAGCAGTTGAATCACTCTTTTCTAAACATCTGAGAGTACTGCCTACAGAAATTTTTTGTTGCCATGATTTTGCCACTCATAGCATTGTTGATACACAGGCATGTAGCGTGAGAAAAGATCAGCAAACCACGAAACACGATACGAGGCTCTCTCCTCGACAGGATCATTCTCCCTATCGAAACATCAGGGCCTTCTTAAAAAGGAACAGTGTAATAAAGAAAGATGATTTTGGACTCCCAATCATGAGAGTTCAGACCAGGGCACGCATCCGAAACACGAATGGAACTCCTCAGCTTTTTAGATAACGCCTTGTAAATACTTCCATCCAATACGAGGACCATCATCACCCTCATTCGCCAAACACAAGATCATCCCGTCAAAAGAGCTAGCTTCGCAAAAAAAATACGGAATGCGCGCGCATCGAATGGTCGACTCGACCAGGTCAAGCTCTTTTTTTTTCCGCTACCCACCATAGCCTCTTGCGCAATCTACAAACCCAGTACTCTCTTTTCCCCAGACAATGGCAACATCGCCTCGACTGATCTAGCGATGCCCTCGCGACCTACCGAGAGAACCAAACTACAGCAAGAGATTATCCATCGAGAAAGAGGGGAGAGGCAGGGGGAGTAACCTTGGCGGTGTAAGTGATGCTCTCGAGCTGGCAATTCCAGTTGTCCTCGCACTCGAGCATGCTGCCCCGGTAGAGCTCGCCGCTCTTCAGCTCGACGGTGACGATGTGGCCCGAGGCCTCGTGGAGCAGCTTCACCGGGATCCCCAGGCTCCTGCTCATCGCTGCTGCTCCGGCTCCCGCACCTCGCTTAAAACCCTAACAGGCTGACACCACCACGACGACGAAGGAGGAAGGAGGAAGGAGGAAGAAGAAGCAGCAGCAGCTCGCGACTGAACCCTAAAGCTTCGTGTCCAGCGACTATAATTTTTATTTGGGTAATTTGAATTGGATGTACTCGTTGGACGGGTCGGGGCCCGGGCCAGAGCCCAAGCCCAAGCCCAAGCCCAAGCCCGATCATTTTCTCTCGGGCTTTGGCGGGCTTAAATAGTCTAAAATATTCACAGAATGAGTAGAGAAAGAAATTGGAAGGTACGGGAGAAGTATTGTTCGAGATATGATACTCAAGATAAAAACACTTAAATTTTTATTAATTTGATATATATATATGGAAATAATTGGATAACATGTCGAATGTCTGTTTTAGATACAAAATTTGTGGCATTTCACCAAATTAATAATGAATAAACATATCATCTCTTATATCTTGATACATTGCATAATAATTCTTCTTATTCTTCTTCTTCTTTTTACTTTTTAAGGTTGATTAGAGTACGAATAAACATAAATTTTTGATATCTTCTTGCAATCTTTTTTCGTTGAAACATATGTTTGGTAAAACCATACTAAAACAAAGAAACAAGCTTTTACATTATGTTTGGCGCCAAGGGTGGTAGACATGATAGTCCGGATACTAAATACTAGATATACTAAGAAATCTTGCTAAAATTTCTTGCTACTGGACAATTTTTATAATTAAAAATATTAAATTTTAAATAATTTTCTTTTCTTTTGCTTTCTTCGCCAATCGCTCAAGCCTTAGCTATGGTCGCGATTTGGTGAGCTCAAGCCTTGACAACCTACGCTTGTGGCTGGTCACTAGTCATTGCTGAGGCTCAACAACTTACAAAGGAAGAAGGAAAAAAAGAAGAAAAAAATAAAAGATATGACTAATATAAAAATATATTTAAAAAATCCACCTTTTAAAAAAGTTTGGCCTCAATGGACTTAAGCACAGGTGTCAAAGACCTAGGCTTGGCCTCAATATTACTAAGCATGGCCTATATGGACTTGGGTGTGAGGGACTCAATGTGTTGCTAAGGGCTCGAGAATAAGTGTTAGGGTTTCAGTGCCCAAGTGCAAAGTTGCTGGTCCAAGTACCAAAATTTAGTCATATTTTGGGAAAACTATTTTCAATTTTTGAAAGAGGAAATTATTTTCCTGAATTTAAACTTTGGTAGAAAAACATTTTCCATTAACTTATTTTCCTAAATGAACCAAACGTAAAAAAATGAGGAAAACACCGCAAAACAAACAGAGCCTTCAGATGAGAGTTTTGGTAAAATCTCTTAAAGTGTGCAGCATTGCTCATGTCCAAGTTTAGCCCGAATAGAGTTCAGATAAAATTGTCATTTTTGTGGGAAAAGGTAGCATAGGATATTTCCTATCCGAATAAAAAAAAATCTAAATTTTCTTTGAAAGGAGAAGACTGAGAAAAAGAGACATGAATTACGACAGGGTTGATGAATTGAGTGACGGTCCTAAATCTCAAGCATCATTTGAAAAAGGATGACATTAAACCAATTTCAAAATATTTAGAGATTAAATTAAACCCAGACAAAATTCAGAAACTATATTAAACACCGAGACTAGATTAGGAAATTAATATTAAAATCCATCTTCAATAATTAATGATTCCATTAATTACAAATTTTGCTTAAAACATGGTTACATAGTAATCTATCCCGAACGGTAATGAAAATTGTCGAATCCTAATCTTGCTCTCACTAGAATATATATATTTTAGTTGATTTTCATCGTACCAAAAACTATGGGCAGAGACGTTTCACATAACGGCTACGTTACATAGGACGAGATGACAACATTAGGTGTAACGAATCGATCCGGAGCGAGCGCATTTCCAAAAACAAATCCCACGCAAAACGGAAGGCGTGTCACAACGCGACCTCAAACATGCGACGGACCTATGAAATACTTTCTTAAACGTAACGAGAAAGAGAGAGAGAGAGGGTAGGTCACGTGGCCGGACGTAGGAAGGGGCACACCGGTCGCGGCGGTGGTGGACCGGCGACTGTCGGAAGGTGCGTCGGTAGTTTCTTGGGACCTGCTGCGAACCTTCCCCTCTCTCTCTCCCCCTCGTTATAACCATCACAGAGCACCATCCGAATCGAAAATGATTGAATCTTCCTGTCGGCCACTTGCACCAAATATTTTTCTTGACCCTTCACGCAGAGAGAGAGACCCTCCCTGTGCCTTGATCGCTCCTCGTGTCCTTCCCCCATCTACTCTGTTGAAAAGGATCCTTCCCTCGAGTCCTGCTCCTCCCCTGTTCTTTCTCAGATCCGGGGAATTGAGTTCCCCTTGAAAGCAGATGAAACCCGTGTGAATCTGCCCTGTTTTGGGGACGCGTGAGATTCTTTCTTTTCCCCCACCCCCTGCTTTGTCGTCCCCTTTTTTGACTTTCTTGGGAGCAGAGCCTGAAAAGGTGAGAGTGGTCGAGGAGGCGGTTGGTGGGAAATGGCTGGGATGCTTCCTGGAGTTGAATTTGCCCGGAGGAGGAGGCTCCACCAGGGCGGAGGGGCTTGGTCGGATCCGCCGCCCACGGCGGCTTATGGCTCCGTCAGGCGGTGTTCACTGCCTCTGTATTCAAGAAGCCACGAGCCTCATCATCACGGCTCAAGCTCCTATTTTGTAAGGACCCTTTTGAGAGCGTTCTGTTTTTTCTCCTCTCCTGCGCTCGTGTTTTCTTCTGCGACTCTGATTCATTGGGCTGTTGTGTGGGAATTCAGCAGAGGGGCATGATGAACCGAGGCTGCGAAGATGAGAAGCTTGGAGGAGCGGCGAGAGAGGCCAAGGAGAGGCTCGATGAGAAGCTCAGGACACAGGGGATAAAATCAGAGTGCAGAAGGTGAGAAATGTGGATTATTTCCATACCATGTATGTCCTGCAAATGTGCTTTCTTCGAGATCTAGCGGACTGAAAAACCGCAATCGGTTTGGATCTTTTGTGAGTTTCTTGACGGAAAAAAATTCAGAGAACTTCAGGTTTTGGATAGATGCACCTTGGCAAAATATATGTCTTCTAGTAATTTTCAAGGTTCCATGTTCCTACTGCTGGTTATATGTTTTGGGAACTGAACTTCAATGAATGAATTATCCAGAATTATTGGAAGAGCTGCATACAAGAGTCCATTTCTGGGCAGCTCATAGATGTTCCCTTCAATTATCCCCCTTCAGTTTCTAATCCTATGGTCGTTGTTTCTAGCATGAACTAATATTGATGTGGGCATGGGGGTTTGCCAGATCAAATGCAGATGGGAGAAGAACTCGAGAACAAGAGGGGGATACTCAGTTGAGAAGAGAGGTGGTCTCCAGGAATGGCCTGAAGAAGGGTGGGTCAAAGAGGTTCAGCTGGGGCAAGCTGAGCTGGAAGGCCACGGACCAGGAGGAGTGTGCCGTTTGCCTGGACTTGTTCCGGGCTGGCGAGACCCTGATACACCTACCGTGCACTCACCGGTTCCACTCCAGGTGCTTGGTCCCATGGCTCGAGAGCCACTCTCACTGCCCTTGTTGCAGAATGGCGGTTTCTTCATGACCCCCTCGAGTAAGACCCAAGATAAGTTTGCTGGATAGGATTGCTGCATGTACTTAGAAAGCATGCTGAATCTATTTACCGAATGGTATGGCATGTAATCATGGGTGAACTTATGATGGATTTGTCTGCAGAGCGGAACAAAGCTGAGATGATGTAAACGATGCTTGTTGATATTTCACAAAAGTAGAATAGAGATTTGAGACTGACACCTGCATATCATATTGTACATCTCAGTTTTGTTGCCACACAAGGATAATAAGAGCTGCCTCCAGCCGCCACCGTCTCTGCCAGCCGCATCACCGTTGTATTGCCACTTTCCGTTGTATCGGAGGGTGGCAATGCTAAAAGGGACGGTGGCAGGTTGGCTGTAAAGGTAAAATGGATTAGTTAGCCTATACCAACCTGTTGGATTAAGTTTATCACATCGCAATAATCAATGATGGAGATAATGAAGCACTGATTATGTGGACAATAAGAAGTGTCTAGCCAACATGGTATTGTGCTGCGAAACAAAAATGCGTGTATCCTGGCACTCGAAAATTACAACTGCGAAAAAAGCATCGGGGAATCATTGTATTTTGATGAGTACTAGTATTTGAGTTTGTAGTGAGAAGAAATCTCCTACCATAAAAGCTTACTTAATGCATAAAACATTGTTCGTGACGACTGATTCATTTCCCATGAAAGGATTCTATCTTCCCTTCGAAATGTTTTCTATGCATCCGCCCAGTCAACATAATTCCAGAAACAAAAGTAAGACATCGTTCCTCGGCGGATCAACAAATACAACATCTTTTCCGGAGGTACAGCGATCATCTGCAATGTAATGCTCCAATGAAAATGTCTATTTCACCCTCTTATCTCAAAGGCACAGAAGAGCGTGCAATTGTCAATTGCATAAATTCGTGTGGTCACTCGTTTCCGGTGCCTTCTGCATGATAACGAGTTCTTCATGTATTGTCCCTCTTGCTGAGGAAGATGCCTGCAATAATGGGTATATGTCCGATATGCTGCAATAAAGAGGGATGGATTCTAGCAGATGATGACTTTTCCATCAGCAAAGAACAAGAGACTCTGATTCTCCCATGTATCACTGTATGTCCCCACGCTGCTTGGCCCACTTCTTGTCTCGTACAACGTTTTGTTCCCGCAGAAGAAAGAATATTTCCTCATCTTTTGTTGCCCTTTCGGTAAAGGAATCAAGAAAAGGTAAGAAGAGAGTGGATTTGTGGTATTTTTAATGCATCCTGCTGAGTCGACAGGCCTTACAAAAAGCAGTCGTTTCTCTGGACTCTGCTATATACGCGCTCGAAAAAGTTTAAGCACGTCAATCCACTAACTTTAGAGAAAAGTATTTAAAAAGTCCTAAACATGTTGTATTTATACTGATTCAGTCCTAAATAGTAGAATATGCATGTAAGTGAGTTGTGTTAGATAAAACCCACATTGAAGAATTAATGTGGTATAGAGCAGTATCCATAACTCATTGACTTAAGTTTTTGAGTGGAAATGAGTCTAATTAGATGTAATATCAGGCTTGGAATTGGGCTTCCTCTTAGCAATCTTCCCAAGTGAAAGTAAATATACAATTAGATGACATAGTCCAACTACAAATCAAAACAAATCCAAAACAAAATAAGCTCCATCATTAGAATAAGTCGCTTATTCAAAGGACACATTTGTGACTTCTCTAAATCAAAATCCACAGCTGATCATAGAATTTGTTTTCAATAATGAGCACATGCTGAAATTTCCATGTGTTACTGTGGTTTTGCTTTTCAATATCCCCAACAATATGGTCATTTAGAGTAACAAGGTTGAACACACACAAATTTGATACCTGTGAGAACGAAATTCTTAAGAAGCTCTTTTGATCTCTTTCGAAATTAGACTTGTACATCAACAGAACCTCGGAATCATGCACACAAAAAACCCTAAATCTATACTAGATTGGGATAAGATGGGGAGAGAATTCTAGATCTAGGCCTCCTCAAAATAGGAGGAAATCAAAGAAAAAAAAGATAGAAAACCAAGTTAGCCAAAGAAAAGGGAAAAAGGGAGGGGAGAGAGAGAGGGAGAGAGATCTAGCTCAAACCATTCTCTTCATGGAGGTTAGGGAAAAAATCTGTGAATAGAAAAGTGAATTAAACATTTTAATGATATATTTATGTAATTTATTTGGCTAATTTTAGCTTAAAATCGTTGACATGAATATTGGTTGTCATCATGACACAACCGGTGGTGACATGGACAAAATTTACAATTTCTTTTAATTTTTCTGAATTTTTCTTATTTTCATAATTTTCTTTTTCTTCTTTTTCCTATTATGGCTAGCCGCTAAACCCTCGCTGAGATCATTGTCGCCTGCTACAATGGTTGGCAAGCACTCACCAAATCTAATGAGGGCAACCCTCACCCAAGCAAGGGCTTGACCCCATAGCTTGAGCAAGGGTTACCCTTGCTGATTTAGCAAAGGGTGGACCTCCGGGGCCAAGCAAGGGCAGTAGCCCTCGCTAGTGACTGGCAAGGGCTCGCAGGCCTTCGCCTAGTGGCTGGCAAGGGTCATTGGCTATCCTCATCGGCCAAAATGGAAAAATAAATTAGAAGAATTTTTTTTAAAAAAATTAAAATTTGTCAAAAGTTAGCATTAATCATGTCACGTAAGATAATCGACATTCATCTCAACAATTTACAGTTAAAAATGAACAAATAAACTACACTAATAAATTGTCGAAAGATTTAAAAAATTTAAGATGAAATTGGCACGAATGCAATATATTTAATTTTTTTTTTCTTTTTGGTTCTTTTCTCCTCCATTAGCAGCCACCCCACGTAATTGTTCTCACTCGAAGAAGATGAGTTTTGGCTTCATCTTCCCCATATTTGATTACTAAGGTCAAATCGAATGATGTAACCAGCCCATCACGCTCGGTGACGTTTTGTCATTAGTCACCGCTTGTCGAAATCCAATCAAATATCTAGATATACACGCTATTTTGATGGATCCATCGACAGACTCACGGGGATCGGTGTTGAATTTGAAAGGAACCGTTCTCCGCTTGATAATATCCAAGGTGAACTCCTGTAGGATTGCGATTGATCATATAAACGAAATCCCAGTCCAAAAGTCTATAGTAAGCACTACGTATATGTGACGAACCAGACATCGGGCAGTACAAAGGGATGGATTAAGATCGCCTCGGCAGTACGCGGGCAAGGCTAAGGACATGTCTCCAATCCCATATCGCTTAAAGGGGAATTCTGGACTAGCTTATAAGGTTTTGGTATCTCTAACTTTAAGGGGGAGTTCTGAGCTAGCTTATAGGTCCGGGTGTCTCTAATTGTATATACGTGTTTTCTTGGGGTAGTATGGGCTGCTCTTGA
Organism: Eucalyptus guilfoylei; assembly: GCA_016097605.1. NCBI lineage: Eukaryota > Viridiplantae > Streptophyta > Magnoliopsida > Myrtales > Myrtaceae > Eucalyptus > Eucalyptus guilfoylei. The sequence continues at coordinate 43,532,429 of CM027862.1, read as the reverse complement.
GAAGAATAAAACCGTCCTTATAGTATAGATGTTAAGTAAATCTTCGAATGATTAGTCTAACCTAATCAATGTGTTAATCCAAGGGAATGATTATACATGGGAAATAGTTGCACCTGTAATCATGCCTAGCCTCAGCCCAATTAAAAAAGAACTCGATTCAATGAGTGTGAATGGTTTCCTTTTTCTCTATTACATCAGCTCATTGGAGGTCGTAATCGGATTACTAAGCCGCTCGCCAAGTGCCAAGTCAATTTCGGCCCCCTTATCTTTTAGACCTAAAGGAGAGGACAACGTAGAACTAAGCTTTATCGCGAGATAAGATCTTGCCTTAGATGGGTCTTTCTGATACCATGAGAAAGCCCCAAGAAAAGAAATCGCAACAATAGCAAAGCACTAAGCAGGATGACTAGAACGTTGTCGTCTTTCCTAAACCCACGTCACTTCCCATGATGGTTCCCGTGAAAAGATTCATCTTCTCATCAAAATGTTTTCTTATGCATCTGCTTGGTCCACGCATGATTCCAGAAACAAAAATAAGACGTCGTTCCCCGGCAGATCAACAAAAACAACATTTTCTTTTTCTGGAGATACAGCGATCGTCTGCAATGTAATGCTCCAATGAAAGTGTCTATCAACATCTTATCTCGAAGGTACAGGAGCGTGCGACTGTCAATTGCATTAATTCGTGTGGTCACTCGTTTCCGGTGCCTTCTGCACGACAATGAGTCTTTCATGTATTGACCCTCTTGCTGAGGAAGATGCCTGCAATAATGGGGTATATGTCCGATGTGCTGCAATGAAAAGGATAGATTCTAGCAGATGATGACTTTTCCATCAGCAAAGAGGAAGAGACTCTGATTCTCCCATGTATCACCGGATGTCTCCACGCTGCTTGAGCCGCCTCGTTACCTCGTACAACGTTTTGTTCACGCAGAAGAAGAAAAGGATTCCCTAATCTTTTGTTGCCCTCTCGGTGAGGAATCAAGAAAAGAATGGAATGAATTTGTGGTATTGTTAATGTATCATGCTGACTTGACAGGCCCCGCAAAAAGCAATCGCTTTTCTGGACTATGCTTATCGGGTTCATATTCAACATCGAATACGAGTTTCAAAAAGTTTAGTACCAATTTTTTATTTTTTTTTATGTCAAAGAAATATTTCATTCACTTTCACAAATATACACTAGATAACGCAATTCAACTGTAGACCAAGACATATCCAAGATAAAACAAGCTCCAAATAAGAAGATAAATTATCAGAATAAGTCGCTTTCTCAAAGGGTATATATGTGACTTCTCAAAATCAAAATTGACGGTTGATCACCGAATTTATTATCAGTAAACGAGCACACACCGAAATTTCCATATGTTAACACCGCTTTGCTTTTTAGTGTCCCCACCAATATGGTCATTCAAAGTAATAAGGTTGAATGCACACAAATCTAATATCCACGAGAGCGAAATTTTTAAGAAACTCTTTTGATCTCCTTCCAACAAAACCTCGAAGTCAGGCACACAAAAAACCCTAAATTTAGAATAGATTGAGATAAAACGGGCGAGAGAAACTTCTAGATCTAGACTAGATAAAAAATAGAAAAAGCTCCTCAAAATGGGAGGAAAGCAAGAAAAAGATGACGGAGGACCAAATCAGCCAAAAAAAAAAGGAGGAGGGGAGCAATCTAGCTCAAACCATTCCCTCCATAGAGGTTGAAAAAAAAAGAGTTATGAAGAAGAAAGTGAGTCTTAAACCTTTTAATATTTATCAATTTAATCCATCCGATTAATTTTAATCGAAATTGTTGCCATCATTCGTAACACGACTAGCGTAGACGTGGACAAAATTTACAATTTTTTTAAAATTTTTTTAAATTTTCATGTTTTTATCTTTGGTTTTTATCATCGTCGCTACAAGTGCTAGCAAGCCCTCGTCAAATCCGATAAGGGCAAGCCTCACCCAGGTGAGGGCGAGAGCCACCCTTGCTGGACCTCCGTGGCCAAGCGAAGCAAGGGCCGTAGGGGGAGGGTTGTTGGCGACCCTCGTCAGCCACAATGAAAAAAAATTAAAATTTATCAAAGTCGATACCAGTTGTGCCACATAAGACGGCGGACATCCATCTCAACAATTTATGGCCAAGATTTATAGAATGAACTATGTTGACAAATTGTCAAAGGATCTAGAAGTTTAAGATTGAATTAACACAAGTGTAATTAATTTAGAATTTTTTTTTTCTTTCTGGTTCTTTTCTCCTCCATTAACGGCCAACTCCTGCAATCGTTCTCACTCGAAGAAGATGAGTTCTGGCTTCATTTTTTTTCCCATATTCGATTACAAAGGTCAAATTGAATGACGTAGCCAGCCTATCACGCTTGGTGACGTTTTTACATCTATTGCCTAAGGGTTCACATCCGTCCCCTCCACTTTACAGTACTCAATAATCACCGATTCTCGCAATCCAATCAAACATCTCTATTATACAGTATGTTGATGGACCAATCGACGACTCTAACGGCATCCACCGTTGAATTTTCCTCTGCGCGATAATTGCTGAGGTAAAACTCCTGTAGGATTGCGATTGATTTGTCTAACCCACTTGATCTGTTTACCCAAAGGAATGATTATACATGGGAAACAGTTGCACCTATAATCATGTCTAGCCTCAGCCCAATTGAAAAAGAATGCGATGTAACGAGTGTGAATGGTTTCCTTTTCGTCTATTACATTAGCTCATTAGAGGTCGTTATCGGATTACTAAGCCGCTCGCTAGGTGCCGGGTCAGTTTCGGCCCCCTTATCTTCTAGACCTAAAGGGGAGGACAACCTAGAGTTAAGCTTTATCGCGAGATAAGATCTTGCTTTAGATGGGTGATTCCGATGGCATGAGAAAGCCCCAAGAAAAGAAAATCGTAACAAAAGCAAAGCGCCAAGCAGGATGATTAGAACGTCCTTGTCCTTTCCTAAACCCACGTCACTTCCCATGATGGTGCTTTTCTTCGTGCGGGTCCCAATTATTGGAGAAAACCAGGTTTTGAGCACTACGATCTTGAGTCAAATCTCCTTCATCTCGTCCTCTCATAATTGTAATCTTTGCTTTGAAATCAAATTAAAGTTTCCACCTTCCACTCTCCACCGTTCCTCACGTGTCGAAATCGCGCTTCGTCATCTATGTTTCCTCGTCCTGATCGCCATCTTTTTTCCATCACTATGCGTGGATGGCACTAAGGCAAACTGTCGTCTTGTCAAATTATTTGTACAGACGCCATACATCACTACCTTTCACTAAAGCTAGAGCACAACAGCTATATCATTTGGCTTTCTTTACCTGTCATGTTCCACCATGACAATGCCAGGACCATCGACAACACCATGGCACCAACTCCGACATGAGTGCACTAGACGCATCTACTGGCCAAAATCCGAACCTAACACAGACACGAGCACGGCTAACTTGAGATTTGATGCAACTGTACTTGACGGTCTGATCCATTTTAACCAAAAGATGATTTGTCTTAGCATTTGGACAAAACACCAAATGACACGTATACGACAACACAAACTGAACCGTCCTCTATGTAACACTCGAGCACTGCTGCTTGTACACAGAAGATCTAAACACTAGCCATCGTGTGAAGGTCGAATCTTGATATATACTCAAAAACTCGAAAAACTGCATGCACAACTGCGTTCTGTCATCCCGTGTATAATCCACTAACAGCGCAATCACTTCTAGTAATCTGTAACCCTAGAATACCATTTAACTTAGACATCAAAACCATGTTAACAAACCAACTAAAAAAGAACAATTCTTGACCAACAATCCCACCCTCCCTAAGCTCGCGAGACTGGATTCAGGATAAAATACTCGTGTTCAGACCCAATGTCCTAGCAGCAAGGGCATTGCCTTGTAAACCTAACAGTATAAAAATCTTCTGTCGGCACCAAAGAAAAAGTTACTGCTTCCTTTTCTTCTTTTTTTCACATGAAAGTGACTCAATCAATTCACAGCAGTTCTTTTTTTTCTTTTTTTTTTGGATTGGGGGTGAGGAAATCACAGTAGTTTTCAGGCCAAAAGAGGAAAGAAAATCTGCAGTCCAAGTAGAATTATCCAGAAAAAAGGAATAAGCTCCTCTCAAGCTCAAGCTTCTTACTTGGAATGCTATCAGCATGCACAGTATAACCCTCAATTTTTTTGTGAGATATCAAGAACTTGCTTCAAGTTAGCATATCCATGCATCAAGTGCCATAGCACCTAGAAGTTTGGTAATTTCCTCAGACTAACATTCATTCATATGCCAACTTTACATACAACGCCCCACCAAAATGACATTTCCACTCATGATGAATTCGTTTCAACACTGTTAATTGTTGTTGGGGTCAGATGATTTTGAGTTACATGAGCTCAGAGTAACTATAAATACTAGATTAACAACAACTACAGAATGGCTTCGGCATCAGCAAAACTGCATCACAACGAAACCATGGTACTTGCATGCTTTTAATCTTTCCATCTATTTGCTAAATATAGATTTCTAATATATATTTAAAAGTGATATAGACGATTTTATTAGCTGTGATGGGGATCACTATTTACATTCATCTGTATGTTACAAAGACCATTACAGGGAGGATATTTCAGCATTGGAAGTAGGACACTCGTTGAAACCTTCACGAACATCACCTCGACACAGTGGGCATATTCTGGAGAGAACCAAGGAAAAAAAAAAGACAATCAGATGAAGTGAAATCGCAACAGAGGTATTGTTGATGGAACAACAATTCTCCATTTCACCTATAGAAAAATAATCCAGAGAAAGAATAGATAAAGGGGAGAACTCTGAAAAAAATAATGGTGGCACAATACCCCTGTATCTCTTTTAGCCATTTATCAACGCATGCCACATGATACTCATGGTGGCACGGAAGAACCCTGATCTTGTCTTCTTCCTCATACTCAGCCAAGCATATATAGCACCTATCAGCATACAGAATTCAGTTAATAGCATTCCACACCTAGTATATTCAAAAGTACTGGTTGGATCCAGTGAATTTGTATTCCAGCTAATATTTGCATCCTCTATTTAATTTCATGAACCCTTAGTACCTAAATGCTGTTATGACCAAGGAAGCAATTTCTCTCACAAGGGTCTTGTGAACTATTGCCCATGGAACATTTGTTAACCGTACTCAATAAGGAGACATTTTGATTTCTAATACACTGACTACACAAAACATAAGATAGACATCATTAAATTGGAAATAGCAAACTTTTCTTAATTTGATACTTAAAGAGTGCACAAGAAACCCATTAACAAAATCTCTCTTACAAATATCAATTATATTTGACCACACCAGATCGATCTCTCTCTCTCTCTCTCTCTCTCTCCCTCTCTCCCTCTTTTCCTCCCTTGCTCGCTCTTTATGTGTAAGATTTTGTGGAACCACTGTCAACTGTTCTAAAAGGTTAAGCTGTTAGGCAAAGGCGTTGTTTAATATTCAATTATTCTAACATTTTTTCTCACACTTAGTTTGATCTTTTTGCTTAGTACTAAGCGAAGATATATTTCATTGGGGAGGCAAATGAGGCCTGAAATAATTTAAACTCAGAACCTCCAGTTCTGATACCATGTGAGATTTTGCGGGACCATTGCAACTAGCCTAAAAGCTTAAACTATTAGGCAAAGGCATGGTTTAATATTTAATTGTTCTAACACTGAAAAGCTTTTTTTGCGATTAATCTTCCCTCTCACAAATATTGATTATATTAGACGACACCAGCTCTCTCTCTCTCTCTCTCTCTCTCTTCCTTTGAAAAGCTTTTATTGTGATTAATCTCTCTTACAAATATCAATTATATTAGGCCAAACCAGATCTCTCTCTCTCTCTCTCTCTCTCTCTCTCTCTCTCTCAATTACACATGTTAAAAGATTCCCCAGAGCGTGAAGACCCCGAGTGCAATTCACTCCACAAATAGGCCACACTAACTCATCTCGCCATTAACTTGACTGTTTTTGTCAATCACATTGATTAGCTAATTAATCCAGGCCATGCATGATCAGCGTGAGAGTGCACATAGCAGATTTCTACCTCCCTCCCTCCCTCCCGTGACTGTTTTTGTCAGTCACATTGATTAGCTAATTAATCCAGGCCATGCATGATCAGCAAGAGAGTGCACATAGCAGATTTCTCCCTCCCTCCCTCAGTCACATTGATTAGCTAATTAATCCAGGCCATGCATGATCAGCATGAGAGTGCACATAGCAGATTTCTCCCTCCCTCCCTCCCTCCTCACATTGATTAGCAAGTTAATCCAGGCCATGCATGATCAGCATGAGAGTGCACATAGAGCGTGAAAACCCCGAGTGCAATTCATTCCACAAATAGGCCACACTAACTCATCTCGCCTTTAACTTAGACTGTTTTTGTCACATTGATTAGCTAATTAATCCAGGCCATGCATGATCAGCATGAGAGTGCACATATCAATATAAGCAGTCAAACATGCGAAACATATAGCAGATTTAGTTGACAGTAACATACTGTTCACCATTCCCTCCTTCCTCAGCTTTGGTGGTTCTTTTGTAATTTTTGAGTGGAAAAGAGTCAACAACTGATTCTGGGGCTGGCGAGGCTGCTGACAAGGAAAGGGGTACTGGTTGGCGATGAATTTCATCCAATACCTGTAAGATACCAAACTAGAATCAAAGCTTCAAACATTTGCAAAGAATACCCAGCTGCAAAAAACATTGACCAATACTAGAGTCACCAATCATACCACTGTGCAACAATAAACAAAAAATGTTAATTCACACCTCTCAAAAAGAAGGCATAACATTGTGACTACAATGTACACAGTTGGAACAGAATAATCACATCCAAATCCAAAAAGTAGAAGAGCAAAATGGAAATGGTAATACTTTTATTCAGCAAACTAGGCAGAACTATTGTTTCCGAAGCCACATTGTAAAGTAACTTCGGTGCTGTAATTGTACCATTCAGTGTGAAGAAACCATCAACATAAACAAGTGCTGCCCAATGTAGAGAAAATCAAGCACATCAAGCTGTATATGCAGGTGCTTTTCTAAGTGATCAATGGATGCATATATCCCAACTTTCAACATTTTGCATCATAAGGCCTTCTGAGTAAGTAATTTGACTGAACTGGTGCTATTGAAAGAGCCTAATAAGCAGTTTACAGAACAATTACAGGTAGAATAAGACATAGCACTCAGACAAACGAGACCATGTGGAATTATAATGCAAATGAGAGGATATCACCGGGTTTAATACTAGTGAGCGTTACATCTTTGCTTGATCTGCAATCAGTTTCTATGATCAACCTTCTGTTATTATTTGTTGTAGTCTGTAGACCTTCCTATTGCGAACCGTTACGATAAAATCCTAAAACCACATTTTCCCCATGAAACATAGTGTAAAATGCTAAACGAGCAGTAATAAAATATTAAACCACATGTTCCCCATGAAACTTAGTGTAAAATGCTAAACAAGCAGTAAATTTAGTAAATAATAGAGCACATAGAAGTGAAATAAAGGAAAGCTGATTTGACATAGAACCTCAAATAAAGCTTCTGCAAGCATGACTATGCGTGATATGCTTGAATGAGTACTGGACTCAGACACAGAAAATGAATCACACGAGCATAATCCATCAGGATGGAGCCCTGAAGGGCAGGAAGACGTTCGTCCACCATTCTCACTAAGACCATAACGAAGTCTGTCCCAGATCTGCAAATAGTTGACAAAAAGATGAGGACACCACAAAAGTGCAAATATTTACGAGCAGTAAAACAATCAGCAGAGCTACCAAGGAAAGCTTGTACAAATGGATGTATGAAAGGTAAATAATGCTCATCTACCAATGCACAAAGCTAGTAGCTCAATCCTACTTAGGTTACACAATTCTCGAGGTTATTGAAAAGAATGAACAAAAGCATGACACAACACTCACAAAAATGTAAATCACTTACCTCAGATCTCGGGCGACGACGTCGATGATGTGATCTGTGAATTCTACCCCCAAGATATCGCGAATCACCCTCAAAGAAATGATCATATCTTTCATGAAATCCATGATAATCAGGATCATCTCGTGAGAATGCAGTAGTAGAAGAATCTCGTGAGAATGCAGTAGTAGAAGAATCACTGTGCCCTACAGAACTGTCTCTTGAAAAAACATCCCAAAATAATCTTCTGCTACTCCTACTCGTGTCCCAAACACCTGTATCATTCCTACTGTCAGACAATACACTGGAGGATATATTCACAATACCAACATGAATTATGCCTTCATTTTCTTGGCCTTGTTCTCCAGCAGACAGAAGGAATTCAAAGGCTGAAGGTGTCATTTGCAAATGAGACTCATCTCCTCGTGAGTTGAAAGCCCAGGGAAAATCAGAAGTGGGCGACACAGAGTCATGAGTATGGGCATCTGCAAGTTCACTCGCTTGATTCTCAGTAGCTTCAGTGTGGTGATGCTCATCTTGGATTCTTTCATGAGATGACCCTCTAGCATGTGTAACCTCTGGGAGGATCTCTGATACACCCTCGCTCACTGGATTATTAGTATCACCGACTACATCCTTGTTAGATGATACACTTGCAGAGACCATGTCTGAAGATTGTTGTTCTGTAAATGAAGTACTAGAGGCAGTACTAGTTTTGTCGCTACTAAAATCATCAGTGCTAGATCCACTTACCCGACAAAAAGGAACATTTTCCTTGCTTTCAAACAAGCAATTATCCTCACTTTTTGGTCCAACACCTATTCCTTCTACTTCATCCAAAGTTTCCTCACTTGTGGACATGGCTCTGGTTCCAGTAGCAGAGAGCAGTGGCTGTATTTCTCCAACAGAGACTGTGTGCTGTTCATTGGGTTCCTGAAACTTAGTAACACTGGAATCGCAAAGTTCTGCAGAATTAACCAAACATTCATTTGGGTAATCTTCCATCTACAAGAAAAGAGCGTGTAAATCAATTGTTCTCAAGATTCTATCGAGGCATCAACACAAACTTGAGAACCCATATGCAGTATAACATAGTTCTGTGACCATTATAAAACATACTACCAAACATCCTCACTTGTAAAGTTAAGAAAAGCTTCTAATCATGAACCCCACTCTAGATCTTCTGCTTGGTGACTTACACATTTACCAGCATTCCCTGACATAATATAGGTTGAGCTGCCTGCAACTTGAAATCTGAGTCATGACATGACACTAATGTAGACTCCAGCAGACATCTAACTAAACAATAGGTTCTCATATCTCTTACACGAACGACACCCAACACCATAGTAAAGTGCCCCAACTCAGCACACCAAACCAGTGCACATCCTCCAAACCAATGCTTAACACAACCACCAAAATAAGAGCGAGGAAAACTCACATGAGCATCACATGTGGCTGTTTGGGCCTGTTAAGTCATCCCATTTTGCTCAGTATGAGGTTGAAACAGAACTTATGGAAGATGCTACTGTTGCGAGCACTAAACAGCTGGAGCTTTAAGGTAGGAACCCTTGCCCAATAATTACATTCAATGTAAGCTTTATCATACTTGAGTTAATTAGCCCCATGCAAGGTTCTTGACTTAATTCTCTTAGTGTCTGCTCCGTGCACATGTTTATCTCCCACCGTTGAACAGGATAGCAAAGGCGAAGGAGTATCAATAAGTTCCACTTGGCTTATTATTTGTAGCTCGAAGAGAACGAATTACACTACTCATGTGGCCTAACAGTTCAGACATTTAGGTACATCCTTTTGACACCGTCAACAAACAATTCCGGCATGCTCACTTCAAAAAGGCAGACTCAACGACGAGCTTAGCAAAGCTCGAACCCATGCACATGGAACATCAGCTTCATTTTTCCCTATTCACAAGAGACGCAAAAAGGCTCCTTTAGGCTAATCTCGATGCTCAAATCTGCATCTACACCTCGATCTTTACTCGCAAGGCCGCGCAACTAACACGGTACTATTCATCCCAAAATCGACAGAGGGAAGCCGTACGCGGTTAACCTAATTTCTCGTAAAAGCAAAAGGAAACCGCGTAAATCAAACCCCAACGATTCGTCGACGATCTCCTCAACCCTAGCGATCCCGGAACCGCGCGATCCGGAACCGAAAGACGGGAATCGATCGTCGCGGAGAAGAAGGACGACGGAAAACCAGGCGGCGGCGGCGGCGGCGACCAGCACCGGCAAACAGGAAAAAGAAAGGGGAAGGGCGTCGGACGGAGGCCGATCGCGATTTACCTCCGCAGGAACGCGGGACGGGGAGCAGCCGCAGACGAGAGACGAGAGCTTGCTCCGCCTTGCGCGGCGGCTGACCGCCGGCGGCGGCGGCGGCGGCGGAGGCGAGGGGGCGGGCCTGGCCCGACTGCTGCTCGCACCCATTTTCGCCTTGCAGGAGAGAGAGAGAGAAAAGGAGGGAGGACCGTGTTGACTTGGGAAATGATTTTTGTGTATAAACTAATGTGCGTCGTGGGGAGACTCGGTTTTCATTTCTTCCCGTCAAACTGAAGGAAAGAATTGTTAATAATAATAACCGTTGAATCCAAATATATAAATAAAAGAGAATATATATATACATATATATATATATATATATATATATATATAAGTGCTAATTCCTTAAAAAACTCTAAACTTTAAGCCCAATCCCAAATCTGTTTGAACTTTTTATATCAAAAAACCCTTGAACTTTAAGTTTAGTCCCAAATCCATATTGAATTTTTTTTTTGTCTCAGAAAATACCTTAAAATTTAAATCTAGTCTCAATTCTGCCAAATAAAAAAAAAACTCCAAACTCCAAACTTTAAGTCCAATCTTAAATCCGATTTTTTTTTTCGAAAAGAAAATTATCAAGTTTTACTTTACTCCTAAATCTTCCTCTATCCAAAAGTTGCAATTAGTGGTCACTAATTTTTATATCTTAAAATAGTTTTATTTTGAGGATAATTTTCTATGTCGCATTGTCAATGTGTATTTATTATCGATGTGGAAATGTTACTTTAACTTGGGATTGGACCATGAGGTAGATTTGATAATAGATTAGAAGTTGATGATATAGGATATATTTGGTACTGTTCCTAAAGTTTAATGTTTTTTTTTAGATAAAAAAAAGTTCAAGGTAAAATTAAGAATGAACTTAAAATTTGGAGTTTTCTAGGGAATTGGCCCATATAAATAATTAAAGTGTTGTCTCGAAAATTGTTTCGATTCTTGGCTCGCCTATCACCCGTTTTGCAGGCTTTCTATCTCGTCGTGCTTTTGGCTCTGATCAAATCTCATAGAACGTCAAAATTATAGGTTGACGGGTTGACGGGTTGACGTGACCGAGACGCGTTATGGGGGAGTACTGTTGTGTCTGGCTCGCACCAGGGACACCGTGCTTTTGTTGAAATTCTTTGTAATATTTCTTCTGCCATGCGTTCCACATGGCAAAAAGTCTCGACCTTTATTTATTCTTTGCTTGCCAATCGCCTATTCATGACTCCCTACTTCTCTATATGTCACGACTCTTGAAATTCAAGATATAGTCGACGCGGTTCCTTAAGAACTTACATTTTCAGAATAAATGGTTGCCCACTCAGTAAGTTAGAATGGAAAATCAAACGTTAGAATTTACCTTGCGGGGATAACACGTATCGCCCCGCACTAGGGCTAGAAATGGACATACAATCAAAAAATTTTGGTTAGAGACATATAATGCAAAACGAGAAAAATAACAAGATTAAGTAACATCAACATAAAAGCCTCCCGGCGACGACAATGCGGAAGATACACACATCTTTTGCTGGAAACGAAACCCTTTGGAGGAAGCAAGACGAAAAACCCTGAAGGATACCCATGATCAAGAACGACGAAGATTGATCACCAATTTGAAAGATCTCTTCAGGCTAAACTAAACAGAGTTTTTGGAATCTAAAGATTGTTTCTCTCAGAACTTCTCCGAGATAGTTGCATCAGTTGTTGTTTAGCACTACGAATGTGTGTAGAAAGATGCAATCGGCTCAACTACTGGTCATACTAGTTTCAAGGAAAATCCAGAGGTAGTCGCTTATAGTAAACACAGATAATAAATAAGAGATTACTAAAGATTTGAGCTATAGAATTTTTCAATTCTTCCACAAAGTACTTATTTGATCAAATATAATTGTTCTACCGTATCTATACTAATCCAATTTAACATATTTCATGAAAAAAAAAAAGTGACGGATTAACCAACCAACAAAATGACTTATTATAAATAACATCTTCTTGTTGCATTGAAACATATAAATGTGGACTAATCTGGCTAACATTGAACTTGGTAAAATGAAATGGTTGAATAATTGAAAAATGAGATTATTCAATAATTCACATTGAATGCTAAGATTACACATTGTATTTCTAGAAGTAAGCAAGAGGGAAGCTAGGAAATCAGTTTTTCAATGCATTAATGCCTGCAAGAACCTTCTAAATGAGCAAAACCCTATGAATCATTAGCTGAAAAAATTGGCTGAATGGTAGTACTCAAGATTTTCTACAAAGAGTATCAATAACCATGGATCGATGTGCGTCCTCACATCCATAACTTGTTTGGGTCTTTTTCCCTCAAGAAAATGGCAAGATTCGTTAATGTTTATGTTAAGACCCGTCTAGAAATGGTTAGCATTCAAGGGCACGTTTGGTAATGATTCTGTTCTCGGAAATAATTTTTGATCATAAATGATTCTTTTTTATTTTGTTCCTGGGAACAATTTCTAATCATTTTAAGCTATTTGGTAAATCGTCCAATTTTTTTATTCGGAATAGAATTGCGTTTGGTACCGTCTTTCAAAATTTATACTCCAAATCATTTTCTTTTAATTTTTAAATAATTTTATTTTTTTTGCTTTTTTTTTCTTTTTTTCCTTTCTCTCTCCTATTATTCTTCTTCAAGTGGTCGGTCACCAATCCAGTTATTGGCCAGACGAGGGCTGGCAACCTCATTGGAGTGTCGTCGGCCCTTAGCGAGGTCGGCTTGCTTGGCCACTGACGAGGCTCGCTCAGCCCCGCCGAGGCTTGGCCTTGCCGAGGCTGGGTGAGGCTCGCTTGACCACCAGCGGGGCTGGGCGAGGCCCGCCTAGCCATCGGCGAGCTCGCCAGACCAGTTGCCGGTGACCAACGGCGGACGGTAGCGGACAGTAGCGGACAGCAACCGCCGCAGTGGATGAAGAAAAAGAAAAGGGAAGAAGAAGAGAAAAACATGGGCTCGATTCTTAGATTTGTTCTAGGGAACAAGAATCAATTTTATTTATTTTTATTCTTGATTATATTCCAAATCTACTTCTAGGAACAAAAAAATAGAATTTTATTCCCGGGAACAAAAATTTTACCAAACACGATTATGTTCCAAAACCATTTCCGAGAACAAAAAAAAAAGAATTTGGCATTGTTGGGCTGATTACTAAACAAGCCCCAAGTATCCCTTTTGAAGATTCATTCGTATGCTTCAGGTCGATGGTCGTTGCAATCTTTCACTTTACAAACCTTCAATCATATTGATTTGAACGATATCAAAAACATATGTTTTCCTTTTAGGGACATAAGCGTAAGCTCCCCTACGGCAATATTTGCAAATTTTGATTATAATCTAAGTTGTGTATTTTCGCACTTGATTTGCGAGAAGAAAGAATGTGCAGAAATGCGGTATTTTGACACTTGCTTATGTAGTTCTAACATTCTTGGTGTTTTTGAGATAGGGACGGTCACTTCTACCACTAAAGACTAGTCGGATGCTATAAAAATATTGTACGTGTCATCTTTTTTTTGGTGACAACTAAATGAAAATTGAAAGAAAAATTAAAGCGAAAGAAAAGCAGGAAATGGAAAAGAGAAAAAAAGAAGAAGAAGCTAGCAGCAATTATTTAGATGCTGAAAGAGCTGTAGATATTTAATATATTGCGAAAATAAAAAGTGTCTATTAAATAGAAATCGGAAAAAAAAAATCGATTTGAGGATAAAGAGGAAAGGAGAAAGGATGGACCGCTAATTTTTGAAGGGTTTGAAAATATAAACGAAAAGGTGACACCAAAAAAATTCAAAATAATGGTAACAAATGGTCGACATTTTCCTTGTTGGGATTACACGGAGAATGTCTGATTTGTGAGCCTCCACGTTATATCGTGCCTACCGAAATAATTTGTGTCGGAGCTGCAGACTCACCTCTGAAGAGGTCTTCTCGAGAACAGCCAAAATCACTCACCCAAATCCCCGTTCAACACGGTCGGCTTAAAATTAAATTTTTAGACTTTGTAAGATTCGAACTTCCCCCAATGGACGCGCTGGTTTGCGCCCTACCCCCTCATCGGGGAGGGAGGGGTTCAAAACTCCACGCCCTCATTGCGCGACTAAAGTAGAGTACCGTGAGAGGTGGGCCCCGCGCTAATGCTCTCCTAATTTGTGCCGTCGACTCTCAGTCATACGATGTTCCAGGGTCATCAGAAAGAAAAAAAAAAGAACTTTTGACCGGCGAAATGAAATCCACCGAACTGCTCAACCGAGGGTCGGCCAGTTGATGAAAGGACGGGGACAAGGGACGCGACATGACGAAGACATATGCGACGTGCTCAAACGATGACTTGGGATGCACTTCCAATGAGTTTTCCTGTCTTATCCCTAGGGACAAGCATAGCCACATAAACAGAACATGGAAGGGAGGATAAAAATACCAATTGAAATTATATCTCTGATATCAAAAGAGATTTCCAGCTGATCGATGAATTATTGCACGGTCCAGCCTTTATATATATATTTTTATGTACTTCTTAATTTCCATATCTTGGTATCGAAGCATTTTTTTGGGACAAGAGAAAGTATATCTACCAATAATTGATGTCCCATTCTTGCTGGCCTCCACACTAAAAATTCTCTACACTAGTATACTGCCCAGCCACACCCAGAATACAAAAACCAAACCACAAGAGGTAGATGACACGACCCTCATCGCCCCCATCCCGGTCCTCCTGGTCCGCCGCCCCCGCACGTGCCGCCTCCAGGGCCTCTCCACCACGGACTGGGGTCCCTATACGTGCCGCTGCTGCCGCCGCCGTCGGGTCCACCGCCACACCAGCCGCCCCATCACCCTCTGGGGCCGCCTCAGCCTTACCACCACCACCACCCTTAAGACTTATATCGGCTGGAAGCTTGTGCTCTAATTTATGCTCAACTCTATGTCCTGCGAGTCCGCTTAGTCGTGCCGACTAGGTGGAATCTCACTTTGGCTATTGCTTCTGTGTGCACTCCAAATAAATAATAATGAACTCCCCAATAAGTCCCGTGTTCAATCTTTGCCACTTCTTGATTTCGAAATACGTAACTGTGATGACAATCTTCGTGCTTACTCAACTGGGAAGGGAGACGAAAAAGACGCACTAAGTTTTTCCAAATTCTGAGCATTTCGGTAGCTCTTTCGATTATAATGAACGGGTTATTGAGCTGATCGAGACCCAACACTGAACTGCACTTCAGGAAGCTCAATTGCACGTTCAGGTCCTGGTGAAGGTGATTATTTTTAAGCCCTCGATTACCATCGGGATATGTCGGAATCAGACACCAATTAGTCCAATACTATAAGACGGTCGACATTAAAGAAGTAAAATGATTCTGCACACATAACGGCGGAGGAACTGTAAACCAGCTGCAAGAAGGAAGAACAGGAGAGTTTAGTTTAGCGAAGAGCCTCGTCTGGATTTTTATGTATAGATTTTATCTGCCAACTTAACACATCTGCAAACAGCATAATGAAAGACACCGAGGTAACTGCAAAGAAAGAGAAGAAAATGATAGAATGGAAAGAAATTGATATTCACTGACAGTGAGGAGAGTGTGTTGGCTAAGCTGTACAGATGGTACAAGCATTTTCTTCTCCATCAGATGAAATTAAGTATTTGCCTCTAACTTGAGATTGAAAGCAACTCTGCCAAAAATTAACGAGAGAGGGGCAACAAATGCAACATGAAATTTTCTTGAACTATTTCCACGGTCAGTCATGTACAATATAGCTTCCACCTTTCTGGATATTGGATTCAACAAACCCTTTCGACGATCATGTCATCTCCTCCCCTAGAAAAAGTAACATGGAAAAATGTAACACGATCTTGTACCTTGGAACCATCGTAAAGTCCTTCAATCTCTTGATTATGAACCCATTTCAAGCACAGAACTGCAAGACTGTGCACAAAGTAATCTGTTAAACCATGAGCTCCCCCAAACAGTCTTGAGCGCTTATGCAGGACAGTCATATCATCAGCACCATGAAGAGGTTTTGTAAGTATGAATATCCATCTAAACCTAAGTTAAGGTGTAACAGTTTACTGTAGGACTATTCTGCCGCATGGATCCCAAATGCAGCACTTAGATCTTGACGGTGTTACTATCTTGTTCCAGTTGGATATCCGATCTGAAAAATCCCTAAAAGATTTGTCAGCGCTATGGTTCTTCCTAATGCTTCTATTTCTGCTTGTGTATATTTACTTTCACTGATGATTCTTGATCACACACCCATTGGAAATACAGTGCCAGAAATTGCTGGACCACTTGGATAGTTCCCACAGAAAATACAGTACCAGATATATGAAACAAGTATTCGTATCAAGGATGCCTTGAAGAATTGCCATGCACTTGTGTAGGTCTCAAGTGCGATTGATCCTGCAGTTCAGATGAACGGAACATCAACAAATGAGAAAACAATTTAAAGTAGTCTTTACAATGTATTTTACAAAGTAAACATCCTCTACCGGCGAACTGCGATTAAAAGTCGATGGAGTTCGGAAATCAACTTGTCCCTGTATAAATTAAAGCCTGATCAAAGGAAATTCCACAACTCTAAAATTTTATATTTCTTGATGACCATATATCTTTGCAATGTAACTCCAGTAACAATATCATACCAGCACGTGCATGGCCGGTTGGGTCCCGAAAAATCCGTCATGGCTGGGTGCCAGTGAGCTCAGCTGCCCCTACAGGTACGGCAACTGAAAATAATAAGAACATAGTCTGCCTATCCCAAAGATAATTTTGGTTCTGCATGAAAGAAAAATAAAGGGATGGGTGCCAATTCAGCACAACTTACCAGCCCCTGAATGCTTGGTTGACTAACATAATATGCATCATGTGGTGGCTCCATTAAGTTTAATTGTACCTGAAAATTCACACCTCTGAAGAATCACTAAATCTGCCAAAATAAATCAGTCTTAACTTTCTTCAAATGCATAAAAGGTATCCCATGTTACCAGTCCCTGCACATTCTGTTGGGCGCCATAATACCCATTTAGAGTGATCCCATCTGTGTTTAAGTTTTCCTGCAATTAGGAGAGGATTGAATTATTATCTCTATAGTGGTACATGCAGGAAAAGGTAAAATGTATTTGAAACCATGGCAGAAGTTCTATGTAACTTTCTCCAAGAAATTGAAAAGGCCAAAGACAAACCATTTCATGCAAGCCGTCTGGCGCCTCAGCAAGTAGAACATCTGACTCTTCTTGCACCTGAAAGAGTGAGGGGTTTTCATCAGTAATAATCAGTGGAATCCTGATGTCAAGCACTGCCCAACAGCTGCCAGGCTATTACCTTTCTCTTCTTATTTGTGTTTCTCTTTTTACTCGTTTTATTAACAGTGACTCCCTGATTCTCTGACTCCGTTTCGCGAAGACCACAAATGCTAGTGCTGCATTCTGCCATGCTGTTATTAGAATTGTTCACATCTACACAATTCTTCAGAGCCTCCACAAGTGCACGAAAAGCAATGGCATAAGCCTCTTCAGATATTGATCCCTCTTCACTCAATTCAATAGCTCGTCGGCACAAGTAATTATAACGTTGCACCCTTGTCTGCATCTTTTTGGTTCCTTCATCTGGTGAGTGCCTACTCTTTGCATCTTTTGTCCACCTCTTCATGATATATCGAGATGGGATGCTGGGAAAACCACTGATCTGAAGAACAACCATTGCATGTCTACAAAGAAATCCGTGATACTCGAACAGATGACAGAAGCAAGAGACCTCTGACTCCACTTCATTCCACGTTACCATGAAGTATTCCTTTTTATCAAAATCCTCAACCCTGTAAATTACAGTCCCTCCATCTTCACTCTCCTTTCTGGGATGGCATGCAACTACACCTAAAACTTCAATTTGAAATTTCCTAAAAATTGCATGAGTATAGACTGTCGACAGTTGCTTTTCCCATGGTGAAGGTGATTTGAGAGCAGGCTGCTTGTGCCATGTATCAAAATCAGCTATCGCCTCCTCTTCACACCTATTGTGGAGAATAACACCATACTGTCTCAGAAATTCCTTAACAGTTATTTTCTTGTGAATATATCTGTCAAAGAAGGAGTTCATGCTATCCACACGTTGAGCTGTAGACATTCCAGCAAGAAAACTCTCCCCCAACAAAGCAGGAACCCACTTCTTCCGTTCCATATAGAGCATCTGAACCCATTCATCTTCTTGCAGTTCAAATCTTGTCACCATTTTCCACCATCTCATATCAAACTGTTCATCCGTCCACGATTTAAAGATACATTTGTTGAATTTTGACAGAAAATTCTCATGATTGTTTATCACATGAGAAAGATTTTCATGGACCTTTTCCAATATATGCCAAAGAAGGTAGCAATGACGGGTTTGTGGTAAGACTTCTTCAATGGCTTCCTTGAGGCATTTGTCTTGATAAGAAAGTATCACAGAAGGAGAGTTTCCGCCCATTGCCCGAAGCCATGTCTTCAGTAGCCAAACAAACGTTGATCTAGTTTTATCTGCAATCAATGCACACCCAAGCAGCATAGTCTGAGAATGATGGTTTACCCCAACAAATGGCACAAATGGAAACTTATCGTTGCTTTTGACATAAGATGTATCAAGAGATACAACATCATTGAAGCTGGCATAATCATTCCGACTTTTAGCATCAACCCACAACAAGTTTCTCAGACGCTGTTCCTCATTCAAATCAATTGCATAGAAAAAGCTCGGATTCTCTTTCTGAATGTGTTTAAAGTACTCAAGTATGATTTGACCATCCCCTTCATCTAATGTCAAGCTTCGCCCTTTATCAGGTTGATGGTCATTCTTGTCATGAAGAGCACAAGCATGCGGATGCCCAGCAGACTGCCTAGACATCTCAACATACATCTTTCTCGTTCGTTCACTAACAGCATGTAAGATGTCGATGTTATTTTTCTCAGCCAATTTTATGTTTCGATGAATTCGAAAATGATAAGCCAGTGCTGGTAAAAGTTCATGGTTATGATCTTTGACAAATTCATGTATAATCCACTTCCCATCTGTCCTTCTCTTTACATGCATGCTAGCCTTGCAGTCAGTCTTTTTCACGCTGGGCCGTCGACTACTACCACTTTCCGACTCTGGTGTGACCCCATATCTAGAACATGCAAATTTGGCGTCTATAAATTCTTTCGACTTCTTTGAACGTCGACTGTTCTTTATTGAGGTGGTAAATCCCATAGACTTGGCATACTCCTGGTAAAATGAATAAGCTGCTTCATGCGAGTCAAACTCTATACCATTGCGTGGTTCAAAATCAATATCACCTTCAAACCCTGTAACAGCTGTTTCAGAGGGAGTAAAGTCGCTACCTCTATTCTGCACTTCATCCGTGCCACTGACCATATTCTCCCCTGCACCACTTTGCACACCATCTCTTGTATCCATTGTACATTAAGTGGCAGCACTTCATCCCAATCAAAAGAAAATTTCCAGCAGACTATCATGAAGACAACTTGCCATTTGCAAATATTCCTAAAGGATGGCACCTGAAAAATTGCATACAAGAAGCCATCAGAACTGGAGCACTCAAATATAACAAAACCTTAGAAAGGTCTTAAACGTCATGCAAAATACAAAACTATAAAAGGGCCTCCTTTTTTTTTTTTTTTGTTGTAAAAACAAATTTGACTGACACAGCAACAAGGAGTTGCCAGTCCAAATACAAAATTCATTTACAAACAAAGATTTCATTATCTCTAGCATGTCATCCACATAAATTCCCTCTTTCATGAAGATATCTGCACGAGGTCTTGTGCTAGAAACATGAATTTTCCAGTGAATAACCAGCAATTCCATTTACCGACAGATATTTTCCCCCCATTCCATGCCTTTGCATTTCTCCCTCCAGACTTTACATAACAAAGATAGAAGGACCATGCACAGAAGTTTCAATTTTCTGCACCAAAACAAGAACCTTCCAGCCTGCACTTCATTCTCCAATGACAAACAACTTATTTCCCACGACAAAGAGAAATTATCATAATGTTTTAGAAACTCTGCTGCCCAAGAGAATGAAAACCAACTGTTCCAATAAACTTCATCAGCTTGAGGTTAAAAAGGCTGATCGAAAATAGAGCAGCTAATCAGCTAAATGCATTATCACAAGCTTGCATCTACACATAGCAGCTCCCACGGAGAACTCTTCAGGAGTAGCGTCTGGTATGAGGGCCGCAACTACAAAATGCATATATGGAAAAATTGGCGAAAAAGGACTTCCTCTACAGTAACCCCTACTAAAACTTCATAGTGCGCATCCCAAACTAAAATTCCTGTCGATACAAGCGAAGATCAAAGCTTTTCTCTATCCCAAACTACAAAGGCATGAATTTTCATTGCCCAGGAAAGCCAAAACCTTCATCGACCGACGTCTCTGCCTACATCCACTCCGAGTCCCAATTAAACACGGCAAACGACATTGCCCCGCGGCTCCTCGCCGCTGCATCACAAAACCAAGCGTCTTCCTTCTCGCTATATTGAACTAGACGAAATCAGCGGATCGAATGATAACGAAAGAGCAGATATCTACAGCGAAGCTCCAGGGATACAGGAGCCGCACAGCTCGCAAATGCACGAGATTTGCCTCAATCGCCGGAAAAATTTCGACAGAAAATCGAAACCCCAACGCTAGAGAGGCGAACACAGAGCCGGCGCTTTCCGCCGGAGTCGAGAGCAAATCGCCGGAGCCGGGTGGAACGGAGAGAGAGAGAGAGAGAGAGAGAGAGGGAGAGAGGGACCTCCGGCGTGGCGGCGAGACGCCGGGAATCGAGCTTCGGGCTCCCGCCGGCGAGCTTGAAGACCACCGCGCGAGCTGGAGGAGAGAGAAAAACTGAGCCTGATTGAAGAGGGGAGTAGGGTTCTGAATTTCGAAAAAAAACTAGAAAATGGGTGTTAGGTGATATTTTCAAGACATTTGGGGTAAATTCGTAAAAAAATTCGATGGATTGCTAGTAAGTCCTTCCCCCATACCATTCTAGTGTCACCTTGTCTTTGGCATAGGTGTAATAATTTCTCTTTTTCTCATATAACAAGGCCTTCAATCACCAAAATTTATCTATGCAGAATAAAATGAAGTTGATGTAGCACAAGGAATTTTTCGGACCCGTCGAAGCTTGAATGGGCAAATAGGTTTATCACAATTGCCCAAAAAATCAATGGGACTATGACCTAATCATCTCGATCAAGGAGCATACCTCCTAATTTTCTTCTCTAGTATGAAATCATGCCTATCAATTATAGTGGCAAGAGATCTATAATTAGATCAAAGAAGTGATGCAATTGGAAACTTTTGGTGTGAGTAGATGAGCAAGTACGCTTATTTTAGTCACTGAGTTTCACTTCTAGCGACATTCAAAATGATGTAGAGAAGAGAATCATCGTATATGGGCTGGTTTAATAAACTTATAAATGTAACTTTTGAAAAAGTATTAATTTCTAAGCGTTGATAATCCAAAGTTTTGAAAATATAATCAGAAGATTGTTCGATAATAATGAACACCGATAGCTAAATATCAATAATCTTTTACCGAGAATGGAAATATGACAATTACTGATAGGTTTTACTATGTATTTAGCCAGATTTTTCATTATCGTCAATTATATTTCTATTAAACGAATTAAACAACCCCTCCTTCTTTATCAAATTTATTCGATTATTACTCAAATACAATAATTTAAGTCAATACTAAGGTTTTCTTTTTTTGGTGTAAATCAATACTAAGTCAGTAAACAACATTTCCTTACAAAAGAATCCCTACGATTTCCCAATATTACGGAAATACCTAAAACCCTTCCTCCTTTTGTACCCTCACTTCACTGCCTCTTCCCTCTTCCCTCCCTCTCTCTCTCTCTCTCTCTCCGCCGGTCTCGTTCTCCTGCATCTCGCCGCCTCCTCCGCCGCCGCCGACCTCCGCCGCCGCCGCCGGCCTCCGCACCGGGCCTAGCTCGCCGACTCGCCGTCGGAACCGAGGTGAGCAATGGACGACAGCTTGTACGACGAGTTCGGGAACTACATCGGACCCGAAATCGAATCCGACCTAGAGTCCGGGGGCGAGGAGGAAGAAGATGAGGACCTCCCGGACAAGCGCAGCGAGGAGCCCGCCGAATCCGACGGCGAGGACGCCGGCGCCGGCGCGAGCGGGTGGATCACCGCCTCCAACGACGTCGACATGGAGAATCAGGTCGTCCTCGCCGAGGACAAGAAGTATTACCCCACCGCCGAGGAAGTCTACGGCGAGGACGTCGAGACGCTGGTCATGGACGAGGACGAGCAGCCCCTCGAGCAGCCGATAATCAAGCCCGTCCGGAACATCAAGTTCGAGGTCGGCGTGAAGGATTCTTCCACTTACGTGTCGACGCAGTTCCTCATCGGCCTCATGTCGAACCCGGCTTTGGTCCGGAACGTCGCGCTCGTGGGGCACGTGCATCACGGGAAGACGGTGTTCATGGACATGTTGGTCGAGCAAACGCACCACAACTCCACATTTGATGTCAACAATGAGAAGCACATGAGGTATACGGATACGAGGATTGATGAGCAGGAGAGGAGGATCTCGATTAAGGCCGTTCCGATGTCCCTCGTGCTGGAGGATAGTAATTCGAAATCGTACCTCTGTAACATCATGGACACGCCTGGGCATGCCAATTTCTCTGATGAAATGACGGCTGCTCTTAGGCTCGCCGATGGAGCTGTGCTGATTGTGGATGCTGCTGAAGGGGTTTTGGTAAAAACTCTGTCCTTTCGTTTTGCTGCAGTCTCTCTAGACTGGAATCAAGCATGTATCTTGTATACGGAATCATAGTTAGCACCGCTTCTCACCAAAGTTTTGCATGAAATAGTTTCTGGAGTTCTCCTAGGGGGTGCTTATTGATGGTTATTGTGCCCAGGTTCCTGATTTTCTTGGATGATAGGTTTAGTGGATATCATTTTGTCCTAAATGACCATTGCATTAAAGTGATGCGAATTTACATTGATGGGTATTGGTGAAGCATGTTAGATCTTACCATGTCGGATATCTAGTCATGTCTGTATGATATAGTCAAGATCTCCCCCCCCCCCCCAAAAAAAAAAAACAAAAAAAACAAAAACCCCCAAGAAAAAATCTGACGAACAGGTTTGATATTTTCTCATTGACAGGTAAATACAGAACGGGCCATCCGGCATGCTATCCAAGAGCGCCTTCCCATAGTTGTTGTGATTAACAAAGTAAGTGTATTGCAGCTAAAAGGTATCTTGTGATAATTTGACCAGTGCTATTATTCACGGAACTTTTTTGTTTCAGGTTGACAGACTGATAACAGAGCTTAAGTTGCCACCAAAGGATGCTTATCACAAGCTGAGGCATACCATTGAAATAATTAACAACCACATTTCTGCAGCCTCTTCGATTGCTGGAGGTGTCCAGGTAATAGATCCGGTGGCTGGAAATGTTTGTTTTGCAAGTGCTACAGCAGGATGGTCCTTCACTTTGCAGTCATTTGCTAAACTATATGTCAAACTCCACGGTATCCCTTTTGATGCCGATAAGTTTGCTTCCCGTCTTTGGGGAGATTACTACTATCATCCAGATACCAGGGTGTTTAGGAAAAAAGCTCCAGTTAGTGGAGGGGAGAGGTCGTTTGTCCAATTTGTGCTTGAGCCCCTGTACAAGATATACAGTCAAGTAATTGGGGAGCATAAGAAAAGCGTGGAGGCAACTCTTGCAGAACTAGGGGTCACTCTCAGCAATGCCGCTTACAAGTTGAATGTGAGACCTTTGCTTCGGCTAGCTTGCAGTTCAGTTTTTGGTTCAGCGTCAGGTTTTACAGATATGCTGGTTCAACATATTCCATCAGCCAAAGATGCCGCCAGCAAGAAGGTTGAACATATTTACACTGGGCCCGAAGATTCAATGATCTACAAGGCTATGGAAAAATGTGATCCCTCTGGCCCGCTAATGGTAAATGTCACTAAATTATATCCAAAGTCTGATTGCAGCGTGTTTGATGCATTTGGTAGAGTCTATAGTGGTGAGATTCAGACAGGTCAGACCTTACGTGTTCTTGGAGAAGGCTATTCCCCGGATGATGAAGAGGATATGACAGTGAAAGAAGTAACAAAATTGTGGATCTATCAAGCTCGATATCGGATACCCATAGCCAAGGCCCCTCCTGGTTCATGGGTCTTAATCGAAGGAGTTGATGCTTCAATCATGAAAACTGCCACCCTTTGTAACGTTGACTATGATGAGGATGTCTACATATTCCGGCCTCTTCAGTTCAATACACTTCCTGTTGTTAAAACAGCTACTGAGCCTCTAAATCCTAGTGAGCTTCCAAAAATGGTGGAGGGTCTCAGGAAGATAAGCAAGAGCTATCCTCTGGCCATCACGAAAGTTGAGGAGTCTGGGGAGCACACTATTTTAGGTACTGGAGAATTGTATCTGGATTCAATTATGAAGGATCTGAGAGAGCTTTACTCGGAGGTGGAAGTCAAGGTGCCATTTCTTTCAAACTTCTCTATGTTTCAACTTCAGTTGAATGATATTTCATCTTGTCCCTCTTTCGCTTTTTCTTTGGATGCACACTTATTTTCATGTTCTTATTGGTGCAGGTGGCCGATCCTGTTGTTTCATTCTCTGAAACAGTGGTTGAGTCTTCATCTATGAGATGCTTTGCTGAGACACCTAACAAAAAGAATAAGATAACAATGGTGACTTTGCTTTTTGATTCTGCTTTTGTTCCAAGTGCTGTTGGATCATTCCTACTCATATAAATAAGTCAGATCAGGATTGTTTAGATGCTTCCTTCTGGTTCAGGTTGCAGAGCCTTTGGAAAAAGGACTCGCTGAAGATATTGAAAATGGAGTTGTCAGCATTGACTGGAAAAAGAAGGAACTTGGGGAATTCTTTCAGAAAAAATATGACTGGGATCTGCTTGCCGCACGGTCCATATGGGCGTTTGGGCCTGATAAGCAGGTGAACTAGCAGCTGATCATGTTAACATGAGAGAGTTTAGATGAGAAATGTTTAATTATTTTATTCATAATCATGATGATGTCTGGATTTTCCAATTTAAGAATTATGAGTGAACATATTCCACTTCATATATTGTTTCCAGATACATGGATGCCCGATAATGTGATAATGGCCATTTCTTGCAGGGACCCAATATTTTGTTGGATGACACATTATCCAGTGAAGTGGATAAGAGCTTGCTGAATTCTGTCAAAGATTCTATCGTTCAGGGGTATTGTGCTTCTATCTG
Source organism: Eucalyptus guilfoylei (assembly GCA_016097605.1). Classification (NCBI taxonomy): domain Eukaryota; kingdom Viridiplantae; phylum Streptophyta; class Magnoliopsida; order Myrtales; family Myrtaceae; genus Eucalyptus; species Eucalyptus guilfoylei. The sequence goes on along the minus strand of CM027862.1, from coordinate 43,506,863 downwards.
CCCATCTCTGTCTGTCTGTCTCCCCCTGCCCCCTCCATGGGTGAGTGTATCTGTGGGTGGGGGGCTTTTCTCTATTTGGAGTTGTCTGCTATACTCATTTATGGTGATTCTGGACAGATTTCAATGGGGTGCTCGGGAAGGGCCTTTGTGTGATGAACCCATCAGAAATGTGAAGTTCAAAATTGTTGATGCGCGGATAGCACCTGAACCATTACATCGTGGATCAGGGCAGATCATTCCTACTGCTCGACGTGTGGCTTATTCATCATTTCTCATGGCAACTCCTCGTCTCATGGAGCCAGTATATTATGTGGAGGTTAGCACTTGCCATTAGGTTTATTCCTCCAAGAAGACCGACCAACTGCTGTGTTTTGCATCCAATAACATATACCTGGGAATATCATCCATTTTTGTTGTCTCATCAGCTTCTTCCGTTCATGATGAACAAGAAAGCCTCCTCAATGCAGAACTTAGCTATGTTGGTCACTTTAGCATGAAAGTGCCTTTTGGCATTGCAGAACTTTTTTGGTTCAAAGTGATTTCATTTGATTTTGAAGTTGATATGACCGTAAGAATTAGTTATGATTGCTTTCTGTGGACAATCAATGATTCTTGAGTAAAATTACAATGGAGGATTTGCATAATTTGTCCCCCTTTTTAGGGTGATCTTAGATGCTATATGATGCATTTGATGAGAATTAGAATCAAAGGTAGTATGAGGGCAGATGGTGGAGTTGGGATACAGGGGTTTTGTCTTGTGCCTTTTGCTGTGGTTGAACTATGGCCTTCACCTTGCCATGGAGCTTCCTATGTTTGTGCACATGATTGCAGAGCGAATTGAATTTAGGTCCTCAAGTATTGAGTGTAAAGTTGGCCTCTTTCATTTCTTGCTTTTAACTTCATCAAATTCGAGGATTATCAGGATTTTCCAAAGTTACGTCTCCAATTGGTAATTGTGATTATCAAATGGAGGGTAATTAATGCCTGATTCTTTATCTTTGTCATGTGTATTATCTCTCCACATTATTAGATAGGTTGGGTGATACCTAACTAGTAACTTGTTTCCAGATACAAACACCAATAGACTGTGTCTCTGCAATCTACACGGTGTTATCTCGAAGGCGTGGACATGTGACAGCTGATGTCCCCCAGCCAGGGACCCCAAGTTACACTGTCAAGGTATGGATCTTGGCTTGCTTTGTATTTGCATGTATGCTTTCATGACTTGTTAGATGATCTGCAAAGATAACTCTCACAACTGGCTAAGATGATACCTAGAAGCTGGAAATATTTTTATCAACTTGGTAACAGGCTGACAGCTCTCTTGCTATCTAACAAATTGGAAGATTGTGTTCTAATGAGGTATGGTTGCATACAATAGATGAGAGTGACAATTTTGCAGGGAGTTAGATTTTGGAGATAATCTGCTAGACTGTTGCATAAGGTACTGACCTAGATAACTACCATATAATAAGAGGACATACGTGAATGGTCAATTAAAGAAGGGTTAGCTTTAATGTGTACCTATATACCAATTGAATGCAATCTCTTGTTGGTTTCAGGCATTTTTACCCGTGATAGAGTCATTTGGTTTTGAGACAGACTTGAGATATCATACTCAAGGACAAGCATTTTGCCTATCGGTCTTTGACCACTGGGCTATAGTTCCTGGTGATCCTCTTGACAAGAGCATAGTCTTGCGGCCTCTGGAGCCTGCCCCAATTCAGCACCTTGCACGAGAATTCATGGTGAAGACCAGGCGTAGAAAGGTAAAGACTCTGTCTGTCAAATCTAGTTTCTTTGACACACTAGAGGATTTAGAGAATCACAGGTTAAGATCGTGTTCTGAACTGATCTCTTTATAAGAGGCTATAAAGCTTTCAGGAGGATTGTGTCTTTTGGTTCTATCAGATTAGGATGGAGTCTTGAGATCACTCCTGCATGATTCTCGACCCCATTCTGGCAAAGAAACAGTTAGAAAGGGCATTGCCAGTAGGATTAAGGGAAAGGAAAACATAATTTGAGCGAATTACGTGCGCCAATAGAATGGAACATCCCTCCTTCATTGTATCTGCAAGTTGTACTATGAAAGTCTTCGTCCTTCATCAGTTAGATGTGCAACATGTTCCTTTATTTGCATTAAATGTTCTGGCCATGCAATGGAATGATGCTGGAAACACCAACATCCCTCCTTCATTGTATCTGTTTCGATGGATAGTAACGGAAGTACCTTGTGCCTTGTTTAATACAGGGTATGAGTGAGGATGTCAGTATCAACAAATTCTTTGACGAGGCAATGATGGTGGAATTAGCTCAGCATGCAGCTGATCATCAATATCAGATGATTTGATACAAGGATTTCCTCGCTGCCACAGAAGATGGAGGCCATTTGAGCATTTTGCCTCTAAAGTCTCCTGGGGCTTCGCATTGGCAATCTCTTGGCACTTGCCTATGTAATTATGTGACGTTGCACTTGTGTTATCTGAGCTTTTGCTAGAAAAGATTTCTGTATAATTGCTTCTGTAGGGCAACCGTAAGGAAGGTTTTTTTCCTTTTTCCCTTCAGTACCATCCTCTTCTAACGTAGCTTAAACATCTGTGGCACAATGTAGCTGCCTTAGCACTGTCGTATCAGTTTTTTTCATTGATTTAAGTTGAGAGTGGACCGCTGGAATTCTTCTTGGTTATGTACGTTTTTTCAGTGTCTCGTGATGAGAAGCTTCGGTATATTCTTTCTGTAGTCACCTTCCGATGCAATCATAAGGGAAGGAGGTTTATTTCCGAGTTAGGTCTCCTTTCCTTTTCGTCTGATGACTTTGAGGGAAAGGCAAAGGCATCATAAGAAATGTTTGCCTATTTTAGTTTGTCTTCTTTTTGGGCAATGTGGTCGTATGTATACGCGTAGCTACCTACTAGCACGTATGTGCAGCTGCAAGTCAAGCATTCCTGTACGAGGTCTTGTTCGGATCGCAAAAAAGACCGTGGATGTCCAAAATGCCCTCACCCAAAAGTCAACGTAGGTATTGTGCGGGGGAAAAGAATCGTACGTAAGTAAAATCCTCATGAGGTTTTTTTCCATTTGCTCTTTCAATATTAATTGTTTAAGTAAGAAAGTCGAAAATTCTCAATTTTAACAAAGGAGTAAGTGAATCAAACAATTCTCCAGAAGCCGAAGACACTCAAATCCTTTCTTCTTCTTTCCCCCTTTTTGTTTTTTTATCGTTCTGATGTGAATTTCATTTCATCATTTGAATTTTATACAATTTTCTTGTTTCAATTGAAGTGATTCATAAATTATGCATATTTTGTATATTCACACCTTTTATATTTTGAATGCTTGGTTAACGGATCATGTGGTATAAAGTAAAATTGTGTTTTTATTTAAAGAGATAATGAGATAATTCCAAGTTTAATTCAAGTGATCAACTTATCTTATTATGAACTTATAGTTTGCGGGAGATAAAATAATCGAGTTGAGATTTTGAGAGAAATGAAATGATACCAAACGTACAATTAAATTTTTTATTGTTGATCACATCTCAAAAGTAATTTCGATAGGATCGAGAAGCTGTCGAAATCATGATGTAAATGTACATAAATAAATGGATGTAACGTGAAATTCAATAATGATTTTGTTAAATACATTGAAAATTGGAGATGCATCCATATTAAAATTCCAATGCTCGATTGATAAAAGAGAAATCCTGAAACCAACAATTGACAAATTGAAGAAGCTCTGAATTCTCCTCTCCCTGTTTCTCTCTTTGAGTATTTGGTAGGGACTCCTCGACTTTTCGTGGACTCGAAACTTGTACCTGAAATACCAGAAATCGAGAGGGGAGAAACTGCAGAAGCCTCGTCCTCCCTCTTCTGCTGCTAAAACTCGGGTTGCTTTTCCATTCCTCCTCCTGTCGATTATCCGATGCTGAATTGCTCTTGCCAGCTCTAGATCGTCTTGTCCTAATCTCCTTCATACGTGCTCGACGGATCGACGGTATCAATTCCGAACTTTGACCCGCAGAGATTACTTCCTGAGCTCTTCATTTTCCTCGACTTTCTTGGGTTCCCCTTCTTTCGAACGATTCGCCCCGCAAAACTCGGGACCCTGATGCCGGGTTCTTGATTCGGCGACTTCAAGAACCGGACTTGATGGGAAAGTCTCGGTTTTTTGGGGATCAAGAATCTTGGGTAGAGCTTGAATCCGTCCATTGACCGTGGAAAATGCAGCCTAGTTCCCGAACCCTAGCACCCATCTTAGTTCTTTTCCCAACCCTTAAACCCCCTCACAGAACCCTACTTTTCCACCAAATCTGTGTCTTGATCCTCACGTTCTTGGCCTACGCCTCATTCCATGCCTCCAGGAAGCCCCCGAGCATCGTCAAGAGCGTGCTTGGGCCCAATGTTCAATCCAATTTGACCGAATCCCGATCTAGTTTGACCCAGGTTTCGTTAGATTCTAATGTGACGGATTCCGGGTGGGAACCATTCGATGGTCCTCAGGGCACCCATCGGCTTGGCGAGCTCGATCTTGCGTTCCTTGCATCTTATGCTGTTGGCATGTACTTCGCAGGTCACATCGGTGATCGAATGGATTTGAGGTTGTTTCTTGTGTTTGGAATGATGGGTAGTGGTTTGTTGACTATTGTTTTTGGTCTAGGCTATTGGTTTGATGTGCATTTGTTAGGGTATTTTGTGGGGGTGCAGATTGCTTGTGGGTTGTTTCAGTCTATTGGATGGCCCTGTGTGGTGGCAGTTGTGGGGAACTGGTTTGGAAAAGCTAAGAGAGGGTTGATTATGGGCATATGGAATTCACATACATCTATAGGTAACATTATTGGATCGGTGGTGGCATCTGGGATGTTGGAGTATGGTTGGGGTTGGTCTTTTGTATTGCCTGGGATTTTGGTTATTTTCATTGGTGTCTTGATTTTTCTATCTCTAGCGGTGGCACCTGAGGATCTTGGATTTGAGTCACCAGGTAAGGAGTTTGAGATGAATGTGGGAGTGGCAGATATTGAAACTTCAGAGAAACTGGAATCTGAAGAGGCGGGTTTGCTTCACACGAATAATGTGAAGGATGTCGAGTCTTCAGATGCAATAGGCTTCTTGGAGGCGTGGAGATTGCCTGGTGTGGCACCATTTGCATTCTGCCTCTTCTTCTCCAAGCTTGTTGCTTATACGTTTCTGTATTGGTTGCCCTTCTATATAAGGCACACAGGTAGTTCTAAAGAATTTTTAAGAATGACAATTTGCATAGTTTTGCATTGATTCCCCATGCCTAGTTCATGAATCATTCAATCACGTGCATGCATTGTTTAATGTGGACATGCATCATCCCATGCTACACTGAACAGCCTCTTTGGACTGGCTTTGTGGGGATTGTGCTTCAAAACCTGTGTTTTGGAACTTTGCCTTTGGATTGTTTTTCATGTAAGAGTGTGATTTTGTGTGTATGAGTTCATGTACTTTAAAAACCGTGGCCTGGGCCTGTAACTTTCATGGTTTTTGAAGAATGGCTTAGGCGTTGTACTGATGTGAATTTCTGCTTTAATTGGTGCACTTGACTTGATAGTTGCTCATTGTGAAATTTGATGGAAATTCAGCTGTTGCTGGCGTGCATTTGTCACACAAAACGGCGGGCATACTTTCAACAATATTTGACATCGGAGGAGTTCTGGGTGGAATTCTAGCAGGATTTGTTTCTGATAAAATTGAAGCTCGAGCTGTTACTTCAATTGGATTCTTGTTCCTATCAATGCCCGCCCTTGTTTTATACCGGGCATATGGAAGCATATCTATGTTGGCTAATGTCAGCTTGATGTTTGTTTCCGGAATGCTTGTTAATGGGCCGTACTCATTGATTACGACGGCTGTTGCTGCTGATCTTGGTACACAGAGCACGGTTAGAGGAAATTCCCGGGCATTAGCAACTGTCACTGCAATTATAGATGGTACAGGTTCTGTGGGAGCAGCTCTTGGTCCACTTTTGGCAGGATATATTTCTACTAGAGGATGGAACAGTGTATTTTTTATGCTTATTATTTCTATTTTGTTTGCGGCAGTGTTCTTGATACGCCTTGCTAGAACTGAAATTAAAGAGAAGTTGAGTGAGAGGAAATGGTTTGCATACGGCATAGTGGCTCAATAGCTTGCGGTTTTCTTTGGTCTTATACGTTTTGTATAAATGGAGAATCCCCGGATGGTCATACTTTTTGTGTTCCTCTTTTTTCATTTTGTAATTATGTGCCTTGTATTTTCTACCGACTTTCAGGCTAATTTTTTCGGTGTTATATCTCAGTTTGTCCCTTTAAAGTTCCCTTTTGGTATCGGAGAAGAAAAACACCTAGCCGAAAAACACCTAGCCAAATCGTCCCCATAACTCAGTCGTAGCAATAGTGAGTCTGACTTGGAGCGTACACACAAACTACGACGAGACGGATAAGATCGTCATTTTGAATTGGGCTTTACTGTCGCAAAGTTGTTCAAACGCGAGAAGCAACAAAACACTTTCCTCCTCCTCCTCTCGACTGTAAGAAGCCTATACCCCTCCCTTCCTTCCTTAGTCGTCGAATGAGGATTCTTTTAATGTCCATTGCACGGATCTCGCATGGATGCAGCATTGGAAAATGGGAATTCGCTTTACCTTTACTTTAGAAGAGAGAGAGTATGAGACCAATCATGTGTCGAAAATAATATTTACTTTTTTTGGTGTCATCGCTTGTTTATGTATATATACATATATAACAATGACAGTTTTGATTGCTTTATTTTAAATCATAAATTCCAATTTCTTACTTGATTCCTTTGAGTGAGATTGGATATTTAAAATTAAGATTTTTCTTGGCTTCTTGGCATCAAAATAATGATCGAGTGAGGTTTTTAGGGATGATGCTTTTGAGGGCAAAACAGGGAAGATGGTAAATGTATATGCATTTGTCAGAGAAAAAATTCCCCTAAAAAACCTGTACCCAAAATGTTACTTTAGCTCCACGTCTTCTCCCTCGCTCTCACACTCCCTCTGCACACTCGGCTCTTCGATAGCATGATCGATGACAAACGGCAATGTTAGCCTGGCTGCGGCCACGGCGCATGAGGCAGACGATCGGGCCATCACGCTGATCAACCAGCCCTATGGTTTCCATCACGCAGGGAGGACCATGCGTCTCTGGTTCCTACCGGACCCGCTTCTCCCACCCATCTGCCGATGGCTCATAATACTCCTCTGCCGCTGCCTTCATCGGAGTTGGCTACATGCCCTCCTCCTAGGTCCGGCCTTAGAATTGAGGGTCGAACGGCCCCTAGTACTCCTCTGTCGCCGCCTTCGTCAGAGTTGGCTACATGCCTCCTCCTAGGCTCGGCATTGGAATTGAGGGTTGAAGAATTGAGGTCAAAGCAAACCATTTTTTGTCGGTTATAGAATCCGCACAATATGAGCTGTGTCATTACGCAATAATTCATTTCTTCCATTTTTCTCCTTGTTCTTATCGTTTGAATCCGGGTGAATGTCTTTGGTAAGCTCAAGGGGAAGTTAGAAAATAATTCTTAATTTACTCATGATTAAGGTTGTGCATGTCTTGATGCTATAAGCACGGATATGATTGTTTTATCAAAAGAAAGAAAATAAAATTTGAGGGTGTTTATGTTGATAAATATATTGCAATAATAATTACCAGATTCATTTCTCCATAGTATAAGGCTTTTGAGGAAAAAAATTAACATAGTGCCGATGCACATTTTAAGAGTATGAATATGAATACTTCCTATTATTTATCTTTTACCCATTTTTCTTTTTAGTGTTTATCATTCTAGTTGTTTAATTTGTTACATTCACATTGTGTGTTTCACTTGTGAGGCTCGATTTACGAGATTCTTGAGAGATATGCCAAATATAGGATTGTAAAACTATTTCTTTGAAAATAATTTGTCTATTAGTTGACAATGAAAAAGAAGAAGGTTTTTGAATTCCCGTCGCTACGATTAGACGCCATGATCGGCTGATAACGCGGTTATTCCAAGGTCGTGAGAGGAATTGCGCCCCTCCTTGGCCCCTTCGTTGGAAGATACATGTGTCAAGATTGGGGATTTGGAGCCTTCGGGCCTATCTTGACTTAGAGAAGAAATACACCCAGTCAAATCGTTCCCATAACTTGGTCGCAGTAGCAGTGAGTCTAACTTGGAGCGCACACACAAACTACGACAAGAGGGATAAAATTGTCGTTTCAAAGTTGGTTTTACTGTTGCAAAGTTGTTGTTCATTCGCCAGAAGTAACGAAACATCCTGCTCTTGACTGTAAGAAGCATGTACCTGTCCCTTCCTTCCATAGCCGTTGGATGAGGATTCTTTTAGTGTCCATTGCACGAATCTTGCACGGATCTTGCACATTAAGCTTTCGAAGAAAATGCAGCACTAGAAAATAGAAATTTGTTTTACCTTTACTTTAGACACAGAAAGAGAGAGCATGAAACCAATCATGTGTCAGAAACAAAATTTACTTTTTTTTGGTGTCATCGCTTGTGTATGTATACATACATATATAACAATGATAGTTTTGATTATTTTATTCTAAATCCTAAATTCCAATTTCTTACTTGATTCTTTTGAGTGAAATAGAATATTAAAAATAAAATTTTTCTCGACCTCTTAGCATAAAAACAATGACCGAGTGAGGCTTTTAGGGATGATGCTTTTGAACGCAAAACAGGGAAGATGGTCAATGTATGTGCATTTGTCAGAAAGAATTGTCAGAAAAAAAAATTCCCCTAAAAAATGTGTACCCAAAATATTACTTTAGCTCCTCGAGGGAGCTTTCAGTAAATATGATTCAGCATAGATTTATTTGGATTTTAATTGTGACGATTTAGGTATCTTTTGAACTGGCTATTCCAGAGTAAAAGCAGCTGAACCCAGAGAGAGGTAGTAGGGGTTATTGTTAAGAGATGTAGGGTGTCTCATTAGGGTACCCCTAATAATAACCCCTACTTTTTAAATTAAATATTAAAGAGTGATTATTAAGTGCTAAAATAATAAGGAAGGCTCATCTTATACTAGCGTCTCCATCGTCTTGAAACTTAACTCTAAACTTCATTGGTTGGAAGGGGAGTTGTCCAGTTTTATACAACTATCTCTACTATTATAGATCGACATCTTATTGCCTAACTCAGACACCTTACGTCTCTCAACAACAGCCCCTACTACCTTCATTGGGTTTCTGTTGCATTTACTCTTTAGAAAAATCGATTCAATGGATACTTGAATTGCCACAATCAAAATCCAAATAAATCTATGCTTGAATCATATTTACTTAAGATAATCAAATGAGCTAACAAACAAATTATTCGTACCAAATACAACAACAATTAACTAGAATGATGAACACTTGCCTTGTAGTGACATAGTTCGTATCGTGCATTTTCTATATCGGTTCAAAAATGGTTGGCTTTGACCTCGATACTTTGACCATCGATTCCAGAGCCGGGCCTAGGAGGGGGCATGTGGTTAAATGAATTAGCTGCATATAGTCCATACTTGAAACGACGGACTTTTGCCTATGTTGAACTATAGAAGTAAGATTTTGCTATCTACTAAATCAATATGGATTATATTTGTAGATATAAAAGGTCGCACCTGAACAAATTCTTAACGGCATTGACAAATCTTCACACCCTAAATCAATATGGATTATATTTGTAGATATAAAAGATCGTACCTTAACAAATTCTTCACGATGTTGATAAATCTTCACACCCTAAGTTTTTCCAAATACTCACTAATAAAGATTTCCTCAAAGAGAGCTCTAATTGACACGTCTACAGCTAAAAAAATCTGAATCAATATCATTCAAACAGATATGCAATATTTGCTAATGTACAAAAGCAAAGAATAACTTGCTGGACAAGCTAATTACCTATAGTGAACGAGAGCCCATGCTGTTTAAGTTTTAGAGATTAGTGGCATCTTTTTCGAAGTCTTAGGGAAATCATCCCCTAAATCATCTGTGAAAAATAACCCTCCAACACTAGGATACATATGATTTTTAATTTAGTAAGTTAAGGATAAAGAAATCAAAAGTACTGGTGCGCACAGGTTACTCTTAAACAAAATATTGCATAAAAGTTGAAGGCGAAATTATTTTTCAAGTGAAGAGGCCCTAAAGTCCATACCAATAACCCGTATTAATTATGGCGGACAATCCGATTGTTTACCTCGTTGCAGAGGATGAAAATTGAATTGATCAACCTACTTTATAATCACCATGAACATTCTCTCATTCTTACAAGATAGATGTTTCTAAATTAAAAATTAAAGAGTGATTATTAAGTGCCAAAACAATAAAGAAGGCTCATCTTATACCGATGTCTTTATGGTCTTGAAACTTAACTCTAAACTTCCTTTATTGGTAGGGGAGTGGCCTAATTATGTACAGACTATCTCTACCGTCGTAAATTAACATCTTGTTACCCAACTCAAACGTCTTACGTCTCTAGACATTAGCCTCTATTACCTCCTTCGGGGTTTTGCTATTTTTACTCTTTAGAGAAATCGATTCAATAGATACCTGAATTGCCACAATCAAAATCCAAATAAATCTATGGTTGAATCATATTTATTTAAAGCTAATCCAATAAACTAACAGATAAATTGTTCATAGCAGATCAAACAACAAACAACCATAATGATGAACACTTGCCTCGTAGTGACATAGCTCGTATCATGCATTTTCAACATAGGTCCAAAAATGGTTGGCTTTGACCTCGATCCTTTGACCATCGATTCCAAAGCTGGGCCTAGGAGGGGGCATGTGGTCAACCGAATTAGCTGTATGTAGTCCATACTTGAAATAATGGACTTTTGCTTATGTTGAACTACAGAAGTAAGATTTTGCTATCAACTAAATCAATAAGGATTACATCTGTAGATATAAAAGGTCTTACCTTAACAAATTCTTAACGGTGTTGACAAATCTTCACACTCTAAGAGTTTTTCCAAATATTCAGTAACAAAGATTTTTTCATAGAGAGCTCTAGCTGAGACGTCTACAGCTAAAAAAAATCTGAATCAATACAATTCAAACAGATATGCAATATTTGCTAATGTACAAAAACAAAGAATAACTTGCTAGATAAGCTAATTACCTATAATGAACGAGAGCCCACGTTGTTTAAGTCTTAGAGACTAGTGTCATCCTCTCCAAAGTCTTAGGGAAATCATCCCCTAAATCATCTGTGAAAAATAACTCTCCAACACTAGGATACATATGGTTTTTAATTCAGCAAGTTAAGGATAAACAAATCAAAAGTACTGATGCGCACAGGTTACCCCTAAACAAAATATTGTATAAAAGTTGAAGGTGAAATTATTTTTTAAGTGAAGAGGCCCTAAAGTCCATGCCAATAACTCGTATTAATTATGGCGGGCAATCTGATTGTCTACCCTGTTGCAGAGGATGAAAATTGTACTGACCAACCTACTTTATAATCACCGTGAACATTCTCTTATTCCTACAAGATAGATGCCTCCAGATTAAAAATTAAATAATGATTATTGAGTGCCAAAATAATAAAGAAGGCTCACCTTGTACCGATGTCTTCGTGGTTTTGAAACTTAACTCTCAACTTCTCATGTTGGAAGGGGAGTGGCTTAGCTATGTACAAATTATCTCTACTGACGTAGATCAACATCTCGTATTATGCATTTTCAACATAGGTCCAAAAACGGTTGGCTTTGATCTCGATCATTTGACCATCGATTCCAGAGCCGGGCCTAAGAGGGGGCATGTGGTCAACCGAATTAGCTGCATGTAGTCCATACTTGAAATGACGGACTTTTGCCTATGTTGAACTACATAAGTAAGATTTTGCTATCAACTAAATCAATAAGGATTACATCTATAGATATAAAATGTCGTACCTTAACAAATTCTTAACGGCGTTGACAAATCTTCACACCCTAAGAGTTTTTCCAAATACTCAATAACAAAGATTTCCTCATAGAGAGCTCTGGCTGACACGTCTACAGCTAAAAAAAATCTGAATCAATACCATTCAAACAGATATGCAATATTTGCTAATGTACAAAAGCAAAGATTAACTTGCTGGACAAGCTAATTACCTATAGTGAACGAGAGTCCATGCTGTTTAAGTCTTAGAGACTAGTGGCATCCTTTCCGAAGTCTTAGGGAAATCATCCCCTAAATCATCTGTGAAAAATAACCCTCCAACACTATGATACATATGATTTTTAATTCAGCAAGTTAATGATAAATAAATCAAAAGTACTGGTGCGCACATGTTACTCCTAAACAAAATATTAAATAAAAGTTGAAGGCGAAATTATTTTTCAAGTGAAGAGGCCTTAAAGTCCATATCAGTAACCTGTATTAATTATGGCGGGCAATCTGATTGTCTACCCCCTTGCAGAGGATGAAAATTGTACTGATCAACATACTTTATAATCACCGTGAACATTCTCTCATTCATGCAAGATAGATGCCTCTAGATTAAAAATTAAAGAGTGATTATTAAGTGCCCAAATAATAAAGAATGCTCATCTTATACCGATGTCTTTGTGGTCTTAAAACTTAACTCTAAACTTCCTTTGTTGGTAGGGGAGTAGCCTAACTGTGTACAAACTATCTTTAACGTCATAGATCAACATCTTGTTACCCAACTCAAACCTCTTACGTCTCTAGACATTAGCCTCTATTACCTCCTTCGGGGTTTTGCTACTTTTACTCTTTAGAGAAATCGGTTCAATGGATACATGAATTGCCACAATTAAAATCCAAATAAATCTATGGTTGAATCATATTTACTTAAAGTTAATCCAATAAACTAATAGATATATTGTTCATAGCAGATCAACCAACAAACAATCAGAATGATGAACACTTTGCCTTATAGTGACGTAGCTCGTATCATGCATTTTCAACATAGGTCCAAAAATGGTTAGCTTTGACCTCGATCCTTTGACCATCGATTCCAAAGCCGGGCCTGGGGGGCATGTGGTTAACCGAATTAGCTGTATGTAGTCCATACTTGAAATGATGGACTTTTGCCTATGTTGAATTACAAAAGTAAGATTTTGCTATCAACTAAATCAATAAGAATTACATTTGTAGATATAAAATGTTGTACCTTAACAAATTCTTCATGGCGTTGACAAATCTTCACACCCTAAGAGTTTTTCCAAATACTCAGTAACAAAGATTTCCTCATAGAGAGCTCTAGCTGACATGTCTATAACTAAAAAAAATCTGAATTAATACCATTCAAACATATATGCAATATTTGCTAATATAGAAAAGTAAAGAATAACTTGTTGGACAAACTAATTACTTATAGTGAACGAGAGCCCACGTTGTTTAGATCTTAGAGACTAGTGACATCCTCTCCAAAGTCTTAGGGAAATCATCCCTTAAATCATCTGTGAAAAATAACCCTCAAACACCAGGATACCTATGATTTTTAAGGATAAAGAAATAAAAAATACTAGTGCGCACAGGTTACCCTAAATAAAATATTGCATAAAAGTTGAAGGCGAAATTATTTCTCAAGTGAAGAGGCCTTAAAGTCCATATCAATAACCCGTATTAGTTATAACGGGCAATCCGATTGTCTACCCCCTTGCAGAGGATGAAAATTGTACTGACCAACTTACTTTATAATCACCGTGAACATTCTCTCATTCTTACAAGATAGATTTAAAAATTAAAGAGTGATTATTAAGTGCCAAAACAATAAAGAAGGTTCATCTTATAGCGATGTCTTTATGGTCTTGAAATTTAACTCTAAACTTCCTTTGTTGGTAAGGGAGTGGCCTAATTGTGTACAGACTATCTCTACCGTCGTAAATCAACATCTTGTTACCCAACTCAAACGTCTTACGTCTTTAGACATTAGCCTCTATTACCTCCTTCGGGGTTTTGCTATTTTTACTTTTTAGAGAAATCGATTCAATAGATACCTGAATTGCCACAATCAAAATCTAAATAAATCTATGGTTGAATCATATTTATTTAAAGCTAATCCAATAAACTAACAGATAAATTGTTCATAGCAAATCAAACAACAAACAACCATAATGATGAACACTTGCCTCGTAGTGACATAACTCGTATCATGCATTTTCAACATAGGTTCATAAAATGGTTGGCTTTGACCTCGATTCTTTAACCATCGATTCCAGAGCCAGGCCTAGGAGGGGGCATGTGGTCAACTGAATTAGCTGCATGTAGTCCATACTTGAAATGACGTACTTTTGCCTATGTTCATAAATAAGATTTTGCTATCAACTAAATTAATAAGGATTACATCTGTAGATATAAAATGTCATACATTAACAAATTCTTGACGGTGTTGACAAATCTTCACACTCTAAGAGTTTTTCCAAATATTCAATAACAAAGATTTCCTCATAGAGAGCTCTAGCTGACACGTCTACAGCTAAAAAAAAATCTGAATCAATACAATTTAAACAGATATACAATATTTGCTAATGTACAAAAGCAAAGAATAACTTGCTAGACAAGCTAATTACCTATAATGAACGAGAGCCCACGTTGTTTAAGTCTTAGAGACTAGTGGCATCCTCTCCAAAGTCTTAGGGAAATCATCCCCTAAATCATCTGTGAAAAATAACTCTCCAACACTAGGATACATATGATTTTTAATTCAGCAAGTTAATGATAAAGAAATCAAAAGTACTGGTGCGCATAGGTTACCCCTAAACAAAATATTGTATAAAAGTTGAATGCGAAATTATTTTTCAAGTAAAGAGGCCCTAAAGTCCATACCAATAACCCGTACTAATTATGGCGAGCAATCCGATTGTCTACCCCGTTGTAGAGGATGAAAATTGTACCGATCAACATACTTTATAATCACCGTAAATATTCTCTCATTCCTACAAGATAGATGCCTCGAGATTAAAAATTAAAGAGTGATTATTAAGTGCCAAAACAATAAAAAAGGCTCACCTTATATCGATGTCTTCGTGGTCTTGAAACTTAACTCTAAACTTCTCATGTTGGAAGGGGAGTGGCCTAGCTGTGTACAAACTATCTCTACTGACGTAGATCAACATATCGTATTATGCATTTTCAACATAATTCCAAAAATGGTCGGCTTTGATCTTGATTATTTGACCATCGATTCCAGATCCGGGCCTAGGAGGGGTATGTGGTCAACCGAATTAGCTGCATGTAGTCCATACTTAAAATGACGGACTTTTGCCTATGTTGAACTACAGAAGTAAGATTATGCTATCAACTAAATCAATATGGATTACATTTGTAGATTTAAAATGTCGTACCTTAACAAATTCTTAAAGGCGTTGACAAATCTTGAGTTTTTCCAAATACTTAGAGACAAAGATTTCCTTATAGAGAGCTCTAGCTGACACGTTTACAGCTAAAAAAAATCTGAATCAATATTATTAAATCAGATATACAATATTTGCTAATGTACAAAAGCAAAGAATAACTTACTGGACAAGTTAATTAGCTATAGTGAATGAGAGCCCACACTGTTTAAGTCTTAGAGACTAGTGGCATCATTTTTAAAGTCTTAGGGAAATTATCCCCTAAATCATCTGTGAAAAATAACTCTCCAACACTAGAATACCTATGGTTTTTAATTTAGCAAGTTAATGATAAAGAAATCAAAAGTACTGGTGCGCATAGGTTACCCCTAAACAAAATATTGCATAAAAGTTGAATGCGAAATTATTTCTCAAGTGAAGAGGTCTTAAAGTCTATATCAATAACCTGTACTAATTATGGCTGGCAATTTGATTGTCTACCTCGTTGCAGATGATGAAAATTGTATTGACCAACCTACTTCACAATCGCCGTGAACATTCTCTCATTCCTGCAAGATAGATGCCTCTAGATTAAAAATTAAAGAGTGATTATTAAGCGCTAAAACAATAAAGAAGGCTCACCTTATACCGATGTCTTCGTGATCTTGATTGACGTAATTTAGACTTTTTCATGGTATCTACCCCTTTTCAATACGAAAATGATAGTTGAGTGTTGGATATATATTAATACTAAATTATTGATAATCTTACGTAGATTCCATCGTATTACGTGTCGGGGCCAAGAGGCACTAAAATGTGACGTCAACACCATCGAGCTGGGTTGGTTCGGTTCTCCCGTGCATGCTGGTGGTTTGATGGGGCATCTTTCGCTTGTTCTCACTTGGTGCCTTTGATCCCACATGGACGTTCACATCGTTGACGGTTAAAGGGCAGTAAATGTTTCATGTGTGATACATACATTTTCTTAAAAATAATTGCTTGAAATAATTAGTACATAAAAAATAATTTTATTTTCTAAATATTTTCATGAACGATGAAAATATTTCTCGTTCATTCATTTATGTAAACAAATACAAGTTATCTTTCTCAGTAGAATATTTTGCGGATCGTTCATTTTACTTTTTGAAATGAACAAAGCCTTTTCATAGTCACGTTATCTTTGCATGCAACCCGCATGTTTGCCTTGGGAGTTTTCTTTTTCTCTTTTTTGGACTTTAATTAAGAAATGGTGGGAATTTCTTATAATATCTACGAAATAAATCTATGTGGAGATTATGCTGTTGCTCACCAACTTGATTTTTGACTATCACGGTCGATAGGATTTGAATCATTTTGATGTTTATTGCTCATTGTGTGTGAAATTGAGTTTTTATAATTTGCAGAAGTATCAGTGTACATGAACCCATGCTCTCGGCGAATGCAATAACGACTTCTAGCAAAATACAACAGATTACGAAAAATGCAACTATTATGTTAAATCCAAAACAGCGAGAGACACGAAACCTTCCTCTGGGTCGCCCAACGACGCAAAATAATTCCTTGCTTTCTAACCCAAAAGTGGGAATCTATAAAGACTTACGTAAAGAAAAGACATTCATTTTCATATTTTATTCTACTAAAATTAAATCATTGGACATGTAATTTTCCGAAAAAAGGCAACTATTGGCACCATCGCTATCTGCTAAGGTTATTGGGCCACGTGACCGAACAATCCGATCATCATATAGCTAAAGAAAAGTTCACGTGAAGAATGTTCTCTATGCAGCGGATATCCATGAAATTGCTTATGTGTATGTTGTCTTGTAAGGGATTTCTTTCCGTAACTGTAAATGTAAACATGAAGATTGTTTGCTTATCAATTGAACCTTCTGTTTTGTCTCGAGATACTCGTTCCCATTATTTTCTTTGCTAGTTCGAACATTATGTGTATGGATTAATGGATTCTTGCTACTTCCGGCGATGTACGTCAACAAATTACAAGAGATTTCTTGCGGGAAAGAAGTCACATGCCGAATCTCTTTATAATAGTGATTTGCTAGTTAGTGTTTCTCACAAATCATTTTGACTTTGAATTTATAGGGATGATAACTCGTGAGTTCCAACTTTGATTGCATTTAGAGGTGATTATTGAGTGGCTTCATGTAGGATCAGACTCGCCATTGAATTGCCCAAGCCTGCCTTTAACTAAAGTTTCTAGACAATGTTGCGGCAGGGCAGGTAGGCACATCGCCCAAACTTGCCCCCTTTATTTTTTGTGCATAGGCGGAGCCACCCGCCCATTGATCACCTCTACTTTCAAATTTTGATTAGAGATGGTGATTGAATGGGCTCAAGTCGGACCCAACTTGCTGTTGGGCCTTCGCTACCCATTGTCGAACGTGACACTTTTTTCAGATTGTCCTAAGCTTATTCGTTGAGCTCGGGCCCAGGGCTGGGCTTTGCATCTCTCTAGTTTAAACTCATCCATGATACCTTCGAGCTTTTGTCGATCCATAGGAAATACTTGTCTAAATCCAGAAGCACCGAACCAGGTGACTCACAATCTTTACTTTTGTCGTGGCACCTGTGGGGCCCATATAAGACATTATAAAATCAACGGTAGTGTATACTTCGGTCCGGCCGAGAAAGAAAATCCCGGGTCCAGCGGATCTTCTCGATGAGGTCTAAGTAAGTTCTCATGTATCCGAGAAAAACACGTGGCAATTCCTCTCGTTGTTCGAGTTTTAGAAGTGGAAGATCACCGTAAAGAAAAAGAACCAAAAAAATAGAGAGGTACTTATACAAAGCAATCCACGTAAGAAAGATTGCATAATGATTTGTCATGGTTAGCTTCACATGTTCTAATTATTATGATGTTGTCCGAAATTATGGTAATTGTTTTGAATGTAAAAATTACCGATTGGATATCCTTATTAGGGGAAAATTTAAAAAGACTTTAAAATTATACATTGAATATCCATCTAGCAACACAGAAGAAAACGTCCTAAGAGCAATTCATTCATTTTTTTCATGACAAAGACGTGTGCTCCCAATTAGATATTAATGATGACAAAAAGCCATACGAAGGAAAAATAGACTTTTCAAATTTTATACTATATCAAGAAATGTCTTTTACTATCAGTGAGATAATTTTACACGGAGTATACAAAATAGTTACAGGAGTATCTGATAATGCACTTTTCTTTAATACGCTAAAAGATGAGACATGTGAAATGTTTAATCATGGTAATTATCCTAAATAGAAAAGGAAAGGGGCAGTCATTATAAATTGCAATAGAAAGATTGAGGACAGTGTTATCTTTTTAGTAGAAATGGGGTTGGATATAGTTATTTAGGGCTAACCATAAAGAAAATCCTAATAATGATTTGCAAAATAAATACGGAGTTTTAGATCGCGAAAGACTCTTATTTGGAATTTAAGGAAAGTTGACCGTTAAAGAGTTGGCGTTTACCTTTTCTTTTTCATAAACACAAACTCCGTTTACAAGTTTTGTTGGCATTGATTGAACGCGTTTTGCTTTCTACATGAGTTTTATACTCGGGCCATTGACAATTAATGGGGTTCGGTGAGAGGGTTAGAGGCAGACCTAGAAACTTAGATTAGGGGCGAGATTGGGAAAAAAAAAAGAGGAAAAAAAGAAAATTGCAATCTCCTAACTGAGGAGTCGAGATAAATAATTTATATGAAATTTGATAAATTATACTAATATGCTCATCAATACTTACATTTAGCTATCAACTTTAAAATTTTGCAAATTTCGCAACATTCGTAATTCGAAACGCTTGGAATCATTCAATAATTTATGGATGCGTGTGTAATTTCTATATAATTTTTTTAGACTTAAGTTATTTTTTTAATACTGAGCTCATGGATTCATATGTAAATTTCTCATATTGGGATATTTTGTAATTTAAGTAGGTTTATTATAGGAAATTCCATGGAGATGGAGAGTACTGTTCGTTTCGCGGAAAATGGGCCATTTCTGGAAAATATTTTCCTAGAAGTCATTTTCCAGAAAAATGACAATATTTTTTAATGTTCGGTAAGGAAAATATTTTCCGTTCCTTAGATTGGCGAGCGCGAGCGTCAAGCTCGAGGCTCGCTAGATCGACGAGCGTGAGTTTGAGATCAACGAGTTTGAGGTTCACTTAGTCCGACGACTAGCCAAGAAAGAAGAAGATGATAAACAAAGAAAATAAAAAAAAAAAAAAAAGAAAAGAAAAAAAGAAAAAAAAAGGAAATTAAAAATAATTTGAATTAAAAATGAAAAATAAAAATAAAAAATAATTCGAAAAAAAAAAAGAAGAAAAAGAAAAGGGAGGAAGAAGTGATGATTTGTAGATGTATGAGATAAGAGAGATCAAGTGAGGAAAATGTTTTCCACCTTTTAAAAGTGGAAAACATTTTCACTTACTTTAGAAGACTTTTTTCTTTTGATGAAAAATGTTTTTCCCAATGAATTCATTTTTCATAAAACAAACGCTGGAAAATCCGGAAAATATTTTTCCGGAAATTATTTTCCATGAAACGAATGGAGCCGGAGAGTAGATGATTTTGGTTTTCGAAGATTCAAACGAAAGAGACTAACGGCAGTCGATGCTGCTAATTCTCGAACATATCTACTCTATTTACGCCGGGCATTTTAATTTTTAGGTCAAGAAGAACCGAAGCCAGACGTGGACCCCATTTCGAAAATGCCAGATCGCCGTCCACTGGCAACAAACGCTTCGATCCGACGAACAGAAACAGCGCGTCAAGGGCAAGGGAAGTAAACCTTCGCAGACCGAGCACAAAGCGAAGAAGCTGAGCCCGTCGGGGCGACGATGCCGTCCCGCTGCCTCGGCGATGGCTCACCGGTGGGTCTAACTTCGCCGGAGCATATTTAAGCATAGTGAAGCATATGATGAGCCGTAGTTGTGAAATGATTGATGATTACTTCATTCATCGCATGATTGATTGCAGTAAAAGCATGGTGACTTGACTTCGACCGTGAAAATGATTCGAGTCTTGTGAAATCACCGGAAAGCTGGTCACTTGGTCCTCCTCAAGTGCTGCTGCTCTTGGGTCCAGCGTCACTAATTTAGTTTATTTGTGCGTTTTAGGTAGGTAAGGGGCCAAGGGCTAAGGGGGGACGGTGAAGATGTCTCAAAAGCACGATCCGCAAAACTCTTGGGGGCCTGTCAAGGACCGGACAGGCATCGGCCTCGCCAAGGTCGCAAGACACGTGGCTCCAGAGCTCCGAGTAGCTATTGTGGAAGCCACGAGCCACGGTGATGATCCTGCGGATGATAATTACATACGTCAGATCTTGATTTTGTCTCCATACTCGCTCGGATACGTTCATGCATGTCTTTCCGCGCCACCGGAGCCAACTGAGCAAGACATGCGGATATGCTGTGGCTCTCAAATCCCTAGTGGTCATCCGTTCTCTGTTGAATGACGGAGACCCACTTTTACACGAGGAGATAATGTACACGACTAGGCGTGGTGCTAGGTCGCTAGGCTCCCTCTAGTTCATGGGACCACTCGGCTCCTGTAAGGTCTTATGGTATGTATTTTTTCAACGGAGACTCAAGTTGATTCCGTTTGATAGAAAGAGCGGCGTCGGCAGTGGTCCTAGTAAAAGTGCGGTGCTCATGGTGGTGCTAGTGTTCACAGTGAGGATAGGTACGGGAGTAGAGACCATCTTCGGTCCCCGCTGCCCGGAGGGTATGATCAGGATTATACAGTGCTTATAGAGAGGAGACTATGGAAACTATGGGGTTATGAGAAGGTCGAGGTCATGTGGGGATATGAGCTATGTTGTGGCTGTGAAGGGAGGGAAACAAGAGAGAAATGTAGTGGCTCCCCCGAGGGAAATGAAGCCGGAAAGGATTTTTGGCAAAATGGGCCACTTGCGGGGGGGCTAATTGGGCAGGTTCTTGTTGTGTAGGCCCACTGGTCTGGCAAAGGATACCTGGTCGATCTCGGTCGCATTGTACCCTGTTGTGAAGGAGAGCTTTCGGGTATATGCTGATATCTGAGAGGTCTTGGCTGTTTTGCTCGATAAGTTTTTCGATATGGGGTACCATGATTTGGTCATGGCTTTTGATGCTTACGCTAGTACTGCTAAGCAAATTGACGAGTTGATTGCATTCTACACAATTGGTGTAAGGATACAAGGGCAGCAAGATCATCCAAGCATCCTGAAGTGCAAGGCCGATCCTAGGCAATGCAATTGGCAAAGCTCCTACATATAAGGTAATATGGATTGGATAAAGTTTTCACTGAGAGAGAATAGTCTTGCTAGATCCGGCGAGGCTCGAGCCTCGCTAGTCGTCGGTGACCACGAGCTTGCATGCCGGCGAGCTTGAGCCTCGCTTGGCTTGTTGCTGGCTGTCGCCCTGCCGACCATCGGCTTGGAAGGAGGAAAAAGAAAGAAAAAAGAAAAAAGAAAAGAAAAAAAAATTGAAATATGAAAAATAATTATAATTTTGATTTTTATAAAAAAAACACATTTTTATAAAGTTAAAGAGAAAAAGATTGTGGGGCTTGGGTTGGAAATTTAGAAATGGGTTTTAAGGTTCCAACTAACTTGATATTTTAAATGGGTCGGAAATGGGTTACAAGTTCTGATCCATTTTTAATCCATTTAAATTAGACTCACTTTTTTGACCCATTTTTAGTTGGATTTTTAAAAGCTTTGACCCATGTACAACTTATATAAATAAAATATGAGTCTAAAAATGAGTTCATGACCCATTTTAACACCTCTACGTGTCAGTCTCCCCCCTCCCCCCCTCCCCAAATCTCACCCCGGGGCGGCGCCGCTCCTCCAGTGTCGTCAAGAACCACAACTACACGTCAAAGCACCGCTAAAATCCTGCGAAGACTGATATCTGCGCAAACTCAAATCCCGGCCCCAGAACTTTCAACCATGCAGAAAAACCACTAAAACCTCCGCAAACGCAATCTCCAACTGCTAAGCGAGTCGTGAAGCTCTGGACAAGAGAAAATCACATGCCATCAGTTTAGCCAGCACAAGCCCTATGTAGCATCAACTCTCCCTAGACATCCCATAGGGTAGCATAATTCGACGAACCACTTCATCATTCCCTAACGTATATAGGAAAGTTAGTATGAGCCAATAGATTAAACACCGTTTCATCATTCCCTAACGTATATTGGAAAGTTAGTAGTAGCCAATAGATTAAACACCGTTGGATAAAAAGCAAGCAATACAACAATCTTCTTTCCCAAAATATCATAATTGCCTTTGCAATCAACAACTTGGAACGTTAGAGCCCTAAAATATTTAATATCATATCAAGGACAGGCCAAGTAAAAGCTCTATTAGATAAGAAATTGTGCCACCAATTATTGTACCGGCAGTCAACCAACACAGAGAACATCAGAATAAAATGGGATAAAGATAGGACTGAAACACCACCCTATGGATCCACATGGAGACGTATGCTTTTTAAGTGGTCATAAGCCTTAAAAAAAAAAGAAAAAGGAAACGGAAAAACAATGACTACAAATCCATAGGGGGCAAAATCAACGAAATAAATGAATTATCATTTGTTTTATTTTTATTATCGTTATCATCTTCTTTATTGAGCCATATCCTCGAGTAAGTCAATGGAGAGCCGAAGGAGTCCCATGTACGCAAGGTTTTAGGACCAGTAATGCAGTAGATGAAAGCAAATAATAAAAAAATAAAAAATGCTTATTTGCTCATCTGCCGTGTGAAGATATTATGCTTTGAAATGTCAGGTGAGCTATCGGGAAACTTGGTTAACTTGTAATCGACGTGTACCGCAACTTATCGCCCGGCGCCCCACCTCGCATATAAACCAGGCATCAAGCTCGAAATGTGCGATATCGATTATGTCGAACAAACGGTGACAGGTAGATAGAATGAGTAGAAGAGAGAGCATTGGTGTTTTGGCCTTTTACTAATGCTTTAACACCTTACAAGACGATCCGATTTTCATGAATCAGTGGTTTGAGAGTGGCTAATTATTTAATTGACGTACAAAAAGAAGTCTAGGTCTAGATGAAACCCCGTACATATTAGAGATGCATACAATTACAAAAGATGCACCATTCATATGAGAATTTGACAAATCTTCTCTCATCCGGATTCTTGTGTCATGGCCTTGGGTTGCCATGATTAAAGGACTTGTTGGATGGATGAAGATTGCCCAAGATAGCCTAGGGTTTTCCCTCGAGTTTCTGGAATGTTTTTAGGGATGGGCGAGATGGTAATTGCATTAAGCTCTAGAATTCTCTAGGCATAAATGTCAATAGTTGGTAGGTTGAGATACGATCTTGTCCGCTAGATCGAAAATCTATCAACGGTTATAACGGGAGGGCCTCTAGTATAAGAAGGGGTGCTCCCCCTTATTGTATTCATCCAAATATTCAATGATAGAGTTCTGTTTTCTTTAGAAATTCTCTCTCTAGAACTTCTTTACGATTTGGATAAGTGAGTGAGCAAGGTCCATTATTATATATCTCATCATAAATTAATATTTACCGCCTGTCGCTAGGAAACGTGAGGCCCAAATTAACCCCACCGACTGGAGGAAAAAATTCAAATTGCTCTTTTTCCTTCATCTCTCAATTGAAAAATATGGACAAACCCCTCTACAAAAATAATAATGCAACTATTTCCTAACTCAATTTCAACTTTCCTAATTCGACAAAGCTTAGATTGATAATATTTCCTATTTTTATGATAGCATATATATATATGATGATTTTTTTGCGTCAATTCTTTCTATCACTCTTTTACTCTATCTTTTAAGGCAATATGTTTTTTGTTCGATTCTCTTCCATGATGAAAATCACAACACGCCTTTGCGATGCGGTAGATGCCACCTTCTGCCGAGGACGGGCATGTAAGTAGGACCACATCCTCAGGGAGTGGCTCGGGCTTGCCATCATCCAAACTATTATTAGTACCAGGCTCGAGCAAGTAGGCATACCAGGCTGCAATCGCGAAGGAGGAGCTGCCGAGGCTGGGAATGTGGGTGGAACTGCTTACTGATTTGCAACCCTCTAGCTTTGCGTCAACCATAAGTGCCTTATCTTTTAGTCCCTACATGTGATTTCGCCAAGGTGAAGTACACTTCCATTGGAGTTGACGTGGACAAAGACATAAGAAGCTCACCAAAGACTGTGGACTTGAGGCGTCGTGGAATGCACTGGCAATGGAGAGTTTGATTAACCACACATGGTGTCCAAAAGTTGTCCGAGGGATCCTTCATAAAAAAGCTTGGAAAGCCGAAGGATGGTAGGACAACACAACAAGTACAACTTACCATAAGATCCAGGCTTTTCTGGTAAGATAATTATCAGCAGCTGAAGTTCTCGAGGTTGCTTCTTTGCAAGTTTTTCCCGACACTTTGCATCAATTTCCTCAAGGACTCCTTTAATCCGGTTAGCTTGACCCTTCCAGATAGGGAGTACTAGTTTGCGCTCAAAATGCTGCGAGGAGATTAGAATATGTTAAGGCACAAATAATTTGTACCTCATAACATCACCAGAAAAGGAAACAAAGGAACATATCATCACATGACAGTGCTCTGTCAGGGGATACCTACCATCCCTTTACTTGTACACGTATTGACCAATTGGTCACGAATTTTATGGGCCACAGCTGGTTTCAAATTTGAGAAGTTTACACACGTCTCCACTCTACCTCCCTCGAACATTTGGTGTAAAGAAATAGCAAAAAGAAGAACTGATCATGCTCAAAATGTTATGGTAATTAACAAGGGATAACTCCGTGATGTTTGTTTATTGAATTTTTCTGCACCAACCATCACTGCAGCAATGTATTGAGCGAGCACCCAATGATGATTGTCAATTGATAATAGATGGAAGTAGCTCACCTCGTCATTCATCCTCCTCTTTCGCCTCCATGGACGCACTTGACTACTTCCATGACGAAACTAGAAGAAATAGAATGCAACTACTCGAGGCGATTAGTTTCTCATGACAAAGATGTACAATAGCTTACCATTGGTGGCAGCAAAACACAAGCCTCAACAAAAGCAAGTTCCTTTTTCATCCGCATCCCAAACATAGAACCCTCTTGGATTGTCCCTTTCTTCGGGTTGTGACATTTTTCCCCACCTAATCGGGCGACATCATTGTCGTGTCTTCGGCACGGAAGGCATCAATCTGCTTCTTGAATTATCAAAGAGCATCCACGGGTTCCCAACTAGCTTCAAGCGAATTATATTATGATCCTTCTGTCAAACTGCAGAATCAAGGCATTGCTATCAAATTAATCAACATGGGCTTCATTTGCAAATATAAAAGCTCATACCTTAATATGGTCCTGATCAGACAATGGCCTCGACAAATCTCGATGGTTGAAGTGTTTTGCAACAAACTTGGTAACAAAAATTGGCTCATAGAAAGCTCTAGCCAACATGTCTATAGCTCGATAAAATACCATAGTCTGACTCAGCACCATTGAGACAGATTTGCAAGATTGACTGATGTACACGTGCAAAGATAATTAGCTGCTCAAGCGAAGTACCTATATTGAGCGAGAGCCCAAACTGTGTAGGTCTTACAGCTTGGTAGTAGTATCTTCTCCAGTATTCTAAACCATCACGGTGATCACCTTTGAGTCCTAAATCAGGTTAGAAAAATGATCGTCCAACAGTAGTGTACCTATGGTGATGAATTCAGCAAGTCAACAGATGGATGGATAGAGGAAGCAAAAGTACACACAAGTTATCCCACACACAAGTTACCCCTAAAGAAAGTACTGTATACAAGTCGCATGGAAGATTACTTTTCAAATGCAGAAGCTCTAAGAATCACATCAATAACTTCTAGTATCTCTTGCGGGCAATCCAATTGTCCACCCTGAACAAATTGCTGAAGATGATGAAGATCAATCTTGGCAACCAGCGATATAATCACCTTGAATTCATGCTCCTGCCTACATGATGCCTCCAAATTAAAAACTAAAGTGCTTATTTAGTGTCAAAAACAACAAGGAAGGTTCGCCTTATTGATTGAGAATAATTACCGGCAGCTTTCTCATTTTTTACCAGTTTAATAGAAAACACCTTGGTCTTGAAGGGGAGTGTTCCTCCCGTGTAGAGATTCTTTCAACCATTGTAGGCCGGCATCTTCCCACCACCCACCATAATGTTTGACAAGAACCCCTAACATCTCCCTATTGGTTTTCTCGGAAGTAACCACAGGATCAATACACACCTAAATTATGTGTTACCAATGCCAAAAATGATGTCAGCAAATTCAAAGCATCCTAACTTCAATAAAAATTAAATATGGCACAACAAAACTCCTAGGCAAGGGACTCACAATTAAAATAATTTTAAGTAGTGGACATAGTAAAGTCATGAGGAATAATATAATATAGAAACCAATGAGAAAAAGGGACTATTTCACCAATCCAGTCCTAATTCTATCAGGATAAAATTCGGAATAAGATAGGATTATCCTATCCTACGTTTGGTACTTACTTAGGACAAGATAAAGTCGGATATAAAAGGGATATAGACAGAATAAAATTATCTCATGGGGGAAGTGGGATAAATGTGGATAAGATTTCTAATGTTCATAATAGAAAAATTATTTTTCTTGGATAACAAACTTATTAAATTAACAAAATTGAAATTATATTTCACTATAAATAATATTTGAATTCTAATTTAAGAAATTAAAAATAAAAAAATAATTTTTTTAATTAATCTTATTTTAATTTATATATTCAACTTTAATTCTATCTTATAATAAACATTTAATCTATAAATTAAATATTTATATTTATTAAATATTTTAGGTATTTTTGTATTTTAGGTATGTTAGTACATTTTACTATTTGATAAAATTGTATTAAAGAATGATGAGAGGGGAAAAAGAAATAATAATGAAAATAACATAATAAAAGAGGAAAAAAAAATTAAGGAATAGTGTTACGAGAGATTTTCACTATCTCCGTTTATGAATATTTAGGTTCATTTATAATGATATGCCGTTTATATTAAAAAAATATACATGATATGATGTGAATATATTTTATTTAAATATTGCAATTTACCAAACAATGGACGGGATATAAAAAAATCCAAGGATTTCATATCCTATGAATTCTATCTCGATTAGAAATCCGAACGACTAAACGTAACCTAAGTTCTAGCGACAACGTAGTTTTGAAGGTCCCGGTCCCATGAGACCAGCACGTGACCACGTTCGAGCCTTCTCTGTTCTATGGACTGCTGATACTGCAGACGCTCCTTGTATCATGCAAATAATCTCATCATCCATCTGCGAGCATTTATGGTGAACATTAAAGCAACTTGAAGAGATGCCTAGTCAAAAAGACCTTGCTCTTTTGACCAGAAAGAAAAACAGACCTTGCTCTAGGCTACTACTAGATACTTGCTTAACTCGATTACTGGTCCCCACTGAAAATATCTTTTGCTAAAATAAGTTGCCATGAGCTCCAACGAGGGTGAAAAAGAAAAATTAATTTCAGTCAATGGTTCACCATCCCCGGCAAAAAGGTCATCGCCTGCTTAAAGCCGAGTCATTTGCCAAGTAAAAGAATCTCGAATCCCTCTTAAAGCACATGATAGCAGCGACGAAAACGGGCAACCTTTCCTTATCGATGTAAAATTCCAGAACTCAAACACAACTCAAAAAGAAACAAAAGGACAATCTTGATTAATCATCACCCATCCTCTATCGCGAAAGAATAGAAAAAGATTAAAAGTATGGCAGTACCTGCGACAACACCCAGGATAGAAATGCATAATGGAGATAGAGATGGGACGCTTGTGCTGGTCTCGATGAAGCTCTCGCCGAAGAAGAAAACAGAAAATAATAAAGGAAATAATAAACAAATAGAAATAAAAAACAAAATAGAAAATAGAGAAGAGAGAAAAAAAAAAAGGAGGCCGGGCGGGGAGTTAAAAGACCGGGCTGGGTGGAGTTCATGGGGCTGAAAGTTTTTGGGTTAAGCGAAATTGGTTTAGATTTGGACATTTTCGGACAGGGCCCAAGGGGCGGTCCAAATTTCAGACCCGCACATTCTGACGGGTTTCCCTGACCCGATCCGAGTCCTCATTTTTCAAAATTAAAAATAATTAAAATTCGGAAAAATTAAAATTCACAGTTTAGGTTTCGATTAACATTTTAAAAAATTTGAAAATCTTTGGATAAAAAACTGAACTCAAAATTGAACAAGCTCTAAGGGCTTTATAAAAGGATTTTTGGATGTTCTTAGAGACAATTATTAGAATGCTATTTGTGCATTCCGATTTCGATTTTGCTTGATTGCGCACTTCTAATATATTGCTATTTTTCTTTTTAACATGGTTAGGATAAATCTTGGATCTCAATGAAAAGATTGCATGGACATGATAAAAACCTTTCAACTCATAATTGGAAAAAAGGCTACATGAATACTTTAGTTGACAAATAATCAAATTAAAGTATCGAAATGACAATAGTTGGATAACTAGTGTAACCAAGTTTCCAATACTGGAATCTTTGGTTCGGCAAGAATTGAGACGTCGCTCCCACGTCTCAATTGGTTTTTTTTGCTGATCTTAGATGGCTAGTGGCGATTCCTAGAAATACTTAAATTGTTAAGAATATAAATAAACATCCTGTGCCACGTGAGGTATGGGCTGAGAGAGCCTGTGCTCTTGACTAATGAATCTTTTGATGGTTGAAAAGATGATGTATTCATACTGTCTTTTCAATGATTATTAGAATGGTCTCTTGAGCAAATAACTCTAGAACAAATGGTTTGTCGGAATTTCCAATTATGGGTCTAAAATCATTTTTTGTTAGGTAATTTTTCAAAGTTAACGTTACATTTTGAAACATTGAATTGAAATTACATCATGTGCCTAAAGCTCTCAAAATGGAAGAGTTTTTCGAAAGCAGATTCTTGTTTTAATGCATAAAATTTCCAGAATTGAAGTTGCAGCTTTGAAGGAAAATTCCTCGAGCTTTGACAGGTGGAACTTATTTGGTTTGTAAAATCCTATGGGCATTCAATTGACAGATCATGGAGGGAGCTCTCAATGATCTTTTCTCTTA
Organism: Eucalyptus guilfoylei; assembly: GCA_016097605.1. Classification (NCBI taxonomy): domain Eukaryota; kingdom Viridiplantae; phylum Streptophyta; class Magnoliopsida; order Myrtales; family Myrtaceae; genus Eucalyptus; species Eucalyptus guilfoylei. Next base: position 43,477,456 of record CM027862.1, on the reverse strand, counting down.
AGAGTGAAACGACAGCAAAACATTTAACCCTGGTAAGCGGGGACTCGAGGGCAAAGTATTGATGTCCCGCTTTCAATATAAGAGAGCCCGTTGAGAGATCAATTTTTCATTAGTATACTGACATTTGTCTTTCTTTCCCAAGTTACTCGTGACGGCTTATCCTTAGGAACCTCGTGCCATGGAAGGAAATGGACACTACTCTGAAGCCAAGACAGAAAATTTGGGTCCTTTACATTTGTCGATCTTTCAGATTCCTTTCTGGATGGTATTTTGTCCCCAAGTTATGACATTCTACAACTGAATCTGGTCAGTTAGAGAGGTTTGACACTTGCACGGAGCCAAATGAAGTCATCATTAGAAACGAGAATTCCAAACCTGAAATCCCGAAGTGTTGCAGCTTTAATGCAAGATGTTGCAGTCACCCGGTGACACAAATGTCGATTGCCTGGACAATTGTCACTTGGAAAAAGATTTGACTGATGCAGATCTACCAAAGTAAGTCATGGTAAAGCGGTGATTCTTTCCAACCACACCTTCAAAATAATTCTCAAACTTGCAATTCGGCATTGTAAAATGAGGTAATTCTTTGTTCTTTTTTTTTTTTTTGGGTAAAGGGTAATTCTTTGTTCTTTGGTTATGTGATGAGGTAAAAAAGTTTTTAAAATAAAATTGAAGGGTGAGAAATTAAAAGTACAATGGTTTAGCACCTAATTAGACAAACAAACAATGGAGGGTCTCGTGGTCTCTATGGCTAGGAGTGATAGCTGTTAATTTGAGTCTACTGATGAATAATTATGCAAAGTTCTTGTGGGCTAATGTTTTAGTTGAGAAAGTACAAAACAAGGTACAAGTCGATTTATTGTGAAACTACTCTTATTTAACTCGTATAGTAAGGCCACTCTTGTTTAAGCCGTAAAAGGACAAAGAGAAATGGGACTCAACTTCTGCCTGTGTAAAGGACAACTTCACACACGGAAACATTCTAGCCCACAAGAAAGCTTTATCATGTCGCTTTGATTGTCTTGAGGGATGATTTCTTGGAATATCCTAAAGCCGGCAGATTCGACATTTTTAATGTTAGTATAAGTCGTCCCTATCAATCAATGTCGAAAGGCTGTCATTTTGAGCCTAACCTTATCACCCGGCTACCAAATTTCTCTGGCCAAAGCCACTAAAAGCTTGATCATCATCACTTCACAATCCGAGATTTGGATATCTAGTTTCCTCCACTTCCTTCCCTTTCTAGCTTGGAAAGAAACCATGCAAGTGCTCATCCTCTTGAGCTCCCTGTTCATGTTTCTCTTCTTGTCTCTTGCCAAACTCTGGTACAAGTTATGGTGGAAACCGCACCGGATATAGAGGATAATGAACGAGCAGGGAATCGGAGGTCCCCCTTATAAGTTCATCCACGGAAGCAGCAAGGAATCATTCGAGATGATCACGTAGGTTAGGGACATACCAATGAATAATCTCTCTCATGACATATTCCCCAAGATTCAGCCTGAAATCCACACATGGACTAACACATACGGTAAATGAATTAAGTCCTACGTTTTAGTTTCAATTTTATGCTCTACTTAATGTCCCTAATGAAAACCGCCATGGGATGATCTGACCTTAAATTGTTGATTGGATCTTTTGTGACTTTTGTAGGGAGAAATTACTTAAGTTGGCATGGGACTCAAGCTCAGCTGGTCATTACAGAACCAGAATTGATCAAAGAGGTATTAGTTAATAGAGACAAAACGTATCCAAAAACACTAGCTACGAACTTCGTCAAGAAGCTTTTAGGAGATGGGCTTTGTGACCACAAATAACGAATAAAAATGGGCAAAACAGCGTAAACTTGCTAATCATGCTTTCCACGAGGGAAGCTTGAAGGTAATTAAGCTTTGATAGTAAACTACTCCAAGCTCATTACTTCAACAATCTCAATCTTAATAAAATTTCATGCAATTAATAAGTGCCGATGCACATTTCGAGATCGAATTAATGGAATTGTTAAGAAGATGTCGAGAAAGGAGGGTAGTTCTCTGAAATGAGATTATACTAACATATTTAGATTCTACTAATCTTGTGGGTTTTGATATTGAATTGCAAAATATGGTTCCTGTGATGGTGGACACCGTTCATGTGATGCTAGCGAGGTGGAAGCATCAAAAGGGAAAGAGATTGACGTGTTTGAAGATTTTGAGTTATGAACATGCGAAGTGATTTCAAAAACGGCATTTGGAAGGAGCTTCATAGAAGGCAGGAATATTTTCCAGATGTTGACAAGATTGGGTGTGTTATTAACCAAAAATGTTCCTTATGTAAGGTTCCTAGGATTAAGGTATGCCTCCTTTTATTATGAACAAATTGTTTGTGGCAATTTTTTAGGATGATCTCTGTTTAGTTGATGAGCCTAACAAGCTAGGGGAATCTCTCTTGGAATACTTCTCAGTAAGTTTTGGAAGACGGCAGATGAAATCGAAGCGGAGAAGCTTGAGAAAGGAATATATGACGCTATATTGGGGATAGTCAAGAAAAGGGAAGAGAAGGTGAAGACCGGTGAGGCAGCTGACGTCGGGAATGATTTCCTAGGACAGCTTGTGAAGGCTTCTCGTGGCATGGACAATAGCATGAAAATCACAATTGATGATCTGGTGGATGAATGCAAGACATTCTACCTTGCCGGACAAGAAACCACCAATGCATTGATGACATGGGTCATGTTCCTCCTAGCGGTACACCCTGATTGGCAAGAGGAAGCGAGAAAGGAGGTTCTCCATGTGTTCGGAAACAATGATCCCGACTCTGATGGTATTGCAAAATTAAATACGGTATGAATATGGATTCTAGGTGCGGGGTTAATTTGGTTGAACAGAATAAGTTTAATCTCACAAAAATAAGTGCGGATGGCCTTATCTAGAATTTCTTTAATTAGATAGGCCAAGATTGATGAACATGATGCCTAATTGCCATAATTTCTTTGTTTGTGCAGATGAGCATGATTATAAATGAAACTCTGCGATTATACCCTCCCATCATTAGGATGTCGAGGCAAGTTGAGCAGCAACTCAGGTTGGGAAAACTTCTTCTTCCCGCCAATATTCACATCATAATAGGAAATCTCAAGCTTCACCATGACCCCAAAATCTGGGAAGAAGATGTGCTTCTCTTCAAACCAGAGCGATTCACAGAAGGCATTGCCAGAGCCATCAACAACAACCCAGTCGTATTCATTCCCTTAAGCTTTGGTCCCCGAATCTGTGCAGGTATGAACTTCGCAACACATGAGGTGAAGATCGTCCTTTCGATGATTCTACAATGCTATGCTTTCAAATTGTCCCCTGCTTACATCCACTGTCCAATTCAAGTCCTCACAATTGGCCTGAAGCATGGACTTCAAGTAATATTTCAACCACTGCAGCTTGGTTCACTGGCATATGAATAATGTCTAAGTCTGTAAAATGTTGTCCATTGATGCCTTCATACTTCAATGTCCTGTGTTGTGCTTCCAGGATTTGTCAAACATTAAAAGGGGCTAGAGGGACGCTGATGATCAGCGTATGATCCTTCTTAATCAGCATAAAAATATTGGGGTTTGATGCATCCTTCATTTACTATGTAGTACGCTATCTATGCACAGAGATGCGTGCCAACATATATTTGCTGGTATATAGAATTTGTGGGGCTCCATCCCGACCTGTGGAAATGTCTGAGACGAGGACAAGAAAAATGGAAGCAGGTGCACAATAAGAAATAGATCGGTTGATTATTTTATTCATTTTTGCTTTTTCATAGTATGTTAGGGCTATGCCTCTTCTATTGGCTCCATAAAAACCCTAATAAAATAAAACGACACAAAAAACTGCACATTGATACTACTGTTGTTCTTCCTTTGTTTTGGTCAAGTAAAATATATTTAAGTTGAGATGGACAAATTAGATCAAAAAGATGAAATGACAATGTTCATCAAAATGCGACACTAATCACAAAATTGCACGCCCTAATTGGACTATGTTTCCCGATCCAAAGAAGAAGAAGAAGAAGAAGAAGAACCTTGGACTATGTTTAGTCTTCGGCAACTTCAACATTGTTGAAGCTAAACTTGAAAATCTTCCTGGACTTTCAGAGCTTCATTAAGAAGAACCACCCAATGCTACCCAGTGTCATTAGTCCACTCACCACGTGCGTAACCTTGGTCACGATCGCTGACCACCAATGCGGACAATATTAAGCACATGACTAGCAGCCAGGCACGCCCAATCGGACCCGGTAGGCTACTCCACCATCGGTAGCTTCCTCCGCAGCCACACAAATGTTGCAAACTTGAGCAGCATCCTAAGGCTGTACAAGAAGTTCACCTACATGACAATGTTGGTGAAGTCCATGTAGGAGACGGCCTATGCTGATGAAGATGGACAACAAGATCCCCACCTAGAGAATGCCGAACCAATTAGACCTCGTGGCGAAGAACTTGCGCAAGATCCCGATATCCACCATGTCGTGGACCTGGGAAGCGCAATTGTTGAGTTGGGTTTCACAGAGCCCGATCACCGACAACACCGCACCGACCTTGATCCAGATGTTGAGCCATTTACCGACAGTCATGTTGGCTGCCACAGTGTGGAACCTGAACTCCTTCTTGCGCTTGGTCCACGGCGAACAGAGGATCAAAATAACAGAAACAAGTAAAAATAATTGGGATTGTGATGAATGGAATTAGCTTGTGTGCAAAGTAGACCTACTGTTTATCTAAATAGTTTTTGATGGGGACTGTAAATTTTCTTCTTGGATTTAAGATGAATAAAAGAGATTAGGTAAGAATCGATCAACACTTGCACATGGAAATAGATTTCCTTGAAATGGTTCAAGTTTGTTGTAAAACTATGGATGCACTCTTGCCCTCATTAGTATAAACTCTATTTGGAAAAGAAGAAATGGCAGGAAGCAAATGCTAGAGGCAAAACTAGTAGATATTTTCTTCTTTTATAAACGTTGCCAAGAAAAGAGTTGTTGAACATGGGCGAAGTAGTAGATATTTTTCTGTTTCTGTTTAAGTATTTTTTTCATTTTACTACATTGGGGTGTGGATATAGTCAATATAGGGGTGGAAAAAAGGGGTCCATATATTAATGTACCCCAATCTATTAAGAAGAGATGATATTTTTGTTGCCACAATTAAAATATTAGGCTATGGGCAGTCACCGAGACAAGTACTATAATAGGATTGGATAAAATAAAATATTAATTTGGGGGTGGGGATTTGTCATATCTTATCTTTTTGCTCGGTGAAACACTTGATATCACATTGATCCGATGACCCTCCGTTTATGTCACTTTGAACTGGCCAAATCGAAAGATGGTTGTCAATCTGAAGGACACAATCGTTATTGTTGTAAAGCTCTCGGAGGAAATCATCACATCACACCATTCAAAAGGGCTTTTGAGGAAGGTTGAATTCGGGTCAAAGTTTTTGAACCTTAATAAAAGTTATGCAGCTAAAATCTCCTCATGTGCAGTTGTTGGCTTTCTATTGGTTTAATCTAACAAATGGTATTAGAGTCGATAATTGATTGGTGGCCCCCTCCCTATTTTTATTAATATTTGATGAATATCTCAATGAAGAAATCTTATATGTGACTTCCTAATCGAGTTGGTGGATTGATGTGGACATCGAGCCATATCGAGGAGGAGGTGCTAGGGACCCATTGTCTATTCCTACTGGTTCGATTACTCGAGCGCGGGCCAAGCAATTCAGGTAAGCTGTTGGCGTCATGGTTCGTGATCTTCGACGTGGAGATGACCTTGGATCAAATCTTGAAGTCTCTTGGAAATCTTGACGCAATTTGATTATCTGGTCACCAAATATTTGACTAAGTCAAATATATATATATATATATCTTCTTGTTTAGGAATATTCTAAAATATGACGCATTAAATTTTTAGGGTTGGTTTTAGGGTTTGTGTGGCAGCTAGAATGCCTATATATAAGACTGATTGAATTTCTTTGGGGGACAGATATATTTTATTTTTAAGGAAAAGAATTGAGAGGTTTTCTTCTACTGCTCTTTTGAGGACTTGACCTTATCAAGATTCTCTTTGGGGGTCGATTCGACTTATCGAGCAAGATAGCGAATTCTTTCGCTCGTGGCGTCTATAACGTTGGTTGGTTAACACGCATTCGTCAACAGGTCACACTTATACCGAGGTTGCTGATCATAGGTTTGATTGGAGGTCGAGGTTCGCAATTCGCATCATCTGGACCTTTGTAGAACGATCTATCCGCAACGATTCACATCAATTTGGTATCAGAGCTTGCTTCTACAAGGTCTATTTATCTTTAAATTTTCTATTTATATTCAACAATTTGAGATTTATTGAGCTAGGGTTTTGGTTCTAGCTAATTTAGAGATCCGATTGCTTTTGTGCTTCCATACGTAGTTGTTTGCTGTTAGTTTTAATTTTTTTTCTAGCACCATAAATTGTATCTGAGTTCGTAAAAAAAAAGAGAAAGTTCGTCAAAAAAAGAAGAAGAGAAAGAAAACGCACACAAAAAAAAAAGTGCGCAAGAAAAAAAAAGATTCGGCAAAAAAAATAATTAGCCGAACGAAAAAAAAATCAAGAAGGCGACTCGTTTGTTAGTAGATTGAATTGAAACAAAATCAGTAGTGATTTGCGTTTCAATTGGAATTTTGAAAGTTGTACTTGTTGGTTTGAAATTGTTACTTGCTGAAACAAAATCAATGGTGATCTAATCTTGTTTGATTAGTTTGATTGATTGCCGTGAGGGGGTTGAGAGACAGGTTTTGAGTTCGATAAAGAGCTTATAAAAAGAGAATACGAGAGGAAAAAAAAGGCAAGAGTGTGTAAGCTTAATTGAGGGTGGAAAAAGCCTAGACTTGAGTTAAACACGAGAGGAGTGACAAACACCTTGAGAGAAACACGTGAGGGAGCGATTAGTGAGGATTTTTGTGACTAACGTTTACTTGCAGATCTAAAATATGTCGTGCGAAGAAAGCGTGAATCAAAAGGAGGTTGACTCCATATGAAGGGATGAAGCGCTCGTGGAAAACATCCAGCAATTGAGGGCTGTAGTGGAGGAGCTTAGTGGCCGAATGATAGGGAATGACATGAGGGTTGATGGTGACCGAGAGCTACCCCGAGGAAGGCCGCAACATCAGCGAGACACTTCTAGAACACGATCTAGAAGGCAACGACATTATGATGATGAAGAGGCCGACATGGAGGATGATCGAGATGCTCGATTTGGAAGGTGGAATGGAGCCCGAGGGTTTAGACACCGAGAAGATAATGAACTTGGCAATATCAAGATGAAGATTCCTTCTTTCCAATGGAAGAATGATCCCGATGCGTATCTAGAATGGGAGAAACGCATGTAGATGGTATTTGATTGCCAATGATACTCCGAGCTCAAGAAGGTAAAAATTGCAGCTGTTGAATTTACTAATTATGCTATAATTTGGTGGGATCAACTTGTGACTAGTAAGAGACGCAATGGTGAAAGACCGATAGAGACGTGGGATGAGATGAAAGCGGTGATGAGGAGGCGTTTTGTGCCAAGTCATTACCACCGAGATTTGTTTCAAAAGTTACAAAATCTCACACAAGGCAATAAGAGCATGTAAGAGTATCACAAGGAGATGGAGATTACCATGATCCGTGCTAATGTGGTGGAGGATCGTGAGGCCACAATGTCAAGATTTTTGAGTGGTTTGAGCCGAGACATAGCAAGGGTGGTGGAGCTGCAACACTATGTTGAATTGGAGGAATTGGTGGACAAAACCATCAAAGTTGAGCGGCAATTGAAGTTTGACCGAAATCACAAGAGTGGAGGAGGTTCAAATCAGAATTGGAGATCCAATTGGAAGAGAGATGAGAAGTCAAATTGGAGAGGAAACCACACCAAAACCGAAACCTCAAAGGAGAAGGAGAGGGACTATAAAGTTGGAACAAATCCGGCTTCAGGTAAAACCGAAAACCCTAACACTAGAACTCGTGAGATTAAATGTTTTAAGTGTTGGGCAGGGGTCATATGGCGAATCAATACCCTAATAGGAGGGTGATGATCATGACTGGACATTGTGTTATTGAGTCTGAAAGTGAAAGGGAAGAAGAGGATGATGAAATGCCACCATTGGAGGATTGTAGTGATGGAGAAGTGGCTATAAAAGGAGACTTATTGGTGGTTAGGCGTTCTCTGAGTGTGCAAGTAAAGGAGGAGGAGCATCACCAACAAAGAGATAACTTGTTTCATACAAGATGTGTGGTGAATGGTAAGATCTGTAGTATGATAATTGATGGAGGTAGTTGTGCGAATGTGGCAAGTTGTACTATGGTGGATAAGTTGGGTTTGAAAACGACAAAGCACCCTAGGCCTTATAGATTTCAATGGTTAAATGATAGTGGTGAGGTAAAAGTGTCGAAGCAAGTTCGAATCCCATTTGAGATAGGGAGATATAAGGACGAGGTAGTGTGTGATGTTGTACCTATGCAAGCGGGTCATATCTTACTTGGAAGACCATGGCAATATGATCGAAAGGTACATCATGATGGGTATACTAATCGTTATTTATTGGTGATGAATCAAAAAGACTTATACCTTGGTACCAATGACACCTAGTGAGGTGTATCAAGATCAGTTAAAGTTACAACAAGAAGCCAAGAGAGAGAGAAAATGTGAGAAATCCGAGGGCTTGCATGGTGTGTCTGAGACACAAGGAAAATGAGAGGTCGAGAGAAAGATTGTGGTAAAAACCGAGGGAAAAGAAGAGAGGAAAGAAAAGAGGCAAAATAATTTTTATGCAAAATCAAGTGAAGTGATGAGAGCTTTAGTTCTAGATCGACCAATGCTTGTACTTTTGTACAATGAGGTTTTGTTTTCTACTAACGATCTTGACCCAAGTTTACCTAGTCCTATTGTGTCTTTATTGCAAGAATTTGAAGATGTCTTTCTTGATGAACTTCCTGGAGGGATACCATCGATTCGAGGCATTGAACATCAAATCGACTTGATTCCTGGTGCACCATTACCTAACCGACCCACATATCGAAGCAATCCCAATGAGACAAAGGAACTTCAGCGACAAGTTAGCGAACTATTGGAGTGAGGGCATGTGAGAGAGAGTCTTAGCCCGTGCGCCGTCCTTGTTTTGTTGGTGCCAAAGAAAGATGGAACTTGGCGAATGTGTGTCGATTGTCGAGCAATTAATAACATTACGGTAAATTATCGACATCCTATTCCTAGGTTAGATGACATGTTTGATGAGTTGCATGGTTCTTGTATTTTCACTAAGATTGATTTAAAAAGTGGCTATCATCAAATTAGGATGAAAGAAGGTGATGAATGGAAAACTGCATTTAAGACCAAGTATGGATTATATGAGTGGTTAGTCATGCCATTTGGATTAACTAATGCACCGAGCACATTTATGCGACTTATGAATCATGTTTTGCGTGCTTTTATTGGTTGATTTGTGGTTGTCTATTTTGATGATATCTTAATATATAGTGGAAGCCCTAATGACCATATTGAGCATGTGTGAGCTGTCTTGCAGGTTTTAAGGGACGAGCAATTGTACGCTAATCTAAAGAAGTGCTCTTTTGCTACTAACAAATTAATATTTCTAGGATTTGTTGTTAGTGCTAATGGTACACAAGTTGATGAAGAAAAGGTCAAAGCAATCTGTGAATGGCCAACGCCTAAGACCGTAGGAGAGGTGCGTAGCTTTCATGGATTGGCGAGTTTTTATCAGTGATTTGTGAGAAATTTCAGCACCATTGCCGCACCTTTAATTGAGGTTATCAAGAAGCACATGGGTTTCACGTGGGGAGAAGAGTAAGAGAAAGCATTTAATCTGCTAAAAGATAAGTTAACTAATGCTCCTTTGTTATCTTTGCCGAATTTCAGTGCTACTTTTGAGATAGAGTGCGATGTTTCTGGTATAGGAATTGGAGCCGTGTTGATGCAAGGAGGGCGTCCCATAGCTTATTTTAGCAAAAAATTGAGTGGGGCAACATTTAATTATCCTACCTATGATAATGAGATGTATGCTTTAGTGCGAGCTTTGGAGACTTGGCAACATTATCTATGGCCAAAGGAGTTTGTGATCCACACCGACCATGAGACCTTGAAGTACTTGAAAGGGCAGCAAAAGTTGAATAAAAGACATGCCAAATGGATGGAGTTCATCGAGACTTTTCCATATGTGATCAAGTACAAGAAAGGTAAGGAGAATGTGGTAGCCGATGCACTTTCTCGAAGGTATGCGATTCTAATTACTTTAGAAGCAAAGTGTTTAGGTTTTGAGCATATCAAGGACTTATATACTGATGATGATGACTTTGGGAGAGTATTTGAAGCATGTGAACATACTACATTTGATAAATTCTATAAGCGTGAAGGTTATTTTTTTCGTGAAAACAAACTATGTTTGCCTAAGTGTTCTTTGCGTGAATTGTTGGTGCGAGAAGCGCATAGTGGTGGTTTAATGGGGCATTTTGGCATTAATAAGACTTATGGAGTGCTACATGAACATTTTTATTGGCCACATATGAAGAGAGATGTCACACATGTCTGTGAGAGATGCATTGCTTGTAAGCAATCGAAATCTACAACTAAACCGCATGGCTTGTATACGCCATTACCTATTCCAACACATCCTTGGACTGATATTTCTATGGATTTTGTGTTAGGATTGCCTAGGTCTAAGTATGGTAGAGATTCTATTTATGTGGTTGTTGATCGATTTTCAAAGATGGCTCATTTTATACCTTGTCATAAAACTGATGATGCATCTCATGTTGCTGATTTGTTCTTTAAGGAGGTTGTACGTTTGCATGGCATGCCTAGATCGATTGTTTTAGATCGAGATTCTAAATTTCTTAGCTACTTTTGGAAAACGTTGTGGAAAAAACTAGGAATACGGTTGTTATTTTCTACTACTAGTCATCCACAAACCGATGGTCAAACCGAGGTAGTTAATAGAACTTTAGGGGTATTGTTGCGTGCTATTATTAAAAAGAACATAAAATCTTGGGAAGATTGTTTGCCACATGTTGAATTTGCATATAATAGGAGCATAGATTCTGCTATTAAATTTACACCATTTGAGGTTGTCTATGGTTTTAATCCGTTAACTCCGTTAGATTTAACCCTTTTACCTGTTGATGAGCGTGTGGATTTAGATGGAGCAAAGAAAGCTGAATTTGTCAAGGCGTTGCATGAGAAGACGCACACAAATATTGAGCGCAAGACTGAGCAATATGCAAGGCAAGCCAACAAAGGGCGCAAGGAAGTGGTGTTTGAACCCGGCGATTGGGTTTGGATTCATATGCGCAAAGAGAGATTTCCTGAGCAGCGACATTTTAAGTTGTTACCGCGAGGGGATGGACCATTCATGATTTTGGAAAGAGTTAACAATAATGCCTACAAGCTTGATCTTCCAAGTAAGTATGACGTTAGTGCCACATTTACCGTTTCTGACTTGACTCTTTTCGATGCCAGTGATGATTTGAGGGCAAATCCTTTGCACGGGGGAGGGAATGATGTGGACATCGAGCCATATCGAGGAGGAGGTGCTAGGGACCCATTGTCTATTCCTACTGGTTCGATTACTCGAGCGCGGGCCAAGCAATTCAGGCAAGCTGTTGGCGTCATGGTTCGTGATCTTCGACGTGTAGATGACTTTGGATCAAATCTTGAAGTCTCTTGGAAATCTAGGCGCAATTTGATTATCTGGTCACCAAATATTTGACCAAGTCAAATATAAATATATATATATTCTTGTTTAGGAATATTCTAGAATATGACGCATTAAATTTTTAGGGTTGGTTTTAGGGTTTGTGTGGCAGTTAGAATGCCTATATATAAGACTGACTGAATTTTTTTGGGGGACAGATATATTTCATTTTTAAGGAAAAGAATTGAGAGGTTTTCTTCTACTGCTCTTTTGAGGACTTGACCTTATCAAGATTCTTTTTGGGGGTCGATTTGACTTATCAAGTGAGATAGCGAATTCTTTCGCTCGTGGCGTCTATAACGTTGCTTGGTTGACACGCGTTCGTCAACAGGTCACGTTCATACTAAGGTTGCCAATCATAGGTTTGATTGGAGGTCGAGGTTCGCAATTCGCATCATCCAAACCTTCATAGAACGATCTATCCACAACAATTCACATCATGGATGGTGTTCCCTAACTTCCCATTGAACTTGTCTAAGTCAAGATGATTGAGATAGAATCTGAAGGTCGAGTTATGACAATGGCGAAGAAGGATGCTAGGAATAAAGGGAGGGAGCCTAACACAGGAGGCCAAAATGTGAGGTGAGGATTTATTGAGATGCATATGTGAGGATGTTAGGCAAAAGAATTCTTACATAGGGGATGTGCTGCATTGAGGAGCTGTTAATATATCCTAATTGAAATATAACTCATTTGTTTAGACTTTTGAATGAACCTGGGTCTAACTAGATGTGTTAATGGATTTGGACTTGACTCCTTCTTCGTGATCTCTTGAAGTGATCCAGACTTTTGTGGTGCGTCTCAATAAATTTTGTGTATATCTATCATGTGGCTTAATCTTTTTGACCCACGATTCTAAAAAATAAATGCTCTCTATGGATTTGGATATCTACATGAACATTATATTATAAAAGCAATAAATCATCTAGAAGACAATTTTCAAAACGATTGATCATTTCTATTTAGACAGGCAGACCCCTAAAGTGCCATAACTTGACAGAAATAGACACTTAAGTGCCATAATTTACGAAATGTACATTTAAGTGCCACATTTTCATAAAAGTGGGACACCTGAGTGCCATCTCCGGCGAAGTTGGCTGGAAATCATACGTGGCATTAAAATATTAATATTTCTTGCCGATGTGTCTCGCCGGAGAGCTGAGTCAGCTCGAATTCACCCCAAACGACGTCATTTCGGGTGTTGGCCAAAATAGATTTCTTAAATCGGCCAAAACGACGTCGTTTTGGCATAATTTGAATTTTAATATAATATAAAAATGATTTAAATTAAATTTAAAAATAAATTTATTTAAAACATTTAAAAAAATAAATTTTAAAAATTACAAAAAATTTAAAAAAGTTACAAAAAATTTAAAAAAATTTACAAAAAAATAAAAAATTTACAAAAAATTTCGGCCCCTAGTCACCTCCTTTTTCTAATTTTTCTTTTAAAATTTGTTGTCAATTTTTTAATTTTTAAAATTTTATTTTAAAATTTTAAAATTAATTTAGTTTTAAATTTAATTTAATTAATTTTTATATTAAATTTTTTATCACGTCAGCACCAAAATGACATCGTTTCAAGTGTTGGCCTGAATAGAGCCCTTAAATCGGCCAAAACGACATTGTTTTGGCATAAGTTGAATTTTAATATAATATAAAAATTAAATTAAATTAAAATTTTAAAAAATAATAATATATATTTAAAAAAAATGGAGAAGGAGGAGAAGGAAGGCAGCCAGCGGTGAGGGCGGAGCCCTTGTCACCGCCGCCTCCTCGTCGTCGCCGGAAGGTGGGGGAGGGTTGGCCGGGGCCGCCTCCTTTTTTTTTATTTTTAAATTTGTTAGATTTTTTAAATTTTTTAAATTCTTAATTTTTTTTAAATTTTTAAATTTTTTTTAAATTTTTTAAATTTTTATCTTTTTAAAAAAAATTAAATTTTTAGATTTTAAATATTTTTATATGTTTTAAATAAATTTAGTTTTAAATTAAATTAAATTTTTTACCACGTTAGCACCAAAACGACGCCATTTTGTACTCGCTTCGCCGAAAAATTGATACGTCAGCGTTTTGGCCAGATTTTAGCCGGATTGGCACTCAAGTGATCCATTTTGCTCCGATTTTGGCACTTAAGTATACATTTCGTAAGTTATGGCACTTAAGTGTCCCTTTGTGCCAAGTTATGGCACTTGAAGCATTCTTTTGCCTTTCTATTTAGCATCTCTAATACAAAAATCATAACCATTTTCCAATATATTATGTGAATTTGTCGTGTCGTTCCGAAAGCAATTTATTCCATGCTTTTTATTAAGAAAAAGAATATCATTCTACGTGTTGATTAAAAAAGAAGATTATTCTCTATTTGATGGAATGAAAGTGATTATCCTAAACCAAATCGGAAAACTCTTGTGACTCTAATCCATAAAATGAACAATCTGTTGAGTTAAATATAAAGTAGAAAAGAGAATTAGGAATTTTCTATATATTTCGATATATTAAAAAGAGTACATAAAGAGTCTATTTATAGCCTTACATAGAGAAAATCAAAGAAAATCAAATTATATATCCGTAATCAAAATAGATATAGAAAATTAGAGAAAATATCTTAAATATCTTTAAAAGATATTTAATATCCCAATATTGTTAACATCCCCCCTTAAATGCAAGTTAAGTTGAAACAAATCAACTTGAGTTTGAAAAATAATCTAAACAATGTCACAAAATCTTCAATTAATTTAGCTGGATCCAAGGCGAGGCAGCGTGTAGTGGGGCATGTGATGGTTGCAACTTTTGCTGACAAGAAGATTTTAACATGTTGATTGTCAAACAGTGGCAAATTTGGTGGTGTAGTCGACTTCTCAAAACAAGAAATGAAATTGAAAATCAGAAAAATTGAAGCCAAGTAGCATGCGTCTTTTGCAATTAACTTTGCCGTCAGGATAGTAACTTAAACGCGGGCATAATGGCTGACGTGGTTACAGTAAGCAGATAAGCTAGACACTGCTGAGGGAAAAGTTACTATATGAAGACGCATCTTTGCAGCATTGAAAAATACCTCCACACAAAAGAAAAGCTCAACTTAGCCATATGTCAAAGACATTGTAACACAACCACTGTGGTGTTTACTTAGACGAAAATGATGCACTTGGCCGAACAATGTCGAGTAGCGAGGATGGATTTATTTGCTTGGATGCATAAGTGCAAAGCAGGCAGAAAACAACATAGAATAGAGAAATTCTTTGGGACATCGGGTGCAAAGTGCACTTAGATTGCGAAGTTTAATACAAAATAGAAAAGAGAATTATGAATTTTTTGTAAGTTTCAATATATTCAAAAGAGTACATAAGTAGCCTATTTATAGACTTATATAGAAGAAATAAGAGTAAATCAAATTAGATATACATAATCAAAATGATATAGAAAATTCTTTACTTCTCTCTCTTCTACATTCTTCTCACAATTGCTTTTACAATTGATTTTCCCCGACAACCACTAGGAGACAATATTAGGTGGTCCTGGACTGCTAGGTTAGCATGGTCTCAGGCCACTCAGGAAGCAACACATGGAGGTGTGGGGCCTTCGAATTTATGCACAAAAATAATTTTCTTTGTTTTTCACCTTGAACATCCGTTGATCCGTGATGGTATGTGATCGTCTCACGACCAATTCTTATGATCGAATAACCTTTCTATGGTTGAATACTCTATAATTGGACCTTTGGTTACCAATCCTAAATGGCCAATTGACTCATGATCGGCCTTCGGGCTAGCTCATGGCCAAGTCTTGCCTTTGATGTACCGGGCTTTGGCCTACTAGTCGAGGCCAAAATAGGGAACGAAGACCTTGACTTCAATGGAATTGCCAAGTTAAGGACGCTACAATGAACTGATCTTTGTCTTGATTGATTTGGTAGACTAGAAATGATCCTCCTAACAACATATTGGCATGCATGATTATTTAAGTCCAAAACTCAAACTCATTGATACTCTATATTACTAGAATTATACCATTTGCAACTCTGTTTGAGGAACACCCTTGTAAGTAAGCGTTGACGCTCAACCATCAGTAATTGTAAAAAATTTGTTGGTAAAAAATAAGTAAATAAAGGCTAGTAAGTTTCTACGTAACTTGCCAGAACTTTTAAGAAATTATCGACTTGGTTTGTAGGTTGCGAATTATTAATATCGTATTACTTTACCAATTTTTTGATCTACTTGGATTGATTTTTTACTTTTACTCTTTACTAAAATAATCTAAATCTTGCACCTCAACATATTGCCTGTTTAAATTCAAAACCCTTAGAACTTTCGTGACACCCAAATGTTGACATGTAGAATCAATACATAATTTTTAAAAATTCTTCAAATTTGAACAATATTTTAAATTTTGGCGAGAAAGTAAAAGAATATAAATAAACAGGTCCTTTAGTTGCATAACCTACCAACGCTTTGAACTGTCTTTACATATAATTTCTTTTGGAGCAAGCGGATCATTACTGATGTAAAGGGGGAGCTTCAGGTAAGCACTCCAATTAAGGTTGGTGATTTCTAAAAATATTTGTAAATTTAATAGGTTGATAAGTAAGGTAAATAGAAATTTGTAACTCAATAGTTAAATTGGTAAATTCTTACCAAAAAAAAAAGATTAAATAAATGTAGGTAAACAACTTAAATGAGATTTAGTAAATTAAATTGGTAATCCAATGGGTGAAAATGGTAAGTTACACAAATGAAATTGGTAACTTTATGTAAGACTTGATAATTATAAGGCGTTTTTAAGAAAGACAAATAATAGTTGGTAAACAATAACATTAATTCAAATGAGAGTTAGTAGTCCAAGACTAGTTTGTAATTTAATCAGAAATAATTGATGGGTCACTTAAGTTAAAATTGATGAATTCATATAGAAATTGAAAGGTTAAAAGAATTAGCAAGAAAGGCAAATAAAATTTAGTTAAATGTAAGAAATGTTGATGAGTTGATAAAAGTGTCGTAAATTACCAACAAAGTCATTGGGAAATTACGTGACCAATGACTGTCAACAGTTTTTTGACACTTGACAACTCTTTCGTATACTAAGGACAGGAAAGAATTGTTCTATTGGGAACGAAACAATGAAATAGTCCTTCTAAATTCTGAGTTGTACGTGTTGTCAAGTAATGTCTTCTCTTGCGTGCAGATCAGCATGATCATGAACGAAGAGCTCCGATTATATCCTCCTGGGATTGGGTTTACTCGAAAAGTCGACCAGGAACTTTGGCTAGGGAAACTTGTTCTTCCTCCTAACATTCAAGTTTACGTAGCTAACCTCAAGCTTCAGCACGACCCTGAAATCTGAGGAGAAGTTGTGCACCTCTTCAGACCGGACCGATTCTCGGAAGGCATCCTTAAAGCTACTAACAACAACTCAATCGCGTTCCTTCCCTTTGGTTTCGGGCCTCGAATGGGCGTGGGAATGAACTTCGTGATGAACGAGGTGAAAATCGTCCATTCGATGATCCTGCAGCGCTACGCTTTCAAACTGTCTCCTGGGTACATCCACAGTCCAGTTGAAATCGTCACGACTCGCCCTCTGCACGGACTTCAAGTTGTATTTCATCCCCCGTAGCTTGTTAATCAGCATATATGTCCCAGTTAATGCTGAGATAACAACGTACAGAGACTACTTTTAATGCCTTCGTGAGCTTGTGGGTTCTAGTTTCATGAAAAACCTATTAAAGTTTTATTTTAATTCAAAGATGTGTTCTAGGTCACAATTGGGTTGGATTGACCTACGTTTAACTTAACGGATTAGACGAGCTGTGTTTTGGATCAGGTACGTATTCATTAGATGTCCGTTCCAAGTTTCTTGAAATATAATTATCTAATGGACCGCGTACAATTGACCAATTTATGTTTTGATCCTGATGGATCTAATGAGCGGTCGAGTCATTCATCAAGTCCTATCAGATTCGTGGTTCGATCACCCCCTGAGGTACCCTCCTGATTTGACCGACTATGCGGTGGCTAGGCTACCTTTATCTGGGTGTGGTGATCAAGCAACGGAAACAGAAGGCCAAATTTGTTTTTGGATCTGCCATTAAAGATTGTGTGGGTTGGGACTTTTCGAACTAAGCAAGAAAAAGATGAAAGCGAGTGATACATGGTCTTGGTGTTTCCTCGTCACGTCCGATGTCATCCCCGTGTTCACGATTGTGTCCTTTATACGTTGGCCCTTGAATTTTTCATCGATCTATGTCGCGTCTTGTAAGCGAGATTATTTGCTAAGAAACAGTTCCGGTGTCGAGAAGTCGGCCAAGACAGCTTGTGTCATGTAACGCTGGTCGAATGAGAAAACGAATCGAGACCCGTGTCTCTAATTGAAAAGTTCGACGAATTCTCTATTCATCGAATTCTCAGTATGGTTTGGCTTTGGAAAGGGCTTTTCGACAGATTGCGCACATGCGAGGCGCCAACCTGTCGCGGGCTTGGAGGAGAACCGGGTTCATGCACAACTTGTTCATCACGATTTGGATTGATTTTAATAATTCCAGATCGGCAAGGAAGTCACGCATGACGTTAATCAGTTCGTCCCTATCGTACGTTTCCTCTGAAATGGAGCCAAAATGTCAAAGGTGGACCGAAAGAACTTTCCCGACATTTTCCCAACAAAGGTTGTTTAATCTTGATGGTGGCGCCGTCCGGCTCATAGAATCTTCCGAAAGACACAATAAATACCTAAATCAATCGAACATTTCCATTTCATAAGAGAAACCCAGTATTTCACTGTTTTCATTTTCTTTATCGTTTGATCCCCTTATTATACCATGCAATCGGTCATCTTCCTGAGCTCTCTGTTTCTATTTCTTCTTTGGTCTCTTGCCAAGCTCTTGCACAAGCTATGGTGGAACCCGCTTAGGATACAGAGGATGATGGCCCAACAAGGGATCTCTGGCCCTCCTTACAGGTTCCTCCATGGAAGCACCAAGGAAACAATCAAGATGAAGATGGAAATCAGGAACACGCCCATGAACAATCTCTCTCACAACATATTCCCTAAGATTCACCCTCAAGTCAACACATGGATAGACACATATGGTAATTACCAGAATACTAAACTTAAGTTTCATTAGTGTCATGACGCTCTGATATTGAACTTTTGTGCAACTTTGTAGGGAGGAATTACCTGAATTGGCACGGACCTCAAGCTCAACTAGTCATCACAGAGCCAGATCTTATTAAGGAGGTGCTGCTTAACAGAGAGAAAACATACCCAAAAACAGGAACTAAGGACTTTGCCAAGAAGCTTATAGGAGATGGGCTCGTGAGTACAGTCGATGGCAAGAAATGGGCGAACCAGCGTAAACTCGCCAATCACGCTTTCCATGGGGAAAGTTTGAAGGTAGTTGAACTCAATCGAAAAAGAGAATTGTCTGATTTGAGGTTTTACTAATTATTTTGGGGGGATTGAAATTGCAGAATATGGCACCGGCAATGGTGGAGAGTGTTCACACTATGCTAGGAAAATGGAAGAATCAAGAAGAGAAAGAGATCGAGGTGTTTGGAGAGTTTAAGTTATTGACATCCGAAGTGATTTCAAGAACTGCGTTCGGGAGCAGCTATGTTGAGGGGAGGAACATCTTTCAGATGTTGACAGGATTGGTTACGTTAACATCCAAAAATGCTTTCAATATAAGGTTACCGGGAATAAGGTATCGCATATTTTTTTCTAGGAAAATTTTGTTTTGACCATTTTTATGATGAAGAAGCTAGAAAATACAGTGATTATCACTTTTAGAACGAACTTTAGACATCTGAACTTGATTATTCTGACAAGTTTTCCAGGTGAGTAAATGCATTCGAAGGAGGCACACTGTTTTTTGATAACCATTCTTCTCACTAAAATTACTGATGTGAGATCACACTTAGCAAGCTGCTAATTTCTGACGATGGTCGGGCAACAGTTTTGTTCATTGTGCAAATGCAAACTTCAAGCCTCAAAAGACTTAGGACATTTCACGTCTCAGAACCAGAGTTTTAATTAGGCCTAACTAATTATGGAATTTTTCTGAATCCTGCTGGCAGAAAGCTTTGGAAGACAGCGGATGAAGTCGAAGCGGAGAAACTTGAGAAAGGCATACGCAATTCCATCTTACAGATGATCAAGAGAAGAGAGAAGAAGGTGATGGCCGGTGAAGAAGATGGCTTTGGGGATGATTTCCTAGGACAACTTGTGAAGGCTTTGCACGATACGGACAAGAGCAAAAAATTCACGGTAGATAATTTGGTGGATGAGTGTAAGACATTCTACATCGCCGGACAAGAAACTGGCAACTCAATGATGACATGGATGTTATTCCTCCTAGCTATTAATCCAGAATGGCAAGAGGAAGCAAGAAGGGAGGTTCTCAATGTATTTGGGAATAAAGACCCTGATTCCGATGGACTAGGAAAGCTTAAGAAGGTATAGAAAACAACTCAAGTCTTGGTCCCGGTCAACCTTTTTCGATTCACTCGAATTGTAGGTTAGACATGATGACTAACTAAACATTTTCCCTTTTTCATGTGCAGATTAGCATGATCATGAACGAAACTCTGCGTTTGTACCCCCCTGTAGTCGGCTTGACTCGAAAAGTTAGCAAGAAACTGAGGTTAGGGAGGCTTGTTCTTCCTGCTAATAGTCAGATCTTTATACCGACCCTTAAGCTTCACCATGACCCTGAAATCTGGGGGGAAGATGCGCATGAATTCAAGCCGGAGCGATTCTCAGAAGGCATAGCTAAGGCTACCAACAACAATGCGGTCGTGTACATCCCCTTCGGCTTTGGACCTCGATCTTGCGTCGGGATGAGCTTCGTGGCGGCAGAAGCAAAAATCGCCCTTTCGATGATCCTCCAGCGCTACACCTTCGAGCTGTCCCCGACGTATATCCACTGCCCAGGTCAGCTCCTGACAACCCGCCCTCAACATGGACTTCAAATCAGGTTTCATCCTCTACAGCAGTAATTCATCACCGCATGATGTTCAGTCGCCAATGTGCATGGATGCCTCCATGGATCCACGCAACAATGGCCTGTGAATTCTTGGTTCCAGAGGTATGTGATATTTGTAGGTATCAAGTTGTCTTTCTTTTAATTTCAGAAGCACTATTCCTTTGTGCAGTGTATTCGATTTGCCAAGACTCTTCACGGTGTACAATCTTGTGTTCTGGTTCTCGTAAGTAGTTATTTTATTTTTTAGGCACGTACCTCATATGTGTGCATGGTCATGTTTAGTGGAACTTAATAATGATTTACCATATTTCTTACCGAATAAATGCGACATTCTGGAAGTACAGCTAATGCGTATACTGGACTAAGGCAAAGAATGAATGTCTAATGACCGATGTTTGGATGACAAGAATTATCAAAATCAGTCGACTTATTTTACCTCATCTACAAATCATATAAACCAAGTTCATTTCAAGTTTCAACTGTTGATCACTTTGGGCTCAATGATGAAACCGCGTAATTAATGGTTAAGATGAGATCGATATACCTGATCTATAGACTATGACAGCGTTTGCAGCTAGTCCCTCGTTCACCTCCATCGTCTCTAGTCCCGAGCTCCATCCATTCGCTGCACGACCATTCATTGAAATGATTGGAGGTTTCTACTCTTTCTGGGCGAAACGAGAATCCATTCGCTGTACCCACCATCGACCTCTGGTTTCCTAGTATTTGAAACTTGTTTCCGATTGGGGCTCTGTACTGTCTGACAGCTCTCAATGGTTGAATTTCCACCAGCAGCACCGCGGTCGGAGGTGCATCCGGTCGAACCATCCTCCCTCGCTTGAAGCTCCGGCCAATGATCCTTCCTACGTCCCACAGCCCCACAATTGAACGGGGACTCAACACCTTCACAAGGCTGCTGAAAACTCTGCACAGGTCATCTTTACTTCGAAAACGAACCTCAAAAGGAATGCCCAAAATCGATGCGCACTCCATTAATCAACAGCAGCTTCTGGGTTTGTGAAGTCTTTTCAAATGAATTGCCATTCGATCCTTCGTGTCAAGCATTTCCACGGCTTATTCTGGCAGCGGATCCTTTAAATGAGGAAAATCGCTAATTTTTTGAGATACTTTGTGTTATATCTCTTTGTCCAAAAGCACAAAAAAATTCAAACCTTTTATGAACCCCCATTGCAATTTTCAAGAAATGTTGAATAATAAACATCTTAAGATTAAATCTATATTAAACCATTCACTGCTGTGTTGTTATGAACAAATTCTAGGTTGAATTCACCGATTAAAGCTAGGTGTGTTTGGGAACACTTCCCCAATGCCCCTTGGGCCTCCAAAGCCTGTTGGCTAAATGCAAGAACCACATAATTGTATTTCCAAAGGCCCCAGCCTAAGGCAGATCCGAATGTACTATGGAATTTTGGCATTCTCGAAATACATATCTTCAATTTAATAATTATTTTATTCTGCTTTTGGATAGATCATTTTCCCCACGGTTTGCACAGAGGGGTTAGATGGAGGTGGATAAACTCTATGTTTAAATGTCTCGAATTTAAATTCAAAACAAAAAGCTGAATTCCAGAAATAATAATATTAATAATGAAAAAGGACTTCTTGCTAACAAGAAAAGCCGAAAAAATGGAGATTTACACAAATCTAAGTTTCCTGTTCAGCGTTGAAGTCAAACATGATATTAGACTTTGATCATGAAAAAAGAGGACGAAGAAGTTAATATTGGAGTCGGAGTTGCAAGAGGAAACAAATATTCTTTCCTGACCCACACGGGAGGCACTTTAAAGATTTGGAAAGTCCACTGTGGACTTGAAGACCATACATTTGACCATACATAGAGAAGAAGACACGCTATTGGAGATTTCTTGAAGCACTGCTGCTTTTGTGTGAGGGCTTGTTGTGGTTGTTGATGTACAGAGGACTTCATCGTGGGGTTTCAAAATTCAAATAATTACATCCGGATGCTAGTATTGAAGCCAACTAAATTTTTGCGGTAGGAATTTGTATATAATTCCTTCGTGAGATTGATAAATTATTGGGAAAATTTCAAATAAGGACCCAAAGTGCCATCATTTTCTCAAAAGAGGACTTGAAGTGAAATTTGTTTCAAATAAGGACCCAAAGTGCATTCATTTTCTCAAAAGATGACCTAGAGTGGATTCTGTCTCAAATAAGGACCCAAAGTGATCATTTAGTCTCAAAGAAGGACCTCATTTGCCGGTCGGTGAATAGATGCATCTCCGATGCATATTCCGGTAGCTTGATCAATGGTATTTTTGTCTAATTTTTTTTTTTTAATTTTCGGTTGTCTTGTTCTTTATTATTATTTTTTTTTTGGGTCAATGGTGGCATTGTTCATCAACTTCTTTGTCCCATGTTCGTCTTCTTCTCAAGAACATCAGACTTGGGAAAGGCTGGCGAGCGCTGGCCGTTGGTGAGGGCCGGCGAGGGTTGGACGCCCATTGCCGATAGTAGGCGAGGGCCACTAAGCCCTCGTCGGCCGTGGGTGAGGGCTTGCAGGCCGACCCTCGCCAGATCTGGCGAGGGTGGCCTCGGTTGCGGCCGGCGAGGGCCGTCGACCCCTCGTTGGCTGTGGGCGAGGGCTTGCAGGCCCTTGCCGGCCCTTATTAGTGGCTGGTGAGGTGGGCGAGCCCTCGCCCAGGGCTGGCGAGGGGCGACCTCGCTGATGGCCGTGAGGGGCGACCTCCCCCACCTCCGCCCACTACTCCACCGACAACCTCGTCTTCTACTAGGCCTACGACTTGGACGCTCGCGTCGCTTTCTTCATCCCTTCCTCCCACCACTGCTCCTAGATCGACGACTTCTTCAACTACCCCTTTTGCCCTCAAGGACCTTCTTGTAGGGCCTCGATTTGGATGGCCCCCCTCCCCCATGGCCAGCGAGGGCTCGATGGCCCTTGCCCGTTGTCAACGATGGGCGTCGAGCCCTCGCTCGCTGCTGGTGATGGGCGTCAAGCCCTCGCTGGCCCTTACCAGCGACCGGCGCTCGCTGGCCTTTCCCTAAGTTTGATGTTATTGATTTGGGAAAGAAGAAGTGAACAGGGGATGAAGAAGATAATGAACAGGGCAACCAAAAATGGAAAAAAAAAAAGAATTAGACGAAAATACCCTAATCAGGCTGCCGGAATATACATCAGAGATGCATCGATTCACCGGCCGACGAGTGAGGTCCTTCTTTGAGACTAAATGACTACTTTGGGTCCTTCTTTGAGACAAACTTCACTTTAGGTCCTCTTTTGAGAAAATGATGGCACTTTAAGTTCTTATTTGAGACAAACTTCACTTCAGGTCCTATTTTGAGAAAATGATGGCACTTTGGGTCTTTATTTGAAATTTTCCCTAAATTATTTAACAAAAAATTATGGGGCTAAACACCGCTTGAGTTATTGGGTGTAATTAGGACGTGGAAACACTAAGAATGTTAAGTTATTTGAGCATGATTATAATCTCTTTTGTATCGTTCGATCTATAATGAAATTCATTGCTGCTCTCCTCATAGACATATGAATAACATAAATCATGTATCAAATCTATTTTTTTTTTATCTATTTTATTGTTCGATTGCTTGCTTTTGCGGATTATTTGAGTTGAAGTGAATCGATGATGACGGAAGAAGGAAAAGTGAGAATCTACAAATTTGAAGGAAATGATTTTGATTTCTAGAAGATATAGATTGAGGATTATCTCTACCAAATAAAATTGCACTTGCCCCCATTAGGGGAGAAGCTAGAGACGATGAAGCAAACTGGTTAGGAATTGCTAGATAAACAAGCTTTGGGCATTATTCGGCTGACGTTGGCCTGTAACATTGTGTTCAACACCATGAAAGAGAATACCATCGCGAGTTTAATGAAATCCTTGTCGGATATGTATGAAAAGCCCTTTGTGATCAATAAGGTCTATTTGATACAATGTCTATTTAACTTGAATATGAGCGAAGGTGCGTAGTTGCACATCATATCAATGAATTCAATGTGATTATTAGTTAATTTAGTTCAGTTAAGATTGACTTTGAAAATGAGGTATGTGTTTTGATTCTATTATCTTCATTACTTGATAGTTGGAATATCACTATTATTGCTATTTGTAATTCTTTTGGGTCAACAAGCTTAACATTTCATGAGGTTCGAGATTTAATTCTAGAGATAAAGCATAAAATGCTCTCCAATGCTAGTATGATTAAGAAATTCCTAGTGGATATACTTAGTACGACGAGCTACTTAATGAATAGATCCCCATCAATTGTAATTGGATGTCTGACTCCAAAGGAAGCGTGGTTAGGTAACGTTGTCAATTATTCTATTTTTAAAATATTTGGTTGCCCATGTTATGCTCGAGTGAGTGATGGTACGCTCGATGAGAGGGTAAGAAAGTGCATGTTCTTAGATTATGCACAAGGTGAGCAAGGCTATCGGCTGTGGTGTCCAGAATTAGATTCACCCGTTATCAGTAGAGAAGTTACATTTGACGAGTCTCCAATACTTCTAGCTATGACTGATTATAACAGTTTTTATACGGACTTGAGATAGAGTTGCAACCAGAAACTCCTAAGGCCGCGGATACTAGCGAAGTAATCGATACAAGATGCTTATAGCGAGGTGGAGCATATAGAGCCAATGATTGTTCTAACTACTAATATTAACAAGGTATGTATTTGGTCTACTAATAGGTATGGAGGCAATAATGGTTTTGCTTTATTCGTGGTTGAGGAGGTTGAGTTGAAAAATCCTTGCAAAGTAGTTAAGCGTGTGTGTGGAGTTGGTGTTCTAACGGGATCCTCAATTATAGTGAAATTCAAGTGAGGCTTGAACATAGGAAATATTTGTGGCATTTGAGCCCATTGGGGGTTGTCGGAGAGTAGCAGCAGAGTTAGATTTTTTAACCAAATAATTGTAACTTGACTCAAATATCAAGCCAAAGTGGAGATTATTGAAATATGTCTTGAGTTTAAACCTGAAGCAAAAATTTGAATTTTAGAAATAATAATATTAATAATGAAAAAGGACTTTGTGCTCGTGCAAAATTTGCTACCAAGTAAAGCCGAAAAAGGGAGATATACACGAATCTAAGTTTCCTGTTTAGTGTTGGAGTCAAACGTGATATTAGACTTTGACCGTAAAAAACAAAGAAGTTAAGATTGGAGTCCAAGTTACAAGAGGAAACAAATATTCTTTCTTAATCCACATGGGAGTCACTTTCAAGAATTGGAAAGTCCATTGTGGACCTAAAGACCATATATTCAGCCATCTGTGGAGAAGAAGGCACGTTGTCAGAGATTTCTTGAAGCGCCATCGCTTTTGTGTGAGTGCTTGTTGCAGCTATTGATGTATAGAAGACTTCATTGTGAGTTTTCAAAATTCAGATAATTACATATGGGTGCTAGTGTTGAAACCAATTAAACTCTCGTGATAAGAATTTATGTATAATTCTTTTGTAGAGCTTCTTTAGCAAGGAATTATAGAGCTAAATTTCGTGTAAGTAATTAAATGTAATCAAGACTTGAGAAACACTAAGAATGTTTGAATTACTCGAGTGTGATTGTAATATTAGTTATATTGCTTAACTTATTCATATCTATTTTATTATTATTCGATCGTTTGCTTTTCTAAGACGTCACCGGGAGGTGGCACTACCTCAACAACTGTCGCCAGGGGGTTGTATTACCTAGGCAACAAGGCTTGAGGTTGCGAGACCTTAGGCCCCCTTGCCTTGGGTCATGTGACCTCACGCAAGACTATTGGTAGCCAGATCTTAGCTCGCTAGCGGTTGGCTTGCACCAAATCTGACTCGCCAATGGCAAATGTTTGAGATTTTTTACTTTAAAACAAATTGGCAAAAATCCTTCACAATGCATAGTTTTCTTTTCTAATCGCCATTTACATAAAAATTGCTTTACGATGTATTTTTAAATTACATTTTGCTAAATATTATTTGCATTTAAAAAAAAAAACCTTTAACCTAATCTCCTTCGCATTTCTCCAAAAGCTTTCCCCCAAAGTGTTTCTATAATAGCATCAGGTAGAGCGTTTTTGTAGCTTAAATAAGCATGACACATATTTGTGTGTATATAATGGATATCACGGATGGATAAGTCCCACCTAAAATGAATATCAGAACAAGGCACTTTTTGTCCGCTATCAAGCGCAGAAGATTCCCACGATACAAAGACAAATGCAAAATCAATAAATAATTTGAAAATAAAGAAAGGACCAAGAAACTTCGAACTCGAGGCTTAGGGAGGAGTTCAGGAGTTTCGTTGATTTCACTAACCCAGAAGCTGGTTTCACTCTCCTCTTGTTGTTCATCGTCCTTTCAGAGCCCAACTCGATTCTCTGGGAGACGCCATGATCGTGTTCTGGACCTCTCTGTTTCTACTTCTCTTCTCAGCTCTCGCCATCGCTCTCCACAAGCTATGGTGGAACCCGTATCGCATCCAGAGGACGATGGCGTCACAAGGAATCAGAGGCCCTCCTTACAAGCTCTTCTATGGAAACACCCGGGAGATCCTCCAGTTCAAGAACGAAGCTTCGAGCAGACCCTTGAACCTTTCTCACGACATCTTCCCTCGCGTCCAGCCTCACATCTCCACTTGGACTGGAACATACGGTGAGGTCGCGAAAATTCGTGTAATATTCGTCGTCTCGGAATTCCAATCTGTTTAATTTTACGTGGATTCTGATCTGTGGGTGTTGTAGGGGCAAATTATCTGAGCTGGTATGGTCTTCTGCCTCGGCTGATTGTGACAGAGCCTGAGCTGATCAAAGAGGTGTTGAACAATAAAGACAAGGCCTTTCCGAAACCTGAAATGGATGGGTTTGTCAAGAAGCTTTTGGGCGACGGGCTCGTGACGACGGAAGGTGAGAAATGGGCGAAGCAGCGTAAGTTGGCGAATTATGCTTTCCATGGGGATAGCTTGAAGGTACAATTTACATGTTCACCTAGGAAATGTTATCCGATGTTGTCTTTGATCACCAAAGATGGAATAGTAGAGATATGAATGAACACAATGAATGACTGAGTATTTGGAAACACGATGTTGCTTGAAAATTGTTGGCCCATGCTGAAGAATTTAATTGATTTCATCAAATGTGTGCAAATGCAGGGTATGCTTCCAGCAATGGTAGATAGCGTCCAGATGATGCTGGACAGATGGAAAAATCTACACGGCGATGAGATCGAGGTGTACCAAGAATTTACAATATTGACTTCAGAAATAATTTCCAGAACTGCATTCGGGAGCAGCTATGTGGAAGGAAGAAATATCTTCGAGATGTTAAGGAAGTTGACCTTGATTGCGTCCAGAAACGCTTTCAATATAAGGTTTCCAGGAATCAGGTACTCTCTCTTCTTTCTATTTTTCAGTTTAATTGGTCTGATAAGCCAATTAGTTGGTTGTTAGCAGAATGTCAAACCAAAAGTATACAGAACTTGTCCGACAATATACTTAGGCATTAGAATTTCTGTTCATTCTGGTGAACCGAGTTGATATGAGGGGGTTTTGGTTACGTTTTTCAGTAAATTGTTGACGACGAACGATGAACTTGAGTCCGAAAAGCTTGAGAATGGAATACGTGATGCCATGTTAGGGATAATTAGGAAAAGAGAAGAGAAGGTGAAAGCTGGAGAATTGGATGATTTGGGGAATGATTTTCTGGGACTGCTTGTGAAGGCTTCTCACAGTGATGATGAGAGTCGAAGAATTACAATTACTGATCTTGTTGATGAGTGCAAGACCTTCTACATTGCTGGGCACGATACCTCAAATTCCATGCTTACATGGACTGTCTTCCTCCTGGCGATTCACCCAGACTGGCAAGATGAAGCAAGAAAGGAAGTGCTCAACGTGTTTGGCAATCAGGATCCAGATCCTGATGGTATTGCGAAACTGAAAACGGTAATTTCTATTCATCTCATTTAGTTCTAAAATGTTCCTTTATTGTTGTCATTTCTGCATGGCGAAATGATTTACATATTATGTGCTCTCTTTTCGCTATAGATGGGAATGATCATAAACGAGTCTCTGCGATTATATCCTCCAGTTGTTGGTCTCATTAGGAAAGTTGGTACAAAAACTAGGATTGGAAAGCTTGTTCTTCCTGCCAACATTGGCCTATACATCCCGAATTTGAAGCTTCACCACAACCCTCAAATCTGGGGTGACGATGCACAGCTTTTCAAGCCGGAGAGATTCTCTGAAGGGGTTGCTAAAGCCACCAACAACAATTTGGCGGCATTCTTCCCTTTTGGCTTGGGACCTCGAACTTGTGTGGGTTTCAATTTCGCAACTGCGGAAGCGAAGATTGCTCTTTCGATGATTCTGCAGCACTATACTTTCTCTCTCTCCCCTGCATACGTCCACTCACCTACTCAACTTCTCACGACCAGCCCAGAACACGGACTTCAGGTGATATTTCATGCACTGTAGTGTGGTGATGTATGTGCTCGCAGCAAGTTTGTACATTCAGAATCAGAAGACAGTTGAACTTGTCATTGGCTAGTACATGCAGTCATGTATTTTGGTGCATCCAGGTTTTTCTGCCCCGCAGTCATCACTGTGAATAACCAGGTTTCGAATGCTGAAATAAGATTGCATGCCAAAAGATAAAAAAGCAACAGATAATTGGTCGCAAACTGTGTACAACAGAATAACGTTATACATAGAGTTATCAATTTGCAAATCTGTTTTAGACAGTGATGTTCAAGGCCTTTGCTGGGTATTTGTATACGACCCGTTTTATTTACTACTTGACTTAATAAACCGATTTCATTAAAGTAAGTTTTAGTACTTTTAAGGTTATTCTATTAGAGTTCTACGCTAGCACTAGCATAATTGTTGCCAAATTTGAGGATAGTCTGTATGCCTTCTTGTTTGACTCGTTATATTTATACTGAAGAATACGTGGTTAGTCTTATCACGTGGCACTATGACAGAGTCTTACCTAATAATTGTCCTAAATCAAGAGTTTACTTGCTAAACATTGCGGATGATGCGCGGAATACAGAAAGTACTTCCATTTTTATTTTTATCTTTTTACATAAAGCCGTAAGATATTTGAATAATTTATAGAACACTGGTCATAAGTGCAAAATGGAGTTAGCTAAAGCCTTTCCAAATTCCAAACATACATTATTCAAGAGAAGTAATGGACCCAGCAATATGAATTTTCTCAAGCAATAAACCTCTCTATATAACGTCATCACCAACAACAAAAGCTAACCCCTTTTTGTCCCTTTGACGAGACTTAAGTTGCTATAATGACCCTTTTCTCTGAAATTCTCCCTCTCCCCCTCCAACCTGTCAAAATGAATCATAAATTTATTTTTTAACCCATATTTGATGGATCGAGTTATTATATGTATTAGTTGATTTAGTAAATGGGTTTAAGATGGTAAAACCCAAAATAATACGGGTTTTATATAGGTTTACAACTTATTAAGACTCAAGCCACTTTTATGATTCTCTCTTGCCCTCACTCAATCTTGTGCTCGCTTATTATGTGCTTTCACCTTAGTTTGGATATGATTTTTCCTAAATTGGGTTAAATAAGAAAGTGTTTTAGTAGTGTGGGTCTGGTATGTGTTTAGTATAAATTGAGTCGGACATGTGTTTATAAATTTGTATTAGATGAAAATGAATTAATATGGATAAGAGCATTTTCGACTTGATCCGACCCAATAGTTTGATGGATTTACCCTCCACCATGGCACCCACTCAACCTCCCCAAGCAAGGTACTTGCAAGAAGATGACATCTCCTAACAATGCCAAAACCTCCTTCCTTCCTCCCTCACCAAAAAAGCTGGGTCACCACCTCTACCTACCAATACCAAGGCTTCCGGGTTGGCCCAAAGCTCTTGGACGGCGTCCAGGCTTGCCAAGACCACTTCCAAGCCCAAGATCTGTGTCCTCATCGCGTCCTCAAGTCCCACACCACCTGGCTGACGGCCATTCTCTTATGTCTGTTGAACCGAGCCGAGTACTAGGGCCCAACACAACACCGCCCTCTCCTCACCCAAAGCCCCCACAACCTCGTGCCCTTCTTGGAGCTCAAGATCTACTTCGCGCAACAGTTGCCCAACCTCGCCTCCCTCGTGTCCCAGATGCCCTCCCACCCACTTGCCTTAAGCTCCTGCGGTCGGTCAAGGACTCTGGGCGCAATTGGTATTAGTAATTTAAAACATACCGCCGTGTGAAAGCATCAGATAATGCTGGGAGCATGTATTTGTTTGGGTTTTTTATGAAACCCTCTTTGCGGGGCAAATTGGCAGATAGATGTGCAAGAATATTATTGAAAGACTTGGCCTTGTGCTTGCGACTTGTGATGTATATCATTGACTTCATTTTTAAACACCAGTCCAGATTCAGTGTTGGATCCAATACTGGATCCACGCTGCCCCGGACACGAACCACCCAATGAATATTTCAATAGGTTGCTTCGCTTAGTCCAAAATAGAGGTAGGCGGGCTACCTATTAATTGTTATTAAAGGACCAACGGGATACGGATGCTACTTCTATAGAAATTATAATATGCATTTCGCAAGACGACAAAACATATTTTGGGTTAGAGGAGTTACTTTATCGTGTTTTAGAATGTGCAAGTGTTCGACCGTTCAAGGCACTATATGGGTATACATTTACTGATGTATCCGTATATCTCGAACGTGACAGGGAACAAATTGGAGGACTGAGGATGTGTAGCTTCAATAGTTTGAGAACATTGGAGGCGAACAAGAGTGATAAGTTATCGACTGGACAAGAGACCAAGTTGCACTTTAGGAAAGGCGAGGTCGGATATAAAGTCTAGCCGTGGATGAAGTTTCCAAGTGATATTGTATTTTATGTAGGTTTTTCTCTTGACAATTTGTTAGGATAATGTTAACACTAGAAAATGACTAACTTGTGATCTTATCGGCAAGTAGGAAGTTTAAACAAAGTTTCATCAAGACTATAAGTTGCCAAGGTATAAAGCATTTGACAATTTAAAGAGAATCGACACCTCACTAATGAAGTTATCAATATTAGACATTTTAGAAATTATCGACAAGGGCCTTCATTAGTCAGTGAGAGTCATTGTCAACTATTGCAAATGTTTGTTGAGTGTTGAAGCTCGAAGACAAAGTTGATGGATCAACACAAGTACATGGTTCCTGAATAGTTATGCCTATAATATTGGGATTAATAACTTCTTATTGATAATCATTGCTAAATGATAGATGATCATGTCTAGAGTTTATAACTTTTTATCAATATTTGCATATCGGATTAGGAGTTATGGAAGATTTAAATCAAAATTATGTGTAAGTAGTTGCCGGTGGTTTATAAATACCTATGTTGTAATTTTTTTCAAGAAATCGCCCGATCAATCACATAACATATATTCCTGCAAATTAACATTTATCCTCTTTATTCAGCGCACTTTATCATTCTCACACCCTTTAAATTTCTAGTCTTCGCACTTTAAATACCTTTAATTTCACAACCATTTGCTTTCCTGGCCAAAATCAACAAATAGCCCATTGTACCTAGATATATATCAATGTCATCCTTTCGAAATATTTCACTTTCTTGGTCAAAGAGATAGTCAACTGTAACTTGTGTCTCTTTGCAAGATATTGTTCGAGAAAATAAATAAAAGAATGATATAGGACAAGGTTTATGTGCTAACGCCACATGCAGGGTAACTGTTTATCAATATTTTGAATTTGGAAAGTACATAAGCCTTAAGTTGTAAGAAAGTAAATAATCTATGATTCCAATTTGGAAAGTATTCATATAATATATATTCATTGATTTGGTATGCCAAATTTAATTGTCTTGCTCTTCATCTATCTTGCGTTTATTAAAAAACTGCCAATAAACTTGCCACCCAAGATGCCAAATTTGCACTAGAGAGATAACCAAGGGAGAGGAGATTAAGGGCAACGACTATAATATCGGCATGTTCAACAATTTGATGGGTCCAACGATGGATGAGATTTGTAAAGACGTGATGTGTTCTACAGGTTTCTATTGACTAAACTTCATCTTGAAGTTTTGTCAATGGGTATTGTGCCTCTCTGCAAGGCATTGCTCGAAAAGAAATGAATGAATTATGAGACAAGGTCCACGTGCTAATGGCACATGCAGCTCGCTTATTCATCAAGATTTCGATTAAAAATTTAGCTAGGTTGCATTACTATATCTTTGAAATTTCACATACTACAACCCCTTCAAATAAAACAAGTTTCTTCTCTTGATCTTTACCGAGAATAAAATCATGTATTTTGCAAACGATATCTTTCTAATTTGAATTTTTAAGGGAAAATGCCACTAAAAATCTCAAATTTTACTTACTGTGACATATTTATCTTAATTTTTTTTGTGATATGTAAAATATCAAACTTGTATTTATGTGATATATTTACCTCAAAATTTTGTTTGTGACACAAAAAAACCCATCTTTTACCTTTGTGATACATTTACTCCAAACTTTTCTCTATAGCATAAAAAAAAAAAACCTTATTTTTTATCAATGTGACACATTTATTTCAAAAAAAAATTTCTATGATATCAAAAATCCCAAAAAAATATCTATGACGCCAAATTTTTGGGATAAATGTGTCACCCGAATACGAGTTTGAGGTTTTTGGTATTACAAGAAAAAAAATTGAGGTAAATATATCACATTATACAAGTTTGGAATATATGTGTCACATAAGTACAAGTTTGGAGTTTTTTGTATTACAAAAAAAATTGGGATAAATATATCAGAGTGAGCATAGTTTAGGATTTTTGGTGGCTTTTACCTAATTTTTAAAGAGGAAAAATCAGTAAATGAAAATATCGAGCAATTAACGAAACTACCTTATATATTAGTAGAAGGTTATATTAACTTGAAATAATGATTCCCCCACTTTCGAAGGTCAGTAGATTATGAGCTGCTTTTCCGTTCGAGAAGGATCGATAAAACAAGGACCTTGCGACTTTCAAATTTAATAATACATTATGAACCCGTTTTCAATTTCACAAGTGGGTCCATTTACTTTTTTAAAAAAATAATCATTTTACACATTCAAATTGCATCGTATGTTATCAACGATAAATTCGCCTCACAAGTGAGCACGTTTATTCATCAGTAGCTTACAAATAGAATAATGATTTTACTTTTTCAAATTGCATATTTCATTATCCATAAAATTTCGATTCTATGAGTGAGCTTGTATATTGGTCGGACATACCGCCAAAATAATTACGTTATTATTTTCAAATCACATAGTAGATAATCAATTGCTTTAGGTTGCAAATTGAGTCGCTTATTTATTTATAACTCATCAATGAAATAATAATTTTAACATTTCTATATTCTATACGATTTCAATTCATTGTAAGATTCACAAATGGGCTCATATGTTCGTCTGATTTACCCCGGTTCACGTGGACCTCGCTGGAAATTACAAGATTTTGATGGCTTTCGGGGATTGGACGTGCATGCACCCTAATCATTTAATAATGGCTCAGCCTTTCCTAGGCTGGATTCGACGAATCTGGACTGGCCAGCGACACATTGGTATTGTCTAAGCGTGATCAATTTTAGGGTAGATATATCCCAACAAGAACTCAAACCTATCACGTTAAAGTTGGTTCCAATTTTTAAATCGGAAATTGAACTAGTTGGCTCCAGATTAGGTATGAAACTCGACCAATTAGTTTTAGGCTGATTCAGGTTCAAACTGAAAAACCGGTCTACCTTTTCCCTAT
This sequence comes from Eucalyptus guilfoylei, assembly GCA_016097605.1. Lineage (NCBI taxonomy): Eukaryota > Viridiplantae > Streptophyta > Magnoliopsida > Myrtales > Myrtaceae > Eucalyptus > Eucalyptus guilfoylei. Next base: position 43,442,960 of record CM027862.1, on the reverse strand, counting down.
TCATTTTTTTATGTCATTGCTTAATTATATGCACATTTTTTGGGATAAAAACATCACAAGTGACATAATTTTCATATGACGTTCACTTAAGTACTATAACATTTTTTTATCACTAAAATGACATGGCTTTTAAAAAACATTCATTGAGTGTTGTACCTTTTAAAATCTGTTCACCTAACTGTCGAAAATCTTTTAACGTTTTTAAAATAATTATATCGCTCAAGTGATTAATTGAAAAGTAATATGACACGCAACTAATAATAATAATAATAATAATAATAATAATAATAATAATAATAATAATAATAATAAAATGATACTAAGATGAGCACCATACAAAAGTTGTGGCATCTGTGATATCCTTTTTTTCTCATATTTTTGTTGAAACTGTCACTCAGGAAACGATAATGAACTGTTTATGCTGAAATGTTTGGCCTCATTGTTTTTGCAAAAGTTTTTAACTAAGAGACTAATAGGGTTTGGTTTTGAAACGCTTGAAACCCGATTCTACTGCGAACAAGCCTTGATATCCGTTCAAAGCTAGTTCAACTTGAGAGCCGAAAACTGAACAGTTGAAGACTGGATAAAGCCGGTTTGGTTCGCTTCCAGTTCTTTTACTCGTCCTTAATGTGTTTTAATTAGTCAGTCTCTATCCCACGTTTTCTTCGAAATGGAGCCAAAATGTCGGACCAAAATGAACTTTCCAACATCCTCCCAACAAAGTTTATCATTTTCTGACCATGTCATCCCCCAGCTCATAGATTCCTCCGAAAGAAACAACAAATGCCTGATCAACATTTTTACTTCACAAGTATACCCTCTATTGTAATTTTCCCGTTTGCCATTTCCTTTCTTTGTTTGCTCCCCAGAAAGAGCTATGCAATTAGTCATCTTCTTGAGCTCTCTGTTTCGGTTTCGGTTTCTGTTCTCTTCCCAAGCTACTGCACAAGCTATGGTGGAACCCACTCAGAATACAGAGGATGATGGCCAAGCAGGGAATCACCGGCCCTCCCTACAGGTTCCTCCATGGAAGCACCAAGGAAACAATCAAGATGAATATGGAAGCCAGGAACACACTCATGAGCAATCTCTCTCACGACATATTCCCTAAGATTCAGCCTCAAATCAACACATGGATAGGCACATATGGTAAATACTAAAAGAAAACTTTGCTTTATTAGTGTTGTGAAATTTGATATTTGAGCTTTCGTGCAACTTTGTAGGGAGAAATTACTTGAGTTGGCTCGGACCTCAAGCTCAACTAGTCATCACAGAGCTAGAGCTGGTTAAGGAGGTGCTGCTTAATAGAGATAAAACATACCCGAAAACAGGAAACAAGGACTTCTCCAAGAAGCTTCTAGGAGATGGGCTTGCGAGCACACCCGGCAGCGAAAAATGGGCGAAGCGTAAACTTGCCAACCGTGCTTTCCATGGGGAAAGTTTGAAGGTAGTTGGGCTCGATGGAAAAGGAGAATTGTGTGAGTTGTAGTTTTACTAATTATTTCTGGGAAAATTTGAATTTGCAGAATATGGCACCGGCAATGGTGGACAGTGTTCACACAATGCTAGGAAAATGGAAGAATCAAGAAGGGAAAGAGATCGAGGTGTTTGGAGAGTTTAAGGTACTGACATCTGAAGTGATTTCAAGAACCGCGTTTGGAAGTAGCTTCGTCGAAGGAAGGAACATTTTTCAGATGTTGACAGGATTGAGCTTGTTAACATCCAGAACTGCTTTCACTATAAGGTTACCGGGACTAAGGTATCTAACATTTTCCAGGAAAAATTTGACTTGGCAATTTTTAGTATGTAGAAGCTAGGAAAATCCAGTAAGCATAGGCCACTATTCTTTTGAACTTTAGCTTTTTTTAATATGATAATTCTAACGAAACTTTCCAGTTGAGTAAATGTATTTGAAGGAGGTAATTCTTTTTTTTAATAACCATTCTTATTGCTATAACTACTGATGTAAGATCACACTTAGCAAGCTGCAAATTTCCGATGATGGTCAGACAACGACTTGTTCATCGTGTAAATACAAACTTCAAGCCTCAATGGACTAACGCATTTTACATCTCAGAATCAAAGTTTCAGTTAGGCCTGAAAAACTATGGAATTTGTTCTGAATCATGCTGACAGTAAGCTTTGGAAGACGGTGGATGAAGTCGAAGCAGAGAAACTTGAGAAAGGCGTACGCAATTCCAACGTACAGATGATCAAGAGAAGAGAGAAGAAGGTGATGGCTGGTGAAGTGGATGGCTTTGGGGATGATTTCCTAGGACAGCTTGTGAAGGCTATGCACGATATGGACAAAAGCAAAAAAATCACGGTCGATAATCTGGTGGACGAGTGCAAGACATTCTACTGGACAAGAAACTGCCAATTCATTGATGGCATGGATGTTATTCCTCCTAGCGATTTATCCAGAGTGGCAAGAGGAAGCAAGAATGGAGGTTCTTAATGTATTTGGGAATAAAGACCCTGATTTTGATGGACTTGGAAAACTAAAGAAGGTATAGAAAACGATTTTTGAGTCCTGGTCTCGGTCGACCTTTTTCAGTTCACTTGAATTCTAAGTTAGACATGATGCCTCACCAATTATGTTTCCCTTTTCATGTGCAGATTAGCATGATCATAAATGAAACTCTGCGGTTGTACCCCCCTTTAGTTGGTTTGAATCGAAAAGTTGGCAAGAAACAAAGGTTAGGGAGGCTTGTTCTTCCTGCTGATATTCAAATCTTTGTACCAATTCCTAAGCTTCAGAGTGACCCTGAAATCTGGGGGGAAGATGTGCATCAATTCAAACCAGAGCGATTCTCAGAAGGTGTAGCTAAAGCTACCAACAACAATAAGGTCGTGTTCATCCCCTTTGGCTTTGGACCTCGATCTTGCGTTGGGATGAGCTTCGTGATGACTGAAGCAAAAGTCGCCCTTTCAATGATCCTCCAACGCTTCACCTTCGAATTGTCCCCAGCGTATATCCACTGCCCAGTTTATAATTTCATAAACCGCCCACAACATGGACTTCAAATCATATTTCATCCTCTTCAGTAATTCATCACCACATGATGTTCAGTTGCAAATGTCAATTTGACAATGACTTGTAAAATTCTTGGTTCCAGAGGCTTGTGGTATTTGTAAAGGTATAAAGACATTTTTCTCTTGATATCCATACTACTTTCTCCGTGTATAGTCTATATGGTTTGCCAAGACTCTTCATGGTGTAGAATACTGTGTCCTGGTTCTTGTAAGTCATCAATTTTTAGGCATGCGCCTCTCACGTAACCTGCTCTATAGATTATGTAAATCAAGTTTATCTCAACCATTGATGACATGAGCTCGATGATATGACCACATAATCAATGGTTTAGATGATAAAGAGACTGTAGCTAGTCCCTCATATGAGAGAGAGAGAGAGAGAGGGAGAGAGAGAGGAGCAGAAAACGATGGTGATGACGAACGTAGTGCGTTCAGGCCACCGCAGGTTGGCAAAGTCAATGACAGTGTCGTGAAGAAGGCGGCAATAGAACACTATTTGCTCGCGGAAGAAGAATGGAGAAAAGGGAAAACGTAAGCTAAAATGATAATAATTAGTTTAAGATGTGAATTTATCAGGGGGTTTCAATTCATAAAAGATTCAATATTGATGATGTCAATGTTGATAAAAAAAATGGTGGTCGGAATCGCATCAAATATAAATAATTTTCAGTAATATTTCACTAGATTGAGTTGAGGCCAATTAAGCCCATCCATCTTGCCACCAAGTGCCATTGCAAAATGTCCCTAACCGATCTTTAATTCTTAAGAGGTTGATATTCCATCGAACTCGATTTGTAAATTAATCCAATATTCTCCAAACCTCAACCACCAATTTTCTTGAGATGAAAGTTCATAAAAATTCTCATCCGGAGTGTTCAGAAAGGAAGATTTTTCAGGAATTTCGAGACCACCATACATCTCTTCAGTAGTAAAGAGAGACATGAAGTGATCTTGAAAATCAGCAACGAGCTCTTCCTATCCTTCCCCATCGATCGCGAGTCTAAGAGTGGTATTATTTTCTAGATCAACAGGAATTTGCAGGCCTTCACAGCCATGGTTCTCTGAATACCAAAGAGCCTTTTCTGAATCTCCTTTTTTATGGAACGCTTTACCAAATTTGGTCTTGTTCGAATCTTTAACCTCTTTTGTAATGGTGTCTATGGCTCTTTGCATATCATTGTTTCCAACATTACAGATGTTTTCTACGAAAACTTCTTGGTCTAAGACTCATACTAGACTTTTAGATCTTTAGCTTACAATCTGCTTTAACAAAATCAGGGTTTCTATTTGTTAGGAAGCCCAACAAAAACACTTTAAAAGACCATGATTATAGAATAAACTTGTGACAAGCGAGCCCATATCCACGGAATCAATTGGGCAAGACTAACTAAATTACCATGTTAGATAGTCTAATCCAAAAGTTAGCTTATAGATGAAAATATCACTTGTATATAAAGAGCATATATAACCCTGTAGAAAAACAAAGTCTACCTTCAGTCTCCAGGGCTAAGAGAATAAGAGAGCGCTCCGGATGTAGACGAGTTAGATGAAAAAGGGTGGCCTCGGGGAAAAGAAGTCTCCGGTTCACATCGGAACAGGCTCTGTCAATTCTTTCGTGGACCATACCGCCAATTCCATGGCTATAGGTCCAAGTATATTCCATCATGTTACACCAGTTCATGTAGCGTTGATAACATTACTGGATTTGTTAACAATGCTATGGCCGCTACTCTTTTTCATTTATTTTATTTTTTAGAATGGATTTTTCATATTTTTAAAATTTTGATTTTTGATTTTTTTAATTTTTTTAATTTTAATTTTAATTTTCTTTTTTCTTTGTTTTCCATCTGTCGCTAGCCACGGCGATAGCTCACGACCAGCCACCGGCGAGCCTCGAGCTCACCGATGAGCACGAGGCTTGCCGCTCCCCAGATTGGCGAGCGCGAGCGTTGAGCGTTGAGCGTTGAGCTCGAGGCTCGCCAAATCGATGAGCGCGAGCTTGAGATCGATGAGCTCGAGGTTCGCCTAACAATGGCTGACGACTAGCTAAGAAAGAAAAAGATGGGAAAAAAAGAAAAGAAAAATGAAATTAAAAATAATTCGAATTAAAAAGAAAAAATAATTAAAAAATAATTCGAATAAAAAAAGAAAAGAAGAAGAAGAAAGGGTAAAAGGAAGTGATGATTTGTAGAGGTGTGAGATAAGAGAGATCAAGTGAGTAAAATGTTTTTCACTTTTTAAAAGTGGAAAACACTTTCCCTTAATTTAGAAAACTTTTTTTCCTTTATGGAAAACATTTTCACCAAAGAATTCATTTTTTGTGAAACAAACGCTAGAAAATCCGGAAAATGTTTTCCTGGAAATTATTTTCCGCGAAACGAACGGAGCTTAAATATCAAAATGTATAGCATAATGTGAACCAATATACAAAACATTCATGCAACAATTATAATCAAAAGTAGAATTCAAGATGCAATGAAAAGATCAACGATCTCCAATTATTGTTCGAGATTGCTCGGAACTAGAAAATTACAAGTATGTTAAACCATATATATACTATTTTTGAACCAAGCTCTACACAACCTGTATACGGTCCCACAGAGAAATACAAGTAAAAAGGAATAATCAATACACTTATACCTAAAAAATACGCATATTTAGGGTTCTATATGCATTTTTATACCTTTCAAAGAGTGTGTGACGCATGTGCCAGGGCAAAATCCAACTCTAAGCCAATTCGACTAGTTCAACTAGTCGATTGGTTAGACCGATTTAACTGTTGATCGGTCAATTAGGTTAGTTGTTGAGTCGGATTGAGTCGAGTTGCTGATTGAGTCGATCTCCAATCGAATCAGATGGTGACGTCACTAGGTTGGCTACCGATCGAGTTGCTGACGTCATTGATGACATCAATGCCCTAGGCACCAATTTGCATGTGGCCGCCGACGCCAAAACTTCTAGCCACATGTGGAGGCGCGTCCTGCATCTTCTGACGACGTGCCATCTGCCGGTTTGGTCGTCTCAGCAAGTTCTTTCATCCCATGTGATCAAAATTGATTTCCTCCAAAAAAAATATTTCAAGAATGGACCATAATTGAATGGTCGACTTCATCCTCCAAATCTATTCTTCACATCTAGTTTGTTTTTGACCATTTACGTTGCAATTTCCGAGCAATAAACATGTAGACGATATGAAGTTCAACCTTTCGATCTCCATATCAAATAGCAAGTGAAAACTTGATGGAAAAACAAAGCAAAGATCCTAACCTAGCTATAATACCAAAGTTGGAAAAAAGTCGGCAAAAGAAACGACTAACTTTTCATTACTCAACAAAAGCGATTGCTCAAGAATATATGTTGAATCACCGGCGCACAATGGATAAATCTATGATTTCACAATGGTCTGAATAAAATCACAATGAAAATATTCTTGTTTCACAGTGTTAACGCCGATTGTCTTAAAAGCCTTTTTGTGTGTTGTTGTCTTAGATGGGAGGAGACAAAAAGAGGAAGAGAGAGGGGGGTGGGGGGATGTTCGCTTTCTTCATAACATTCTTTCTTTTTGAGTTGGTTATCCTTATCAAGTCATGTGGGAAGTTATTTAACTTGCCCTTAATAGATAACTCTTCACATCTCTTAAAAATTTGTATTTCCATAACATTATATCAAAATGAATCATTGCATCTCAATCGTATCATGTCTGTCATGGACGAACTATTGCAATATAACTGTAGGAAATGGGAATGAATGGAGTGCAAATTCGACATTTTCAAACCAACCCGTATACAGTCAATTTTCAAATCGATCCAATGCAATGAATTCGACATTTTTCAGACCAACCCGTATTAGATGCGGGGAACATGCTAGGCCACCAACCAATTTTCAGATCACACTTCAATGCCATGAATTCGACATTTTCAGACCAACCCGGATTTAAATACTAGGAACTTTCAAGAGTTGATTATGATCCTTCAACAAATTTTCTTTCAATTGCCAAAGTAAAATAAGAATTTCCACATTTTCCATGATTATTATTTATTTTTGAATTATTATCTTGAAAAACCTCAAGTTAATATAAATGTGATAAATTTATTCAAGACTAATTTTTAGATTATAAAAAATACTCAAATTAATATATTTATGATAAATTTACTCCTAATTAATAACGTGGACTTGACCGAAGCTAAAGGAGTTGATATATTAGTAAGGTTTAATTTAAGATAATGTATTATGGATGCATTTTAAGTGAGTAGGGTGGCTTCTGATCTGCACGAGACGGAGGAAGCCCTTGAAGGGCGACAAAACTAGACTTTCGAGGTTGTCGTGTCGAATTCATCCATAAATTCTCATCAATTCCTCAGCGAAGCTGGGCAGGCGGTGACATTTCGATATCACAATAAAGGAGTTTAGGACCGTACGAGGGTTCAAATATATTTTCGTATTCTACTTGCCCACTGCTCCGTCTCAGTAAATTTGATGCGACTATATTCTTTAAATAATCATGAATAATGAATATAGGTCGTAAATCACCCTTTGGATTCGTAAACCCTTCAACTTTGTGGGTTCTAATTAATCAATAGTCATCATCACTCGTTTTTTTTCTTCTTCTTATAATTAGTAATTAGCCTTCACGAAAGAAAATTTCACTATGGAGTACGTTACTTGAAAATGTTAACATTATTAACTAATGAAGGAACTAGCACAGTAAAAGGCCACAAATTGTTGTGACTAAATGTATCTATGCTTAGTAATTTCCCTCCAATAGTCATAATCTTCTTGTAAGTCTTTCTAAACGTCAAGTTAGTAATCATCCTTCAAACGCAGTGATTTACCTTAAGTCTCATAAGGTTAAATTTTCTAGTGTTCATAATTTCCGATAAAATATCGCAGTTAACTTAACTTTTCAGTAAATTACTTTTGACCCTATTCTAAGTAACTTACCTTAACGAAAAGTAACACTCTTTTACACTTCATAAATTCAAGGATCCTACTAGTGAGTAAGTAATTGTCCTCGTACATCATCATTTTCCATAATTAATAGGAACATCGAAAATGTTGTACCGTAACTAAATCATCCTAATCCATCATAATAAACAAGTTTAGGGCGAAAGTCTTTTTTTTTTTTTTTTGGGTGAATGTAAGAGATATATTGAACTTTAACCAGAAGCTATACAGCTATACAGCTATACAGCAAGGACTCGGCACAAAGAACTTACACTCATGAAGACATAACACGTCAAGACGAGTGGAATGGTGCTCAGAAAAAGAGCCACAAGCAACAAAGGAGCAAACGAAAAGCCAAAACAGAGGCAACAAAGCAGCCACAACAACGGCCACCAACAAGGAAAAAAGAGATCTCCTAAACTAGGTGAAACCGCAACAGCTACGCAGCAGCAACCAGCCAAACAACAGCAACAAAGAGGAGAAACCAACAGCCAGCGGCGAACCTATCAGCACGCAACCACCAACCTGCGAACAAACTAAAGCATCCCCCAGCTTCATTGAACCGAATAGTTGAGCAACAGTAGCATCACAAACCTAAAGCTGGCCCAACATCACAAAACGGGGAAGCCAGAGACACGCCAAGCCACAACCGAAGCTACGGGGCAGAGTTGGACTCCACAGGAGCAAAAATAATCGGGTCAAAACCCCAGCAGCGCTACATCCTCCTATTCCACAAGGTGTGCACAACATTGTTGAAGGTCAATGCCTTATCCTTGATGACTTTGATGAGATGATTCTTCAAGGTCGGGACTACTAATGCCTGCTCCCTGAAGATGATGCTGTTTCTCTTCTTCCAAATTACATGGCAAAGGGCTCCAAAGGAGAATCGAGTGATGCACTGGTAAAAGTCATTACTAGAGAGAAACTTCATAGCCCAAAGGAGGTTGTCCGCCCAAGTCCTGTTCTGCCAAGGGAGGTTGCATCTCATAGCCCAAAAAGAAGCTAAACTAGCGGTGATACAGCACCCAAAAAATAGATGATCAATAAAATCTGGTCTAGAATTGCAAAAAGCACAAGTGACGTTGTCAATCCTTTCATAAGAAAGTAAAAGAACCTAGATAGGGAGCCGGTTCTTAACAATAAGTCAAATGTTGAATTGATACCGCGGAATGATCAAGTTGCTCCAGACAAAAGCAAACCAAGGAACCACACCCTTCTTTGGCCTGACTAACTCCCACACAGAAGCAACCGAAAATAAACCGGAGGAGCTCTCCAGCCAGCAAAAGTGGTCCAAGTTCTGGGTCAGAACCGGGAGGGGATGATCCCAAGCCAGAATCGGAGAAAAGATCGGCCAGATCTTTTCTCCGATTCTGGCCAGGCTCTTAAGGCCGTCTCTTGAGTACTAAAATAAATTTGTAAGATAAATTTTGTAAGATAAATCGGCGAAAGTCTTTCTTTCTATTTGTAAGATAAATTTTCATTTTCTTTAACCTTCCGTCTCTTGAGTACTAAAATTCTTCATTGTGTCATAAATAACTATAAGATAACTTTGAATCCTGTAGAATTGCCTCTCTCTATTTTCCGTAAGTAGTGATATTTCTTATCTTATAATAAGTAATGTATCCAACTTGTAAGTTATCCTTTAATCCGAATGGTATAATAGCATCATTCATTCGTAAATTACCAATTCTTAGTATATTTGTAGCAGAATACTTTACTCTACCGTGACTAAGTAATAGCTTCATAAATTAATCGGTTCGTAAGTCACCTTTCTGTTTGTAAGATTATTTTCTGTTGTTTCATAAATCATATGCCCTGTTTGTAAATCAGAGTTTCTATGTACTAATTTTTCCCTTTTGTGTCGTAATAGATAATTAAAGTCCGTGTATTACCTTTCCTATTAGTAGAAGACAGGCCCGTTTCTCATTGTGATAAGCAATTAATGATGTTTGTAAATTTTTCTTTCAACTTGTAAAATAGCGTCCATCCGGAACATTTACTTCGTTAGTCACCGACAAATACCACGCGTAAATTACCATTCCATACTAAATTGCACGCACCTTTCGATGTAATGGAGGACCTTACTTTACCGTAGCGAAAATAGCAGACTCGTAAAATAAGTTCTCCGTTTGTAAAAATATTTTTTGTTGTTAGACAAATTGTTAAAAACTGTGTTCATTTTGTAAATCACCGTTTCTATATAAATCACTTATTCATTTCTTAAATTCCCTGCTAAATAGAGCTTTCTCAGTAGTCGTTGTAAAATACCTCATCCGTTATAAAAGAAGTTCGTAGATGTACATGTATAGGTTTTGTGCAAATGTCTGTGTATGGTTTAGGAGTGTGCAAAAGAACCAAGAACTGCCCAAACCGCCCGGAACTGGATTAGACCAGATCGAAACTGATGGTTCCATGAGCGCCGGTTTGGAACCTGATTCCAATTTAGTATAATCGGTGAATATCGATCCGATTTTCGGTTCTAGGCATGAAACTGCCCACTCATCCACTCGGATTGGACCAGTATATATATTTAAAAAAAGAAATTTTATTTCAATAACTCAATTATTTTGTAGTTTTTCGACCAAGTATATATGTTCATATATGTATATTTGTAGTTATTGGACATTATTGACAAATTTTGTCTCTTAGGTGTGAACACCATATTTTTCTTTTCATTTTAACAATCTATTTACTTACTTTCTCAACCAAAACAAAATAAACAAACATAGAGGAAGGAGAGAACTGATTGGATATGTCCATAAGAGTCAATAGCTTATTTTAAGAGTATAGTTAGGTCTTTCCTTAGCCATCTCATAATTAAATTAGGTTGACATTGAAAAAAGATAAATCAAACGATTAATATTTGAATTTTTGTGAGGTTAGGACTTTTAACATGAAGTCTAATTCTCCACTTGTTTTTGATGTTAGGAAACTTGAAGAGGACCACACTATGACCTTGGAATAAATAATTTTTTTTTTTGGTGAAAGGTAAGTATTGGAATAAATAAAGTTTTAGCTAACAAGTATTGTCCATTCATTTTACCATATAGTTTTCAATTCTTAATCAAAATAAATGGCTTGCAATTCAACCCGAATATAAGGTTGAACAAGTTTTGTAGAGATTGGGAGCCGGTTCCATGGACTCACCTAGGAATCGGATCAGATTGACGGTCCAATTCCTGAAAGGATCTATGGAACCAACGAATAGGTCTCGATTCCAATTTTTTTGGAATCAATTCTTAATGGGCGGTTTATAGTTCCAAGGTGAGAACTGCCTATTTGGACAATGCTCACCCCTAATATGGTTTTGTTTTCTGCATAAAGGACTGTAGAATGACCCATTTTAAAAGGTATCTCATGTGCTTAAGAAAGTAGTAATCTACATTATGGCCCAAAATGAAAAACAAAATTAGCGAAAAAGACGTTTGTGTTCTGAAAAGGAAGAGGAAGAAAATCATTCTTATCGCACTCAACTTCTTTCATGGTTTAATCAATTGTGCATACACCAGTAGCTTACAAATCAAACCCTTTTAGTATCAACAATCTAATCTAGTCTAATCTAATCTAATCATACGACAAAAATCGAGCTCAATTAGGGCAAGACCATCTGAGATGGGAAACACGTTGGCTAACTACAAAATTGGCTTCTTTTTTTTTTTTATTCTTGTATTGAAGAATGAATTGCCAAATAATTACTTCAATCTTCCTAATTTCCTAAATCTTCCAATTCTCAACGGTGCAAGATTGGTCCCTTCTCTCAAGCTCTCTGCAAATGCCGATGAGTACTTGAACTCTGACTTTTTAAATCCGTAGACAACAATACAACCGTGTGCCAAATGTACGGTCAAATAGGACGATCGCATTAGATAGAACCATTTTTAGAACGGGAGATATACCTTTTAAATATTCAATAATGTTATGCTGGAGTCAAGGAGTACAAGGATCTATACAATCATTTGAAAGCCAAATTTGTCATTCATGAATATAAAAGTAAGCAGGATTTTATCCCCTTTCGGAACCCTTTTTGGAAAACGAAGAAGAAATAAGAAAGCCGGTCTTCTTGTTTTCTTCATTGCAACGGGTAATTTTACCATAACAATTTTAAAGTTTCTTATTCCAAAGACGTAACTAGATAATTATGTTGCGAGTTTCAAATGTGAATCAAAGAGACCTGCACATATTATTGTTAGTTCCTTCAAACATTCGATCCAAATTCTTTACATTTGTTTTAAAATATGTTCAGCGAATATGTTGGAATTATTGAATAGCGCATATTACATTTCACTTTGAAGGGTATCTCTCACATAAACTCAAACATGCATTTACTATACAAGTTAAATACGAGTAGTTTCGCAACAAATCGACTTGTACCTTGTTTTGTACTTTCTCAACTAAAACATTAGCCCACAAAAACCTTGCATAATTATTCATCAGAGGTCTCAAATTAACAGCTATCACTCCTAGCCATAGAGACCACGAGACCCTCCATTGTTTGTTTGTCTAATTAGGTCCTAAACCATTGTAATTTTTATTTCTCACCCTCCAAGTTTATTTTAAAAACTTTTTTACCTCATCACAGGACCAAAGAGCAAAGAATTACCTCATTTTGCAATGCCAAATTTCAAGTTGAGAATTATTTTGAAGTTGCAGTTGGAAAGAATTACCGCATTAGATTGTTGATACTAAAAGGGTTTGATTTGTGAGCTACTGGTGTATACACAATTGATTGAAACCATGAAACAAGTGCGAAAAGAATGGTTTTATTCCTCTTCCCTTTCGGAACACAAACGTCTTTTTCGCCATTTTTGTTTTTCATGTTGGGTCATAATGTAGATTACTACTTTCTTAAGCACATGCGTACCTTTTAAAATGGGTCATTCTACAATCCTATGTGCAGAAAACAAAACCATATTAGGGGTGAGCATTGTCCAAATGGGTGGTTCTCACCTTGGAATTAGGAACCGCCCACTAAGAACCGATTCCGAAAAATTGAAATCGAGACTTTTCCGTTGGTTCCGTGGATCCTTTCGGAAACTAGACCATCAATCCGATCCTATTCCTGGGTGAGTTCATGGAACCGGCCCCCAATCTCTACAAAACTTATTCAACCTTATATTTGGGTTGAATTGCAATCCATTTTTTTTTTATTAAGAATTGAAAACTATAGGGTAAAATGAATTAACAATACTTGTTAGCTAAAAACTTTACTTATTCCAAGGTCATAGTGTAGTCCTCTTAAAGTTTCCTGACACTGGAAACAAGTGGAGAATTAGACTCCACGTTAAAAGTCCTAACCTCGCAAAAATTCAAACATTAATTGCTTGATTTATCTTTTTTCAATGTCAACCTAATTTAATTATGGGATGGCTAATGAAAGACCTAATTATACTCTTAAAATAAGCCATTGGCTCTTGTGAACATCTCCAATTAGTTCTCTCCTTCCTTTATGTTTGTTTATTTTGTTTTGGTTGAGAAAACAAGTAAATAGATTGTTAAAATGAAAAGAAAAATATGGGGTTCACACCCAAGAGACAAAATTTGTCATTGATGTCCAATAACTACAAATATACATATATGAACATATATATTTGGTTGAAAAGCTACAAAATAATTGAGTTATTGAAATAAAATTTCTTTTTTTAAATATATATATATATATATATACCGGTCCAATCCGGGTGGATGAGTTGGCAGCTCCATGCCTAGAACTGAAAATTGGAATAAAAATAATTGAGTTTCTGAAATAAAATTTCTTTATTTTGCTTGGCAAATGACTCGGTTTTAAGCAGGCGATGATGTTTTTGCTGGGGAGGGTGAACCATTGCCTGAAATTAATTTTTCTTTTTCACCCTTGTTGGAGCTCATGGCAACAATATTATATGAAGATTAGAAATTTTGGAAACAAAAAATTCTAGCTCAATATGCAACACCACTTTTGAACTTTTAATTTGTTATGGTCTGTAAAATTTCCAATAGATTAAATTGAATATATATAAAAAAAAATTCAAGAATCACTAGATAGTAAAATTCATTATTCATATGTGTTATTATTCCTTTTTCTTTTTCAGTGGGGACCAGTAATCGAGTTAAGCAAGTATCCCGTAGTAGCCTAGAGCAGGGTCTGTTTTTCTTTCTGGTCAAAAGAGCAAGGTCTTTTTGACTCGACGTCTCTTCAAGCTGCTTTAATGTTCACCATAAATGCAGCGTCAGCAGTCCATAGACCTAATATTTTCTCCTCGCAGTTGGATGATGAGATCATTTGCGTGATACATACAAGGAGCGTCTGCAGCGTCAGCAATCCATAGAAGAGAGAAGGCTCGAACGTGGTCACGTGCTGGTCTCATGGGACCGGGACCTTCAAAACTACGTTGTCGCTAGAACTTACTATTTAGACGAGTTCAGATAGCTCGTAAACGATATGTAAGAGTTTACCTAATTTGGACTACATTAATTGATATTATAATTTACCGTTTAACGTTTACCGTTTTACGGGGTTTGGTCTAAGGTGAGATAGAAGGTTTCTTAATTAGTCTAATGTGGGCTGGCTAGTATGGGCCGAGTTGAGCCTGGCCCGTAATGAGAGGGGCTGGCTCGAAACTCTATAAATAGTGCTCAAGTCTCTCCTCTAACCCTAATTCTCACATGTATCCTCACTAAACGTGAGGGGGGTTGCCTCATTGAGCCAGTTATACGGAGGGCAATAGAGGAGAAGGACTTGCGTGTGGAACATTGTTTCCGCTTTCGCTTCAAGTACAATGGATCCTAAAACAGGTGCGTAAATCATTCTGATCTTTTATGCATGTTCTTGTTCTAGTTATGGAGATCTTGGGGTTGGGTAATTTGCATCCATCATGTGGTATTAGAGCCTCCATAACCCTAGAACACGAACGCAAAGGATTTTGCCCTAATTTGTGTTTTTCGAGATTTTTCGTAAAATAAAAATATAATTAAATTATATATTCGGACTGGAATCGGTGAGACGAGCAAAACCGTGGGCGGCGCGTCGCCGGGGGAGGCCCCACGCGCCCCCACGCGTGGCCAGACGCCGCCTGGGCATCGAGCACGCGCCCCACGCGCGGGCATGCGCCCTCAAGGCTCTCACGCGCGAGGCGCGGCTCGCGCGTGCGAAGCACGTGGGTGCTGACGTCACGTGACGTCAGCGACCCGGACCCGGAGCCGGCCCCAACCCGATTCGATTCCCGGGTGATGACGTCATCCACCCGGACTCGCCTCGACCGATTCGATTTCCGGGTGATGACATCACGATGACGTCATCCACCCGGACCCGACCCGACCCGATTCGCGGACGACCTGACCCGACCCGACAAGTGGACCCAACCCGACCCGTTGACCCGACTCGACCCGGTCAACCAGTCAGACCGGGCGACTGGACCGGGCGGTCGAGCCGGGAACCGATCGGACCGCAACCGGTTTTGACCGGCCATTGACGCTCGCGCGTGGGCTCCACGCGTCGCGCACTCAGGCGGCGCGTGCAAGCGTGTGGAGCGTCGTATCGGCGCGTGGCCGGTGGCGTTGGACTCGTATGATTATCCTCTATCTTGTGGTGTATTTGATTTACATGTTTGATAATTTTATGGATGTGAAAATACATACGGAACCCTAAATACGTGCTTTTTTAGTGAATTTTTGCGTATTTTTCTGTGATTTTGGAAATACAGGTGCTGGGTTACAGGTATGTTATCACATGAGCTTTATGAGTATTATTCATTAATAATATACAATAAAATTTATTTTTTTTATTAATGAATGAAGCAATGTAATTAGCATGATATGTGATTTTAGTAATTTACTGCCCTTGTCACTAAAGTTAAAATCACATATGTATGGTTTATGTGAGATGTAATTTTATATCCATGGCATGAGAGAGTTTCAAAGATTCAATTGAGTTGTGACCGCCAAAGTGGCACACTTGATTGGGTTTGAGAAATTTCGGTCTCGTATATTGATTGGGATGTCTCCTGATCTAATGCATAATCATACTCCCAAATGGGGTGACTGTGTATTAGTTCATGGAGGGATACATCTAAATCGTGTTCCTACTAAAGCAGTTCCATTGACTCCTTCTGAATTGTGGACTGGACGTAAGCCTAGCTTGAATCACCTTAAAGTTTTAGGATGTCCTGCAGAGGTGAAGTTATATAATCCGACATTGAGTAAGTTGGATTATAAAACTACTCAGTGTTACTTTGTATCCTACCAAGATCATTCAAAGGGGTATCGGTTTTATAACCCTAATGGAGGTACAAGAATTGTGGAATCTCAGACTGCAAAATTTCTAGAATTTGATGTAGCTAAAAATGGTAGCTGCTCACAAGCTATCGAAGATAATAATATGGTGGGGATTACTAGATCCCTGTCTCATCCTGTGCAAACAATTATGGAGCCTCCTGCACCACTAACTGAGCCTGTTGCGGCTCAAGATCCTGTTGTCGAAACAGTTCCTGAATAAATTCCTTAAGTCCTTCAAATTCAGAATGAGGTTAAAATAGCTCCACTCAGAAAATCGACTAGGGAAAGACGTTCAGCTATACCACCAGACTATCTTGTCTACCTAGGAGAGCATGATTATGATAATGGCTGTCTTGTTGACCCGGTGACTTATGCGGATGCCATCTCATGTCCTCAATCAGATTTATGGCTAGATGCGATGAAAGATGAGATGCAATCTATGGAACACAATGGTGTTTGGGAGCTTGTTGAATTGCCTGAAAGTTATAAACCTATTGGCTGCAAATGGGTATTCAAGACTAAAAGGAATTTCAAAGGAAAGATTGAAAATTTTAAAGCCAGACTGGTAGCTAAGGGTTTCACTCAAAGAGAAGGAATAGATTATGAAGCAACATTTTCTCCAATTTCTTCTAAAGATTCCTTTAGAGTGATCTTGGCATTGGTAGCTCATTTCAATATGGAGTTACACCATATGGATGTTAAGACTATTTTTCTAAATGGAGACCTTGATGAAAAGGTTTATATGGTGCAACCTGAAGGTTTTGCAGCAGATGACTCAGCTAAGCTTGTTTGTAAATTGCAAAAATCTATTTATGGCCTTAAGCAAGCTTCTAGACAATGGTATTTCAAGTTTCATAGTGTTGTCACTTCATTAGGATTTATTGAGGACAAAGTAGATCAGTGTATATACACCAAGGTCAGTGAGGAGATATATTTTTCTCATATTTTATGTGGATGATATCTTGCTTGCTAGTAATGACATTGGTTTACTACATGAGACAAAGCGAATGTTATCGAAAAATTTTGATATGAAAGACCTTGGTGAGGCGTCTTTTGTTCTTGGCATTGAGATCCATAGAGATCGCTCACGCCGTTCATTGGGTTTGTCTCAGAGGGCATATATTAATCGCATTTTAGAAAGATTCAATATGCAGGATTGCAAACCAGGAATTGCTCCTGTTGTTAAGGGTGATAAGTTGAGTCTTTCACAATGCCCTAATTCAGATTTTGAGAAAGCTCAAATGATGGATGTACCTTATGCTAGTGTGCTTGGAAGTATCATGTATGCTCAAGTTTGCACTAGGCCAGATATTGCTTTTGCAACAGGGCTTCTAGGCAGATATCAGTCAAATCCAGGTCATAATCACTGGGTTGCTGCCAAGAAGGTTTTAAGGTACTTAAAGAGAACAAAAGATTATATGCTGATTTATAGATATGTTCCAGACTTGCAACTAGTAGGATATTCAGATGCAGATTTTGTTGGTTGTTAAGATGATAAGAAGTCGACGACAGGATACATATTTATGTTAGCAGGAGGTGCAGTATCATGGAAGAGCGAAAAATAGAAATCCATATCTTCTTCTACCATGCAAGCGGAGTTTGTAGTATGTTTTTCAGCTGCTACTCAAGCTATTTGGCTCCGGAACCTCATTAGGGAGTTATTAGTTTTTGATTTTGTGGATAAGCCCATACAGCTATATTGTGACAATAACTCTGCAGTGTTGTTTATTAATAACAACAGAAGTCTCAAGGGGTCTAAACACATGGAGGTCAAATTTTTGACAATAAAGGAATCAGTGCAGAATGGTGACGTTGCAGTAAATTATATTCCTACAGATGATATGATAGTAGATCCACTGACTAAAGGCCTACACCTGTGTGTATTTGATCGACATATCATTAGCATGGGCCTAGGAGCATCTTGGGATATTATTATTTAGTGGGAGCTGTGTTTTATTTTTCTTTGAATAAAGTTTATATCTGTTTTTGTTACAATTTAGTAACACTTTGATATATATATGTCAACTTTTTTGCATTCAATAAATATTTTTTAATGGATTATTATTATGTTGAATATATATATTGTTAAAAGTCTCAAGGTATTGCTAAATGCTTAAGTGAAGGCTTGGGGCATCCGGTTATTAGCCTTGTGCATATGTCTTGTGATTCATAAAAAAAGGTTAACTGTAAAGACAAGACATATGTTGGTTCATTGGAATCATAAAACATTCTCTAGTGCCACAAGTTTTTGTGACACCTAAAGTTAAGAGAATGGTGACTGACAAATGAGATCTCTCTATGAGAGATGTTATCCATTTACCACACTACCATATTGAATCTATATCAATAAAGTTAAGAACATTTGTGACCATGGAAGGCTCTGTGTGTATACATGCAGTTACCGCCATGATTCGGTATTTAAGACTTTATGGGATAGGATTGATTATTAAGAATTATCTCTGGACCAAAGTGCGCACATACAATACGATTTCAATTAATATAGTCCAAGTGGGAGAATGTAAGAGTTTACCTAATTTGGACTACATTAATTTATATTGTAATTTACCGTTTAACGTTTACCGTTTTACGGGGTTTGGTCTAAGGTGAGATAGAAGGTTTCTTAATTAGTCTAATATGGGCTGGCTAGTGTGGGCTGAGTTGAGCCTGGCCCGTAATGAGAGGAACTGGTTGGAAACTCTATAAATAGTGCTCAAGTCTCTCCTCTAACCCTAATTCTCACATGTATCATCACCTAAGGAGTGTTTACCTAACACTAAACGTGAGAGGGGTTGCCTCATTGAGCTAGTGATACGGAGGGCAATAGAGGGGAAGGACTTGCGCGTGGAACATTGTGTTTCCGCTTCCACTTCAAGTACAATGGATCCTAAAACAGGTGCGTAAATCTTTCTGATCTTTTATGCATGTTCTTGTTCTAGTTATGGAGATCTTGGGGTTGCGTAATTTGCATCCATCATGCGCACCATGTTCTCAGAGAAAATCACGCTAGAACCAGCTGCTCGAAAGATCAAGAGCTCTGGTAACTCCATCAGCTCTGTAATTTCTGCGAGTGAAGGCCAAAGGACGAGGGCACTAAAGGCTTGTGAAAACCTTTCGCTTCCCATAACAGGTGTGCTTCTTTGCGTCTCTGTGTGCCACCAGCGTTTTCTCATGAATCTCTTGATCTCTCCACGAATGGGCTCTCATGAATATCATCCTCTCTGCATGTTTTTGTCTGTTCATCAACAATCTGTCTCTTGTCCTGCGTCTTTGTGTGCGCGTACTTTGTGTGAAGAGTCGGAGTTGTGTACTGTAGAGGCTGCTTTGTCGACTGTTGTGTTGCAAGCATTATGCTTTCTCTCTCTGTGAACGGTGACCGATTTGATATCTTCTGCTAAGTACTTACTCCCCCTCATTTCTACGTATCTCTTTCTTCTATGCAGGTTCCTGTAGCTAAGGTCCTCTCATTTACACCAAAGACTTTGTCCACTACGGTGTCTGCTTCACAGCAGCCCCTTTCATCGAAGGGGATGAAATTTGCGCAGAGGCCGAACTTCGGAACAGTGGGCACAAATTTTGTGGTTCAAGCGAACCATTTCCTTGTTAAAGCAGCCGACAAACAGATTTACCACTATGACGTAACACATCTCCTCCTTCATTTTACATAAAAATTTTACCTGTAAAATTCTTGCTCAAATCATTACTGCTTTGTGCCGATTTTGGCCGCCGAGGCCTTGTGATGTTCATGCGGCTTATTGTTGTTTTTATTTGATTCATGAAATAGTCCTTTTTTGTTTCTCATTGTTTTCTATATTATATTATTCCTCATGACTTCGCTGTGTCCACTTTAAAATTATTTTAATTGTGAGTCCCTTGCCTAGGAGTTTTGCTGTGTCATATTTAATTTTTATTGAAGTTAGGATGCTTTAAATTTGCTGACATCATTTTTGGCATTGATAACACATAATTTAGGTGTATCAATCCTGTGGTTACTTCCGAGAAAACCAATAGGGAGATATTAGGGGATCTTGTCAAACATTATGGTGAGTCTTATTTGGGTGGGAAGATGCCATCCTACGATGGTCCAAAGAATCTCTACACAGGAGGAACACTCCCCTTCAAGACCAAGGTGTTTTCTATTAAACTGGTAAAAAAAAGAGAGAGCTGCCGGTAGTTCTTCTCAACCAATAAGGCGAACCTTCTTTGTTGTTTTTGGCACTAAATAAGCACTTTAGTTTTTAATTTGGAGGCATCATGCAGGAAGGAGCATGAATTCAAGGTGATTGTATCACTGGTTGCCAAGATTGATCTTCATCATCTTCAGCAATTTATTCAGGGTGGACAATTGGATTGCCCGCAATAGCTACTAGAAGTTCTTGATGTGATCCTTAGAGTTTCTGCATTTGAAAAGTAATTTACATGCAACTTGTATACATTACTTTCTTTAGGGGTAACTTGTGTGTACTTTTGCTTCCTCTATCCATCCATCTGTTGACTTGCTGAATTCATCACCATAGGTACAATACTGTTGGACGATCATTTTTCTAACCTGATTTGGGACTCAAAGGTGATCACGGTGACGGTTTAGAATACTGGAGAAGATACTACTACCAATCTGTAAGACCTGCACAGTTCGGGATCTCGCTCAATATAAGTACTTCAATTGAGCAGCTAATTATCTTTACATGTGTACATCAGTCAATCTTGCAAATCTGTCTCAATGGTACTGATTCACTCTAGCATTTTCTCGAGCTGTAGACATGTCAGCTAGAGCTTTCTAGGAGCTGTAGATGTGTCGGCTAGAGCTTTCTATGAGCCAATTCTTGTTACCGAGTGTGTTGCAAAACACTTAAACCATCGAGATTTGTCAAGGCCATTGTCTAATCAGGACCATATTAAGGTATGAGCTTTTATATTTGCAAGTGAAGCCCATGTTGATTTAATTGATAGAAATGCCTTGATTCTGCAGTTTGACAGAAGGATCATAATTTAATTTCGGAGAGCAGAGATTATCAAGATCTTCTCCTCTACTTTATGGTCTGTAGAAGAGATTTCTAGTCTATTTAGGCAAAAGTCCATCTATAATGCATTTCAAGTATGAAATTTATGCAGCTAATTCAGTTGACTAAGACATTTGATGCTTGGATTGAATTATGTTTGATGGAGTTCGAGCAATTTCTTACAAGTATCATTTTCGGTAAATGTAACGTAAACAAGAACAGCTTTGAGAACCTGTTAATGCATGGTATTTGTTTTATCCATGTTATCCCTGTATGCGTGCGTGTCCGTCGGTGAGCACATGTGTTTCGAGTGGTGCGGGAGAGGGGTATTTCTGTTTAACTTCTCTTTGGATGGTTATTTGGTTTTGGTTCTTCTTCCTTTTTATTTTATTTTTTTTGTTACAAAAATCTCACGTTTTTCATATTGCCCTTGCCCTTTTTGGAATCTTAGATAAAGAAGGCTTTGTGAGGAATTAGGGTATCTACGATATCAAAGAAATTGCAAGATAATTGAATTGTCCAATGGTCCTACCCTGGTTTATAATGCATGTATTGTAGCACAAAGTTCATTTTGTATTTGGGAAAGAAGATTAGATGTTGAAGACCCTAACGTTTAATTTTGTATGGCATCGATATATCAGGAGCAAAACGCGATAACTTGAGATATTCTTGTGCCTCTCGTGGCAAAAATTGTGTTCAGGAATGCTTCATATGTATTGAAAAAATGGACTCCATTTTGGATGCGTTACCATTAAGTTATATGTTTCCACCTGCTATTCTGGCGAAGTAAATGTTCTTTGAACAACTTCCCCATTTCCATATTGTCGACGGTCCCTTTTATGAAAGTTTCTTTTCAGGAAAACTATGATGTGACTCATCAAATAAACAAAAAAACGAAGGAAACATTGATGTGAGATGATGCTCGTAAGAGCTATTTTGACTTGTCTAACTTTTGAGATATCAAGGACTTGTTGCCTATGATGCGTGCTTCTTTTCATTCTGGTAAGCTGTAACTAAAGTGCCATCACTTGGTATCCTTAGACATGATTGTTTTAGATGTAATGTAACCCTCACTGAATTTAGTACCTGTTCTTGTACTTCCGTTATAATTATGACCTAGAGGAACTGTGTAACCTAAATTTTGAATTCTCACAGTAAGCTTTGCGTTTTACAAAATGTTCACAATGAGTATGTGGTCAATTAGGTTAAATGATAGAAGCAAAGGAGGGTGATCCATTGTGGATTATTTTAAGGAGCGTTACATCTTTTCGAATCATCAGTCCTTGCCCACTCTACTGACAGAGCACTGTCATGTGATGTTATGTTTATTTGCACCTTGACAAATTCTAATCTCCTCTCAGGATTTTAACTGACAACCGGTACTCCCTATACGGGATGGTCAACCTAACAAGATTGAAGGAGTCCTTGCCAATATCAACAGAGAATGTCGGGCAAGTGTTGCAAACACGGATCTACCTCGAAAAGAACTTCAGCAGTTGGTAATTATTTTACCAGACATGAATGGATATTGTGGTAAGTTGTCCTTTAGTTGTCCTCTTTAGAGCTCTTAGGGACTTAACACCTTCCCTTTTCTAACGACCATTTCCTTCGCAGGGAAGATTGAAAGAATATGCGAAACTGAAAATGGGAATTGTCTCTCAGTGTTGCCGACCTAAGCAAGCTGCAAAGGTCAAGAGACTGGCAAGTTGGTAGGAAACTCGAAAACAGCTCCTCCTTGCTTTGACAGAAGACTCAAAGCATGCCACCAGTCAATGGGATGCGACTGCCAACCAGGTATTATTATAATCCTCACTGATGTTGCTTGCTAATCACCATATGACTTTTTTTTTCCTCTTTTCATTTAGTTATGTATTTTTTCTTTTTTTGGGTTGAAATCCAGTTATGTATTTTGTTATGATATGGTCCTTTTTGTATTTGGGAAGAGGGAAGAGTGAACCAATGGAGATTCTTTTTGGGAAGATATTTGGATGGTTATACACGTTGCATTCTACACCTGCTAGTGTTTCTTGTAATATCAAAATTCCCATGAACTCCTCAGCCTCTTGTGCCGTCATAGTATAGACAGAACTGAATCTGTTGTTGTCTAGTACCTCTGTGCTTGGTTGCTTCATGTGTAAAAGTAGACTGACCGTCAAACCAAGCTCTGTTATAAAAGGCAGAATTGCTTACGTTGTCATATGAACAATAGAATTCAATTTCTTCAGTCTAGAACTTTGTATTTGCTCCTGCCCTTTCTGTTTCTTGTGTCACTTGAAATCATCTGGAGCTTATCGCTTGTGTTGGATAATTCCTAACCGATATGATAATGCTCTTGATTATAAAAAAAAAATCTCGGATAAAAATCCCTCCGTGAAAGATGACACGCTGAAGAACGTCTTCTAATCATCATGAAAAGACTTATGGCATGAGCTCCGGGTAAAGCAGACATAGATGTACTACTACACTACTACTGAAAAAAAAAAAAACTGAACCCCATAGAACAAAACCCAATTGGCCACCCACTGGACTCATCATTGATGGGCAACATCAGACTTACCAAATCTTGTATTCACAATGAGGACATCACAGTCAGATAGACCAACAAGCATGAATCAAGGACAGCACTATGGCTGGCGGTGGATGAGTGGATACCCAACAGACAATGGTCAAAAACCAATCAAAGATAAGATAAATATCATCATAAGGACATCTTCGTTGACAAGCATCGAATGTAGTAAAGAGAAGAAATGAGTGACAACAGAAGTCAGTGGTGAACCATCCTTTAAGTAATATCCCTAAACTTGTTCCCTCCCCCAAGGATAGGTCGCGACAGATACCTACCATACCTTTACTTATTCACGTATTGACCAATTGGTCACGAATTTTACAAGCCACAGCTGGTTTCAAATTTGAGAAGTTTACACACATCCAGGTCTCCACTCTACCTCCCTCAAACATTTGGTGCAAAGAAATAGCAAAAAGAAGAATTAATCAATGCTCAAAATGTTACAGTAATCAACAGGGGATAACACTGATGTTTATTTATTAAATTTTTCTGCACCAACCATCACTGCAGCGATGTATTGGGCGAGCATCCAATGATCATTGTCAATTGATAATAGATAGAAGTGGCTCACCTAGTCATTCATCCTCCTATTTCGCCTCCATGGACGCGCTTGACCACTTCCATGATATTTGAGCTGCAACAATGACGAAACTAGAATGCAACTACTCGAGGCGATCAGTTTTTCATGACAAAAATATACAACCACTGGTGGCGGCAAAACACAAGCCTCAACAGAAGTAACTTCCTTTTTCACCCACATCCCAAATTCCCTAAGCTACAAGGAGTTTTTCATCACTTATTTTTATCAATTAATATGCACAAGCATGCAATAGCATAGCCAGGAATTGCACTGCCTAGAAGAACTTTATCAAAAGGATGTACACATGAAGCCGGCTAACATTTCCTACCTACCTCATACTCCCTTCTCTATCTCGAGAGAGTTGGCAGGACCGCTTTGATAGAGCTCTTACATGCTGTTCATTCAATCTCTGAGTGTACCTCTGCCCACTAGCAATCCTACAAACCTATAAACAGAGAATCTGAAGAAATAGACAATTTCTTTATGTCAAATAAAACCTCTGGAGGCAGATGAGTAGGTTCGTTATGGGATCCACGTTTACCTTGGAAAGTGGATAATGACTCATATTTGAAATGAGAGTATTTGATCTGATAGAATGGTTTTCTAGAGAGTGAAGCTAGTTTGGAGCCCGTGAATGCTCTTTGATAATTCAAGAAGCAAATCGATACCTTCCATGCTTAAGACACGACAAGGACGTCGCTTTATTAGGTGGGGGAAAATGTCAAGGCCCGAAGAAAGAGATGATCCAAGAGGGTTCTATACGACAACCGTGACTAATCTTTGGAACGAGCAACCCTCAACCAGTATCCCTAAGTCTTAGGATTTTCTCAAGTGTTCTAGAATAATCCCGAGGGCGGGCGATAATTGCTAGTTGGGGAGATACAATAAATGTACAAACACGTAATAAATGCAGATAATTGCTAGTTGGGGAGATACAATCTTTCACCGTATGATCGAGGATAGATCTACGGATATGACTTATCCCGTACTTGTATATATAAGGGTCTCATCTCCTCATTGTATCAACTCATTCATAAGCGAAATACAAATTCAGAGCTTATCTCTCTAGAGTTTATCTGTCTAAGATCTTTGTGAGCCAAGTGTGAGTAAAGTTGCAAAATCCGAAGGCTGTACGGGTTAAGAAGCGCTAAATCGATCGCCCATGACATTTGGATTAAACTTTGTCTATTGGGATTCTAGCGATTTTTTACAAGTATCATTTTCAGTATTCTTAATTAGGCAAACTTAATATGTTGAAGTCATTTATAAAAATAGCTCTGTGAACCTATGAATCTGTGAACCTATGAATCTGTAGAGGGATAAAAAAAATCAAACGGAAGAAGTATATATATGTGAAATCTGCGAGAACTAAAATGTTATTTGTTTTATCCGTATTATCTCTGTACATGTGGGTTTCTGTCTGTGAGCATGTGTGTTTCGGTTGGTGGGAGAGGGCTATTTCTGTTTAATTTCTCTTTGGATGGTTATTTGGCGTTTCTTTTTGTTTTTTCTTTTTTCTTTTTTTCTTGCAAGTGGGTTACGAAAATCTCTCATTTTAGACATTGCCCTTGCTTTTTTGGGGATTTTAGGTGAAGAAGACTTTGAGTGGAATTAAGGTGGTTACATATCATTTGGGATATGCAAGAAGTTAGAAGATAACTAAATTGTCAAATGAGCCACTGAGCCAATTAAAGTGAGGACCATTTTTCTTAAGCATTGCTCTGTCTGGTTGTACCATAGTTTATAATGCATGTGTTGTGGGGTAGTTTATTTTGTATTTGGGAAAGATGATTAGATTATAAATTGTGCCTCACAACACATGCATTATAAACTACGGTATAACCAGATAGAGCAATGCTAAAAAAAAGGGTCCTCACTTTAATTGGCTCATTTGACAATCCAATTATCCTCTAACTTCTTGCATATCCCAAATGATATGTAACCACCTTAATTCCATTCAAAGCCTTCTTAACCTAAAATCCCAAATAGGGCAAGGGCAATGTCTAAAATGAAAGATTTTTGTAACCCACTTGCATTTAAAAAGAAAAAATAAAAGACAAAAACAAACGCCAAATAACCATCCAAAGAGAAATTAAACAAAATCACCCCTCTCCCACTAACTGAAACATACATGCTCACGGACAGAAACCCACATATACAGAGATAATACGGATAAAACAAATAACATTTCAGTTCTCGCAAATTTCACATATATATACTTCTTCCGTTTGATTTTTTTATCCCTCTACACAATGTAGACACATTCATAGGTTCACAGAGCTATTTTTATAAATGACTTCAACATATTAAGTTTGCCTAATTAAGAATACTGAAAATGATACTTGTAAAAAATCGCTAGAACCCCAATAGACAAAGTTTAATCCCAGTGTCATGGGCGATTGATTTAGCGCTTCCTAACCCGTACAGCCTTCGAATTTTGCAGCTTTACTCACACTCGGCTCACAAAGATCTTAGACAGAGAAACTCTAGAGAGATAAGCTTTGAATTTGTATTTCTCTTATAAATGAGTTGATATAATGAGGAGATAAGACCCTTATATATACAAATACGGGATAAGTCATCCGTAGATCTATCCCCGATCATACGGTGAAGATCGTATCTCCCCAACTAGCAATTATCCGCATTTATTACGTGTTTGTACATTTATTGTATCGCTCGCCCTTAGGATTATTCTAGAACACTTGAGAAAATCCTAAGACTTAGGGATACTGGTTGAGGATTGCTCATTCTAAAGATCAGTCACGGTTGTCGTATAGAACCCTCTTGGATCATCTCTTTCTTCGGGCCTTAACATTTTCCCCCACCTAATCAAGCGACATCCTTGTCGTGTCTTCAACATGGAAGGTATCGATTTACTTCTTGAATTATCAAAGAGCATTCACGGGTTCCAAACTAGCTTCACTCTCTAGAAAACCATTATATCATATCAAATACTCTCATTTCAAATATGAGTCATTATCCACTTTCCAAGGTAAACGTGGATCCCATACCGAACCTACTCATCTACCTCCAGAGGTTTTATTTGACATAAAGAAATTGTCTATTTCTTTAGATTCTCTGTTTAAAAAATCTGGTGTATTTAGCTCTGGTCTTGAAAGGTCTAGATTCTCTGTTTATAGGTTTGTAGGATTGCTAGTGGGCAGAGGTACACTCAGAGATTGTATGAACAGCATGTAAGAGCTCTATCAAAGCGGTCCTGCCAACTCCCTCGAGATAGAGAAGGGAGTATGAGGTAGGTAGGAAATGTTAGCCGACTTCATGTGTACATCCTTTTGATAAGGTTCTTATAGGCAGTGCAATTCCTAGGCTATGCCACTGCATGCTTGTGCATATAATTGATAAAAATAAGTGTGATGAAAAACTCATTGTCGCTAAGGAATTTGGGATGCGGGTAAAAAAGGGAGTTAGCTCTGTTGAGGCTTGTGTTTTGCCGCCACCAGTGGTAAGCTGTTATATATCTTTGTCATGAAAAACTTATCGCCTCGAGTAGTTGCATTCTAGTTTCGTCATTGTTATAGCTCAAATATCATGGAAGTGGTCAAAGCGCGTCCATGGAGGCAAAAGAGGAGGATGAATGACGAGGTGAGCCACTTCCATCTATTATCAATTAACAATGATCATTGGATGCTCGCCCAATACATCGCTGCAGTGATGGTTAGTGCAGAAAAATTTAATAAACAAACATCACAGTGTTATCCCTTGTTAATTACTGTAACATTTTGAGCATTGATCAATTATTTTTTTTGCTATTTCTTTGCACCAAATGTTCGAGAGAGGTAGAGTGGAACTTCTCAAATTTGAAACCAATTGTGGCTTGTAAAATTCGTGACCAATTGGTCAATACGTGTACAAGTAAAGGGATGGTAGGTATCTGTTGCGACCTACCCTCGGGAAAAAGAACAGATTTAAGGGTATTGCCTAAAAGACGGGCCTAAAACCCATGATTAGGCGCATGCTCTCCTAAACCCATACCTCGCGTGACATTGAGACATTCTTAAGAATTTCGTAAAAAGAAGTCGCCATTAGTCTATTGGGGTCGGCTAGAAATCAAGTGAGACACGGAAGTATGCCACACTTCCTACGAGAATCTAGGGTCCGGGATTTAATTACGCTAATTGACCAATTAGTGCCTTTTAGGTACCTAATCTTTGTTAATTTTAGAAGAAAAAAAAAAGATTGTCAGGCAATTTGAATTGATTTTATACGTATCCACACTAACATATGAGGTGATCATGCGAGTGCGCAATCATTAAGGTAACAATAATGGCTACCAAGATCCTAATTGCAGTAAAATTGAACACGTGTAATTAAATATCCACAAACGTAATCAAATATGCAAATTAAACATGCGATATAATCAAGGTGCAATAAAATAAATGCCTAATTACACTAAGAATGCAAGATATAACAATTTTTAATCAAACCCTACTTTTTTTTTCGAAAATTATTTTTTTGATATTTTTTAGTATATTTATTTTTGTTTAATTTTTTAATCTTTTTTCTACATTTTTTTGGACTTTCCTAATTATTTTTAAAAATATTTTTTAATTTTTTTTAAATTTTTTAATATTTTGTTTCTACATTTTTTGGATTTTCAAAATTGTTTTAATTTTTTTAAATTTAATTTTTAAATTAATTAATTAATTTTTTTAAATTTAATTTTTAAATTAATTAATTAATTTTTTTAAATTTAATTTTTAAATTAATTAATTAATTTTTTTAAATTTAATTTTTAAATTAATTAATTAATTTTTTTAAATTTAATTTTTTTAAATAATTATTTTTAAAATTTTAATTTTTTATTAATTAATTGATTTTTTTAAATTTTAATTTTTTAATTAATTAATTAATTTTTTTGGGAGTTTTTTATTTTTTTAATTAAAATATCATTATAATGATATAATAATACAAAAACGATCCGGGTCGGATTCCAGGGTCGGGACCAACCCGGGTCGCAGAAATCAGGGGCCCGAAACGGGCCCGAGGCGCGAGCCGGGCCCGGTAGGAAAATCCAATCCAACGTTTTAATTTTTGGCCCAACCCAGCAGAAATTGATTTGTAAAAAAAAAGAGGCCCAACTAAAGCCCAACAATCAGATCGCCCGCCTTGATAGGCCCAAGCGGAAAAAAACCTTACCCGCTCGCGCGACCCGGTTCGTGCCTCCTCTCTCCCCTGCTTTTTCGCGGCGCCGAAGGAGGCAGCTGCGACGGGCGGCGCCGGCGGTCGCTGGAGGTGGCCGGGACGGTGCCGGGAAGCGGCGGCTTGCTGTTGAAGGTGGCGGCGACGCAGCGAACGGCGACAGCAGGTTGATCTCCGGGGTGGGCGTCAAGCTTTGATGGCGTGGGGCTCGGCCGAGAGACGGCGTCTGGTGGCGGAACAGAGCGGCGGAAGACGGCGAAGCAGCGCCTGGTGACGAAACAGCAGCAGCAGGCGACGGCGGGGGAAGCAGCACGGCGGTGGTCGACGGCGTGCCTCGGCGAGGCAACAACGGCCCTGCGAGGTGGATCTCGTGGAGGGTCGCTCAGGAACGGCGTCGGGACTTCTTCGTCGGGGACGGCGCCGTGGTTTTCGAGCTCAAGCGGCGTCGTTGGCGAGGCAACAGCGATTTGATGCAGCGATGGCGTTGGGATCCCGCGGTGGCTCGGGGCTGGTGCTGCGACGGGGCGGACTCGGCACGGCAGGGACCCGGCACGGCGGCAGTCGTCGGGGATGGCGGTTGCTGGAGAGGTGTGGTCGGTGGCGGCACGGGCGGCCCCTCCGGCTGGGCGAGCGGGGGCAACCCTCAACCTCTGAGGTCGGGGGTTGCCGGCGGCTGCGGCTAGGACGTCGGTCGAGGCCGGCCGACCCCTGCTCCGCGACTGGGTTCCGGAGGTGTTGGAGGCGGCAGCGAGGGTCGGTGGCGGCGGCGACGGTGCCGGAGACTCCCCTTCTCCTCTCCGGTCCTCTCTCTCTCCCTCTTCCCCTGACCTCTCCTTCTCGGTCCTCTCTCTGGTTTTTTCTCTGGTTTTTTCTCTGGTTTCTGCTTTTTCCTTCTCCTCCTCCGTCCCCTCGTGCTTGTGCTGTTCTCTCTTCTGCTGCTTTTTTATTTTCCTCTGCCCAATGCTCTGCTGCTTCTCTTGCAGGTCGCGTGCCTCCATGGGCATTGTGCTTGCTATTGCCTTGGGAAGTACTTCGCAGTTTAGGATCATTATTGTACGGTTATTAGAGGCCTGCAAAGCTAAAAGCTCCTTTTAGGATAGATTGCTTCTTTTGTTATCGTTTACATTAATGAAAAAAGAAAAAAAGAGGTGACTCTTTTGTTCTCCAGAGCGGCAATGAGATAAAAAAACGTTATTAAAAAAAAAAAATTTTGAAGGCGCTAGAAAGACATGTGATGGCTTGAGATCTAATTAAACAAACTAGGGCTGGGGGTGCTGGGTGTTAATTGCGGACGCAAGAGTATTAGGTTCTTTTTTTTCTTTTTTTTTGGTCAAAGACGCAAGAGTATTAGTTGAGCACCGCCAATATATTCTTGAAAGTGATGAGTTCCATCGAGTTTCCTTTTGTATATCTTATTTTATGTTGACGAACATTTTAAATGCTCACAACTCAACAAGAAATATTCAAGAAAATATGAAATGTAAATAAAGAGGGACATAAAGGAAGGGAGAGAAAGAGAGGGACAATTATTTCGAGAGTCATTTAGTTGTTGGCAATTCAAAGTTAGCGAAGCCTCGGCAATGTGAAGTTAATATGACACTAAGCTTAATAATTGCTACGTGATCCATGGATGGCCAAAAAGCAACTTTAACTCCACCGTAACGACGACTTGCAGTGCTTTGATTGCTTCACTTTCCAATTGATTGGAATTCGTTGATAGATGATTTTTCCCGATTCAATTTGACTGGATCTCAAGAGAAGGAATGAATTTCAATGCAAGAATTGTGAAAAGTAACGCACTATAAATAGGTTATAATAAAAAATGATCACATGTACCTTGGAGGAAAAAAAATGGTTGGCCTTGATAACACAAATTTACCTAACAAAGATGAAAATTTAGGGGGCTAAATCTTCAATTTCTAGCAATTCATTTCCAAAATAGTAACAATGTCGAGTTTTTAGAAATTATTGAGGCAACAACAATAACAAATGATGTTCTGTGTTCTTGACGAGGATGGAAGCGGCGACACACTGGCGTCTGTGGCGTAATGACGACGACGACCATGTACATGTCTATGCTTTGGTAGCTCAGAAAACAGAGCCACAATAACCGTCAACATTTTTATTGTTCGACGTAAAGAGTTCACCTACCTGATTTTTTTCATATTTGTGGGTACTCGGGTTTTGAGGCCATCAGAGAGTTCAGAGGGTCTTCGAAAGAGCGGGTGGGTCACAATATTCTTAATGATTGCAGCAAGCGTAGCTGGGCGGATTGCGGGACCCCATTTACATTTATGGAAGCAAAAGAAAGCACAGATGTTTTGCTCGAAAAACTCTTCTGCACAAAGTAGTCCTTGAAAAGTATTTCGCGGCTGGCTTCAACACATGACCCATCACAATTTTTGTGTCAAAAGTTAAAAATGTTTATAGAAATCCAGTTTCTAGGTTAACAGCATCGTGCGTTTATCCAATGCTTGAGTGGATCTAATTGGGCTGAGTTTAGGTCTGTGTCCTTCCCGATTAATTTGATATGTGTATATTAACGAATTACTTATCCCACAAGTACTGTTCTCACTGATAGATATCATGTGAGCATAAATATAAGAGAAAGGGGAATGCATTAATCACTTATATCACTATTTGAGTCACCATATCCTATGACGATCATCCTCACGCGTTGAGAAGTAAGCATTTTGCTAATCGACATTACTTTTTTCTTATCTCATACGCTACGTTCATGAATATAAGTGTTCTAACTGGGACATTTACATGTGATATTTAGTTCATGTATGCAATTATCATCTACTCCAAATTCTTTTCGTGCAATCGAAGGTTCTTGGACATAGAAATGAAAATCGACAAGAATTGCTACCCTCACTTGTTGAAATCAATTTGCACCGTGCTTCAGTCAAATTCCCACTTGGTGGGATCCTTTAAATTAAAATAATAATAATAATAAATGAATCAAAACTTACTAGAAACGTCTCAATTGCAATAACGTCCATTAAAAGAAAGAAGGGAATGCATAGGGTATGCTAGAAGTGAGTGATCAATTGGCATTTAACTGGGGTGTTTCGTGGCTATTTTGGACGCGGTGCTGTTACGTGCACTGCAATAAAGGTGAAGAGCTTCCTCTTTTATGCTCCCTGTCTCGCCTCCTTCCACCAGTCAAGGAATGATAGGTGGCTCCGCTTTGCTGTCGAAGACGAATTGAAGAGGTGTCGATCACCCTGCGCAACGATAACATTTATACGCTGCCGCAATTCTTTTTCCGCTGCACCTCGGTGAGTTTTCACGTGTCCCTCTGCTGTTTTTCGATGATGGGCACTGTGAATTGGTGTTCACTCGAGATTGCGCATTGATGATGCGGAGTTGGAGGATAATGCGATCACGAGAGTTTTGAACGGCTGCCCTGTTCTAGAGTTCTTTGAGTTAAGAGGCCGCTGGGGCTTCAAGCACATTAAAATTAGATCAAGAGATTTGAGAGAGTTGGTAATCGATTCTCCCAAATTTATTCGTGGTCAAGATTCGATCCTGAAAACTTCAGCTCCTCATCTTCCCAGATTGCACGTATTGGGCAATTCTGTGAAGGGTAAGTTCAAAGTAGATAAAGTTTCTTCCTTAGTTGAGGCTGACTAATATTTCGATGTAAAAATCAATAGTTCGAAATGCGTGATATCATAAATGTAAATATGTTGAACAGACAGTGATCGACAAATAGAATGACAAGAAGAGAGAGCATTACTAATGCCTTTACACCTTACAAGATGATTCAACTTTCATGAATCAATAGTTCGAGAGTGGCTAATCATTTAACTGATGTACAAAAAGAAGTCTAGGTCTAGATGAACCATGTACTTATTAGGAACGCAGGAAATTACCAAAAGATGCACCATTCATTCGAGCATTTAACAATTTTTCTCTTGCCCTGATTCTTCTGTCACAGTCTCAAGGTTCTTAGGATTAAAGGACTATGCCCAAGATTGCCTAGGGTTTCTCTTGGAGCTTTGAGAATGTTCTCAGGGTTGGGCAAAACGGTAATTGTTCTTAGTTCTAGAATTCTCTCGGTAGTTGGTAGGCCAATATATACGATCTCATTCGCCAAATCAAAGGTCTATCAACGGTTATAAGGGAAGGGCCTCTAGTATAAAAAGGGTGCTTCCCCCCTCATTATATTCATCTAGACATTCAGTAATAGAGTTTCATTCTCTCCAGAGCTTCTCTCAACTTTTTCTTCGTGATTTGCTCTACAAAAATAATAACTCGAATATTTCCTGACTCAACTTCAACTTTCCTAATTCAACACAACTTAAATTGATAATATTTCCTATTTTTAGTCAACTTAGGTATAATTAAATCCTCTCTGTATATGTTTCATGATTTCTTCGCATCAACTCCGTCCATTGCTCTTTTGCTCTATCTTTTAAGGCAATATGTTTTCTATTTGCATGATTCTCTTCCACAATGATAAAATTACAAGATGACCATTGGATTCGCAAGATTGAGCACCTTCACCATTGTAGGCTCAATAGGCTAATTGTCAGCCTCGATAGTGAGTAGTGCTTGAGTTCCAAGCCCCATAATGATGCGAGTTGCAACTCTCCAGCTTTGGGTCAACCATAAGTGCATTATCTTCCAACCCCTTCACGTGAGGTAAATTCACACATTGCTCTTCGTGTTCCTTGCCAACGTGAAGTACACTTGGGTTGGAGTTGGCGTGGATGAAGATGTGAGGAAGCTTGCCAAGGACTATGAACTTGACGTGTCATGCAACATCGACATCCGCGCATCGGCAGTAGAGAGGTTGATTAACCACTTGTGGCGATACATGAGTCTCAAAAAACTATCCGAGGAATCCTCCATAAAAACTCGAAAAGTTGAAGGATTGAGTAGGTAGGACTACAAGATGCTCACAGATTGTCAAATCGAGTGCGTGGCTGCTTGGACGTGTTCACTTCTTTCAAGCTCGATAGAGTTGTGAGGGCATCGTCGGTGAATAGAGTTGGTGTGTTAGGATTGATGAGAAGTTCATGTTGGAAGAACTTTGGAGATGATACCACTAGTCTCTAAGACTTAGACAGTGTGGGCTCTTGCTCAATATAGGTACCTAGCTTGTGCAGCAAGTTATTCTTTGTTTGTGTACATTAGCCAAGCTTGCATATCTCCTTGAAGGGTATGGATTCATATTTTCTTGAGATGTAGGCATGTTGGCTCGAGCTTTCTATGAGCAAATCCTTGTTACTGAGTTTTTGAAAAAACTCTTAGGGCATGAAAATTTGTCGGTGCAGTTACTTGTCAAGAATTTGTTAAGGTATGGCCTTTTCTATATGCAAATGTAGCCCATATTGGTTTAGTTGATAGCAATGTCTTGTATGAAATATTTTGCAATTTTTTATATTTTCTTTTATGTTCCCTTTTTACCTTTCCTTTTCTTCCATTTTCCTTTTTTTTCCCCACTTTTCCTCCACTAGTAGCCGGGCCTTGGTGACATCCCTTGCTTGTGGCTAGTGAGGGCAAATTGGCCTCTTCTATGGTCGGCGACCTTTGCTAGCATCACTGAGGCCCTGCTGATGGACAAATGGGGTTGAGGAAGAAAAAGAAGAAAGGAAATGAAAGGCCATTCATTTTCCTTTTTAGTTCTCATTGGACTTAATCGTTGTGAATATTGTAAAACCCTAGATTTAGATTCTACTAGAAGATGTAATAGAAGATATTGCAATATCTCCCCGAGTATCAACCATCAAAATAATAAGCTCGTGCAATTACATGGATATGTTGTTTTCTATGGTCTTAGAAATGCCATTTCTTTTGAAATCTAGGAGGAAAAGCAAATAAAATTCGAGTGATGCAAAAAATACATAGATTTTGTAAACGAAACACGTAAACTAAATGAAGTGGTAAGTAATTAATAATTATTGACACTATTTGACCCATTTAAGCATCCAATAGAAATTTGCCGAATCATCTAGTAACCCTTATATTTACAGAACTATTGTTACATTTTTTAGATCTCTTAACCATATAAAAGGAAAACAAATCACATCCAATTAGTTTCCCAAGTAAACTCGTTATTGATCATCATAAATCTACAATTAATTTCTCAAAGATGACAATCTTTTAAAAGATGGTTAATTTTGTAAAAAATTATGTTTATACTAACGTCAACTTAAATGTAGAGAAATGATTGGGTAACCAATCTTTAATCTACTATGGTTACACTTAGCAGTCAGGATAAACTTCATAATTTATCATATCATGTGTTTGATGTCTACTCATAACATAATAAAATCGAATATAAGAGGAATATAGACCGAATAAAATTATTTTATGGAGAAAGTAGAATATAGGATTTATAATATCCATAATAGAAAAGTTATTTTTCTCCAATAATAAACTTTTTAAATGAACTAAATTTAAATTATATTTCAATATAAATAATATTTGAATATAAGACATTCAATATAACAAAAAAATTTAGTTTTTTTTAATTTTAATTTATTTTCATTTATATATTCAAATTTAATTCTATCTTATAATATCAATTCAATATATAAGTATAAAAATATATTTATATTTACTACATATTTTAGGAATTTTATTATTATATGTATATTAGTACATTTTAATATTTAATAAATTATATTAGAGAATAATGGAAGGGGAAAAAAGAAATAAAAAAATAATTACCAAAAGAGAGAAAAATAAAATATAAAAGTAAATAAAAATAAAGTAGATAAAAGTATTGCAAAATATTTTTAAACTAATATACTGTTTATAACAAAAAAAAAATGTACGTGATATGATATCAATAAATCCAACATTATTACTGTAATTCAATAAACAGTAAATAGGATATAGCAAAATCTCCGGATTTCCGGATTTCATATTTTATCTTATCCATTCATGTCCTGATAAAAAATCTAGACAACCAAACGTAACATATAAAAATAACAGTTTGTTCTTGACTAAAAAAAAACCCAAATAACAAATAATTTGAATTGTTTTAGAGTCTACTTTTTAAGAATTTGTTGCTTACAATAAGTGTTATCCTTATAGTAGTCCAAAGTTTATTATGCTAACCAAACCCTTGAGTATACTACTATAAATACACATCATATCCTTTCATATTTAGGAAACATAAATATATTATTTTTTATATAATTTCTTGAATGCCAAAAATTGTATATGATATTTATTTTAGTACTAAAAATTTTCATCAAATCACTTAAGTGTCAAATTAAAGAAAAAACGATCGCTAAGGGCATGCATGACAACCATTTTGTTTCTCAAATTTATTTTTTTTTCCGATTCTCAAGAACATGTTTAGAGCATAAATCTATTTGATGATGTAATTTTATTTTTCTATATCTGAAACATTTTTTTACTCTAGAGATAGGTTTAGAATGCAAATCAAAAGTAATTTTTTTTTTGGAATAAAAATTAGAAATAAAAACTCAGGAAAATTCCAAAGAATGGCCTCAAGTGAAGTCATTTTCTCAAATAATGGTCCAAAATGGACTTTATCTCAATGAGAGCCTATAAGAGCCACTTTGTCTCAAATAAGAGCCTAAGCTCGCCGACGGGCGAGCACTTGATTTTTCCGGCGATTGAAATGGGGCATTTTCGTCCATACCAAAATTTGGATAAAGATTAAAAAGAAAAATACTACGAGAAATTTGAGATTGGCACCATCTCTCAAATTGCTTCGTTTCTTCGTCCTTTCTTCAATGCCATGAAGGTCCACTTAATCAAATTCACAAAATAAGTTATTGATATCGGTAGGGTTCTCTTGTTTCTTTTTTCCTTTTTTGTATTCATCTTGCATGGAATTAGTTCTTATATTAATGCAGAAGAACGCCCAGATTGAAAAGTTCATGCATAATCCTCTTGAAACCATTCAAATTCAACTCAGGCGAAAGTGAATGGAGAAACCCAGTTCTGTTTTCGGCGTCATCCCATCTATTACTTCTTCTCCACCGTGATTGATATCCCCACAAGGACACACACATACTCATGGACAGACTTTCTGCAAAAGATAAATAAAATTGAGAGCAGAGAGAAAAACGCAAGCTCAAGTTCCTCGGCCTCTCGCTTTTGCTCCCGGCGACTACCCCCGGCCATCTGCCACCCCAGTCAGTCACCTCCACACAAGCACGGGTAGTCGTCAAGCGGAGCCAAACAGAGAGTTTCCTAGTTCGCGGCCATCCCCATGACTGCAGATCAGAAACTTAAATTTGCTCATCATCTTCACTTCAATTAAGCCAAAACATCGATTCAGAAATAAAGAACGGTCAAGCATCTCTATTTCTTCGAGTTATGAGCCGGGCCGGACCCTATGCAATTCGTTTATAATTAAAAAAAAAAAATCGATTTAAAAAGTATAAAAATTAAAAATTATTAAATTGGTGCATAGAGGAAAAGATTTTCCTTACCAAAGAGCGAAAAATATTTTCAAACTCATTTTCAGGTTTTAACCGAATACTGAAAAATATGGTTATTTTTCTAGAAAATGGCTTCTAAAAAATATTTTCTAGAAACCCTATATTTTTCGCAAAATGAACGGAACCTAAAACTTACAACATAAACTATTTACTAAAACGAGTTATTATAGCAAGTCTTTTTTAGCTTGTCCGCGATTATTAATTACGTCTTTAGAAAAAGAAACTTTAACATTGTTACGATAAGAATACCCGTTGTAAAGAAGAAAACAAGGAGACCGGTTTTCTTATTTCTTCTTCGTTTTCCAAAAAGGGTCTCGAAAGGGGATAAAATCCTACTTATTTTTATATTCATAAGTTTAATAAAATATAGACATGTTTTAATAATATGGATTGAGTACGGATCGAATTTGGATCACTGAATTTGTGCTATGTATAAATGAGTTAATTGAATTAAATGGATTGTATCATTTTTTATCCAACCCGCCCATTTATAACCCTATGACCAGGTTACCCTCTTTATGTGCCAAGCCATTAATGGCCTCGTTTTCTTCTCCTGTACCTCTGAATTCTACCAAAGAAGACTGCCTTACCTTTCCCATCAACTTCTTTTAATGTAAACATCTGCTGATAGCGAAGAGCTGTTCCAAGTACTATTTCTAATCACGGTGTGCCATTGTTCTCCTAACTTGGCTATTAAACGATGGCAAGCTTCCCTCCATTCCGTTGTTGTCACTATACTTCCTCTTTCGCCTGTCTGATGCCAAATTTCTTCTTCTTTTACGTTAGTTAATCGATTTCATTTTGTTTTTCTTAATGCATGTTAGTCTATGCATCTATAAATTGGCCTTTTATTTGCAGGTTTTATGTGTGGCTATGCTTTTTGAAGGAAATTTCTTTTTTTCCTTTCTAATATAAAATGATAACCTATGATCCTGTGATCAGTTTAATTGCTCGAATCTGATTGATGTGCATTATGCTCAACCCCCCCCCCTTTTTCCCGCCAATTTCTATCTACTTTCAGGCTAATTTTCTGGGTGTTGCATCTCAGATTGCTCAGCTTCCACTTTTTGGTGTGTTCAGAGGCTGCGATCTCTTGAAAGAGTCGCTTCTCACATTTCATGCGACTGTGCTGCTAAATTTGTTCCAAAATATGGTGCTTTGCATCGTTTGCCAATTATAGCGCATTCCGAAACTCTACTTTTTTTTGTACTTTTCAGCTCGAAATGGAGGTCGTCTTGGGAGATTTCGGTCCCTCATTCAACGGATGTTTCACAACATGAAGTAAAGAAGCAGCAAGGGTTGGATTTGGCAAAACTGATTCTAACACTGCAGGTCTTTTTCTCATAAGGAAATCTACGCTGGACAGGAGAAGCCGGACACTGAAATTCTTGGTGGAGAAAAAAAGAGAACATGGACAAACAAGATAGGACCAAAAAGAATTGAATGATACCATGCAACCATTGAATACTTTCTTCTCGTAGTATATAATCCACATTACGTCCTTGTTGTCTAAAAAGAAGTGATGCTGCTCTTGCCAGCTCAGATGAAGGGGTACTTAGCAAGTAAGCTTTGTAGAATCTCATGTCATGGTTTATGGTTTACATCCTTCCACCTAAACATCAGTTAAAAACTCAGGCTGTTTGGTCCACTAGATAGCCGCACGCAAAGTTCTAGTAGATGATTGAAACCGAATAATAATGCCAATTTCAGACTAATTATGTCTTATTGCGGTCGATTCATTTTTTCTCAACAACTTCCATCAGCAACGTTATTTGGTTCAAAATCTTCGTTCAGTCCCGTAGCATGACAATTCACTTGCATGAACAGGGTAAAAAAAGAAAAAGAAAATCACTCACTCACTGTATGTATCTGACAATATTTCCACAAATTCGATCAAGTTGCTCCCAAAGACAGAACAAATTTGGACTAAAAAAGTAAAGGAAATCCAAGCTATATCACGAGACTAAATGAATTCTTAGGGCATTGTGATATCTCACCTTATCATCACGCTTTCACTCTGGGATTGTGCAAGGAAACAAATGAAAAAAGGAAACAGTTTGACAAAGGAATACACAGCAGAAAATGCTGTTGTCTCTCTCCCCAGATATCTCCATGCTTTCCTGCTCGCAGAAGAAAAAGAACAAGGCACATTACACTGACAGTCTGTGAATCTCGTCACCAAGCTAATGAAGAAACTGCATAGCTGGTGCTCTCGCATCAAAACTCTAATGCTCAACAGTTGTAGCCACAGTATGCACTTTTCTGTTCTGTTGCATCACCATAGATCACTCTCTCTGCAACATGAAAGTCAATATTGTCATTTTATAACAATCATATAACTGGCACATAACGTAAGAATTGAAGGTGAGAACTTCATTAAACTCCAAAGCACAGTGTTGCATTCTGATTTCAATTTGCTTAGTGCTCAGCGATATGAATGATCAAAGTCACCCAATACACCAAAATGCGCTCCAGCCTAGAAAATTCAAAGCTTACTGTAAGAAATATTATTATCGCGTCAATGCTTTTTGGCTCCATATATGACAGAAAAAGATAAATCACACTACAATAGGCTGTGGCTTTTTTCTTGTGATTGCTCAGACACAAGCCTGATAGCATAGGACGAAAAATGCCTTCAAGACTGGGGCAGATACAGCTAACCAATCCTTTCCGGTGCTAAGCATGCACCAAATACGTCCAACATAATATGGATTTTTATTTCTTGTGCCAGTTGATGTCCAAGTCAGGGAATTAGAGCAACCCTAACAAGATGACCATGGATCAGTGGTTCCCTGATGCTAGAGCACTGCCCACATGTTTCGCAGATCACACAGAATGACAATGTCAATTCTGAGTATACATATCATCAGGAGAATTCCTTGATTGACTCCTCTTTAGCTCTTTTAATTATGCTGAAAATCATGGTTTCAGGGATGACAAGTTCGTGTAGTACCCAGCAAATAATACCTTCAAAGTTACATCATTTTACTCTATCTAAAGGAATCTCTCCACTATCGTGCCTCTCTCTCCAAAGCAATTCAGCTAGCCCATATTCCTTGTAGAATTTCTTTCTTTTGCTGGACGGAAGCTTGTTATAAGATCCTTACTACTGAGAATCTTAAAAATGGGATTTCTTTCTGATGAATGTGTTACATGTGTAAGCATGCTGGTCAATCCTTTGAACATCTCTTATTCCGACTTCACCTTCAAACTTTGGAATCATATCTTCAGATTTTCTAAGGTGGCATGGTTCACGCCAGGAAATGCCATTCAACTATTTAGCTGTTGGAATGCCTATGAGAGTCAATTTCTAGAAGTCTGAAAGGCTGCACCACTTCGTCTCATGTAATGCACTAAGAAAGGATGCAATAAAAGATTTTTTGAGGGTTCGGAATCTCCAGTTTCTTTTCATTGTGCTCTTGAATCAATTTTGTTCTTCTCGTTCTGATTCACTATAGCCTTGAGATGCTTTTCTTTCATTTATTTACTTCTCCCTCTGTTTTTGAACATTTCTCATGCACTAAATTTTTCTCAATTAATAAGATCCTCCGTATCCATATGTGAGAAAGAGAGAGAGACCTGAATTAAAATAGCCTAATTATCTCTGTGGTTCTTGAGTGTTTATTCTCTCTGTGTTTGCACCTTGAATGCATGCATATGTATCCAAAATAGAAAATAGCAGTCTCGTACCTTTTGACGCTTTGCGTCGGGAGGACACTGGTCAAGATCATTCCACCCATGTGATGTCCCAATATCAGAGCTCTCAGCCTGCAAAAACACCTTGTTACCAGTACCTTTTCCTTTCGACAGTACTTTTGCAATGAACATGACAAGGCACAATCACCATGACAACAAGGACGAATGATCACAAGTTCACCATCGTCCTTGTTCTCGTATAAATTTTTCATCACCCAGTAGACAAATATCCGGGGTAAAGGATGTAATAGAGTTTCTTGCGCTTTTTGAAATAATTTGCCATTATGTGCAACTAATAGAAAACGTGAGCAAGCAACTGGGGAAAATGCTCACCTCAGGCTCAGTGGATGAATCTTGAGCTCTCCTGCACGTTGTCATGTTTGATTCTTCACCGCTCATTGGATTTGACCCAGCAACTGCATGTTCAGATATGAAGGGCATGATCTGGTGAAGCAAATTCGATAGAAATATTCCATCATCACTTGCTCTATTTTCTGATTCTGGAGAATTCATGGCGCCAGCTGATGTCCCCGCATCCTGAGAGGCAGATCCTATCACCGTCCCATCAATGCTGGAACCCTCTACACGAATGTCGCCACCAGGAAATAGGCTCCTCAGAAACTGAACAACACTGCCAGGGACTTGTCTCTCAGTTTCTCCATTAGCGTGTGACCCAGCAGAGGAAATAATGTTAATATTTACACTCCTAGAAACAGATGGTTCCTGCCTTCTTAGATCAGTTGGAGATGAACCTGCAGAAAGAAGAGATTCTCCTTAGAGCCATAAGGAAATTCTCATTGCCTTAGTGTTCAAACATATTAGAACCCCACACCCAAGCATATAAACTATGCAAGAAAACATTAGGCTGCTGAACCTAAAGAGCAAAGAGCATTTATTCCTGAATAATTGTCTAAATATGTTGAAAGAATATATCCAACCCCTGCACAGAAATTCAACTACCACTACTTAAACCTTTGTCTACCAGACTGCAATTGATCAATATTGTCATTAGCAAGAGTAACCAAATCATTCCATTACCATCTCTTCCAGGATCTGCAGGGGCTTGCTGGTGAAGCAAAGGCTCAGGTATTGCTTGCTGTATAGTTTCCACAAGAGTTGGATGTTGCTCAGAGGAAGCATGGGATCCTCTTTCACCAGCCACACTTCCAGCATGTTGAAATCTTCCAACCAATGGATAGTATATCCCGGCCGAGTTACTGGGAGAATCTGAGGACAGTCTACTGAAGGGAGCTGGGACTGCTGCAACCATGGTTCTGATAGGCACCACCCGCACACCAGACTCTCCAGTAAAAGATGGAGTTGCAGCCTCAGAGGCTGCTGAAGATGAGAGGCTAACAGGATTTTCCCCACTGGGGTTTGCAGCAGCTGCTGTAGCAGCAGCACTAGCACTTCTTGAGACCGATGGTTGCTGAATGCTGACGCTTTCTTCTCCATTAGCATTTGATCCAGCCGTTGGGGAGCCTTAGGGTAAGAAAAAATGGGAGCGACATATGACATTATGTTATACAGCACAAACTACACGATTAACATTACTATGATATGCCTAATCCAGCATGCAATAAGCAGTCTATGAATAACACTTGCGAGTGTACCTCTTCGAATTTGGATATCAATTCGCCGTGGGAGGAACCCTCCACCAAACCCACCCCCCAAGCTGGATCCGCCATGTACACTCCCCACTGGAATGCTACTAAAATTTGTTCCCATCTGAAATGGTACAGGCTGGAGCCAGAGGAATACATTCAATCAGACCATTTGATTGTAACAGAAAGCCAACAAGAAAGTAAACATAATGCTTGAATAAGACGTGTAGGACATTGCCTGAACCATTAGAGGATTAGGACCAGATGGAGAAATGTAAATCGCTGGTCCAGCATTGACTACAGCTTCAGACTGCATACAAAAAGCATTTAGGATCATAAAATCTGATTGATTTAACAAGTAAATTGTAGTCTACTTACCGCTGTTTGACCTAATCTCAACGTCATGGCTGTGCGACCGAGTTCCAGTATATAAGCACCTAGAGAGTGAAAAAGCACCCCCATTCTCATGGCAGTACTCTGAGTGTTTAACCGCATCCCTCGATCAGTAACAACCCCCTGATTTTGAAGTTGACTCGCACATAGCTGCAATTTTAGGTATTGAAAACCATACGTATTGGTGCAAATCACATAGGATTTTGTATAGAAGGATATAACACTTCATTGCAGGTAACAAAGGAGTACACAACACTTTCACCGTAAAAAGACACAGCTTTCTTCGATTAAGCAAGCATCTATTCAAAGTATTCCATTTCAACAACCCATTAAAAAATTAAACAATATCAATTTACTCCATACATACTTGTATATCATGCTACAAAGAAAAGTTAACTAAGAATAACCTGTAAACATTCTGCCACTTGTTCAATTAGCATTTGTCTAGTTGAGAGCATAACTTCAGCTAAAGATGCAGGCGTTGGAAGACCTTCTGGTATAGCCCCTGGTTGTGATGCAGAGTTTGGGTCTCTATTGTCAGGTCTATTTGAAGCAGACATTCCATTACTTCTACCTGCCAATGCCGTACTTCTGATCATTTCGTTCAGCCAGCAAAACATCACGTCGTCATCATCATAAGGAGGAACTTACCAATG
Source organism: Eucalyptus guilfoylei (assembly GCA_016097605.1). Classification (NCBI taxonomy): domain Eukaryota; kingdom Viridiplantae; phylum Streptophyta; class Magnoliopsida; order Myrtales; family Myrtaceae; genus Eucalyptus; species Eucalyptus guilfoylei. The sequence continues at coordinate 43,398,637 of CM027862.1, read as the reverse complement.
TCTTCAAATTCACTCTTTATATAACTTAAACACTGGGACATAGTTGTCAATGAATCAGGTATAACCTGAAAAAATGACCATGCAAAAGAGTCTATTGTACCCTTTGTTTTATTAAGAGAAAGGGTAAGAGACCAGGAACTTAAATAAACTAGAGTTCCATACTCACTGGAGGTTGCCCCATAGAAATAGTGGGAAGTCCAAAAGCACCAGGCCATCTGCCAGATTGACCTCTCATGCCAGACTGTTCGGATGGCACCTGGCCTAAATGTAACGTACTGCTGGCACCTGATGTTCTCTCAGATCTCTGTGAATAAAGAAATTCCCAGGGACACCCGCCCACATTTAAAATCATAATCAGGTATTTTGACATATAAAGAGGTTGACATCAAAAGAGTTCAAAGACATGTACCCCTTCATTGCTGCTCCCCGGATTCGTAATTCCAAAAGAACTCAGCACAGCAGACACGATCTGCTCAGCAGGACGAGCAAACAACAGTTATCATAATGAAGACAGAAGCACCTAACCAAACTTCTCCTTTTCAACTTAAGTATCATATTCTCACCCGACCGATTTCTGGGGGAACCCCATCCCCTTGATCAGGCAAATTGAAAGTCTCAATCACGACACCTGGAGCTACATGGCTATTGTGACTATGGCTTGTGTCTGAGGGATCAATCATTAGAAGAGATAAAGGACAGTCAGTCACACTTTCCAGTGGTTTTTGAATTTGGGCAGAAGTAAGATGAACATTGTTTATAAAACATAAAATATACCTATTTTTGCAACCAAATAGAAGTAAATTAAGATGAGAGTTCACTAAGGTGCAACATGAATATTGAAGTTAGGGAAGCAACATCAAAGCACAGTGGACCAAAAAGAAGAAAATATAAGATTACAAACAAGATAGAAAGGATATCCACTAAACTTGTCCCCTCAAGCTAACTAGCTCTAAAAGGTTGACATGCAGTCAGAAGTATTCTAAGAACCGAGCCATCCAGGCCACAGGATGCTGCTTTAAAGTTCGGTGGACAAGTCAATTTCAAGATAAATGACTCAGTAGATAGCCGACAATCTGATCTAGAAAGGAAACCAAGGTCACACTAAATATATGGTACAGACTGTATATATAGATAGATAGATAGATAGATAGATAGATAGATAGATAGATAGATAGATAGAGCTATAAAGTTCATAGAATCCTCGTAGAATGCCAACCACACCCTAAGTTTGAAACTATGCTTAGGTCCATTAGATCGGGCAAAGCATTAAGCTGCGTGGTATATCTCTATCGAGAAAGAAGCTAGTAGAACAACTCCGCAAGTAAAAAATGTTGCACACAAGATTCACACTGGTTTTTGGAACTGGATGACCAAGCAATAAAACCCCATCCCACATTTTGTGTCCCCATCTTTTCAATATCGATTGCTAGATAGAGTAAAGCAACAAAATCAAAGGGGAAAGGAACCAAATAGAACGACAAACCGGCAAGTGACCAGGCCAGAATTTAGCATCTAATAGGTCTTAGACAAAGAAACATGTCATTTGATATTTATGGTCATTTTCTACTCCATATATATGCGATTATTGTGTGCCCTATCAATCTTCACATAGTATTTGCATGTCCTAAAAACTTGTTACAAGAGAGGCACATTTAACTGCCACCTGCTGGTAGATTACACCACAGAAACATGTATATTAAACGGAAAATACTCATTATTGACAAGAATTCATGCCAACTGCTAATTCTCATTTCAAAGGAACTCCCAAATTCATGTTGTAGTACAATATTACACGATATATGTATATTTGCATCTAAACTGGTATCTCATAGAAAGACCATAAATAGAGTACAGTAGTCGCTGATTCAAATCTGCGAGCAATAGAAGTTTTTATCAAAAATGGGGTTGCTTGAAAGATTTTATTTGTTTAGATTAGTTATTGCCCTGGGAATCCAAAAGCTGTCTAATGATGGATTGAGAGAAGACACATGCTATTAAATCAAACTTAAAGATACTGAACTCTGTATTTGAGCTCTTTCTTCTTTTTGGTTTATTTAGCTACTTGTGGATGCGTTAGGCATTGTTAATCTTGATAATCATGCATCTAAATACGAAACTTTGCAAAATAAAAGGCCACTATCTCTGGTGTGAGTATACGCCAAAAAATCTAACTAGGCCAAGCTTGTTTCACCAACATTAACGTGGATATCACCATAGACTTGTGTGCAACTGATTGGCTGATGTTATATATAAGCAAAAAACTTCAAAAAGTCTTCACAGAATTCAAACCTGCATGACCGGGTGCCCCCTCCGATGATGGTGGAACTGGTTGCCTCACAACCAGATGCAATGTGTGACCATCTTCAACATCTAATAATAATGTTAAGTGCATATCCAAGAGTTCGAGCAGCTAAATCTGGACCAGCACCCTTACATGCTTCTTGTTGTACAAGCATGCATTGGAATCCTCCCAATTTGAGGAGCAAATAAATTGAGAGTCCAGCTTACCCCTCAACTTCATAACATATCAAAGAAGTTTCTAATGGTTGAAAATCTCTTCAGTGACTTGTGACTCAACCACTTTTTTTCTTTTACCGTGATGTATCATGATCAAAAGGGTAAAATTCTCTTATTTTACCTCTTATATATATCGAAAATCTATGACATCTGGCATAGGTACTCTGGTCTGTAAGTGAATGCATTTCTTTTATTTCTTTTATTTTTATTTTTATTTTTTTGGTTGGAGGGGGGGGGGAGGGGGCGGTTATTGCTAATTATATGATTCAATTGGTGACCGAACCTAATGCAGAATGGTGGATCATGATCGCATCTCAAGTATAATAAATCTGGAGGAGAAGATGATGATAAGAAACTAACAACAAGAAGATGATATCTTGCAAAATGAACTTCACCATGCTAATAAGGATACGGTAGGCAGACAGGAGTTGATCATCCTTCAATACCTTCCCACGGCATATCAGACGCTGCTGCTCAGAGACAACCCCAGTGATTGAAGCTACCTGCTCTTTCAAAGCAGGGACTGAAACCTGAGGAGAAAACAACAGAGCAAAAAGTTAATGCCTCCATGAAGGAAAAAAGAGCCCAAACCAAAGAGTCCCCAAAATACCAATGACATCTTCACGAGGGAAATCCATAAATAAGCCAGTTTTTTTAAAAAGCAACGCACAACAAAGTGAGACACTGCAAATGATACTTATCACAGTGTTACCATCACTAAAAAAGTCATTATCTCCAAATCAAACAGTTTAGAGTAGCAAAAGTAAAAACGGTATTGAGACAAGGCATACCCAAGGAGGAAAATGGCACTTCCATGTATGCTCAGAGTCAGTGATTACCTGCTTATTCACTCTCAATGAGTAAGTCTGTGAATCCAAGGTTTTAATTTTGATCTCGATGGTGCTTTCTGAAGCTTCAGCCTCATTGATTCTAGGAATTTTAGCGGCATCGTTACTGCCCATTCTTCTCAAGGTATAGAAGCACCTGTAAAGAAACAAGAGAATAGAGCCACAATTAACAGTAGAAGATACTCCACACTCTGTCATCACTCTCAACAAAATCCACAGGAACAAGAAAAAAGTAATCAATTTCGTCAAAAATGCAATAGAAACCAAGACAAAGCAACTGAATTTCGTTCCATTGATGCATTGGGTTAAGATCACTGTCATCAAACAAACGATCCCACGCACAGAGCCAAGAAACCTTCTTGCTAACCTCGCGGGCCAAGAAAGGCCAAAACTTTACGATTCCCACCACCGGAAGACACCAACCCAAACTCGACCCAAATCAGTTTACACCCAAAAACGCCAAGAAATCCCCCCCATTTTCGCTAAAGAACCAATCCAAACACGATCGACCCTAGGGTTTCAAATTCCACAAGGAGCAGAGCAAATCCACGCGCAGAACGTAGCCATTCAACTCCAAGAAAGCGAGAGGCGACCCGAAACGAGCAGGGGCGCGCACGAATTACGCACCCAATTGACCAAGAAAACAACTTTCAATCCAAGAACAAGATGTTCAGAGCAAGAAACCGCACTTACCAGACTCCGAAGCCTTCAAGATACTCGGGAAATCCCGAGGGAGGGAAGAGAGAGAAAGCTCGAGCGAGACAAACGACGAAAAGGGTACGGACGAATTCGGGAGCACTCCCCTCCCTCCGTCTCTCCCTCCCTCACTCTCTCTCTCTCTCTCTCTCTGGCTGGCTTTTGCAGGAAGGCGAAATGGAAATTGATTTTGGTTTTGTGTTGGTCTTGGAGAGATTACTGTAGCGAAATCACTCCTGGATATTTTACCCATTTGGGAGGAGACCTTCTTTATTTGACATCTTGACTTTGATTAAAGCACCAAAAATCAAATGTATCCGGCAGTGTAAAATTGAGACAAACAAAATTAAGAGGGAACTCCCTTTCACTCTAGCTATACCATCATGGCGACTCGATCACTCGAGTTCTCCGGCCCATGACGAAGGCCGGCAAACTACTGGAGCTCATGGCTATGGCCGTTCGACTGCCCCCCAATTTAAAAAAACATCACACTTAGTAGGGGCAAGTCAATTTACCCACTAGGTGTGTTGTAGCATCATCATAATTTGAAGCTCGCATCGGTTGTGGCCACTCGAGTTTTAAGCCCGAAGCCATCCTAGTTACTGGTAAGGGTGATCGGTCGGTAGCCTAATTTCCTGTCACAACTCCTAGTCCAAAACTATTAAGATTTGGAATCATGCCTGCCCATTTTGTTTTGTGTGAAAAATCTGACTCTTATAGTAGATTATAAAAAGGTGTTTAAGATTCTTCATATTGTAGGACATGGTTGTTTGCTACCAAAGCACATGTTGGTCATGTTATTGTATATTAATGTTGTAGATTATGGTTTGATTTATCTGTATGTGCAACAATATATTTTTTAGCGATAAGTGTACTAAAAATTTCAAATCTTGTCACCAAAGTGCAATTAAATTCTAAAATGTTTAAAAAGTGCAATCAAATGCTTTGGAGAAACTAATTTCTTTTTTTTTTTTATTCCTAAGGATAATTAGTCCAATTGCATGCTCGATTGACCTTGCCCATGATTGAATTGATGATCGATAAACTTAAATTTGGATTAGCAATGCTTAACTCTTAGATGAGTAATTTAGGAATGGGGATTAGATTCCAATTATATGCTAGTGACTTAGCTTACTGATGAAATACAAGTAGGGTTAATAATCACTTAGCATTAATCAATAAACTCCTTAGTTGATTACAAGGTTGATGGGTAAATCAAATTGCATGATTAACATCAAATTACCAGACCAAGCCTGAAATTCTTGATTGATAATTAATTGGATGAACATTCTAATTGCTTGGATTGAGTAATTGCATGGTTGAATGTTTGAATGGAATTGACATTAGAGGCCGACGGCCGAGAGCTTGGAATAGAGGTCCGAGGTGGTGCTTGGACTTAGGTTTCGTTAGTTTAGTTTTGATTAGACTAGTCTAGTTAATAAACTTAGAAATTAATAATCAAAATAATCTAGAGTTTTAGTTGATATAGTCTAGCTAGAAAATAAATTTAGACTTAAGATCGTTATTTCAATAGATGATTAGCTTAGCTTAGATTAAAGTCATTCCTTAATAAAATAAGTAGAATTTAGGCTCATGTCAAGGATTATGATTAGCCTCTACTTTCAATCATATAAGGGTTTATGTCCCAAAGCTTGTAGTCTCACGTCAAGGATTATGATTAGCTAAGAGAACGTATCACTTTCAAAAATGAATCGACTAAAAATATTTTGGTCCATGAAAATATTTTGACATAAATTAGTATTGATAATGAAAATATTTTTTATTGATTAATTATTTTAAATGCAAATGATGATTTTTAGAAAAAATATTTTATTACTCACTCAATTTTTGTAAGATAAATAAAACTTGATTGTAAATATTTTGATTATTGGAATAAACATCCTCATCACCGATTAGTTTGTCCACGATAAATTTTCTGAACAACAAAGCTGGCCTCACTAAAACTTTAATAACCCAAGTCACAATGAAAAATAGTCAAACTCGAAAACCAACTCGACATACGCAAATTACTTTGACAATATAAACACAATGAAGGTTGAAATTTTCTTTCTCAAATTTTCATTTTTGCACGAATGTGATTTTGGCTCCCGTTAGCACGGAATTCATGTCGCCATGCATTCGATCGGGCTAAATATCTTTTAGTTAAAATTACATGTTGACAGATACCTTGAAACACTTTTTAGAAAGCCACACATAAGAAGAACACAAATTTCAATACTTTGTTTCTTTCGTATTGTATAATTGAAAGTTCAAACAAAGCGTCCGAAAATTACTCATTAACAAATGACTAGAGCCTTTTTTCAGTTAGCTTTGGGTGACTAATGTCAAGAATATAATCGTGTAGTTTGATCTAATTTAGATGCACGTCAAAGTTATGACCTAGATTGTTTTACCAATTCTCTTCGGCGACACTTATGTGCATGTACTTTGACATCGCAATTCTTATGTGCATGTGCAGCATGAGTTCCAAGGACACTCTTGAGTTAGTTTTAGACCATTCGTGCGATTTGGTAGCTAGTTATTGTAATTCTAATCGACCATGAGAAAGAATTGTGAAATGCCTTCAACAACAATGAACAATTTGGATCAATTTTGTGTTTAAATGTAAAAGTTAAATTATCCTTTTAAAGTTCTATAGACGATAAAAGCATCATATATGTGTACAAATTTTCTTGTTGAAAAATCATTTAGCATTGTCCTTATTGACCATACTAAAAAATGATCCTAACTCCGCCACAAGATTCTATCACGTCGTGATTTACATGTACGAGTATCGCCACATGGCACGATCACACTTTATGCTTGACTTTATAATCGAATGAGGACACACGGTGGAGTTATAGACAACTTACCGATAGAGGACTACTGATAGCAGAAATTGAATCTAGGCAGGGTCTATACGAAGTGTTCTAACTTTACCAATTTAGTCAATCCTTCGTCTACATAAGTCAAGTCTCTCTCTCTCTCTGGTAAACATTGACGGCTGAATTATTGAGCTAGACATCGAGAGTGCATGTTTCATATATGGCCCCGCATAGACATCACATTCGGCAGGTACAACTTAGACAAACAAAATTAAGAGAGAATTATAGTTCGCTCTAGCGATCATGATGGCCACTCGATCTCACCACCATCATGGTCGCTCAAGTTCTCAGCTCGCGGCAATTTCCCGCATATTGCAGCTCACAGCTATGGCGTTTCAATTATACCAACTGGATGTATTCTTGAGAAAACATCACACTTAGTTTTTCTTCTTTTTTCTTTTTTTTGGGGGGGGGGGGGGGTTGGTGGGTTTCAATTCCCACCGGGTGTCATTGTAGCACTATCGCCGTGGAGAGTTTGCATCATCATAGCCATTCGAGTTTTAAGCACAAGGCCATCCTAGTTACAAGTAAAGGTGGAGGTGACCGGCAGATGACCCAGTTTTCGATTGAAACTTTAGGTTCCAAACTAATAGAATCGGAATTAAGCCTGCCCATTTTTATTATTATTATTATTTGTGCGAAAGATCTCACTCTATAGCAAAATGTAAAAGTTGTACCCTCTAGCTACACAAATATATGTTTGTTAGGATTTTTATTTTTCTTAATATTGTAGAACATGTTTGTTTGCTCCAAAAACACACTTTGATCATGTTAATGTTTATTAATGTTGTAGACTATGGTTCGATTTCTCAATATGTGCAGAAAACATTTTTATTCCAAAAGAAGTTTCAAAGCCAGTTTAGAACTAGATGAACCCCGAGAACAAGTTCTCGTGTAGAATCAGTGGCTCCAACCCTACAATTGGAAACCGAAGTAATCCTAAGCTGAATCAAGGTTTGTGTAGCCAGGAACCAAGCCAGTCCCATACAAAACTGACCTCGCACCATTTGGCCTAGGTCGCTCGAGTTGGTTTTTGAGATTAGCCGGATCTAATGCACAAGTCTAGTTGGTAAAGCTCAAGCTTTGGGCTGATGGCCATGACCATGGCCGCTAGCTTGAGCTTGAGAAAGAGACAGAGAAAGCAATGATTTTCGGGTCGAAAAGTAGAGATTAGTGGTGATTACTTTCATGTGTTAAAAAAAGTCCATGAAGATATTGGGCACAATCCCAAAGTCCACGAAAATATTTCCTCATATTCACCACTGATGAAACAATTTAGCGAGGGAATCCAACGTTGCGTTTTTGAAACCACTTTCCCAAAGGCCTTTGGGCCTCTAAAGGGCCCTGGGCAGATATTAAGGCACTTGACAAGTATTTCTTTTAGAACTTTTGAGGGGTGCATTACATTTATAAAGTTCTCCAAAAGCTCTTAATCCAATACAAGTCCTACCCAACTTTTGGCTTAATCATTTCGGGTATGCTAATGCATTTTTTTCTAACTATGCCGTTACTACTTTCAAAATTTCAGTTTTATGCTAACCATTTTAACACGAAAGTTTGAAATTTATTTATCTAAAATTTATTTATCTAATTTTTTTTTCAAATTTATTTATCTAAAATTTGTACCTAAGGTCCTTTACACATCTAGGTTTTTCCGAACAGCATTTAAATCATCATAAAGTACTTTTTGAATACACCTAACCAAATATTATTTGTATTTCTAAAAAATCCTTTCACTTAAAGTCTTTACATTTCTTCAAAAGCCAAACCAAATGCGGCCTTAATATTCTAAAGGTTTGGCCAAACAAGAAGTCTTATTAATGTATTTTTTTTTTTTTATGGATACGTAGGTTCATAACTATGGCATGCAAATCTCAATACGAAAACCATTGAAATTAGTTATCATCTAATTTTATCTTTTGTAATCTTTTTTTAGTGTTAGTAGCACCTTTAACTAAATAGTTCACGTTATCAGCAGCTTTAATTCCAGTAATTGTACATGGTATCCTTCCTAAGCTATCTGACTTCCTAATGTGTGGGGAGTTTTCTAGAGCAGGGGCACATTTGGTAGCTTAAGCGCAAGGCCAATTTATCTTATATGACATTTGGTGGTACGCTTTGGACGAAATAAATCCGCATTTGTCAGAATAAAAATCCAGCGAGTGTGTCTTGCCTCTAAGGACGAAATACTTGTTATCCCACCCTGATTCGATAAAAATATTAAGAAATAATAATGAAAAAGGTAATTGAGCAAATACTAACAGTTGACATCTAAATTTTGGCAATCTTTTAGTCATATTATTGTATAGAAAATGAGGAATGAATCCCAGCCTTCAAATAAAAATATTATATAATAGCATTTGCATATTAGAACAATTTTTTAATAAACCCATATGAATTGTGTTCTAATTGGACTGGAGCAAATGGACTTAAGCAGTGAAACTCTGAACTTAGTTGAATTATTTGGACTAACCCCGCAGGAGTAGTAAATTTGGCCAAGCCTATCGAATATCTTAAGTGGCTGAAAATTACATGTGAAGAGCTCATGAGAGAAACTAAATTAAAAGAAATTGCATTGTTGATCAAGTGTTGAACTGATAAAATCAATATATTTGAAGATTTTGATCATTGGAATATAAAAAAGAGGAACACTTTGGTTTCCTATTTTGAATATAGCGCATACCTCTTTCCTTTTGCACGACCCCATTCATTTTCGTGAACATGCAAAATTCAAAACGTATCTACATAAACAGAGGAGCAATGAAACGACTATAGTAATGCTCATTCTTTTATTAAATCATTGAACATATTACAATGAAATTGTTACGTCCACAGAACTGGTACTCCTTCCCTTTTTCAGTACATACTCTTGTACTCTTGTATTCAACTCAATCTCCATCTCCTTCAATGCTTAGTTGTATCGAACTTGTCATTATGTGGAGGCGTAACATGCAAAGGAGCTTAATTCAAATGAATCCCCTCCGAGTCTTGTGTGTCAAACTGGTTGATTTGTGAAGGCGTGGCATGAGCAGGAGCATAATCCAAATGAATCCCCTTGAAGTCTTGTGTGTCAAACTGATTGATTTGTGGAGGCGCAGCATGAGCAGGAGCATAATCCAAATGAATCCCCTCCGAGTCTTGTGTGTCGAATTGGTTGCTTTATGGAGTTGCAGCATGAGCAGGAGCATAATCCAAATGAATTCCCTCCAAGTCTTGTGAGTCGAGCTGGTTGATTTATGGAGGCACGGCATGAGCAGGAGCATAATCCAAGTGAATCCCCTCCGAGTCCTGAATGTCCCCAAGCTTTTCTGTTCAAAGGAAAAAAAGAGGGCCACAAAGAATGGTCAACTCAATGGAGAGTGCAACATCGAGTCAACATTTTTCTCAGGAAATGCCAATAACATATTGAAGCATCGTCCGTCTTTGCAGAAGATGAATTCTCCCTGCCGACTTCATTTTGCAGCCTATATTTTCGTAAAGAAGAAAACGTTGTCACTCAATATTAACCACTGGAGTTTACCTTAGTGGCCTCTCTTCCAACATGAAAATGAGAGGTGAGGGGTTCTAATTCCTATCTTCTTGGAGGGATTGGGGTGGGGACAATTTAGTTTCAAGTGTGGGTTTCGACTCTCACGTCCTGTAAGGAGGCATGGTAAAAGTCTGAGAGTAAAAGTTAGAGTAGGAGTAAAGTAGGAGTAGAGTGGGATCGACAAAAAAAAAAAAACAAAAACAAAAACATGGCTTTGCGCGAATCATTCAAATAAGGTGTGTTGACACCTAATTTTAGCAAATCTAGGAAAATAAAAAAAAATAAAAAAATGCATTAGAACAAATAAAAGGAAAAAATGAAAAAAAAATGGGGAAAATCAATTTGATTGATTATGCATGGAAATTTAAAATTCTGATGAATATTCGGATTTTGTTAAATGCACAAATAATTTAAAAATCAAGAAAGGGCAAACATTTTTACAAAATGAAAGAAATCTGAGCAAAATCGAGTTAATTGCGAAATCACGCTCCAATTTATAGCTTTGATTCAGTGCGACAGAAGATGGAAACTCGGAAAATACCATACAAAGAGGTCGTCTGGAATCACTATAAAAGAGAGCTGCATTTTTCGAGACTGGGAGAGCAAATTCGAAAAATTCAGGGAAGAAATTGAGAGCAAAAAACTTGTTTTTTCCTTTCTTTCGTTGAGCCCATTTTCCTTTGGTTTCTCTTTAGGTTTAAAAAGTAAAAACAAAAGAGGGAAAAGTTGAAAAGGGGCAGAGAGAAGACATGAGGGAAGGGAGAATACAGTGAGAGAGAAAGAAAAAAAAAAGAAGAGAAAAAACAGCACACGGTTTGTCTTCCTCGCGTGGGCGTCTCCGCCCCCCTTTGCCGGCCACCGTCCACGAGCTCCTACACCAGCCGCATCGCCGGTGCTCGTAGCCAGGCTTCCGCCGCACCTCTGCCTCTCATCCTCGCATCAGCCGCCGTTGCTCCAACACCACCCAACGCCAATAGCCATCCAAAGTTCCACAACGCTGCCTCTACTCCCAACGATCGACGCAACCCGCAGCAGCACCGCCTCCGCGTCACCTCGCCGTCGTCCTCTGCTCAGTTGCCGACGCTGAACACTCCAGCCGCGACGCCGATTTTCCACCTCGCCTCCTGCAGCAGCCCACTGTCCGACGCCGGTCACCGCCACTCGAGTCCCCGCATCAACTCCGTACCTGGACCTCCACCCACGATGACCCGACACCGCCGCGCCTCTGCAACTCGCGCCCAGCAACCCGGTGGTCTGCCTCCACTCAACCGACGCCACTGCCCATCGTCACACCAAAGCCCTGTTGCCGCGCCTGCACCAGCATCCGACACCTGCTTCGCTGTGATCAGTCCTCTGCTTAGGCATCCGCAATACCGCCGCCGCACCGCTGCCGACACCTGAGTTCGAGCTCTGCTCGCAACCTAGCACCCGATGCCGCGTCACCGACCCTCGCTCGCGCGCGCCCATCGTCGCGCCATTGCACTCGCTCCTGCTGCATCCCGCAAGCAGCAGCTGCAATTTGCTCGTCGCCGATGATCGCCCAGCTCTGCACCGTCTCCTCCCGAGCATCAACAGCATCGCCGCCGCGCCACTACCACAGCTCGCGTCCCTGCCCGTCGCTGAGTTCAGCCCGTTGCTCGCCACCGCGCCGGAGCCTCTCCCTCAGCCGAAGCCACGTCCGCACCTCTGCGCAACCAGCAGCCCAGATCACGTCAGATTTCCGCGACGCCGTGCCACCATCCCTGCTCCGCCCGATGCCGCGCCGGACGTCGCACCTCTGCCGGTCCCAGAGTTCCGATGTCGGCCCCCGTTCGTCCGACGCCCACCAACGCTGCTGCAAGTCCCCTCATTTAGGTAGTTTAGTTTAGTTTTCTTTTTTAATGTTATTTTTTATTTTATTTGATAGCATCTTTAAGTTTAGTTATTTAAATTGCAATATTGGATGTTAATATTCATAAAATCATGTAGACATTATCCGTTTTCCCCAAAATTATTATAATTACTAATTTGATCCGTAAGTTATCGAATCATTTTTTTAATTATATTAATTTTTGGGGTTTATTGATAGTATTTTAATTGTTGAATCAATATAATTATTAAATCGGATCGTGATTTTTGATTATTTTAATCCTTTATTTGTTGTTTGATTAGTTTATTTGAAACTTTTTTATCTTGGAAAAAACAATAAAAAAATCAAAAAATCAAAAAAATCAAAATCTAGCATGAGCATATAGATTTAGTAAATTAGACATGTAGGTTAGTAAATTATAAATTTTTTAGGATTATATATATATATATATATATATATATATATATATATATATATATATTTTAAATAGGTTAAAGTTTGACCTAAATAACCTTTTTTAAAATAGGGTCTTAGATAGAGTTGGCATATAATCTCATCCTTTTTAAAAAAATAAAAAATAAAAAATAGTTTTCTAAGATAAAATAGGGTTTAAGTCAAATTAATCCCTAAAATAAATTAGAAAATTATTTTTTTAGATAGTTTAATTAGGATTAATTGGGAATTTCAATAAAAAAATACAAAAAATATTAGGTGCATGTTAATTAGTTTGCATAATAGGTTCATTTAATTAGGATTTATTTGTTAGTAAAATTAGGTCATGTTGTTAAAAATGCATTTTTATAAAAGAACTCTAATTTTCAAGAAAACCCAAAAAAAAAAAAAAAATTGCTTGCTTTGTGCGTTTATTTCTTTTGATGCAATTTATTTTATTTATTGAATGTTTAATAATGGTTGAGTACCCGCGTGGTCACCTTTTGACATGATAGTTACTTAGGTTAAAATAAATCCAAGCTGCCTGTAAAAATTATTTTTGAAATAAAAAGAATGGTACCGAAAAGGCATTATAGAAATTTAGTGTAACCAAATCCCTGTACCCTTAGTCTTTGGTTCGTAGGAGTAAAATAATTCTCCCATTATTTTACTTAGGTGTCTAATCGATCTACTGTAAACCGATTAGTGGCGACTCCTAAATAATAATCATTTGCATGATAAATATTAAAACCTTATGTCACGAATTGGTATGGGCTTGGGAGAGCCCAAGCTAAGTTTAAAGACTTAGTAGTCCATTAACCTAGTTTTAGATGGTGTACCCGAAAATTTTAGATCGCGACAAGGTGTTTGGTCACTTAATGCGTGCATAAATAAACATAGCTTTCCAAGCACCTAAGAACGATGAGGAACAAGAGAAGTAGAGAGACTGCTGATGAAGGCCTCATTTCGATGAACCGAATTGGAGGGGAGCAGTGACCAATGCTATATTTGACAAGCTTTTGATCTCTTGAATGATGTAGGGGGTAATCTAGAAGGCTTTTGTGTAAACAAGGCTTTTGACCCGTTTGGTTCACTTTGGAGGAATTTCCTTAGAGAAATGCAAAGGCCTTTAGTCTAAAGGGATTTGGTGAAATATAAATACTGTTTGGTAAACTAAAATTGAAAAGATGCCTTGAGATGCAACTTGGGGAAAATTCTGTTTGATAAACACATACATTTGGAAAGTCCTTTCATGTGTCAATTTTAAAGTTTTGCAACTTTAATTTGTTAAAAACCAAAAACAAAAATCAATGATCGTAACTTTTATATATTTTTTCAAGTTGAGAGCAATGTATAAGAAACATATTAATAAATTTTTAAATAAAAAAAAATCACATCAAACTCAATTAAAAAGAGAGTAATTTCATTACAATAAACATGACAACATATGTCCGAAAGAAAGAAATAATTAATCATTAAATATTACAAACCTCATAAACCATTTATCAAGTTCATAGCTATTTCATCACATAAACGTATCATATCAGAGAATGCATTATCATTTAAAGCATTTGTCCCCTCATTTACAACATAATGGCCAACTGAATATCCATACTCGGGATCCAAATCTGTTGTTTCAAAATCCATATTAGTTACATCATTTTTTCTTATAAAATTGTGCAAAAGCCACTGCAACTATGACAATTTGCACTTGCTTTTTCATAAGGATAACTTAACATAGTAGTTAAAATCTTTCATTTCATTTTTAATACGCCAAAGGCTCATTCAATTTCTGAGCGAAGCGAGGAATGTGTACGGTTGAACACTTCTTGATGACCCGTAGGTGTAGGACCCTATTGAAATTTTGGCAAATGATATCTATCTTCTCTACATGACCCCAAATAACCCGTGAGATTTGAATATCCAACATCTACTAAATAATATTTACCTACACAAATATAATTATAAATTTAATTAACACATGCCACATAAATATATATGGATGTACATAAACAATTAATTAACCAACTTGGAGGAGGATTGGAAAACTATACATCACGTCTTCCAGTGGCATAATAGAAGATACGAGTATCATGAGCTTGTCCCTCCTAACCAGCATAAACATAAATAAATTCCATATTAAAATTACATACGGCCAACACATTTTGAGTAGTATTTCATTTTTGACCAATAAAACAAATTTGATCATACGTTGGTACCACTGTTGGGATATGTGTACCATCCATAACTCCAATGCAATCCTAAAACAAATAATGCAAATATTACATGATTTAAATTTTGTTTTTCGTTTTTATTGTACAATCATAACTTACCTTAAAAGATGGATAAAATCGTCGATCTTTCATAATCTTCTCTGGAACTTCCCAAAATTGTCGATCAATTGGTTGGATCAAATCTTTTCTCATAACACATACTTTATTTAAAACTAAACTAAAGTGCCTACTTATGGTTTCCCTAGAGCGTTGAAATCGCCTTTGTGCTATCCCGTTACTTATACTATGTCCCAACATATAAAGAAACATTCCAATCATTTATGCAACATTAGTATTCCTAGATCCTTTAAGGCCATAGCATGTTACTAAGTCACACATTAAATTATTAAATACATCTTTATGCATTCTAAACATATTATAGCATCTTATTGGATTAGTATCTTCGGCCATCAATTCTCTTATCCATGGATGACCTGTACATCATGAGGTCATAAAGGTTGTTTGCAAAGGTACGTTGCTTGATAAGCAATTGAAGCATTAGCGATTGAGAGAAAATCCAAGAATTTAGCTTCCTCTTATTCACAATTTTCCTTTTCTTGAGAATCATCCATAATTACCTAACGTAACAAAAAATAGAGTAGAATAAGAGAAGTAATGAATAATCTTGACAATCCATTAAGAAAAAACTATTTGATTTTTTTTTCATAGAGGAAAAATCATCATGATAGACTTGTATAGAAATTAAAGTTAGCAAAGAAAAAGGAAAGCAAGATCAATGAATAGAGTTGAGACAGCGAGGGGAAAGAAGAGATGGACAAACAATCATTCTCCCAAATGTTACGATCTCTCGCCAAATCATAACATGCCACTCTAGCCATTAGATATGCAATTACCTACACAAATTTCCACAAAAATCATAACATAAATTGAGAAAATCTGAACTGGACAGAGGCGAGTGCGAGTGTGAGTGTAGCGTGACGGGAGAGTTCAAGGGCAGTGAGCGTGAAGGAATGACGCGAGGAAGAGAACTCAAACCCTTGCCAATCGTGAGGAACACAGCTTCAAGCACAAAAGAGGGGGGATCGACAACGTATGAGAAAGGCGAGGGAGATTTTTACATGCCAACAGAAATGAGGAAATCTTACTTGGAGAGAGGGAAGCGCAAAGGCGACGAGCACTCGAGGGTGGTGGCCGTGAAGATCACAGTGTGAGGAAGAGAGGTGAAGGGTGGCGAGCATGAGGGTTGGACACGAACAATCATGAGGTAGAGAGAGGCATAAGAGTATAAAAGAAGATGAGGCGTGAGGTTACTCGAATGTAAGGAAGAGGAGGCTTTTAAGGTTTTCTATTTAGAAAAAGGGCAAAAATGGATTTTGGTTAATAAATGAGGACAAAATGGGCAACTGACATATTTTCATTAAACAAAGGAAGTAGCATTCTCAAAATGCTACTTCTTAATTCTGCAAGGTTTGTACTTCCTCAGTTCCTTAGTTCTTTTTTTTTTTTTTCTATTTTCATGTTAAATTACTTCCTTAGCTTAGTTTGGAATTGCTTTCCATTTCTTGAAGTGATTTATTTCCATTCCAGAAATTAAAGATGAAGTTGTTATGGCACAAAGATGCCGTAAGTTGGTCGAAAACTAAGGATTTGTTACTCTATTTACAAATACACGAGCAAGAGTAATCATTTACAAGCCTCTTTCGTGATTCTTCAGACAATCCTTTAGATAGGTAAAGCAATTACACATCTTCGACTGAAATCAGATTGGAAAGAACGAATTGAGACTATTATTTATGGATGATGCTAATGGTGGCACCCCTTCATTAGGAGCTTGCCTCCACTTAGGCTTCATTTATTTTATTTGAAAAACCTTTTTTTTTTTGTTTAAATGATTGAAAGTATCACTTACAAAAAAATGATTATACGAAAAATATTTTCGTTATCTACGAAAACGTTTAGATGTAATCGTTGCTGATAATGAAAAAAAAAATTATTGACTATTTATTTTAAGCGATATAAACGATCATTTTCAGGAAAAGATCTTCCATCTAATTTATTTTCTGCGAAACAAGCGGATCATAATTGCAAATATTTTTATTATTAGCATAACATTCTCATCACGGGTTAATTTAAACCCAATAACCTTTTTGAACAACAAAATTGGCCTCATTGAAACTTTAGTAACCCAAGTCACAACGAAAATTAGTCAAACTTAAAAACCAACTGGACATATGCAAATAACTTTGACAATATAAACATAATAACGGTTGCAATTTTCTTTCTCAAATTTTCATTTTTGCACGACTGCGATTTTGGCTAAATTTTCTTTCTCGAAGATTTAGACTTTAATCAAGTGAAAGATGTAGGGGATAATGTAGAAGGCGTTTGTGTATATACATCGGGCACGTTTAGATATACTCTGCAAGGCTTGCACATCTTTAGTTCAGTTGGGGATTACTTTCCATTTCTTGACACTATTTATTTCCATTCCATAAATTGACGATGTTATTTTTAAGGCACAAAGATGCATAAATTTTGTGGAAAACTAAGGATTTGTTACTCTATTTGCAAATACACAAGCAAGACTAGTCATTTACCTGCCTATTTTGTGCTTCTTCAATCTATCCTATAGATAGGGAAAAGCGATGGTTTTTGGGATATTTTCATGTATTAGAAAAAGTCCACGAAGATAACGGGTAATTTCCAAAGTCCACGAAGAAATTTTCTTATATTCACCACTACTAAAACGATTGGGAGTCTAAGGTTTCATTTTGGGAGCCACTTTCTCGAATGTCTTTACGCCTCAAAAGGGCCTTGGCTGGATATTAAGGCATTTGACAATTTTTCTTTTTTAGAACTTTTGAGAGATGCATTACATTTCCAAAGTCCTCCGAAGGCTCCTAACCCAACACAAGTCCTACCCACCTTTTGGCTTTAGCATTTCCGGAATGGTAATGCATTTTTTTTTCCAATTATGCCCTTGCTAAATTCTCAGAATTTCAATTTTAAGCAAACTAATTTCACCTTAGGCAATGGCCGCTTGGGTCGCGCAACTTCAACATCAAAAGTGGTTTTCTTTTTCTTATAAATTTATTTATCTGAAATATATATATGAAGTCCTTTACAAGTCCAGTTTGTTTCGAACACCATTCAAATAAAAAATAATTCCCAAAGTACTTTTCAAATACACTCAACCAAACGCTATTTGTATTTCTAGAAAACCCTTTTACATTAATTCTTTAAATTTTTCCAAAAGCCGCACCAAATGCAGCCTTAGTATTCTAGAGGTTTCGCCAAACAAGAAGTCTTATTAATGTATTTTTTTTACGGATATGGAGGTTCATAACTATGGAATGCAAATCTCAATACAAAAACCAACGAAATTAGTTACCGTCTAATTTTATCTTTTTAAATCTTATTTTAGCGTTATAGCAGCTTTAACTCCAATAGTTCATGTTATCAGCAGCTTTAATTTTAGTAACTGTACATGGTATCCTTCCTAAGCTATCTGACTTCGTAATGCGTGAGGAGTTTCTACGAGCAGGGGCACATTTGGTAGCTCAAATATAAGGCCAATTTATCTTATCCGACACTTGTTGACACGCTTTGAACGCGATAAATCTGCATTTGTCTGAATAAAAAGCCAGCTAATCTGTCTTGCCTCTAAGGGTGAACTACCTTTTACCCCATCCCGATTTGATTAAAATATTAAGAAATTAAAAGAAAAGATAATTGAGCAAATACTAATTGTTGACACCTAAATTTTGATAATCTTTTAATCCCATTATTTTATAGAAAATTAGAGATCAATCCAACTTTAAATAAAAATTTTGTTAAACTGCATTTGCATATTAGAACATTTTCATAATAAACCCATAGGAATTGTATTCTAATTGTAGTGGAGCTAATGGACTTAAGCGATGAAACTTTGAGATTAATTGAATTATTTGTATAAAGCGCACAGGAGCACTGGATTTGGCCAAGCCTATTGAATATCTCAGTGGTCAAAAATTACATGTGAAGAGCTCATGGGAGCAACTAAATTAAAAGAAATTGCATTCTCGAAAGTTTTGAACCGATAATATCAATATATTTGAAGATTTTAATCAAGGGAAAATAAGAAAGAGGAATACTTTAATTTCCTATCTTAAAATATATTAGAGAAATGATTGGATGACGATCTTTAGTCTATTGTAAGAATAAATATCTATTATGCATCACAAAAAATCAAATTATAAATTATTATAAATTATTATTGGGCCCACTTCTTTAAAAATTTATGTCTTACAAGTTACAACAAGTTATAACCACCGGGTTTACCCCAGTGGCCATCCTTCCAATATGGAAGGGGGAGGTGGGGGTTCGAATGTTTACCTTCTCAGGGAGGGTTGAGGTGAGGACGAATTTGTTTCAGGCATGTGTTTCGACTCCCACGTCTTCCAAGGAGGCAAGGCAAAAGTCAAAAGTCTGAGAATGAGAGTTAACATAGGAATATAGTAGAATCAACCAAAAAAAAAAGTTACAACAGGTTATTATTTTCGCAATAGTTCAAAAACCGTCATTAGTTGTCAATAGTCCTGACACGCAGCAGCTGTTCCTCAATGTTTTTTCGTTGCTCTCACTATTGTGACTACTTTGATTTTCCTAGTTTTGCTTTTGCCACGCCTCAATGTTGTTGTCATTGTCATTGGTCGTTGCTCGATCGAAATCTGAAGTCCTTGGCTTTGTTCACGGCCTTGTTGGTTCCCTTTCCGCCTATACCAAACCTTCCTGACCTTGTCCCATTCGTCGTTGCTGGTCTAAGCTTGCCCCCCCATGCTATTGCTACCTGTTTTGCTTGCGATTGGTGTCCCCGTTGTTGATATCTAAATTTTAATAACCTATTTAGTCAGTATTTTGCATAGAAAATTAGGAGTTGATTATGATCCCTAACCAAAAATATTATTAATTTGTAAGCCTACATAAATTTGCGACGTCTATATTTACAATTCACAAATTTAAAAATCTAATCAAAGAATTACCAAAAAAGTCTTTAAATTTATTTTAATTATGCCAATTCAGTTAGAAATAATTTTTTTGGTCACTTGAGTCCTAAATCTTTTTTTTTTTTGTCAATTTAATTCATCTTGCCAAAATGAAATCCTTTGAACCATATTAGCAATCCTTTGATCATTCACAGTAAAATGTCCTTCCTAATGCATTTGGGATTTATCGAGGCTCATTTGAGTGGTGATTAAGACCTAATTGTAGCTAAGGTCTTCCTCGCTCTTTCCTTTTGCACGACCCCATTCATTTTCGTAAACAGGCAAAATTCAGGATGTATTTCCGCGTAAATGGAAGAGCAACGAAACAACTACTGAAATGTTTTCTTTTTTATTAAATCATTGAACTCGTTACAATGAAATTGTCACTCGCACAGAGGGGATTAATTTGGATTATCCTCCTGCTCATGCTTCGCCTCCCCAAGGTCTTTGAGTGCCGCATCCATCACAACACTGTGGAGACCTAATGTTTCCCCTCCAATTCTTGGGTGGCGCAATGATCACCGCATCCGGGAGGCGAAGGATGAGCAGGAGGATAATCCAAATGAATCCCCTCTGAGTCTTGAGTGTCGAACTCGTCGTTATGTGGAGGCACAGCACGAGAAGAAGCACGATCCAAATGAATCCCCTTCGAGTTTTGAATGTCCGCTAGCTTTTCTGTTCAAAGAGAAAAGAGGGCCAAAAAGAATGGTCAACTCGATGGAGAGTGCAACGTTAGGTCAACAATTTTCTCAGGGAAGTGCCAATAACACACCGGAGCACCATCTGTCTTTGCAGAAAATGAATTCTCCGACTCTGCCGGCTTCAACTTGCGGCCTATATTTTCATAAAGGAGAAAACGTTATCGCTCTAAGTAAATCACATGCACTGCGCGAATCATTCAAATAAGAAGTTGGATCACTTAATGTGTGCATAAAAAAACATGGCTTTCCAAGTACCTAAGAACGAAGAGGAGTAAGAGAAGAAGAGATACTGCTGATGAAGGCCTCATTTCGATGATCTGAAATGGAGGAAAGCCGTGACCAGCGCTGTATTTGACAAGCTCTTGATCTCGTGAACGATGTAGGGGATACTGTAGAAGGCGTTTGTGTATATACACCGGGCACGATTATTTATACTCTGCAAGGCTTGTACATCTTTATTTCAGTTTGGGATTACTTTCCATTTCTTGAAACGATCTACTTCCATTTCAGATATTGAAGATGTTATTTCCATTTCTTGAAACGATCTACTTCCATTTCAGATATTGAAGATGTTATTTTTAAGGCACAAAGAAGTATAAGTTTGTGGAAAACTAATCATTTACCTGCCTATCCCTTGCTTCTTCAAACAATCCTTTAGATAAGCAAAGCAATTAATGGACTGTGATTTTGGCTCTCATTAGCATTGAATTTGCGTTGCCACACATTTGATTGAGCCAAATATCTTTTTAGTTATAATTCCATGTTAAAGAGTGCCTCTAAACACTTGTTAGAAAGCCACACATAAGAAGAGTACAGATTTCAATACTTTGTTTCTCTCGTATTGTATAATTAGCATTGAAAGTTCAAGCATAGCATTTGAAAATGCTTGTTAATAAATGACAAAAGCCTTTTCTCGGTTAGTTTTGGGTGACTTATGTCGAGAATATAATCTCTAGTTCAGACACATGCCAGAGTTATGACCTAAATTGTTTTGCCAATTTTGTTCGATGACACTTATGTGCGTATAAGTTGCTGGTGCAATTCTTATGTCCATGTGTGGCACCAGTTCCGAGGACGCTTTTGAGTTAGTTTTAGACTATTTGTGCGACCAGGTAATTAGCTATTGTGATTCCGATCCATCATGAGCAAGAATTGTGAAATGTAGTCAACAACATGAACATTGTTGATCAAATTTATATCACTATAGCATTAAAATATCACTTTTTAAAGTTCTATGGACGACAAAAGAATATATATATATATATATATGTACAAATTTTCTTGTTGAAAAATCATTTAGCAGTGTCCTTGATGACCCCACTCAAAAATGATCCTAATTTTGGCACAAGATACTGCCACGTCGCAATTTACAAGTACAATAGCCACAGGGCAATATCATAATTATTTATAACTTACTTCATAATCGAATGATGTCAAACAATGAAGTTACAGATCGCTCACTGATGGAGGACTACCGGTAGCAGGAATCAAATCTAGGCATGGTCCATAAGTAGGGTACGTTTGTTTCGCAAAAAATAAATGGCTCAAAAAGTTTTTTCCTTAAAATGATCACTTACATCACTTAGAAAAAATGAATGAACAAAAAATATTTATAAGTAGGGTACGTTTCCTTAAAATGATCTCTCACTGATGGAGGACTACCGGTAGTAGGAATCAAATCTAGGCATGGTCCATAAGTAGGGTACGTTTGTTTCGCATAAAATAAATGGCTGAAAGAAAGTTCTTATTATTCATATCCATGAAAACACACCTAGAAAAACCAAAACTGATGGATTATCCTAGAAAATTCAAAAAAAAAAAAAAAAAAAATTACATACGGCCAACACATTTTGAGTAGCGTTTCCTTTTCGACCAATAAAGTGAATTTGATCATATGTTGATACCACTACTTGGATATGTGTACCATCCATAACTCCAATGCAATTCTAAAACAAATAATGCAAATATTACATGATTTAAATTTTGTTTTTCGTTTTTATTGTACAATCATAACTTATCTTAAAAAATGGAAAAAATCGTCAATCTTTCTTAATCATCTCTGGAACTTCCCAAAATTGTCGATCAATTGGTTAGATCAAATCTTTTCTCAGAACACATACTTTATTTAAAACTAAACTAAAGTGCCTACTTATGGTTTCCCTAGAGCGTTGAAATCACCTTTGTGCCATCATGTTACTTATACCATGTCCCAATATATAAATAAACATTCCAATCATTTATGCAACATTAGTATTCCTAGATCCTTTAAGGCCATAGCATGTTACTAAGTCACGCGTTAAATTATTAAATACATATCTATGCATTCTAAACATATTATAGCATCTTATTGGATTAGTATCTTCGGCCATCAATTCTCTTATCCATGCATGACCTGTACATCATGAGGTCATAAAGGTTATTTGCAAAGGTACCTTGCTTGATAAGCAATTGAAGCATTAGCGATTGAGAGAAAATCCAAGAATTCAGCTTCCTCTTATTCGCGATTTTCCTTTTCTTGAGAATCATCCATAATTGCCTAACGTAACAAAAAAATAGAGTTAGAATAAGAGAAATAATGAATAATCTTGACAATCCATTAAGAAAAAACTATTTGATTTTTTTATCACAGAGGAAAAATTATCATGACAGACTTGTATAGAAATTGAAGTTAGCAAAGAAAAAGAAAAGCAAGATCAATGAATAAAGAGGAGACAGCGAGGGGAAAGAAGAGATGGACAAACAATCATTCTCCCAAATGTTACGATCTCTCGCCAAATCATAACATGCCACTCTAGCCATTAGATATGCAATTACCCACACAAATTTTCACAAAAATCACAACATAAATTGAGAAAATCTGAACTAGACAGAGGCGAGCGCGAGCGTGAGTGTAGCGTGACGAGAGAGTTCAAGGGCAGCGAGCGTGAAGGAATGACGTGGGGAAGAGAACTCAAACCCCTGTCAACCGTGAGGAACGCAGCTTCAAGCACGAAAGAGGGGGAATCGACAAGGTATGAGAAAGGCGAGGGAAATTTCTACATCCCAACAGAAATGAGGAAATCTTACTTGGAGAGAGGCAAGCGCAAAGGCGACGAGCACTCGAGGGTGGTGGCCGTGAAGATCACAGTGTGAGGAAGAGAGGTGAAGGGCGGTGAGCATGAAGGTTGGACACGAACAGTCATGAGGTAGAGAGAGGCATAAGAGTATAAGAATAGAGGAGGCGTGAGAGTATAAGAGAAGAGGAGGTGCAAGGCTACCAGAACGTAAGGAAGAGGAGGCTTTTAAGGTTTTCTATTTAGAAAAAAGGGCAAAAATGGATTTTGGTTAATAAATAAGGACAAAATGGGCAACTGACATATTTTCATTAAACAAAGGAAGTAGTATTTTGAGAATGCCACTTCTTAATTCTGCAAGGCTTGTACTTCCTCAGTTCCTTAGTTCTTTTTTTTTTTTTTTTTTATCTTTTTTTTTTTTTATCTTTTTTCGGGTTAAATTACTTCCTTAGCTTAGTTTGGAATTGCTTTCCATTTCTTGAAATGATTTATTTCCATTCCAGAAATTAAAGATGAAGTTGTTACGGCACAAAGATGTCGTAAGTTGGTCGAAAACTAAGGATTTGTTACTCTATTTACAAATACACGAGCAAGAGTAATCATTTACAAGCCTGTTTCGTGATTCTTTAGACAATCCTTTAGATAGGTAAAGCAATTACACATCTTCGACTGAAATCAGATTGGAAAAAACGAATTAAGACTATCATTTATGGATGATGCTAATGGTGGCACCCCTTCATTAGGAGCTTGCCTCCACTTAGGCTTCATTTTTTTATAAAAAAATAAATGATTTGAAAAACCTTTTTTTTTTTTTTTTTTTAATGATCGAAAGTATCACTTACAAAAAAAAATGATTAAACGAAAAATATTTTCTTTGTCTACGAAAACGTTTAGATGTAATCGTTGCTAATAATGAAAAAAAAATTATTGACTATTTATTTTAAGTGATATAAACGATCATTTTCAGAAAAAGATCTTCCATCTCATTTATTTTCTGCGAAACAAGCGGATCATAATTGCAAATATTTTTATTATTAGCATAACATTCTCATCACGGGTTAATTTAAACCCAATAACCTTTTTGAACACCAAAATTGGCCTCATTGAAACTTTAGTAACCCAAGTCACAACGAAAAATAGTCAAACTTAAAAACCAACTGGACATATGCAAATAATTTTGACAATATAAACATAATAACGGTTGCAATTTTCTTTCTCAAATTTTCATTTTTGCACGACTGCGATTTTGGCTAAATTTTCTTTCTCGAAGATTTAGACTTTAATCAAGTGAAAGATGTAGGGGATAATGTAGAAGGCGTTTGTGTATATACATCGGGCACGTTTAGATATACTCTGCAAGGTTTGCACATCTTTAGTTCAGTTGGGGATTACTTTCCACTTCTTGACACTATTTATTTCCATTCCAGAAATTGAAGATGTTATTTTTAAGGCACAAAGATGCATAAATTTTGTGGAAAACTAAGGATTTGTTGTAAGAGTTTTTCTAATTGTGGACTACATTAATTGATATTGTAATTTACCGTTTAACGTTTATCGTTTTACGGGGTTTGGTCTAAGGTGAGATAGAAGGTTTCTTAATTAGTATAATATAGGCTGGCTAGTGTGGGCTGAGTTGAGCCTGACCCGTAATGAGAGGGACTGGTTGGAAACTTTATAAATAGTGCTCAAGTCTCTCCTCTAACCCTAATTCTCACATGTATCCTCACCTAAGGAGTGTTTACCTAACACTAAACGTGAGGGGGGTTGCCTCATTGAGCCAGTGATACGGAGGGCAATAGAGGAGAATGACTTGCGCGTGGAACATTGTGTTTCCGCTTCCGCTTCAACTACAATTGATCCTAAAACAGGTGCGTAAATCTTTCTGATCTATTATGCATGTTTTTGTTCTAGTTATGGAGATCTTGGGGTTGCGTAATTTGCATCCAACATTTGTTACTCTATTTACAAATACACAAGCAAGACTAGTCATTTACCTGCCTATTTTGTGCTTCTTCAATCTATCCTATAGATAGGGAAAAGCGATGGTTTTTGGGATATTTTCATGTATTAGAAAAAGTCCACGAAGATAACGGGTAATTTCCAAAGTCCACGAAGAAATTTTCTTATATTCACCACTAATAAAACGATTGGGAGTCTAAGGTTTCATTTTGGGAGCCACTTTCTCGAATGTCTTTAGGCCTCAAAAGGGCCTTGGCTGGATATTAAGGCATTTGACAATTTTTCTGTTTTAGAACTTTTGAGAGATGCATTTCCGGAATGGTAATGCATGTTTTTCCAATTATGCCCTTGCTAAATTCTCAGAATTTCAATTTTAAGCAAACTAATTTCACCTCAAACAATGGCCGGTTGGGTCGCGCAACTTGAACGTCACAAGTGGTTTTCTTTGTCTTATAAATTTATTTATCTGAAATATATATATGAAGTCCTTTACAAGTCCAGTTTGTTCCGAACAACATTCAAATAAAAAACAATTCTTAAAGTACTTTTCAAATACACTCAACCAAACGTAATTTGTATTTCTAGAAAACCCTTTTATATTAATTCCTTAAATTTTTCCAAAAGCCGCACCAAATGCGGCCTTAGTATTCTAGAGGTTTCGCCAAACAAGAAATCTTATTAACACATAAATTTTGGCAATTTTTTAATCCTATTATTTTATAGAAAATTAGAGATCAACCCAACTTTTAAATAAAATTATTGTTAAATTGCATTTGCATATCAGAACATTTTGATAATAAACCCATATGAATTGTATTCTAATTGGAGTGGAGCTAAAGGACTTAAGCGACGAAAGTTTGAGCTTAATTGAATTATTTGTATAAAGTGCGCAGGAGTACTGGATTTGGCCAAGCCTATTGAATATCTCAGTGGTCAAAAATCACATGCGTAGAGCTTGTGGGAGCAACTAAATTAAAAGAAATTACAATCTCGAACAAGTTTTGAACCGATGATATCAATATATTTGAAGATTTTAATCAAGGGAAAATAAGAAAGAGGAATACTTTAATTTCATATCTTAAAAATATATTAGAGAAATGATTGGATGACGATCTTTAGTCTATTGTAAGAATAAATATCTATTATGCATCACAAAAAATCAAATTATAAATTATTATAAATTATTATTGGACCCACTTTTTTAAAAAATTATATCTTACAACAAGTTATTATTTTCACAATAGCTCAAAAACTGTCGTGTTAGTAAATTCCAATATATTACATAGCTCTTTGATTCAAATTAGGAGATAAGGTGGATGGACATGGATTCCATATAGAGAAGAGAAAAACAATACAGGTGAAAGAGAGAAAGAGCTCCTTGCACATGCACCGCCATGCTTCATATCAGTCAAGCGCATCAGGCCGCCTTGTCCGATCATTACTCGTCAATAGTCCTGATGCGCAGCAACTGTTCCTCAATGTTTTTTCGTTGCTCTCGCTATTGTGACTACTTCGATTTTCCTAGTT
The DNA here is from genome assembly GCA_016097605.1 of Eucalyptus guilfoylei. Taxonomy (NCBI): domain Eukaryota; kingdom Viridiplantae; phylum Streptophyta; class Magnoliopsida; order Myrtales; family Myrtaceae; genus Eucalyptus; species Eucalyptus guilfoylei. The sequence goes on along the minus strand of CM027862.1, from coordinate 43,371,383 downwards.
TCGCTTTTGCCACGCTTCAATGTTGCTGTCATCGTCGCTGGTTGCTGCTGGGTCGATTTCTGAAGTCCTTGGCTTTGTTCACGGCCTTGTTGGTTGCCTTTCCGCCTATACCAGACCTTCCTGACCAAGTCCCATTCGTCGTTGCTGGTCTAAGCTCGCCCCCCATGTCGTTGCTGCCTGTCCTGCTTGCGATTGGTGTCCCTGTTTTTTATACTTAAATTTTAACGACCCATTTAGTCAGTTTTTTGCATAAAAAAAAATTAGGAGTTGATTATGATCCCTAACCAAAAATATTATCAATTTGTAAGCCCATATAAATTCGTGAGTGATGTTTATATTTACAATTCACAAATTTAAAAGTCTAATGGAAGAATTACCAAAAAAGTCTTAAACCTATTGTAATTGTGCCAATTTGATCATAAACATTATTTTTTTTGTCACTTGAGTTCTGAAGCTTTTTTCATTTGTTTCAATTCAATTCTTCTGACCTACATGAAATCCTTTGAACCATATCGGCAATCCTTTGATCACTCATAGTAAAATGTCCTTCCAAGTGCATTTGGGATTTATCAAGGCCGATTTAAGTGGTGATTAAGACCTAATTGTAGCTAAAGTTTTCCTCGCTCTTTCCTTTTGCACGATCCCATTCATTTTCGTAAACATGCAAAATTCAGGATGTATTTCCGCGTAAATGGAAGAGCAACGAAACAACTACTGAAATGTTTTCTCTTTTATTAAATCATCGAACTCGTTACAATGAAATTGTCACTCCCACAGAACTGGCATGAGCAGTAGTATTAGAGTCCAAATGAAGCCCCTACAAGTCTTTGAGTGCCGCATCCATCACAACACTGTGGAGACCTAATGATTCCCCTCCAATTCTTGGGTGTTGCATCCATCACTGCATCCGGGAGGCGGAATTGTAGGCGGAGGATCAACAGGAGAATAATCCAGAATCCCCTCTGAGCCTTGAGTGTCCGCTTGCTTTTCTGTTCAAAGAGAAAAAAGAGGGCCAAAAAGAATGATCAACTCGATGGAGAGTGCAACATTATGTCAACATTTTTCTCAGGGAAGTGCCAATAACACACCGGAGCACCATCTGTCTTTGCAGAAAATGAATTCTCCGACTCTGCCGGCTTCAACTTGCGGCCTATATTTTCATAAAGGAGAAAACGTTGTCGCTCTAAGTAAATCACATGCACTGCGCGAATCATTCAAATAAGAAGTTGGATCACTTAATGTGTGCATAAAAAAACGTGGCTTTCCAAGTACCTAAGAACGAAGAGGAGTAAGAGAAGAAGAGATACTGCTGATGAAGGCCTCATTTCGATGATCTGAAATGGAGGAAAGCCGTGACCAGCGCTGTATTTGACAAGCTCTTGATGTCGTGAACGATGTAGGGGATACTGTAGAAGGTGTTTGTGTATATACACCGGGCACGTTTATATATACTCTGCAAGGCTTGTACATCTTTATTTCAGTTTGGGATTACTTTCCATTTCTTAACGATCTACTTCCATTTCAGATATTGAAGATGTTATTTCCATTTCTTGAAACGATCTACTTCCATTTCCATTTCAGATATTGAAGATGTTATTTTTAAGGCACAAAGAAGTATAAGTCTGTGGAAAACTAATCATTTACCTGCCTATCCCTTGCTTCTTCAAACAATCCTTTAGATAAGCAAAGCAATTAATGGACTGTGATTTTGGCTCTCATTAGCATTGAAATTTGCGTTGCCACACATTTGATCGAGCCAAATATCTTTTTAGTTATAATTCCATGTTAAAGAGTGCCTCTAAACACTTGTTAGAAAGCCACACATAAGAAGAGTACAGATTTCAATACTTTGTTTCTCTCGTATTGTATAATTAGCATTGAAAGTTCAAGCATAGCATTTGAAAATGCTTGTTAACAAATGACAAAAGCCTTTTCTCAGTTAGTTTTGGGTGACTTATGTCGAGAATATAATCTTATTGTTTGATCTAGTTCAGACACATGCCAGAGTTATGACCTAAATCGTTTTGCCAATTTTGTTCGATGACACTTATGTGCGTATAAGTCGCTGGTGCAATTCTTATGTCCATGTGTGGCACCAGTTCCGAGGACGCTTTTGAGTTAGTTTTAGACTATTTGTGCGACCGGGTAATTAGTTATTGTGATTCCGATCCACCATGAGCAAGAATTGTGAAATGTAGTCAACAAAATGAACATCGTTGATCAAATGTATATCACTATAGCATTAAAATATCACTTTTTAAAGTTCTATGGACGACAAAAAATCATATATATATATATATATATGTACAAATTTTCTTGTTGAAAAATCATTTAGCAGTGTCCTTGATGACCCCACTCAAAAATGATCCTAACTTTGGCACAAGATACTGCCACGTCGCAATTTACAAGTACAGTAGCCACAGGGCAATATCATAATTATTTATAACTTATTTCATGATCGAATGAGGTCAAACAATGAAGTTATAGATTGCTCACTGATGGAGGACTGCCGATAGCAAGAATCAAATCTAGGCATGGTCCATAAGTAGGGTACGTTTGTTTCGCAAAAAATAAATAGCTCAAAAAGTTTTTTTCTTAAAATGATCACTTACATCACTTAGAAAAAATGAATGAACAAAAAATATTTATGAGTATGGTACGTTTCCTTAAAATGATCTCTCACTGATGGAGGACTGCCGGTAGTAGGAATCAAATCTAGGCATGGTCCATAAGTAGGGTACGTTTGTTTCGCAAAAAATAAATGGCTCAAAAGGTTTTTTCCTTAAAATGATCACTTACATCACTTAAAAAAAATGAATGAACAAAAAATATTTGTAAATAGGATACGTTTCCTTAAAATGATCTCTCTCTCTTACTCATGCACAATCACTGGAATTGATTGCTAGTTGAAATTTCAGCTACATGCCAACTAGAATTCCAAGTAATTCCAACGAAGTTTAGTCAAGGAAAAAGTAAAGAAGAAAGTTCTCATTATTCATATCCATGAAAACACACCTAGAAAAACCAAAACTGATGGATTATCTTAGAAAATTCCAAAAAAAAAAAATACAGTTATTACACAAAAATAAAGTTCTTCATGTACAGGATCCTGCCTACTCCTAAATCCTAAAAAAACTGCAGAATTTCTGCAACACTGTCCAACCCCAATTTTGTTGCCTCCTCGTTGTCCTAAGATCTTTTTCCTCAATTTTCTCCTCTTCTTGTTCCCCTAAAGTATTGCACGACCATGTTTATATTATAGATGTGTATAAAGTGCTGTTGCTCAGTTGTGTATTGGTGGCTTTCTCTTTGCCGGAGAGTAGTCCATCCCAGCAATGTCCATGATGTCCGGATAATGCTCCGAAGCAGAAGATGAATTGACTGAGAAGTTTTCTTTCCCCCTACCAAGTTGGCCACTATTACTTCTTTCGCCCTCCAATGTTGACTTGGCCTCACTGCCTCCTTGGGTTATTTCCTCCTGTAAATTGGACATGTGCAGAATCGTTTCAGCAACCACAGAAGAAGACCAAACGATAATGTTATTCGCAATTATCATTGTTACATTCGCTATTAACAAGGATAGAAGAGTTTTGCATCAAAAGCTCGAACAGAGGGTTAACATAAAACGTCGAAACCCATTATTATACACACTTACGCTATTCGTCAGATGATGAGTACTATAAGCATACAAAATCATGTACGAGTCGATGTGTAAGAAGGATTGAGACCAATAAAAGTGAAGTCCTTATGAACGGTACAGAAAGACGAGATAACCCAACTCTATGTACAATCTTAAAAGTCAAATGTGCATCCGATTGCTCAAAAGTTTGAGCTCTCGAAGAATATTGAAGGCTACATCGTGTGTTGAGGAACAACTAACCTTTGAGTTTGGAGCCTTGGTAGTAGGAGTGGTTGCAGTAAGGAGCTTCCTGGTTTTGCCTGCATCAGATGAAGCATGAAGCATCAGCACAAGAGTTCATCGAAATGTGCAGAAAAGGAAAAAGAAAAATCTAAATGGAGTTGCTTCATTTATGCATTCATATCCGTGTTCGTCAAAAGAAAGAAAAGAGGGAAATACGCTGATTTATTCAAGAAAAATGAAATAAATTTGCATGAGATATGACGTCAATCTTTAGCGCACATAGAAGAATCAGTTACCTTCTGTCTGAGAAATAAGAAGCATCAGAAGCAGAAGATGGGCTGCCAAATGGGTCTTCATCTGTGGATGAATTCTGTATGAAGGAATATAAAAATGAAAAGAGGGGAAGAACACACTGAGAAATATCACAATCCTTCGGCTAGAAAGCGAATACTGGAGCCTCTCTCTCTCTCTCTCTCTCTCTCTCTCTCTCTCAAAGCTTGACCTATTAAACAGTTTGGGAGTGCCTTGATGAGATGACAAGAATGCTAACTTGCTTTACTTATATATGTGTGAATGTGGTTTTCAGGACCCACATGTAGGTTTCCCAACATTTGGTTGTGGTGTGATTTTTTCAGGCATTTTGTCTGTTTTTCTTTTCTTTTTCCTTCCAAAAGTGCCACTACAGTTGTACCTCATCCCGTGCTTTAAGTGATAAAAATATATTTTAATTCGTTTCTAAAAGCTTAAATTTTTTTAGGAACAATTTATTTAATATGGTATTAGAGCATAAGTTATCGATGGTCCATTTCAATTTTCTTATGCATGCTTTTGTGTTTTTAATTATCTCGTTGACGTGATTACATCCACATCTTATCTTGCACATGTAAAGGACTTGCTTACATGCATGGGACAGTGTTAAGTGAAAAGCTACATATACTATTGGGTTAAATTCCTAACATCGTAAACTTTTGGAAAAAAGATCTATCTTATAATACTACGAGAGCAAAAGTTTTGAAACTTTAATTATAACAAAATGGGTTATTACCGGTATATTGGATACCGATTCAAAACTTTTGAGTCATATTGTAGTTTTGGAAAAAGAAGTTTCCAATCTTGAGTTTAGGAAGATGATATTGCTGGTGCCAGGATTATTCAGATTTTTTGTTAGAATTTGCCTACTAAATAGTTTGCGAATTGTCATGGGATAATTCAAAATTTTGTATAACATGATTAAATTTTCTTTTCCGATTAACTCTATTACCATCACGTTTCTGTTTTGGGAGATTGTTGATTTTTCAATGACAAAGCTGTGCTTTATTACTAGATGGTGGGGAGAGCCCATAGTCTTAAATCATAGAAAAACAATGAAACTTTATGGAAATGACATGTGATTGGAACTTGCCCCACCCTTTTTGGGTATGATGAGGACTTTGAGAATCATGTCTCTTAGATTTGTCTATAGACTATATGCACCCCTGGCTTTTAATCGATGTATTCTCCAATGGCAGCGAGCCCCACATAGGAAAACTTTATTGTTCTTGTCCTTATTTTTCTCTTTCATGTGTACATCAAGGGATTTGCCAACAACCCACCATTTTAATTTGGAGCTATGTCTTGTAACAAAATCTGAAAAATGCAGCGTCCCTCCTTTTTGGCCACTATTTCCCCAAAATTTTAATTATATGTGATAAATCATATCATACGGGCATGTAAGTGTACACATCACATCCCATTTGAAGTGATTAGTCAGACCAGGGAGGATGGACGTAATGGGTGCTGTCTCCTAGTAATGGCATTGCTGTACAAGTTGTGGCAGGTGGGCAAGAGATGGGACACCATGATGGGTTAGGGTTTTCAGCAATTAGATTGTATCCATTTTTATGAGTAATGCAATTACTGTTTGTTTTTTTTTTTTTTTTTTTTTTGCTGGAGGAACCGGCTTGCAGCTGACAGCTGCACCGTAAACCCTCAGGTGACACTTAAGCAGGAGGACCCACCACCCCTGAGTCACACTTAATACACCTAGCGCCTTCCTTGAGTTTTTGAACCCTTCACCTCTGAGCTGAGGATCAGCAGGGCCTTATCCAGCGGAGCCACCGCGGCCGGTGGTGTAATGCAATTACTGTTGATCTTGTAACGAGCTGATGTGCTGCCCATCTAAGAAACATAAATAGCGAATTTGTTAATATATCCGATGTCCCAAATCCTAGATTAGAAATCATTGAGGTCTTGAGGATTCAATATTTCTGTCGATTTCTTGCCTCTTATTGCCTTTTCAAAACTTGGAAAGTGATTAGTGAGTGTTTTTTTTTTTAAGAAAAGGATATGCGGGTTCTTCTTGTATCTTATTCTACTACGAGAAAATATATTATGAATGAATTAGATTGTTGATATGGATAAGCAAACTAATCATACTTATGATACAACAACTATGTAAACTTATGATACAACAACTATGTATTATCATAGTAAATAAGAAATTTGTTTTGTAGTTCGACATTATAGTAAGTCTAGATGATGACAGATGGTATGCATTTTACATGAAATACTTTCTCAACGCTATCAAGGCATGCACCTTAAAAGGATAAGCTGCGACAAACCCTCAAGCAAATGCCCCTTACTTATGCCCTCTTTCTGCAATTACACAGGACTCCAAAGCTGTTATGGGGATCATCCATGCATCGGATTCATTTGATGTAGTTGTAGTTGTCGTCGAGTTGCACTTGTCTGTCTTGCTGCACTAATGTCTTCTAACAATGTTTGACAAAACATAATTCAGAGCTCCCCAGATGGAAGGTGTAGCTTCCTCCAAGTCGTGACGTGGACATCGTAGGATTTCATGTACACCGACGCATCTAAGAGCGCAATAACAGAACTCCATTTTCAAACACCGAATGATTATGATGGATTGCGGAAAAAAAAGAAGAAAGAAGGATGTCCTCCGAAATAATCTGATTTATGCCAACCATGAAAATGAAAAACTTATGTCTGATGAACAACAACATACTCTCCACATACAATTGCAAATTTTTGGGCAGTATGGCAAGATAACATTCTAAGAAATTTTTCTAACAAAAACCCAAAAGGAGAGAAGAAAACTCTCGTGGCAACTTGCGGAACCGCATGTGGAGATAACGTGATGGCCAAGAAAATTTGCAGATGCGCTGCCGCAGAGGCAGTTGCTGCAATTGACTTGGATCATCAAATGATGGAGAGCGGGAGACATCGTGGGCCGCCGCCACGTGTCCGGTGCCAAGGGGGCAATAAATGTGACGTCGACGCCACCGTTTTGGGGCCCAGACGTGCCAGTGGCTGACGTGGCATCTCTCTTGCCCTCACTTGCCCCGAGGGACTCATCCTTAAGGGTTAAAGGGAGGGAGCATTTCATTCAAACCGTCGGCGTAATGGACCGACCATTTTTAAAAGTCTAAATTCACAATATTTGGAATAATCACCAAAACAATCGTAAATGTATTGTATGGATTGTTAGGATTCAATGCAAAATGACAAAAGAATAGAGAATAAAAGTGAGAAAAAGAAATCGAAACATGAGGTTTTTATCCCGATTCATTTTTAAATTAGAGTTACGTCCGGCAAAGAATTCAATTCTAATTAATTGTCCATACCTCTATGTTACATTCATCAATTATAAGAGAAATAGATTATATATATATATATATCAGTAATTATTCATGAACTTAAGCTTAAATAACCAATAAAATATTAGTTCAAACTATAAAAGCTCTTTGGTAGTCCCACTACCCACGTTAGGGCGACTCTCTAATCGCCTACTTGCTCACTATAGAGCGAGACTCCTACGCCTTTCTATCGATGAAATGTATAAACTACACCCCAAGACGGATGTTAATGTAGCAATGAAAATTTCTGTGAAATTCTAATATAATCCCATCAGCCAACTACCATTGAAAATTACTAACGTAGTGTTATCAAGTTGTTATCAGTCATTTTCTATGGTACGCCGATTTGGATAATTTTATTTGAAAAAGTTTTATGTGGATCGTCACGCCAGCAATTCTTGATGGCAATTGGTCAAGAGACTACATCGGAATCTCGCTCTAAGGTTTGGAATTGTATCAATGAAATTGAAAATTTTAAATCGCTCCAGTTTGTTCAGGGCCGAATCGGGAAGCTACCCTTGTTAAGTCCATGTGCCACTACTACCTTCAACTATGAGAAGCATTCAAACCGGCCACGTGGGTGCCGCCGCTTCACGAGGCGTGTCCTCTCTTTGCCCAGCAGGAAGGCCATCCCCGTGGGACCCGCAGCGTCCGACCTCTCGTTGACTGATTTTTCAGTTTTATTTTTTATTTTTGGATTTTCCAAATTTTCAGTTTTCTTTTTCTCCCGCCATTTTCCAACCTCTTCTCTCCCTTTCTATTTTTAAAATTAAAGCTCCTTATAATAAAGTGAAATTAGAAGGTGCGAGTATAGTGACGTGTTCGTCATTCACACCTTTATTTTAGTAGTACTTGTTTAGGTGTGCAAGATTATAGGAGCTCACGCTAAATTGGGATTTCTATAATTATATATATTGTATTTTTAATGGAATCTCATTTTGTCGTCAGCAAGCTAAGTTAGGAAAAATAAAGTATTACATGAAATAATATCAAGAAGCCATAATTTTGATTCAAAAAATTATTTGTTTGGCACTTGATGGTTTTATGGCACTCGTTTAAATATTTATCTCGAACCTTATTTCATCATGATGTAAATTGATCTTACACATCAATTTTACATCGATCTTACACATCAATCTTTCGTGCCCTTTACATTACTCTCAGATGAAAAGATAAATTCAATGAACAATCAAACATTTCAACTCAACTACGTTTATGCATGTGGATAACTAAGGCTCCGTTTACTGAGGAGCAATTAACAAGTGTTTAATTTGCTTTTAAAGACCGACTTATATGGGTTGGAACGTTCGGAGAATTTTAGCAAAGACATGATGCCGCGTAAGATAGCCAACAATAATTGGACCGCCATGTTAAGGTTTGTTTATGACGTTCCTCTATCTTTATTTTTCTATTCTTTTGTTCCCCGAAAAGGAAAAAAAAACATAAATCCGTTTGGTAATATCAACTAATTTTTCTATTTCCTGAAATAGAAAAATGGTCAGAAAAAAAAAATTTGGAACAGAATTAAGAAGTAAAAAGAAGTAAGTTATTGTTCCCGGTAACAACTTATAGAAATAAGTATATTTTTTCTTTTCTTTTTCTTTTCTTCTTCTTGCTTGCCGCTTGCGGCCGCCCATCATTGTCCGCATCGGCCATTAGCTGACAATGGGCAAAGAAAAGAAAAAAAGAAAATTAATTCTTAAAATATTATTAAAGAATTAAAATAAATACTACATTATTTAAAATTTTTGATTCCTACCAAACGCATTCCTGTGTTTTTTCTATTCCGAGAATAGGAATATTGTGTACTTACCAAATGCATTTTTTTACTCGAAATTGTTCCAGGAGAATAGAAATAAAAAAATACCATTTCGAAAAGAAATTGTTCCCTAAAATAAACGTTATCAAACGGACTCTTAGTGATTTTCAATGAAAATTGGCCGGAATAACCATATTGAAATGTTGCACAAAATTTTATAATCAAATTGACTAAATTAAAAAAAAATTAGAACTGAATTGGCATATAAACATTGAGCATGAGACGATATGCTTAAGATATTGGCCACCAAACGCATTTACAAATGGCTAGAAAGGGGTCGACCCGTGAACTAGATATTTATCATTCATGCACAATTTCATTGACCCATGCGCGACAAAAACAAGATTAAACCGATCAGCTCGAACGGACACTTAACTATGTGCTGTGTGCTTGTCTCATTGATGGATCATGTCGAGAGTTGCCGGCCCTCGGTGTTCGGATACAAAGTTGCTGCTTCGTGTTCTTTCAATTGAAAGGTCGGTCTAGGAAGATTGTCCCCGGGCCATGTGCGATGCCATAATTGAATCCTTTCCCTCCGAGCGAGGGAACAAAGAAAAAAGAGCGGGGAAGCTTCAGCTGATTGCAGAAGAGGTGGCAGCATCAGCATTTAAGCCGGAGGTCTGGGTAAAGAGTACGACTGATTTTGATTTCTGGGCTTTCTTTTTACATCGGCCGACAAGGAGACACCGAGTGTTCTTCCAAGTTCTTCGTTCAACTTCCAAATTTTGGACCACTTCCGGCACCAAGCCCTTCTCTTTCTCTGCTCCCGATGCATGCATGTTTCGCGACTCTTGTCTGGTCACATTATTACGACGATGACTCCTTTGTTTTTGCTGCATCTGAGAAATGCGTTGAACGATCTGCCAGATGTCTGCTGAATCCGATAGGTTGAGATCTGTAGAAGCTTGGGTTCTGATGCCTAGCTAGTGCGTACTACCATCACCGCCCTCTTTTCCCGGCTAAATCTGTATCGTTTGGTTCCATTAGCTAGGAATACACGAAGTGGCCGCATTCCAAGCAATCACGATCCATGAAATAGGAAGTAACTTCAGTTGTTTGGACCGATTAAGAACTTTGATTAGGTATCACATGCCATTAGGCCGGTTTTTTAGGGTTGACTCCTCATCTGGCCCTCAGGTCGGAGCGCTAGGATCCGGAGTCTGGCCATTTAGGTCTCGAATCCGGGCACCTAGGATCTGGGGTTTGGCTTTTGAAGAGACTTTGGATCCGAACGCTGGGGTCCCAATTCATAGCGCCGGCAGATGGGGATGTGGAATCCCAACGGGTATTCTTAGATAATTTTATTCCACATTTTCAAAGGAATCCTGTACCATATGAGTAATATAATTGCAAGTTTAGGCATCATTTTGAACATGAAAAATCAAGGTGAGTAATCCAATTCCGCAATGAAATGAATGAAGTCTTGTTTAATAGAGAGATACACTCTAAATAAAGGGAAAATTATCAAAAAAAGTCATAAATATATTACATTTGTACCAATTCAGTTATAAATCTTTTAATTGTGTTAATTTAATCATAAACATTTTCACGTTTTGGTAATTAAGTCTATCTAGCCATGACATGGATGTTGTTTAATTCTACGTGACACGACTAATGCTAATGTTGATATTTTTAAATATTTTTTGAAATTTTCATTAATATTTTGATTTTTTCTTTTATTTTCTTTTCTTTGCATTTTTTTTTTTTTTTTGGATTGAGAGATAGCAAGGGTCAGCGATTCTCACCAGCACTAGGAGAGGGCATCACGTCCCTCACTTGATGCCCTCACCAACCACAACAAGGGCTATGATGCCCTAGGCTGCCAAAGTGGGGGCTCGCGGCCCCTTGCCTAGATCTGGCATGGGCGTTGTAACCCTCACTCGATCTAGGCCAAGTGAGGGTGCCATGGCCTTGCTTGATTTGGGCGAAGCTGTGATGCAAATCCAATGACCCTCCTTAATGGAATATTGAAAAAATAAAAGAAAAAGAAAAAAAATTATTTAAAAAGTCCAAATAAATATTGAAACATTATTATAAAAAGTCAACATTAGTATTAGCCGTATCACGTAGAATAAATAGTGTCTACATTAGTGATTCCGGCTTAAATTGGCCGGATGGATTTAATTGACAAAATATAAAAATATTTATGATTAAATTAATATATTGAAAGATATGGAGTTGGATTGATACAAGAACACTAGATTTAGAATTTTTTTTTAAATACTTTTCCCCCAAATAGACGTAGGAGTGAGCATTTCAAAGTACATTTAGAATGCTACCGTGGCTTTTAGAAACGTGTAAATGTCCCATAAGAAGAGTTAGGGAAGCCCTATTCAAATAATCAAAGATGAAGCTAGTCAAAGCTTATTTTGATGGAGCAGTCAAGCATGCTTTTGCAATTTTTTTGAATCAAAAGAATAAAGAGTTCCTTTTTCTCTCTCCATCTCTCATTGAAAGAATGGAGGAATTCCTGGAATTCCTCCAAGGCCATCGATCCGATTGTTGAATAGCATGCATGGACAACACTCATATTCATATTTAATTATGTTCGTACGTGGGTGATATTTATAACTTGTTATTAATTAATCAAAGGCACGTTTGCAAGGAAAAATACTTTGTTTATGCCCCCATGATTTGATTTTTCTGTTCCGTTGTCGTTTGTGCTTATTAAAAAGCACATTTATGGAGCGAGAAGACATGATGAGTGACGGTAGACTGAAATTTCAAAGTCCGAATACATTCAATTTATTCTCTGTTGAATGTTCTGAACAGTGAGGACATGGTTAAGTAACGTTGGCCCCATCCATTAGGAAAATGACTCTGCAGCTTCCGATACACGCCAAACGCATGAAGTTGAAAATGCTTTCGGGTCACCTTGATGCAGAGCTTGGGAAATTTCGCTGCGATGATGAGTGCGAGATTAGGTAAAAAAAAAACATAGGAGAAGATGCGCGAAACTCGGACGATTGTATGTCGCGCCTTGCGAGTCGATACAAACCGACGTCTCCGAATGACTGTGGTTCATGTCGAAGAGGTTGTCGGAACATTAATATGCGACTAACACCGGCCGTCCTCGATTATTTTATAAGGGATTACTGGGTTAATTGAATGACCACCAGTACTGAAGATGTTCATGCATATCTTAAAATCATTGGTTCATTACATTTTGTTATGCAACACTGAATACTTATACTTACATTGTATTTTGCGTACATGGATTACATGTATCTTACATCTTAATGTCGACCAACACAAAGCTTGATGGAAAGAAAAATGCTTCAAGTTTTGCGGACTAGATAGCATACGAATGAAACAATTATGTCAAATTGGTAAGGAAGAGTGAAGATGTATGGTTACATAGTTCGCTCAATATAACCTATGTTCTTGAGGAGAGATTATTGGAATTCACCAGTACAATAGAGATTACACACACTCAAACCTCTAAAACCCTTCCTCTCTAAATGCTCAACACGCTCTTGCAGTTACTTCCTTAGTGTAAAAGAATATGCATAGACATAAGCTCTCAAATTTCAAACCCTAGAAAAAAAGAAAAAATAAGCTTCAGGACCCGTCAAATAATATTTCAAATGATCCGAACAGTGTACGCATCGGGTCCGGATCCATACTCTGGATCCGACAATCCTTTTGCAGCCCCATCTCTCTTCTAGTATTGACTGGCGTCTGATTTCTTTGCTTCCAAAAAAATGGGTGGCGACCCATGAAAATCTCAAAAAGGATTATAATTTTAAGGATGGAAGTTGTAACATATGAAGAAGAAACAATCTCTATACATGGATGAAGAAGGTAAGACAAATCGAATCAGCAATTTTTCGGTACATTGCGGGCAATATCTAAGACATACCATTCATCAACTAATAATCGCCTCACAGCTGGTTGAACATAACTAAGAATCCAGCATGAAACACCGAAGCAAAGTAACATGCTGTGTATCAGAGAGAGGGAGAGAGAGAGAGGGAGGGATGATTCATGAAGCTGTTTTCGTGGTCTTGGTCAACCGGGAGTAGGAACCCATCTGTTTCGCCAGAAGCAAACAGAAGACAGGAACCATATGGCCATATCATGCCTTGCGCTGACAGTTGAAATTTGTGTGATCTTGTCTTCCGTGTTTTTGGATTGTGGGGTTAATGCAAAGTGCACCATATTCTCCACCTCCACGATTTTCATGCAGCCTCTTTTACTTTCCGCCGAACTGGTCGGTCGGAAAATCTTCATAAATCTCAGGTTCGTAGGTCCCAGGACAACTCAAACTTCCTCCTGCGGTGACTTGAGAAATCCGCATCTGTCGTCTCTCTAAAGTCTCGCCCGCTTTGTCATCCCTTTCGGTGGTAAATTTCAATACTTGGAAAGACATGATAAGAAGTTAGGTAGTCCTTATGAGCTCTCCAAAAAGGTCAACATATGGAGTCATTGTTGCTATTATCGCCTACAATATAACCATTCTTCTCACTGGGATAGAGAGAGAGAGAGAGAGAGAGAGAGAGAGAGAGAGAGAGAGAGAGGCGGTGGTGTAGGGCTATTTAGGAGGCGACAAAGGCGACCGCGACAGGATAGAGCAACGATGGTGAGGAACTCTCACCAAATGAGTGGGGAGTGAGGATTTTCTTAATTAGGATCTTAGATTCTCTCCGGTGCGTAGGTAGACGAAGATTTCAATTGAAACCCACTATTTACCGAAGAACATTTCAAGTTTCCTAACTGAGAAGTTATTACACAAGCATAGTATATGTATTAAACCAAATCAAAATCACTGAAAATAGTGGGTCTCATGTGTTGCCCCCTCAAATTTGACCCCGTCCAGGTTCAGTCTAGTACATAGACTAGGCCAACCGGAATAATTTTTCTTACTAACCACTCAACCAATCCGTCTGATCTCGAGTGCATTCCAAAAGCTGAGACAAAATCAGGTCCACTTCCCACATCCTTTCTATGTTACTTTCTATGCTTCCTCATTTGAATCGTGTGATATAACCTCACATGTTTCCTCGGTACACCATCACATGGGGCTGAGCCCGCCAAAAACATTGACATTTTGATGGCAATTTGTAGGTTGAAGATCTGTCGTGTGAACCTGCACAAAAAGTCGCCGACCATGGCATGGCAATGACCGGCCATTTGAATAGATTGACGGTGCTTTTCAACAACACGCCAAAGCGAGACAAGATGGAAGGTCGCTGGCCATGGCTTGCCTCAAAACTGCATGTGCAGATATATGCAGCTGCATCAGAGGACCCCGGTTCTGCACGGCAAGTTATATAGGAGGATAAAACACTTGATTTGGAGACTCGATGTTGATTGTTTACCATCTTCATCAGGTGGGGATATGACAATACCGAAGATTTTAGAATCAGAAGTAGAAGGAGAGTAAAGTCTGTCAAATCAGTTTAATTAACCCCATTTTAACCAAACTATAAGCTCTGGGCAGGATTAGCTTTCTCAGCAGATTGAAATGTAGCATCAACATATATTTTAGCCTAACACCTGATCTGTTTGGGAAATACAAGATTTCATCATTTGAATTACAAAGGCCGAGGATGGAAGCTCAAGACAGAGTCGTATGATGCGGAAGTCTCACGTACGGTTCCCTGAGAAGGGAGTGGCTACCTACTGGAGCTTCGACCAACCACCACCGGTCAATTCCGCTTTGGGGCCACCTCTTACTCTGCCATCATTATAGGGGTGGGGGGTTGGAGACAAAAGAAAGATCAAGGCAGCATATCAGTTTTTCCTTTATACTTTACTTGGATCTGTTTTTATGCTATTAGCTATTCTGTTGCTTTTTCTCCATACAGGAACTGCCAATTTACAAAGATCATTAACCAGAGAATTTAATGACTAGTGCCGAATCTTTCTATGAATTGCTTCTTTTGCCTCTTTTGCTGTCAAAGTGCCTGTGGTACGGGTTCATATTTGGTTTAGCCAAAGCTCGTGTAGAGGCGCACTTCCGGCAGGATTCATCATCTTGGCAGGAATTCTTTTAAAATTGGGAACCTACGGGTTTTTAAGATTTTCAAAGTTTTAGTGGGAGACAAAATAGGATGAAATCTGGAGTTTTGCCTTTTCTTGTCCTTCCCAACAATGAGAAATTAGGAAAGTCAATAAAAGCAACTTCAGCAAAGAGAAACTCAAATCTAATACTAAGATATGATTCTGGACAAGCTCATAATAAATTATTGGGGTATGTACTTTGGATTCTTCTCTATATACTGCATTCCCCCAACGAACTATTCCCAATCGCAGAGAAACTTATTTCTTACAAATATGGTAATCACAAAGATGCAATGAATAAATGATACCTAAAACACCAACATATTGACGACTAGATAAGAAGGGACGGAAAATATGCATGTTTATTCCAATTGCGAAAAATGGGCTCCGATTGGAGAAACTTCATGGACAAACACAGGAAAGAATTTGTAGTGAAATCCATAATCTTGAATGCAATAATACAGCGTTTTAATCCAAATGATAACTTTCTATAAATGTAAATGTCCGTAAGAAAAACATAATACAATTAGAAGAAAATCAGCAACTTATCACAGATCCAGGAACTATAACTCCCGAGATCTGATTTTCATACACTCTGCGAGGACAGTGTTGGCCACTGTAAAGTATAAGTGCCAACCAAATACAGCATCTCAAAAACCCAACAGAAACAACTAGGTCAAGAAAGGACTAAATTTCAGGCTCTGACTTTTCTGCACGATGGTATGAATAAAAAAGGATTGCCTGTAACACAACCTAATTAAATGCAACCTGCCCCTTCTTTCTGCAAATCCAGAACATGGAAGCTTCCATGAAAACGCAGATTAGTTCATTGCAAATGACATTGCGTTAATGTCAAGAAGTGAGGCATAAACAAGCATGCGACATTTTCTTCTTTTCCACTTATATTTGATCAGCATGTACAGATTAGGAATTATAAGTCAAATTAGCAGGAAAAAAAAAACTAAATCTTATCAATTCTCATCCAATGTGAACTCTAAGCCTAAATGTAAAATTTCAAGCTAAAAAGCTCAAGAGAAATTCCAAGAGGTATGCTACAGCAAACAAAACTTCAGTTCTTTGAAGCACTGCATAGAACCGGGATGACCACCTTAGTTTCAAGTGAAAGGAGAACCATTTCCAGTGGAGCGGTAAAATGCATAGAGATCGGAAAGAACACCAACGGCAAAAGCACTTTGCTGGGCCGACACTGACACTGAGAAGCAAAAGCTAGGGGATTGAATGGGATTAGACAATTATCTAAGCTGGGAATATCCTGATTGGTTAAGACAATTGCAAAATTTCATTCACATGTTGATGGTGAACGTTCGTCTTTAAGATATCATCTTTACAAAGTTGAAAATCATGACAAGATGCTCTATATCGAACTAAAATAGTGCTGCAAAACCATGACAGCTTCAAGCTACCTACTTCATGATGGATCCAGCGGATGTTGATCTATCAAGTTGAACAAATCGTCTCCAATGCCAAACCCAAGCATCCTAGCCATGTCACTTGTTTTAAGCCTTGGCTTAGGAACATCATGTTTCTTCAACCAAGTGTATACCACCATCACTTTGTTCATGATGAATAATTCTAGTGCCTCAGGATTGAAGACAACTCCCATTCTCATATTCATCTGCCAACATATAATTAAATATTTTAACCTATTTTTGATGGAATATATCTCTCGCACAAAATTTTATTCAGAATATAGATTGACAATTAGTCATCTGCAGACATCGAGTTAATTACCTGGTGAGGAACCAACATAGCTGCATAACGGGCAAGCTCTCCAGCTCGCCAGTCCAACAAGACAGGAAGCCACGGATAAGTAGCATCAAGTCTCACAAACCAGAGTCTTATATCTGGAAATTCTGATAGTTCTCGAGGATCTCCAGGATCCTCCCTTGTGTAATTGATACTAAACCCAATTGTACGTTCCAGATAATCCTTGGGCTCAGCTGAAGCAAAGAGGAACGAAATTCCCATAAAATTTAGGCCATACATATGGACTATGGGAGTTCAGTATATCTCTCTAGTGCTTACCGGACAAGGGAGTTGTGATTCCAGTGGCCACTTGAAATGGTGATAAGTCAAGGCCACGAATGGCATCATTATCTATCACTACTTCAAAACGGCCCTCAGTTGGGGGCATTGGCGGAGCAATTTTTGATGAATCTGCCAATGAAAGTGTATTAGTGTTTACCTTGTGCCCAAACAAATCTCCCTCCCTCCCTCCCTCCCTCCCTCCCTCCCTCTCTCTCTCTCTCTCTCTCTCTCGCCACACCATATGCTCTGCTTCGAGACATCGTTCTAATATTGAAGGTTAGATAGTGAGAATGAAAAATCCATTAGATTCATCACATGTTGGGAAGAATATGACCCCATTATGTTTGAAAAAGTCCAGAAGGTTATAACTTGAAGTGATTGACTAATTGATGATGTTATGCTAAGCACAGACTAAGTTAAACCCATTTTCCCTGAAGAACCGAAAAATCAAACGCCTGATACATCACTAGAAGTATCAAGGCCTTAGCATCCAGGCTTTAGGCCCTCAAGCAAATTTTAGCATGTACAGAGAAGCTAATTTCCACAGAACATTGCATAACTGTTCTGCCGCTTTGAATGCATATATATATATATATAGACCATCCCAATTGTCAGGAACAATCTTGCCAAAAGCACAAGCCAAAAAAAGTACATCATGCGCGTTTCTCCATTACACACTCCTTAATGGGTAGGCCGAGCTAAAATCAGGGGAGTATGGACTGTAGTCAAAATGGAGTAGGAAATTCAGCAGCTTGAGCAGAAATGATCAGGAACTACACTGGTATCGCAACCCGATGAAAGAGCCACTTGCCTCATAAGTTTAACTCTAAGATACCAGCACATCAGCAGAAAAATATCTTGACACAACTAATCCAATGCCAAACTTAAACCGGATTCGATCAGCACATACGTCGAACACTTAACATGCCATCTGCGCCGCCAGAAATGAAGCCGAAGGGTCTTACCTTCTTCGTCGCCGTCAAGGGAAAGGTCGAAGCTCCCGGAGGGGTTGAAGGCCACCGAAGCCGAGACGTCGGCTCGCCGCTCGGTCAAGCGCAAGGTGGGCAAAAGGGTCGAGGAAGTCGAGGTGGGTCTGGAGGGAATCCATGGAGGGGAAGAGGGAAGGAGCCGAACAGTGGAGGGAGACAGTGGGAGCAGGGGTTTCACGGCAGCGGCCATGATAAGCATGTCGGAGAGTGGTCATGTGTGGTGGTGGACGTGGACGACGCAGAGTTAAACGTTGTCCTCTGTCCTGTTCGTGTTTCGGGCAATCGGTCCACCGATCATCGTGGCCTTATGTTTCATCTATCCAACTCGGTTCGATTCTTCATGGAATATTTACTGGGCATTTTCTGAAACTTCTATTGTATTTTTAAGTAATAAATGTTAGGTTAAATGTAATTTAATGATGCAGAAATTCCTAGTCAAAAGATCTTAGATTTCCATGATTTATTGGATTAAGGCATACATTTGTCCATATCAATAATGTCAAGAATGGAAGAAGCTGGAGAATGCAATTACCTTAAGAATGCAATAATCTTGAAAAAAAAGTGAAATTTCTCTCTCTTAACTGATTTCTCTCTCTGAACCAACTTTGGAGGATAGAATATGCTTTTTCATTGCAATTCACGTGGGAGAGAGAATCGGATTCTTTTTATACGTTATCAATAAATGTTTTCAATAAGTGCATTCGAGTCTACAATAATTGCCTTTAATATGTACCGTCCGTCAAAGTACATTCTATCTTCACAACAGTTGCGACTTTTCATACACTATATGTTTTCAGCACTTAAATAGTCATTAATTATCAATCAATGAGTGCCTTCATTGAGTGCCTTTTAGGGCGTGTTTCGTAACATCTCTCGTCAGAACAATTTTTGAACATAAATAGTTTTTTTATTTTATTTCTGTTCTTGGTAACAATTTCAAAGTATAAAAACGCCATTAGAATCGCAAAAAATTTCGCTCTCAGGGAATAAAAATACATTTGGTAAACTTGTATAATTTTGTTATTTTTTTAAAATTTTTAATATTTTTATTATATTTTTCTTTTCTTTTTTCCATTCTTTCTCTTTGTAGCCGGTCGCCGGCCACGACGGCGACCGGCGACCGGCTGGGCGAGTTTTGGCAAGCTCGCTAGAGCCTCGCCAATGGCCTCGGTGGCCTCTCGAGGCTCGCTTGGCTACCAAGGCCACCGGCGAGGCTCAACCTTGCCCAGGCGGCGCAAGGTCGGCCTCGCCCTGGCTTGGCAAGCCTGGGCCTCACCGCAGCTTGGTGTCTCTAGGGGCCGGCGACACTCCGGCAAGGTCGCCGGCTCTCGTCTAGCTGGCGCCGGCCATAGCCAACGCCGTCGACCGGTCAAAAGAAAGAAGAAGAAGAAGAAGAAAAGAAAAAGAAGAAAAAATGATGAGAGAAAAAAAATTGTTTATTGGAATTGTTCCTGGGAACATGAAACAATTTTTTTCTACTTGTTGTTTATGTTCTAAATCTGTTCCCAAGAACAAAAAAATGGATTTTTTGTTCTTAGGAACAAAATTTTTACCAATCGTGTTTCTGTTCTTTTTTTGTTCCCCGGAACAAAAGAACAGAAATTTTTGTTCCGGGGAACATAAACAAAATTTGCCAAATAGGTTAGTTTTCAGCTTTCCATCTCTTAGAATTTCGTCTTTTAGCCTTCCATCGGCTTTTAGCATTAGACAATTAATTATATCCACAATTGCTTTTACAATAAAAACTTATTAACTGTATATTTTTAAGTGGACGAAAAATTATGCATAACTCTTTTATGATCTTTTTAAGCGGACTTGGCAATAATGAAATTATTCAATCCACCAAAATCTAAAGAAGCTAAAGGAGTAACTAAAATAAATAATTTTGACACGTGTTAGGATTTGAAAATTTGACTTTGAGAGACATGAGTCCATGGTTTGTAGACAAGATAAACAAAGTTGGCCACTTGCTATGCTTCTTTTGGAGGTTAGAGTTCGAATAACACATGATTTACCATCCGCGGTAATCAATCGGAGGATGACCATCCAAAGCCCACCATTTTATTCATGTATCCACTTGTAACTCCTGTGAGAAAAGTTTTATTAAGTAGAATTATTGTAAGATAAAACTTCGGAAACAATCATTCTCATCCATCAAATCATTGGTGTTGAGCTTAGTGACATGATCAGTGTTGTATGTGTGCCTTTAGGGGAAATTATCTAATCAGTCAAAAACTTATTATACGAATATCAATTAAGTTTAAAATTTTTTAATTTTGTTAATTTAGTACTAAAAATTTGTGTAAAATTCCAATATATTCTTTCCAGTCATTTCTTCTCGAAAATCGCGTGATAAAGCGAGAAGTCTCCGAGACCAATTGTTAAGAATAGTGAATTACATTGTTGACGTGGCAATTTGCCACATAGGGCGGCTAATGATTATTGGACTATTGTGTCAATAATTTCTGACGAAATTTCACTAGAAGAATTACATTGGAATTTCATGCAAAAGTTTAGGATAACATTAGCAAAATTGAAAATTTTGCAATTGAATTCACATATGCACAATAACTTTAGAACTAGTTAGGTAATTTTTCCTATAATAGATGGTGAAATCTCACTGACATTGTGCATTATTTTCTAGCATAGTAAGAAATATTAGATAATACAAATCAACATTTTTTTATGGGGGGAAAATTGTCTAAAAAGTCCTAAACCTATTACAGCCCATTTAGTCATAATTATTTCAATTTTGTCAGTTAGTCTTAAACTTTTTCACTTCTTATCAATTGAGTCAATCTGGTCAATTTTAATTGGAATTTGCTAACTTGAACGGCCAGCGTTGACATGGTATGTTTTTAATATACTTTAATGATATTTTAATATTTTTTGAATTTTTTAATGTTTTTTTTTTTTACTTTTTTTTTTCCTTTTGAATTTGCAGTTGGCAACTGGCTAACCCTCGCCAGCCCTATGTGAGGGCTCGCGTGGCCTCACTTTGGCTAGCGAGGGCATAACGGCCCTTGCCCAAAGTTGGCAAGGAACCTAGTGCCCTCGCTTAGGACTAATGACAGTAGACTTGCCCTCACCTGTGGTCAATGAGGGTGATCAACAACCTAGGCCAACCCAAGCTCAAAAAAAAAAAAAAAGTAAAAAAAGAAGAGAAAAAATAGTTAAAAAAATTCAAATTATTATTAAAATATTATAAAAAATTGCTACGTCAACTTGGCCATCCACGTCAACAACTTCTAGCCAAAATTGGCTGGATCTACTCAATTGGCAAGAAATGAAAAGATATTTAGGATTGAATTGGCAAAATGTAAAAACTTTTAGTGACCGAATTGACAAAATTGAAAAGTTTAAGATTGAATCGGCAATGGTATAATAGATTTAGGACTTTTTGGACAATTTTCCTTTTGGTGGGACAAAAAAATGCAATTTTAAGGTTTCATTTGTTTTAAGGAGAATAAATGATTTTAATATATATATATATATATATATATATATATATATATATATATATATTAAATGATCACTTGTATCGTTTACAAAAATAATTAAATGAAAAATATTTTTATTATCCAAAAATGTTTAGAAATAAATTAATGTTGATAATAAAAATAATTTCCATTGACTAATTATTTCAAGTGATACAAATATTCATTCAATTTCCGTGAAGGAGATGAAGCATAATCAAATCAAACTTTAGAGATTCCCAAATATAGTAAAACAAAAAATTAATTTTATTACGTGATAGTCACTTTTTCTCAAATACAGTAAAACAAAAAATTGATTTTATTACATGATAGTCACTTTTTCCCAAGTATAATAAAACAAAAAATTGATTTTAGTACATGATAGTCACTTTTACCGACAAATGATTCCTTCACATAGTTATCTAGCAATACTGTGCATATGAGCGAACTCGAATGATATTTTCATTCCCAATCTTTACTCCAAAGTTTCATGGACGCTTATGTATGGCATCGAGCCGAATGCAAATTATATATTTACAAAATAAGGAATAAATTTTAATTTATAAGTAATAATAATAACTGGGACAATTACCCGATCAGTTCTAAAACTATTGAATGTATGCTAATTTAATCTTAATCTTTTCAATTTTGCCAACATAAACTTAAACATTGATACAAAATTTTAATGCAGTCTTTCCAATTGATTGCTGCCGAGAAATTGCTGAAGTGACATCGAGTTATTGTCGGGCGTTCTACGTGGTATGCTAACATAGACAATTTTACTCGATACAAAGTCTTATGTGGATTATCATGTGAGAGAGTTCCAACAGCAATTCATTGAAAGGACTTTATTAGAGTTTCGCTTTGGACTACATTGGTAAAATCGGGAAGTTTAGGACTAAATTGACTTCCATTCAATAGGTTTATAATTGAACTGGCAAATTCCACTAATTACCGCCAAAAAAATTTCACAATTCTAATTTCATGCATTCTGCCTTTAAATGTTTCAAATTGACATTAAAATCTCTCTCCTCCTACACTTACTTAATTTGTTAATAACTAAATCAAACGTCAAAGTATTATATCTTTCTTTGCACTGCAAAAAAAATTTATATCTTTATTTCCTGCAATGCGTACGCATGTATCTTTTGTTGTTTGTGAAATTATTTTAAATGGATGCGATGATATCGGTCATCATATGAGAATATCTTGTTTTTTTTTTTTAACAACTTAAAAGTTTATGAATGATATTGCACATTGAACCAAAGTTCAGGGACTATTTACATAATTATCCTCGTCGGAATAAGCATGGGAGTCACACGTGCAAGTCAGCCGGTGAGCCTAAACCCTTATGAGACTAAGTTGGTTATGTTATAATATTTAAATAATAAATCACGTATTCATTTAATAGTTTAAACTTTTAGAAAGAGGCAGTGGCCCATTTTATGGCTCTATTTGAGAAAAGTTTTGCTCTAGGCTCTCTCATGAGAAAACGACTCCATTCTAGATTATTATCCAAGAATTTCCTCATAATTAGTGTATTAGAAAGAAAAAAAATCTTCCCCTTCCTTGCTTGATAAGAAATGTGAATTGTGATTTAAAATCAAGGTCACATCCATTACATCCCACCTCTCCTTGACCAAATGTATCAAGATCTAGAGACTTCATAAGACGATGTTCATGCTTAATTATGGGTATCATAATGCACTACAATATAGTTTAGAATGTAAATCACATATCGAAATGCATAACAGGGGATGCGAGTCTTGCCAAAGGAAACTTCCCTGGACGTTGAGGATCACTAGATCTCAACTGACCCCCTTTTCCCATTGTGGTTAAATACAACAAGATCGCCAGGAGACAAGAATGAAAAGGCTCCTAATCGCCAATTAAAGTAAGAAGGACGAGAACTTGTCGACAGAAGCAATAAATTCCCCCTAGCAAAAATCTAAATCCTAATTTTTGTTCTCACATAATTCAACGAAGCTTGGGATCTTATACTAATCTAGAACTCCGGCCCCCACCATATACTTTATCTCTTTTTTCAGACACCAGTTACGTGGCCAGTGCCACTTTACTGGACATACAAGAAACTTCAAAAATCTGTCCTCCTCCAAGGTTGGTGCCCCAGATGCCAAATCAACCGTTGCCCATGATTCAGCTCAAAGACAAACGTGAAATTTCCTTCCTCTGACCCCTCTCTTTCTCTCTCTAGACCCAGCATAAGTACGCACACGAAGAACTCACACCCGTCATATCATCTAGCCCTCCTATAAGCACAAGCACAAGATGGGGTCGTTCTTGAGCTGAGCTGCAGACACACCCGTCCAGCCATGGCGAGCCTGAAAGCCGGAACGAGGCCGCCGTGGGTGGGCTTGGGAGCGGCGGTTTGGGTTCAGATAGCGTCGGGCAACTCCTACGCCTTCCCTCTGTATTCGCACTCGCTCAAGTCCGTTCTCGGGTTCAACCAGCACCAGCTGACCCTGCTCGGCGTGGCCAACGACGTCGGCGAGAACTTTGGGCTTCTCGCCGGGTTCGTCTGCAACAGGTTGCCTCCTTGGATCGTCCTCGTGATTGGGGCTATAGCCTGCTTCTCCGGCTACGGCGTGCTCTGGCTCGCCCTGAGCCGGACGGTCCAGTCTCTGCCTTACTGGTTGGTGAGTTTTGACTGGTAGTTTTTTTTGTTTGTTTTGAATTTGATCGTACTGAAGTTTTTCTCGTTTTCTAAGCTTTCTGGACGTGTAGCATGGTCTTTAGTTTGAAAAAGCTCGGTTTCATTGCCCACATTGAGAGTAACATCAAGTTCTACATCTGAGAACGAACTGGTTTTCTTGATCATTCTGGTTTCGTAACGTTTTTGTTTTGATGAACTTCTATGTCTTGCTTTCTGGCATATCAAGACCTGAGAACATTTGGATCAGATTGAAAGGTTGACTGATATGATGTACATGTTGATGGTGCCATTTAGTGTTTTTTGCAAACTAGAGAAATTTCCAGGCCAATTTTCGGTTTATTTTGATAAAACGGCAACAAGGAAACATAAGAACAGAGGGACCCCGAAGGATCGTTTCTTTCTAAAGCTGAAAACATGAGAATATCAACAAAAGAAGAATTAAGCCAAAAAAAAAAAAAACACAATCGCAGCGAATCCTGAACTAGGCTTCTCTAGATGAAGGTTGTTTTGAGGGAGGGTGTTCGATGATTGAAGAAATCGTCGAAGACTTCAAGTTGAAGTCTATCTTTTGTGTTCGAGACAAAAAAAGATATTTTCTTATTGTGTTCGAGACAAAAAAAGATATTTTCTTAGTTTTCTCCAAGTACCTGGTCATTCACGAAATCCCTGACCTATTTTATCAGGCATGGGCTGGTTGTTGGCCATATAATGAAACCGATGGATAACAGACAGTCAACATGAAATTCCTAGCTTAAATGCTTCAATCGTTTGCCACGAATGCCTGGAACTTGGGAATTGTTTGAACGGGCCAATGTAAGAGAAGTAGACCCTTCAGGTAGGTTAGACCGGGCCTTTCAGGATTTAGGATGGTATTCGTGGCTTCCCAGGTAACCGTGATAAGGTGCGAATTTATCAAAGGAGCAGATACTGCGCCAGAGAATGTTTCCAATTTTGAAATGAACCCAGTTTTACGATGCGAAGTCCCTGTTGACTCATCCTCGAAATTGTCTCTTGCTTTATGTCTTTGATATGTATGTACTGTATGTTTAAACTGCTTTGCAACCTCAATGTGGCTCAGCTAATGATGCATTGATGCCAAGGAACATGTATATAAAGATTGTCGGATTCCATGTTTTCATGGTTACCAGAAACATCTATCCGAATTATGCTATAAGTTGATGACGGTCAATCACATCATCATCTGTTAACTCATCCTTGAAGTTTAATCTTCCCTATGCATTGAAACGGTCAAGAACTTTGCGGCTATATTAGCGCAAGCAAAAGTTTTGGTGCTTCTAGCTAAAGACATGTTATTTTCTTTGGTGACTATTGACTGATGGTACATTATTGGAATCTCTTGCTGGCCATTAGGACTGTGATGATAAAACTCACAGAAAATGTCGAAAATCAACTTTGTGACATGAAGCAATTACAGATCACTGTTATCTTGCTGGAATCTACCTTCATTTTTGCCGAAGTGGTTTTTGCCTCCTTACTGATCCATGGTCGTCGCCCAATGCGACCACGTACTCACTTCCCGAAACATTGTGTAGACTTGGCAAACAGACTTATCTCATGCTTAGTATCTTCTCTAAATTACCTTTAGGCTATGCATTCTCAAAATTGTAGGACAATATTTCAGTGGAGCAAGATTGGCTTGACATGCTATTCCCTACATCAATTTTTGACATCCCTTCACCTTTTGTTATAATTTTCACTGCAGCTATGGGTTGCTTTGTGTGTCGCCACCAACAGCTGCGCGTGGCTTGGCACAGCCATTCTGGTTACCAACATGAGGAACTTTCCTGCTGACCGAGGCACAGTAGCTGGGATTCTCAAAGGGTACTGCGGCTTAAGTGCAGCCGTCTTTACTGAAATTTATGGCGTCATGCTTCACCATTCTTCTTCCAGACTCCTCTTGTTCCTCACACTTGGAATCCCGGTTTCGTGCTTCATCACTATGTATTTCGTCAGGCCTTGTGTTCCAGCCTCCAGCGAAGACTCTTCGAAGCATGGCCACTTCATGTTTATACAGGCAACAAGCGCTGCACTTGGCTTATACGTTCTGACGACAACAATATTGAACGACCTCCTTCCTCTGACTTCTAAATTATCTTACTCAGCAATTGCCGTAATGGTTCTCCTCCTTCTGGCTCCTCTTGCTGTCCCTCTAAAGATGACATTTTATCGCAGCAGGAGGGCTGTGATACAGGAAAGCCAAAATGACCCTTCCGATGGCATTGTTTGTGAAGGACGTGAAGATAAATCTGAACCGCTTCTCATGAATTCTTCAACGGAGATGTACCTTGGAGGCCCTGATGAGAACAATGATGTGTCTGAGATTAACATGCTTTTAGCAGAAGGCGAAGGGGCAGTGAAGAAAAAGAGGAGGCCTAAACGGGGAGAGGACTTTACTTTCTCTGAAGCTCTCATCAAGGCGGATTTCTGGCTTCTGTTCTTGGTGTTTTTTGTTGGAGTTGGTACTGGGGTTACCGTCCTTAATAACATGGCGCAAATCGGGATCGCAGTAGGCGTGCACGACACAACTATCCTCGTGTCCCTGTTCAGCTTTGGCAACTTCGTGGGTCGGCTTGGTGGAGGCGTTGTGTCTGAACATTTTGTCAGGTTAGTAGAGCACTGATTTCTGAGCCACATCTATATCTACTCTGATCACTTCTTTATATGTCCTTAGAAGCTTTTACTATTTCAATTTTTTTGGCAATATGCGATATTATGGATGCCTTGGGGTGTCCTGAATTGAATTTACCTTCATAAAACACTTCTTAGGCACCTTTGCATTTACAGTTTGGCCTAGTACTATGCGTATCTTGTACCAACTTCATAGGATTATCCCAGATGAATCACCAGAATCTAAGTCAATACTCCTCGCAGGTCAAAAATAATTCCTCGTACCATCTGGATGACTCTGAGTCAAGTAATCATGATCATCACGTACCTTCTTTTCGCATCGGCTATAGACGGAACACTTTACGCGGCAACTTCACTACTCGGGATCTGCTACGGTGTTCAGTTCTCCATCATGGTCCCAACCGTCTCCGAGCTTTTTGGGCTGAAGCATTTCGGCTTGTTGTACAACTTCATCTCACTGGGGAATCCCATCGGTGCGTTCCTCTTCTCGGGCCTCTTGGCGGGTTACATATATGACAACGAGGCAGCTAAGCAGCATGGATTTGATGCGCTCGCCTCCACCATGACTTGCTTGGGTCCTGATTGTTTCAGGCTCACCTTTCTGATTTTGGCTGCGGTGTGCGGCTTTGGTGTAATTATGAGCCTGATTCTGACCATCAGAATAAAACCTGTCTACGAGGCTCTTTATGCTGGCGGATCGTTCAGGCTGCCTCAAAGTTCAACTCACTGAGGTCAGGTTGATATGCCCGAGTTTTTTGTTTTGTTTTTTGTTTTCCTCATTTCTAGAAAAGAACTTGCTTACCAGGTTCTTTTTCAGAAGTTGCTATTCCAGGAATAGTCATTCTACTATATGATGAGAAAACATGGAATCAAGACTGTCAATATCTTAAGAGGAAAATTGTATATCTTTGCGGTATACACATATTCAGCATGTACAACTAGAAGTTGCACAGTTTCTTTCCTGCTATAACTGTGTCCTTGCAAGATATGGAATCATGCAGAAGATGTGAAAAGGCAAGCTGAATCATATGAAGAACCAGCCAGAACATTATTTAGATTGAAAAGATCGAGAAGACGAGGCAAGAGTAGGACTATCACATTAATCCTATATAATAGTCATTTTGCCAACAAAATCATAGCTTTTGAATGAAAATTTTCACGTACTTAAAATATTTGAAGTTCAGTACTACTAGGCAAACTTTTGAGAATGCTGGAATGTGGCTTTTGGGGCTAGATGAAGTTAATTTGATCTAGGCAAATGTATATCGACACAGTGAAAGAAATGAGGCACAATGATTCAGCTTGAAGATAGAAGCTCAAATAAACATGAAAATTACGGAATACAGATTAAACTGGCAATCCAGATGAAGGCTCGAGTATTTCAGCAATGAAAGAGATTGCCATACTTGTGTTGGAGGGAAAAGTAGAATATGATGAAGCAATTGTAGAATGTGGTGATGATTACGTCAACATAATGAAACCACGCCCTTTGACAACATGGATTTATGAACAGAACAACTGGAATTACCAGTAGACGTTACATAACACACTTTAAAGCTTAAGTAGAATGTCGTCGTGACTATGATTTCGCCTTTGCCTTCATTTCCCCAACTATTGTTTTTCCCTGTGGCTTGTCCACGTCCATTTCCCCGACTGTTGTTATTACCGGTGGCTTGTCCAAATAAAAGAGGATTTCCATAGTATCCACCGTTATTGAATGACTGGAATTGATTCTTATGTGATGTTTCATCCGACAAGTTGTAGTATACATTAAAGACTACCAAGAAGTTCAACTTGGAGAGATCATCGGCTATAGAGTGGGCCAAGATATTGCAGGAAAGATTAATCCCTCTATAATGGTCAGTGCAGAGAATGACCAGGTATATGTCCTGCAAGCTCATTGTGAGAAAGATATGGTGCACGAACGTCTTGTAAACCTCCTATCTCTTTGGGGATTCGACCTGTGGCCAGTTGCAAGAAAGATCCAATCCCCCTCCACGAGAACAAGAACACCACGTTCAGAAGTGTTAGACCTTCTCTTTGTTGCGAACTCGACCTTCTCAGGTGGGATTCCTGTGAGCCACTGGTTCTACACAAGAACATCATAACAGTAAAATTCGATTTTTGTGGTTGTCTTGAAATATGAGGAAGATAACCGTTCAACATCCGTTGCTTCAGTCGAATGAGGCGTCGTGTCTATCTTATCAAATACTTCTTTAGCGAAGTTCATTGGATTGAAGCAACTTGGCAAATGACGAGAAAAGTTGTGGACAGAAAGATCGATCATGCTCAATTGTCTCAAGCTGCTCAATTGGTCTGGAAATGTGCCACTGAACTGGTTAGCTCTGAGCTCAAGCTAGGATGGTTTCCGACCCGACCGAGGATAACTCTGTCGAAGTCATTACTGCTAAGGTCCATCCTGACCAAACCTGAGCTCCTAGAGAGGCATGCGTGATGGAACCACTGAATTTGTTCTTATTCGGACGAACGTGACTCAGAGATTGCGGGCTAAGGCACATATACTATAGCGCCGGACAGACCTTTTGCCGAAAGGTCCAAGAATTCAAGCTACTTTTTGCGACAAACCACCTTGCAACTGATTATTGACCAAATCAATCGCCACTAAGTTTGTCATGTCACAAATCCATCTTGGAATCTCACCGGAGAAAAAGTCATTGCTAAGATCTAGTACTTTCAGACTCATGAAAGTTGACAAGAGAGTTGACATGATAGGGATCTCCCCATGAAATTTATTATGGTCCAACCGAAGCGATCCCAACCCTGTAGCAGCGTCTTCTGAGAGCTGAGAGACTTGAGACCGAGA
The DNA here is from genome assembly GCA_016097605.1 of Eucalyptus guilfoylei. NCBI lineage: Eukaryota > Viridiplantae > Streptophyta > Magnoliopsida > Myrtales > Myrtaceae > Eucalyptus > Eucalyptus guilfoylei. Next base: position 43,341,397 of record CM027862.1, on the reverse strand, counting down.
GCAAAGGGGGTTCATGAAATTACCGGACCGGTACTCTGATCAGCTAAGTTAGTACCTTGGACTCCTACATATCGAAGCACGACTTCGGATCGCTTGAATTGAAAATATAGTTGGCCTATCACATAACAGAGAACAGAGAAATGTATGCAGAACCTCACTCGAAAAAGACATGGTTTCCTACATAATGATGGTCCTCGTCTATCACCTTACCTATAGGACAGATTGCTGGTGATCCGACAACTGCACAACTGAAATTTCATGTCTTTCTACTAAGAATCATCCTCATGGGTATAGACTTCGGAGAGAAGTATGATATGATACATAACCGAGCAAAGCATGTTCAAGAAGATGATGGATCAGGGCCTTTCTTACTAGGAAAATGAAGAATTCAAAGAAATAGAGGCCCATGTACATATTGCAATACCCAAATTCCCCAATACATTGAACTATCTATTCTCTTAGGCTTACCAAAACTCAGATGCTGGGCAAGCGCATATCGAACCACCAGTCCAAACTTGTTCACCTGTTCTCACAATCAAAAACATCCCGATCCTCCTCCTTCCACCCTTCCGTGCCTTCTCACAAAAATAGGCTCACTGCATCGCATCAGAAAGTTATGCAACTAGCATCCCGCAAATATGATGACGGGAAAAGACTCAACATGCACCTCCTTCCACGGCTTTGAGAGGAACTGCCACCACGCCCGACCCTTTGCAAAGGCCCTGCAAACCAGTGCCAGGGACTATGTGTGGAATTGAACTACTCTTTCAATCGCAACGGAAACTGTTCTCCTCATCACAAGGAGTCAGCTATTGGAATAGAGGGAAATATGCATCATGTAAAATGTACTCTTGGGCAAGTACGAAATTCACCACTGAAAGGCTCTCTCAATTCCTCGGCGGCTGAAAACAGAGGCCTTTGGGCAACCTTAAACTGCTCGGCTGCCTGGCTGAGATATCCAAGAACCTACCATGGTGGAATCGAACTCCACCTCGCAACAGGATGATTGTTATATACGATGCTCCTAAGCTGAAGTAGAAGGTGGCATGTCCATAAATCCGCATTCATTTCCCCAACTATTGTTATCGTGGAGGCTACTCCAGATAAAAGAGGGTTAACATTTATATTTCTAGTGGCTAGTCCAAATAAGCGAGGATTTCAATAATAACTGCCGCTATCAGAAGATTGGAGTGGATTCTTATCTGCTATTGCACCCAACAAGTTGCAAGACACATTAAAAAATACCTAGAAGTTCAACTTGGTGAGATTGTCTGGTATTAAGCCGTTCAAATTATTGTAGGAGAGATCTAGACTCTATGTCTGTTAGTACCGAGAATATGAAGATACAGAACCTGTGAGTTGGATGGGCAATAGGTTTAGCGCTCGCATGCACAACTATGAGAAAATCACTGTCATCTGCAAACACAACCGAGAAGCTATTTGGCCGCAACTCTCAAGTGAGCTGCAGTGCACATTGAGACCGCATTTGGGAGATGCAGAAATACACTTGGAAAATGACACTTCCATTCGATCATCTGGTTTCAAAGAAGCTTACTACCAAAAACATGTCCTAAAACTACCAAAACGACACTTCATCCCATGATAAAAGTCAGCAACTTGGACAGTGAGAAATGAGCGATTAGGATCCTTTCAATTCCACTAAATTGAGTCTTTTGCAATTCAGAAAACAGAGAAATCTCTAGTGAACCCCACTGAGAAGGACATATTGCTTCCTACATAATGGTTATTATCCTCGACAAAATTGACTGAAACAGCGATCAGAGATAGTGATATGGACTATGGAGAAAAGTTGCAATCACGGCAAATAACTACGCAAAGCATGTTCAAGAAGACATCGTTACAATCAAGACCTTGTTTACAAAGATTATGCTTGCAGCACTCACAAAACAGAGACATATATACATACTCCGATACCAAAAATTCCACACTACATCGAACTATCTAGTCTCTAAGGCTTACCCAACTCAGATGCTGAGCAAGCGCATCCCGAACCACCTGCCCAAACTTGTTCAGCTCGCCTTCATAAGCCGGAACCTCCTGATCCTGCTCCTCCCACTCTCCAACTCCATTTTCATCAAAAACCGGCTCGCTGCACTGCATTAGAAAGTTATGCAACAAGCATGCTGCGAATATGACGACTGGGAAAAACTCAACATGCTCCTCCTTCAACGGCTTCGAGAGGAGCTCCCACCGTGCCCGGACCCTCGCAAACGCCCTGCGAACCAACCCCATGGCGCGACTGTGCACGGAATTGAACTCCATCTCGATCGAGCTGACACTATTCTCCTCATTATAAGGAGTCAACAGCCATGGCAATAGAGGGAAACAGGCATCACCCAAAATGTACTGTGGGATCGAGCTCCCATTACTCAGCACGAAGTTTGGCCCACTCAGAAGTTCCCTTGATTCCTCCACGGCCGAAAACAGCGGCGTCCGGCACAAAATTGAATTGGGCCTTAAGCTACTAGGCCACCCGGCCGAGACATCCAAGAACCTCCCCTCAGAATCCACCAATGCCTGAACTAACAGGCACCCGTTTCCCCCCAACCTATCGCCCTCGACACGAAACCTCCCAAACCCCAAGATCCCACAACAATTTGGCAACAAAATCCACCCGAACCCCACTATTATCCTCTCCCTATTAGAGTACAGCTCAAGCAAATCCCCCAAATTCTCATTGATAGCCCTACAGACAGCAAAGAACGACCGGCACGCGTCCGCCGAGTCCAGGCCGAACTGCCTCCCGACCGCCTTGTACGGGGCGGCGTGTGCCAACCGGTAGAGGGCAGCACCGAGGGCGTGATCGGGAGGAATGGAAGGCAATGCCGATTGCAGGGAAGGCGAGATGAGGCGGAGGAGGAGCGAGAAGGAGGGTTTGGACATGCGGAAGAATTGGGTCCACCGGGGGTCGTAGTCGGCGCCGTCGGTGGCAGAGAGGAAGCGGCGGAACCAGCAGTCCCGCGGCGGCGGCGGCGGAGGAGGAGGAGGGGGGAGGAGTTCCGGCGGCGGCGCCGGGAGGGAGAGGAGGGAGGCGAGGGAGTCGAGGGAGGAGGAGGCGGAGCGGAGGTGGGATTCGAGGGCTAGGGCTTGGGGAGGGAGGAGGTGGAGGTCGTTGCGGAGGAGGAAGGAGCGGGCGGCGGAGGTGGCGGCGGTGAGGAGGGGGACGAGCGGCTGCAGGCGGTCGTCCCGGCGTCTCTTGGTCTTGGGCCCGGTGGCGGCGGTGGAGGAGGCCGCGGCCGAGCATTCGCCTTCGCCGCCGCAGCCGGCAGCGGTGGTGCCGGTGCCGCCGGCGACCATTTGGTGACGGCGAATTCGGAGGAGGAGAGCTTTATTCAGCTTCCCATTTCGATGCTTCCGAGGAGGCGATGGAGAAGCAAAGGCTGCAACTGAGAAAGTGTCCTTCAGATAACTAAAATTAGCCAGAAATTCTTATTTTAAATTACTTATTTATTTTTGGTTAAAAAAATTACTCATTTATTTGTTGAGATAAACATTTGTTTTATTTATTTATTTATTTGATTTTTCTAAAGTCAAAATTGGAACATGATTGCTGACGGATTCAACACAAATACCACAGACAATTTTGTCGGTGGAAAGAAATTGGAGAGAGTGCGAAGTTGGATTGATGACTATATCGTATTTTTTTTTTGATTAATTTCAATGAAGTATATAAGTGTAAGGAATCAATGATTTAGCCAGAAAATTTGTTGATACATAAATTGTCATATTCGTTCTTAAATTCCTTAATTGGTTTAGAGAATGTAATAAGCCAAATATCTTTTTTTTAGAATTTCTGCGCAACTAATTGAGGCATTTTACAGGATACTTAGTTCCAATTGTAATTCATGTTTCAAATATCTTCACTATGGACAAGCTACTTTAAATCAGAGTCACTTATGTAGAAAAAAATCCAATCAACTTATTTTATGCAACTTACGAGTCATTCTATGGATATTTAGATAATCGGCTCTTCACGCTTATCTACCTTTTAGATTATGAAAAATAACCCCTTTCGTAATAAATTAATGTAGAGCCCAAACTTTGTCCAGGCTGTCATGAAAATACAGTTTACTTGCATATGATATAGTATTTTCACCAAAATATTAAATAATCAATCATTCTTGTAAGGACATTTTAAATGAAAAAAAAAATATTACTTAGAAAAATAGGGAAAAAAAAGTCATACCCTGTTTCTCCGGGAAAACTAATATTATCCTTTTTTACTATTCCAATTGAAAAATTAATACATAACTTTACAGAGCAGATCGAATGCTCAAACTTGAACACACAATTCAATTAGATCACTAAAAGTTAAAATTCAAAGTAATTGTGAAGTCTCAATTTAAATTCTTGGCGCACCAACTGGATTTTGCATATTAAGCAAGTTATATTAGGAAATTCTTTGGCACAAAAAATATCTCAATGTGCACACATCTAACGAACTAGCATTTCAACGAGAAAATGAGTTTTGAAACATCTGGACCGCCCGAAAACGCCATAACTAGGGACTCTGAACCTTAATGTTGTGGGTCGCATCTGTCCAGGTTAGTAGAAGGTGCAATCACTTCCGTTAGTCGCGGCTTGAATGGCTTTTGCGAGTCCCTGCTCTATGCCTCCACACACTTAAAACAATTTGCAATTATATTTGAACTAAAGTTGGACCCGTCAAATGGGTGAGTAGTCTGACCCAAATTAATTGATTTAATTCATTTTGAACCATTTTAATATCACATAAATCTCATTAGATATCTAATCCGATCCATATTACTAAAATATTTTCATATCTAACTCAATATAAAAAAAAAAAAAAACTCATATCTAAGTTGAGATAAGAGCGTGAAATTGAGTATGACAAAAAAGAGTGAATAAAGAGTCATAGAAGTGGGTTATGTTCAAGTAAGTTGTGAACCCATATTATCTTATGTTTTGTTATTCTAAATCCATTTATAACTCATTTACTGAATATATTAATTTATATGATAAGTCTATCCATAAAAAAATGAGTTAAAAAATCGATTTATGGCCTGTTTTCGACAAGTGTAACTAGAGCTGGTCTTGGAGTCGGATAATTCAGCTACAGGACTTCACTGAATGCTCTCAGACTCGTGGCCTCTTCAAGAACCTTGAGTCGGTCCGCTGCTCTAGAGACACAAATAGATTAGTGAATTGGGTGGTAAAAGCCTCTAGATGTTAGTCCCTTTCACTCTTGTAATTGGGCCCGGTTTCATGAAAACGCAAGTGTCTATTCATACCCAAAAAAAGAAGTGGAAATGAGCTCCTTCTCAAAATGGAAAGTAATTATAATCTTTCTTTTTTTTGGTAGATTTCAACGTGCGAGATTAATGAATAAGATTAGGGCAAAAAAATGAAAATAAAACAAGATACGGGTCCCGGCTAAATCTCGAACGTCTATTACGCCGACATTTCTGTGCCGGCCGAAGCAGGGACGCCCTGTGCTCACGCCCACCGGGAGCTCGACGTGGACCCACTCGAGAATCCCAGATCGCCGTCCGCTCGCCACCGGCGCCTCAATCGGACGCGCGGGAAAACAGGCGGTCAACGTCAAAGTTCACCTTTCACGTGAACTTCACGCGTTTTCACGCCGAGTAACATAAGCCTTCGCGCACCCAACCAGTACGACAAATCTTCTCTTTCTCTCTCTTTCTCACCCACGAAAAGAACGCCTCCTGCTCCGGAGGTAGACAAGCTGCGCCGCGCGCCCGCTAGATCTCCGGCCAGATCAGCGCCTCCGCCGCCGTCCCTCTCTCTCTCTCTCTCTGCCCCCCCTCCGTACTCCACTCCAGTAGACGAAGAAGCTGTGGTCGGCGCATCCCGACCAGCCGGCGACGACGCCACCCCGCTCCCTCGGCGACGGCACTCCGGCTTGCCTCGATTCGAGATCCTTTTTTCTTCGAAGGGATTCGACGGATCGCCGGTTGTGCCGACTCCGCCGGAGACTGTTTTGTCCGGATCTGATCGCGCTTTTCGGGGATCCGCCTCATCTCTCGCCGTTCTCGGACGCAGAAGACGAAGCGTAGCGATCGGCGATTGTAATCGGCGGATCCATCCGTCGTTCGAAATCCGCGTCGCCGGAGCTTAACGTCTCCAGATCTGACACACTTTTTCTAAAGGTAATTTCCCGGAGGTCGATGCTACTTTGATCGCTTCGTTAAGCATAGTGGAGCGTGGTGAGCTGAAGTTGTGAAATGATTAGAACCTATTTTTGCGGTTTAGGTTAGTGAAGGCATTGATCGTGCTGAATGCTTCATTGATCGCGTGATTAATCGCAGTAAAAGCATGGTTACTTCAAGCACTAAAATGATTAGATCATCCTCAAGCTGTTGATTTTGTGAAATCACTGGAAAAGCTGGTTAGATCATCATCAAGCGACGCTTTTGAGTCAATTTTGACTAATTTAGCTAATTTGTGCGGTTTAGGTAGGTAAGGGTGACGGTGAAGATGTCTCAAAGCACGATCCGCAAAACGCTCGGGGCTGTCAAGGACCAGACAAGCATCAGCCTCGCAAAGGTGGCGAGCAACATGGCGCCAGAGCTGGAAGTAAATATTGTGAAAGCCACGAGCCATGATGATGATCCTGTGGATGAGAAATACATTCATCGGATCCTGAATTTGACTTCACACTCACGGGGATACGTTCGTGCATGTGTTTCTGCGCTTTCGAAGCGACTGAGCAAGACACATGACTATATCGTGGCTCTCAAATCCCTAGTGGTCATCCATCGTTTGTTGAATGATGGAGACCCAATTTTTCACGATGAGATAATGTATGCGACCAGGCGTGGTGCTAGGTTGTTGAATTTGTCTGATTTTAGAGATGAGGCTCACTCTAGTTCATGGGACCACTCGGCTTTTGTGAGAACTTATGCAATGTATTTGGATCACAGACTCGAGTTGATTCTATTTGATAGAAAGAGTGGCAGCGGCGGCAATCCCAGTGGAAGTGCTAATGGTGGTGGTAGTGTTTACAGTGAGGATAGGTATGGGAATCGAGATGATTTTCGGTCCCCACCACCCAGAGGGAATGATTATGATTATGGTGATTATAGAGGAGAATATGGTAATTATGGGGGGATGAGAAGGTCAAGGTCATATGGTGATATGAGCGATGGTGTGGCTGTGAAAGAAGGGAAAGAAGAGAGAAGGGTAGTGACTCCACTGAGGGAAATGAAGCCAGAAAGGATTTTTGGCAAAATGGGCCACTTGCAGAGGCTATTGGACCGGTTCTTGGCGTGTAGGCCCACTGGTCTGGCAAAGAATAGCAGGCTGATCCTAGTTGCATTGTACCCTGTTGTGAAGGAGAGTTTTCAGGTATATGCTGATATCTGTGAGGTTTTGGCTGTTTTGCTTGATAAGTTTTTCGATATGGAGTACCAGGATTGCGTCAAGGCTTTCGATGCTTATGCTAGTGCAGCTAAGCAAATTGATGAGTTGAGTGTATTCTACAATTGGTGTAAGGATACAGGGGTGGCTAGATCATCCGAATATCCTGATGTGCAAAGGATTACCAGTAAGTTGTTGGAGACATTGGAGGAGTTTGTGAGGGATAGAGCAAAGAGACCTAAGAGCCCAGAGAGGAGAGAAGAATTGCCCCCTGTGGCTAAGGAGGAGGAGCCTGTGCCAGATATGAATGAGATAAAGGCATTGCCTCCACCAGAGAATTATACTCCTGCACCACCACCAGAGCCAAAACCAGAGCCCCCAAAGCCACAAGTGACAGAGGATTTGGTGAATCTGAGGGATGACGGAGTTACTGCTGATGATCAAGGTAATAAATTTGCATTGGCTCTATTTGCGGGGCCGCCAGCTAATACAGGGAATGGTTCGTGGGAAGCATTCCCTTCTAATGGTGAACCAGAAGTGACTTCTGCTTGGCAAACCCCAGCTGCCGAATCTGGCAAGGAAGATTGGGAATTGGCTTTGGTGGAGACTGCTAGTAACTTGTCAAAGCAGAAAGCAGCTTTAGGTGGTGGTCTTGATCCATTGCTACTGAATGGCATGTATGACCAGGGAATGGTGAGGCAACATGTGAGCACTGCTCAACTGACTGGAGGTAGCGCGAGCAGTGTTGCTCTACCCGGCCTTGGAAAGAGCACAACCCCAGTATTGGCTCTCCCTGCACCTGATGGAACTGTCCAAACAGTTAACCAGGACCCTTTTGCTGCATCATTGAGCATCCCTCCTCCTTCATATGTACAGATGGCGGAAATGGAGAAGAAACAGCATTTGGTTGTGCAGGAGCAACAACTATGGCAGCAGTATGCTACAGAGGGGATGCGAGGTCAAGCCACTTTGGCCAAGATTGGTGGGGCAGGTTACTATGCACCAGGTGCTCCTGTGATGCCACCAGTCAATGGGATGGGACCGCCAGCCGGGTATTATTATTCTCCTTACTGATGTTGCTTGCCTATCACCTTACGACTCTGTTTTTTCTCATTTCAGCCTGTCGTGTATCTAGTTATATTACAATACGATCCTTTTTTTATTCTGATGTGCGGGTTTTGGGAAGAGGGAAGAGTGAACCCAGGGAGATTCTTTTTGGGGAAGATATTTGGATGGTGACAGCCAGTGCATCCTGTACGTGCTCGTGCTTCTTGTGATAATCAAAATTTTCCATTACCACAGCCTCTTATGCAGTCAAAGTATAGACGGAACCGAATCTGTCATTGTCTAGTAGCTCTGCGCTTTGTTGTTTCATGCGTAAAAGTAGACTGACCATCAAAACCGGTTCTCTAAAAAATGGCAGCACTGCCGACTTTCTTGTATGAATGGAATGATTACAATAGAATCGAGTTCTTCAAACAAGATTTTTGTCTTTTTGCTCTGATCTTTCTGTTTATTGTTAAATAGTTCCTAACTGATATCATGGATAAAGATCCCTCAGAAGATGATGTCGCGGAATGATTTTTAGTGGTCATGAAAAGGCTCAAAGCATGAGCTCGGGATAGAGCAGGCATAAGATGTACTACTATCTCCCCAAAGGTTGAGCCTAGGTTCCCAAGGTTCCCATTTCGACTGTTTATCTGCACAACTCGAGGTCCAAGCCCACAAATTGCCTCGATGAGGACAAAATGTTGAACAATTGAACTGAAAGCACCGCGAAATTTGATTTTATAGAGTTTGAATAATAAGTTATAGTAAAAAAGCTGACAGATAGTTCAATGCATATTGCAAAGGTTTTTCTTTTTTTTTGGTCTAAGTGTGGTTTATCTTTTCAGCTGGGGTCTTTATCTGAAAATGCAAATTGTGTATGGGATGGTCTTTCCAAAGGTTCTCTATTTTTTCCTTCTTTTTTGAGAAAAAAATGGCATGATACCTTACTTATGTGTTATCTAGGGGTGATTGGTTTCCGGTCCGGTTCGATGGCACCTAAGAACCAAGAACTAGACTGGGAGGACCATTTCCTAGTTTCTGGGACTAGGTATTGGTCTGGTCGCATAGCACCGATCACTTAGCCAAAAAAAAAAAAAATTTAATTTTTTTCAAAAAAATACTAGAATTGTTTATTACTATTTAATATATATATACACATTTTTTTTTTTTTAAAGAGTTGATCCGTTGATCTGGTTTGATTCGTCGGTCTGGTTCCTCCTCGAAACTAGGAATCGAATCGATGCTCGCGGGAATCAGACCATAGTGGTTGGGTTGATCTAGTCCAGGCTGTTCTCGAATTGGGCGATTCGATATGCTCACTCTTAAGTCGTTATTTGATATAATAATTCTCTTTTTCCATATTAAACTTACTTCTACATATTTCAGATAATTAATAAGGTTGATGTTATATGATCAGTAGCTTTCTCAGAATCCCTTCTCAAGAGAGTGAGAATTCGTTAAGAGAATTTACAAAAATAAATTCTAAACAGTATTGCAAAGTGAAAAGTCATGTAAAACATAAAAACCCCTCTAAAAATAATAAAAATTCGATATGGAGGTTTTCCTTTGGCCCAAGCGTTGGACCTCGTGGCCTGACTTGGTTGGGGAGCTCTACTAGTGGTCAGTAGCCATTTTCATACATTTGCACCAATCTAAGCCTTGATTCGGGTTGGTTCTTTGTCGAATTTGGCCTATACATCAAGACAACAAATTTGGTCTCTTTTAGAATGAACCGGAAATACCTTAGTGCGGTATTTTGTTTTTTTGGCTAGAGCTAAGCTCCTAGCAAAATGTTAAAACGGCGTTCCATGCAGACAGAAATAGCAAAAGGAGTCATATAAATGCAAGTTTGACCATGAATTTAGTTATCTCATGAGACACTTTATCACAAGTAAACCTTCATAAGACGGAAATCGATGTCCTAACCAAATTGCGGATCGGCCATGAACCTAGGACTTTGAAGGACATTAAGTTGTTCATGCTATATTGTCAAGCAAGAGGAGCTCTATCTCTTGAATTGTTTGTGAATGGACTGAGTGATGAACGGAGACGGAATTGTTCACTCAAAAAGGAAAGCAAATGCGTTACCTAAGAAAGAACACCAGTGAGAAGAGATAGTGTGAGAAGAGATAGCTATGTTTTTCTAATGTTGTTTGTCGTTGTTTGCAGTATGATCATTTAGCCAAATAGAGATGAGCAAGCTACTATGTAAAAACCACCTTTTCGAAAGCGGGAAAGATCACGCAATGTATCGTCTTCAAGGAAATTAGAACAAGACCTAATTCAATTATGAAGGTAAAAACTTACATTGACTTGGTAGATCCGCACTGAGGTCAGCGTTGATCCATGACAATAACAAATGACAGGAAAAAAACCCAATCTTGCCGGTACTCGAAAATGCAAAACGAGAGAACCAAAATTGTTTGGCAATTGACAATTTTCAAAAACCGTCATGCACAAAATAGGAGCATGTGATGAACAAGCTTGACATGTGGAGATAACCAGTTCCACATAGTGAAACCATCCCTTTCGCAATTGGGGGTTGATGAACAGAACAACCAGAATTACCAGTAAAACTATCGTGTATGTCATTCCGAAGCTAATATAAAATGTCTCTCTGTCTATGAAACCATCTTCATTAGTTTTCGTGCATGACTCTGTTGCCGAGCTATTAATGTTAATGGTTGTTGAATAGTCATTACTCAATGGCAGTCCACACTAGAAAATAGTTTCCGTAGTAACTGCTTTCATCAAATGCCCCAAACTAATTTTTGTTCGGTATGGCTCTTGACAAGTCATTGCAAGACCCATTGAGGACTTCTAGGGAATTCAACTGAGTAAGCTCTTCAGGCATAGAACCAATCAAGTTGTCGTAGAAAAGGTCAATGCTCTCTATCTTCGCGTGGCTCGACGATGACGTCGGTATATGTCCTATAAGCTTGTTATTGGACAGGTTTAGCACAAGCATGTCCTGTAAGATTGCAATCTCTAGTGGGATCTAACTACTAAATTGGTCGCGAGAAAAATCTAGTCCTACCATTTTAAGGAGTGCGTAGCCTCTATAAGAATCAAACCTTCTTTTTGTTGTGAATCCAATAATATGTGGAAGTGGCCATGCTTCTTCCAGTTCTATATAGTTGTAGAACCCTAGATGGCTTTTAATTGTCCTCCAAAAGACCAAGGTGACCATCCTTTGTATCTAGGCGAGAAATTCAGTATTGAAGTTACCTTATCCGCATATCCACCGGAGAAATAGATCGGTCCCAAGCAACTAGGTAATGGACCAAATAGATTGTTTTCAGACAGATCGATCGTATTTAAGCTTTTCAAGCTGCACAATTGCTTGGGAAATGTTCCATTGAAGCTATTACCTCTCAGCGAAAGAATGCTCAGTTGAGAGAGGTTGCTTAGTCAATAGGGTATGCTTCCATAATATTCATTTTCACTCAAATCCAAAATCACCAAATCAGAGCTGTTAGAGAGCGCATGCATGAGGGTACCATTCAATTTGTTCCTATTTAGATGGATATGACTCAAACCCCTGTGCAATAAAAAATAATGGTAATGGACCATACAGATTGTTGTAAGACAAATCCAAATACTCGAGCCCACCAAGATTGCAGAGTACTTGAGGGATGAGGCCATCTAACTGATTTTTGGACAAGTCAAGGGCCACAAGCAATGATGCGTGCGCAATCAATCTCGGAAGCTTGCCGATGAAAAAGTTGTCGCTAATGTCCAATATGAACAAATTTTCCTTGTGATGAAAGAAAAGAGAGATTTCCAGTGGACATGTTGTGGTGTAATCATAGATATGACAGATTTCGGTTCATGGTGTCGTCGGAAAATACAAAACGTTGCTATTAATTTATTTTCTTTTCTCTAACCACTTCATGATCCACGCGCTTTCTTTTGGACTACCAAAAATAAAATCCCAAGTAGGCAATTAAAGTCCACAGAAAATTTGACCGTGACAATTCATTGCTATTCGCTAATGGGCCCTTGGCAGCTGTCCCCATAAAATTTCTCAATCAATGTTTAATGTGCCGGTGATTATACTCTCCAATCCCCCAAATTAAACTTGTACCTGTTTCTTGTCGAAGCTCCAAGCGATGCCCTCTCAAGTCTTTCACATCCCGAGGTCCGGATGTAATTGTGGCTATATAATATATCCAACCAAATGGAAGAAGCTCTCTGCATAAGAAACTCTCTGCAGCATGCATGTATGCCATTCAAATAAAGATTTTTGCATTTCTTTCTTATCCAATCAGGTTTGATTGCATAACAACTCATAATCGAAACATACTTTAACAATTCTCTACCTTGGCTCGAGTTTGTAATCAAATCATAGTGATCATCATCTATGCCAATTCTCTCAACACTCCAATGGACGCTCTATAGATGGCAATTATGCTCTAGTAAAGCTTAAGTTTCGTTAAAGGATCATGTCTGCTGAGTTCTCTACCTTGGTTTGACTTATGTGATATATTTATATGTTAATGGGGTTAACCGAGTCGATTTGCCCTCTTAATGATGGGACCCCAATCTTTTTTTGGCTAAGTATCCGGACACTTGACATTGACTAAATAAGTGAGATAAGAGAATGATCACTGAGTTTCTCCATACCGAGTAGAAAGAAGTCTGATTCTGCACAAATTAACTTTGCCTAGATGCTCATTCCTTATTAGCGGAGATACCACATTGATATAATTTGATGGCGACTTTCCTGATTGCTTTGTTCTTGAGTTTGTCGTGTCTAGGAGCCTAGAGAGGTCCTTGTAACAATCCTTGCTTTACATTTTGGAGAAAACGCATCATGATGCAAATTATAAGAACTATTAAGTTCACATGATGGCGGATTACACTTCAATTTTTTTTTGCTCTCTAGTTCTCATAAGGCTCAGATTACTCAGATGTGCAGTAGAAGATTCGGTGTGGAAGAGAGACATTTGTGTGGAGAAGGTGAGCGTGGGACTGTAGTATTTTGATTGGTAATTTGTTACTGTGGTTGTAGTAACCATCCTTACTTTAACAAATTCCATTTTAAGTTGTTTATGACATTAGTAATCATTTTAACATGATTCATCAGATCTGTCATTTTTTTTTTCTATCAACTTTGCCCCTCCTGACTCACTAGTCAAAAATTGCCCATCACCAAAACCCACCTATCCAAGACCCTAACCCAACTCGACGCCTACAAGTTAGGCCCTCCCTTCCGGCACTGCCCGCAATTGTTGAGTCACCGAGCCACCGCCACCCAGCCTCAATTGTTTCCCTCTCTTGTCTCGAGCTTGAGCATCCGTTGCTGCCCAAATTGTGTTGTGGAACTTGATGCCAAATCTAGGTGGCCATGGCGAGCTTGCCAAATCGCGTGACTTTCTAGCTCGAAGACCATGGGCATTAATGCTGCCTTTGAGCTTGTGGCCATGGCCTCAGGTGTGACTTTCGAGCTCTAGTGACCATGGAGAGAAAAGTCGATATTAGTGTGGCGGAAGGTAGAGAGATGGGGATAAAAAATGGGGTGGAGGGGTAGTTTATAAATGCAAATTGTGTATTTTCAGAAGTGAGGATAGTTTTTGAAAGGTTTTCTATTTTCTTTTTTGAAAAAAAAATCACAAAAAAGCTTAAGTTATGTCCACTATAACACAATTTCTCCACACTTTTTTTGTGGCATAAAAAATCCCAAACTTATATCCGTGTGATACGTTTAGCTCAAACTTCTTTTTGTGACATAAAAACCCCAAACTTATCACCATGTGATACATTTACCTCATTTTTTTGTGACACTAAAAACCCCAAACTTTATCTTTATCCCAAATTTTGAGGTAAATGTATCGCACGAATACAAGGTTAAAGTAAATATGTTATATGGGTACAAATTTGAGATTTTTTGTGTCATAACAAAAAGTTTAGAATAAATATATCACAATGAACATAATTTAGAGTTTTTTGTGGCATTTTTTCCTTTTTTTTCCTGTTTTGAGAAAAAAAATGGCATGATACCTTACTCGCACCCTATTTGATATAATAATTCTCTTCTACACATTAAATTTGCTTCTTCATATTTGAGACAATCAAAAGCCTCATAAAAGAAATTTTAAGTACTCTTGCAAAGTGAAGAAAAGTCATGTGAGACATCAAAAGGCCCTAAAAATAATTAAAATTCAATATGGAAGGTTATCCCTTTGACCCAGGCGCCTGGCCACACGGCCTGGCCAGGCCTGAGTGGCTAGTAGCCATTTTCATACTTTTGCACCAATCCGGGCCTCAATCTTGGCCTAAACATAAACACGACAAATTACTAGAATCAAAAAGATACTTTTCACTTCTCAGATTAAGAAAAACCTATTGCTAGAATCCAATGGATTACGCGCCGATCTTCAACAAGAACTCGTCAACACTAGCACCAGAAAAGGCATGGTATGCTCATCACAAAGGAACACCTTCAATTGCAGGACCAACCAATCATCCGAAAATTTCAAAAAGAATCTTTCTTTTTTCCTTCAACATGATCGAGGGAGAAGCCACCTCATAGGCCACGTTGTGACGCCGTGAAGCGCCGGAGCACAGCATCGCCCTAGCCAATTCGAACAGAGCGGACACCATTCCCGCCACGTAAAAGGAAGGAAACCAGAAGGGCGACCCAAGGGCATCAAAACGAGCCCGATCACGAACGTGACCGATCCGACGAGCATTGGAGCCAGAGAGATCCCCACGAACAGCGGCGGGAGGGACCCGCGCCATCGATGCGATGGCGAGACGCGGCCGCCTCGAAGTGGAGGCGACAGACCAGGAACGCGGCCGGGGGAGGAGGGAACTTCGTGATGTGGGCGACCTCCGTCGGCGACCTCCACTTGAGGTCCGTTCTTCTTCCAAGGGAGTCGACGGATCGCCGGTTGTTCCGACTCCGTCGGAGCCTGTTTTGTCTGGATCTGATCGCGCTCTTCGGAGATCCACCTCGTCTCTTGCCGTTCTCAGACACAGAAGATGAAGAGTAGTGATCGGCGATTGTAATCGCCGGATCCATCCGTCGTTCAAAATCCGCCTCGCCTGAGCTTAATTTCTCCAGATCTGATACACTTTCTCTAAAGATAATTCCCCGGAGCTCGATGCAACTTCGATCGCTTTATCAAGCATAGTGGATCATGGTGAGCTGAAGTTGCGGAATGATTAGAACCTATTTATGCGGTTTAGGTTAGTGAAGCCATCGGTCGAGCTGAATGCATTGTTGATCGCGTGATTAATCGCAGTAAAAGCATGGTGACTTCCAGCACCAAAATGATTAAAGTTTATTGGTGCTGTTGATTTTGTGAAATCACTGGAAAAGCTGGGTAGACCATCCTCAAGTGATGCTTTTGAGTCAGGTTTGACTAATTTAGCTAATTTGTGCGGTTTAGGTAGGTGAGGGTGACGGTGAAGATGTCTCAGAGCATGATCCGCAAAACACTGGGAGCTGTCGAGAACCAGACAAGCATCGGCCTCGCGAAGGTGGCGAGCAGCATGGCGCCAGAGCTCGAAGTAAATATCGTGAAAGCCACGAGCCATGATGATGATCCTGTGGATGAGAAATACATCCGTCGGATCTTGAATTTGACTTCATACTCTCGCGGATACGTTCATGCATGTGTTTCTGCGCTTTCGAAGCGACTGAGCAAGACCCATGACTACATTGTCGCTCTCAAATCCCTAGTGGTCATCCATCGTTTGTTGAATGATGGAGACCCAATTTTTCACAAGGAGATAATGTAGGCAACCAGGCACGGTGCTAGGTTGTTGAATTTGTCTGATTTTAGAGATGAGGCTCACTCTAGTTCATGGGACCACTCGGCTTTTGTGAGGACTTATGCTATGTATTTGGATCGGAGACTCGAGTTGATTTTGTTTGATAGAAAGAGCGGCGGCGGTGGCAATCCCAATGGAAGTGCTAATGGTGGCGGTAGTGTTCACAGTGAGGATAGGTATGGGAATCAAGATGATTATCGGTCCCCACCATCCAGAGGGAATGATTATGATTATGGTGATTATAGAGGAGAATATGGTAATTATGGGGGATGAGAAGGTCAAGGTCATATGGGGATATGAGCGATGGTGTGGCTGTGAAAGAAGGGAAAGAAGACAGAAGGGTAGTGATTCCACCGAGAGAAATGAAGCCAAAAAAGATTTTTGGCAAAATTGGCCACTTGCAGAGGCTATTGGACCGGTTCTTGGCGTGGAGGCCCACTGGTCTGGCAAAGAATAGCAGGTTGATCTTAGTTGCATTGCACCCTGTTGTGAAGGAGAGTTTTCAGGTATATGCTGATATCTGTGAGGTTTTGGCTGTTTTGCTTGATAAGTTTTTTGATATGGAGTACCAGGATTGTGTCAAGGCTTTCAATGCTTATGCTAGTGCCGCTAAGCAAATTGATGAGTTGATTGCATTCTACAATTGGTGTAAGGATACCGGGGTGGCAAGATCATCCAGATATCCTGAAGTGCAAAGGATTACCAGTAAGTCGTTGGAGACATTGGAGGAATTTGTGAGGGATAGAGCAAAGAGACCTAAGAGCCCAGAGAGGAGGGAAGAATTGCCCCCTGTGGCTCCACCAGAGAATTAATCTCCCGCACCACCACCAAAGCCAAAACCGGAGCCACCAAAGTCACAAGTGACGGAGGATTTAGTGGATTTGAGGGATCATGGAGTTACTGCTGATGATCAAGGTAATAAATTTGCATTGACTCTTTGCGGGGCCACTAGCTAATACAGGGAATGGCTCGTGGGAAGCATTCCCTTCTAATGGTGAACCAGAACCAGCTGCCGAATCTGGCAAGGAAGATTGGGAATTGGGTTTGGTGGAGACCGCTAGTAACTTGTCTAAACAGAAAGCAGCTTTAGGTGGTGGTCTTGATCCTTTGCTACTGAATGGCATGTATGATTAGGGCATGGTGAGGCAACATGTGAGCACTGCCCAATTGACTGGAGGTAGTGCGAGCAGTGTTGCTCTACCCGGCCTTGGAAAGAGCGCAACCCCAGTTTTGGCTCTCCCTCCAGCTGATGGAACTGTCCAAACAGTTAAGCAGGACCCTTTTGCTGCATCATTGAGCATCCCTCCTCCTTCATATGTACAGATGGTGGAATGGAGAAGACACAGCATTTGGTTGTGCAGGAGCAACAACTATGGCAGCAGTATGCTACGGAGGGGATGTGAGGTCAAGTCACTTTGGCCAAGATTGGTGGGACAGGTTACTATGGACCAGGTCCTCCTGTGATGCCTTACGGCATGCCACCAGTTAATGGGGTGGGACCGCCAACCGGGTATTATTATTCTCCGTACTGTTGTCGCTTGCTTATCACAATATGACTGTTTTTTTTTTTCATTTCATCCAGTTGTGTATCTAGTTATATTACAATATGATCCTTTTTGTATTCTGGGGTGCTGGTTTTGGGAAGAGGGAAGAGTGAACCTAGGGAGATTCTTTTTGGGGAAGATATTTGGATGGTGACATCCAGTGCATCCTGTACCTGCTCGTGCTTCTTGTAATAATCAGAATTTCCATGACCACGGCCTCTTGTGCAGTCACAATATAGACAGAACCGAATCTGTCATTGTCTAGTAGCTCTGCGCTTTTGTTGTTTCATGCGTAAAAGTAGACTGACCATCAAAACCAGTTCTCTTAAAAATGGCAGCACAGCTGACCTTCTCGTATGAATGGAATGTTTACAATAGAATTGATTTCTTCAAATTGGATTTTTGTTTTTTTTTTGCTCTGATCTTTCAGTTTCTTGTCTCACCGGGAATCATCTGGAACTTAGTGCTTTTGTTAAATAATTCCTAACTGATATGATGATGGTCTTGATTTTAAATATCTGGGATAAAGATCCCTCAGTGAAAAATGATGTCGCAGAATGATTTCTATTGGTCATGAAAAGACTCAGAGCATAAGCTCGGGATAGAGCAGGCATAAGATGTACAACTATATCTCCCCAAAGTTTGAGCCTAGGTTCCCATTTCGACTGTTTATCTACACAACTCGAGGTCTGAGCCCACAAATTGCCTCGATGAGTACAAAATGTTGAACAATTGAACTGAAACTACCGCGAAACTTTATTTTATAGAGTTTAAATAATTAGTAAAAAAGTTGACAGATAGTCCAATGCGTATTGCCAAGTTCGGAGCAAGCACAGAATATTCACATAACTGAAAAGGGCTCCAGAGTTGATTGGTGTCGCTTCTGGTCTTCAACCTTATCTGTCTGACATCGATCTTTTCTCTTCGTTTTCTGTTTTCTGCTAATGACGAACCGAATGATCTCATTATTATTTGGACTTACCCCTAGTCCAACGTCCAAAACGCCTCGCTCTCCCAACCGAGGTCAGACAATTTATCCTGGCTGTGCACTGAATGCATCAATCTGGCAAGTCCCATGACCTCCACCCCTTGAAGCATGGCTTTTGGGATTGTCCTGGACAACTGGTCTAGCTGGGCGGAATTCGACATTGATTGGTTTTGCAATTTGGTAGGGACCCTCTGAAACTTTTGGCTTAGGCTCCCGAAATCATGATTGTTTGTGATATATTTATATGTTAATGGGGTTAACTGAGTTGATTTGCCCTCTTTAGTTATGGGACCCCAAATTTTCTTTAACAAAGTCTCCAGATACTTAGACATTAATTAAAGAAGATGGGATGAGATAACGACCACTGAGCTTTTGCATACCCTGTATGATTTCTAAGTAGAAATAGTTTCTTTGTTACTGGAATGAAGTTGGATTGGACACAAACTAGCTTTCCTAGATGCTCATTTCTTCTTAGTGGAGATACCACACTGATATAATTGGACGACAACTTCACTGGTTGCTTTATGTAAGTTTGTCTTGTTTGGGAGGCTAAAGATGTCCTTGGGGACGATCCTCACTTTACATTTTGAAGATAAGTGCATTATGATGCAAAATCATAAGAAAAAAATTAATTTCACGCGGTGGCAAATTACACTTTTAATTTGGTTTGCTCTCCAGTTCGCATTAGCCTCGCAGATCAGATGTGCAGCGGAAGATTAAGTGTGGAAGAGAGATTGTGTCGAGAAGGTGAACGAGGGGACTGTATTTTTTGTTGGCAATTTGGTTGTAGTTTAGCTGTCTACTTTGGCAATTTCGTTTGCTCTCCAGGTCACTAGATCGCGTGACTTTCGAGCTCAAAGGCCACGGGCATTCGTATCGCCTTTGAGCTTGTGGCCATGGCCTTGAGTGCGATGTTTGAGCTCTAACGGTTAACATCGGTGTGGTGGAAGATAGAGGGATGGGGAGAAAAATGGGGTTTGGGGTGGGGTGGAGGGGTTGTTTATCTCTTCTTTTTCTTTGGGTCTAAGGGTTGGTTTGTCTTTTCAATCGGGATCTTTCTCTGAAAATGCAAATTGCGCATTTTCAAAACTAGGGATGGTTTTTCCAAAGGTTCCCTACATTTTTTCCTCCTTTTTTTGAGAAAAAAATGGCATGATACCTTACTTATACGTTATCTAATATAATAACTCTGTTTTGCACGTTAAACTTGCTTCTACATCTGAAATATATGATGTGTAGCTTTATCACAATCCCCCCTCTAGAGCTAAGCTCCTAGCAAAATGTTAGAACATCATTCCACGCAAACAGGACTAGCAAAAGTAGTCATGAAAATGCAAGTTTGACTGTGAATTTAACCATATCATGAGACACTCCAGCACAAGTGAACCTTCATAAAAGTTAGACAGAAATTGATGTCCTAACCAAACTGCGGATTAGCCATGAACCTAGGACTCCGAAGAACATGTAGTCGTTTGTGTTATAGTGTCAAGTGAGAGGAGTTTTATGTCTAAACGGTTTGCAATGGACCAAGTGATATACGGAGACAAAAATTTTCATTTGGAAAGGAAAGCAAATGTGTTACTACATGAACAACAAAGGTGAGAAGAGACCGCTGTGTTTTCCCAGTGTTGTTTGTCATCGTTAGTAGTATGATCACCTAATCTAATAGATATGAGCAAGTAACTATGTAAAAACCACCTTTTCGAAAGAGGGAAGGATCGTGCCATGTATTGTCTTCTATGAAATTAGAACAAAACCTAATTCAACTATGAAGGTAAGGACTTACATTGACCTAGAAGATCCACATTGAGGCTAATGTTGATCAACAACAATAACAAACGATAGGAAAAAAACCAAATCTTGCCATTACCTGAGGATGCAAAACGAGAGAACCTAAATTGTTCGGCCATTGGACAATTTTGCAAAACCGTTCTTCACAAAATAGTAGCACGTGATGAACAAGCTCCAACATGTGGTGATAACCAGTTCCACATGGTGAAACCATCCTTGCCGCCATTGGGGGTTGATGAGTAGAACAATCGGAATTACCAGTAAAATTATCGTGTATGACACTCCAAAGCTGATATAGAACGTCTCTCTGTCTATAAAACCATCTTCTTTAGCTTCCACGCATGATTTTGTTGCTGAGCTATTAAAGTTAATGGTTGTCGAATAGTCATTACTCAACGGCAGTCCACACAAAAGATGGTTTCCGTAGTAACTGCTTTCATCGAATGCCCCAAACTGATTTTTGTTTGGTATGGCTCCTGACAAGTTGTTGTAAGACACATTGAAGACTTCTAGGGAATTCAACTGAATAAGCTCTTCAGGGATGGAACCAATCAAGTTGTTGTAGGAAAGGTCAATGCTCTCTATCTTTGTGAGGCTCGACAATGACATTGGTATACGTCCTATTAGCTTGTTATTGGACAGGTTCAGCACAAGCATGTCATGTAAGATTGCAATCTCTGGTGGGATCTCCCCACTGAACTGGTTGCAAGAAAAATCTAGTTCTACCATTTTAAGGAGTGCGTAGCCTCTATAAGAATCAAACCTTCTTTTTGTTGTGAACCCAACAGTGTGTTGAATGTGCCATGCATAATCTTCCAGCTCTATATAGAGATCGAAATAGCTTTTAATTGTCCTCACAAAAGACCAAGGTGACCATTCTAGACCTCCAAATTCGACACGCGGTATTGAAATTACCTTATATGCGAGTCCACTAGAGGAGAAATTTATGGGTCCCAAGCAACTGGGTAATGGACCAAATAGATTGTTTTCAGAAAGATCGATCATACTTAAGCTTTTCAGTTTGCACAATTGCTCCGGAAATGTTCCATAGAAGCTATTACCTCTCAGTGAAAGAATGCTCAGTTGAGAGAGGTTACCTAGCCAATAGGGTATGCTTCCGGAGAACTCATTTTCACTCAAATCCAAGGTCACCAAATAGGAGTTGTTGGAGAGCACATGCACAAGTGTACCATTCAATTTGTTCCTATTCAAATGGATGTGACTGAACCTGGATGCGATAAAAGATGATGGTAATGGACCAAAGAGATTGTTGTCAGACAAATCCAAATACTCGAGCCAACTAAGATTAAAGAGTTTTGGAGGGATGAGCCCATCCAACTGATTTTTGGACAAGTCAAGGGCCAAAAGCCGTGACAGGTTTGCAATCAATGTAACCTTGCCGGTGAAAAAGTTGTTGCTAATGTCCAATAAACTCAAATGTATGAGTGATGAAAGAAAAGAGAGATCTCCAGTGAACATGTTGTGGCCCAGCCGCAGACATGACAGATTTAGGTTCATGGCATGGTCGGAAAATACAATTTCTCCTTGCAATTTGTTATATGCTATGTTGAGGACATACAATGCTAACTTTCCATCTAGTAAATGCATAGGTAGTCCCCCCGAGAAATTGTTGCTAGATAGGTCTAAGTTCTGTAGGGATTTCATACTACCCAGTTCAGATGGAATATTTCCTCCCAATCTGTTGGCTGATAGATTAAGGTGGTACAGATTTGGGACATTTGCACAAAATTCGATAGTGAGCTCTCCACTCAAGCGGTTGTTGGATATGTCCATCACCGAAAGATTAAAAAGGGTCACTGATGGAACCTCAAGTGTTGTAAATAAGTTATTTGCCATTAAAAGCCATTCTAACTTAGTATTGTTTTCCAACAACCAAGCTGGAAAGGGACCCGGAATGTCATTCGAGGACAAATCCAGAGTTCTTAGATCATATTGATGATTGAGAAAGCCCAGAGAAGTCACTTTGAATCCTTTTGATAGACTATTTGATGTACTAAAAACCTTCAACTGGAACCTCGGGATCGAAGATGCAACTTTGGTATCAACTATTAGTTTGGTGTCATCAAGCATTAGGACCCTAAGTCTTGAATGATTTGCAAGTGGGCCTAGTGATGAGGGGATATCAAAATGGTTACCCGAAATGGAAAGAAATTCGAGTGAGGTAAGACTAGTGAGGGGAGATGAGGCGACATTATCTGTGAATTCATTGTCTGCAAGATTCAGAATTCTGATAGAGGTCATGTTTCGCCAGCATGTAGGAAGCCCGCCAGTAATTCCATTAGTGCTAAGATCCAGCTCTTCTAGTTTTACGAGGTTACACAAGCCTGTTATTGATATCACAAGTCAATCCAATTACAATGACATATATCGGTACATGCAAAGAAGACATTCAAGTATATCAAGGATCCATTTCACATCTAGCTTTTACATTGAGAGATCAGAACTTACTTTGATCTGATAGGTTGCCACTTAGATCGCTTTCGGATGAGGACAACAATCTAAGAGATGTCAAAGGACCAAGGCTGGAAAGGATTTCCATGCTTGTGTTCAACGAAGAATAATCCAAGAAGAGTTGTTCCAACTTACTGAAGTTATGGAAATCTTGCCACAAAACGTAATATTACTGAACATCAGATTTCCTTACACAGGCATAATCAAGAAATGGCATAGAAATATCATGAGTGAATGGAACTTTTTTAATAAAAACCGAAGCTCCATTTGTTTCGCGGAAAATACGACATTTTTGGAAAATATTTTCCAAAAAGTCATTTTTCAGGAGAATGAAAATATTTTCTGATATTCTACTAAAATATGAAAATGAACTAGAAAATATTTTCTGCTTTTTGATATGGAAAATCTGATTTGATTTTCATCCGTGCACTCCTTTCAAAAATATTTTATTTTTTATTTTAAAAAATATAATTTTTTTTTCTCTTCTTGTTCAGCCGATCACCGGCCACAAGTGAGGTCAAGATTGCTCGGGGCCGACCAACTTGAGCCTTGTCAGATTGGCGACGCCTTGGCCTTCATCGAGCTTGTCCCTCCCTTGTGGTTGGTCGTCAGCCGTTATCATAGCCAGTGACCAACTAAGGAAGAAGGAAAAAGAATAAGAAGGAAAAAAGAAAGAAAGAAATAAATAAATATAGAAAAAAATAATTAAAAAATCAATTTTGTTTAAAAAGGAAAAAATAATTAAAATTTTGAGTTTTTAAAAAGAAAGGAGAAAAAATAAAAAAAAAATAACTAAAAAGAGTGCATGGAGGAAAACAATTTTAGGTGAAAGAAAGAGAAAGGAAAATGATTCCCTCATTTTCCCAAATGTTGGAAAATCTGGGAAACATTTTTTTGGAAGTTATTTTCCCTGAAACAAACGGAGTGTTTTTTTGAATGTGCATTCATTAACAGGTTGGACTAACCTTGAGCAATAATTGTTCCTTCTACTGTATTATACTGGAGCGAAAGAATCCTGAGGGATGACAGTGCCCCTAATGCTCGCACGACGGCCCCCGCATCCTTCAAGTCTACATCGTCTAGGTAGAGGTTCTCTAAGTGGCTCAAGTTTTTGATGCCTACAAGTAAAATTCCAAGTAAATAAATTGCTTGGCAGTAAAGTTGTGAAGGCACCCGCGCGGATGCCCCGGGATAAAAATCTTTTGAATCAGCAACATTTCTATATGGAAAGAGAAGGGATGAATTCTATATTCTTAATATGAAGCACATGTAAAGATATTAAAGAGCATGCATGAATTGTAGCCTAGTTAGTTTAAGTTATGAATAAAAACGAGGATTCTACATGAAAACTGAAACAGTACCTTCAGCAGTAGCCGCTGCATTAATTGGATTATAACTTATGTCCAGCTCCTTTAAATTACTGAAACCACCTAATTTAGCCACAAACATTGCTAACTCAAGTCAAGGATGGTGATTTTGTATGGAATTATGAACAAAGAATAAGTTGGAGAAACTATCATTCACATGTAAAGTCCCCTTCAAATGTTGTTTCCGATTATAGACACTTAAGAGTCGAAATTGTACCACGAATGGGTAAAATAGAATTATCTAGAGTAAATAATGATAGGACCCACGCGGATGCCTCGGGATAGGAATCTTTTGAATAAGTAATATTTCTATATGGAGAGAGAAGGGGGTTGCAATATATGACTTCTTTATTCTTAATATGAAGCACATGTATAGGTATTAAAGAGCCTACCTACATGACTTGTAGGCTAGTTAGTTTAATTTACAAATAAAAATGAGGTTCCTACATGAACATTGAAGCTGTAGCTTCAATAATAGCCACTGCATCAACTTTCTTATTTCTTATGTCTAGCTCCATCAAATTACTAAAACCACCTAATTTTTCCACAAACGGTGTTAACTCAAGTCAAGGATGGCGATTTTGTACTGAATTATGAGCAGAGAATAAGTTGGAGAAATTTACCATTCACATGTAAAGTCCCACTCAAATTACTGTCTCTGAGGAATAGATGCTGGAGAGATGGAATTGTACTGAGAACGGATATAATAGAATGGTCCAGAAAGTTACCGCTCAAGTCAAGTATCTTTAGTTTGCTCAGCCTTGAAGACAGCAGGTTTGGTTCTACAAACAAACGATGAAAGAGAACGGGGTTGTACTGCGAACGAGTAAAATATAATTATCCAAAGTAACTAATGAAAGCACCAGGCGGATGCCTCGGGATATGAATCTTTTGAATCAGCAACATTTCTATATGGAAAGAGAAGGGGGTTGCAATATATGACTTCTTTATTCTTAATATGAAGCACACGTACAGGTATTAAAGAGCTTGCCCGCATGACTCGCAGGCTAGTTAGTTTAATTTACGAATAAAAAAGAGGATCCTGCATGAAAACTGAAACAATACCTTCAGCAATAGCCACTGCATTAACTGCGTTAGAACTTATGTCCAACTCCATCAAATTACTATAACCACCTAATTTTTCCACAAACAGTGTTAACTCAAGTCAAGGATGCCGATTTTGTACTGAATTACGAGTAGAGAATAAGTCGAAGAAATTTACCATTCATATGTAAAGTCCCACTCAAATTACTATTTTTGAGGAGTAGACGCCGGAGAGATGGAATTGTACCGAGAACGGATAGAATAGAATGATCTAGAAAGTTATAGCTCAAGTCAAGCACCTCTAGTTTGCTCAGCCTTGAAGATAGCAGGTTTGGTTCTGCAAACAAACAATGAAAAGCAGTAAAATCCACATAAATCTTTTCGAGTTCATTTGCAAGTAGGTATTGCCATTTCGGGGGAAATATATCAAACTCGTGGATAAATGATGACGTGGATGTAACCATCTATAATGCAGGAAGCGACTAAGAACCCGGACATGGTTAACTTATGAGTTCATTAGATAATGAGTATCTCTTGTTTTGTAGGAAATGGACGAATGGCGAATTTATACCTTCTGGTGCAATCCACCCTCCTAAATAGTTGAAGGACAAGTCAAGGCTCTTGAGTTCTTCAAAGGGAAGAAGTAGAGAAGCGTTTAAGTACCAAGTTTTGGAGCCAAAACGGAGATATCTCGAATCAAAGAGCATTAGCTTAGTAACTCGTCCTGTGGTGGGGCTGCACTCAACACCTCCCCACTTGCAACAGTTGAAATATGATTCCCTCGTGTCCCCCCTATAGGTCAGGTCCAATGTGGCATTGAGTTCTAAGAGGGCAACCCTTTCTTGCTTCCGACACCCACGAGAGCCACATAAACATGCGATACCCCAAACCACCACAAACACCCACAATGCTTCCTTTTTCATGACTACAGATTCGAGTGACCAAACTTTATATGTATCACTCTTGAGTCAACTTCTTTTTTACAAGTTAGAGCGATTTTATAGGAGTTCAACGATGCCTATGCTTGAGTGTAGAAGTTGTGGTCATGGCCAAAGTCTTGGTCATCTTTAGTGATGAATGTAGCTCAGCCCCTTTTGGTGACAAGGTCAATTAGCGTGCCGGGGGGGGGGGGGATGTACCTTACACAATGGCTAGATTTCATTGGCGGGGAGTTTTCCAAATGTCTCTATTGGCATAACTTTTTCCACACGTTAAGTCTAGTCTAGCCTAGTCACTATTGTCATTTATATGACTAATTCAATCTCCATCCAATGAAAATCACAGGCCTTGTGATTTACTTGGTTCCTAGCTGGAAAGCAAGATCATATATTATAGTTAGAATAAAACTAAATGATGGTAACATGAAAATTAGTAAATGTTAGAGGATTACTCACAATGAACTGATTTTATAGGAGTTAAGCGATGCCTGTGCTTGAGTGTAGAAGTTGTGGTCATGGCCAAAGTCTTGGTCATCTTTAGTGATGAATGTAGCTCAGCCCCTTTTGGTGACAAGGTCAATTAGCGTGTGGGGGGGGGGGGGGGGGGGGATGTAACTTACACAATGGCTAGATTTCATTGGCGGGGAGTTTTCCGAATGTCTCTATTGGCAAAATTTTTTCCACACGTTAAGTCTAGTCTAGCCTAGTCACTATTGTCATTTATATGACTAATTCAATCTCTATCCAATGAAAAGCACAGGCCTTGTGATTTACTTGGTTCCTAGCTGGAAAGCAAGATCATATATTATACTTAGAATAAAACCGAATGATGGTAACATGAAAATTAGTAAATGTTAGAGGATTACTCACAATGAACTGGTTTCTTGCTTGGGAAACTAACATAGGATGTAAATATGGTAACGGGTTCTTTGAAGTGCTTTCTTCTTATTGTTAAACTCGACTAACTTCGAATGCTTATATTTCAAGATATTAAAAATTACTACTTTATAGCCTTTACACACTTCACCTAGAGAAAAAGCATAATAGATTGCCTTTCGGATTCACAAAAAGCAGCTAGTTTAACTTAATGAGTGTCCATTTAACGTCATTCAAATTGCTTCCTTTGCAAGGGTGATGATGGATTATCCCTACGAGTCTGTATGTATAGGTGAAAAACTTCACTAGAAAACGTTTGGAAATTGGATGGTTCTAAACATGAAAAATCTGTTAATCTACTTCGCATTGGAGCTTTTAGGAGAAAGTGATCTTGACTAGAGGCATTTCAAAAGTAGACATGTTGTAAAATTAACGCAAAAATTGAGAAGATCTTGCTATCAAATCAATGCAAAAACATTGAAGAAATGAATGGGAAATGACAAAGATACCAAATATTTATGAGATTTGATCCGACTATCGATATTTATTCCTGGAGAGAGCCAACAACAAATAATTCACTATAATTGAAATATCAAAACTACAATTGCTCATACGCTCGAATGTTTCCTACACCTAGATTAAGATCATATCTAAATATGTTTATAAATAAGCAACTTAATTGCATGTAAAGCTCATAGGGCAAATCACCGAGTGTTTAAGCCCATAGCAGAACCCTTTGCACAGCTAATTCAAAAAAGTTCATACGCTCTCTCTTTTACTCTTCGTGCGGTGGCCCAATTTCTAACGGAATTCCACTATTAGGCTTCTCGAGGAAAGGAAACCCCAAAAAGCAAAACCTTGCTTTTAATTTATTTTCTTTTCTCTAACCACTTCCTAACCCACACGCTTTCTTTTGTATGACTAAAAAGAAAATTCCAAGTAGGCAATTAAAGTCCACAGGAAATTTGACTGCGAGAGTTCATTGTATTTGCTACTGGGGCCCTTGGCGGCTGTCCACAGAAAAATTTCCCCGTCAATGTTTAATGCACCGGAGTCTACATGCCCAAACCTCCCAAATTGAACTTTTATCTTTTTCTTACCCAAGCGTCCAAGCAATATCCTCACAAATTTTTTACATTGCAAGGTCTAGATGTAATCGTGGATATGTCCAACCAAATTAAAAAAAACTCTTCAATATATACACATTCAAAGAAAGATCTTTTGGATTTCTTTCTTATCCAATCAAGTTAGATTGCATAACGGCTCAAAATCGAGACATACTTCAACTGCGAGAGGTCACAGAAAATTCCAAGTAGGCAATTAAAGTCCACAGGCAATTTGACTACGAGAGTTCATTGTATTCGATATTGGGCCCCTTGGTGGTTGTCCACAGAAAAATTTCTCTATCAACATTTAATGCGCCGGAGTCTACACGCCCAAACCTCCCAAATTGAACTTATATCATTTTCTTACCCAAACGTCCAAGCAATATCCACTCAAATTTTTTACATTGCAAGGTATGGATGTAATCATGGATACATCCAACCAAATAAAAGAAACTTTTCAATATATACGCCATTCAAAGAAAGATTTTTTGAATTTTTTTCTTATCCAATCAGGTTAGATTGCATAACGGCTCAAAATCGAGGCATACTTCAATTGCGAGAGTTCACAGAATATTCCAAGTAGGCAATTAAAGTCCATAGGCAATTTGACTATGAGAGTTCATTGTAGTCGCTACTGGGGCACTTGGCGACTGTCCATAGAAAAATTTCTCCGTCAATGTTTAATGCGCTGGAATCTACACGCTCGAACCTCCCAAATTGAACTTATATCTTTTTCTTACCCAACCCTCTAAGCAATATCCTCTCAAATCTTTTACATTGCAAGGTCTAGATGTAATTGTGGATACATCCAACCAAATAAAGGAAACTCTTCAATATATATGCCATTCAAAGAAGGTTTTTTGGATTTCTTTCTTATCCAACTAGGTTAGATTGCATAACGGCTCAAAATCGAGACATACTTTAACAATTCTCTACCTTGCCTTGACGTTTGTAACTAAGTCATAATGTTCATCATCCATGCTAGTTGTCCCAACGCCTCAATGGATGCTCACTCTCTATAGATGACAACTGCGCTCAAGTAAAGCTTAAGTTTCGTCAAAAGAACATGCTTAGTCATCACGTCTGATGAGTTCTCTACCTTGGCTTGACATTTGTAATGTATTTATATGTAAACGGGGTTAACTGAGTCAATTCGTCCTCTCAAGTTGCTAGGACCCCAATCTTTCTTTGACTAAGCATCGGGACACTTGGCATTAATTAAATAAGTGAGATAAGAGAATAACTGCTGAGTTAGGAAGTCAGATTGCACACAACTTTACTGGTAGCTTTATGCTTGAGTTTGTTGTGTTTGGGAGCCCGAAGAGGTCCTTGCGGCGATCCTTGCTCTACATTTTGAAGATAGTGCATCATGATGCAAAATCATAAGAACTATTGAGTTCACATGACAGCGTATTGCACTTCAATTTGTTTTGCTCTCCAGTTCTCATTAGGCTCACATAACCTAGACGTGTAGTGGAAGATTCGGTGTGGAAGAGAGAGCTTTGTGTGGAGAAGGTGAGTGTGGGACTGTAGTATTCTGGTTGGAAGTTTTTTACTGTGGTTGTAGTAACCAATACTTTAACAAATTCCTTTTCAAATTGCATTGGACGTTAGTTATGATGTTAATCATACTTACGGATCTGTCATTTATTCCCCAACTTTGCCCCTCTCGTCTCACCATCAAAACCTACTGCCAAAACCCACTTATTCAAGACACTTACCCAACCCAACCCAAAGCGTACGACTTGAAATTCCTAGCACCGTCTACACTTGTCGCATCACCAAGCCACCACCCTGCTGCCTCAACTGTCTCCCTCTCTCCTGTCTCGAGCTCATGTCCGTCGCTACCCAAATTCCATTGTTGAACTTGATGGCGAATCTAGTGGCCATGGCGAGCTTGCCAGATGGTGTGACTTTCGAGCTTAAAGGCCATGGGCATTAATGCTGCCTTGGAGCTTGTGGCCATGGCCTTGAGTGCGACTTTCGAGCTCTTGTGGCCATGGAGAGAGAAGTTGACATTGGTGTAGCAGAAGGCAGAGAGACGGGGATAAAAAATGGGGTGGAGGGGTAGTTTATAAATGCAAATTGCGTATTTCAAAAGTGGGGATGGTTTTTCAAAAGTTCTCTATTTTCTTTTTTGAAAAAAAATCACAAAAAAGTTTAAGTTATTTCCACTATGACACAATTTAGCTCATATTTATACCCGTGTGATATGTTTACCTCAATTTTTTTGACACAAAACCCCCTAACTTATTATCATGCGACACATTTTCCACAATTTTTTTTTGTGACACCAAAAACCCCAAATTTATATTCATGTAACATATTTATCTCAAATTTTGAGGTAAATATGTCGCACGATGATAGGTTTAAGGTAAATATGTCATATAAATTTGACATTTTTTGTGTAACAACAAAAAGTTTAGCATAAATATATCATAGTCAATATCATATTGTGAGCGAGTAGGAAGCGAGTTTAAGTGAATAAAGTGTTAGAATGAGGAAGTAAAGCATCGAATTCCAACTCGTTACGCAATTGACGTAGTAGACCTCTCGCATGATTGTTTCAATGATGTATTCAATCAAGACAAGAAAGATTTTTTCTGTGGCCTTTTCCCCCTTTTTTTCCTTCTTATGAGAAAAAAATGGCATGATACCTTACTTGTATGCTATCTGATATAATAATTCTCTTTCGGATGTTAAATTTGCTTCTTCATATTTGAAACAATCAATAAGGATGATGTTATATGATTTGTAGCTTTCTCACAATCCCTCCTTGAGGTTATTCTCTTTGACCTAGGCGCTCGGCCACATGGTGTCACACCCCGATTCACAAGAAAAAGGGCATGACACGGCCATCCTTTCACCAAAGGACGCAGCCTCAACATAACCAAAATTCAACCCAATAACAACATATATATATATAAAGGGCATTTGGTTACAATATCAGAGTATTTCTACAATCCACCGAACCAAAACATGTACCTTTTGCAAAGACTAACTTATAAGCTTATCAACTATTCACAAGTCATACCAAAAAGTTTCCACCACAAAAGTCCTCCCCGAACGAACGCTCACGCCTACTCGCGACTCACTGAAGAACCTGAAAAACAAGTAGATGAGAGGAGTAAGCTACCACGGCTCAGTAACACATTTCTTCTAAGCGGATCGAGAAATCACTATGCACATTTAAAAAAAAAATAATCGTAACTCAAATACCGAAGATACCAATGGTGCAATCCATTAGTCAATCTCATAAAATATGCATTAATGGTCTATTCCATTGATCAATCTCATCAAATCATACATCAATGGTCCATTCTATCGACTAAACTCAAATTATATGTCAATGGTCCACTCCATTGACCCATCTCATGCTCAAATGTCTAACCATGGTCACGAATAACGCCCGTGATAAGACGACCAAGATTCCCCCATTGGCAATGTCTCCACCTATTATTAGCCGGTGGCTCGGCCCACAAGGATATCTTAGACTAGTATGCGTATACCCACACACCCCTCAGGGTCCACAGAGACATTGAGCACCAACCACCAATTACAATATCCAGTAATCCAACATCAGAATGAAAATCATATCACAACTCAAAATTTGATATATAAATATCAAAGCATTCTCCAAATCATTTCAAGATTCTTTCATAAAGAAATTCACAAATCCTTTTTTCAAACAATCATTCAAATCGAAGTCGAGATATAACTCTCTTCAAACAACAAAAATGGCAGTAATAGCTCGATCCTGTTTTATGCAACAAAATATGCTTTTTTTATCAACTCATAGAATATATAATCCACCACGTTTCTCAAAACATGAGTTTAAAATACAAAGAAGGAAATAGTGTCACTCACCTGGGAAAAGCCAAAAATCAACTACGACGCCTACTCGAACCACGCACTCGGCTCCCTAACAATTAACGGAAAAACAATATCAAAAGGTCGACTACAAAATGAAATTCTTATAACGACTCGCCTATACTAGGCCTATTTGTCAATAAAACGACACCTATGCGCCACAAAAGCTCACATTTAGCGGAAACCCATCATTTTCCGCTAGGCGCAGCCCATGCGCCAACTTTGTCGCGCCATAACTTCCTCACAAAATTCCGTTTCAAGCCGTCTTATAGTCTTTAGAATGCTCTCTTAATTTACAACAACAACCCCAACTCAGTCGCCCCAAAACAGTATCGAAAACAACAAAAAAAAAGGCTCGAAGGTACTGTTCGCTACAGTTCCAGATTGCGCCCCCAACTTTAAAATTTTGTTCCGGACAAACCGCAAGCTCAAATCATGATCTGTAAGATGCTATAGCTTCACAATATCCCAAAGTACCATTTCTACAAAAATATAGAGCTCAACGACTCAAAAATTGGGCTTCGCCACACAAATATCCAAGAAATCCGAATTTCAAGCCCTAATTGCAGCGATTGCTTCAAGTAGGTGATTAAAGGCTTCGATTTCTTACCGGCGTTGCAAAACACACTTGAGTCGGCTTGATGAGGCATCCGAATCGCAAGCGCGTCAAATTTTTTCCCTTTTTCCCTTTTTCCTTTCCCTTCTTTCTTTCTTCTCCCCTGTTTCGTTCTTTCCCCTGCTTCTGCCTGTGCTCCTCTCTCTCTCACTCTCTCTCTCTTTAAAACAGCATAAGTTTCCACAGTTCTCCTTCACACTTTTCAACCCTTTCTTTTACTTTTTTTTTTTTTTTAAAGCCCATATATTACACATGGAATGGCCAGGCTTGGTTGGGAGCCCTACTAATGACTAGTAGCGATTTTCATACATTTGCACCAATCCGGGTTGATACTTGCTCGAATTTGGTCAAGACATCAAGACAACAAATTACTAGAATCAAAAGGATACTTTTGAGTTCTCAGGTTAAGAAAAACCTATTACTAGAATCCAATCGATTAGGCGCCGATCTTCGGAAAGAGCTCATCAACACTCACGCCAGTTCACTTTTTCCATATTTCCCATATCATCAAAACCTTTGCCCCAGAAAAAGGCATGGTATGCTCATCACAAAGGAACACCTTCAATTGCAGGACAACCCAATCATCCGAAAAATTCAAAAGAATCTTTTGATTTTTTCTTCAACATGATCGATAGAGAAGCCACCTTATCGGCCACGTCGTGCCACGGCGAAGCCACCGGAGCACAGCCAACTCCGACAGAGTGGACATCATTCCCGCCACGTAAGAAGAACGAAACCAGAAGGGCGACCCAAGGCATTAAAACGAGCCCAATCACGAGCGTGACCGATCCAACGAGCATTGGAGCCAGAGAGATCCCCATGAAGAGCGAGGCGAGAGCGGCGGGAGGGACCCGCGCCATCGACGTGATGGCGAGACGTGGCCGCATTGAAGTGGAGGCGACAGACTGGGAACACAGCCGGGGGAGGAGGGAACTTCATGATGTGGGCGACCTCCATCGGCGACCTCCACTTGAGGTCCTTTCTTCTTCCAAGGGAGTCGACGGATCGCCGGTTGTTCCGACTCTGCCGGAGCCTGTTTTGTCCGGATCTGATCGCGCTCTTCGGAGATCCACCTCGTCTCTCGCCGTTCTCAGACGCAGAAGATGAAGAGTAGCGATCGGCGATTGTAATCGGCGGATCCATCCGTCGTTCAAAATCCGCGTCGCCGGAGCTTAATTTCTCCAGATCTGATACACTTTCTCTAAAGCTGATTCTCCGGAGCTCGATGCTACTTCGATGGCTTTATTAAGCACAGTGGAGCATGGTGAGCTGTAGTTGTGAAATGATTAGAACCTATTTATGCGGTTTAGGTTAGTGAAGCCATCGGTGGAGCTGAATGCTTCGTTGATGGCGTGATTAATAGTTCAAGGTCAAGGTCAATGGTGGAATGAGAAGGTCAAGGTCATATGGGGATATGAGCGATGGTGTGGCTGTGAAAGAAAGGAAAGAAGGGAGAAGGGCAGTGACTCCACTGAGGGACACGAAGCCAGAAAGGATTTTTGGCAAAATGGGCCACTTGCAGAGGCTATTTGGACCGGTTCTTGGCATGTAGGCCCACTGGTCTGGCGAAGAATAGCAGGCTGATCTTAGTTGCATCGTACCCTGTTGTGAAGGAGAGTTTTCAGGTATATGCTGATATCCGTGAGGTTTTGGCTGTTTTGCTTGATAAGTTTTTTGATATGGAGTACCACGATTGCGTCAAGGCTTTCGATGCTTATGCTAGTGCCGCTAAGCAAATTGATGAGTTGATTGCATTCTACAATTGGTGTAAGGATACTGGGGTGGCAAAATCATCCGAATATCCTGAAGTGCAAAGGATTACCAGTAAGTTGTTGAAGACATTGGAGGAGTTTGTGAGGGATAGAGCAAAGAGGCCTAAGAGCCCAGAGAGGAGGGAAGAATTGCCCCGTGTGGCTCAGGAGGAGGAGCCTGTGCCAGATATGAATGAGATAATGGCATTGCCTCCACCAGAGAATTATACTCCTGCACCACCTCCGGAGCCAAATCGGAGCCGCCAAAGCCACAGGTGATGGAGGATTTAGTTGATCTGAGGGATAATGGAGTTACTGCTGATGATCAAGGTAATAAATTTGCATTTTCTCTATTTGCAGGGCCACCAGCTAATACAGGGAATGGTTCGTGGGAAGCATTCCCTTCTAATGGTGAAGCTGAAGTGACTTCTGCGTGGCAAACCCCAGCTGCCGAATCTGGCAAGGAAGATTGGGAACTGGCTTTGGTGGAGACTGCTAGTAACTTGTCAAAGCAGAAAGCAGCTTTACATGGTGGTCTTGATCCATTGCTATGGAATGGCATGTATGACTAGGGAGTGGTAAGGCAACATGTGAGCACTGCTCAATTGACTGGAGGTAATGCGAGCAGTGTTGCTTTACCTGGCCTAGGAAAGTGGGCAACCCCAGTATTTGCTCTCCCTGCAACTGATGGAACTGTCCGAACAGTTAACCAGGACCCCTTTGCTGCATCATTGAGCATCCCTCCTCCTTCATATGTACAGATGGCAGAAATGGAGAAGAAACAGCATTTGGTTGTGCAGGAGCAACAACTATGGCAGCAGTATGCTACAGAGGGGATGCAAGGTCAAGCCACTTTGGCCAAGATTGGTGGGACAGGCTACCATGCACCAGGTGTTCCTCTGATACCTTACGGCATGCCACCAGTCAATGGGATGCGACTGCCAGCCGGGTATTATTATTCGCCTTATTGATGTTGCTTGCTTATCACCATATGACCGTTTTTTCTCATTTCATCTAGTTGTGTATCTAGTTATATCACAATTTGATCCTTTTTGTATTCTGGTGTGCGGGTTTTGGAAAGAGGGAAGAGTGAATCTCGGGACATTCTTTTTGGGGAAGATATTTGGATGGTGACATCCAGTGCATCCCATACCTGCTCGTGCTTCTTGTAATAATCAGAATTTCCATGACCACAGCCTCTTGTGCAGTCACAGTATAGACAGGATTGAATCTGTCATTGTCTAGTAGCTCTGCACTTTTGTTGTTTCATGCGTAAAAGTAGACTGACCATCAATACCAGTTCTCTTAAAAATGGCAACACTGCTGACCTCGTATGAAAGGAATGTTTACAATAGAATTGAGTTCTTCAAACTAGATATTTGTTATTTCTTCTTTTGGCTCCGATCTTTCACTCGGAATAATCTGGAGCTTAGTGCTTTTGTTAAATAATTCCTAACTGATATGTTAATGGTCTTGATTGTAACTATCTTGGATAAAGATCCCTCGGTGAAAGATGATCTCGCGGAATGATTTCTAGTGGTCATGAAAAGATTCAAAGCATAAGCTCAGGATAGAGCAGGCAAAAGATGTACAACTATATCTCCCCAAAGGTTGAGCCTAGGTTCTCATTTCGACTGTTTCTCTGCACAACTTGAGGTCCGAGCCCACAAATTACCTTGATGAGGACAAAATGTTGAACGATTGAACTGAAAGCACCGTGAAATTTGATTTTGTAGAGTTTGAATAATAAGTTATAGTAAAAAAGCTGACAGATAGTCCAATGCATATTGCAAATTTTGGAGAAAGTGCAAAATATTCAGATAACCGAGAAGGGCTCCAGAGTCGATTGGTATCGCCTCTGGTCTTCAACCTTATCTGTCTGACCTCGATCTTTTCTCTTCGTTTCTGTTTTCTACTAATAACGAACCGACTGATCTCAATGTTATTTGGACTTACCCCTAGTCCGAATTTCCAAAACGCCTGGCTCTCTCAACCGAGCTAAGACAATTTATCTTGGTTGTGCACTTAATGCATCGATCTGGCAAGTCCCATGACCTCTGCCCCATGAAGCATGGTTTTTGCGATTGTCCTGGACAACTAGTCTAGCTGGGGAGAATTTTGACCTTTATTGGTTTTGCAATTTGATAGGGATCCTCTGAAACTTTTTGGCTTAGGCTACCAAAATCATGACGGTTTGTGATGTATTTATATGTTGATGGGATTAACTGAGTCAATTTGCCCTCTTAAGTTATGGGACCCCAAATTTTCTTTAACAAAGTCTCTGAATACTTAGACATTAATTACAGAAGATGAGACGAGAATGACCACTGAGTTTTTGCATACCCAGTATGATTTATTCGTCGATACGTGAAAGATCTCTAAGTAGAAACAGTTTCTTTGTTACTGGAATGAAGTCGGATTGCACACAAACTAGCTTTCCTAGATGCTCATTTCTTCTTATTGGAGATACGATACTGATATAATCGATGTCCTAACCAAATGGCGGATCAGCCATGAACCTATGACTTTGAGGAACATGTTGTCGTTCAAAGGAAGAGAGTTTTATGTCTCGAACAGTTTGCGAATGGATTGAGTGATATATGGAGACGAAAATTTTCATTCGGAAAGGAAAGCAAACATGCCACTGCAGAAATAACAAAGATGAGAAAGCTGTGTTTTTCTAGTGCTATTTGTCATTGGTAGCAGTATTATCACCTGACCAAATAGAGATGAGCAAGCAACTATGTAAAAACCACCTTTTCGAAAGAGGGAAGGATCACGCCATGTATTGTCTTCGAGGAAATTAGAACAAGACCTTATTCAGTTATGAAGGTGAAAACTTACATTGACTTGGTCGATACACATTGAGGCCAATGTTGATCAACGACAATAGCAAATGACAAGAAAAAAAAAAAACCAATCATGCCATTACCCAGAAATGCAGAATGAGAGAACTTAAATTGTTCGGCCACTGGACAATTTTCGAAAATTATCCAGCACAAAATAGTAGCATGTGATGAACAAGCTCCGATATGTGGTGATAACCAGTTCCACATAGTGAAACCATCCCTGCCGCCATTAGGGGTTGATGAATAGAACAATCGGAATTACCAGTAAAACCATCGTGTATGACACTCCGAAGCTGATATAGAATGTCTCTCCGCCTATGAAACCATCTTCTTTAGCTTTCGTGCATGATTTTGTTGTTGAGCTATTAATGTTAATGTTTGTCGAGCACTTCTTACTCAACGGCAGTCCACATAGAAGATGGTTTCCGTAGTAACTGCTTTCATGGAATGCCCCAAACTGATTTTTGTTTGGTATGGCTCCTGACAAGTTGTTGTAAGACACATTAAAGACTTCCAGGAAATTCAACTGAGTAAGCTCTTCAGGGATAGAACCAGTCAAGTTGTTGTAGGAAAGGTCAATGCTCTCTATCTTTGTGAGGCTCGACAATGATGTTGGTATATGTCCATTAAGCTTGTTATGCGACAGGTTCAGCACAAGCATGTCCTGTAAGATTGCAATCTCTGGTGGGATCTCCCCACTAAACTGGTTGCAAGAAAAATCTAGTTCCACCATTTTAAGGAGTGCATAGCCTTTATAAGAATCAAACCTTCTTTTTGTTGTGAACCCAACAATATGTGGAATTTGCCATGCATAATCTTCCAGTTCTATATAGGAATTGAACTGGGTTTTAATTGTCCTCACATAAGACCAAGGTGACCATGCTAGACCTCCAAATCTGACACGCGGTGTTGAAGTTACCTTATCGACGAATCCATCGGAGGAGAAATTTATGGGTCCCAAGCAACTGGGTAATGGACCAAATAGATTGTTTTGAGAAAGATCGATCATACTTAAGCTTTTCAATTTGCACAATTGCTCCGGAAATGTTCCATAGAAGCTATTACCTCTCAGTGAAAGAATGCTCAGTTGAGAGAGGTTACCTAGCCAATAGGGTATGCTTCCAGAGAACTCATTTTCACTCAGATCCAAGGTCACCAAATTGGAGCTGTTGGAGAATGCATGCACGAGTGTACCATTCAATTTGTTCCTATTCAGATGGATGTGACTGAACCCGGGTGCAATAAAAGATTATGGTAATGGACCATAGAGATTGTTTTCAGATAAATCCAAATACTCGAGCTGATCAAGATTAAAGAGTTCTTGAGGGATGAGCCCATCAAACTGATTTTTGGACAAGTCAAGGGCGCAAAGCCATGATAGGTTTGCAATCAATGTAACCTTGCCGGTGAAAAAGTTGTTGCTAATGTCCAATAACCTTAAATATATGAGTGATGAAAGAAAAGAGAGATCTCCAGTGAACATGTTGTGGCCTAACCGCAGATATGACAGATATAGGTTCATGGTGTGGTTGGACAATACAATTTCTCCTTGCAATATGTTATATGCTACGTTGAGTTTTTCTAATGATGAGTTCCTATCTAGAAACTGGCTAGGTAGTCTCCCTGAGAAATTGTTGCGAGACAGGTCTAAGGAATATAGGGATTTCATTCTACCCAATTCAGATGGAATATTCCCTTCCAATCTGTTGACTGACAAATTAAGGTGGTTCAAATTTGGGAAATTTGCACAAAATTCTGTAGTGAGCTCTCCTCTCATGTCGTTGTTGGATATGTCCATTATCCAAAGATTAAAAAGGGTCATTGATGCAACCTCAAGTGTCGTGAATGAGTTATTTCCCATAAAAAGGATGTCCAACTTAGTGTTATTTTCCAACAATCAAGTTCGAAAGGGACCTGGAATGTCATTCGAGGAGAGATCCATGATTCTCAAGTCATATTGATGATTGAGAAAGGCCAGAGAAGTCACTTTGAATCCTTTTGATGGACTATTTGATATACTAAAAACCTTCAACTGGAATCTCGGGATCGAAGATGCAACTTTGGTATCAACTGTTAGCTCGGTGTCATCAAGCAACAAGACCTTAAGTCTTGAATGATTTGCAATTGGGCCGAGTGATGAGGGGATATTAAAATGGTTACCCGAAATGGAAAGAAATTCGAGTGAGGTAAGGCTAGTGAGGGGAGATGAGGCGACACTATCTGTGAATTCATTATCTTCAAGATTCAGAATTCGAATAGAGGTCATGTTTCGCCAGCATGTAGGAAGCCCACCAGTAATTCCGTTAGTGCTAAGATCCAGCTCTTCTAGTTTTACGAGGTTACACAAACCTATTATTGATATCACAAGTCAATCCAATTACAATGACATATATTGGTACATGCAAAGAAGACATTCAAGTATATCAAGGATCCATTTCACATCCAGCTTTTACATTGAGAGATCAGAACTTACTTTGATCTGATAGGTTGCCACTTAGATCGCTTTCGGATGAGGACAACAATCTAAGAGATGCCAAAGGACCAAGGCTGGAAAGGATTCCCATGCTTGTGTTCAACGAAGAATAATCCAAGACGAGTTGTTCCAACTTAGTGAAGTTATGGAAATCTTTTCACAAAACGTAATATTACTAAACATCAGATTTCCTTACACAAGCATAATCAAGAAATGGCATAGAAATATCATGAGTGAATGGAACTTTTTAATAAAAACTGAAGCTCCGTTTGTTTTGCGAAAAATATGACATTTTTAAAAAACATTTTCCAAGAAGTCATTTTTCAGGAGAATAACAATATTTTCTGATATTATACTAAAACCTAAAAATGAGCTAGAAAATATTTTTCGCTTTTTGATATGAAAAATCTGATTTGATTTTCATCCGTGAGCTCCTTTAATTTTTTTTTATTTTAAAAATTAGAATTTTAATTATTTTTTTCTTTTTCTTTTTTTCCCCTTCTTGTTCAGCCGATCACTAGCCACAAGTGAGGTCAAGATTGCTCAAGGTCGACCAGCTTAAGCCTTGTCAAATTGGCGATGCCTTGGCGTTCAACGAGCTTGTCCCTCCCTTGTGGTTGGTCACCAGCCATTGTCATAGCCAGTCACCGATTGAGGAAGAAGGAAAAAGAATAAGAAGGAAAAAAAGAAAGAAAGAAACAAAAAAATAAAATAAATAAATAATTGATTTCGTTTAAAAAGGAAAAAAATAAAAATTTGATTTTTTAAAACAAGAAAGAAGAAAAAATAAAAATAAAAATAAATAAAAAGAGTGCACAGAGGAAAACAGGTTTAGGTGAAAGAAAGAGAACAGAAAATAATTCCCTCATTTTCCCGAATGTTGGAAAATCTGGGAAATATTTTTTTGGAAGTTATTTTTTTGCGAAACGAACGGAGCGTTATTTTGAATATGCATTCATTAATGGGTTTGACTAACCTTGAGCAATAATTGTTCCTTCTACTGTATTTTCCTGGAGAGAGAGAATCCTGAGGGATGACAGTGCCCCTAATGCTCGCACGACAGCCCCCACATCCTTCAAGTGTACACCATTTAGGTGGAGGTTCTCTAAGTGGCTCAAGTTTTTGATTCCTACAAGTAAAATTCCAAGTAAATAAATTGCTTGGCAGTAAAGTTGTGAAAGCACCCACGTGGATGCCTTGGGATACATATGTTTTGAATCAGCAACATTTCTATGTGGAAAAAGAAGGGATGACCTCTATATTCTTAATATGAAGCACATGTAAAGGTATTAAAGAGCCTACACGATCTTAGTCTAGTTAGTTTAATTTATGAATAAAAACGAGGATTTTGCATGAAAACTAAAATAATACCTTCAACAATAGCCGTTACGTCGACTGCATTATAACTTATGTCCAGCTCCTTTAAATTACTGAAACCACCTAATTTATTCACAAACATTGCTAACTCAAGTCAAGGATGGTGATTTTGTACAAAATTATGAATAGAGAATAAGTTGGAGAAACCATCATTCACATGTATGTTCCCTTTCAAATGGTGTTTTGGAGAATAGACACCTGAGAGTCAGAATTGTACCACGAACAAGTAAAATAGAATTATCCAAAGTAAATGATAGTGCCCACATGGATGCCTCGAGATAGGAATCTTTTGAATCAGTAACATTTCTATATGGAAAGAGAAGGGGGTTGCAATATATGACTTCTTTATTCTTAATATGAAGCACATGTATAGGTATTAAAGAGCTTACCTGCATGACTTGCAGGCTAGTTAGTATAATTTATGAATAAAAATGAGGTTCTTGCATGAAAACTGAAGCAGTACCTTCAACAATAGCCACTGCATCAATTGCGTTCTCACTTATGTCTAGCTCCATCAAATTATTAAAACCACCTAATTTTTCCACAAACAGTGTTAACTCAAGTCAAGGATGGCGATTTTGTACTGAATTATGAGCAGAGAATAAGTCAGAGAAATTTACCATTCACATGTAAAGTCCCACTCAAATTATTGTCTTTGAGCAACAGATGCCGGAGAGATGGAATTATACCGAGAACGGATAGAATAGAATGATCCAGAAAGTTACTGCTCAAGTCAAGTATCTCTAGTTTGCTCAGCCTTGAAGACGGCAGGTTTGGTTCTACAAACATACGATGAAAGAGAAGGGGGGTTGTATTGCGAACGGGTAAAATAGAATTATTCGGAGTAAATAATGAAAGCACCCACGCGAATGCCTTGGGATACGAATCTTTTGAATCGAAAACATTTCTATATGGAAAGAGAAGGGGGTTGCAATATATGACTTCTTTATTCTCAATATGAAGCACATTTATAGGTATTAAAGAGCCTATCCGCATGACTTGCAGGCTAGTTGGTTTAATTTATGAATAAAAATGAGGTTCTTGCATGAAAACTGAAGCAATACCTTCAACAATAGCCACGGCAACAACTGCGTTATGACTTATGTCCAGCTCCATCAAATTACTGAAATCGCCTAATTTTTCCACAAACAATGTTAACTCAAGTCAAGGATGGCGATTTTGTACTGAATTATGAGCAAAGAATAAGTCGGAGAAATTTACCATTCACATGTAAAATCCCACTCAAATTACTGTCTCTGAGGAACATATGCCGGAGAGATGGAATTGTACCAAGAACGGATAGTATAGAATGATCCAGAAAGTTACCGCTCAAGTCAAGTATCTCTAGTTTGCGCAGCCTTGAAGACAGCAGGTTTGGTTCTGCAAACAAATGATGAAAGAGAAAGGGGTTGTACTGCGAACGAGTAGAATAGAATTATCCATAGTAAATAATGAAAGCACCCACACGAATACCTCGGTATAGGAATCTTTTGAATCAGTAACATTTCTATATGGAAAGAGAAGGGGGTTGCAATATATGACTTCTTTATTCTTAATATGAAGCACATGTATAGGTATTAAAGAGCTTGCCTACATGACTCGCAGGCTAGTTAGTTTAATTTATGAATAAAATTGAGGATCCGTCATGAAAACTAAAGCAATACCTTCAGCAATAGCCACTACATCAACTGCATTATGACTTATGTCTAGCTCCATCAAATTATTAAAACCACCTAATTTTTCCACAAACAGTGTTAACTCAAGTCAAGGATGCCGATTTTGTACTGAATTATGAGCAAATAATAAGTCGGAGAAATTTACCTTTCATATGTAAAGTCCCACTCAAATTACTATTACTGAGGAGTAGATGCCGGAGAGATGGAATTGTACCGAGAACGGATAGAATAGAATGATCCAAAAAGTTACCGCTCAAGTCAAGCACCTCTAGTTTGCTCAACCTTGAAGATAGCAGCTTTGGTTCTGCAAACAAACAATGAAAAGCAGTAAAATTTGCATAAATCTTTTCAAGTTCATTCGCAAGTAGGTATTGCCATTTCAGGGGAAATATATCAGACTCGTGGATAAATGATGATGTGGACATAACCATCTATAATGCAGGAAGGGAGTAAGAAACTGGACATGGTTAACTTATGAGTTCATTAGATAACGAGTATCTCTCTTGTTATGTAGGAAATGGACAAACGGCGAATATATACCTTCTGGTGCAATCCACCCTCCTAAATAGTTGTAGGACAAGTCAAGGCTCTTGAGTTCTTCAAAGGGAAGAAGTAGAGAAGCGTTTAGGTACCAAGTTTTGGAGCCGAAACAGAGATATCTCGAACCATAGAGCATTAGCTTAGTAACTCGTCCTGTGGTGGGGCTGCACTCAACACCTCCCCAACTGCAACAGTTGAAATATGATCCCCTCGTGTCCTTCCTATAGGTCAAGTCCAATGTGGCATTGAGCGCTAAGAGGGCAACCCTTTCTTGCTTCCGACACCCACGAGAGCCACATAAACATGCGATACCCCAAACCACCACAAACACCCACAGTGCTTCCTTTTTCATGACTGCAAATTTGAGTGACCAAACTTTATATGTATCACACTCTTGAATCAACTTCTTTTTTACAAGAGTGATTTTATAGGAGTTCAGCGATGCTTGTGCTAGAGTGTAGAAGTTGTGGTCATGGCCAAAGTCTTGGTCATCTTTAGTGATGAATGTAGCTCAACCCCTTTTGGTGACAAGGTCAATTAGCGTGCGGGGCAAGGAATGTACCTTACACAATGGCTAGATTTCATTGGCGGGAGTTTTCCGAATGTCTCTATCGACATAACTTTTTCCACACGTTAAGTCTAGTCTAGCCTAGACATTGTTGTCATTTATATGACTAATTAAATCTCTATCCAATGAAAAGCACAGCCTTGTGATTTACTTGGTTCCCAGCTAGAACGCAAGATCATATATTACAGTTAGAATGCAACTGAATGATGGTAACATGAAAATTAGTAAATGTTAAAGGATTACTCACAATGAACTTGTTTCTTGCTTGGGAAACTAACATAGGATGTAAATATGGTAATGGGTTCATTGAATTGCTCTCTTTTTATTGTTCAGCTCGACTAACTTAGAATGCTTATATTTCAAGATATTGAAAATTACTGCTTTATAGCTTTTACACATTTCACCCTAGAGAAAAAGCACAACAGATTGCCTTTCAGATTCACAAAAAGTAGCTAGTTTAACTTAACGAGTATCCATTTAACATAATTCAAATTGCTTCCTTTGCAAGGGTGACGGTGGATTATTTCTACGAGTCCATATGTATCGGTGAAAAACTTTACTAGAAAACGTTTGGAAATTGGATGGTTCTAAACATGGAAGATCTGTTAATCTACTTCGCATTGGAGCTTTTAGGATAAAGTGATCTTGACTAGAGGCATTACAAAAGTAGACATGTTGTAAAATTAACGCAAAAATTGAGAAGATCTT
The DNA here is from genome assembly GCA_016097605.1 of Eucalyptus guilfoylei. NCBI lineage: Eukaryota > Viridiplantae > Streptophyta > Magnoliopsida > Myrtales > Myrtaceae > Eucalyptus > Eucalyptus guilfoylei. Next base: position 43,296,649 of record CM027862.1, on the reverse strand, counting down.
GCTATCAAATCAATGCAAAAACATTGAAGAAATCAATGGGGAATGACAAAGCTATCAAATATTTACGAGATTCAATCCGACTATCGGTATTTATTTCTGGAAAGAGCCAATAACAAATAATTCACTATAATCGAAAAATCAAAATTACAATTGCTCATATGCTCGAATGTTTCCCAAACCTAGCTTAAGATCATATCCAAATAAGTTTATAAATAAGCAGCTTAATTGCATGTAAAGCTCATAGGACAAATCACCGAGTGTTTAAGCCCAGAGCAAAACCCTTTGCACCACTAATTCAAAAAAGTTCGTATGTTCTCTCTTTTGCTCTTCGTGCGGTGGGCCAATTTCTAATGGTATTCCACTATTAGGCTTCTCGAGGAAAGGAAACCCAGAAAAGCAAAACCTTGCTTTTAATTTATTTTCTTTTGTTTAATCGCTTCCTGACCCACACGCTTTCTTTTGTATGACCAAAAAGAAAATTCCAAGTAGGCAATTAAGGTCCACAGGAAATTTGACCGCGAGAGTTCATTGTATTTGCTACTAGGGCCCTTGGCGGCTATCCACAGAAAAATTTCTCTATCAATGTTTAATGCGCCGAAGTCTACACGCCCGAACCTCCCAAATTGAACTTTTATCTTTTTCTTACCCAAGCGTCCAAGCAATATCCTCTCAAATTTTTTACATTGCAAGGTCTGGATGTAATCGTGGATATGTCCAACCAAATAAAAGAAACTCTTCAATATATACACCATTCAAAGAAAGATTTTTTTGGATTTCTTTCTTATCCAATCAAGTTAGATTGCATAACGGCTCAAAATCGAGACATACTTCAACCACGAGAGCTCACAGAATATTCCAAGTAGGCAATCAAAGTCCACAAGCAATTTGACTACGAGAGTTCATTATATTCGCTACCGGGGCACTTGGTTGCTATCCATAGAAAAGTTTCTACGTCAATGTTTAATGCGCCGGAGTCTACACGCCCGAACCTCCCAAATTGAACTTATATCTTTTTCTTACCCAACCGTCCAAGCAATATCATTTCAAATCTTTTACATTGCAAGGTCTGGATGTAATTGTGGATACATCCAACCAAATAAAAGAAGCTCTTCAATATATACACTATTCAAAGAAAGATTTTTTGGATTTCTTTCTTATCCAATCAGGTTAGATTGCATAACGGCTCAAAATCGAGACATACTTTAACAATTCTCTACCTTGCCTCAACGTTTGTAACTAAGTCATAATGTTCATTGTGACATCCTGAAATTCAACCGCATACATGAAATGAGCATTTCGTCGACGCACTTATGGTCATTTTACTCTTAGTTGGGCCCCTTACGAGTTAACTAACCTATTAGGTGAAGTCGGTAAGAGATACAAACGCAACAGACTCGAGAATTCGATCGGAAATCGACTGCTCGACCATAATAATCAGCAAGGGTCAATACGACACCGTTATAATCGAATGGTGATCGGATATAGGTTGATTCGACGGAATCACGTAATTGAATTGCAGATGATTCCGTATGATTGCGAAATTCGTGTCGAACGACACTAACCCGATATTCTATCGATTTTATATTCGAGACACGTAATTGAAACCTTGCGATTTTTCGACAACCGAGAGTCGTCTACGAGTCGAAGATGCACAAACGCGGATCGAAAATTATCGACCACGGGTCAAACGCGCTAAAATCCCTAAAAGCTACCCGATAAGTTAGGTTGTACTAAAATTGCGTTCGGTCGATTTTAACCATGAAATTGAATTCGGTTTCGGGAATCGAACATTTGAGTGTGTCACGATTCATTTTTAGGACATCGTCTCATCTTTCGGAGAATTTCCGTTGAGTCCGGAATTTTGCGGAAAAATCAATTTCGGATAATTCGGAAAAGAAAAGGAAATTCGGATGGGAGGTGAAAGGGACTAATTTGGCTGCTCAAATGACTTATTTTGTGAAGAAATGGAAGGAAAATAAGAGGAAATTCGGATGGCTGAAGATGGGCATGTTTTTCTACACCAAAATGGTTTAATTGGAGGAGTTTGGAACTAAATTTCCATTGGAGGAAGCATGGACTTTGGTGGCCAAAGACTTTGGGGCTTGCTCATCATTATTTAGATATTTCATTAGGCTTCTAATTGGTTGATGCTTGGACTTTCTTTCCCTCTTTCTCTTTCTCTCTCTCCCCTTCCCTCTCTACCTCTCTCGCGTGAAGGTCCCTTGCAGCAGGCCCTTCTTCTTCATTTCATTTCCCCTCACCCTCACGTATTCCCCCTCCCCTCCATTTCATTCCCTCTCCACTTTGACCTGCTTCTCTATTTCCCTTCCTTGTTCTGCCGCATCCACCAAGCCGCACACCACTCCACTGCAGCCCACCATCCAGCATCCAACATCACCCCACTTCACGTCACCTTCCATCCCGCCTCCACCATCCATCTCCCATCGAGTAGTGGAATATCCCTACAAGTCCGCAGATATAAGTGGAACTTCACCAGAAAACTTCCGGAAATTGCATGGTTCTAAACATGGAAGTTCTGTTAATTTACCTTGCATTGGAGCTTTCAGCAGGAAGTGATCATGACTAGACGCATTTCAGAAGTAGACATGTTTTAAAATCGAAAATTGACAAGATGTTGTTATTAAATCAATGCAAAAACATTGATGAAATAAATGAGGAACAACATGGTATCAAATATTTAAATGATTCAGTCCAAGTGTTGACACGTGCTCCAACGGGAGAGCCAGCAAAAAAAAAAAATTCACTATAATTAGAGACTTAGAATTACAATCGCTCACACACTCGAATATTTTTCACCCTTAAATTAAGACCAAACTCAAAAATATTTATAAATAAACAACTTAATTAGATGTAAAGCTCACGTTTAAATCCATAGCAAAACCCTTTGCCCAGCCAATTCAAGAACGTCCATACGTTCTTTCTTTTATTCTTCATGCGGTGGCCCAATTTCTAGAGGAACCCACTAATCGGCTTCTCTAGGAAAGAAAACCCAAAAAAGACATACATTGCTTTTGATTTATTGTCTATTCTCTAACCACTTCCTGACCCCACGCGCTTTCTTTTGTACAACAACCAAAAAGAAAATCCCAAGTAGGCAATTAAAGTCCACAGAAAATTTGACCGTGAGAGTTCATTGCTATTCACTAATGGGGCCCTTGGTGGCTGTCCCCATAAAATTTCTCCATCAATGTTTAATGTACCCATGATTACATGCTCCGATCCCCAAATTGGACTTGTACTTTTTATTATCCTAATTCCAAGCAATGCCCTCTCAAGTCTTTTACATCCCGAGGTCCGGATGTAATCGGCTTCTCCAGGATAGAAAACCCAAAAAAGACAAACATTGCTTTTGGTTTATTGTCTATTCTCTAACCACTTCCTGACCCCATGTGCTTTCTTTTGTACAACAACCAAAAATAAAATCCCAAGTAGGCAATTAAAGTCCACAGAAAATTTAATTGTGAGAGTTCATTGCTATTCACTAATGGGGCCCTTGGTGGCTATCCCCATAAAAAAAGATTTTTTATTTTTTGGATTTCTTTCTTGTCCAACCAGGTTGAATTGCATAATGGATCAAAATCGAAACATACTTTAACAATTCTCTACTTTGGCTGCAGTTTGTAACCAAATCATAGTGCTCATCATCTATGCCAACTCTTTCAACATCCTGATAGGCACTCACTCTTTGTAAATGCCGATTGTGCCCAAGTAAAGCTTAAGCTTGCTAAAAGAATAAGTTTAGTCATCATGTCTAATGAGTTATCTACCATGGCTCAATGTTTGCGATGTACATTAATGGGGTTAATTGAGTCGATTTGCACTCTTAAGTTGATAGGACCCAAATCTGTCTTTGACTAAGTATAGGGACACTCAACATTAATTAAGTGAGATAAGAGAATGACCATTGAGTTTTTGCATACCCAATAGAAGGAAATTGGATTCACACGAATTAGCTTTTCCTAGATGCTTATTCCTTCTTAATGGAGATAACATGCCGATATAACTGGACGACAACTTTATTGGTTGATTTGTGCTCGTGTTTGTTTTGTTTGGGAGCCCAAAGAGGTCTTTGCGATGATCCTCGCTTTGCATTTTGAAGATAGCGCATCATGATGTAAATCATAAGAACTATCAAGTTCGCATGACAGCGGATCATGCTTCAATTTGTTTTGCTCTCCAGTTCTCATTAGGCTCACATAACCCATATGTGCAGTGGAAGATTGGGTGTGGAAGAGAGACATTTGTGTGGAGAAGGTGAGCGTGCAGCTGTAGTATTTGGTTGGCAATTTGATGCTATGGTTGCAGTTAAGCTACCGACGTTCACTCCACCCATTCCTCAGTTTTTATGCACACAGATCAAACACCCTCCCTAGTTTTGACAGCCTACCAAAACCATCCTTACTCTAGCAATTCCATTTCAAGTTATCTGATGTTAGTTATGATGTTAATCATTCTTACAAATCTGTGAATTTTTTCTCCCAACTTTGCGCCTGCCGATTCACCATTCAAGGACTACCCACCACCAAATCCCTCGTATGCCAATGACTTAGCCCTTGCCCTCCTAGCATTGCCATAATTGTCGAGTTGCCGAGCTGCCATAATTGTCGAGTTGCCGAGCTACCGCCACCTCGCCTCAATTGTCTCCCTTTATCTTGTCTCGAGCTCGGGCGTCCGTTGCTGCCCCAATCAGGGTGGCCATGACAAGCTTGCCAGATTGCGTGACTTTCGAGCTAGAATTTCACCAACCTAAACTCATCCATTTCCTCTAAAATTTTAGTATGTTACTCCTTAACATGTCATCACCAACTTTCATTAAGAACACAAGATCAAATTTCAACCGTAGAATTTTCTAAAATTCACAGAATCATACTAGGTCGGCATTTCGATTCCAGATCTGACTCTTCCAAAGAAAAATAGTTTCACCGGTCTATACTTGTTCATTCCTTCTGAAATTTTGATATGTTACTCTCCAAGAAGTTCTCTACATCTTTCATCAAGGAGTCGAAATAAGATTTCAACTAAAAAGTCACATGCAGCTCACATTTTCATCATAAGTCGGACTGCCTTCTTAGAAAACAGAATGCAAGGCTACCATACTTCTCCCTATAACTTCGAATTTCTTCACTTCTATCACAACCAAAGTTTATCATCCCTTACAACACATATCACAGCAAGCAAAGGGTAGGTTTTAGGACTCTACTTGCCTCAAATCCGAAGAAAACACAGCAAGACAAAGGCGGGGCGAGGCGGCGAACGACGGCGGCGGCTAGGCGGACGCACGAACTCCTCCTTCTTCCTCTTCTTCTCTCGCGCGCTCGCTCTCCCTCTCTCGGACGGTAACTCTCTCTCTGTTTCCTCTCTCTCTTCCGGTCGAAAACCCCCTTCCACTTTTCCTTTTGGTTGAATAAAACCCTTGCATGTTTTCCCTTTTGCATGGAGGGACACTTGTCTCCAAGAAGGAGACAAGTGTCTTCCTTGTTGAAGACACATGGAGGAGGCCATCCGGCTCCTCCCCCCCTCCATTCGGTCGACAGCCCCATGGGCTCTATGGGCCGCCCCCCTTTGGCCCACTTTAGGCCCAACACTCTTGGGCCTAAAGTCCAAACTTAAATGGCCCAAGTTTACTTTTAATAATACATCTTAATCCTCATTTAAATAAATACCTAATTGTAAAATAAAATGACCAAAAGACTTTGTGACATAAATCCATAAAAATCAAATCTATAAAGTGCATAGTCAAGAACAAAATCTTTCTTATCAAATTGTCCTATAGCACCAACCTTGATCATTCATTAACATAAGATATATTTCTATCCAAACAATTCTCCATTAAAATACTCGGCATTAATCTATTACAATTCTTTGGTCTAAATGCCATAACATAAATCAATAACACTTCCATCACCTTTCCATAGGTCATAATGCATCCAGAGGTTGCCATGAAATTTTGGGATGCCACATCAGCTCCTTTCAGTGACGAGGTTAATAGTGGTGAAATTGATTTGATTATTGATCAGAAAATGCCAGACAATCCGATCACAGCTTTTGGGCAGCCAATATGCATACACAATGGCCAGATTTCAATGACGAGGAGTTATCCGAAAGTCTCTATTGGCATAATTTTTCCACACGTTAATTCTAGTATAGCCTAATCAACTGTTGTCATTTATATGAATAATTCAATCTCAGATGACGAACTCCCTTAAAAGACTTGCAGAGACTTGTGTAGGTGCCCCATTTAATCTCACTTGCTGATGAAAGTTGCAATGGAGTGGCAGGTGAAGCTTTTACGGTCTTGCAGGTTTTGCAGCAAATGCTATTAGTTGGAGATAAACTGACTCCCGTATTGTACAGGTTTTTAAGAGAGTTAAAAGAACCGTAAGTCGTATACTAATGCACTAAATGCACAAGGAGATAAACTAGCAGAACTTTGCCATTTTATAAAAACAAAAATCAACGGAGCCCAGGATTATAAGATCCATTTCTGAAGTCAGTAGTTAATACCATATTGTCATCCTGGAGGACTTTCAAGACTGAAATAGTTCGTGAATGGACTCCGTTGTATACGGGGATGGAAATTTGTTGGAAATGGAAACGTGCTCAATGGAAAAAGGAGTGGTAAGAGGAGGCATGTCGATGTCTCCTAGATATAATGTTCTCATCATTAGAAACCTGATCAATCCATTCATTAGAGTAATGAACTTTGTTGTGTTACTTCTTGAGATGAGCACATCGAACTGGTAGGTTCTCCCAAAGACCTATATCGATTAATGGCTATAGGCAGATCCTCCATTACAAACGAAGCCAGACTTATAGTCTCTGATTATCTCCTAAATTGGTGACAGTACTAAAAAAATTGTCCTGTACGAAGTAGTAGAATGTGATGAAACACTTGTAACAGTTGGAAATTGACAAACAGAACAGATAGGATCACAAGTGAAACTGTGACATCTGATACTCCGGAACCCAAACAGAACTTCCATGTCTCTATAGCCACTGTTTTTCGTGCATGATGTGGTATTCGAACAGTTAACGTTCCGCATTTTCGAGCAGTTATTACTCAGGGGCAACCAACGTTGAAGACATTTTCCACGGTAGCTGCTTTCATCAAATGTCCAAACTAATTACTTGATACGACTCTGGACAGACGATTGTTGGATAGAGCGAGGACTGCCACGAAGTTCAACTGAGAAAGCATTTCAGGTTTGGGACCAATCAACTCAGTAGTACTCTATCTTTGTAAGGCTTGACTAGTTCGGTACAAGCATGTCACGTAAAGTTTCGACCTCTGGCAGGATCTTGCACTGAACTTGTTGCAAGAAAAAATCGATTTACCATTTTAGGAAGTGCATCACTCTATGAGAAATCACGCCTCCTTTCTGTTGGGACTCAGACATTGTGTTGAACTATCAACCCGGCTTCACCTATTGTTGTATAGTATATAACAAGGAAAATACAGTTCTTCAACTTCAAACCCAAAGATCAACGTCGAGTTTACCTCACCAGTGAATTCTCTGGAGAAATTCATTGAACCCTTGTAACTAGGTAACGACCAAAAAGATCATTTTCAAAAAGATCAATCACATTTAGGAGTTTCAAGCGGTAAAATTGCTTGGTACTTCGATAGGTATATAGTGATGGGCCGTCATATCTTAGTATATCCTGTTCGGAAGTCAATCTACAGGTCTGGAGGTTGGTGATTTAACAGGGACAATTCAACGTCAGGCTCAACAGAGTCAAAGACAAACATTCTATGACAGGGTATCGATACAGATCCTAGGAAAACCACACTCCAAAAGCATCACAAGAGCTGAACACTATAAGAAGCCCACACCAAAGTCTCACACTACGATCCAAGTCCCCATACCTTGCAATTTGGATCGTAGTAGGTGTGGACTTCCTATGATAATCTTCAGAAGAGGTAGTTACGTTGATTGTCCCCTCTTACCCTTGTTCTTCTAGCAAAAAGTTTGTCTATTTTAGGGGATTTCCATGGCCAGAAGACCACTGATTAAGCACTGCTTTCAACGGGAGTAATGAAGAGTGTATGAACTGAGCTATGGCTCTTGTAATTTGGAGAAGTTAGGGGTTCAAGCCTGGCAGTAACTTTTTGACCGATCACGAAAGGAAAACAACCTTATTCTTGAGCGGAACTTGATGTGCCATAGAGCCTTCATTCATGAGAAGCCATGTTATTAAATTTTTGCATGTTTTGGATTCTAACTAGGGATGATCAATTCTTTGGTGGGTAAATTTTTTATTAAAGATTGAGAACCTATCCTCTTATAGTCAGTTCTCTTGAGACAAGTGTAAAACCGAACTGGTTGCTTACTTTAAATAATGCTACTATTATTTCAAGAAAGCATACGATGTGAACATTTAGCAGCATGGTGGTTAAGGCATTGATGGATTTCTAATCTATCAGTTCAAAACCAATTATACTTTAAAATCGAAAACCGAGTTCACATCAACTTACTCAAGTTGAAAATTCATCTTGATCATATCGATCGGTTCAAAACCAATTCTACTATCAATCCGGTCCCACTTTAAAATAGAAAATCGAATTTAGGGGACAATCTCTAAAATACACAAGCGTCTCGATATATATGTTCATTATTATAGGATTCAATTAATAGATCGAAACATTTGTGTATTTTAGATATCGTTACCACATCTATGACATATTCCCACATCCGGATACGAAACCAAAGCCGAATAGAATTGAAATAAATGCTAATCCCATCTTTGTGTGCCGAACTCAAGCCAAAAGCAGACAACTTCAACTTATCCGAAGTGCAAATCCCATGTAACGATCCAACGACGTCTCGCACTCCGAAAGCAAAAGAAGAAGAAAGAGAAGAAAGACCCCTTCTTTGAAATCTTGCTCATCAAGCAAAGGCAACGCCTTTCTCCCTCAACTATAAAAGTCTCCATCTTTCAATTGCTCACTCACTTCTCTTCTCTTCTCTTCCTCCCTCGCTCTCTTCGATCCCAACCCACCCATCGATGGCGGCGAAGCTCAAGGTGGCCGGCACGTGGTCCGACGCGATCGAGGTCGAGCTGGACGGCCAGACGGTCCCGATGCTACGGGAGGAGGTGGCGCGGCGATCGGGCCTGAGCCCGGACTCAATCAACCTGATCTGCGGGGGGAAGGTGCTGAAGGACGGCGACGGGGCGGCGAAGTTGAGTGAGCTCGGCGTCAGGGGCAACGCCAAGATACTCTCGACCCGCGTCTGCGTTGACCAGGGCAAGTCGCTCAAGGAAGAGGCCATGGCCGAGGACGAGCGGTCCCGCAGGCTCGCTCGCGTCAAGTGAGTGTTTATGTTTGTGCGTGTGTTTGGGTACTCGTTCCAGTGTGTGCGCGAGTGTGCAAATATATATATATGGAACTTCCACAAGGATTACGGAGACAAGGAGAGTCTCGAGTATGTCGTCTCCGTAAATTTTTATATGGGCTGAAGCAGGCATCTTGGCAATGGTATGCAAACTTTATTGTTGCGCTCACAAATGCGGGTTTCCAACATTCCAAACATGATTATGCCCTATTTACCTAGACTAAAGGTACTTCATCGATTTATCTACTAATATATGTTGATGACATTCTTATTATGGAAAATGATGAATTTGCTATTGGAAAATTCAAAAAATATCTATGTTTTGCTTTCCATATTAAAGATTTGGGACCTCCCAAATACTTTCTTGGAATTGAGATAGCTCGGTCCGAGAAAGGGATTTGTCTCAGTCAGCGGAAATTTGTTCTAGAAATTGTTTCGGAGGCAGGGCTATCAGGGTGCAAGCCAGCTCCCATGCCAATTGAGCAAAATTCTAAATTGACGAACATGAATATGATGCGGGCTTATCTTCCTCCATTGCTGCTTAAGGATCCATCAGGATATCAACGACTCGTCGGGAAATTGATCTACCTTACTATGACCAGACCTGACATATCTTATGTTGTTCAGATACTCAGTCAGTTTATGCATAACCCTAAAGAGTCGCATATGAATGCAGCATTGAAAGTTGTGAAGTACTTGAAAAGATGCCAGGATTTGGAATACTTTTATCTCACGATTGCAACATGAAGATGATAGCTTACCGTGATATAGATTATGCCTCTTGTCCAATGACCCGAAGATCCATTAATGGTTTTTGCATAAAATTGGGAAGGTCCTTGATCTCATGAAAATCAAAGAAACAAGCGACTGTCTCATTATCCTCGGCTGAATCAGAATATCGAGCGATGGCAAAAACTATTTGTGAAATAGTGTAGATACGAGAACTACTTTATGATCTTGGGGTACTGGTAGAAGGACCAAGTGAATTATTCTGTGACAATAATGCTACACTCAAATTAGCGGCAAATCCAGTATTTCACGAAAGAATAAAGCATATATAGGTTGATTGTCACTTCACTCGAGAAAAGATTCAAGAAGGCCTTGTGGTAACAAGAGGAATTGGAACTATGGAACAGCCTTCAGACATTTTTACCAAACCGTTGTGTCAGAGACAACACGCATATTTACTAAGCAAGCTAGGCGCTTTCGACATATATAAACCGCCGGCTTGAGGGCAAGTGTTGGAAATATGATTTATTTTTTATTCTAATTATCTAAATATGGATTAATTGATTCTATGAATCCGTGAGATTGGATAATAGGATAGTAGTATAGGAAACAACATATTTTGTATATTCATTCCTATCGTACTCTTTTCTTGTATTATTAATAGGCGTGTAATACATGTACAAACACAGCAATACACAATACAAAAAATTCCTCCAATTCTTTCTCATTTTCTGTCATATATCTATGACATATTCCCACGTCCGGATACGAAACCAAAGCCGAATCGAATTAAAATAAATGCCAATCCCATCTTTTGTGTGCCAAACTCAAGCCAAAAGCAGACAACTTTAACTTATCCGAAGTGCAAATCCCATGTAACCCCTTCTTTGAAATCTTGCTCATCAAGCAAAGGCAACGCCTTTCTCCCTCAACTATAAAAGTCTCCATCTTTCAATTGCTCACTCACTTCTCTTCTCTTCTCTTCTCTTCCTCCCTCGCTCTCTTCGATCCCGACCCACCCATCGATGGCGGCGAAGCTGAAGGTGGCCGGCACGTGGTCCGGCGCGATCGAGGTCGAGCTGGAGGGCTGGACGGTCCCGATGCTGCGGGAGGAGGTGGCGCGGCGATCGGGCCTGAGCCCGGACTCGATCAACCTGATCTGCGGGGGGAAGGTGCTGAAGGACGGTGACGGGGCGGCGAAGTTGAGCGAGCTCGGCGTCAGGGGCAACGCCAAGATACTCTCGACCCGCGTCTGCGTTGACCAGGGCAAGTCGCTCAAGGAAGAGGCCATGGCCGAGGACGAGCGGTCCCGCAGGCTCGCTCGCGTCAAGTGAGTGCTTTTGCTTGTGCCTGTGTTTTTGGGTACTCGTTCCAGTGGGTGCGCGAGTGTGCGATCGTTTATCTTTTCGCTTAAATTTGACTGGGTCGCCAGTTCCCGGCAGCGGATAGGTGTACGAATTGATCGGTCGAGCAAAGTTTTTGACTGTCCTTGCTTGTTGGATTCGTTGCGTCTTTTTTATGGGGAATTTATCGAGAACTTGTTCTCTTTGTTTTCTGTTTCTCGGTTTCTATCATGTACATTGTGAGCAATATGTTAGTTTTGCTGAATTTTCTTGAAAAGTTGGGTATTTGTAATTGGATCATACACCTTGTTAGACTGGCCATGTGAAATATAATGCGGTAAATGGCACCTCGCCTCTCCTGAAAGCAGGCTTCTGCTGCTCTCTTTCTCTATTATTCTTTCCCTTCCCTTTGGTAATGGGTTGATGGTTTGGATAAATCGTGTTTGGAGTGATTGAATCGTACACCTTGTTGGACGGGCCTTGTAAAATATAATGTGGGTGAATGGCAGCTTCTGCCGCTCTCTATCTCTATTATTCTTTCCCTTCTTTTTGTAATTGATGGTTTTGATAAATCTTGTTTGGAGGGATTGAAGTGGGTTCATATTTGATGAGTCGAAGAATTGTCAACATTCATTGTATCAATTACATCTCCCTTTCTCTTTTACTGATGGCAGCGAGCTTTGTATTCTCTCATTATAGGTGAAGGAATTTGAAATGCCCCAGCTTTTCTAGAACAGGTCCGAGTCAAATAGCAATGAAATTTGTGGTCTTAGGATGAGCGTGTCTGACCTCAAGAGATGTCTTCCTTGGTTAATAATGCTCAGTCTGAAGCTTTTGGGATTTCTTTGATGCAGCAGTTTATAAGTAGCTTTGATGCTTTGGAAGATGCTTTCTCCTCATTCCAAGCTCACTTTAACTCTTAGCGGCCACCACCAAGTCAATCCTTTGTCATGCATCTCGCTTGCATATTTGGTTTTGCTTTCAACCCTTTTCAGCAACTTTCATGTATAGACTCCTGGGACAAATCAACATTCTTAGTGTGGTGTACGTTACTTTACTCATGAGGCAGCGCATCTTGATACTTAAGATGCATTCGGCTGTGAGCAGGGGACTTCATTATCATTCAAAAAACTGCATGTCTTGATAGAGTGACATGTTTATGGGGAGCACTGATGAGCCTTGCAATCTGGATATACATACCTCAGATGTTCATTTACATAGACATGCTTATCTGCTTTTGCAGTACACTGTCCTGTACTATTTTTTTTTTATGATATTGGCCAGCGTGTTTGTTGTTTTCAGGGACAGTAGTCTTTTTGGCTACTGTTTGTGTATGTACAATCCACTCGTATAATTAAATGTGTGTCCGTCCTTCTAAATACAGAGCAGCTGCCACTGCACTGGCTAAGAGACATGCAGATGGGTCATTGCCACTGGAAGACTTTAACATAGAACTTGAAGATCAGAGTGGACATAAAGTAAATATGGGATCTGAAACTGATCAGAGGTTTGGCAGTAGACTAATTTGTTTTTTAAGAAATTCTTTCTCAAGCAATTTTTTCTCACAATCTGCTGTTTGGCTGCTAATGTTTTGAATTTGCTTTTAAAAAAACCTTTGGGATTTTCTCTAGGGCTGTGATGATGGGCTTGATGCTTCACTCGAATGCAAAGCAACTTATAAGGAGGCAAAAGTATAAAGATGCATTGGAAGTTCTTGAAATGGGTGAGGTCAGTTACTGGTGCTCTGTGGTTACTTTTGTTAATCTAAGCATTGTTGGCCTTATCCAGTAGCAAACTTCAATGCTTTTTAATCTGTAACATGCATAATGTGGGAATTGAGATGTAAAGTATTGTGAGTGATGTCGTCTTGTAGACAAGTTTACCAACTGTTCAGATCAATAGTTGGTCGCATACACTAAAAACGAGTGTTGCCACCTAGTCCTTTCCCATCAGAATGCCATAACTTGCTACTGAATTGATGTGATTCCCTGTTGCAATTTAAAAATCAGGATATATTACACGATTCTAACCAAGGTTTCAGAAACAAGGACAACTCTTAAAGAAGGAATGTCAACCGTAACTGAAATTGTTCCTTGTCTAAAATGTAATATTGTGAAAGTAGGCTTGTTTTAATCATTTTGTTGGAATATTACTCAGTATTACTTTTATGTGCACCAGATGGTCTAATATGCTACGTATATAGGTCAAGGACCAGTTCTTACTTGATATATGCTTTAGGATGAGGTAATACTATACATAATATACTTTTCACAAGAAAATCTGATGAATATCTCCACACCAAAACATTTTGAACCTTTACAATTTCAAGTGGTAAATTTGCCATAACAAGGATTTGTGATACAAATCGTGGATCGGAATGATCAGTGTATCCTGCCAGGGATATGATTACATAATATAGAACCCGGCAACCTATTTATATGTTAGACAGTGCATTAGTCTGATTGTAAAAGATTTTTCTTGGATTCATAACACCTTATACTGTCACAAAAGATATAGAATGCACCCATTGTAATAGATGACCCAAATCCAGGCACAAAAGCATGCACCAATATGAGTTAGCACGTGATTAAGCCTACGAAGGTATCATCACTATTATTTTTTAATACAATTAAATTATATATCAGAATGACTAAGCATACCTACCTTGTGCTGCACGCTAGATCAACTGGGAATAATTGCCTGGACATTCTCCTTTACATGTCTTGCCTATAAATATAGATTGTCATGGCCAATGTTCTTATAATAGAATGATTGTCCTCAAAACTGCTTGTCAAAGCTGCATCTTTTGTATGTTCCTGGAAACCACCGTAAAGCGCTGAAGTAATTTCTTATTAAAAATGGAGTCTGGCTTCTTTTTTCTCTTGCTTGCGAGTATAGGCTCATGATTATCTGATAGTTGTTTCTATTACTTCAATAGACATACTGCCTGTTACATTTTCTACCAATTTGTAAAAATTGACGACTACAATTATTCTTTCTTCCCCGTGCAGGAGTCCTTCTCTCTCTGCAATCCCAAGTTCATTGAGGTCAGTGATACTCTCCCAAGTTAAGAAGTCTGCATGTGTTCATCTGAGAATTTTATGTAGTATATTCTTCTATTTTATTATTGTTTTTTCGATGATATGATAGTGCAGAAGCTTCTGATAATATAGTGGACGTTTGGCACTCTAGAATTTGAGGATGATAGCTGCTCATGTCGAAAATGCTTTTCCAAATATTTCGCCATTTGTTTGCATTGTAATTATTTTTAAGCCTTTCCTTTCTCATTGTGATTCACCGTGCATTTATTTCACATATAATTGACTGAATGCACCAAATTTTCAAGTTAGTCTGGGAATTGTGAACTATTTTAATTTCACATGAACTCAATTGATGTGGCTTGCAGCTTGGATTTCATGAATTCCACTTGTGCTCTTTCTTTGGGAAGGGGGTATGGTAGTACTTTGATGTGCACACAGAGAGATTATGAATATGTCAGTGTGACTTATTATGCTTCATTTTCTTTGGTTTCAGATGGTTGACAATGTTCCTATACTGCAAATAGACATGGTATGGTGCTATTTCATGCTTCGAGACATCTCATCACTCTCTGTGGCTGGAATTCGACTGCAAAAGGCCAGAGAAGGGATTGAGCGTGCTCATGGAAAGGATTACTCTCGTGTTAGACTCCTTCAAGGAGGTCGCTTTCCAGAGATTGCTTTGTGAGCATCAGTTTTGCAATTTTTCATCCCATGCATTCTAGCAATATGTGTAGTGAACTTTCTGATCCTGAAGTATTGGCTTCAGACTAATGAATTGGAATAATTAACTTCCAGGCATTTGCGGTTAGAGCTGTTGGAAGGAGTGGTGGCTTATCACAATGGTCATCTCGATAAGTCACGAAAAGCATTGACATCTGCACAAGAAAAGTTCCTCAAGGTTAGTAAAGAAGTCTTATTCAGTTATTCAGGTGCTCAGCCCCATTTTATGCTTGTACTGAATTCTTCTGTAAAGCAGTTCATGTAACAAATAGTTTTTTTTATTTTTTTTATTTTGTTCTGTTATTCTTTGAGGTAATGATAGGTATTTATTTATACCTTCCATACCTATCATTCAAGAGTTTCAGCATTTTTAGGGTACTATTTCCTTTGCATTTGTCACAGTATATTTAAGCTGTTTCTTTGAGTCTCTCTTGGTCATTTCTGCAACCAACACTTATTACTATGATCAACCAGCAGATCCTGTCTCATTTGCATGCATGATTAAGGAGCTAGGACTGTAATTTTGTTGCAGCACTGAAAGAACGTTTGTAATTCCAGAACTCATGGCGAGTAAATTTCTGAATCTTTTGTTTAAATGAAAAAAAAAAAAAAATTGACTCTAAAGTTAATGGTAGGATAGTTCTAACTCTTCTGCTTAAGAACTTTTCATCTGACTGTCCATTTCTTTTCAAATCATCTCTTATTTCCTTGTAGTTTTGACTCTTTCCCTTTCCCAAGCTGACAATTCAATTTTGGTTATTTCAGCTGCAGGTGCCAGATGAATCTTTATCACTAGTCATGAGCATGGGCTTCAAGGAGCATAATGCCACGAGGGCACTTCGCATGAACAACCAAGATGTTGGGAGTGCTGTTGATTTTCTAATCGAGGAAAAGGCGAAGAAATTACAGAAAGATGAGGAGGATATGAAACGAAGACAGGAACTCAGGTGTGTTTCATGTTGCCCCTATATCTCGTCTAATGCATACAAATTTCTATGGGTAGCATAAAAAATCTATTAAAATTTGCAGCGAGCAAAAGTCTTATGGGGTGACACTTACGAAGAAGCCTGTGGACCTCCAAAGATTAAATGAACTGGTCTCCATTGGGTAAGGAACTTTTGGATAATCGAAGTAATTACTGGAATTATTTTGTGAAGGTCCTCTTAAATCTGTGTTAGTGGTTTGCAATCTATGGTTTGCATGTGACAGATTTCTTATGGATGGTTGCTTATGTTTCAATGTCACTTCATTTTATATTGTCAATATTAAAATATTAAATCATGCATTTATTTGACAGCTTTAAAACAGTTAGCCCTAATCCCGCAAAAATTTCATGTGGTATTAGGGCAAAACGTTTTGAGGTCAAATGTTTTCAGACAACATCATTTGCCTGGCCAGTAATATATTTCCATACCTTGGTCTTAGGCCAAAATCTAATCCATGCTTGAGGGGGTATATTAGAATATTTAAATATTAAACAATGCCTTCATTTAATAACTTATACTTTTTGAATAGCTGGCACTAATTCCACAAAAATTCCACAAATATATTGCACTGCTCTTTAGATATTATGAATTTTGGTAGTAGTAAACATATATCTTCCCTCCCCCCTTCCCCCTTCGTCGTAGAGAAGTCTTTATTGAGCCCCCATGAAATGGCATGGCAGGTTTGAGAAGGCACTTGCTGCTGAAGCCCTTCGAAGAAATGAGAATGACACTCAGAAAGCACTAGATGATTTGACCAACCCTGAAACTAATGCTGCCATTCAGGTTCATTACATGTTTCCTACTATATTATTGGTTTTGGTTCAGTGGAGTTTTGTCAATAACATATGACGATTGTTTTATATCGTGTAGAATGACATAGAATCAAGAAAAAGAAAAAGACAATGGAAATCAGATAAAGCAGCAATCGAGCAGCTTGTATCAATGGGCTTTGAAAGATCGAGCGGTACGTGTTCAATGATTGTGTTTTTGTTTCACTTGGTTCTTTCATGTTTTGCACGGATTAGCATTATTTAACGATTTGGATATGGGAACAAGTTTGGCATCCACTATCTGAATAATTTCCTTCTAGGGAATGAATCTAATCATTTTCTACTATTATAAAATGAGATCATTGTGTTGCAGCATACTGCTTGTTGCATAATGTAAGTTTCACATACCAAGAGAATTCTTACATCATCTCATCCCACTTAGCGACATGTCATGCTACTCGATCATAGCCTCAGTTCTGTGACAATAAGACCCGTGAGATTTCTTTGTATTTCAAATAATTACACTCAAAAGAGTTTCACATCACATTTAGTTGTTTTCTCTGTACGATTGAATCTCGCCATTAATTAAGATCTCTTAGCACATGCCATCTTTCATTTTTCTTTTGGATTTCTGCAGTGGTCCAAGCGCTTAGTGGTGGTCGTACTGTGGAGCAAGCAATGCAACAACTACTTGCGCAGCCTCAGGGTCTTCCAAACCAACCGGAGAATGCCAATCCTGCAACTGCTTCTGCCTTATCAATCAACAATGAGGATTCGGGTAGTACAAAGGATATTGATGAGGAGGGAGATACATCTACACATGGTGGAATGGATGACCGGGATGTAGAGATGGAGGTAGAACTTGCAGATGAGTTGGCTCAAGCTGATGCTTTTTCGGACTATGATATTGAAATCACGAAAGAAGGAGAAGCCATAGAGGAGTACCTTTCTCTGCTTGCTTCAGCAGGTGGCAGTAGCAGCGAAACTCAACCTCGGTAGGGTATGAATGTTTTATAGCACCACTGCCATGTAAATAAGTTGTTAGGTACTGCATCAGTTCAGGCAGTGTGTAAACGTGTAATCTGATCATTGGAGAAAAACCTAACTGCGTAGAGCGTTCAGGTGAACTCACACTACTGATTCAGTTTCATCAAAATAGGTTTCGACAACTTCTTTACATATATTAAGGTCCACTTGGTACGACCGTGGCTTTTCCGCCTTTAACTTATGGGCTGGATTTATGAGTTTTTTACAATGGTTATTTCTTAAAAATTGTCGTTCCTGCAGCTTGTTCCTTGAAGAGTGATACATACATAGATACATACATACACGTATTTATACACACACCAAAATAATTGTGGATATTTCTTGGTGTATTTATACGCACACCAAAATAATTGTGGATATTTCTTGGTTTTTTCTTTTTCCATTTTAGCTTCATATTTTATACTATTTCTTCTGACTCCGTTTAAGCTCTCAACTATTTCTCCTTTTCTTTCTTTAGTTTCGTGAATTTTAAAAACCAGACATTCATCTTCAGTCCGAGCCGTTCTTTTAATTTTAAAATCTAATTTCATCGTTGCCGCTGACTATCACCTCTAATCCAACACCATACCACAACCGAATCATACTTATCACGGCAACAACGTTGCCATCTACAGAAACTCCGATATGACTATGTGACAATGCTCCCATTCCACCACTCCCCCGCCGCCTCGTTCCCAATGTTAATGCCGATCTTGATTTCCATCTCCACTGGCACCACTTCACCATCACCATTGTCACCGTCACGTCCACCTCAAACCACCAGCACAACCATCGACTTCACCACCGGCACATGTAGTCTACCATTTTATCACCATCTGGTTTTACTCATACTCACCCATTAGTGACCTCTCTTTTGTAAACCATCTAGTATTCAGTCTTCTAAGAATAAATTACACGAATTGCATAAAAGGCTTACTCGAGTGCTAAAAGCTTCAGGCTTTCAGTATACCTTAAGTTATCAACCAAATCCTACAACTCTAGCCAAAAATCATAAGCCCACGAAACAGTTAGAAGATATTCGTAGGCATTTGGAAAGTAATTGAAGTATCTGACATAGAGAGCATGAACCGTTAAAGATGTTACTCTCCTCTACATTGGCCCAAACTTGCAATGCCCGTTAGGGTAGAAAAAGCATGAAATGTTACGTCCAGTGACAAATCGGCATGAATACATGCGAAATTGAACCAATCTAAGCATAACTTAATTAACACAAGAACGTGCAAGATGGTCAATGCCAAAAACCAGATAGGTTTTACCAGACCAGGGAAAGGAAAGAAGACACTTTTCAGCTAAACAGTTGTTTTCATGTTGTACATGATGGTAGCAGAAAATGTAATATAAAGTTTCCTTTGATTGACATAATGAAATTACATGTAAAAGTACATGGCCTAACACCCTCTTGGAACAGGTAAATTCCAAATTCCAGGAAGTTGCGGGTTCCAAATCCCAAAATTGAAATCTAGACAAAGCAGTGGATTCAAGTAGGACAGATTTACCTACCCGCCCCCGTAACCTGCAGTGCCTAAACACGCAAGCACATGTAAACACTTCAATAAGGACTAGATAACCAGGATGCTCGTCACTACCACTATATACCACCTTGAAAACAACTGAGGAAGAAAGAGCTACTTTTTACCGCAAAATCGATTCAATTACAGAAGCTAATTAGATGTACAATACAATAGGTGACATTTTCAGCCATGCGAAAACAAGAGTAACATCATGAGGCCGCAACTGACCGTGCACCACTCCGTCCAAGACCAAGACCCAAGCCCAACGGCACATTATCACTTTTGGTCTTACCATGGTTGTGACTGCAGTGTGATGAGTGAACATGTCCATGATGAGTGTTAGAACTAGTAGAACCGACATTTATAGCGATATGGCCATTTTCAGCAGGTTGATGAGAATGCACATCGCCATTCTGCACATTCGAGGTCCTTCCCATGTGCATCATGCCAATGCCCTCAGCATGAGACGAATCCTCAACATACTCCACATCTTCATTATAACCATTGATCAAGAAATCGGAACAATTCTTCTTGAAACCATGATCATATGGGTTTCTGAACCTGCCACCTGGACCCTTAAGATAGCTATAACGCATTGCATTTGCCATCTCATTTGTCGTGATGTTGTGCGATATCTGGCAAACAACAAAAGGCAACTCAGCTTTACATTGTCAGTCAGAAGGGATGCAGAAAATAAAAGGCCATACTCCGAAATAGACAAGCAGATTATACGATAGTGAGGTGCCAATCTTCCCTGAACATAAAAACAGAAGTCTGGCAAAAGATACAATGGGGTTGCATTATATACTCTCTTTTTGGCATAGCAACTAGCATCTAGGACCTCTGTTCTCATACATGATAAACAGAGCCAGACTCAAAATTGTATGAGAACATATGGGACAGAACAAGCTACTAGATCAGTGCAAGCACTTTAATCTGGGCAACCAAAAAAAAAACACTTGATTATGGAACATGCAGAAACTGACTAATGAGATTTGCATTATAATTGTGATGTTAATGCATAAATAAATGTCAACTTGCAAGGCAACAGCTACTGGGCGCATGTGACTTGCACATGGATATTAAATTAGGAAGAAGAATTTGTGTCAACTTTCAATTCAGTTTCATTTTAAAGAATTTGTGTCACCTTTCAATTTGGTTTCATTTTATCTCTATAACTTTCAATATATAATGTGAAACTTGCAAATGCAATATGCTTCTGTGCACGAAAGAATGACACGACAAGCTCAAGTGATGACACCTCTAATATCAAATGTAGAACAGCAACAAATGTAATTAAAGAGTTCACTGATAGCCGATAAGTTAGATCCAAGAATACCTGAGACGCTTGAACAGCAGTCAGCACTGCAACCCCAAAGAAGAGAGAAAAATCTGCTAAGAAGAATGACAAAGCGCCAATATGTTGGGTACCAACATGACTCAACCAGGCCCCAAAGGAAGATGGAGCCAACGGATCTCTTGAAACTCCTGCATGCAAAAGTTTTGCACTCTTGACAAAGCTCACCTCCAAAGGAAGAAATACATCAAACTTAAAAGTAGCAGACTGACTTATGAGAGCAACTGCACCCGTAATCAGCATAGCTGCGACCTCCAGAACAAGAAACACAAAGAAGTCCCATTTGTTTTTCTGTATCAGGATAAGTTAGATAATAAGTCAACCACTTAACAGCATTTACTATATTGATCATAGCATATAACATTTCTTATTTACATAAAAGATGAGGAAAGAATCCTGCATTTAGCGAAGTTGAATCCATGCAGGCTACCTTGCCAACACAGTTGGATACCCATGGACAATGATGGTCAAACTGTTCGACACAGCGATCACAAGTAGAACAATGTTTTGCACGAAGAGGCCTGACAATCTGTATGATGAGATAGAAGCATAAGAGAATAAAAAGCAATCAAATTGAACCAGCAATAGACCACAAACTTAGCAACTAGCATCACCTTGCAAGTTGCACAGAGTTGTGACCAGTTCCCAGCTAGCAAAGCAGGATTATTTATCTCAATCTTCAAAAGGGGTTCCTGGAAAATGATTAAGCATAAGTTCATAAATAAGTAGTCTAGCTCATTCCATTTCCATAAGAAAAAAGGAGAACGGCTAATGATTAAGAACTAGACCAATCACTGAGCAGAAGCAGAGGGAAATGGAAGGAATTTCATGACAAAGGGCATGCATGAAGAGAAATTTGAGCTCACGTCATCTTTCATATTTTGTGGATCATGCACATTCATCCTGATGTAACCTGGATCCTTTCTGCAAGGAAGAGGAAAGAAGGGCAAAAACAATTACTGAAAACCAAACAAAACAACCATGTGCCATGAAAGAAGCATCAAGTGACCGCTTGCAACTACATGCAACTGAAAAATCTGTTTTGACATGAAATAAACTGTCAAACAGCCAAAAGAAACTCAACTAATATGCTGAGTTCTTGAAGAGAGGGAAATTAAAATAAAATAAAAATAGCATGAAGCACTGAAGTGATAAAATCAGAATATGGCACCTAAGCAGAATCATGATCTAAGCACCCAACAATTCTCTCAACAAAGATAGCTGACAAAATAACCACGCATTGCAGTAAGATGCACAAATCAACTAGAAGAAGACAGGATGCGATGATCATGTAACCATACGTTGATGGAGGATGCACAAATCAACTAGATGAAGAGAGAATGTGATGATCATGTATCACATAAAAGGAACTGGTGATCAGGAAAGATAACAGTAGAAATTTTGAAAAGTGTCAACCTACTTGCTACAAGAAACATGAAAACTAATTAACCAAAGAGAAAAGCTGATGATTATGTATCAAAAAAAATGAAACTGGTGATCAGGAAAACTTACAGTAGAAATTTTAAAAAGTACCAAACCACTTGCCACAAGGAACGTTAAAAACTAAGTTAACCGACAGCCGTCCCCAACATTATAATGGTATGACCATCAAGTTTTCTATATAAGGTGAAAATACTATTGCCATTTCAACCCTATGTTTTCATTATTTTCTTTCGTATAGAGACTCACTTTCCATTATTTGGCAATATCTACTAAAAGACAACTGGAACCTTAAAAAAATATTGCACCAATGGCTGTTTCCAAATCCACAAATGGCGGTCCAAGAAAATTATTGCTCAAAACTGATGCTCGAGACACAAGATATGTGTTAGCATAACTCTAGAAGTACCAACAACAGCCTCGTGTTCATTTTAAGTATAGAAAGCCTAGATCCTTACCTGCTACACCTGTAAAACAGTACTAGCCCCGCGCTAGCTAGAAAAACACCCGACCATGCGAGAAGGCCAAAACCAGCTGTTAACTTTGGCAGAGTTGGTGCTGCAGCCAAATGCACAAAGTGTGTGATTAGGATAATAATATAATTAAAGGGAATGTCAACATCAAAGATTTGAGTGTGACAGATGTACCCCGGATGACCGAATTTATATAGATAAGCAGCAGCAGAATGATCGTAAACCACAAAACAGGGGCCAGCCCTAACTTGGAGAGCTTTCCTAAGCGGCTATTCCCATCACAACGCTTATCAAGCAAACTTCTGGCATTACCCTGTAGCACCAGATTCTATCAATCACATTGAAAAACTCTAAGTAGAACAACCCTCAGTACTTTGGCACTCTAATATGAAATTGCTTTAAAGATGAAGTACAACTTCTTCAGATGAAAAAGAGATGAAAAAGAAACCAAATATTGCAAATACCTAAGGTAGCAAAAAAACAACCACTTAAGGTTTTTAAGTACAACTGGTCGGAGAAGGCAATCATATTCAAATACAAACGCAACAACCTCTAAAAGACTGGAAACTATAAAAGCTACATTCTGGTAATGAACAAGAGACAATTGGATTTGTCATGAAGAATCAAGTATCACCAGTATTTTCTACTTTTTAGAGCTCAACAAGATTACTCAGTCAGACCCATTGCCACATATAATTTTGCCAACAGAGCGAGATGGAAAAGATAGCCACAAAAGGATTGTTTGTACATGGCAAGAAATTTTTTGTTCTCCTCAACAGGGAAAATTTATATGGGATGAATTTCTTTTGACATGACAAGCCCTAAAGTTGCTTGACAGTTGAGACTGGAACTATAAAAAATAGTAACAAGTACAACATACTAGTTATTGAACACCTACAAGGAAAAAGGCAACTTGTCTGTGACTTTTTTCAGATGCAAGCTGTGCCGGCGTAAGGCCAGTATTATCAGTCACCATCAAGTCCTCCTTCTTACCAGCCTGCACCAAGACTGTGCATGCCTCTAAATTACCCCTAATAGCGGCCCAGTGAAGAGGAGTGCAGCCTGAAGTCATAAACATATATAATGATCATACAGCACTCCAATATAATATAGGAAACAGAGCATAGAACCTTCAAAATATCCAAAAGACAAGAACTCTAAATTACCTTCTTTATCTTGCCGCCCCCGATAAGCATCCAAAAATAAAAGTAGACGTATACAATCAGCAAAACCTTTGTAAGCAGCCCTACATTTCTCCAAGAAGACAGTGGAAGCATCCATCAATTATCAATCGACTATCACCAAAAGCAAAGTTAAAAGTTTTGAAAATCGACACAATATTTAAAATTCTCTCCAGAAACAATCCGTTCTGAAATCTATCTCTGTCCAATGTCTCCACATTAATTAAAATAATATCATTTTAGTTTCAACATTTGATATCTAAGGTCCAACCCCTAAAAACTTCAATCCCTAAAACATAGCCACCCTCTTTTTTTTTTTCTTTTTTTTTTTTTTTTTTTTTTTTGGGGGGGGCGGCGGCAGCGGCTAGGGATACACACCCTCATTGACATAACATAGAATATCCCTGAAGTTCAATGACAATCCACAATCGTTATAATCCCCGGTGTACTTCCCATTCCTTTCACGCTTATCATGCATACAACATCTATACCGAAATTCCCATGTCTACACAAAATGCATATGCCTAAATGTAATTCCCTCTTAGTATCCACCAATCCCCATTCACTACTTCAAAACTCACTACTCTTCCAATGCTAATTCTACATCAATCCAAGTTTTAAAAAGTTCCCACTGTGACCAACCATTGAAAGATCTGAAGTTATAACTTCATCTGTAATTCAAAAATATAATACTCCCACTGATATGTTCCCAATTAAAAGTTTGTTATCTTTTAAGAACATCTTGTAGGCCTCAGTGGGCTTTTCCTTTATAGGCAAAGAGAAGTCTCAAGGCTCAGAGTCGAACTGTGCTTCTTTGTAATCAAGAATTCCTCCTGTGACCACCCTACTGTTTCTATCGACCAACAAACCTGTCATAGGTGTCCTCTGTATCTAGAAATAACGCAATTTGTATCTCCTTCCAAACAGCTCTCCAAAGAAATTCCCTAAGAGCTCTATAGGCTTCCCTAAGAATTAAGATTAAAAAAAGAACAGGATAAAGACTACAAATTTTTTACAGAAACATAGGTGAAAGACCACTTATATAAGCATAATATTTTTTTCATCTGGTGACCAGAAAATGATTACCCTCTGTGAGGAATAAATGTAGAAAGAAGTCTCAACAGGAAAATAATTTCTGAGGAAAATAGGGTGTATTTATTATAATAGTAAAATTAATTACTGAGAATTGCCAGACATATACATAACTATGTAAATGCTGTGTAAAAGAGATTCGTGTATACCAGTGTAAGGGGCTTCTTCCATCATTATCTGGAACATCTGGATCGGCATTCCACTTTGAAACAATGTGATAAAGGAAAGAAGTCTGACCATACTGAGCAGCAACGTGTGTCGTCTGTGGATCAAGCCCAAAGTTCCATTAAATGAAGTTTTGACTGTGATGTTAACAAGATCAAAGAATCTAGAGCCACCATATCATGTATGGTTTAATCTACACACAAGCATTTAAAGCACTAAAATATAAAGTGTGGTTTAATCTACAGACAAGCGTTTAAAGCACTAAAATATACAGTGTGCACATGCATCCTCCAACTTCACTATCATAGAACTTACAATGACATTGATGTTATGAGAACCTACAACTGCGAAATAAGTGTGCTCTACACCATAAGTTAGTAAACTAACTGACACTAATCAAAACAATATTATTTCAATTAATCTAAATTTTGGATCCAACCCTGCAAAAGCATATTCTGATCGCACTATCCTTCATTAAGTCTATGCACTCAGCAGTATGTCTTTCAGATCAATCGGCATGCAACATTAGTACATCAGTGTTATGCTCCTATTCGCAGGGAAAGGAAAGGAGATTCTGCACCTCATATCAAATTTACGATATGTCATATACAATGACCACAAATAACATCTCTAGTAACCATAAATTCACTCAAATCGAGTTACCTGATATACCCGATACAATTAAATGCAGTTGGAAGCGTTTGTTAGAGTCATTCAAAGTGCAATGTAAGAATGAATAACTTTTAGCTACTTTTGTTTTAATATTTCAAATAATTGCAACATTGACTACTTTCAACAGTGTAAAAGTAAGAGTATAACGTATCAAGTTCTTTTTGTGATTCTGAAAATCCTAATTTAGTTACAGGATGTACTAAATTTATTCTAGAAGGCTTATATTGATATCTCTAGCTGTATGTACATTTCAGGGCCTATAAACTGCAACAATGCCAATTCGAAACAGAAGAATACACAAAAATTAAACAATCTAACAATATTAGTGGTCATAAGGGGTATGAGGATCTTGATCACTTTATATGAAACTCATAAAAGTTGAAAATTTCAGATAATTTTAATATCCTTCAATTAATTGGATCCATGTTCAATTAGCAAACCATAGTCTATTGAAGGAAAAACAGAAATAAATTGACTTTCTAGCTCCTTGCCTTTTGCAAAGACACTTTCAGGCTCTTGCAATGGCCTCAAGATATAAGATAAGAAAAGCTGACCGACATGAATGCCCCATCAGCTTCATTCAGGGACGTTCATTATCTCAGCATCTTATCTGTTGTATTACTACTGTTGGCATACAGAGTACAGCTTACAGGGACGATATACAGTTGAAATTTTGTACTAATCATCATACTAGGGTAGCTCTATATAGTAGCCAATATAAAATAGCTAAATTATTGCCTTAGTATGAACCATCAAAGAAATCTTGAAAAGTCATCAGTTCCATCGATGAGAACATAAAAGAAGATATAGAATTCCAATAATTGAAAAATCTAAAATCCTCTCCCAGAAAAAGAATAAATTCCAAATTCATGAGATGGTGTCTTACCAATGACCGTATTAACATTCAGTAGAATCAGTACGAATTATCTCATTTCTCATTCTTTTTGCTTGCTCTGCTTTTATCTTTTTTTAGCCAAACATTCATTTTACTGGCTTAATTATTAATCATTGCAGCCGGAAGTAAGGGACTGCATATCTTCTTGTTAGGTTCCATTAAAAGCTCACACATATGCGATTTTACGTCATGGTCAATTTCTTTTTCAAATAGTGATGACTACTTATGACTTCTGCTCATTGACTGGGATATCTTTCACCAGGTTTACGGGAGAAGGGGGCCTTAATCTTAGGTGTGCAAAATAGGAATGGCTGGATAAACTCTCTTCACATTGTAATACTCATGTCTGAGATAGTCATAAGTGTTTTATAAAGATATGACCACTCCTAAGATGTTTCCTAGAAGCTGGTAGTCAATCCTGAAAAGATGGGTCATCAACAAAAAACAAGGCCTTCAAATGATCACACTCATTGATTCAAGATGTCAAATGAACAAATCACATCATATCAAATTCTAGGCTGCTGAAGCACAGGACTGAGATCGGTCAATGTTTTAACCATAAATCAGGATACTCCCACTGAAGAAAGTAGGGAAGTTAAATAATTATCACTTCCAACTTCCCTAGCAACTTGTGGCAATTTATAAGTACGAGCTTATATGATGGAGAAATATTGCAACAACCATTAAAGACTTACAAAAGGCATGCCAAATGAAGATTTGCAGTTTATTCTCTCCAAATAATAAGGAATCTTCTTAAGTGATTGGACTCTGGATTCTAATAAGTTTCCCTTTCAAATTTGGAATTGCATTCAGCAGTTTCATAGTTTTATTAGGATATATTAGGTTTCCTATTTTGAATTGGAGTAGTACTTTAGAGAGTCTATATATATTATTGTAATTCTTTCTTTTGAACAGAGTTGATGATAATTTGATTTGGCAATTCTTTGCTTTGGGATCATGTGATGCTATTCTAATCTTAGGTGTAATGCTCTAGCAACCCTAAGTGTGACACTTAGGAAGCTTTGGGTGTGAAGCCTAAAAATTTATTCTATGTTGTCGGACTCACCGTCCTACGTCAATGACACTTGAAAAACAAATATTTCTTTGCATACTTGTTGAAGGCCAAAATAAGAAGCTTACTTGTCTGGTGAAAGTAATCAACCACCAATCACTACTTCTGCCGGATGAACGACTCATGAAGCACTAGACTGATGAATCAACAAATTCTAACCTGGTACCCATACAAATCAGCAGCATTTACTCGAGCACCCTCTCGAAGTAGAAGCTCGGTGACCTGGATTGCACCTCGAACTGCACTCCAGTGCAATGCCGTCTGCCCCGTATGATCGGCAGCATGTACGTCTCCCCCGTGCTGGTGCAACCGCAAGTAACTTATTAGTTCTAAATCACCTAACAAAGACCCAATCCAAACTAAAGCAACAGAAATATGGCACTACATTCTATCAAATCCAACATATAAATAAGCCAAAGAAAATGAAAGCAACTCCAGATCTTCCACCACCGGCAGCACTACAAAAGGCCAATAGTCACTCGATAATCTGCCTACCTAGTCAGTCACATCCTCAGTAAGCTAGTTGACAATCAACGATGGAGGCACAAGATGAAACAAACAGAAAAGAGCGAAAACACAATCACAGCACAGCCGAAGCTCCGAACTTTGTCATTTGCTGGATGAACAAACACGATCTAGACAATTCCATTGAAGAATCAAGGTCAACAGATGCAAATTCCCAATCAACGGGAACCCCATTCAGCACGCCAACCGCACATTACGCGACCACGATCGATCGAGCACGATTCCCCTCACACGCCCCACCCGACGCCACATAACAAGCAAGACCCCATCTCGGAAAAACACGGCGAAGAGAGGGCGGGGGAAGACCTCGATGATGTACTGAGCAGCGGCAGTCCGGTTGTTGAGAGCAGCCCACTGCAGCGCGTAATAGCCCAGGCCGTCGGGCTCCGACACCGAGCATCCCTCACTCTCCACCAGCCTCCGCAGCTTCTCCATGTCCCCGTACGCCGCCGCGGTGTACACGTCGTCCCGCAGGCTCTCCTCGGCGGCAGCAGCGGCGGCGGGGGGGCCCCCGGCGACGGCCCCGCCCGCGGCGGCCGCGTCCCGATCGGCGGGTCGGGCCTCGTCGACGACCTCGATCTCCGACGACATTGCCGCTGGAAACGGGGGACGAATTCGATCGAGGAGGAGAGAGAGAGAGAGAGAAGATAGAGAGAGAGAGGAGAGAGAAAGAAGAGAGAGAAGGGAGGGAGGGGGATGGGTTGGAGGACGGTTTGATCGAGGGTTGACTTGGTTTTTTCTCTCGATCGTGCGAGGTTGTGATTCGTCAAGGAGGGAATTTCTCGGAAAAGAAATTGGAAGTTTCGGGGGATATTTTTGGAGGTGGTGGCCGGCGGCCGGCTAGCGTTGAACCCGCGGCGGCGGTTGCGGTGGTGGTGGTGGCGGCGGCGGTGGTGGTTGGGGTGGAGGGGAGATATGTTCGAGAGGGGAGGGGAGAGGTGAAGCCGAATTGACGCTTCAGCTTTTGGCTTTTTTTAATCCTGTTATCCCCTATGGATTTCCGCCGGTGTACATTAGTCCAAAATGGAGATTTCATTTTTTATTTTTACTTTTATCATTTGGTGCATGTGGTGGAAAAATAGAGGAATACCTCTTGTGATTTGTGACATTGTATCTGGCTGATTTGCAATCTATTGGGAGTAAATTTTTCTTAGGCTATGTGTTGACTACGTGAAATGTACAATTTTGCAATCTCTCT
This sequence comes from Eucalyptus guilfoylei, assembly GCA_016097605.1. Taxonomy (NCBI): domain Eukaryota; kingdom Viridiplantae; phylum Streptophyta; class Magnoliopsida; order Myrtales; family Myrtaceae; genus Eucalyptus; species Eucalyptus guilfoylei. The sequence continues at coordinate 43,267,076 of CM027862.1, read as the reverse complement.
CTTTTCTTAGACTATGTGGTGAGCATGTGAAATGTATAATTTTGCAATCTCTCTCTCCCTCCCTCCATTGCCCTTCGACCTCACATCGATCGTTGTTGTCGATATACCTGACTAAGTAGATTTTAGATTTGGTTTGGTCTAGCTAGAGGTCTATCATATAAACAATTAATTCCCTTTTTTTATTTCTCTTTTTTATTCCTTGAAATAAATAAAAATTAGTAAAACATTCTCTAATTTAAAAGCCAAGACAAATAGCATTTATAGGAAAATAGTAGAACAACAAAATGGCGAGAAAATGCCGTGCAAAATGAACAAAAATACAAAGCAACTTAGAAAATGTCCAACTCAACCTTTAGCCAAACAATATGGAAGTTAAAACAACTAAAATTCACATATGCCAAAAATAATAATCCATAAAGGATGAAAAAAGTTACGACATTTTCAACTATGTTATTGTGGAGTAACGAGATGTGTCAACAGCTCGAAAGAATTAAATTATTTTACGGAGGTGGAAATCAAACAATATATGTCATCAAAAAGTTTGTTCAATGTGTCAGCATTCACCAAGTTGAAGATATATTGGATGCCGTCAGAAGCTACCGGGCATGCCGTTCAGCTGAGGAACTAATTGTGACTTTCGATATTGTAGGACACATAATCATGATCTTGAAAATGCAAGAAATTTCTTTGAACGAATACAAAAGGTGTGCAAATTAGGAGTGAATGATTTCGGGGTAAGTAGGTTTCAAACTTCAAACTTATAACTTACTTAGTTGGGAGTAATTTTCAATTTTGGAACTTAAAACTTACCCTATAGACTTTAAAACCGAACCTATTGCAGCCAGACAGAATCGATCCAATGTTTTTTTATAAGGTTTAACCTAGATTGATGCTTGCCCCAAACTTTTTTCATGCTTGCAACTTAGCAAAGCTCACACATCTATATTAAATTTGGAGCTTGCACCACACATCAGTTTGTTCTCGCAGGCGATACAATCTTTAATAGACTTGCCAAGGTCCAATTTCATCTGGGTTGGAAATGAGACCATGACTGACATTCAATCTGAGGTCGACAACAATCGGAATGACCTATTTGAGATTGACAATAATTGCAACAATCTCAAACACACAAACAAAGAGCAAGAGAGGATTAGATTCAATTTCGATTGTATGACATTTTTTTTTCTTTTTTCTTTTTTTTGCACCGAGTAATTTGAAATGAAAAGAAGATGACAATTTCGAAAAAGGTGCGCTCATAATGTAAGCAAATATGCATGTTAGAAGTAGGGGTTAGAGCATTTAGTTGAAAATTTTAAATTGATAAGTGGACCAAGACTATATATATATATATAAAGCATATAAACTCCATAGCCAAGCAATGTTGGATATTTTAACATGCCTCTTATGTGAAGACCGACTTAAAAATAACACATGAAATTTGATAAATGAGATGGATGCACATGCAAAATAAATTAAGATGCATACTAATTCAGTCGTGTTAAAATGTTCATCACAATTTCTTTTAATGGAGAACATGGAGCTATGACCGAGTTGCAAAGTCAACATTTTTTCTCAATCAACTGATTGGACTTATCAATGACCATGACTCAGTGAGATTGCGAAGTTAGCGCGTTTTTCTAACCGCGTTTTTCTCCTTCTTCCTCGTTGCCCAGAACAAGTCTAGTATTGCTCTCAAAGACTTTATTAGTCTTTCAATACTGTGGATCTTCGTCTATCTTCTAAAGTAGGAAAAATACCAAAAAGTATCTCCAATTTCACTAAACGGGGACTTACATGTCTCTATTTATTAAAAATACCACTTTCATGCTAAAAAAAAGAAGGAAAATTGCCTCCTATTGCATGTCCCCAAGCCCTCAAAGTCCCTAACAAATCCTATCCTCCATCATCCACAACTCACCACTCCCGCCAAACCCTCCATTCCCGCTACCTCCTTCATCACTGTCGATCCTTCTCCTTGGCGTCGCCATCTCTCTCTCTCTCTCTCTCTCTATCTATTGGATACTACGTAGCAGTGGTGGTGGCTCACGACCTCAAATTGAAGTCTCTCGTCGTGTCACCGTTGGTCATGACTTCACAAAGGGTGCAAGATGGTCTCCAAAAGCAAAAGTCAAGTGTGAAATGATTATTTTCAAAAGTAGAGATGGAAAGCCACCACAACAGGACATGTCTTTCTTAATTCACCTTGGAATTATTATGAAAATGTGGTGGTTGCAGGGACATTTCTCCCAAGTTTCTTTTCTTTTGATGTGTCAGTTTTGCTATATTCAACTTTTATTGTTCACATGAGCTCGGAGCTATTTTTTTATGTCGACTCGAAGCTTATGGTTTAAATGTTAATACTTGCAATTTGTTAAGGTGAAAAATCAAGAAAAACAAATTATCAATAGGTTCAACTCGATAATCAATATCAATATGAAATTTGAATGGAGCTTCAAAGGGTGTAAATTATCCAAAAAAATTGCAAATAATTTGTTCCTTTGTAAAGTAATTTTTTTTTTTTTTTTTTACGTTTGCAGATAACTTTCATTATTTCAATTGTATGATAGTTAGTTTATTCACTTGTAAAACTTTGTTTTTGTTTTTTTTTTTTCTTAATTTTTTCACCTAGGGTTAAAATATTAATGGAATACTAGGTGCACTGGGCCAGTTTTGGCTACACAATGTGAAGCACGAAAGCCCAGCCCGCCTGAATATAAAAATTATAAAGCTCGAAACCCATCCTGGTCTATTTGGGTTGAGGATTTTTTTGCCCATTTGGGTCGGGACAGGTTTTCGGGCTTTCGGACTCTTATGTTCACCCCCTAGAGTATGTAAATCCTAGAATTGAGCAGGTCCTGGGCCTTTTATATCTCAAAATCGAGAATCATATGGGTTCTCATCTCATCGAAGGGGACATGAAACAAGCCGAGGAGGCAGATTCTAGGGATAAATAGGACTCGATGCTCACCTCTAGTATATATGGACGAAGTTTGGACATGGAACCCAACTTCCTTTTTTTAAGCTGTGATCCTGTAAATAGGCTCACCAAGCATAAGGAATAAAGGAGAAGCTCACCAGGTATAAGGCATAACTGGTGTTAGGGATTCATAACATGTTTTTGAAAAGTCCAGGGAAAAGCCTTAGATAAGCCGGGAAATTGATTTGGGTGTTAAAAGGAATCGTTTGTGTGTTTGGATCAAACACACCATATGGAGTTTGATTCGCACACTGCCAGTCCAAACAATTTTATATAAGGGCCATGTATTCGGATCTAACTCAAGTTTTATCTCATCCATATCTTTAGTACAACATTGCTGGACCAAGTAGAAAAAAATTCTATTTTTCAGGTCTAACTCGCGTTTTAATCAAGTTCACAAGAGGGTATTTCATCAGTTAGGAATTACTTAACATAAGGTGAGCTTAGAAGATACAAACACACACATATAAAGAAAAGGTCATCGACGACATTTGTCAATTGTGAAACTTACCTAACAAAATATCTCCTCAAGAGGAAGGAAATGATACTATTATTGGGACTGCCAAACACCCCAAGCGTTAAAACTTGGCACTAGTGGACATAAGTGCCAAAACTTCCAAAATGTCCTTAAATACCAAAATTGGAGAAAAATGAACACTCAAGTATCAATGAGGAGAATTTCTGGCTAAATTGCTAATGTGGCATTTTCTGACTAGATTTTTAACTAATGTAGCAATTCTTAAAAAAAAAAAAAATTATCCACATGGCACTAATATGATTAGATAAGCCTAAAATGATGTTGTTTTGATTCAAATTTGATTTTTAACATAAATATTAATTTAATTAAATTTTAAAAACTATTTTTTTTTTTAAAAGATCAAATTTGGGGCCATGGAGTGCCCGACAATCCTAGTCGACCCTCCCCCCACCGTCGTCAGCCCTTTTTGGCGATGGTGGGGTGGCGGCAGACAAGGGCCTCCACGGCCCCAAATCGATCCTTTTTTTTTTTTTCCTAAAAATTTAGTTTGTAAATTTAATTTAATAATATTTATATTAAAAATGATATTTGGGGGCAAAATGACGTCATTTTGGGACAATGATGCTAAGTAGACATTTAAGCAAGTAACATAGACCGGTTTAATGCCATGTGGGGTTTCTAGCAAGTTTTATTGGAGTTGACATTTAAGTGTACAATTTTCCAAAAAAAAATTGGCATTGAGGTGTATTTATATGTCTACTTGCGCCAAATTTTGACACTTAGAGTGTACTTTTTTCATATTATTAGGTAATTAATAATAGAAACGATCTTCCATATCTAAGAAGTTTGGACGAGACTTGAGCTGAAATCTTTTAAGGATTTGCTTAGGCCTTAGGGAACTTGGGAAGAGACAAGAGTGCCTATGAAGCAGTCATTACTATAACGTGAATGCTTTCTAATCTCCTGAATCCTTTAGTTCAGCAAGTAAAATGTGGAGGTTTGCCCGTTTGGTCTCTGCTCAGTTATGACTTTCTCCAATGGGTATAGTCATGTGATTACCAATCCAACAGGGCAAGTTGGCCTTCCATTCCATTCGTAGGTCTGTTTTCCCCCCCTTGATTTGTACCTAATGTCTCCAAGCTTAAATGACGTGATGATCGGTGATTACCTCTGTCATCCGGTGCATCAGACGTGAAGCAATCTCTCATTTTGAGCTCAATAAAGAAATAGATCCAAAAACCACCGATTAGTTTCGTGATTTGGGTTTATATGCGAGGCTGCGTTAGGGTTTCCGTCTTGTGCCGGGCTCTCTCTCTCTTCTCCCCCCCCCCCCCCAAACAAAAAGAAGAAGAAGAAGAAGAAGAAGAAACAATGTTAGGTGAATAGAGTGGTACTTACATTACAAACAGTAAACAATGTAAATATTTCTAATGGTATGTCTCATGTTTGCGAAACTTTGTCACATGTAAAGAGAAGTTCCATAGGAGATGGCACTTGTGCGGAAACGTAGTTCAACTTTCTACCAGAAGTCTCCCTCCCCCGGCTCCCTCCCTCCTTATAAATAGCCAAACTTGGCTCATCTTCATCTCCCATAACTCGCACACCCTCCTCATCGTTGCTCCTCGGACGAAAATGGCATCCAGAACCATCGCAATGCTCTTGATTGCCGCATTCGTCGTGAGCTTCGCTCCTCCTGCAACGGCTCAACAGCTTCAGGACTTCAGACGATGCCTGTCATCGATCAGGAGCGTGAAAGGATGCCCCGTGGAGATCGGCCGTGCCCTCATCAATCCCCAAGGCAGTACTATCGGGCCCTCTTGCTGCAAAGCAATCGACGGATGTATTCATCTGGTGTTCCCTAGTCTCGGCGCTCAATCGATAATCAAGAGCATTTGCGCCCAGGGAGGAGCACCTTCGCCGCCTCCTGGTAGGAAAGTCGTTCTTAATACTATATAGTTTGTCCGTTCACTTGTTCATATGCACAAGCTAAAAAAGAGACCTAACAATAAAAATTCAATGCATATTTATGCCAAGACTACTATGATTTAAGTTTGTACAAGGTGACGGTATGATTTTCCCAGAAAAAGATAGTTGTAAGACTACAATTTAGTTAGAATATTACATCATGCTAATTATAGAAGAAGTCGTTCAATTACTTTCATAGCACATAAAAGAAAATGTCACTTTATGTGCTGTTATCAATCGTATTCTTTTTGTTAAAAAAATCAATTTGTCAACCTTCTTTTGGCTAATAAATTACTGGTGAACCAAAACATATATACAAATCTTGGACGACCGACATAATATTAAAACAAAAATCGAAAAAAAGAAAATCAAGAGTTGGAACGTTATAAATATAGGCGGTTATCATGAGTTATTTGCGGATCGATGTTCCCTAATATATTAGTGCTTGATCAAATAAAAGATGATAGGTAAAATGACACTAGTAATTCCTAAACTTTGGCTCAATATTATTTTCAGACTTTTAGCTTTTCATCATGGTTCTTGAATTTTTCTTACATGTTCAATCTAGTCCCAAAACTTCCCCTTTGCTCAATCTAGTCCCTTAATTATTCCTAAATGTTCAATGTCATCCTTCGGTACTATAAATACATTATGGCCAAGATTTAAAAAAATATTTTCATTTCAATCAAATACCTAAATTAATAAAAATATGACATATTTTTATTGCTTTTTTCTAAAATCTTTTTGATCTTTATATATATTACAATAGTCCTTGTCAAGTTTTTTTTTTTTTTTTGTGAATAGTAAGTGTAGAACCTCATTTAGAGTAGTATGAGGTTGATGTTCTTGCCGTATAAATATCTTAATTTACACATTTAGTTAAATAAACTATGAAACGAAAAAAGTTTACGAGGTGATTTATCTAAAAAATTAGGAGCAATACATAGATCAATACAAGTACGATTATCTAGAGATAAATCAATGTCATTTAACCACTTTAGTGGATGCATATGCAATTATCACGAGCTACTTGTCGGTCATTTTATTCCTTATTTAATTAGTGCTCGGTCAAATAAAAGATGTAAGAAAATCTAACCAATCATTAGATAAAATCAAAAAAGAAAAAGATTTAGTGGAACTACAGTCAAACTACTCTAAAGGCTTAAATTATTAAATGAATGTGTAGCTTAATATCTAATTACTTTATCACAAATCACAATAATTGAGTATCTACACGTCTTTCACATTCTTCATGTTATTTTTGTTGTGCTATTTCCTTTACCATCTTGACGTATGACTGTATCAGAAGTGGCACCTGCCGGAGGACCTGCACCTTTGCCCTGAACGAAGAATGGAGGAGCTGCATCTCCTGTGGGGATTGCACCAAGTCCAGTAGAAATTGAATCGTTACGTCATGACTCTTTGCTCGCTGAATGAGGATTGAGAAGAATATTGTGTCCTCATCAGTTTTCAGACTATTTAAATAAAGTCAAAGAACATGACAACATCAATATATAATAAGGTTTAATTGCTATATACCATAAATTATTCAACCGATGACATCCTTCGTTCGAGTGGTCTATCATGTCCATTTTCATTCAGACTTGTTGGATACTCTCTCCCCGGCTCTCCTCCAAATTGAAAAGATTTTACTTTTTTTGTTGGTTATGACAATCGCGGGATAACAAGCACAGGCCTTAAAATGACTCTGAAATGGCATGTGGCTTTCAAATAATTAATTCAAAAGATGAACGGGATGAAAAATAGTCTAATGTACATTTACTCAAAAAACTAAGTGGGTTTTTAAAGTATTGATACTTCACTCATATTATCGGAGCAACAAGCATGAATTTAAGGTTACTTAAAACGGACAAGAGTATAAGATTGCAGTAGGCTTATCTCAAAGGCTAATTGACTTTAATAATTAACGATATTTTAGAGTTTCTAGCTCTAGGGTCTGTTTATTTAAATTTTTTTTGGTAACATGTTTATTTACATTAGCCAAATAAAAAAGAGCTATTTTTGAATTCCGGTCAAAATTTTAAAAATTGCAAAAAGAAATTTTGTGTAATTTTGCATGTTAACATTTTTGAGTCTTGTGAAACTTTAAGGAGTTTTGGATTAAAAAAAAAACAAAATGTGTGAATCGCAAAATTGGAATTAAACTTAAAAGTAAAAAGTAAAAGTCGAACACCGCCTCGCTTCTCCACTTTTAAACTCTTATCATCCTATTTTCCAGACCTCATGGCATGTGCTCTTTTAAACTTGTTTACACATACAATCTCAGAAAGGATTAGTTCACTTACTAATGAAATGAATACGATAATAAAAAATAAAGAAGGTACATAAATGACGATGCTCAAATGTTGATTGTGGAAGTTTATGCTTATTTCCCTAATTGATAGGCCAAATAAAAATCCAAATGGATGCAAAGAACGAGTTACTAAAAGAACAAAATGATGGTGGGAAAATCCAAACCTTGTCAATACATGCATTTCTCAAATGATTTCAAGAAGTTATAAAACCATTCTTTGATCCAAGAACAAAATGACTTTGATTTCCAAAACTCAACTGGATCAAGCGAAGTCCCAATCTCCAAATTTTAAGCATTAGTCCGTTTTCGTAAATTGTATCGATAGTAAGAGAGCTTGCTCTTGTTTTTGTGATCTTATGTTCAAGCATTAAAGGAGACATTTGATGATTAAAATCCCGAATGAATGCACGAGTTGATGTAAGAGAATGCACTTTTAAGATCATGGAAAAGGCATTTATCAAATTGTGTGAAACTTGGCTTGCATCACACTTAGCTTTATACCCATGAAAAATGTTCGTGTTTTTTCCACCTTACTTTTGACACGAGCATCCTATTTTACCTTGAATAAATCACAATATTCTTTTCGAGTCATATTTTAAAATGGTAATGGAATTTTAATATTTTCCATTATAATTCCAATCACGCATCGAAGATGAAAGTCAAATATGGGGTCCACTCTTGATTAGAATTATTTCTTACCTTTTTTTCTGCCTTTTGTTTGGTATCATCCTTTTCTTTTAATTTGGAACGAAGCTAGTGTCCTTTAAAAAAAAAAGCATTTGTTTGTCATATAGCAAACTAGTTGCTTTGTTAATGAATTGCATATTTATTTAAAGGTTATACTAGAAAGTATTATTCTAAAAATAACCTAATCAATGTAAAAATATAATGAATAGTGGGAATTTGGATTTATTTATTTATTACTGAAAAACGAATGACTTTTCTTTTCTTTCTCATTTTTCTTTTCAGAGAGAGAGAGAGAGTAGAATCCGACCCGCACCCAAGCGCCCACGCAATCGCTCCCGGCCGGAGCCCTCTTCCTCCCCGCGCCGCCGCGCCGCCGCCGTGGTCGACGGTGAACGGACCACCAACTCCGGCGACTCGGCGCTCGACTCACCTCCGCCTCGCGGAATCCGCCGCTTCGTAAGTATCGTCTTCTTCCCCTCTAGTTTTCCCGTTCGGCGGCGGAACCGATCTTCCCTTACCTGCATTTCCCGTAGTCCTCGCCTTCCTTAGGATTTCGCGGCAGTCATTCGATCGGACTTTCGAATCTGTACATCGGATCCTGTGGGTAGCTGCAGGTGGAATGCTTACAGTGCCGGTTGTGTTAATTAGCTAGGATGTCACCACCATCGCCCGCCGAGTTCAATTCGTTCTCGCTTGTATGAACTTTGCCCCCTTTAGTTTCAATCTATGTTGAAGTCCGGAATCGGTACTTTTGTTGATCAGGAGTAGACTATGATTTGCTGGTCACTTCAAAAGCTAAGCTTTCGTTGAACAACTCACCCGAATGCTGTCTATCCTGATAGACATCCCCCTCGAATGAAGATTAGTAGCTCAATGCAGGCAAATAATCTGAAAAGGGTTTAATTTTATTGTACTAAATAGACCAAATCTTCATGCTTTTTGCATTTTCGCTTCGCAAGTTTGGATTTTTTTCTTTCTTTGTGCATTTGTTCATTCTAAACCTGTTGTGGAAATTTTAGTTGTCATTAATTTCACTGTAGAGTTCCAGGGCTCTGTGTGATGCGGTTTGTATCACTATCACTTATGGAGAAAGTGTAGGTTGAAGCTTTTTTCTTCTTCCTCGCTGTTAAAGTTACCATCATTATCTTGCTTGTTTTGTCATACAATTGCCGATCGAAATCGAATTGGTGCTATTATCTCTAGCTGTTGATAGAGGGTTTATGATTTCTATGGCGATCTTCAGATTCTTTCAATTTGTTGAGCTTCCTGATGCCATCCTCTTTTTATTGCTGTGAAAAAAAAAAAAAATGTAATATGAAGATTTTCGGTTGCATAGACAAGGATCGAAATGATGTATTAACGTGCTGTGATATCTTCAGTTCTGGTTTCTCCCTGTTTTCGAATGTTGAAACTTGTGTTGCACTCATTTTATTCAGCGAACTGCTAGTGATGCATGGCTTCTCTGATCTAGCTGCTCCATTGTTAATTAGGGGCCATAGTTCCACTATGCAGGCTAGAGTAATGCTGAATATGAGACAAGCAACAGTGCCACGACACTCGGTAAATCAACTTAGACAGATTAGTATACCTAACATCACTCATATAGGCAATAGCTACATTCTAGCAGATAAGTTTGGTGGGCGTTTTGAAGGAAATGTGCCACTTTCTCGAAAAGTAGTTCGGTTCGTGGCATATGTGATTGTTTTGCTTCTTTTGGTTCAGCATGAAAGCTTTGAAGTTTTTTCCTATTTAAAAGTATGTTGAGCAAGCCAAAAATGAGAATTGTCTTGTATGTGGATAAGTTGATGAAAGTTTGCCCTTGTATTGCAAATTCGTGGCAATATAATGAAGTGTTAAAGACTTAATTGATGAGAGGCTAATAGTGTCACTTGTTGTTTTTCAGCTGTCCTTGGCAGGTGGATGATACATACACTTTTATCTTATGTATCTTTGTTGCATCCACACCATCGGAGCAAAAAGTGAACTAGGATTGTTAAGCGACTCCAATCCGGAACCTCTTCCGGTTGTGTCCATATTCAGATTATCATGTCATGTTGCCTCTAGACTCTTCGGCATGGACTGCAGGTTGAAACCAGATTCCAGTAAATCGAATAGGTGTTAACAGTTATACTTCCGCTGTAAATTTATGTCCCTATTTGAGGTAGCAAATACAGTTCAAAAACAGCATGAATTCTCAAGAAGTGGGCCCCCAATGGAGCGTTTTTGATGGTGTCAAGAATTTCCCACCTACTGCAGAAGCTCTAATGGGAGAGATTAACACCGCCATTGCAAATGTTGAATATGCTCGTTCAAGCGCATTTCTTGAATCCGCATCATCTGTTGGATCGAAGAATAAGGGCTCTGATAATAATGCAATGTCCCAGTATGATGCTAAATTGGCAGATGAAGCATACAGGGCTGGACGTGCGGCCTTAGCTGCTGGCAAGCTTGATGAGGCTCTTTATTCGCTGAATATTGCACTCTCTAAATGCCCGCCCGATAAGGCTTCTGCTGTTGCCAAGCTTCAGTCTCTTATTTCTCTTACTTCTCAGCATCTCCAGAAATCTGCAGACTCAAGCTAACTCTATATTTTCATCTGGCTAATGTCTGGATCGAGCTGATTGGTCATTCAAGTATGCATATACAGATTTTGTTGGACTTTTCGCTAAGTCCATTATGGACTGTGACCTCTTTATGACATAAGCTGTCGTGTGTTGACGAAAAAAGATGAAGCAGAGGATGGAAGGAATTACCTGATAGCAAAGAAGGATATGGGAATCAATATTGGCTGGTAGGCGGGGTCATGAGATTGTTACTATGCTTTCATTGTCGCCTGAGATGTCGATCTGGTCCAGGATCTAAGAGGAGGATACAGTTCTTCATCTGCCGTGGATCAAGAGCTTGAAAATAGGAGAGGAAACTTATGCACGATACCCTTTGCCGAACAACCGAAGAACCTGTGTTGGTGTGTCCATTGGTTACTTGAATGAATTCGCGTAATGACTTGTCCCTTGATAGTTTCATCTCAAGGACATGAAATTCATATGTTCAGAATGACTGGCACTCTGTGGAATTTGCAATTAGATCGTCAAGCTTGTCGTAAATGGAATTCAGACATTGAAAGTGACATGTGACAGATGATCAAATATTCCATGTGGAAACCAAGTCGGCTTTTCGATGCCTAAATTTCTTTGATGGCGAGCTCAAGACTTAGATCGTGGCTTTCTTTTAAACCTTTAAGTCCTCAATTAATCAGAATAAAAGAACCTTCCGTTCTCCATTGACATATGACCAAAACGTGAAGTCATGTTTCTGCACTTCTCCCATTATTGGAATTATCGGTTCTCGGTTGGCTCACTTCTTGACTTGAAACTAAGAACTAAGCTAGTGATCCCTGGTTTAACTAGACCCGACGCCGAACCAGCCTTGTCTTTTTGTTTTCCCCTATTGTAGATATTGAAATATGGAAAATGCATCATCCAAAATCCAAAATTGCTTTCTGTGAAGTGGTTATGCAGGTGATTGCAGAGGTTACCTTGGAACCTATGATTCGAACCTTCTTGTTGCCAGTCACCACTAGTCTGCTGTGAATTGGCACCTTGCTTATGAACTCCTTTTCGCCCTCCCGCAGGTAGTCGCCAATCACATCTGATATCCAGCTCTTTGTATCATCATCAATCAAACTTGGGTACATCTTCCACTGGTACTAATAGATGGAATTTGCAGCCCTCACAGCCCATCGGTCCTTCCATATATCACTGGACTTGCCATCAGCCACTTTCCTCATAGCCCCTGTTTTAGCTACAGATCTCCCCTCCAAGATGCTGCTCCAAGCCCAGGAGGCTTAACCTCCTTTGGGTGCATGCCGAAAGGTACAATGAATAAAATAAAGCCCCCTTTTGTAACCTTACCCACAATGCCTGAGGACAAATAATGATCATCCTTCGCGCCATTTCTGCTAAAAGTGCAGAGTCAAACTTCATGATATCTCTAGGGCCCAGCCCTCCCTCAGATTTGGCTTTACCCAAACTATCCCAGCTTTTTAATGAATTTTCCCTCTCCTCCTTTTGTTGGCCCTACCAATATTTAGCAACATCATTTGCCTCCTCACTCTACATCTTGGGAAGCTTAAAACACGCCATAGAATACGAGGCACTGCATGAGGTACTGTTTTCATCAAGCTTCATCTACCTGGAAGAGAAAGAATGATGTACTTCCACCCTCGAATCTTCTTCAACACCTTTCCCTCCAGAGTCTTTAGTGCTTCAGCTTTTTCCCTTACCCCAAAGAGTGGTGGTAGGCCTAAGTACTTCCCAGGGTTTTGTGCCTTGGAGATCTGGAGAGTTTTGACTGACGTCTTGCTGCGAGTTACTTTAAGGCTAAAACACAAACATGTCCCAACTTTCTGAAGATAGCTTGAAACATTTGTGCCAAGAGACAAAAGTATGAAGCTAAGGAAAAGAGAGCCGCAGCAGTTAAATCTCAATCAACCCATAGCGCTCCACATCGATGGCGATAGTTTCACGTTAACTCTGGGTTTGCTTTACAATGGAGAGAGATAATTAAAGTAAGCACATCCGGAAATAAGCAAAAGCATATGAAGGTTCATTACATCCTCACTTTTTCATTTTCCTTTTTTGACTTTCTATCTTTTATGTTTTTCCAAACTTCCTCAGATTTATAATATTAAGAACAGGAGGAAAGACCCAAAACAGAATTTCCTGAATTTTATACTTAGATAAAGATATAAGTTATTGAATCCAAACTGAAAATCACCAATATCCCTCCTAATTTGAAACATATCCCACTTTGGTTTTTTAGTTATTTTTCTTTTTTCCTTCACATTGCTCTTTTTTGGTTTCTTTTCACTTCCAAAAGATAATTTCTACCTTTACAAAAATATAACAACATTCTACATTTACTTTTTTTATGGGTTCTCTCCGTTTTCTTCAGGAAAACGCATATCAAATTAAATTTACATGCCTTATTCTAATATACAGATTCAATTTAAAGATTCATCTCCAAATAATTTCGATTTGATTTACCTTATCATATGATTTTGGAATTTATCATGTCATATAACGGAGGATTTTGTTTTCAGCCTGCGCATAGTGACGTTGAGAAGTTGCACATAGTAGAAGGCCATTGGGAAGTTGACGTGTGGTCCTCTCGATGTGTGGCACATAATCCACAACCTTTCACAAAGATTAAAAGTAATAGAACTCCCAAAATTGAAAAAGACATAAACAAGTCCTAGTTCAAGTCAAGCGAAAAGAATCCGTAAGTCTCAATACTAAATAAAACTGTTAACACCTCTCATCCACCTTCTTTGTCAAGATCACCCCGTAATAAGGCATCGAGTTTCTACCAAGTGCTCAAACAAGTAATGACGCACAAGTCTAATGATACAAAAATGAATTGAATTAAATGGCCAATGAATTGTTCTCTTTAATATACAACAGTTCCTAATGTGTAATGAGATAATCTTTTTTTTTCCTCAGGTCTTTGGACACAAATAAAAGTCCAAATGGGAGCAAATGACAGGTTATCAAACAAAGGAAAAGTGCAGAGAGAGGACAAACTGAGCAATTGAAGATACCCATTTGTTCAAAGACATTAGGAAGCTTGGTTGGCAAAACAGACAGACGCAGGATTAGGTAAGAACAAAATGGTCATTGATTTTCAAACCTCAACCGAATCAAATGAATATCGACCAACATCACAAACCCTAATCATATGCCCTTCAATCCAATTTTATACTATCTCAATGATTAGAATAATATAACGTCACTTATCACTTATTCAACACAAGATCAAAATAAATTACAAACTAATAGTCTTTTCTTTCGTGTAAAGTATCTTATGACAACTGTCATAGAAAACTTCTGACAAAGTGATCGCGTACCATTGATAACTCGATTAAACTTGGTTAAAAATCACAGCCTGAGTAGTTATTTCAGCTTTGATCATCTTTATTCTTAAGGATTGCAACTTAAAGTTTTCTCATGGCACGCTGCTTCCGCTTAGGATCAACCCGAATTTCACTTCATCAAGACTTGATCACAATGTTATAAATAGAAAAACCCTAGTTCAAATTAAGCACATTTCCAGTCAGGTTACGAAGTTCATTAATGGGACTCTATCTCATGTTATGTGTCACGTTATATATGATTTACTATATCCTTTTTAGCTTGTCGTATCATTGACTTGACCAATCCACTCAATGACAGGTCATACATTTAAAAAGTCATGTGGGCACAATGCACGATTTGATACAAAAAGTGCTGTGTGGGCACCTTAAAGTGAAATGTAAAGTGTAGTGGAGATCACCATATAAAATAAAGTTGGGTGACAAAAATGAAGACCGGCCTAAGGTCAAGTGACGACCTTCTATGGAATTTACTCAATAAAGCTGCACAGATTCTCCATTGCTTTTAGTTTAAAAGGTTATAAGGTTTTCGAGAACATTATTCCCATTCTAAGGTATCCTCCTTTAATGTAATTACAATGATGCTCTCTCAGTAAATTTAGCAAAATTCGTAATAATAGAAGGGGCTGAAACATAGAATGATTTCTATGTCTAGTCATAAGTCAAATGATGTTGTGGCAAGATGATATGTTAGAATAGCCATAGCTTATATTTACAGGTAATGTAGCGGGTGAAGCAATCACATGGGACCATACGTTTTATATGATGAAATTGGAAAGATTAGGTTAGGTTAGGACAGCAACAAACCCCAAATTGAGTAGGTCTTGGGCAAGTGGAAGCTCATACCTGATCCCTTTGAAAAAAAGAATGAGATATCTTCCTATATAATCAAGAAAAGCTTGTCGGTACACCATAAATGAAATGTGCAAAACGTTAGGTCTGGTTCATGGGCCGATCGTCTTCCATTTGTATTGATAACGTTGTTAATAAGATAGGACAGATGCTTTTGAGAAAGAAAATGGAATATGGACCACCTTTTTCATCTTGCTCTTTGTTCTTTTTCTCTCTCTTTTTTTAATACGTGATTGCAAGCTAGAGTCGACGTATGACATGGATGGCATAGAGGTTGTGATAGAAGAAAACGTAGCAATCAGTGTATAGATTTTCACTAATTATGCATTTCCCCGAATTAATCGTAGTTTTTTTCCTTCTAAAATCTTTATCTTAGGTAATTATCTTGTATATCCTAAAGATACCTCACGTACTCTTCACTGTGGTATACAAGGCAAATTTATAATTCTCTTCCTCGTACTATTATCTCAATATCAAATGATTATGAGGAAATGCCCACGGAGTCACTCTCCGTGGTGGTTGTAGCATCATCCATCGCGTCAGTTTTCGCTCTCTAACCAAGCCTGTCGTGCTCAAGTGTTGATTCAAGACTTTTCATTACATCTTTCGTGTGAACAATATTATATTAGAGATTCTTAAAATTTGCTATAAGATATTTCCTATGTAAAAGATAATTATGATATTATTATTGATTATTTATATCTATCAAGATTGCATGCATATCTTTCTTGATTGTACATATCTTGGTTGATATAGATATAGTCATTTCATAAAGTCTATGAATAAGTTGATGTAAATTTCATTATAATATATCAAAATATACATCAATTCCACGTTCTTGTTCTTGTTAAGCCCTACACGCATTACCATTGGACTCACCATCTTTAGACGAGTTAGATCTTGAAATCTTACCGCATCTGGCTACAATGCCCACCCTCATGTGCCTCCGTGCATCAAAGGATCAAGTTGCTCTCAAGAGCCACACACGCTAGCAATCATCAACACCGTGTTCGCTACATCGTCAACACACGGCATCAAACACGAGAAGGCAGGTCATCCGGCCCGTCATCGGACTCATCAACAAATATTGTACGAGTTTCCATTTAAAGAAGTGTGCTGAGTGCTGCTCATATGACTAGAAGGTGGCCATTAGGGCATCATCGTGGCGGTAGCACCACTTAATTTTACAGCCTATATTCCATTCTTTGTCCCAATCACAGTCTCTTTTTGATCACTTTAAGGGAATTTATGCTCTCAAAACTCTCCTCGTATACATCGCTTTCAGTTTTAGCAAGTGGTGGACAACATCTGTAACATTCTTACAATGAAAACGTTTGGTAAAATGATTAGAAGATATCAAACTGTGCCGTGAATAACTCTCTACCATGCGTCGATTGTAAGAATTTTTTCGTTTCCAATTTCTTTTTTGGTATAGACGTGATGTCACCCGTGACATTGAAGTACAGAAAAAGAGGCAAGGAGATTGATTACCTCCGTGCGAAATTAGAATCAAATCAATCAATGGGGTTGGGTGGTTCCAGTTCACCTCCTCCCACCATCGCCCCCAAATGGAATCCTCAAACCCATGCACCAATTGGCCCCACCTATCATGTTTGGACTTGCCAAATGAGTGAATTGAGTTGAATCAGCCCAACGCCCCAATCTCTCTTGCTGGTCTCGTCCCCAATGGGAGCTAATCTCATATCTATCGCTCTGGTCTAATCTTGACCTAGCGAAAATAATCAAAAATCTCAAAACACAAAAACATGTAACCGAAAAACAAAAAAAAAAACTTTTTCATGTTCTTTTCTCTTTCTTCAACTTCACTTTAATGATTAAGAGATAGGCTGGCTATTGAATTTATTAATATATCATACCGTTAGCTTAAAGGTTCCGATTGAAAATTAGTCATTTCAAAGGGACCCATTTAATCCGTTTCGATCAATTTTTATATAATGCAAACCTAGCAACCCATATCAAATTCAATCCACACCCAACACATATCTAACCAGAATCATGTTGCTAAAACACTTATATCTTTAATCAAATTGCTAAACATATTTTCATATTTCACCCGGATCAGGAAAATTATGAGAGAGTGCAGAATGAGTAATGAAGAGTCCAAAAAAGAAAGTAAGAGAAATGACTTGAGTCCCTAAGTTATGAATTCATCTGTCAACCTTTCATGATCATTTACGACTTATTTAATACTCATGATGGCTAAACTTGTTTGCGGAGGTCTAATCACGCCCTCAACAGTCGTCTTCTTCTTTCATCTTCCGGATTAACTCGTAGTAAAGTTCCTCTGTTTCTGATGCTTTCTCTCTCCCTCCTCCTCAAGAAAGCAATGGCCCACCCTCCGAACAGACATTCACATTATTCCAACCTGTAAAGATCCAAATCCTAGAAGCTAACTCCATTACCTCTTTCTCTCTCTCTTCTCTTCCGACAACGCAACTGTTAATGCCCACCTAATGGATCCAACCCATCGCCTTCTCCAGCCGAGGGGAGAAGCAGAAGCACCATTTTCTTGCTCCTCCATTCGCTTCTTCAGGTGGTGAGTTGATATCTCGGCCGTGGGAGATAGGAAGGCCCCGACCCTTGAGGCGGTGGAGACTAGAGACCGAGCGGGAAGATGGGTCGGCGCGTTTCGTTTCTGGGTCTCTGTTTCTGGGTTTGCATGTTCTGCTGCGGCGCCGCTAGTGCTGATTCCCGGGGCTCTTCTGGGGAGGAGGGTACTGTCCAGGTGAATGTCTCCGTCGGGAAAAGTGCCATTGCGGAGATCGACGACGACTTCGTGTGCGCGACTTTGGATTGGTGGCCTCCCGAGAAGTGCGACTATGGAGTCTGTAGTTGGCACCGCGCTTCTCTGCTCAATCTGGTAAAACCAGTTCCTCAGCTGAAATGCTTCTGAAGTCTTATTCTGATAAAAAGAAGGAAAGATGAAACTTCAAAATGGAAGCTTTAATGCCTTCGAACATTACAATACAATGAGAAAAATGTTTCCTTTATTATCTGGTTGATTTGTGTAAGTTAAGTTCATGTGCTTCTTTGGTGTGTGCCCATAAATTGGTGGTGAGTTAGCAAAGCTTGTTGTTTGTTGTATTTAATTTGAATTGAACTTGGGTTCTGTCGAATGATATGTGTAGGCATATCGTAGGTGAGCCATTCTTTTGCTTCTTATTTAGTAAACTGAGCTCTGAATCGCCGTCTGATACTCTGCTTCCTTAATGGTGCAGGACCTCAGCAACAAGATATTACTTAATGCAGTGAAGGGTAAGACATCGATTCCAGGCATTTGCACTTTCAAGCTAATGGAGCATAATTATTCTTGACTTCTTGTTAATTATTATCATTAGTGTAAATTTGAATTGCTGCAGCATTTTCACCATTAAAGATCAGATTGGGTGGTACTCTACAAGACAAGGTCTTATACGACACTCCCGATCTTAAACAACCCTGTACTTCATTTGTCAAGAACAGTTCCACTCTGTTTGGATTCACTCCGGGATGCCTACCCATGGCTAGGTGGGATCGGCTGAATGCTTTTTTCAAGGAATCTGGGTAAGAGACATTTTATCTTGAAAATTTTTTGCAAAAGAAGGAACTGGGAAAATTCCTTTCTTATAGTGATGTTATTCTATCCTTACAGCGCAAAGATTATTTTTGGACTAAATGCTCTTAATGGACGAACAATACAGCCTCAAGGCCCTGCAGTGGGCGCTTGGGACTCAACAAATGCCAAATCTTTTATACGTTATACTGTCAGCAAAAACTACACGATTTTTGGTTGGGAACTTGGTAAGCACATCCTTGATTCTGCTTCCCCTACAACTGTTGACTCTTTCATCGCAACATTCAATTGATCGGGTTATTTCTTTGATGCAAACTCCTGGGATTATGATTTTACTAAGCTTAAATTCCAATTTTCTTGCTGTGTTTGTAATATTCTATACTTTTGCCACAAGTGACATTGAAGCAAGCTCCATTTTTATAGATAATTCTATTTCAATTGTGGCTTCATGAGTGAATTCCGAGTAGACATAAAAGCTTTTTACCATCTGTGATGATGTGGCATGCAGACATTAACATTTCCACCCTTTTGGTCAGGGAATGAACTGAGTGGGAGTGGAGTCGGTACAAGAGTAACAGCAAGCCAGTACGTGTCTGACACAATCTCTCTGAAGAACTTGATACTAGACATTTACAAGGATGTAGAACCAAAGCCTCTAATCCTAGCGCCAGGAGGATTTGTTGACTCACTCTGGTTCAAGGAATTCCTGGACAACACGCCAAAATCCTTGGATGTAATTACTCATCACATCTACAATCTGGGATCAGGTATCCTTTTTAGGAAACTTTGAATCTTAGAGAAACAAATTAACTAGTTAATCATCCTTCATTCAGACAAGTATATTTTTATTGCTTGTAGGAGCTGATCAACACCTTGTCGAAAGGATTCTTGATCCAACTGTGCTTGATGGTGAGCTCGCGACATTTAGCAATCTGCAAAGCATAATCAAAAGTTCTGCGTCTGCTACATCGGCTGTTGCGTGGGTTGGTGAAGCAGGAGGAGCTTACAACAGTGGCCGGGATCATGTTTCAAATACTTTTTTATATAGTTTCTGGTACTTTATCCAATCAAAGAAAGAGACAGCTTCCGTTTTATTTTGTTGACAATATGACACAGACCCTCTTTATGTGGCAATAGGTATCTGGATCAGATGGGAATGGCATCTACTTTTGATACAAAAACATACTGCAGACAAGCATTTATTGGTGGAAATTATGGTTTGCTCGATGCGACTTCTTTCATTCCAAATCCTGACTACTACAGGTGATTTAATAGTCAAAGTCCTGTATCATTTTCGAAATTCCCATGCTTGGCATTTTCACTCTTATCATTTTTTCATTTTTGGTTGGTCCATGAATGATCGTTAATGATGAAGGATTGCGAGAGAAAGGGATGATACCTCCTATTTCACAATTCATGGGGTATTAGGGCCTAACAGCCATTGTCATTAAGAGAAAATAATCTCGTCATATAGTGTGAAGAAGCAGAAAATTATCGATTTTTTTTTTCTTTCTGGGTTGTTGCCAGTAGAAGGATGTTGAATTGGGTAGGCCTGTTGTTAGAATAATTATATAGACTGCCATTCTTCAAGTGCTTAGCTTTTGGAATAACTGGTTATGCTTCTGGTAAGTATGATAGTGTTATCAGAGCCAGAGGAGTAAGTGTTTTTTTCCCATCGTGCTGTGTAGTGGAAGCACTTAGACATAAACTAAGACAATGGCATCCTACATCGATGTTACTGCTAATTTCTTTCTCAATGTACTTCTGGGGACATGATTTGTGCGTTTCAGCTAGGACATAGCAAAAGTATTGAAAACTACATTCTAGTGCAACTTGTTAATAGTCTGCTTTGCTCTGCAGTGCTCTACTTTGGCACCGCCTCATGGGGAGGAAGGTTCTAGGAGCAAGCTTATCTAGATCGGACAAGATCCGTGCTTATGCTCATTGTGCAAAAGCCTCTGTAAGTTTGTTTTTGCATTTTGACCAGTATCTCCTTATATTTCTCGTGCATTAGGAAAAAAAGTACTCTGATTCTTGGTATTTAAATTGCAGAAAGGGGTGATGTTGCTGTTCATAAATCTAGATGGCAACTCCACTGCTGAGGTCACAATTGTTAATAATGGGACCCCGATCCGCAATCATAGACACTACACCTTCGGAAAAGGGATCATTCAGATTCCACAAGATTCCGACGATGAAAACGTGAGAGAAGAATACCATTTGACCCCCAAGGATGGGGATCCGCTTAGCCGAACAGTGCTGCTGAATGGAAACATTTTAGCTGTGAGTACATCCGGCGAAATACCTGCTCTGAATCCTAAAAATGTGAATTCATCAAGTTCAATAGTAGTTGCCCCTCAATCAATTGTATTTGCTCACATGCCATACCACGCCATTCCTGATTGTAGCTGAGAGAAAGAAGGCACAATTTGGTGGTTATATTCCTACCATTGGTTAAGCAGGAGAAATAATATACCAATGTCTTTAACCTACCGGGCTTTTTCTAGTTTATGAGAGATTGACACAGTCAAGCCTTCACATAATGACCGGCAATGCCCAAGTTGTCAGTAAATATGCTTGAGAGTAGTGTAATTTTCACACAAGATAAATTAAAAGATAGTTCTTTAACTTGCTATTCGTTCCATACAAAAAATGAATATCATCTTTTACCATCTCATGATCAGTCTTAGAGATAACATGCCCACGTAAATGATCCATCTCAACTTTGCATAAATTCCACGGATTAGAAGAATCCCGAGCTAAGCAAGATCGAATATCCATTTCATGAACGTGTACTGTAGATAAATTTAAAAATCCTGTTTGGAATGCGTGGTGTTCTCCTTAAATAGACTTCCTGTAGGGAGTTTGACAGCATTTATATACGGAAAACCAAATAATCCCAAAAACATCATTTCATGTGAGAAGGTTGAATCAATAAACCGCCTGATACCAATTTAAGTCAAATGGGTGTTGAAATAATGATCGGCAATCAGTTTGCAAAACTTACAGACACCTCGTTCGATGTCAGTCATGTCAGAGACGTAGCTTGACTCAATGTTTTCATGACAGAGAAGAAGTGACTTCAGTGATGGCCTTGCCATAAAATTGAAAGAAAAAAAAGGTAGCTTCCACAGTCCATTTGACTGTCCGATGTAATTTGTAACCATTTGTCGACCCTCTAGTGAAATTGGTTATGATTTCCTCGTGTCGTTTTTCCCACACTGATTGTGAAACTAGATCAAAATGACAGGCTGAGACCCTCCTCTTGTGTTCATATCTCAGTAAGCGCCAGCCTAAGTATGGATAAAGAAGGAGGTATTGTACGGAAATCAATTCCGTCATTACTTTTTTTTAATTTAATCAATTTAATCATAAATTTTAAACGACTTGTTAATTTATTTATTCTAGTCAATTTTGACCGAAAATTACCACTATGGATGTCGCCATCCTAAATAACACAATCAACACTAATGTGAAATTTCTTTTTCCTTTTCTTTTGTTTCTTTTTTTCCTTCTTTCTTTGCCACTCGTCCAAGCCTTGGCAATGGCCCTTGTTTAGCTTCAAGCGAGGCTCACTATTGCTAGATTTGGCAAGGTGTCCTTTCAAGGCTCGCTCGACCTTGAGTGAGGTCACCCTCACAAAAAAACAATGAGGTTGGCCCTCACTTGTGGCCGATTGCTAACCATCGCTGAGGCTTGGTAAGAATAATGAAAAAAAAAAAAGAAGAAAAGAAAAGAAATTAAAAAAAATGCAGAAATTTCAACACCGACTGTGTCACTGGTCAGCACCTATGTCAGTGATTTTCCGTCAAAATTGGTTGAAATGACTAAATTGTCAAAATGTTTGAGACTAAATTGATCAAATTAAACATTTAGAAATGAATTGACATCCACACGATGAATTGACATCCGCACGATATATTTAAGACTATTTTTCTTTATTATAATTTTCTCGGATTACATACCCAAATTGCTTAAATAGATAACAACATAGGCTGTCGTTTTGATACAGTCAAGTATGCCATTTATTCTTTCCCTCTTTTCGTTTCTACTTTTCAAACCCACAGTGTATATGAGGCAGTTATTTCCTTCTTAATATGATACCGGGTTCTCTTTTACTGTTTGGGGTTCTTTATTTTGTTATGTTTCATTAATATATAGTTGCCAACAACTTTGAAATTTTGTCATAAGTAAATTACCTACATTATCATATATTTACCAAAATTCCAATGAAGTGCCACGAATTCCTTCTTTACTAGTTATCCTCTTTTTTCTTTGAATAACGAGAGCACATTCAGGCTTAGAATATGAGATCATCAGAGAAGATGAGCTCCCCTGTTTCATTGATGGGTATCGGCCTTCTGGCTTGCATCTTCAGCTACTACTCCATATATGCTGATTCACAGGGTCTACCTGGAGGTGCTACTATTCAGCTTAATGTCTCCCTTGGTCAATCTGCCATTGCCAATATCGATGATGACTTTGTTTGTGCGACTTTGGACTGGTGGCCGCCTGAGAAATGCGACTTTGGAACCTGCCCGGTACAGGCAGGATAAATAGCCCCAGATCCAAGATGTTTGAGTAGTTGAACAGTAACTAAAGAAGGTACCTGATCCGAGATTGTAGATGTGCAGAGTAATTGCATCCAAGGATTTTGGGGTCTTGTCCAAGTATTCCTTGAACCAAAGTGCATCATAGCTTCCTCCTGGTGCTAGGATGAGAGGCTTCGGTTCAATACTCTTGTAAATGTCAAACGCCAAGTTCTTCAGACGAACCGTATCAGATGCGTACTGGCTTGCTGCGACTCTTGTATGAACTCCACTCCTACTCAATTCATTTCCTGAAGAGCAAGGGTCAAGATGTCCAACCATAAAATTATCACTCACAGTATAAGCCTCTCATCCTCCTAAAGTCGAGTTCACTCATACATATAATCAGAAATTATATCTAGCTCGCTTCAGTATTATATCATCAGAACTAAGCATGAATAGGATGTAACAAGTAAGTACTCAAATTTACGGATTCAAATGTGTGGCTGCAACATAATTGGAGAAGGAAGCGCTTCCGAAGTCACTATACATAGCTTAAGAAGCAGAATAAATAATGCATCGCTAATTACCAAAATCCAACCAAGAATGTTGTAATTCTTGCTGATGGTATAACGTATCAATGATTCAGCATTCTTTGAGTCCCAAGCACCCACGGCAGGGCCATGCCATCGCGGTATGGTACACCCATTAAGTGCATTCAACCCAAGGATAACTTCGGCGCTGATGAAGATAAAATAGATCACCATAAGTACGCAGTATAATTCTTGCGATAACTTCAGAAACTTATAAACTTATTATACCCAGGATGCTTGAAAAATGCATTCAATTGATCCCATCTAGCCATGGTCAGGCAGCCCTCAGTGAACCCAACCACTGATTTAGGGTCCTTAGTAAATTGACGGCGGGGTTGTTTAAAAACGTCAGTGGCATATAAGACATTGTCTTATAAGGTACCGCCCAATCTGATCTTCAATCGTGAAAATGCTGCAGAAGTTGAAAAAGTATTCGCCATGTGCATTTAGTCCATGGTCTCGCACTCATATATTCACATTGTCAACAACAACTAAGCAGAGGTTTACAATGTTATGCTCCAGTAATGTAAAAGCATAAATATTTTAAACTAAGCTCACCCTTTACTGCGTTGAACAATATCTTGTTGCTAAGATCCTGCATCACAGAGGAGCAAAACATAAAAAGATATACATCGTTTACTAAGCCAGGTTTACCAAACAAAAAGAAAAGTAATAACAGGTTGCATTCTACCCGCACAGCTCACTGAACAGAAGTCAGGATTTACTTAAAACCGTATGAAATTTGTAAATCAACTAAATTGAGCAAGAACACGACCCAACTATAGGTATCAATAATTTCCTGACCAATATCTAAGTCCATAAAGTTGTGAAGCGGTGGTAGTCAATAAGATAAAGAAGTACTTGAACTTGACCAAACCAATTTCTCTGCATTTAGTGGACTACTGTACATGTGCACTCACTCCCATATACGTCCAGTTTCATTTTTGTCTGAATGGAACTTCTCTGGCATGGTGGAGCCAAAACGGCATACCAGATTTAGCAGAGAAATAGCTAAAATATTTAGAAAGCTGCAAAACACAGTTAAGGGTTCTGCTTTGGCTACTTCGGCCGTAGCATGGGTTGGTGAAGCAGGAGGAGCTTTCAAAAGCGACCATGATGGAGTTCCAAATACATTTGTGTACAGCTTCTGGTACTTTTCCTGACACACTGATGAAACAGATGGTCTAGATCTTGTTATACAGAAATAAAGGTCATACACGGATGCTTTTCTGTGAGGACAGGTATCTGGATCACATGGGCATTGCATCTACTTTTGATACAAAAATGTACTGCAGACAATCACTGATAGGTGGAAATTATGGTTTGCTCAATGCAACTTCCATTGACCCAAATCCTGACTACTACAGGTGATTGTAATTGAATTCCATCATCAACCTTTAAATTTCTAAATTCAACATTTTCAAGCTCTTGATGTCTTTTGGGCTGGTTTTGACACTAGCTGATGGGTAAGGACATCTCTTCTTCTCTCATGGTTTATTCATGGTTCTTTTGTTGTTAAATCCTTTACTCGCACTTCTACATAATGGAACCATATAATTTTTTTGGCTCCACCTCCCTCAAAAAAGTCCTAAAACCTACATATTGACACAATTTGGCAGTACATTTAGAAACCAAGCATAAACACGAGCATTTTTGCTTGGCACACTCTCTCTCTTTTTGCAGCATGTTACTGTAATGAGACATTTAGATTCTGATTTCTTCTCTGCAATGCGCTGCTCTGGCACCAACTCATAGGGAGAAATGTCCTAGGAGCAAGCTTCTCTGGATCGAACAAGATCCGAGTCTATGCTCATTGTGCAAAAGCCTCTGGAAGTTTGTTCCGGATCTTAATTGGCTAAAAAACTGGGGTGTCCTTTGAGTTTGTGCTTGCTATCTGATTCAAAATACCCAATATTGCAGAAAGGGGTCAAGTTGCTGATTATAAACCTGGACGGCAGCTCCATTTTGAAGTCATGGTTGTTGGTTTAAAGAATAGCATTCTGCTTTCGAGAGGTTTAAACAATGCAAATAGGAGGGAAGAATACCATTTGACAGCAAAGGATGGGAATCAGCAAAGCCAGACGGTACTGCTTAATGGAAATATATTAGCCGTGAGTCCATCTGGTGATTAAATACCTGAATTCGTTAGGTTCAATAGTAGTCAGTCCTCATTCTATTGTATTTGCTTACATGCCATACCATGTTGTTCCGGCTTGTAATGGATAGGAGATGGAACCCGAATTAGGTTCCTACTATGAAGAAGAGAAATAATGAAATTTGTTCTTTTTCGCAATTCCTCTGTCAATACAAGTGCCTTGTTCTATTCTTTCAGAGAACTACTAGGCAATCAATATTCCTATTCGTGGGTTCAAAGAAATGCAGAATTCAATGTCGAAGAAATTAATGGCAACAATCCTGTACGACTTTTGTGATAAGCCACATTTACGATCGACTTGCTAAATCCTTTAACAGATCTGACTGTCGCCTTCGGAATAACTTGTAGTGACAAACTTGTTGGATTTTGCAGAAGCGCGTGTGTGTGCAAGTGTGTATGAAATATGACAAGGGAATATGAAAAAACTTTATTAAGATAGTTGGTATTACAAATGAGGGAGCATTTCTAGTTTTTTGGCTCTCCTTGAACAACATCAGCTAACTCCTATTTATAGGCGTGAATTCACTGCCATTTCTACCGACTTTGAGTACAAGAATCAATATAAAATTCAGCTTGCGTTCTTTAGCTTCTGCTTGTTGCGGCTTCTTCCATTTTCTGGGTGCTTCTCCTTTTTTCTCCATTTTTCTATTCTCTGCAGCTCTCAGCCACTTTTGTTGACCTTTACTTTCCTTTTGTCTGAAGCAAATTGTTGCTGCCGACTTTGTTCCTTCTCCGTTAAGCATACTTAATTCTTAAGTATGAGTAGTCTAGTGAGTTCTAGAGTTTTCACAAAATGGATCATATTTTAACACTCCTCCTTGATCCATTTTTGTGATACACCAAGCATGCCTCTTAATGTCTCGAATTTTGTTGATGGTAGTGCTTTAGTGAAAATGTCCGCCATTTGGTCTTCAGTATTACAATACTTCAGCTCGATCTCTCCTTTGTTTTGCACTTCACGAATGAAGTGATATTTTATATCAATATGCTTCGTTTTTCCATGAAAGACTGGATTTTTTGATATTGCTATCGCGGACTTGTTGTCACAAAATATTGGTGTTGATTCCATTTGTGGTTCTCCAATATCCCCTCACCGTGTGAGAGGTCCACCTCGTGTGGGAAAACCCTCCACCATGACTATCTCCATCAAACTATTTCCTTTAATTGATGAAACTATTTTCCTCCATATCCATGTTCTTTATTTTTGAACCATCCTATCTTGTCCCTTGTCCATTCTTCTATAAAATATACCATACACTTGCGCACATCACTAACCAACAACTATCATCCATTCCAAAACCATACTTCCGCAGCGCACACACAATCCAAAAATATTTTTTTTAACAAAACTAAAGCAATCCATTGTAGTCTAGATTAGTATATTAGCCTCTCACCTTGAAGAACATGATTGTGTCCACGCAATAAAATCATCCTTTTGCTGTGTCTTCCAACGACAAGGCTGACTAAAATAATCCGGAGAAGCAAACTAGAGGGACTAAAAGTATCGATTATGTATAATTTAATGGAGACACAGTCAATGTGAGGGCTGTGTTCTGTACCTGAAGCTGAGAAGCGAATTCGTCAAATACATTTTTCCACAATAACTCAATTTATTAAAGCTTGTATTGACTGATGACAACCTCGCCAGACAGTTCTGCTAAGAAATCCAGTTTATTTACATGCATGAATCCAAGAGACAAATCCAAGATAATCTTGCAAGTTGTTTCTGATGGGACCCCCTTGCTCCTCCACATGGGACACAATGAGAGTGAAACATATACTTTTCTGGCTGCAAAAATAGGATCTTTCTTCGCAAACTCCTACTCATTGGCAACCGCATTAAAACAAGGTCTCTTGCGTCTCTTCCGAACCTGAACCTGAGAAGCAAATTGGTCAATGGACATTTTTCCTCAAGAACTCAATTTTTAAACTCTATGTCAACCTCAACAAACAGTTCCGCTTTGAAATCCAGTTTCTTCACATTCATTAATCCAAGAAACAATTATAATGTTGCAAGTTATTTCTGGTGGGACCTCTTTGCTCCTCCACATGTGAAACAATGAGAGTGAAACATGGCACTTTGCCGGTTTGACTTCTCTGAACAAAACAAGTACAAATAGAATCTTTCTTCAGAAATTCCTAATCATCAGCAGCCCCGCCCTCTTCCTCACACAGCATTAATTATCATGGCTTGTGAAACAGAAAATGCAGATTCTGTGACATTTCCAGTGGTTGACATTAGCCTTCTCTCCTCAGAAGATGAACTTCAGAAACTGAAGTCAGTTATCAGCTCTTGCGGTTGCTTCCAGGTCACTGTTTCTGAAATATTTCCATGCTTTTTCAGACTAGTCTCTTTGTTTATCTTTGTAGTTACATTTATAACATCAAGCTCAAAAGATTAGATGATGATAGTGATATATATGATGCCATTAGTATTTACATCCTTAGTGGATGTCATGAACCATGACAGATGCGATTCCTTTGGAAGGTCACACGCTTAAATTTGCCACACATTCCAATTTCGGAGAAATATTTCCTTCTTTTACATTGTTAAATGATTGAAACAACCTCACTGCAGATGAGCTACATTCAATAAGCGTTCCACCTTAATTAATCTCCCTTACACGTTTATTAGTTTTCTCCTTTTTCGGTACCTTCCTTTCTTTTTTAAGCTACAAAACATAGACTTTTACTGAAACCCTTGTTCTTTTGATGTCCAGAGGAAAACAAAACCTTTTCTATGTTAGGCGGCTAAGTTATCAGTTGCTCCATATTGCTATACAATGACTTAAAAATCTCAGTGAAGTCTGACTGCTCAAAATTTAAAACAAACGGTTGTATGGTCGTTGCATGCTTAAGAAGTCTTGAGTTTAGTTTCCTGCATTTTCTTTTGCACATTATCGGGTTCCATAGTTTCCCTTTTTCTGAAAACTAATTGTGGAGACGTGTATTCATCAATCGATGGTACTGGCAGTTGTTTTTTTCCCTATAAAGATATGCTAGAGCTTTGAAGTTGATCAGAGTTTTCAACATGTTAGGCTGTGGGTCACGGAATATCGATTGACTATCTTGACAAAGTGCGTGAAGTTGCTCAACAGTTCTTTGCATT
The DNA here is from genome assembly GCA_016097605.1 of Eucalyptus guilfoylei. NCBI lineage: Eukaryota > Viridiplantae > Streptophyta > Magnoliopsida > Myrtales > Myrtaceae > Eucalyptus > Eucalyptus guilfoylei. The sequence goes on along the minus strand of CM027862.1, from coordinate 43,237,914 downwards.
GCCAGTTGAAGAGAAACAGAAATATTCACGAGCTTCGAATGAGGCTGAAGGGTATGGAGATGACTTGGTTGTAAATGAGAACCAAGTTAAGGACTGTTGCTATCGCTTGTTTCTGAAAGTACTCCCAGAAGATCAAAGGAGGATGAATCTTTGGCCCGAAAATCCTGCTGATCTCAGGTATGTCCAAAGGCAATTGCCAACTTGTTGTTTCATGTACCAAAATTGCAATTGTAAATACTCATGGAAAATGAAACGCTTCTGTTTCTCTATGAATTCCTCGCTACATCAACACAATTTCATAAGGTCAGTGCTATCCAAAAATATTGTCTCAAAAGAAGTGAATATGTTGCTTCATTAAAATAGAGAAACACAGAAGAACAACCTACCCAAAAGTCTGGACAAGTAAGATGCGAAATTTGCGAGTCTTAGCAGCAATAGAATGATATTGCATGACTGCTTTATTCCATAATGATGTTATATACCCTTATTTAAATTTGTTCATTCTTTCTTGTCTTTCTTATTGACAGCGAAACCTTGCACGAGTATACTCTCAAGATAAGATCAGTGATGAATGATCTTTCTAAGGCGATGGCCAGGTCACTCAAGTTGGAAGAGAACAGCTTGTTGGATCAGTTTGGAGACCGGCCAGTGTTGGAAGTAAGGTTCAACTTCTATCCGCCATGTTCCAGGGCTGGAGTTTTCGGCGCCAAACCTCATTTAGACAGATCGGCAATCACCGTCCTTTTGCAGGACAAAGAAGTGGAAGGCCTCCAAGTCCTCAAGGATGGCATGTGGCACACGGTTCCCATTATTCCCCACGCTCTCGTCATCAATCTGGGTGGTCTGATGCAGGTACGCATTCTGCATCATTGTAAGGAAAATATCGAGAAAGTTGCATCAGTTGGGTCTGAAAATGCAAACATTGGCGTTGGACACCTATCATTGGAGCAACTGTGTGCGCTTTCCTCACTGCGGAAGTGATTGTCACTATGTATATTCATTTCATTAGATATAGGCATGGAATTTGTTGAACGTCCAAATTATAAGGATTAATAAGCACTGACCTAGCCTATGCGTATGTAGCACAAACTTTCCTAGATATACCAGTCTTTACTACGTTAGTGAATTTGATTGGCGACAAGATCTGCAGGTAATGACCAATGGGATGTTCAAGAGCCCCTTACACAGAGTATTGACGAATGCAAACAAGTTGAGGATGTCAATCGCTGTGTTTGATGAGCCAGAGGCAGAGAAGGAGATCGGACCAGTCGACCACTTAGTCAGCCACACGAGGCCGAGGTTATATAGAAGTGTCAGGAACTTTGCGGCTTTCAACTACGAGTGCTTCCAGAAAGGAAAGGATTCACTCGAGGAACTTCGAATTTGACTTATTCCAATATCTGCTGTCTAGGATGCATGTTGGTGTACATGGCATGAAACGAGTGCTAGTTTTGTGCCCTAAATAAGCATCAGAAGTGGCAAATGTGGACACAAGATGCTCAATAATGTTGTGGTTTCTCAGTAGAGTGAAAGAAACATAGCCACAGGACAATTGTTATCAAAGCTGTAATGTCATCAATAATCATAATCAATATATGTAATGAGACAACCTATGAGACGATACTTCAGCCTCAATGACTAGATGTTCTCTAAAATTTACCGTATAAAGATATTGGAATAATGAATTTTCGTCCCCCACAACTGCTAGACGTGAGCAATGACCTCACTCAAGGTTTTTAAACCCTAATGTATTTTCTATCGATGCAGACAAGCTCTTAACTTGCTGGTAGTTTGCTGAACCTTAAGAAGCATGAAATGAGAAGCAACGTGTCAATGTCTGTCCACAAAAAGGTCTCTCATTAAAGCTTGCAATGACTGACAAAATGTCCACGTCCCTTTGCATGCACTGATGAATCGAAGATAATGAATTCAAGGTTAGGAAGCAAAATTATGCATGGCGGGTCCCTTGTGTTCCTCCACATGAGGAATATTGAGAGTCAGAGAAATGGTCTCTTTTGCCGGCCTGGAGTCCTTTCATCATCCATTCCAGACAGGTACAGATAAGATACTCCTCACCAACTCTTTCTCACTAAAATTGTTAAATCGCGTCATGAGTTTGAGCCGTGCACGAAATCTGAGAGGATTTTCCAGTTTGCTCAAAATGAGGAGTGCCCAGTAATCCAAAGCAAACCAAGAAAGAGAAATGTGAGAAAAAGCTCCATGCCACTGCAGGAGAAAAGAGAATTCCAAAAAGGGGCCACTATAGAAAAAATGAAAAATTTCAAAAAAGAGCTTGAAGTGCTCTTCTTTTTTTTTTTTTCAAATAAGAGTTCAAAACAAACTTTATTACAAATAAAAGCCTGAAGTGTTATTATTTTCTCAAATAAAAACATAAAATAAATTTTGTTTTAAATAAGAGCCTAAAGAATTTTATCTGTTTCAAATAAAGGTATGAAGTAGCTATGTGAGTTTTAAATAAGAGCTTAACTTTCTAGTGATTAATAGTATTTTTGTTAGTTATCATTTTCTTTTTTTTCTTTCTTTTTTTCCCCTTGGTTCTTCTTCTTCCTCTTTGGCCACCGATGATGCCCATAAAGGGCTGACGAGGGTCATCCTCACCCCATTCAGCAAGGGCCATTCACACTGGCCATAGTCAAGGGACGACCTTGCCTGGGCAAGGCTACACTTGCCCTGGGGAGGCCGCCCCTTGCAGCCACCTGTGAAGTTGGCTCTTGCCTACCCCAAGCGAGGGCTTGACAACCCCCGCTAGCGGCCTACGAGGGTGGCCTCACCCCTCAGTGGCTGCTGCTGAGCCCTCATCAACTTTTGTTAGCAATTGCCAGTTAACGTCGAAAAAGAAAAAATAAAAGAAAATTTGGATGAAAATGCCCTTAACTAGTCAGAAAATTTAGCCCGTTGGCAACTTGCGAGGTCACACCCTTATTTGATGGCCTTTATTTGAAATAATTAAGGTCATTTCAAACTCTCGTTTGAAATAAAGTCTATTTCAAGTTTTTAATTATGAAAAGGAGGACATTTCAAGACTTTTTTTTAGAACTTTTCTCATGAGAAAATAATGGAATATTTACCTTTAATTTATGGGTTAGCGAAATCTGCCACAAAAAGGGAAAAAAAAAATTTAGTGGCAAGATATGATCAGTTTTCACATTAATGTTACAACAACAATCGAACCACCATAAATCAAGATCAAGCATAAATAAGCGCCTTCTCAACAGCTCTTGCTCATCAAATTCGAACCCACCAGAAGCAAGATCTCTCTCTATCACTCAGATAAGAACTTGTGATGGCTTGTGAAGCAGATGTTGATGTTCCAGTGAAATTCCCAGTCATTGACATCAGCCTTCCGTCCACCGAAGATGAGCTTCAGAAACTCAGCTCAATCCTCAGTTCTTGTGGATGCTTCCAGGTTTCCACCTCTGCAATCTATTTCGTGCATGTTCAGAGTAGATTTGTGTTTATGGTTCTGTTTATCTGAGGTACAGAGAAGCTTGCAAGCGGGAAGTGACGGCCTATAGTATATTTGCACCGATTCACCACTGAAGATCTTGAAAAATTAGTGGGTGTTGCTTCCTTTTGGTGTCGAGTCCATAACTATTAGTGGGTTGCTTTGCTAATGTGATTTCGCCATAGATTCTTCATGGTCTTCAGTCAAATCTCACTGTCGAGTCAATGCCATTCGGTAAGTTACACTTCTTATACCTAAATTGCATCTCAAAAATTGTTCTTTTATGTAAGTTGTTAACTGGTAGAAAATTGCCCTAATTGCTCAAGAACTGTAATGCAGTTGAAGAATCGACCACAACTAGATTTCCCCTTTCTGACGTTAATTTGTTCTTTCGATTAATGATTAGTAATTTTCAGCTTAATTGTTTTTCTTTCTGTTACATTGGTTTTTTACCGGTTTGGGGTGAGTGGATCAGTTGCATATATGGATCACTCGATTCGCCGATGATAAAAATAATTTGGCTACTACTTGGTTGTTGATTCATATGTTTCCCAGACAATGTTAAGATCAATAAATTTGTGCTTATGTTTAATGACATAAGAGAGATCTCAACTGATCAGTTTCTAAACTCTCAGGCAATCGGTCATGGAATGTCCGTTGGATATCTTGATAAAGTGCGTGAAGTTGCTAAAGAGTTCTTCGCGCTGCCAGATAAAGAGAAACAGAAATGCTCACGAGCTTCAAATGAGGTTGAAGGATATGGCAGTGACTTGGTTGTGACTGAAACCCAAACCAGAGACTGTTGCTATCGCCTGTTTCTTAGAGTGTTTCCCGAAGATCAAAGGAGGCTCAATCTTTGGCCTGAAAATCCCTCTGATTTTTCGTATATGTCTTGCCCTCTATTTATTTTGTTAGTTGATGGACCAAAACTGCAGTTGTAAATAATCAACAGTCTAATTAGCAATAGAATGATATTAAATGACTACTCGTTCCATTTATGATTTATTATCTCGTGATTTACTTCTATTCATTCTTTTCTCTCATTATGATGGACAGTGAAATCTTGCATGAATATGCCCTCAAGGTGAAATCGATGATGAATCATCTTTCCAAGGCCATGGCCAGGTCGCTCAAGTTGGAAGACAACAGCTTCTTGAACCAGTTCGGAGATCAGTCGGTGATGCAAGTGAGGTTCAACTTCTACCCGCCCTCTCCCAGGACTGAAGTCTTTGGTGTCAAACCTCATTCAGACAGATCAGGAATCACAGTTCTTCTGCAAGACAGGGAAGTCGAAGGCCTCCAAGTCCTAAAAGATGGTGCTTGGTACACTGTTCCCGTTATCCCTGACGCTCTTGTGGTCAATCTGGGTGATCAGATGCAGGTAAAGCAATAAATTTTGCATTCAAGATCAATTCCTTCTCAGTTGTTTTAGGTATACGATTCTGCATAGTTCGAAACAATATTAGAATGCCTGGGAGTAGTTTGCTGTCATTTTGGTGGATTCTACCTGAAGCAACCCCTTTCTATTCATGTCAACAGCAAAATGCAGTTTAGAACAGAGGGCAACCAAAGTTAAACTTTATACATTGGTTTTCCACCTAGGCCGATTCAGATTTTTGTGCAAACTGTTCGAGAGCTCTAGTTCTTTGTAGTATGATTATGTAAAGTACGATTGGATTGGTGGTGAACTTGCAGATAATGACAAATGGGATATTCAAGAGCCCGGTGCATAGAGTATTGACAAATGCCAACAAACTGAGGTTATCGGTTGCCCTGTTTAGTGAGCCGGAGGCAGAAAAAGAGATTGGACCGGTGGATTGCCTCATCGACGAGACAAGACCAAGGTTATACAGAAATGTTAGAAACTTTGCTGCTTTCAACTACGAATGCTTTCAGAAGGGCAAGGTCGCAGTCGAGGAAGTACGGATTTGACTGATTGTCTAGAATGCAGGTGCTCTAAAAGTCTAAACGTCAATATGAAACGTAGTTTTGTATTCTATATAAGGATGTTATTGTTCAGACAATGCGTAGTAACCAATGGGGGCATGAATCTGTCTAAAGGAATTCAAAATATAATTTAAATCTCTTTTCTTCTACAACCCAAATACAGCATTACAGCATCCAAACTACATGCCGTTCCTTGTGGAATTTGGCTTGATTTGCACAAGCATCGACGTCCAGTAGCCCCTGCCATTTCTGGCTCGTTCTCGGGCCAGATTCATCATCAACAACAATAATAATCAATGCAGCTTAGCTTGAGGATCGGGTTGCGAAGTGTTCAAAACTTCACACCTCCCTTTCTTTCCATATACCTGGCAATAAAATAGTGATCTGTGATTAACATTCCTTTCGAGTGCTTTGGAAAATTAGGAGGTAAGGCACCGGAGTTGCCCCCGATCATCTGCTGTAAAAAGCTTCGGAGTCTGATAGATTAGTACAAAGGAGGACAGAATGAATATTTCTTGGCAACTTCAAGTGAAGCTCTAAAAAAAATGATTGTCGTTAGACTTGTATAGAATGAGTAAATAAAGGGCACGCTTTTTTTACTATAAACTACCGTGCTATTTGCCTACACACGTCGATTAATCAAACAGCAACTGCATTACAGTAAAAACAGCAGATACTGCGGATGTGAAATGTTGACCAAAGCCTTAATTTTCTGGACTGGAGATAATCTTGATGCTTTCAGTGCATCTGATGTTGTTCGTAAACGAACCTGGAAAGGATGCATGGTTCTATTATGAATGCATGATTCATGGCTTTCCAAGAATCAGAGGGACAAATTGAGAAGATTCGTGTCACTCGCATATAAGACATGACTTAAGCAGTTTCACAGGGAAAAATACTCGAGAACAAGACATTACAGAAAGAATCGATTCCTTACCCTTGAACAATTCCTAGGAAAATTCGAAAAAGAGATGGAATATCAAAACACACAACATCATTTAATAATTAATAATTACAGGGGCCAGAAACCCTCTATGCTGTTTATCTCCCTCACTCTCTTCCTAACCTCTCTCTCTCTCTCTCTCTCTCTCTCTCAGCCTAGTCTAGTCCACAAAAGCTCGGTCACACACAAGCTCATCTCTCGTTTGATCCAACGCCATCAATGGCTCACGATGTTTTTTTTTTTTTTTAATATATTCATAGTGATTGTATAAAACATTATTTCATCATCTAAAAATAGACTCTAAGTTTGAGCATGAGCTATAGCATTTATATTTATAGAGTTTATGTACTAGCTATTACAATAGTTACATGGACCAATTCAAAATATTTTGAATTTTGAATTAGTCCGCTATAGTAATAACTACAATGATAATTACATGAGATATGAATGGAGTAATTCAAATATTTCGAATTAGTCCATTACAATAATAATTACAATAATAACTAAATGATAAAAGCATTAACTAATTTAAAATATTTTGAATTTGAACGAGTCATGTGTTGCTATCCTTAACAAACCCCCGCAAGTTGAAGGTGGTCTTTTGGATGATCTTCAACTTGGATTTGAGTATATCATGGCAGAGGGGTTTTAATTGAGAGATGCCCAATTCCTGTAATAGTGATTGTAGCCATAAATCCGATTTGGTTGAGGAACATGCAATGGTATGCCGCTTTCTAGCTAACCAAGAAATCCGATTTTGACTCATATAAATTGCATAACCTCCTGTTGAGCGTCTATTAATAGGGCAGCCAACCCAGTCCGCATTACTGTATGTGTGGAGTTCTGTGGTGGATTGGGAACTGATGAGTAATCCATGCGAAACAATTTCCTTTAAATAGCATAAAATCCGTTTCACCGCACTCCAGTGGTCTTCTATTGTTTCTTTCAAGAGTTGGCAAACTTTGTTTATAGCATAAGAGATATCTGGCCGAGTTAGGGTGGCATATTGAAGAGCTCCTACGGTGCTCCTCTACTATCACGTCCCAATCCTCGGGCACGCGCCCATCCCTCACCTTGGTCGATTTTAGAATGCGATATCCTAGGACGTATCGCTGACCCTTTCGTTTTCATATGCACATGTGGAAGCAATTATAAATCCCCAGACAATAAAGCATTGGGATAGAACAGTAGGACTAAATTTCAAACTCTTAAAAATTCCACTCTTATATACATTGCAAACTGATGCACATATATATACAAGGTGAACTATTAAGTCCAATTCACATTAAGCCAATTTAAAACAAGGTCTACAAGCAAAAGTGGGGTTCTACAAGCTACGGGTCCCTGTCCTCCTCTTCATCATCCTCCACACTCCAACTGGAGCCTTCAGTAGACCACATCGGACTTTCGAGATCTTCAAAATCCAAGTCTGCTGCATCTAGGGACCTGAAATGGTTATTCAATAACCAATGAGACAACATCTCAGTAAGTTCTACCCCCTAAGACCCGATTAGTAAACCAATACACCTTAGGGCTGCCTATGCACAACATGAGTCAGAAGGCTTACCTTGGCCTCAGATTCCACCTTGCATATTAGCACAGTTCAAATAGGCACCTAAACATTATTTCACGGATCGATATCTCAATCAATCGACCTAGTCGATTACATATCAAATAGACCATTCTTGGTCATTTCAATCAATACTGTTCATTCTCTAAAATTACCCATTGGGTTACCAAGCCAGTATATTAAGATTCATTTTCCTTAATGACATACTAAGCTACCGAGTATATTCATCATAACGTCCATTCTCCAAAATGACATATTGAGTCACCGAGCCATTATAACATGTTGTCCATTCTCCAAAATGACCTATAGTCACCGAGCCGACATTGTATATCGAGTATATTCATCATAATGTCCATTCTCCAAAATGACATATTGTGTCACCGAGCCGTTATGGCATGTCGTCCATTCTCCAAAATGACATATAGTCACCGAGTCGACATTGAATATCATCCATTCTACGAAATGACATATAGTCACCGAGCCGGTATACAACATGATACTTCGAATGTACAATCAATTTGTCATTTTATTCATTTCTGACAAAAATACACGTGCGTGGGCACACGGTCGGTCTTAGCCAAAATATTATAGTTTCCTTTCCACAAATCCCACCATTTTCTGTAGTCCACCAAAATATTTTTGGCACTATCAACCGATGCCCGGTTATTTTTCAATTAATAACCAAAGATTATTCAATTTAAGAATAAATCCTAAAATCACTCATAAATCAATTTAGCATAAAATAAAGCTCAATTAAATAAATAGACTGCACTACAATCATCAGCATAAAATTCCGGTCACCGGCCATCCCGGTTGAATTTCCGAAAAAAATAAGTAATTAAATAATTAATTTCGGAAAATAAATAAATAAATATTAAAAAATCCAATTTAGGCCCGTAATACCTGATTGAAGCTCGATAAAGGTTGGGAAAAATCCCGAGATGCATTCAATAAATATTAGCACATGTCAATTCGCTAATTGCACAATTCAATTGCCTAACATGCATCACAATTATCTAATAATCAGTAATCTATTCTAATCTAATCACTTAATTGCACTTAATTAAATCTAATCAACCCTTAAGCATAATTAGCAAACTAAGAAAGCATTAGTGAGCAAAACTCACTTGGTTAAAAGTGGAGACTGGATCACCGCGATGACGGCGCGACGGCGACGCGACGACGGCCGAAATCTGAATTTTCGGCGGTGTCGGCGGACACTCGGACCGGGCCCAAAGGCCTTGCAAGCCCACAGCAAATTGCTGGGCTTGGGCTGAACTTGCGGTTGGGCTTGGCTTCGTAGGCTTTGCTGGCTTCTTGGGCTGCTGATCTTGGGGCCAGATGTTGGGCTGAAGACTGCAGGAATCACGGGCTGGCTTGATTATTTCGCTGGGCTGAAGACACGGCCCAAGACGCTGGAATTGCTGGGCTTCGATCGGTGGCGTGGAGTTGAGAAAACCGAAGCAGCAACGATGGAAGAGGGTCGGTGGCGCTGGCAGCTGTTCGGTTGCTGACTCACGAGCTGGATTCGTGGACGTCGTGGCTGGAGGCGTTGCTGACGCTTGCTCGATGAAGACACGAGCTGGTGGGAGCTGACAGTGAAGACGTGGCCGCTGACTGAAGGAAATGAAGACTCGGTAAATTGGGGATTCCGTGGGGAAAGCTTCGGTTCGTGGACTCACGTGCTGGCGATGGAGATTCGGTGGATGTATGGGGTCAACGATGGAGCTTCTGTTTCGGTGGTGTTGAACCAGACGTGGCAGCAAGAGGAGCTGAAGCCGCGGACATGGAGCTCGGCAGAGAGAAATCGGTGGATTGGACGCGTGGAGAAGAGGCAGCAAGCTTCGGTCAACTACGGCTTCGGTGGGAGAGAAGAGTTGACTTCGGTGGGGTTCTTTGGTGGAGAGAAGCTTGGTGGGGATGGGCTGTCTCGGTGGATGAAAATGGAGTCAGCCTCGATGGAAACTTCGCGCGGATGGAGTGGAGAGCCGGCGGTCTTCGACGCAACCAATTGAGAAGAAAACCGAAATGAAGAAGGAATGAAAATGAAGAAGCGGCGAAGGAGGTTGGCGTGCACTTGAGACCAAAGGAGAGGGGTGGCGCACGTAGATGGAGAAGCCAGCTAGGGGGAGCAAAAGTCTTAAATCTTAGCCAATACATTAAATGTTTTGGCTCCACAAGCCCACAATGCAATCTCTTTGTCCCCTAAAGTCCATGAAAGATTATCCTCTTGCCTCTTAATAATTTCTTGCATTATCTTCACAAAATAATCCAAATTGAAGTCCAAATTTCCAGCCCCATTCCTAAATTCGAATTTCACAAATTTGAGCTTCAATTTCATCCTTGATTTCTACAAATCGACGTCCAATTTCGATGTAGAAAAAGCCCACATAATTTCTACAGGTCCTCTTCGCCATAAAGCTCAATTTACAAGTCGAAAATCTCTTCAATTCGGCCGATCCGAATTTCCGTTAATTTTCCGCAACGTTCGACACGGTTTTCCATAAAAATCTCGGAATCTCCGAAAAATCTTCTGAGACTGAGTTGACACTCCTAAAATTTATTGTGACATGAAATAATCTTCAATTTCTGAAATCGGACTCGAATTCACGGTTAATTCCCATTCGACGCGTTTTTAGTGTGACCTAAACTATCGGGTAACTTTTAGAAAATTTTAGTGCAAATGACCCATGGTCGATTTTCTTCGAGCCACAATGAACCCACTCAACGCATTGGCGACTCTCAGTTGTCGTGAAAATCTCGAGGATTCAAATACGGACACAGGGTACCAAAACAATAGAAAAATCAATCTAGTGCCGGTCAACGAGAATTTTCCAATTTAGTGGCGACACCCACAATTAGCCACACATCTCAGTCGAACCGACCTATCTTTGATCTCAAATCGATTTATATCTGTGTCGTAATGACCTCTAAAGATAGACACTGTCGAGAAGCCAATTCCTGATCGAATTCTCAAGTCTATTTGCCTTAAAATTCTTAATGACTTCCCCAAATAGTCTAGTTATCTCGAGAGTGATCAGCTCTAAGAACAGCCCTATAAGCGCGTCAATGAAATGCCTGATTTATTCAGTAGAAGACAGGACTGAAAATCTGGGATGTCACATATACAAACCGACATCTTCAAGTGGCTTACCCTGATTGATTAAATTGATATTTGCAGCCATGAGCATGTGAACCGGTTTAACATCGTCCATTCTGGCTTGGCGAAGGAGATCTGTAACATACTTCTGTTGTGATAGGAGGAGCCTTGATGGATGTTTAAGCACCTCGATTTCCAGAAAGTAATTAAGTTTGCCCAAGTCCCGTATAGAGAACTCCTTATTTATGCAGTTGATGGTGTCTTGAATAAATGTCGGATTGGACCATGTAATAACAATGTCATCAACATAGATGAACATGTAAACGGAGAAATTTGGCCAATGTAGTATAAAGAAAGAAGTATTAGTTTTTGATCCGATAAATCCCATGGATTCTAAAAAGATGCTCAACCGGTGGAACCAAGCCCGCGGTGCTTGTTTTAATTCATATAAGTATTTTTGTAGCTTGCATATATGGTTCGACCTTTCTTTATCAATGAAGCCTTAAAGCCGGACCATGTAGACTTCTTCAATCAAGTTACCATTTAAAAATACGTCGCTCATATCCAACTGCCAGAGTTTCCAGTTCTTTGTCATGGCCAATGAAATAACTATACAAACGGTGGTTGCTTTAACAACAGGACTAAACATTTCTATATAGTTAATAGCCTCTTGCTGATTGTAGCCCTTGGCCATTAGGTGGGCTTTGTACCGGTCTATCGAACCATTTGGACATGTCTTGACTTGATAAAGCCATTTCGATCCCATGACATTTGCTTTGGGATTTGGTGGAACCAAAACCCGTGTTCCATTACGCAACAAAGCATTAAATTCTTCAAGCATTGCGTCCCTCCATTTTTCATGTTTATTAGCTTCAATGAAGTACTGTGGCTCTTCTGTAGAACTTATTTTAGTCAAGTTCACATTTGACAATGAATATTTAGTGTATTGGGTTTTGACACAGCCGCATTGAATGGGTTTTTGATTTATGATAAACCGGTTGCGAAGATATCACAATAGCCTGCTGTGGGGAGGCATTTTGAAGAGTCTCATTAGAACCTATACTAGCATTAGACGGACTAGAAACCAATGTGTTAGATGTTGAAGCAGCATTAGTATTTGATAATGTCAGCGATGGTTTTTCAAATGTGGGCAGGGAGGTGTTAGAGGGTAGGGTAGAAGGCAAGACATTACCATTAATACCATGGTTAGCGTAGGAGGACATACCAGCCGTGGGGATCATCAACCAACGATGTGATATTGAGGCTATTTTAGAGGAGTGTGAACCAACTGTGGCAAATGGAAACATATTTTTAATAATATGAGCATGTCTTGCAATATACATGGGTTGAGTTTTGTAATCTAAACAACGGTAACCAATATGCAATGGACCATATCCTAAGAATACACATCGAGTAGAATGGAGTGAAAACTTATGCGAATTGTATGGCCTTAATAAAAGGGAAAACAACACAACGAAATATTTTTAAAAACTTGTAATCCAGTTGTTGATGGAAAAGTGTTTTAAAAGGTGAGATATTATTTAAAAGTGGTGTGGGTAAAATGTTAATAAGGTATATTGTGGTTTCAAAAGCATAAGGCCAGTACTTAAGGGGAAGAGATGAATGGGCCAATAACGGAAGACTAGTATCAACAATATGGCGAATTTTTCGCTCAGCTACTCCATTATGCTCGTGAGTGTGTAGACATGCTACTCGATGCAGAATTCCATTTTCTGAAAAAAAAAAAAAAATTTATTCAGGGTTCTGTATTCCTAACCCCAATCAGACTGTACGGCTTTGATGGGTTTTTCAAATTGTTTCTCAACCATGGTCTTGAATTTTTTGAAAATGGAAGGGACCATAGATTGACTTTGAATAGGATAGTACCAAGTATATTTGGAAAAAATTATCAACAAATATAACAAAATACTCATAATCGGAAATAGAATCAATTGGAGCAAATCCCCATACATCAGTAAAAATTAAATTGAGAGGTGCTTTACTAATGCCATGAATTGGGGTAGGGATGTTTTATGAGATTTTCCTAACAAACAAGAAGCACATTTATTAAAATCAAATGTAGAACATGGCAAATTGTTTGAATGAATCAAAGAGCGAACTTTGCTTTGTTGGGGATATCCATTTAGGCGTGCCAGATGGTGGTAGTGGCAGAAGTATCAAGTGATATGGTGTTGGCAGATGGATATGTGGTATAAAGACTCGGTAGCCGGTATAATCCATCCTTAAGCAAACCTTGGAGTAGTGGTGTTTTGGTCTGCAAACCCTTCATAACGAAGTGAAATGGATGAAACTCAAAGAAGCAATTGTTATCACATGTAAAATTGTGTACAAAAAGCAAATTTCGTGTAATGGTAGGGACACGAAGGATATTTGAGAAAGTAAAAAATTTGTTAATGGGATTTTTAAGAGTGGAAAAATCGACATTAACAATGTGGTATAGAAATTTGTAGATTGGCAATGTTAGGTGTCACTTGGTGAGTAACTACAGTATTCGGAAAGCAGTCTTGTTGCGATGGGGTAGGAAGAATCCTAACCATATTGGCAGTAGGTTGAGATGCACTGTTGTTAAACTACGAATACCTAAAATAACATTTTGTAGCCGTATGGTTAAATTTCTGACAAATTTGGCATCGGTCTTTCTTATTTTTGGATCGATTGCCTAGGTTTCCATGATTACGATGGTTGCCTTGCCAACGGTATCGAGGGTTTTGGGTGGTAGATAGTTGGAAATTGGAAATTTGTTGTGACTGAGTGGTAGGGATGGATAATGGAGGGGTGGAAGTGGTAACATTTGCCTCAATAGGCACCGTGGCAGATTTCATTTGAAACTAATGATTGAGAAGCAACCAGTGGAGTTCAGGAAAAGTTATTGGATCGGGTTTTGTAGCCAAAGCAACAATAATGTTAGTAAAATCATAACCAAGATTACAGAAGATGATGGCATTTAATTCTTCATTCCCTAAAGGTCAATTGGCAGCAACTAATTGATTTGAAATGTACTTTACCTTGCGGAGATAAGTGGAGACAAACTTGTCACCTTTGGATGTACTCTGGAGTTGCATATGAAGCTAAAGAATGCTTGTATGTGATAGAGTTCCAAAGGCAGTTTGTAGAGCCTTCCAGACATCAGCAGCAGTAGTTAATCCAATCACATAGGGTAGAACATTGGGTGAAAGATAAGATATGATCCAACTAAGAACAAGTTGGTCTTTATGAATCCATTCATCATATGTAGGGTTTGGTGCAGCAATAGTGGAGTCCGTGGGGTGATGGTTGAAGTGGGATAAATAATTGTGCCATCAAGGTATCCCATTAAGGATTTGGCTATGAAGCAATATAGGGTTTTCCATAATAGAAAGTTATTACCAGAAAGTTTGAGGCTAAGGTGGTGTTGCATAGCTAGAGTGGAGGTGGGAGATGACATCGTGAGTAGGAGAAGTCAAAAAATGGAAGAGAAAGAAGGAATAGCATAGGTGTTTTCAAGGATCTTACAACAAAATATTTTTAAAAACTTGGACAGTAAGGAGTATTAAAGGAAGTCATATTGCTGAAGGACGCAAGAGAGAACACAAACATTCTGAATTCCAAAGTTCACAAAAGTTTTGTCTCAAATACTTTCGTCTTACTTTAGCTAAACATTGTAATCTGTTAGAGGTTGTGAGTGTGAGATTAGCAAATCTTTCACACAAGCTTGACTAGCACTTACTTAGTCCTTATAACCTTCGATTGATTCATACCGGTAGAATCTAGCCAATAGGCTGTTAGCATGGGAGAATAAACATAGACTTGTCAAAGTCAAACCACTATAATTCTGTTGTGTGCAAATTTCTCTATCCTTAAACTTCTATTTATATTTCTATGATAATTTATTGCACATCGGTAAGATTTGAACACAGCACAGTTTGTCATTAGATGTTGTCTTATTGCAATATCGTTTTAATTTGTTTAAATTCTGCACTATCATCTATTCACCCCCTTTAAGTGATTGATCTAGTTCGAAAAGAGAGAAATAAAAAATTTTTACTTCCCATTTCTATTTCAAACCAATTTCTAGACTAAATATTTGTTTTAGAAATAAAAAAAAATGAAATTGTATTATCAAACAAATTTATATTCCAAATATGTTCCCAAAAACAGAAAAATAGTTCTAGCCATAAATAAAATAGTTATCATGCGCACCTCAATTGTTTATCCCATCCCTGGGCTTGAGAACAGCCCGAAACGGGCCTTTAAGACTTGGGAATGACCCCATCTTAATCATTGACAAAATCAAAATACAAATGCAAAAACGAACCAAGAGATACAAAAGAACTCCAACCGAAACAAAATTTATAAACGAATTATATGTTATGAAAAAAAAAAAAAATCAGTACCAAACGAGTTATAATTAAAGCGATCAAGATCAAAACAAAGCAAGTTATAATAATGATCTAAGCATACTAACGGAATACCACTGGTCGAAATCAGACATGGAGAATTCTAACTCGAATTAGAATGTGCTCGAAGGACGAATCATGCCGTACTCTCGGTTTGAGGCTGCAAGCGCACTTAGGGGCTGAACACTTGGACCAAATTGAGAAGATGGTCAACAACTACTGACGGTAGATTGTCTCCCATCATAAATCAATAAATTATGATTTTATAGATGACTTATAGAGGTTGGTCTTAGAAAAGATGAGAAGTTACTAGCGAAGAATCCATCGAAAGTTTAGCAACCATCTAGACCCTTACTTTTTTAGAACTAAATATATTGTACGGATATCAATTTAGTCCTATAATTTTCAATTTTACCAATTCGGTCATTATATTTACATGAATTACATCATAGTCCTTTCGACAATTTTCGCTAAAATCGCTGAGGTGACAACCTACCATGTAAAACGATCGGTGATGATTGGACAGCAACGTCAGCGATTTCCGGCAAAAATCGATCGAAAATACCATATTAGAATCTCACATAAAAGTTTAAAACCGAATTGGCAAAATCAAAAGGTTTAGAAATGAATTAGCATCTGTATAATATGTTCAGGACTGATTGGATAATTTTGCCCACACATTGCCCGGTTAACTTGCAAAAAATAAAGACTAGATAAAAGAATAGTTAAAAAGGAAGCTCATGTGTCTTAATGCAATGAATTGGGAAGAGTCAGCCAAAAGCCTCTGTTTGCACCATGCGAGGATCGTAGGGTGACATAGTATGCGATGAGGCGAGAGTTGAAATAGACAGATTCATTGGTTAGGAAGCGCAATTACGTTATCCTGGCTCTTAATAGTGACATTTACAAGTGATGTCCACGCGTCCACCAACATACATAAACATAGCAAGCAATCTCACGTAACCATCCACGGGTAATTTAAGAATCAGGATGTATTGGTGCACGTTGGAGAAGTCAACGAGGAGCTGATTTGCTAGGCCCTCTCTTTTGGTGACACATCTCCTTACTTTCAGCGATTTGCCTCTTTATTTTATGAATTACTATTTGGTCAATGACTGTGTTAAAAACATCATTACACAAAGATGCTGACATATATGATTTTCAATTTTGGTGACTTAGCACTTTAATTCCATTAATAAGTGAAATTTTCCATTTTGTGACTGCTCATGTAGAAGACATTTTAGGCCGATGGTATGCCTTGTATAAATCATTACTTAATTTCCTATAAACTTCGAAAGAAACAGGCTCAACAAAGTAGAGATAAAAGCTTTATTTTTAACGTTAATACCACGAAAAACCCCAAACTTATACATATCTTAATCTCTTATGTCATTATTATTCATCATTGATTTCCCCGGTAATTTCTTATCCTCGCATTTGACTTGAATTACAAGATCCAATAGTTTCCCGCATCATTTCTTAACAAATAGTTCATCCTCTAGTATAACTTGATTATAAAATATGTCTAAGACCTTGGGTTAAGGTTGAGAATGTATTTCATTAATGTATCTTAATCCAAAAAAAAATAGTGCAACTTCCCGACTAGGTCTCATCTCAACTTCTAGATTTGAGCTCTTTTGGAATTTGAAACCTTTTGATTTCCTTTCAATTTCAATATGATATTCAAGACTTCTTATTCGACACAAGGTACAAAGTGGAGGGTACGACAATACTGGTATGAAGAGGAGATGATTTAAGCACGAGCAAACAATCCAAAGGCGGGATTGATGGTGCTGAAGCCTGCATCCACCGCCAGATTATGGCCACTGATGTACTCGGACTCATCACTCCCCAGATACACAGCAGCCGTCGCCACATCTTCTTTCTGTAGACTCACCCCGTCCAAGTTAGAATACACCCGGACTCCTGTACTCTCGTCGACTTCGAAGAACTCCGCCGTGAATGGCGTCAGAATGAAATAAGGCAAGAGACAGTTAACGCGAATTCCATACTGCCCAAGCTCCGCAGCCACGTTCCTCGTGAGCCCCACGACGGCGTGCTTGGAGCTGGTGTACGCATGGGATGCAAACCCGCCCTCGCTCGAGCTGATGCTCCCGACGTTGATGATGCTTCCGCTCCGCAACGGGATCATGGCTCGAGCAGCATGCTTGGTCCCTAAGAAGACACCCATCAAGTTCACGCTAATCACCATCTCGAAGTCGGCCTTGTCATTGTCCAATATGTTGGCCTTGGGCGGGTCGCTGATTGCAGCATTGTTCACCATTATGTCCAGCTTTCCATACTTGTCGACGGCAGTGGCAATGGCGTTTTCAACGTTGGACTCGATTGATACATCGCAATGCACAAAGGATGCAGTCTCGGCCCCCAGATCCACGCACACCGACTCACCCAAGTCGTCGCGTATGTCGGCTATAATGACTTTAGCCCCATGCTTCGAGAAGAGCCTCGCGGTTGATTCTCCTATGCCGCCCGCCCCACCTGTGATCACTGCCACCTTTCCCTCTAGTCTGCAAAAACCTGTGCTAATGAGCCACACAATCTAGTTTTACATGAACAAAAGAAACCAAAACGAGAGCATTTCCAGCTTTGATAAGCAAAACTCTACTCTTTAAGGTAATGTCCAACATCTTAAATCGTACCCACGTTGCCAAAGCCACCTGAATGACCAACTTTCTCATCGTTTAGAAAGAATCTCTTTCAACGTTAGTCCTAAAGCAAAAGAGCAATACCTTCGTGCTTCCTGGGGGAGGAGCGTTGTGGCCGGCATTGTTTAAAAGATTGTTTTGAATAAGGCTTTTAGCTACTAGCAAGTGGGTTTTCGTATGATCAATGACAACAATCAACCTTCTCGTTATATAGACTTTTTGGGGGTGGAGACTTAACCCACTCCCATTGAGTCAAAGGATTCATGTGTAATTTCATGAATAATGAAAGATCAGGGGGCTACTCTTGGCGTGTGAACACCATCCCAAACACACCAAGTCTTCACTCGTCAGTATCATATTATACAGTGGGTTAATACCACGAAAAACTCAAAACCTATATATCTGTTAGGGGTGTGCATGGTTCGGGCGGGCGGTTCCCGACCTAGAACTGGGAACCGGTCCGGTCCGGTTCCCGGGTGGATCCATAGAAATGGTCCAACCTCCATGCCTTCCCCTTTTCGCCGTCAACCAGTTGCGACCCTTGCTCCGCTTTCGTCTCGGTTACCACCACCATCTTGGCCACCGCCTCCGTCGTCTCCCACTCCTCCCTCGAGACCGACAATGAGGAGGACAACGGGGACGATGAGCCATTCTTAGACCTAGAGTTCGCCCGTCCCCAAAGATGAGGATGATGCGGAGAAGCCTGAGGAGGGGGAGGAGGAAGAGGGGAGGTAGAAGCGGGACGAGCCCAACAACGAAGAGGACGATAGTGACAGTGAATGCGGAAGTGGCGACGACGTGTAGAGAGAGTTCAAGTTCGAGGGAGGAAAAAAGAATTAACTCACTGTTTCGCCGAGTTCGGACTAGGACTCAAAGGGAGATGAGTAGATCCGGAGGTGAATCGGAGAGGAAGAGGGAGCTCGGGGAGATTTTGAACTGAGAGAGACGAGATGAAGTAGGAAAGTAGTGAATTGAAACAAGATGGTAATTGAAGCCCTAAATTTTAGATTTGTTAATTTCAAAATTTTTTAATATTAAAAATTAATATATTATTATAATATAACTGGTCCGGTCCGGGTGGGCGGATCCGCCCATGGAACTGGGAACCGGACCGGTATCCACCGGTTCCCATAAATTAGAACCGGGAATCGGACCAGTTCCCTTAAGAACCACTGGTTCCGGGCGGGTCCCGGTTCTTTTGCACACCCCTAATATATGTTATAAATTTACCCTAAATTATTGTTGAGACCACCAAAAACCCTAAACTGATACATCCGTGACAAATTTAGTCTCTGTTAGTTTCCGTTAAACCTGTCAACTCTCATTTGTCATCTAATTCAGTAATTTAACGGTAAAATTTAACAGAAACTAGCAAATGGTAAATTTGTCATAGATATATCAATTTGAGATAAATTTGTCATATGTATATTAGTTTGAATTTTTTCATAATATTAACCTTGATTGAAATATGATCAAGCAGCCTTTTTCCACCCTCTGATATCAACTAATACGTGTCTGTATCACCCTATGATGTTTCCTCTTCGAGCATCTTTCACCAGCCTGTGGAATCTGTCGTATCAAAGATGCCTCTCGCAGATTAACTAAGGAGGTAACGTACCAGGGAAACCATCCGAAGATATAAAGACAATCTCCCGCTTGTTGACATAGTGCTTGAGGTCTTAAAAAAAGTTCTTTGACAAGCATATTGATAATTCGCAAACTCTATTAGCCAAAAATAAACAGTGACGTTGATATTCATATGTGTTCTTATCATACAAGAAAATGTCATAATACAATTTTTCTCTTTGAATGATCTTTTTGTGATGTGTAGTTTTGTTATCTACTAGATAGAGCTCTCCATGCACTTGAGCTTCGTTGATAAATACAAAGAAAGCTGACAGGATGTGTATCATTACCGGTGAAAGGAGCATAAGAAAATTCAATGAAAAGAGTCAGGGTTTTATCACTCGCCACTTCTTACATTGTTGCTGAAATAAGAGATAAAACATAATGGGATACTACCTTTACCAAAAAAAATAAACATAATGGGATACTAAATTTTACAATATTCAATCAATATGACATATTCTCATAGAGATGAAATCTTGCTTGATAGGAAAGCAATCCCCTTATTTTTCAAAAGATAGTGATCTCCCCGCAGCTTGACCCTTACCAGATTTAGCGAGGGTGAGCCTCAACCAAGGTTGATGAGGCCGCTAGTGAGGTCGACCTCGCCAACCTAGTGAGGGCGAGCCTCGCCTAGTGATGACGAGGTTGAGTGTTGCCAATGGCCAGTTGCTAGCCATAGCCAAGGCTTGGTGATTGGCCAGAGGAAGAAGGAAAAAAATAAGGAAGGAAAAAAATAAACATAAAATCATAAAAAATTCAGAAAAATTATAAAAATGTAAAAAAATTATTTATGTTAACATCGATCACGTCACATAGGAAGGCCAAAGTAAAGCAAACTAGCATATCAATGATTTCCGGCCAAAATTGGCTAGAATGACTAAATTGGCAAATCGTTAAAAAGTTTAGAACTTAATTAGCAAGTTATCAAAAGACTTAGAACTAAATTGGTATAATTAAAATATTTAGAATTGAATTGACCACCATATAATAGGTTTATGATTTTTTTTGGATAATTTTCCCATGCGAGATGAGTCTTTGTTTACCTAGATTTGTATGCTTCAGTTTCGACTTTTGACAACATATGAACCCATCACGCCCTTCTAACATGGAGGGGGGAGATGGGGAGTTCGAATCTCCACTTTCTCCAGTGGGTTGGGGTGGGGATGATTTAGTTTTAAGAGTGGGTTTCGACTCCCACGTCCTGCAAGGAGGCATAACAAAAGTCTGAGAGTGAGAGTTAGAATAGGAATGGGTGGGACCGACAAAAAAAAAAAATTGATGATAATTACGTAATTAAGCTGATGCACGTACCTCTCACATCCAAAGCGTGAGTCCTGATCACCGAAAGTTGATCACTAAGGAAGGTTTTGCTTACGCATGCACCTCTCACATCTAAAGCGTGAGTCCTGATCACACAGAGTTGATCACTAAGGAGGGTTTTGCACGCGCAAGACAAGACGAGTCTTTGCTTATTCTACTTCTGCCCCAATTTAAGCTGCTTCATTTCCGACTTTTGACCACATATGAACTAGTCTTGCAGTGGCTCAGGTTGATGATTATTGGAACTTGAATTACGCAATTAGAAACCATTTGCGATGAGTCCTTATCATAGAAAGTTGATCAATAAGGAGCGTTTTGCGCATGCAACATGAGATGAGTTCCGCATATGAACTCGTCATGCGATGGCTTACTTGATGACTATCGAAACTTGAACTTGAATTACGTAATTAAGTTCGCGGTACATACCTCCCATATCTGAATCCTCAAATTCTGGTCCTAAAAACATTTTATAATCTCGATGATAGTTCAAATTTATGAAATTCTGGGAGGGACCAAGTATATTAATAAGGTTGCATATGCTTATTAAATGCGTAGGATGTTTTTTTTTAACACATATCAACACATTTGTTTTGATGACAAATTTGATGGATTTATTTAGATTGTTAAGTCCGTGTCATAGGGTGTAAATTGCGAAGTGCATAATTAATTAATTGGAAGAGGAGAAGTTTGGAAACACCCTCTCGAATTTCACGTTTTTATATAGTTTTTAGGTCTGAATTTAGATTAGGCTAACTGAGTACGAGTGTCTATTCTACGCCGCCACATAAATATGTCATGCTCCATCTGATCGATAATATATTCTCTAGGATATGGCATATGCTTATTTCTATCATTGATGTTATCTTTCGCCTCTTGCTCATATATTTATTAGGGAAACCTAGAAGCATTTTGTGTGGATGGTGATGTTGTGCACTCCATGTTAATAGGTGATCCAATCAGGATATGCTTTCTTTTAACTGTGTTTCATATGACCATGAGGGCCTAGGCTGCGTTTTGTCGTCTAGATTCAGATTGGGGTAATAAGATAAAAAGAGATTTAAAATCCTCTTAATATCCCCAGATTGTAAAAATATCTCATCATATGTTTGTTGTAACTTAAAATATGATTTGAATCTTTGAAAAAAAAAAATCTTTTAAAATCTGCCACATAGAGTAAATTTGAAAATCCTTAAAAAATTTTGAAGGTCCCATCTTCGATTGGCTCCCCTTGTACATGACACAAGTTCTAGACGGCCTTGTGAACAGCAGGAGGCAATTCCTGTGGTCGTGCAACCAGACTCCACAGCCGAAGAAAACAACTCCTCCATCCCAGAGGTCAACCGAGGCTGGCGAGGCCCTTGATGAGGTCGACCTTGCCAGCCTAGTAAGGACGAGCCTCGCCCAAACGATGGTAGGTTGAGCCTCGCCAATGGCCGATTGCCGGCAATTGCTAAGGCTCAATGATTGGGCAAAGGAAAAATGAAAGAAAATAAAATAAAAAATTCAAAATATATATGAAAATTTAAAAAATGTAAAAATTGTTCATGTCGGCGTTGGCCATACCATGTAAAATGACTTATAGCAATCTCTTACAAAAATTGGCCCAAAATGACTAAATTGACAAATCATTAGAAGATTATGACTACATTAACAAATTATCAGAATGTTTTGGATCGAATGATCAAAATTAGCACAATTGAAAAATTTAGAACTGAATTGACAACTTGCTAAAAACATTTAGATCTAAATTGGCACAATTATAAGGTTATGGCTAAATCGGTCACCATACAATAGGTTAGAACTTTTTAAATAATTTCTCTAGGTAAGAAGAGTCTTTATTTATTCTACTTCTACCCAGATTTTGTATGCTTCATTTCCAACTTTTGACAGCATATGAACCCATCACGCAATGGCTCAACTTGGGCTCAACTTGATGTTCATTACGTAATTAAGCTTATGCATGCACCTCTCATATCTAAAGCTTCCTGCATTGGAATTTAATTCCTAGCTTGAGCTAGCTCTTCTCGTGGAATAGGTATCGATATTCTACATAAATCTCTAATGTCATTATTGTTAATCATTGATTTCTCTAGTAATTTCTTCTCCTCACATTAGACGTCAAGATCCATCAGTTCCCACATCATTTCTTAACAAATAGTTCCTCTCCAGTTTATAAATAACTTGATTATAGAATATGTCTTAAGACCTTGGGTTACTGTTGGGAATGTACTCCATTAATCACCTAAATCCAAAAAAATGGTGCAACTTCTAGATTTGAGCTCTTTGAAATTTGAAACCTTTCGATTTCCTTTCAATTTCAACATGATATCCAAGGCTTCTTATTCGACATAAGGTACAAAGTGGAGGGTACGATAATAGTGGTACGAAGAGGAGATGTTCTAAGCACGAGCAAACAATCCAAAGGCGGGATTGATGGTGGCGAAGCCTCCATCCACCGCCAGATTCTGGCCACTGGTGTACTTGGACTAATCACTTCCCAGATACAGAGCATCCTTCGCCACATCTTCTTCCTGTAGACTCACCCCATCCAAGTTAGAATACACTCGGACTCCTGCACTCTCGTCGACTTTGAAGAACTCCTTCGTCAATGGCGTCAGAATGAAATAAGGCGAGACCCAGTTCACGCGAATTCCATATCGCCCGAGCTCCGCGGCCACGTTCCTCGTGAGCCCCATGACGGCGTGCTTGGAGCTGGTGTACGCGTGGGACTCGACCCCGCCCACGCTCAAGTTGACGCTGCCGACATTGATGATGCTTCCGCTCCGCGACAGGATCATGGCTCGAGCAGCGTGCTTGGTCCCTAAGAAGACGCCCGTCAAGTTCACGCTGATCCCCAACTCTTTCTCACTAAAATTGTTAAATTGTGTTACGAGTTTGAGCAGTGAATGAATTCTTAGAAGATTTTCTGGTTTGTTCAAAATGAGGTGTGCCCAGTAATCCAGAGCAAACCAAGAAAGAGAAATCTGAGTAAATGCCGATTTGGATATTGTTCCCTGATTCCAACAATGTATGATATCTTTGATTATTTTGAATGATTTGATGCTTATCCTTTAATTGTTTTATTTATCCCGAAAATACAAAAAAGATTGCATTTGCATATCATGTAGATTATAATTAATTTCCTAGATAGAATTGCATGCTAGAATAGTTAGATTCTTGTCTAACTATATTAGAATGTCTAGGTTAGATGGTATCTTGGAATTAAATTGCATGTTGAGATAAATTTTTTAAGTTAAGATAGTATTCAGATTAGTCTATTTCCTAGCTTAAAATAGATAATATCTCACTTTAGTTAGATTTTTATATTTAGCAATTTTTAATTTCGAAATTAATAAAAAAAACAAAAATCATCATGCATATGTCATGTAGAATTAGGGTATCCTTTGTACGTCATTGCATATTAGGATAAAATTGCATATTTCATTTTAAGTTTAGATTGATTTTTTTTAGATAGATTGCATCTTAGATTAGAAATTGCTAAGTTAAGATAATATCTTAGTTTAAATTAGGATTTGGCTTAACCTAATTCCTAATGCAAATTGAATAGAATCTTAATTTAGCTAGATAATTTTCACATTTTTCCTAATTTCAAATTTCATAAAAAATGCCAAAAAATGACTTAGAATAAATTAGTTTCAATTCCTATGATAGATTGCATTCTTTTTTTTTTTAATAATAAAAAATAAGAATAAAAATGTCATCGCATGTCATATAGAATTAGGTTTAGTGATTTTTGCTAAGTCCATTTAATTAGAAATTGCCTGTCATTAGAATTAGGTCATTTAGTTATATTGCATCGCATAAAGCATGATTCTCATTGATTAAATGAAAATAAAAAGAAATTGCGTGTTTATTAGAAATCATATCTAGGTTTAATGATGTGAATTTTGATCTAACAATGCATATGCTTTCGTTGCTACAAGGTAGGTCCCGTAATTTATTCATTGCTTTCTTAGGTGTTAAATTGGTGGTCACGTGTTAGGGCAATAGATTTAAAATCAATCCAAACTGCCTGCAAAAACATTTTTGAAAATAAAAATAAATAGTACCGAAAAGGCATTAGAGAAGTTTAGTGTAACCAAGTCCCCGTATGCAAAGTCTCTGGTTCGTAAGAGTAAAATAACCCTCCCATTATTTTACTTAGGTGTTTAATCGACCTACGGTAAACTGATTAGTGACGACTCCTAGATAAAATCTATTTGCATGATAAGAAATTTGAACTTAAGTCTAGGCTTAATGATCCATTAGCCAAACCCTAGGTGGTTCACACTCGAAAATTTGGTCGTGACACCCCTCTAGGTGATTGATCTAATCCGAGTTAAGTCTAGGCTTAACGATCCATTAGCCAAACCCTAGGTGGTTCACACCTGAAAATTTGGTCGTAAAACCCCTCTAGGTGATTGATCTAATCCGAAAAGAATTTATTTCACATTTCTATTTCAGATATAAAGAAGTAGAAAATTTTTACTTCTCATTTCTATTTCAAACCAATTTCTAGACTAAAAATTTGTTTTAGAAATAAAAAAAATGAAATTGTATCACCAAACAAATTTATATTCCAAATATGTTCCTAGAAACAGAAAAATAGTTCTGACTATAAATAAAATGGTTATCATGCGCGCTTTAATTGTTTATCCCATCCTTGGGCTTAAGGACAGCCCGACACGGGCCTCTATGACTCGGGAATGACCCCATCTCAATCATTGACAAAATCATTGATTTATAAAATACGTATGCAAAAACGAACCAAGAGATATAAAAGAACTCAAATCGAAACAAAATTTTATAAACGAACTATATGTTATGAAAAAAAAAAATCAGTACCAAACGAGTTATAATTAAAGAGATCAAGATCAAAACAAAGCAAGTTATAATAATGATCAAAAGCATACTAACGGAATACCACGGGTCGAAATCAGACATGGAGAATTCTAACTCGAATTAGAATGTGCTCAAAGGACGAATCATGCCGTACTCTCGGTTTAAGGCTGCAAGCGCACTTAGGGGTTGAACACTTGGACCAAATTGAGAAGATGTTCAGCAACTACTGACGGTAGATTGTCTCCCATCATAAATCAATAAATTATGATTTTATAGATGACTTATAGAGGTTGGTAAAGTCTTAGAAAAGATGAGAAGTTACTAGCGAGGAGTCCATGAAAAAGTTAAGCAACCATCTAGACCCTTACTTTTCGAAAATTAAATATATTGTACGGATATCAATTTAGTCCTATAATTTTCAATTTTATCAATTTAGTTATTATATTTACATGAATTACATCATAGTTCTTTCGGCAATTTTCGCTGAAATCGTTGAGGTGACAGCCTACCATGTAAGATGGTCGGCGATAACTGGACAGCAACGTCAGTGATTTTCGGCAAAAATCGATTGAAGAGACCATATTAGAATCTCACATAAAAGTTTAAATCTGAATTGGCAAAATTACAAGATTTAGAATGAATTAACATCTGTATAATAGGTTCAGGACTGATTGGATAATTTTTCCACACATTTCCCGATTAACTTGCAAAAAATAAAGACTAGATAAAAGAATAGTTAAAAAGGAAGCTCGTGTGCCTTAATGCAATGAATTGGGAAGAGTCAGCCAAAAGCCTCTGTTTGCACCATGCAAGGATCTTAGGGCGAACATGGTATGCGATGAGGCGAGAGTTGAAATAGACAGATTCATTGGTTAGGAAGCGCAATTACGTTATCCTGCTCTCAATAGTGACATTTACCAGTGATGTCCACGCGTCCAGCAAAAAAGATAAACATAGCAAGCAATCTCACGTAACCATCCACGTGTAGTTTAAGAATCAAGATGTACTGCTGCACTTTGGAGAAGTCAACGAGGAGCTGATTTGTTGGGCCCTCTCTTTTGGTGACACATCTCTTTACTGTCAGCGATTTTTCTCTTTATTTTATGAATTACTATTTGGTCACGGACGGTGCTAAAAGCATCGTTACACTAAGATGCTGACATATATATATATATATATATATATATATATATGTGTATCAGAGCCAGTGAAAAGGTATAGATAGTCTTTGTAAAAACATACTCTTAGATCGAGAGCCATTCGTTGGCATCCTTCTTGTTTCTACAGAGTGGTCCAGGCCGTAAGTCCCTGAGTGGCTGTTAGACCGTTGGTTTAGCTCTGTAACGGTTCTGAAGAAGGAATAGTTCCGATCTTAAGTATGAGTTTACTTAGAAGATCTACGTCTTCCTCTAGTTCTCTATCACAAATGGACTCAGATCCAAGTCCTATACATAGAGAAGAAGTAAGGATAGAAGATTTCAACAAATCTATAGAAAATTGGGAAATTCCTAAAATACAGCTTAAGGAAATATACAAACAATCAAAATTAAAATTTTTCAAAAAATCAGATTATGTCATAGCCACCGAAGAAAGAGATATTCCTCTTTCTAATTCCTATGAAAAAATACATCTTTTGAATCAAGAGTCCATCAAAAAACATAGGCAAAAATACAATTATATTCATATAGGACTAGTCCAAGTAGGAGTCAAGCCGCTTACAAAAGAAGGTCTTGATACTTCCATTCTCTTAGTTTTACGAGATTCACGTCTCTTAAACTATGATGAATCCATCCTTGGTACAGTAGAGACAAGTCTCTGCAAAGGACCAATACATTTTGACTGTTATCCCAATTTCTCTGTTTCCCTCAAAGATAAAAACATCCTTAGAGCCCTCACACTTCAAATCAAAACTCATAATTACAAAGTAGCAGATGGATCTATTCCTTTAGCCCTTGTTTATAGAATCCATTACAAGGCCATGTCCTCCGCCTTTGGAGAAAATGCTTTCAAACATAGTCCAAAAGGAGAAACACTTCTCCTCCAAACTGATATTTCTAGAGCTAATACAACAATTCCTAGGTCTATCAATTGGAATCAAGTTACTTTACCAGAACAATGGGAACTAGAAAACCAAATTCCCCAACAAGTTGTTCAAAATACAGATCCTACTAATGTCATTCAACATCCAGAAGGAAGAGTGACCATTAGGTTTCCCAGAAGATCTTTCGATTCAAGATCTAGTCCTTCTTTTCACACTTCTTATACAAGGTCTATAAATCTTAATCCCAATCTTCCTCCTATTATCACCATTCCTCCAAGTACGCATAGAAACACTCCCGCACGTGATACTACACCTTTACCTCCTTCTTCTAGTAGGAATAACCATGAGACACCACCTGAACCGGAAATTAGTGGCTTAGACAATAGATCGGGGATTTCGTGCCGGTTTACCAACAAAACCAGCCTGAACCAGTCCTAGAAAACACAGATTCTCCTCATCATTCTCCCACTTATTCGCAAATGATAGATTCCGAGCTTAATGTTTTAGAAAAACATTTTGAACCAAATAAAGCATTCCTTAACAAAGAATTCAATTCTGAAGACAACAAACAAATTAGGGAATGGTTCTTCAAAACCTTTGCGACAAAGCAAAAGATATCAAACAAAATTATTACGACTACATATACGAATATGAAGTCCATATATTTTTCTTTGATTGGTTAGAAGAACAATTTCTTGAACCAAAAGAAATAGTTGTCTTAGATCATCATTATAAGTGGAAACTTGATAGTGGTGAAACCATAGAATCCAATCATCCTCCTCTTAGGAGAATAAAAATACAACATGGAGATAATGAGGTAACAGCTACTCCTTTCAGACTTCCAGACAAAGGAGACTCTCTTTACACTCACAAAGTCATAGAACAAAACAATTATACAAACCAACATCTGGTGACCATAGGAAAACAGTTAAATAGGATAGAATCCACCATCCAGAATCCCACTCAACTCATCACACCAACAGACACGCTAAAAAAACCCATTTTTAAGGCCTTTGAATTCCCCAAAAATCTTAGCCCGGAGTTTGCCAAAGCTATAGAACAAAAGAAAAAACTCCTAGGGAAATCAAAGCTAGAACCCACTCCTATTTTAGACACTCCTAAATTCCAGAATCTTATCATCAAAGACACTCTAGACCAACCCACTATCAGTACCTTGACCAAACCTTCTGGTGATTCCGATAATGAGTCAGTTAATGATATTAACAGACTCAATTGGAGACAACCTCAGAAGCTTTATTATAGTAGAGCTACCCCACCGGACATTGCCCAAGAAGAATCATCGCAAAAAATACAGAATAAATACTCTCCTGACGCCATTTATGAATGGAACATTGATGGTGTCGCTGAAACCAATATTATGAACATTCTTAACAACATGGTGATGCTTGCTAATGCCTACAAAACACAGCAAGATGTTTCGACCATGCCGTTGCTAATCTTTTAGTAGCCGGATTTCTTGGACAACTAAAAGGTTGGTGGGATAACTACCCGACAGATGAACAAAAAACACAAATTTTAACGCTTATAAGGTAGATGACTTTGGCCAACGCATGGATGATAATCAAGGACATCTCATCCAAGATGCGGTAAATACTCTTATCTATTCCATCTCACAACACTTCGTAGGAGATCCTTCACATATTAGAGATAGAAACCAAGATCTCCTTTCCAATATGCGTTGCAAATCCTTAGGAAGATTTAGAGAATACAAAGAACTTTTCTTTCAAAGAGTTTTTATTAGACCCGACTGCAATCAACCTTTTTGGAAAGAAAAATTCTTAGCCGGTTTACCTCAGATTATAGGTGACCAAGTTAGAGATAAAATTGGGGAAGATTATAGCAGTCAAATTCCTTATGATCTCCTTTCATACGGGGAAATAGTCTCTTATGTTTATAGACAAGGAACACAAATGTGTAATACAATCAAATTACAAAGACAACTCAAGGAAGAACAGTCCCTCACCAATAGAAGTCTAGGAGATTTTTGTGCTCAATATGACCCTTCTTATAATGAAAAAACAAAATCAAAATGTAAGGGAACTTGTGTCCCGAGAAAAAGAATCAAAGAAACATCGCAATAAACCTCAACCCCGTAGGAATAACCAAAGACATCAGAATAACCAAAATAGACCCCACACTGATAGAAAATTTTTTAAAGACATTAAATGTTATTCTTGTGGTAGAAAAGGTCATATTTCAAAATACTGTAGAATTAATAAAAAATTAAATGAACTTTCTTTAGATGACAATACTCTTAACCAGTTAAACAACATCTTCATAGAAAATGGTGATACTTCTTCGATGAACGCTTGAGGAAGAAGGTCTTCAAATTAATGAGATAGAACCCTCTTGATTCCGATTATGAAGATGCTTCTCCAGAAAACCCATTCCGAAGTAAACGTCTTAACAAAAGAAGAAGAATTCCTTCTCGCTCGCGATAAAATACTTGACCCCGAAGCCAAAAAAGAATACTTAGATAGACTACACTCCTCTATGAATATTACTTCTAAACCCAATACTTCCTACAATCTTAAAGACATTCTGAATAGAAACAAAAAACCCCAGTTTAGACCTATAAACATTAATGACCTCCAAAGTGAAATTAAACAACAGAAATTAGAAATACAAGCCTTGAAAGAAACTCAATTAGAAATGAAACAAGAAATTTCTGTTATAAAATCCCTTGTCATAAAAGGAAAGACAAAATTTGATGACCAAAATGAAATCACCAGTACCGCCGATACCTCTGATCCAGCCTTTCTTATGTTACTGACAGAAATAACATCTAGAAAATGGATAATAAATATTAAGATAAAAATCAATAATGAGTATATTATTGAAACAACAGCACTCTTTGATACAGGGGCCGACCTTAACTGTATCAAGGAAGGCCTTGTTCCAACAAGATACTTTGATAAAACATCTGAATCCTTAAAATCAGCCTCAGGAGACAAATTGAATATACAATACAAGTTACCTGAAGCTCTGATAATAAAAGACCAAATGTCTTATAAAACATCTTTCCTTCTAGTTAAAAACATGAGGCAACAGGTTATCCTTGGAACACCTTTTATACAATTAATCCAACCTTTTACTGTTACTAATGAAGGTATTGAAACTCATGCTTTAAATAAAAAAATCACCTTCAATTTCATAACAAAACCTCGAAGAGAAGCCTTAATATTTTACAAGAACATTCCATTTCAGAAATAAATTGCCTTATAAAAGACAAGGAAAACCAGCTTGAATTCTTAAAAGAAGATTTAGAATTCAAAAGAATAGAAGAAAATCTTTTAAATCCTAAAATCATAGGAAAAGTAGCTTCCCTACAAAAACACATAGAAAAAACCATATGCTCTACCTTACCCAATGCCTTTTGGGAAAGAAAGAAGCATATTGTTGACTTGCCTTATGAACATGATTTTTCTGAAAACAAAATACCTACAAAAGCTCGCCCTACACAAATGAACCAAGAAGTTTTAAAATTTTGTCAGTCAGAAATACAAGACCTTTTGAATAAAAAACTCATAAGAAAAAGCCAATCACCATGGAGCTGTTCCGCTTTCTATGTCAATAAAAATGCCGAACTAGAAAGAGGAGTTCCTAGACTTGTTATTAACTATAAACCTCTAAATACAGCCCTTAGATGGATAAGATATCCAATACCCAATAAAAAGGACTTACTTAATAGACTCTGTAGATCTAAGATATTTTCAAAATTTGACATGAAGTCAGGGTTTTGGCAAATACAAATCACTGAAAAAGATAAATACAAGACAGCTTTTACTGTTCCTTTTGGACAATATGAATGGAATGTTATGCCATTTGGTCTCAAAAATGCCCCTTCTGAATTCCAGAGAATCATAAATGACATCTTCAATCCTTATTCAGATTACATCATAGTTTATATAGATGATGTTCTTGTATTTTCCTCTAATATAGAACAACATTTCAAACATCTTTCTACCTTCATAAAAATTATCATACAAAATGGTTTAGTAGTTTCTCCTACTAAAATAGCACTCTTTCAAACCAGAATTAGATTTCTAGGTCATTACATCCATTTAGGCACCATAATTCCCATAGAAAGATCAATCTCTTTTCTTGACAAATTTCCAGATGAGATTAAAGACAAGACACAATTACAAAGATTTTTAGGTAGCCTCAATTATATTATAGACTTCTTTCCAAATATTAATATTCTTTGCAAACCTTTACACCAAAGGTTACGTAAGGATCCCCCGCCATGGACTTCAGTCCATACAGACATTGTCAAACAAATAAAGATTCATATAAAAGATATTCCTTGCTTACATCTTGCTGATCCTTCTACTTTCAAAATAGTCGATCTTTGATGCCTCGGAATTAGGATATGGTGGCATTCTCAAACAGGTCAATAATAACAAAGAACAAGTTGTTCAGTTTATATCAAAACATTGGAATTCCACTCAACAAAACTATTCGACAATCAAAAAAGAAATACTTGCTATAGTTTTATCTATATCAAAATTCCAAGGAGATTTATTGAATCAAAAATTTCTATTGAGAATTGATTGCAAATCAGCCAAAAACATTTTACAAAAAGACGTTCTAAACATTGCATCAAAACAGGTTTTTGCCAGATGGCAAGCCATACTTTCAGTATTTGATTTTGACATTGAATTTATAAACGGTTCTTCAAATTCATTACCTGATTTTCTCACAAGAGAATTTTTACAGGGGATACCAATATGCCAAGACCCAAAAAAGACAAAGATAAAGGCAAAGGCAAAGCCACTGCCGAATCCTCCAATACACCACCAAAGCCAACAGGCTTAACACCCATCAAGACATGGCTTGAAATGGCAGAAAACAACCAAACATTCTTACACCAAACACCCTTGAAAAAAGAACATACATCATCGATCCCATGCTAGCCTTTAATCGGCTAGCCGACATGATACCAAAAGAAACACTTACATTTACTTGCCCAGTCTTTACAAAAAACAGTAAAGAAAGAGCCATCCAGTGCCATCGAGGTAAGCAACAATCTTTCCTCGCTTGCTACATAAAAACAAGCGGAATACAAATTTTTTTTGAATGAGGTGGTTATTAGGCCACAGGCAACCCCTCATTCTCAAAGATCAAAGTTTTTCCCCAAAACATCTTTCCAAAAATTACTGACTGTAGAAGATGAATTTTACAATGAAGATCCAATCGAATTTGCAAAAAACATCTTTCCAAAAAACTGATTATTCAAACCACATAATACAAACAATACCCTTGCTTATTATGAGCAAATTCTAGTGGAGACAGAATCAGCAAGGTTCACCTACTTTGCTGACAAAAACAATACAGAAAACATCCTATACTCCACTATATCCATCAGTAAAGTCATACACCCCTCACACTGGGGAGAATCACCTCATACACCCAAAAAATTCCAAACTAGACTTACCCAAATCCTGCCATACTCCACATCTTATACATCTTTGGGACTACCAACAAGCATGGTGGAATGTCTTCTACGAGACAAAATACAAATTTCCAACATACTTGGCTAGTATTCTTCAAAGACAACTTCCCCGAGACAAAGCCTACGAAACTGGTTTAACTCTTGGTGGGATTTCTTTGGTCCTTTGGACGTCATACTACATCCCATCGTCAATCAAGGATACCAAACATTTCGTAAACACTTCGTACCAAATCAACATGATTCAAGGTTCCCATGCCTTATGCATTTTTTCATAATATTCAAAATCTCATGGGTAACAGCTTGGGAATTTGGATACAATACATCCACCAATTTAATACCCGTACTCATCCGACAATACAAGACAAAATGGTGGGATGGGTTCAATCGACATGAACAAGGATCTGAGACTGCGGTTCAGACATGGCTAAATAGCCAGAAAAATCAAACAACCACAGTCCCATCAAATACATCTTTTTTACAAGAAAAATCCATTGCAAGTGCAGCACTAGCTGCAGTCCAAAGCAAAGAGGAATACTGCAACATCCTCAGGACAATGCTCTCTGAAGCGGAAGGATCACAATGTGGATCTTCCAAATCTCAAGACAATACAGACGGATCCTCCCAGTCACATCACAGTGGAAACACCAATGAAGACGACTGCTACGGGATCAATTTAGACAGAGATTAAAATCAAGACATCACATGCAGACACTATTACAGCGGCGCAAAGGCTATACACTACAGCAAAATAGACATACACTGTTCACTATTCACTGTTCACTCAGTACTGTTCACTATTCACTGTTCACTCAGTACTGTTCACTTTACACTATTCACTCAGTACTGTTCACTTTACACTGTTCAACACTGTAGCACCTCCTATAAATACACTCCTCCGGCACAAGAGAAGGGGACTCGAAATTTTTCAGATTTCATTTCTCTCTCCTTCCTCTTCCTTCCATCTTGTAACCCTCATCGCTTCAAGCCTCAAGCTTTCTTACCTTGTACCCCCTGGTTTCAAAGTAAGTTAGTTTTCAAATACATAGTTTCATACAGGGTTACCAACTCATATGATAGTTGGTTAACCATTTCTTGTAATACAAACATCGATACTCCCTAGAGTGCGGATTACCGCCCTAGTGGATGAATTGATGCTTTAGTTTCTGAATCTTTCAATACATGTAATTTTAATTTTCAGTTTATGTAATACAAGTTCAGACCACCTTCATGGTTGGTTTTTGTTTATGCATACTCTTACTTTATATTCTATACATTGCTTTCTGTCTTTACATTATTTTTAATTCTCGCGATTTTATTTAAGTTTTTTACTTTCTTGTTCTTATACATTTCTTATACATTTCATTCCTAGTTATCTTATAGATCTGTTATTCCGTTATTCCCTATACTTCCTTGTTCTCTCATATAGTACTCTCGATCCTAACCCCTTTATGGTATATATATATATATATATATAATTTTTAATTTTGGTGACTTAGCACTTAATTCCATTAATAAGTGAAATTTTCCATTTCGTGACTGCTCACGTGGAAAACATTTTAGGCCGATGGTATGCCTTGTATAAATCATTACTTAATGTCCTATAAACTCCGAAAGAAATAGGCTCAACAAAGTAGAGAGAAAAACTTTATTTTTAACGTTAATATCACAAAAAACTCCAAACTTATACACATGTTAATCTCTTATGTCATTATTATTCATCATTGATTTCCTTGGTAATTTATCCTTCTCGCATTAGACTTGAATTACAAGATCCAATAGTTTCCTGCATCATTTCTTAACAAATAGTTCATCCTCTAATATAACTTGATTATAAAATATGTCTAAGACCTTGGGTTAATGTTGAGAATGTACTTCATTAATTTGCCTTAATCCAAAAATAGTGCAACTTCCAGACAAGGTCTCATCTCAACTTCTAAATTTGAGCTCTTTTGGAATTTGGAACCCTTCGATTTCAACATGATATTCAGGACTTCTTATTCGACACAAGGTACAAAGTGGATGGTACAATAATGCTGGTATGAAGAGGAGATGATTTAAGCACGAGCAAACAATCCAAAGGCGGGATTGATGGTGGTGAAGCCTCCATCCACCGCGAGATTCTGGCCACTGGTGTACTTGGACTCATCACTCCCCAGATACAGAGCAGCCTTCGCCACATCTTCTTCCTGTAGACTCACCCCATCCAAGTTAGAATACACTCGGACTCCTGCACTCTCGTCGACTTTGAAGAACTCCTTCGTCAATGGCGTCAGAATGAAATAAGGCGAGAGACAGTTCACGCGAATTCCATATCGCCCGAGCTCCGCAGCCACGTTCCTCGTGAGGCCCACGACGGCGTGCTTGGAGCTGGTGTACGCGTGGGACGCGACCCCACCCACGCTCGAGCTGACGCTCCCAACATTGATGATGCTTCCGCTCCGCGACGGGATCATGGCTCGAGCAGCATGCTTGGTCCCTAAGAAGACACCCGTCAAGTTCACGCTAATCACCCTCTCGAAGTCGACCTTGTCATTGTCCAATATGTTGGCCTTGGGCGGGTCGCTGATCGCAGCATTGTTCACCATTATGTCCAGCTTTCCAAACTTGTCGACCGCAGTGGCAATGGCGTTTTCAACATCGGACTCGATTGATACATCGCAATGCACAAAGGATGCGGTTTCGGCACCCTGATCCTTGCACACCGACTTGCCCAAGTCGTCGCGAATGTCGGCTATAATGACTTTAGCTCCATGCTTCGAGAAGAGCCTCGCGGTCGATTCTCCTATGCCGCCCGCCCCACCTGTGATCACTGCCACCTTTCCCTCCAGTCTGCAAAACCTTGTGCTAATGAGCCACACAATCTAGTTTTACATGAACAAAAGAAACGAAAACGAGAGCATTTCCAGCTTTGTTTGAGCAAAGCTCTACTCTTAAACGTAATTTCCAACATCCTTAAATCGCACGCACATTGCCAAAGCCACATGAATGACAAATTTTCTCATCGTTTAGAAAGAATCTCTTTGGAGGTAGGTCCGAGAGCAAAAGAGCAATACCTTCGTGCTTCCTGGGGGAGGAGTGTTGTGGTCGCCATGGTTTGAAAGATTGTTTCGAGTAATGCTTAGCTACTAGCAAGCGGGTTTTTGTATGATCAGTGACAACAATCGAACCCGAACCTTCTTGTTATATAGACTTTTGGGGGTGGAGACTTAACCTACTCCCATTGAAGAGCCACATGATTCATGTGTAATTTCATGGATAATGAAAGATCAAGGAGGTCACCCTTGGCGTGCGAACATCATCCCACACAAACCAGGTGGCCATTATCTTATTATACAATGGGTTAATACACGAGAAATTCAAAACTGGTATGATTGTAATAAATTTATCTTAAATTAATTTTTTGACCACAAAAAAATCTTAAATTGGTATACCTGTGATGAATATACTCTAAACTAATTTTTGATTGCCAAAAACCTCAAACCGGTATATTCATGACATATATAGCCTCTGTTAGTTTCATTAAAATAATTAATATCATGAAAAATCACAAACATATATATTTATGGTGGAACCTCAAACTGGGGAAAAGTGCAAAAAAAATCCTAAACATTTTGTCTTTGTGCCGATTTAGTCCCAAACCTTTTTTTGGTGCCGATTTAGTCCTAAACCTTTTTATGTTGTGCCAATTCAATCCTTTCTGGCCAATTTTGGCCGGAATTTGTTGACTGGACATCGGTCGGCTGACGTGGCATGATCGGCGCTGACGTATACTACTTTTAATAATATTTTAAATTTTTTGAATTTTTTTTATTTTTCTTTTTTCCTTCTCCTCTTCTTCCTTCAACCGATCGCTGGACCTTGGCAATCGGCTAGAGGCGACGGCCGGCGAGGTCGAGGTTGACCTCACCGGCCACCTCGCCAGTGGCCGCGAGACCTCGACCTCGTCGGCCACCTCACCAGTGGCCGCGAGGGTGGCCTCACGCTGGGCGGCAAGGCTCACCCTCGTTGGATTTGGCGAGGGCCGGCAAGGCTTGACCTTGCCAAATCCGGTGAGGGCGAGCCTCGCCCGCCTAGCGTGAGGCCGCCCTCGAGGCCTGAGCGGTGAGGCTCACTCTCGCTGGATCTGGCGAGGTTGAGCCACGCCCATGGTCGGTGAGGGCGAGCCCCGCCAGCTCGGCGCGAGGAGCATGGGGAGGAGAGTGAAGCCGACGGCGGCGAAGCTTGGTGAAGGAGACAACGTGGAGCACGAGCCGAAGTCCGTGGCGCCGCTCGACAGTAGCAGTGACGAGGAGGAGGAGGAAGCGAACGAAGACTTGAGCCTGAAAATTGTTGAGAAGGCGCTCTCGACACATGCCGTGAAGCTCGACTCCACGCCGCCGGGGCGTCGACGTGTCGGAGGAGGACGACAATAGGCCTCGGTTTCGTAAGACCTCGAGGACCGAATCTGGCCGCCTCCTCGCGTCGAGCTAGCGAGGCTCGCCCTCGCCGGCCATAGGCAAGGCTTGACCCTCGCTAGATCTGATGAGGGCGAGGCTTGCCGCCCAGGCCTCATGGGCAGACTCCCGCCGGGCGGGCGAGGATCGCCCTCGCCAAATCTGGCGAGGTCAACCTCGACCTCACCGGCCATTGCCTCTAGCCAGTCGCCGAGGTCTGGCGACTGGCTAGAGGAAGAAGATGAGAAGAAAAAAATAAAATAAAATGAAGAAAGAAAAAAATTCAAAAATATTAAAATATTATTAAAAGTAGTCTACGTCAACGCCGATCAAGCCATGTCAGCCAACTGACGTCCAGTCAGCAAATTCTGGCCAAAATTGGCCGGAAAGGACTGAATTGACACAACGTAAAAAGGTTTAGGACTAAATCGATACCAAAAAAAGGTTTATGACTAAATCGGCACAAAGACAAAATGTTTAGGACTTTTTTGGCACTCCCCCCCCCCCAAACTGTTACACCCATCGACTACTATGTGTTATCCAATTCAACAACTTAACAGTAAAATTTAACCGAAACTAACAAATGGTAAATTTGGCATAGATATATCGGTTTAGAATAAATTTGTCACATGTGTGCTAATTTAAAGTTTTTTATGATATTTACCCTTATTGAAATAAGATCAAGTAGCCTTTTTCCTCCTCCGATAATAACTGATACGTGTTCCCCAAGAACAAGTGGTCGTTCTTTTTTCCAATCCATCAAATGGCTTGATCGTCCTAGAGCATCTTTCACCAGCCCGTGGAATCTGTCGTTTTAAAGATGCCTCCTGCAGATTAATTAAGGAGGTAACGTACCACAGAAACCGTCCGAAGATATAAAGACAATCTCCCACTTGTTGACATAGAGCTTGATGTCTAGAAAACAGTTCTTTGATAGGCAGATTGATAGTAAAATCTATTAGCCAAAATAAACAGTAATGATAATATTCATATGTGCTCTTACATCCGAGAAAAAGTTGTAATACAATTTTTTCTCTTTGAATGATCTTTTTTTGATGTGTAGTTTTGTTGTCTACTCGATAGAGCTCTCCATACATTTGTGCTTTGTTGATAACTACAAAGAAAGCTGATAGGATATGTATCATTACGGGTGAAATGAGCATAAGAAAATTCAATGAAAAGAGTCAAAGATTTTATCACTCGCCATTTTTCACATTGTTGCTGATATAAGAGATAAAACATGATGGAAAAAAGAAACGGAATAAGGAAATAAATTGAATACTGAATTTTACAATATTCAATCAATATGACATATTCCGTGGAGAGATGAAATCCTGCTTTATAGCAATCCCCTTATTTTTCAAAAGATAGCAATCTCCCCGCGGCTTGAACATTGCTAGATTCGATGAGGCCGAGCCTCAACCAAGGCTGCTAAGGCCACTATTGAGGTTGACCTCGCCAGCCCAATGAGGGCAAGCCTCGCCCAGTGACGACGAGGTTGAACATTGCCAATGGCCAATTGCCAGCCATAGCCAAAGGCCAATTGCCAGCCATAGCCAAAGGCCTGACAATTGGCCAAAGGAAGAAGGAAAGGAAAAAAGAAAGAAAAGGTGATGAAAAATAATAATAAAAAATCATAAACATTCAGAAAAATTATAAAAATGCAAAAAAAGAAAATTATGTTAACACCGATCGCGCCGCGTAAGAAGGCCAACGTAAAGCAAAGCATTATATCAATGATTTCCAGTC
Organism: Eucalyptus guilfoylei; assembly: GCA_016097605.1. Taxonomy (NCBI): domain Eukaryota; kingdom Viridiplantae; phylum Streptophyta; class Magnoliopsida; order Myrtales; family Myrtaceae; genus Eucalyptus; species Eucalyptus guilfoylei. Next base: position 43,198,335 of record CM027862.1, on the reverse strand, counting down.
AAAATTAGCCGAAATAACTAAATTGACAAATCGTTAAAATGTTTAGAACTAAATTAGCAATTTGTCAAAATGTTTAGAACTAAATTAGCATAATTGAAAGGTTTAAAACTAAATTAACCGCTGTATAATAAGTTTAGAATTTTTTTGGATAATTTTCCCAAGATAATTCTTTGTTTATTTTACTTCTACCCAGATTTTGTATGCTTCAGGTCCGACTTTTGACAGCATATGAACCCGTCACGCAATGGCTCAACTTGATGATAATTAAAACCACTAGGGGTTCGCTCCAATGGTCACCCTTCCAACTTGGAAGGGGGAGGTGGGGGGTTCAAATCCCCACCTTCTCAGGAAGGATTGGGGTGGGGACGATTTCATTTCAGGAGTGGGTTTCGACTTCCACGCCCTGCAATGAGACAGGCAAAAGTCTGAGAGTGAGTGTTAGAGTAGGATTAGAGTAGTACTGACAAAAAAAAAAAACTTGATGATAATTACGTAATTAAGCTTACGTATGCACCTCTCACATTTAAAGCATGAGTGCTGAACACAGAGAGTTGATCAGTAAGGAGGGTTTTGCACGGGCAGGACGAGATAAGTCTTTGTTTATTTTACTTCTCCCCCAAATTTAATATGCTTAATTTCTGACTTTTCACCGCATGTGAATTAGACTTGCAATGGCTCAGCTCGATGGTTATTGGAACTTGAATTACGTAATTAGAAACCATTCGCACATGAGTCTTGATCATGGTAAGTTGATCAATAAGGAGGGTTTTGCACATGCAATATGAGACGAGTCTTTGTTTATTCTACTTCTCCCCCAAATTTAATATGCTTAATTTCCAAATTTTCACCACATATGAACTAGAATTGCAATGGATCAGCTCGAAGATTATTGGAACATGAATTACGTAATTAGAAACCATTCGCGCATGAGTCTTGATATGGTAAGTTGATCAATAAGGAGGGTTTTGCACATGCAATATGAGACGAGTCTTTGTTTATTCTACTTCTCCCCCAAATTTAATATGCTTAATTTCCAACTTTTCACCACATATGTACTAGAATTGCAATGGATCAGCTCGATGATTATTGGAACATGAATTACGTAATCAGAAACCATTTGCGCATGAGTCCAAATCATAGCAAGTTGATCAATAAGGAGGGTTTTGCATATCCAAGATGAGACGAGTCTTTATTTATTCTACTTATGACCGCATATGAACTCGTCATGTAATGGGTCAGCTTGATGATTATCGGAACTTGAACTTGAATTACGTAAGTAAGCTCACCGTACGCACCTCTCATATCTGAATCCTCAAATTCTGGTCCTATAAACACTTTATAATCTCGATAATGGTCTTGATGATAGTTTAAATTTATGAAATACTGGGAGGGACCAAGTATATTAATGAGGTTGCACATGCTTATTAAATGTGTAGGATGTTCTTCTTTAACACATATCGACCCGTATTGTTTTGATGACAAATTTGATAGATATATTTAGATTGTTAAGTCCTTGTTGTTTCACAAATATATATTAATTGGGTGTAAATTGCGAAGTGCATAACTGGAAGAGGGAAAGCTTGGAAATGCCCTCTCGCATTTCACATTTTTATTTAGTGCTTAGATCCGAATTTAGATTAGGCTAATTGAGTACACGAGTGTCTATTCTACGCCACATAAATAGGTCATGCTCCATCTGATCAAATAATATATTCTCTAGGATATGGCGTTAGCTTATTTCTAATATTGATGTTATTTTTCGCCCCTCACTCAAATATTCATTAGGGAAATGTGGAAGCATTTTGTGTGGGTCATGATGTTGTGTGCTCCATGTTAATAGGTGATCCAATCGGGATATGCTCTCTTTTAACTATGTTTCATATGACCACAAGGGCTTATCCTGTATTTGGTTGTTAGGATCCAAATTGGGATAGAATAGGTTAAAGAGGGATTTAAAAATTTCCAAATATCCCCAAATTATAAAAATATCTCATTATATGTTTGGTGCAGCTTAAGATAGGATTTGAATCTTTGAAAAAAAAAATCTTTAAAAATCTGCCACATAGAGTAAATTTGAAAATCCTTAAAAATCTTTGAAGGTCCCATCTTCGATTGGCTTCTCTTGTATATGAGACTAAAACCTTTCCAACCACATATATGTGAAGTCGACCTTAGGAGCATGATGACTCTCAACTGACACAAGTTCACATAGAGGCAATTCCTATGGTCGTACAACCAAACTCCATAGCCGAAGAAAACAACACCTTCGTCCCGAGGGTCGACGGAGGCTGGTAAGGCCACAAATGAGGTCAACCTTGCCAGCCTGATAAGGGCGAGCCTTGCCCAAACAACGGTGAGGTTGAGCCTTGTTAGTGGTCGATTGCCAGTCATTGCCGAGGCTTGGTGACCGGCTAGAGGAAAAAGGAAAGAAAATAAAAAAAAAATTCAAAAAATGTAAAAATTGTCCATGTCGATGTTGGCCATATCATATAAAACGATTGACAACAATCTCTTACCAAAATTGGCCAAAATGACTAAATTGATAAATCATTAAAAGATTTAAGACTAAATTAACAAATCATCAAAATGTTTTGGATTGAATGACCAAAATTGATACAATTAAAAAGTTTATAACTGAATTGGCAATTTATCAAAAAAAATTTATTAAATTGACACAATTGAAAGGTTATAACTAAATAGGCCACCGAATAATAGGTTTAGAACTTTTCAAATAATTTCCCTAGGTAAGATGAGTCTTTGTTTATTCTACTTCTACCCAGATTTTTTATGCTTCTTTTCCAACTTTTGACAGCATATGAACACGTCACGCAATGATTCAACTTGATGATAATTACGTAAGTAAACGTACGCACGCAGCTCTCATATCTGAGGCTTCAAATTCTGGTCCTAGCAACATTTTTATAATCCAGATTTGAAAACATTTGTACGTGTCCTAATCACACCTCGTGATCATTTAAGACTATATATATTAGAGCCAAGCACCTCTTTGTTGAAATGCGACAGACGTGGACCACCGACTTTCCTTGGGCAATTTATATAGATAAAGAGGGGGAAAAAGTTGGTTGATGAGCAAGCTCAAGTGTCTTGTTGCAATGCAATGGGAAGAGTCAGCCAAAGGCTTTGTTTAATCTGCCTTTTCCCCAAATTTCGCGTGCTTCATTTCTGGCTTTCAAGAGCAAATGAACTGTGCTTGCAATGGCTCAGCTTGATGATCGTTGCAACTTGAATTACTTAATTAGAATCCATTTTCGCACGAGTCCTAATCACACAAAGTTGATCGGCAAGGAGAGTTTTGCACGTGCAAGACGAGACTATTTCTTTGTTTATTCTGCTTCTCCCCCAAATTTAATATGCTTTATTTCCGACTTTTGACCGCATATGAGCTGGTCTTGCATGGCTCCGCTTGATGATTATTGCAACTTTAATTACTTAATTCGAAACCATTTGCGCATGATTCCCGATCACAAAAAGTTGATCAATAAAGAGGTTTTGCACATGTAACACGAGACGAGTCTATGTTTATTCTGTTTCTTCAAATAAAGAGGTTTTGCACGTGTAAGACGAGACGAGTCTTTTACTCTGCTTCTCCGCCAAAATTAAAAATGCCTCATTTCCGACTTTTGGCAGCATGTGAACTAGTCTTGCAAAGGCTCCGCTTGATGAATATTGTAACTTGAATTATGTAATTATAAACCATTTGCACACAAGTCTTGATCACAATTACCAAGGAGGGTTTTGCCCATGCAAGACGAGATTGAGTCTTTGTTTATTCTATTTCTCCCTCATAATTGAGATGCTTCATTTCCAATTTTTGACTGCATATGAACTAGTCTTGCATGATTATTGGAATTTGAATTCTAAGAAGCATCGACGCTCTTTTGGAATCTTCATGTCTTGTTGAACGCTTCGACACGTGTCTGACACTTAGTCAAAATGTGTCAAATTCCACATCTGATCAACTCTCCCGACACTTTTCGACATGCAAGTCCAAAATTCCAACATGCGAATTTGGAATTCCAACAAGTGATTCCTACACTCACGGGTCAATTCTAAAAATTTTCAGTATATGAGGGGTCAAAATGTAGATATTTAATAATAATAATAATAATGATGATGATGATGATGATGGAAAAAGAAGGAAAATCTAGTCTTCTCTTCTCTTTCGACTCTCACTTCTAGTGACACACAATTCATTCCCTCAAGTTTATTTTTTGCTCCTCTTCCAACACGCTTTGACATGTGAGTCGAGACTGTGGGTTGTTTGTTTTTTCATTTTCTCCAAGTATTATGGATTATTGGAATATAGTTGAATTTGTCAAATCAAAACAATGAATGATATTAACAAATGATGGATTAATATTTTTAATATAAATTCATTCTAGACTCTTATTTATTGATTTATTTATTTATTTACTTATGAATTTGAATCAAATTAATATGATTAAAATAATCATAAAAATAATAATTTTTCGCGTATATAAAAAAATATACATTTAATGAAATAACACGTCCCAACGTATTGGAATTCTCTATTTTCTAGGAAAATACACATTTTGGCAATTTTTTAATCATTAATTTCTTTTAACCGATGGGAGGAGAAGGATATATGTTGCAACAACAAATTATAGAGTCTCGTTTATTATCCAAATAATTAAAATCCAGGTACTTAATCTCGATGAGTTCAAGAGAAAATCATTAAAGCCTCGCAGAGATTTGAGATCCTATAATCGTCGGGAAGGTAAAGTGCAAGCTTGAATTCTACTGGGTCATATGCTATAAATACATTTTTGGCCCTTTTCCTAACAAGTTAACCTTCTAGGACAAACAGATTATCTAACAAATTAAATGAATTAATACATGGGGTTGAGCTTGAGCCTGATTTTTGTTTGATGAACACAGTGGGAGCCGGCAAAATTAGAGTTAGTCCTAGTAGAGATAGTGGATATGCTATTCAAAGCATCGGAGGATGATGACAATTGGAATTGTCTACAGCTCAATGCACGGTTCTCCAATTCGCTTGATCACGCGAGATCGAACCTCTGAACAGACCCATTTTGTAGTTTTTAGTTAATATGGATGCAATTAGACCGTCGTCTATGTCTCTCTCTATTTATCTATTTGTGTATGAGACCTACAAGTCCAACATTTCTCTTTCACAAGTGCATTATTACATGCAATTTACAAGAAACTATAAAATAAAATAAAGTAAAAAATTCCTAAGTCGTTGAATTCAACGCACGGCGTTCCTGCTAGCCGGCCAAAAGAAAGAGGATTTCGACTGCTTGTGGCGCAGGTAAATTCGGTATCTTCATTGATGTTTCCTTCTCTTCAACTCTATGGAGCACATCATCCATTGCAGTTCTACAAACTGGAAACTGTGACAGCAACGACCATGTAAACACAACTCGCACGTACTGGCATGGATTTGTAATGTGACACAGTCTGGTTTGTCAAGATCCCATGAGGTTAGGCAACTCAAGTTTTCCTGATTAACTTGCCGTCTAATTTTTTTCATTTGATGTGTGTTGCCATCTGTGCATGAGTCCTAATTATAGAAAGTTGATCAATGAGGAGGGTTTTGCTCTCTTTTAGCTGCGTTTCATATGACCATATAGGCCTAGTGATTATTCCTGTGATGGCTTAGTAACTCAATATGCTAACAAAATGTTGTCAAACCTATTGGTAGTAACCTCTCGAAAATTTATTAATTAACGGTATTATTAGGTAAAGGATAAAGATATATAATCTGTATATAAATATGTTGATGCTATGTTTACAATGGTATCAGTAATTGAATATAATAACTAAAGACTAGATAGAATTTTGGTTTCTGAAAAAGCTCGAGTGCTAATAGACAAATTCATTTGTCAGGAGGTGCAGGTATATTATACTAGGCCTAAGACATTGATGTCGACATAGACTTCTGGGACTTAAAAAACCACCGTCCAGCGATGTTGTTGAATCCAACAATAGAGCATATACTATATTTAGCAAGCAGTCTGACTTAACTATTTTACATCCATATCTTCATTACTATTTCCGGTTCTAAAAGTGCATCAAAGATACAGTCATTAAATATAATAACTAACTGTAGATTGCCTGCCGTGATCAAGGGAGCCCGTGAGAATTCTAAGCAATATTTAAGGCTATAAATATTGGAGCCAACTTGTGATTTAGTATCTTCGTTGAAATGTGACTGAGCTAGACCCTCTCTTTCCTTGAAATTAGAAAAAATATTAGTCAATGAGTAAGCTCGTGTGTCTTGATGCAATGCATTGGGAAGAGTCAGCCAAAAGCCTTTGTTTACATCATATAAGAAGCCAGGGTAACATAGCACGCGAGCGAGGCTAGAGTTATATAAACAGACTAAGGGCGTATTCCTGTATTAATCGCCAATTCGTTAGATCGTATGGAATTTCTCTCTAAAACTGATGATTATTATGGGTTTCAAGTTTCAAATAGTCAATATAAAATGTGCTCAAGAAAATGGTTTCCTCCGTCTGGAACTGCTTCCGCTACAGGCCGATCAATCAGTTGAACAAGTCCACGTTGCTGTACTTGGTTAAGATTCTCTCGTGAAGAAAATGGGCAAGAGCACCAGATTGAATCCCAAGAAAATATATAGTATTTATCAGACTGCCCATATTGGTCCCCAAAGAACATGGTATCTGCAATGCTGATGACCCTGATGACCCACGATTCCACCAAAGGACAAAGACAAAGAAAGTTGATCGTGTCAGGAGGGCTTTTTCCACATGCAAGACCTGATGAGTCTTTGTTTATTCTACTTATCCCAAAATAAGATTCATTATTGATTTTTGACAGCATATGAACGGGTCATGCAGTGGCCCAACCAGACGATTGTTGGGACATGAATCACGTAATCATGGTCACGTACGCACCCCCCACGGCTGAAGTTTCACATTCTGGTCGACGGAACATTTTATAATCTTTGATATTGTAACTTGAAGACATCTGTGCATCTGTCGTAACCATAGTCTAGATTTTAAACATACTGGGAGGGCCCGAATATATGAATGAGGTTGCGTATGCGCATCAACTATTGAGCAGGATGCATCTGTTTAAACGTCATGACAGGATTGCTGGGTCTGCTTATAAATAGGAACTGAGCTTCCTTCCTTGACCCTGCGCAGCCCAAATAGGAGGAGAGAACACAGAGAGAGAGAGAGAGAGAGAGAGAGAGAGAGATTGAATGATGCAGGCTCTGAGCTCTGCCGAGTTGTTCCGCAGAGACTTGACCGAGCAGCCGGTCTATCCTCTCTACTCATTGATCTCGAACCATTTAAATAGAAGCCATGCTTGGTGCCCTGATAGACCATGATTTCATTTGCCTTTGGCAGGTGCTGTTTGAAAAGCATCCGGGAGTAAGAAAGGTGATCTTGAACCGGCCTTCCAAGTTAAACTCCCTCAATCTCGAAATGGTGCGACCCTCTCTTCTTTCTTTTACTCATTTATGCAGGTCCAATTACTCAAGTGCGTCTCCTCTGAGCACGCAGATTTCTCGAATGTTTTGTAAGTTGAAGATCTACGAGGACGATCCTACTGTCAATGCTGTCATCTTGAAGGTAATTGGAGGTTGTATTTATCTCTGTCCTTTCTCCCTACTGAGTTGCTAGTACATACTTAAGCAAATAACAGTAAAGGCGTTTCATGATTTCATCTAGTGTATAAATTTAGATTCAAATTCGATTGGTCATGCTCCATCTGATCAATGATATGTTCTCTTGGATATGCATTAGCTGATTTATACTCTATGTTATTCTTCGCCTCTTGATCAAATATTCATCAGGGAAACGGGAAAGCATTTTGTGCGGGCGGTGATGTTTTCCAAAATATCTGCTCCATGTTAACAGGTGATCAAATCCGGATCTGCTCTTTTTTAATTGTGTTTAATATTAACTGTAACCGTTGAAATATGCAAGAGATATGGTATTCTTTTCCAAAAACTTACAATATTTTGTGGACAGCCATATATACATGCAATATTATAACGTTTCGTGTAAAAAAATCGGAATTTTTTTCTGTGTTGTTAAATTTCGATAAGTTTTAATGAGTGCTACAAAAAAAACCATTAGTAAAAATGAGTAAATGGCAACATTTTTTTCTAATTAAGTTATTGAGCTACCAACACTTGTTAATTTGACATAATAGTTGGTAAAGTTAAGGCTTTGTTAGAATATGTAAACAATAGTTAGGAAAAGATTTTAAAAAGAGACTGTCAAAGATACGAAAAAATAATCAAATATACGCTCATAACTAACTCAAATTAGAGTTGATAACTTTATCTTATAATCTGAGTAAATTCTGGTATCTCTGAAATCATTCAGGACATTGGAGCTTTGGAGCAAGCTTTTACAAGAAACAACTCACCTTGGATCACTTGATAGCCACCTATAAAAAGCCTTTGGTGAGATTTGGGGGCTTTTCTTCTTATGCAGTACTTCCATGGCTGATGAACCAAGCGATAAGTATCTGTAGTTAAAGCTAGCAATTCCTTCAAAATCAACTTGAACATTTTCTTTTTCATATGAATGACCTCAAAGGTATGCCTCACCAATGGAGTTGTAATGGGCGGTGGCGCTGGACTCTCCATGCACGCAAGCTTTAGAGTCGTGACAGAGAAGACGGTAGATAGCCCTCGTTTATAAATTCATTTGATTTCTATAACCGGACTCAATGGTGATTAATAATGTTTGCAGATGAGCTTTGTTCATCATAATGCATGTTCTGAGACATCTGATAAAAACTTGCTTGAAACTACAGAAAATGAATCTTTCTGAAGAGTGTTTTCGATTCCTGGTGTTGCAGGTATTTGTAATGCCTGAAGCAATACTCGGAATCTTTCCAGATGTGGGTGCATCTCATTTCCTATCCAAGCTTCCCGGTTACTTTGGTAATTCTGAACAGCTTTTTCTTTTCTTTTTTCACTTCAGATGGACCCATAATACACATACCGTCCAGTGTAGGAAAGGAATTAAAGAGGAAGAGAACTACAATTTATGGATCTTCTCATTTTGGACGTCTTTGTATTTGTGCCTCATTGTCAAATTTTAATTGACCAATTAGTGTGTGTGTGTGTATTGTGCCAAGCTTTTAATTATCGAATATCTAGCTTAGATTATCCTATCCTTTAGATTTTACAAGTGATGTTACATCGAGCAGGTGAATATCTAGGATTAACCGGAGCACGGGTGGATGGAGAAACAATGCTTGCATGTGGCCTCGCAACTCATTTTGTCTTTTCAAAGGTAACTGGATGGTAGCGATTCCAAAACTTGCTCGCTTTGTTATTTAATATTTAGAAGGAAAAAAGGCGACACGTTAGATGTATCTCATAACCGATACGATTTTAGTTTGTCTTTTATATGTTTATGGTTAACCCTCTATTTTCTCGATAGGATCTTCCTCTTTTAGAACACGCTCTCTCTTCGGTGGATTCATCAAATGCATCAGACATTTTATCGGTCATCAACAAATATGCGTGCAAGTCCAATAAGAAAGAGGAAGAACTCCACAAAAGGTTGCTGATGTTCTACTCTAGGACTTCACTCTCTTTCTGTCGAATATAATCTCTTATATCAACAACTCTTCATTGTTGGAATAGATTGAAGAGCATAAACAGATGTTTCTCAAGACAGACGGTGGAGGGCATATTACATTCTCTTGTAAGCACACGTTGGTTTGAACTCTTTCTCCTTCTTCCTTTCTAGTTGCACAGCTGAGTTACTTTCACGGTGCAGGAGGAGGAGCTGCTAAATAACTTGGCAGAGAAATGGATCGCCGAGGCAGTGAACAGTATGAAGTCTGCTAGTCCGACCAGCCTAAAGATTTCTCTGAGATCGGTAATATGCAAAACAAAACGTATACTATCCAGCTGAGTGGTAATTTATACAAAGTAACGCGCTTTCGAATGATAGTGAAATTCGACAGATATCTTCCACTTCTCAAAATCTACTCTTATAGGGTGTGTGCAGATGGGAATTTGAAAGTGGAAAGTACTCAGCAGTTTGTGTTAGAATGGAATGGGAGTTTTCCAGTTATAAACTAACTCTTTGCGTACGTACATTTATGTCTGTGTATGCTTGTTCCAGCAGTTGTTGGGTACATGGTACTCATGGATATCAATCATTTATGTGTAACATTACAAGGAGCATGGCATATTGCATCTAACAGCTAAAAGAACTTGTCGATCTTGATGGTTATTAGATAAGAGAAGGACGTGGTCAGACGATTGAACAATGTCTAGCTCGCGAGTACACCATCTTTTGCAACATCGTGCGAAGGAAGATCACCAATGACTACTACGAGGTACTAACTCTAAATGGATATTTTAATAGGTAGGACATATTCAAGTATCCAATGGGAGCTTTTGATTTCTCACGTCACTTTTATAAGCAACTCTCCACTGGCCGAGAAGTTATTTCATGAACTATGAACCACATAGATCAATACCATCTCAATCATCGATTATGTTGGTCCAACTGTGAAGCTTATATGATCAATGGTACAGATGAACATGATCTAAAATATCTATAGACCATATGATATCTTGGCAACTAGAGCATTCGCCAAGGGTGTCTGTCTTGTGTCGTATGTATCCTTCTCTTCATCGATTTGTGTAATGCATTGGTGAATACGTTTTGGTGCAGGGTTCAAGGGCAATTTTTTTCGATAAAGACAAAAAACCCAAGGTACAAGCATATAGACTATTACCCTGCTATTTGACTTGTTGAGATGGATCTTGAAACTTCAGCTAGTAAGAGCAACAATGTATCAGTTTATTTGTCATTTAATATGGTGATGACATCGTGCTTTAGACATCTTCTTTTTACGTCCAAAACCTTTTGATTGGTACTTGGCTTTATCTGTCATTTGTTGTGCATTGGCTAAACGAAGACGAAGACGGTCCAAATCATAAATTTCTCTTGACTAATAAATGAGAGGAGAAGGGTATATGCTGCAACAACAAATTATAGTCTGTTGTATATTATCCTTATAATAAAAATCCAAGTACTTAAACTTCATTGAGTTCAAGAGACAATCATTAAAGCCTCGCAGAGATTGGAGATCCTATAATCGTTTGTGTAAGGTAATAAGGCATGGTGTAAGCTAGGATTGTATCAAGTCATATGCTAATAATACATCATTTGACCGTTTCCTAACAGCTTAGCCTTTTTGGACAAACGGTTTTTCTTACAATTTGGATGAATTAATGCACGAGGTTGAGCTTGAGCCTGATTCTTGTTTGATGAACACAGTGGGAGCCGCCGAAGTTAGAGTTGGTCGGAGCAGAGATGGTGGACATGCTATTTAAAGCATTCGAGGATGATGACGACTGGAATTGTCTACAGCTCCCTGCACGGTCCTCCAACGTGCTTGACCACGCAAGGTCAAAGCTCTGAAAGAACCTATTTGTGACACAACTCGCTCATATTGCAATACACCAAGCTGGAAACTGTAACATCAGTAACCATGGAAACACAACTCATATATATTGGCATGCATTTGTAATGTGACAGTCTTCTCTGTCAAACTCCCATGAGGTTAGACAACTCAAGATTTCCCGATTAACTTCCTGTCCAAATTTTAGCATTTGATGCGCACTTTCCCCTCTGGGAATCACGTTGCCCTCTAAAACTACAAGCAACGAAGAGGAATAATTGCTGTTAATGCATCTAAAGATAGAAGAGTGCAGTATCTATGTCGAATTTCAACTGCACAAGTACTCCTCAATGCCAACTTCAAGGCTAACCCAGGACATTATCAAGTTTTCTGGAGATGAAAATCCAGTAATACCAACAGTTGCTGAGAATCGACATAGGGTCGCTCGCAGGCTCGATAACAGTAAACGGAATCACCTGTCTTCCCATTATGTTTTGTTAGCCAATCGACTTCTAGTCGTTCCTGAAAATCGGCCTACTTATCTACAAGATTGTCCTCACGCACTTCCCAAGTCAAGTTCTTTAGTCACACGAGTTCTATCTTCATTAACCTTTCCCCTCAAGGTCATGAGTTCTGTCCTCATTAGCCTTTCCCCTCAAGGTCAGTATCTCTGGAGTGATCAATTTCGAGTGAGATCAACCAATAATGCATTGATGAAATCCACGTTCATTCATTCCTAAAAGGGCTCGAATTTCAGGACGTCACATGACATATATAATTTTCAATTTTGGTGACTTAGCACTTAATTCCATTAATAAGAGAAATTTTCCATTTCATGACTGCTCATGTAGAAAACATTTTAGGCCGATGGTATGCTTTGTATAAATCATTACTTAATTTCCTATAAAATCCGAAAGAAACAAGCTCAACAAAGTAGAGAGAAAAACTTTATTTTTAACGTTCATATCTCGAAAAACTTCAAAGTTATACACATGTTAATCTCTTATGTCATTATTATTCATCATTGATTTCCCCGGTAATTTTTTCTCCTCGCATTAGACTTGAATTACAAGATCCAATAATTTCCTGCATCATTTCTTAACAAATAGTTCATCCTCTAATAAAACTTAATTATAAAATATGTCTAAGACCTTGGGTTAATGTTGAGAATGTACTTCATTAATTTGCCTCAATCCAAAAAAACAGTGCAACTTCCAGACTAGGTCTCATCTCAACTTCTAGATTTGAGCTCTTTTGGAATTTGAAACCTTTTGATTACCTTTCAATTTCAACATGATACTCAAGACTTGTTATTCGACACAAGGTACAAAGTAGAGGGTACGATAATACTGGTATGAAGAGGAGATGATTTAAGCACGAGCAAACAATCCAAAGGCGGGATTGATGTTGGTGAAGCCTCCATCCACCGCCAGATTTTGGCCACTGGTGTACTTGGACTCGTCACTCCCCAGATACACAGCAGCCTTCGCCACATCTTCTTCCTGTAGACTCACCCCATCCAAGTTAGAATACACTCGGACTCCTGCATTCTCATCGATTTTGAAGAACTCCTCCGTCAATGGCGCTAGAATGAAATAAGGCGAGACACAGTTCACGCGAATTCCATATCGCCCTAGCTCCGCGGCCACGTTCCTCGTGAGCCCCATGACGGCGTGCTTGGAGCTGGTGTACGTGTGGGACGCGACCCCACCCACGCTCGAGCTGACGCTCCCGACATTGATGATGCTTCCGCTCCGCGACAGGATCATGGCTCGAGCAGCGTGCATGGTCCCTAAGAAGACGCCCGTCAAGTTCACGCTGATCCCCAACTCTTTCTCACTAAAATTGTTACATTGCGTCACGAGTTTGAGCAGTGGACGAAATCTTAGAAGATTTTCCGGTTTGTTCAAAATGAGGTGTGCCCAGTAATCCAGAGCAAACCAAGAAAGAAGAATCTTAGTAAAAGCTCCACTGAACTCCTCTAATCGCACAAGAGGAAATAAAAAAGAGAAGGGAAAAGCTCAATGCCACTGCTGGACAAAATAATATAATTTTTACCTTCTATTTTATGTGTAAGGGAAGTCTTTGCAAGAGAAAGAACAGAAAAACAAGATACCGTCCGTTTATTTCATATGATCTCGCGTTGATTTTCATGGCAAGATATGATCAGGTTTTGCATTAATGTTACAACAACAATCGAACCACCGTACAGCAAGATCAAGCATAGACAAGCGCCTTCTCCCCAGCTCTTGCTCATTAAATTCGAGCCCACCAGAAGCAAGATCTCTCTCTGCCTCTCAGATAAGAACTTCTGATGGCTTGTGAAGCAGATGTTGGTGTTCCAGTGACATTCCCGGTGATTGACATCAGCCTTCTATCCTCCGAAGATGAGCTTCAGAAACTCAGCTCAATCCTCAGATCTTGGGGATGCTTCCAGGTTTCCATCTCTGCAATCTGTTTCGTTCATGTTCAGCGGAGTTTTGTGTTTACGGTTCTGTTTATCTGAGGTACAAAGAAGCTTGCAAGCGGGAATTGGGTGATGTTAGTGAGGGGCTATAGTATATTTGCACCGATACCCCTGAAGATTTTGAAAAATTAGTGGGTGTTGCTTCCTTTTGGTGTCGAGTCCATAACTATTAGTGGGTTGCTTTGCTAATGTGATTTCGCTATAGATTCTTCATGGTCTTCAGTCAAATCTCACTGTCGAGTCAATGCCGTTCGGTAAGTTACACTTCTTATACCTAAATTGCATCTCAAAAATTGTTCTTTTATGTAAGTTGTTAACTGGTAGAAAATTGCCCTAATTGCTCAAGAACTGTAATGCAGTTGAGAATCGACCACAACTAGATTTCCCCTTTCTGACATTAATTTGTTCTTTCGATTAATGATTAGTAATTTTCAGCTTAATTGTTTTTCTTTCTGTTACGCTGGTTTTTTACTGGTTTGGGGTGAGTGGATCAGTTGCATATATGGATCACCCGATTCACTGATGATAAAAATAATTTGACCACTACTTGGTTGTTGATTCATATCTTTCCGTTACAATGTTAAGATAAATAAATTTGTGCATATGTTTAATGACGTATGATAGATCTCAGTTGATCAGCGTTTCTAAAATATCAGGCTATCGGTCACCGAATGTCTGTTGGATATCTTGACAAAATGCGTGGAGTCGCTAAAGAGTTCTCAGTGCTGCCAAACGAAGAGAAACGAAAATGCTCATGAGCTTCGAACGAGGTTGAAGGATATGGCAGTGACTTGGTCTTGACCGAAAACCAAATCAGAGACTGTTGCTATCGCCTGTTTCTTAGAGTGTTTCCCGAAGATCAAAGGAGGCTCAATCTTTGGCCTGAAAATCCCTCTGATTTTTCGTATGTCTTGCCCTTTATTTATTTTGTTTGTTGATGGACCAAAACTGCAGTTGTAAATAACAACAGTCTAATTAGCAATAGAATGATATTACATGACTACTCATTCCATTTATGATCTAGTATCCCATGATTTACTAATGTTCATTCTTTTCTCTCATTATGATGGACAGTGAAATCTTGCATGAATATGCCCCCAAGGTGAAATCGAAGATGAATCATCTTTCCAAGGCCATGGCGAGGTCGCTCAAGTTGGAAGAGAACAGCTTCTTGAACCTGTTCGTAGACCGGCCTGTGATGCAAGTGAAGTTCAACTTCTACCCACCCTCTTCCAGGACTGAAGTCTTTGGAATAAAACCTCATTCAGACAGATCGGGAATCACAGTTCTTCTGCTAGACAGGGAAGTCAAAGGCCTCCAAGTCCTAAAAGATGGTGCTTGGTACACGGTTCCTGTTATCCCTGACGCTCTTGTGGTCAATCTGGGTGATCAGATGCAGGTAAAGCAATGGATTTTGCATTCAAGATCAATTCCTTCTCAGTTGTTTTAGGTATAGGATTCTGCATAGTTCGAAACAATATGAAGAATGCATGGGAGTAGTTTGCTGTCATTTTAGTGGATTCTACTTGAACCAACCCCTTTCTATTAATGTCAACAGCAAAATGCAGTTTAGAACAGAGGGCAACCAAATTTGAAGTTTATTCATTGTTATTCTCCCTAGGTCAATTCAGATTTTTGCACAAACTGTTCAAGAGCACTTGTTATTTGTAGTATCATTATGTCAAGTATGATTGAATTGGTGGTGATTTTGCAGATAATGACAAATGGGATATTCAAGAGTCCAGTGCATAGAGTATTGACGAATGCGAACAAACTGAGGTTATCGGTTGCCCTGTTTAGTGAGCCGGAGGCAGAAAAAGAGATTGAACCGGTGGATTGCCTCATCGACGAGACAAGGCCTAGGTTATACAGAAGTGTCAGAAACTTCGCTGCTTTCAACTATGAATGTTTTCAAAAAGGCAAGGTGGCACTCAAGGAAGTTCGGATTTGACTGATTGTCTAGAATGCATGTGCTTTAAAGTCTAAACCTGAACATGAACCATTGTTTTGTATTCTATATAAGGAGGTTATTTTTCAGACAATGCCTAGTAACTAGTGGAGGTACAAGAGCCTCTGCATCTATCTAATGGAATTCAAAATATAATTCAAGTCCTCCTTTCTTCTACTTCCCAAGTACAGCATCACAGCATCATAAGTACATGCCATTCCATGTGGATGGCAACCTGATTTGCGCAAGCATCGGCATCCAGTTGCCTGCTGCCTTTTCTGGTTTGTTCTCACACAACATTCATCAACAACAATTATAATCAATGCAGTGTAGCTTGAGGATCGGCTATCGTAGTGTTGAAAACTTTACTCCCCCCTTTCTTTCCATATACCTCAGCAATTAATAGTGATCTTTAATGAACATTCCTTATGCAGTGAAAATGTGGACGCAGGAAGCTCATTATAGTTGTGGTTTCCATGTAGCTTGAAAGTAATTGTTTCTGAATTATGGTGTCAACCGTCATCATCATTAATCTTATGCAGTATACAAAATATGAGACAATAGGCCAGCCTTGACAGCTTGATGTTCACTAAAATTTGCCTCATAAAATTTCGTATGTGTAGCTTTGTCGAAGGATATTGAGATTGTAAATTTTCATCCTGTTCCACGACTGCTAGATCTCAGCAAAAACCCCAATCAAGGTTTTAATTCCTGATGTATTTACTATAGATGTGGACAACCTCTCATTTTGGTGCTAGTGTTCTGAACATGAAGAAGCATGAAATGAGAAGAAAAATGTCAATATCTGTCCACAAAAAGTTTTCTCGTTAAAGATTGTAATGGTTGACAGAATTTTTTAGGTTTCTTTACATGCACTGATGAATCCAAGATAACGAAATCAAGATTAGGGAGCATATTTATGCATGGCGGGTCCCTTGTGTTCCTCTACACATGAAACATTGAGAATGAGAGATGGTATCTTTTGCCAGTCTGAAGTTCTTTATCCATCATTCAAGACAAGTACAATTAAGCTCCTTCTCACCAACTCTTTCCCATCAAAATCAAACCACCAAAAAGCAAGACGGAGGTCTCTCTCTCCCTCTCACGGTAGAACTTACGATGGTTTGTGAAACAGACAGTGATGTTCCAGTGACATTCCCAAAGATTGATATCAGCCTTTTGTCCTCAGAAGATGAACTACAAAAACTCAGTTCAATTCAGCTCTTGTGGATGCTACCAGGTTTCTATCTCTGTAATCTGTTTCGTGCTTGTTCAGAATAGTTTTGTCTTTATGGTTATGTTTATCTCAGTTACAAAGAAGCTTGCAAGTGGGAATTGGGTGATGTTAACGATGGATTATAGTACACTCCGACCGATTCAACCTTAAAGATGGTGAAAAATTAAGTGGGTGTTGCTTCCTTTTGTGTTGCATCAACTATTAGTGGGTTGCTTTGATAATGTAACTTTGCCATAGATTCTTCATGGTCTTCAGGTAAATCTCACTGTCAATTCAATGCCACTCAGTAAGTTACATTTCTTATACCTAAATTGCATCTCGAAAATTTTTCTTTTATGTAAGTTGTTAACTAGTAGAAAACTGCCCTAACTGCTGAAGAACTGTAATGCAGTTGAAGAATCGACCACAACTAGATTTCCCCTTTCTGATGTTAATTTGTTCTTTTGATTAATGATTAGTAATTTTCAGCTTAATTGTTTTTCTTTCTGTTATATTGGTTTTCCACCAGTTTGGGGTGAGTGGATCAGTTGCATATATGGATCACTCGATTCACCAATGATAAAATTAATAGGGCTACTACTAGGTGTTGATTCATATGTTTCTGAGACAATGTTGAGATAAATAAATTTGTGCTGATGTTTAAGTATGTATAAGAGATTTCAACTGATCAAAGTTTCTAAATTCTCAGGCTATTGTCATGGAATGTCTGTTGGATATCTTGACAAAGTACGCAAAATCGCTAAACAGTTCTTGACACTACCAAATGAAGAGAAACGAAAATGCTCATGAGCGTCGAGCGAGGTTGAAGGATATGGCAGTGACTTGGTCATGACCGAAAACCGAATCAGAGACTGTTGCTATCGCCTGTTTCTTAGAGTGTTTCCCAAAGATCAAAGGAGGCTCAATCTTTGGCCTGAAAATCCTTCTGATTTTTCATATATGTCTTGCCCCTTTTTTATTTTGTTAGTTGATGGACCAAAACTGCATTTGTAAATAATCAACGGTCTAATTCGCAATAGAATGATATTACATGACTGCTCGTTCTATTTATGATTTATTATCCAGTGATTTACTTATGTTCATTCTTTTTCTCTCATTATGATGGACAGTGAAATCTTGCATGAATATACCCCCAAGGTGAAATTGATGATGAATCATCTTTCCAAGGCCATGGCGAGGTCGCTCAAGTTGGAAGAGACCGGCTTCTTGAACCAGTTTGGAGACCTGCCGGTAATGCAAGGGAGGTTCAACTTCTACCTGCCCTCTTCCAGGACCGAAGTCTTTGGTGTCAAACCTCATTCAAGACAGATCAGGAATCACAGTTCTGCAACATAGGGAAGTCAAAGGCCTCCAAGTCCTAAAAGATGGTGCTTGGTACACTGTTCCTGTTATCCCTGACGCTCTTGTGGTCAATTTGGGTGATCAGATGCAGGTAAAGCAATGGATTTTGCATTCAAGATCAATTCCTTTTTAGTTGTTATAGGTATAGGATTCTGCATAGTTGGAAACAATATGAAGAGTGCATGGAATTAATTTGCCGATGTTTCCCGTCATTTTAGGGGATTCTACTTCAACCAACCCCTTTCTATTCATGTCAACAGAAAAATGCAGTTTGGAACAGAGGGCAACCAAAGTTAGAGTTTATTCATTGTTATTCTGCCTAGGTCATTTCAGATTTTTGCACAAACTGTTCGAGAGCACTTGTTATTTGTAGTATCATTATGTTAAGTACGATTGGGTTGGTGGTGAATTTGCAGATAATGACAAATGGGATATTCAAGAGCCCGGTGCATAGAGTATTGACGAATGCGAACAAATTGAGGTTATCGTTTGCCCTGTTTAGTGAGCCGGAGGCAGAAAAAGAGATTGGACCAGTGGATTGCCTCATCGACAAGACAAGGCCGAGGTTATACAGAAATGTCAGAAACTTTGCTGCTTTCAACTATGAATGTTTTCAAAAAAGCAAGGTGGCACTCGAGGAAGTTCAAATTTGACTGATTATCTAGAATGCATGTGCTTTAAAGTCTAAACCTGAACATGAACCATTGTTTTGTATTCTATATAAGGAGGTTATCGTTCAGACAATTCCTAGTAACCAGTGGGGGTACAAGAACCTCTGCATCTACTAATGAAATTCAAGATATAATTCAAGTCCTCCTTTCTTTTACTTCCCAAGTACAGCATCACAGCATCCTAAGTACATGCTATTCCATGTGGATGGCGACCTGATTTGCACAAGCATCAACGTCCAGTAGACCCCTGCCATTTCTGGCTTGTTCTCGGGTCAGATTCGTCATCAACAACAATAATAATCGATGCAGCTTAGCTTGAGGATCGGGTCGTGAAGTGTTGAAAACTTCGCGCCTCCCTTTCTTTCCATATACCCGGCAATAATTAGTGATCTTTAATAAACATTCCTTTCAAGTGATTTGGAAAGTTAAGAGATAAGGCACCGGAGTCGCCCCAGATCATCTGCTGTAAAAGTTAAAGAGTATGATAGATTAGTACACCGGAGGATAGAGTGAATATTTCTGGGCAACTTCAAGTGAAGCTCTAGAAAAATGATTGTCCTTAGACTTGTGCAGAATGAGTAAATAAAGGGCACGCTTTTTTTACCATGAACTACTGTGGTGATTTGCCTACGCACGTCGATTAATCAAACAGCAACTGCATTATGGTTAAAACAGCAGATACTGCGGGTGTAAAATGTAGACCAAAGCCTCAGTTTTCTGGACTGGACATAATCTTGTTCTATCTGGCTTTTTTTTTTTATTTTAATGCTTTGACGTTGATGCTTTCCCTGCATCTGATGTCGTCCGTGAACGAACCTGGAAAGGATGCATGATTCATGGCTTTCCAAGAATCAAAGGGACAAATTGAGAAGATTCATGTTACTCGCATATAAGACATGACTTAAGCAGTATCACACTGAAAAATATTTAAAAGAACAAGACATTACAGAAAGAATCGATTCCTTACACTTGAACAGTTCCTAGGAAAATTCGAAAAAGAGATGGAATATAAAAACACACAAGATCATTTAATAATTACAGGGGCCATAAACCCTCTATGCTATTTATCTCCCTCGCTCTCTCTCTCTCTCTCTCCCTCTCTCTTCTCTCTCTCTCTGTGCCTAGTCTAGTCCACAAAAGCTCGGTCACACAGAAGCTCATCTCTCGTTTGATCCAACGCCATCAATGGCTCACGAGGTTTTTTTCTTCTTTTTTTTCAATCTTTTTTTATTCATTATTATTCATAGTAAGTGAATAAAACATTGTTTCATCCATCTTTTTCATTTTTTTTTATATTTTTCTTAAACATACCAATCTATATAATAAAGCATAAGTGCCCCCAGAAGAAAATGAAACGATCGATAATAAGAATGAAGCTGAAAAAAGAACGGAAAAGAAAAAGTAACCCGAGCCATGGCGGGCAAAATTATACAAATGCCTTATTATGAAAACCCAAGTCAAGGTCTCGTGAGCTATGCATAAAAGTAAACGGAATAATAGTCTAACAAATGAAATGCAATAGTCTGAAACTAGCAATGCTAAGAACTAATCTAATTCTATTCATGTAATGCGTGAAACGACTAAATGCAATCAAAATTCTTTTTTTAAATTCTTTATTTATATATTTAGGCAATGAGATTATCTAAATATGTATGAAAGAATAAACTTAAACGCTGAAACATAATAAATATAAAGAAAATTCTGCATAGGAATCGGAGAAAATGTGCCTACAATCAAAGGTGGTATGGATTATAAGGACGCAAGTGATAACCATTTTGTCCCAGAAATAAATTTTTCTATTTATATTCCTTAGACGAGTTTCTAAGCAAAAATACATGTTTGATAATGACACGAAATTTTTGCTCCCGGAATAGAAATTCGTTTGATAACGACACAAAAATTCTCCATCTCGTGTGGCGGTAGTAGACGGCGACGGCGGACAAAGACCAATGGCCAATGGCCACTAACAGCGGGTGGTGGTGTAGGCAAGTGCAGCAGCTAACGGTGGGCAGCGGCAGGTGGGCAACTAGCTAGTAGTAAGGACGAATAATGATAATAGTTTTTATTTCTCATTTATATACTAGATATAAAGAAGTAAAAAAATTTATTTCTCATTTCTATTCCAAATCTATTTATAAACTAAAAATTTATTTCAGAAATAAATAAAAAAATGAAATTGTGCCATCAAACGAATTTCTGTTTCAAACCTATTTTCACAAATAGAAAAATAATTCTTACTAGAAATAAAATGGTTATTATGCGTGCCTAATAATTGTCTAGCCCATTGGTGGGCTTAAGAACGGCCCAAAACGGGCCTCCATGATCCTAGTATGACCCCACGTTAATCATTGACAAAATCACCGATTTACAAAATACAAATGCCAAAACGAACCAAGAAATACAAAAGAACTCGAATTGATACAAAATTTATAAGCGAACTATATGTTATTAAAAAAAAAATCAGTACCACACGAGTTATAATTAAAATGATCAAGATCAAAACAAAGCAAGTTATAATAATGATCGGAAGCATACTAATGGAATACGACGGGTCCAAATCAAACATGGAGAATTCTAACTCGAATTAGAATGCGCTCAAACGACGAATCATGCCGCACTCTCGGTTTGAGGTTGCAAGCGCACTTAGGGGTTGAACACCTGGACCAAATTGAGAAGATGGTTAACAACTACTGACAGTAGATTGTCTGCCATCATAAATCAATAAATTATGATTTTATAGATGACTTACAGGTTGGTAAAGTCTTAGAAAAGATGGGAAGTTTTTTTTGGTAAAGAAGAAAAGATGGGAAGTTACTAGCGAAGAATCCGTCAAAAAGTTAAGCAACCATCCAGGCCCTTATTTTTTTAAAACTAAATATATTGTACAGATATGAATTTAGTTATAAATTTTTTAATTTTACCAATTTAGTCATTATATTTGCATAAATTCTATTATAGTCTTTTTGGTAATTTTAAGCCAAAATCGCTGACTTGATAGCGTACCATGTAAAATAGCCGGCGATGACTAGACAATCACACAAAGATTTATGACTGAATTAACAAAATTAAAAAGTTTAAAAATGAATTAACATATGTATAATAGGTTCAGGACTGATTAGATAATTTTCCTCTCACTTTCCTCAGTCAACTTGCAAAAAAAATAAAGACTAGATAAAAGAATCGTTAATGAGGAAGCTCATCTGTCTTGATGTAATGAATTCGGAAGAGTCAGCCAAAGGCCTCTGTTTGCAGCATGCAAGAATCTTAGGGCGACATAGTATGCGATGAGGCGAGAGTTAAAATAGACAGATTCATCGTTAGGAAGCGCAGTTACATTCTACTAGCTCTCAATAGTGACATTTACCAGTGATGTCCTCGTGTCCATCGACAAAGATAAACATAGCAAGCGATCTCACGCAACCATCTTGCGTGAAATTTAAGGATCAAGATGCATTGGTGCACTTTGGAAAAGTCAACGAGGAGCTGATTTGTTGGGCCCACTCTTTTGGTGACACATCTCCTTACTTTCAGCGATTTTTCTCTTTATTTTATTAATTACTATTTGGTCACGGACGATGTTAAAAACATCATTACACTAAGATGCTGACATATATATAATTTTTAATTTTGGTGACTTAGCACTTAATTCCATTAATAAGTGAAATTTTCCATTTTGTGACTGCTCATGTAGAAAACATTTTAGGCCGATGATATGCCTTGTATAAATCATTACTTAATTTCCTATAAAATCCGAAAGAAACAAGCTCAACAAAGTAGAAAGAAAAATTTTATTTTTAACGTTAATACCACGAAAAACTTCAAACTCATACACATGTTAATCTCTTATGTCACCTGGTAATTTATTCTTCTCGCATTGGACTTGAATTACAAGATCCAATAGTTTCCCGCATCATTTCTTAACAAATAGTTCATCCTCTAATATAACTTGATTATAAAATATGTCTAAGACCTTGGGTTAATGTTGAGAATGTACTTCATTAATTTGCCTTAATCCAAAAAAATAGTGCAACTTCCAGACAAGGTCTTATCTCAACTTCTAGATTTGAGCTCTTTTGGAATTTGGAACCCTTCGATTTCCTTTCAATTTCAACATGATATTCAAGACTTCTTATTCGACACAAGGTACAAAGTGGATGGTACGAAAATGCTGGTATGAAGAGGAGATGATTTAAGCACGAGCAAACAATCCAAAGGCGGGATTGATGGTGGTGAAGCCTCCATCCACCGCCAGATTCTGGCCACTGACGTACTTGGACTCATCACTCCCCAGATACACAGCAGCCTTCGCCACATCTTCTTCCTGTAGACTCACCCCATCCAAGTTAGAATACACTCGGCCTCCTGCATTCTCGTCGATTTTGAAGAACTCCTTCGTCAATGGCGTCAGAATGAAATAAGGCGAGAGACAGTTAACCCGAATCCCGTATCGCCCGAACTCCGCAGCCACGTTCCTCGTGAGGCCCACGACGGCGTGCTTGGAGCTGGTGTACGCGTGGGATGCGACCCCACCGACGCTCGAGCTGACGCTCCCGACGTTGATGATGCTTCCGCTTCGTGACGGGATCATGGCTCGAGCAGCGTGCTTGGTCCCTAAGAAGACGCCCGTCAAGTTCACGCTAATCACCCTCTCGAAGTCGGCCTTGTCATTGTCCAATATGTTGGCCTTGGGCGGGTCGCTGATTGCAGCATTGTTCACCATTATGTCCAGCTTTCCATACTTGTCGACCGCAGTGGCAATGGCGTTTTCAACGTCGGACTCGATTGATACATCGCAATGCACAAAGGATGCAGTCTCGGCCCCCAGATCCACACACACAGACTTGCCCAAGTCGTCGCGAATGTCGGCTATAATGACTTTAGCCCCATGCTTGGAGAAGAGCCTCGCGGTCGATTCCCCTATGCCGCCCGCCCCACCTGTAATCACTGCCACCTTTCCCTCCAGTCTGCAAAACCTTGTGCTAATGAGCCACACAATCTAGTTTTACATGAACAAAAGAAACGAAAACGAGAGCATTTCCAGCTTTGATGAGCAAAGCTCTACTCTTAAACGTAATTTCCAACATCTTTCAATCGCACGCACGTTGCCAAAGCCACATGAATGACAAATTTTCTCATCGTTTAGAAAGAATCTCTTTCAACGTAAGTCCGACAGCAAAAGAGCAATACCTTCGTGCTTCCTGGGGGAGGAGTGTTGTGGTCGCCATGGTTTGAAAGATTGTTTCGAATAAGGCTTAGCTACTAGCAAGGGGGTTT
This sequence comes from Eucalyptus guilfoylei, assembly GCA_016097605.1. Lineage (NCBI taxonomy): Eukaryota > Viridiplantae > Streptophyta > Magnoliopsida > Myrtales > Myrtaceae > Eucalyptus > Eucalyptus guilfoylei. The sequence continues at coordinate 43,173,973 of CM027862.1, read as the reverse complement.
TCGTATGTTCAGTGATAACAATCGAACCCGAACCTTCTTGTTAAATAGACTTTTGGGGGTGGAGACTTAACCTACTCCCATTGAGCCACAGGATTCATGTGTAATTTCATGGATAATGAAAGATCAGGGGGCCACCCTTGGCGTGCGAACATCATCCCAAACAAACCAGGTAATCAATATCATATTATACAATGGGTTAATATGACGAAAAATTCAAAACTGATACATTTGTAATAAATTTACCTCAAACTAATTTTTTGACCACAAAAGAATCTTAAATTGGTATACATGTGATGAATATACTCTTAACTAATTTTTGATTGCCAAAAACCTCAAACCGATATATTCATGACATATACAGCCTCTATTAGTTTCATTAAAATAAATTAATATAACAAAAAATCACAAACATATATATTTATGGTGGAACCCCAAACTATTACACCCATCAACTACCATGTATTATCCAATTCAGCAACTTAACAGTAAAATTTAACAGAAATTAACGAATGATAAATTTGTCACAGATATATTGGTTTAAGATAAATTTGTCACATGTGTACTAATTTAAAATTTTTTATTATATTTACCCTTATTGAAATAAGATCAATCAGCCTTTTTCCCCCTCCGATATTAACTAATACGTGTTCCCTAAGAACAAGTGGTCGTTCTTTTTTCCAATCCATCATATGGCTTGATCCTCTTGGAGCATCTTTCACCAGCCTGTGGAATCTGTCGTATTAAAGATGCCTCCTGCAGATTAATTAAGGAGGTAACGTACCACAGAAACCGTCCGAAGATATAAAGACAATCTCCCACTTGTTGACATAGAGCTTGAGGTCTAGAAAACAGTTCTTTGATAGGCAGATTGATAGTAAAATCTCTTTGAATGATCTTTTTTTTTATGTGTAGTTTTGTTGTCTACTCGATAGAGCTCTCCATGCATTTGTGCTTCGTTGATAACTACAGAGAAAGCTAACAGGATATGTCTCATTATCGGTGAAATGAGCATAAGAAAATTCAATGAATAGAGTCAAGATAAAACATAATCGAAAAAAGAAACGGAATAAGGAAATAAATTGAATACTGAATTTTACAATATTCAATCAATATGACATATTCGGTGGAGAGATGAAATCTTGCTTTATAGCAATCCCCTTATTTTTCAAAAGATAGCAATCTCCCCATGGCTTGACCATCACTAGATTCGATGAGGCCGAGCCTCAATCGAGTCTGCTAAGGCCACTAGTGAGGCCGACCTCGCCAGCTCAATGAGGGCGAGCCTTGCCTGGTGATGACAAGGTTGAGCATCGCCAATAGCCAGTTGCCAACCATAGCCAAGGCCTGACAACTAGCCAAAGGAAGAAGGAAAGGAAAAAATAAAGAAAAGGTCATGAAAAAAAAATTACAAAAATTCAGAAAAATTACAAAAATGCAAACAAAAAATTTATGTTAATATCGATCACACCGCATAAGAAGGCCAACATAAAGTAAAGCATGATACCAAAGATTTCCGGTCAAAATTTGTCAGAATGACTAAATTGGCAAATCATTAAAAGGTTTAGAACTAAATTAGCATAATTTAAAGGTTTAACATTGAATTAACTGCCATATAATAAGTTTAGGATTCTTTAAAAATAATTTTCCCAAGATAATTCTTTGTTTATTTTACTTCTGCCCAGATTTTGTATGCTTCAGTTCCGACTTTTGACAGCATATGAACCCGTCAAGGAATGGCTCAACTTGATGATAATTACGTAATTAAGCTTACGCACGCACCTTTCACATTTAAAGCATGAGTCCTGATCACAGAGAGTTGATCACTGAGGAGGGTTTTGCACGGGCAAGACGAGATAAGTCTTTGTTTATTTTACTTCTCCCCAAAATTTAATATGCTTGATTTCTGACTTTTCACCGCATGTGAATTAGACTTGCAATGGCTCAGCTCGATGGTTATTGGAACTTGAATTACGTAATTAGAAACCATTCGCGCATGAGTCTTGATAATGGTAAGTTGATCGATAAGGAGGGTTTTGCACATGCAATATGAGACGAGTCTTTGTTTATTCTACTTCTCCCTCAAATTTTATATGCTTAATTTCCAACTTTTCACCACATATGAACTAGAAGTGCAATGGCTCAGCTCGATGATTATTGGAACACGAATCACGTAATCAGAAACCATTTGCGCATGAGTCCTAATCATAGAAAGTAGATCGATAAGGAGGGTTTTGCATATCCAAGATGAGACGAGTCTTTGTTTATCCTACTTATGACTGCCTATGGACTCGTCATGTAATGGCTCAGCTTGATGATTATCGGAACTCGAACTTGAATTACGTAAGTAAGCTCACGGTATGCACCTAATGAGGTCAACCTTGCCAGCCTGGTGAGGGTAAGCCTCACCAAACGACGGTGAGGTTGAGCCTCGCCGATGGCCATTCATCAATCATTGCCGAGACTTGGTGACCAGCTAAAGGAAAAAGGAAAGAAAATAAAATAAAATTTTAAAATATTCATAAAAAATTCAAAAACGTAAAAATTGTTCACGCCGGCGCTGACTGTACTATGTAAAACAACTGACAGCGATCTCCTATCAAAATTGGTCAAAATGACTACATTAACCAATCATTAAAAGATTTAAAACTAAATTGGCAAATCATCAAAATATTTTGAATTGAATGACCAAAATTAGCACAATTGAAAAATCTAAGACTGAATTAGCAATTTGCTAAAAATGTTTATGTCTGAATTGGCACAATTGAAATGTTATGGTTAAATCGGTCACCGTACAATAGGTTTAGAACTTTTTAAATAATTTCCCTAGGAAAGATGAGTCTTTGTTTATTCTACTTCTACCCAGATTTTGTATGCTTCAGTTCCAACTTTTGACAGCATATGAACCCGTCACGCAATGACTCAACTTGATGATCATTACGTAATTAAGCTTATGCAAGCACCTCGCACATCTAAAGCGTGAGTCCTGATGTCAGAAAGTTGATCACTAGGTTAGGTTTTGCATGTGCAAGACGAGACGAGTCTTTGTTTATTCTACTTCTCCCCAAAATTTAATATGCTTCTTTTTCGACTTTCGACCTCATATGAACTACGTATTTAGAAACCATTGGCGCATGAGTCCTTATCATAGAAAGTTGATCAATAAGGAGGGTTTTGCATATGCAACACAAATTGAGTCTTTGTTTATTTTACTTTTGACCGCATATGAACTAGTCATGCGATGGCTTAGCTTGATGACTATCGAAACTTGAACTTGAATTACGTAATTAAGCTCGCGGTACGCACCTCCCATATCTGAATCCTCAGATTCTGGTCCTAAAATCATTTTATAATCTCGATAATAATCTTGATGATAGATTAACTTTTTGAAATTTTGGGAGGGACCAAGTACATTAACAAGGTTGCATATGCTTATTAAATGCGTAGGATGTTCTTTTTTAACACATATCGACACGTTTGTTTTGATGACAAATTTGATGGATATATTTAGATTGTTAAGTCCATGTTGTTTCGCAAATATTTATTCATAGGGTGTGAATTGCAAAGTGCATAATTAATTAATTAGAAGAGAAGTTTGGAAACGCCCTCTTGAATTTCACGCTTTTATATAGTTTTTAGGTCTGAATTTAGATTAGGCTAACTGAGTACATGAGTGTCTATTCTACGCCACATAAATAGGTCATGCTCCATCTGATCGGTAATGTATTCTCTACATATGGCATTTGCTTATTTCTATTATTCATGTTATCTTTCGCCTCTCGCTTAGATATTCATTAGGGAAACCTGGTAGCATTTTGTGTGGGTGGTGATGTTGTGCGCTCCATGTTAATAGGTGATCCAATCAGGATATGCTTTCTTTTAACTGTGTTTCATATGACCATGAGGATCTAGGCTACGTTTAGTCATTCGGATTCGGATTGAGATAGAATAGGATAAAGAGAGATTTAAAATCCTCCGAATATCCTCAGATTGTAAAAATATCTCATCATATGTTTGGTGCAACTTAAAATATGATTTGAATCTTTGAAAAAAATATCTTTAAAAATCTGCCACGTAGAGCAAATTTGAAAATCCTTAAAAATCTTTTAAGGTTCCATCTTCAAATGCCTCCCCTTGTATATGACACAAGTTCACATAGACGGCCTTGTGAACAGCAGGAGGCAATTCCTGTGGTCGTGCAACCAGACTCCATAGCCGAAGAAAACAACTCATCCACCCCAGGGGTCAACCGAGGCTGGCGAGGCCCCTGATGAGGTCGACCTTGCCAGCATGGCGAGGGTGAGCCTCGCCAATGGCCGATCGCCGGTCATTGTTGAGGCTCAATTACCTCGTAGAGAAAAAAAGAAAGAAAATAAAATAAAAAATTCAAAATATTTATAAAAATTCAAAAAATGTCAAAATTGTCCATGTCGACACTAGCCGTACCACGTAGAATGACTAATAGCGATCTCCTATAAAAATTGACTAAAATGACTAAATTGACAAATCATTAAAAAATTAAAACTATATTAACAAATCATAAGAATGTTTTGGATTGAATGATCAAAATTGGCACAATTGAAAAATTTAGCACTAAATTGGCAATTTGCTAAAAATGTTTAGGTCAAATTGGCACAATTATAAGGTTATGGCTAAATCAGTCACCATACAATAAGTTAGAACTTTTTAAATAATTTCTCTAGGTAAGATTGAGTCTTTGTTTATTTTACTTCTACCCAGATTTTGTATGCTTCATTTCCAACTTTTGACAGCATATGAACCCGTCACGCAATGGCTCAACTTGATGATCATTACGTAATTATGCTTACGCACGCACCTCTCATATCTAAAGCTTCAAATTCTGGTCCTAGCAACATTTTCATTATCCTGATTTGAAAACATTTGTGCGTGCGTCCTAATCGCGCCACGTGGTCATTTAAGGCAGATTTATGTTAGAGCCAACTTGCAAACAAGCATCTTTTTGTTGAAATGCGACAAACGTAGACCACCGACTTTCCTTGGGCAATTTATAGAGATAAAGACCGGAAAATATATATATATTAGTTGATGAGCAAGCACGAGAGTCTTGATGCAATGCATTGTGAAGAGTCAGCCAAAGGCTTTGTTTAGTCTTCTTTTTCCCCAAATTTCGTATGCTTCATTTCTGACTTTCGAGAGCAAATGAACTGTTCTTGCAATGGCCCGGCGGATGTAATTAGAAACCATTTGCGCATGGGTCCTGATCACAGAAAGTTGATCACTAAGAAGGGTTTTGCACATGCAAGACGCGTCTTGAGTCTTTGTTTATTCTACTTATCCCCCAAATTTAACACGCTTCATTTCTGACTATTGACTGCATATGAGCTGGTCTTGCATGGCTCCGCTTGATGATTATTGCAACTTTTACTTACGTAATTCGAAACCAATTGTGCATGATTCCTTATCACAGAAGGTTGATCAATAAGGAGGGTTTTGCACATGCAAGCTTTGTTTATTGTATTTCTCCCCCAAATTTAATATGTTTCATTTCCGACTATTGACCGCACATGAGCTGGTCTTGCCTGGCTCCGCTTGATGATTATTGCAACTCGAATTACGTAAGTCAAAACTATTTGCGCATGATTCCTGATCACATAAGGTTGATCAATTAGGAGGGTTTTGCACATGTAAGACGTGACTGAGTCTTTGTTTATTGTATTTCTCCCCCAAATTTAATATGCTTCATTTCCGACTATTGACCGCACATGAGCTAGTCTTGCATGGCTCCGCTTGATGATCATTGCAACTTGAACTACGTAATTCAAAGCCATTTGCGCATGATTCCTTATCACGGAATATTGATCAATAAGGAGGTTTTGCACATGCAAGACGAGACGAGTCTTTGTTTATTATGCTTCTCCCCCAAATTTAAAAATGCTTCATTTCCGAATTTTGGCCGCATGTAAACTAGTCTTGCAAAGGCTCAGCTTGATGATTAGTGCAACTAGAATTACGTAATTAGAAACCATTTGCGCATGAGTCCTGATCATAAGAAGTTGAGCACTAAGGAGGGTTTTGCACATGCAAGATGAGATTGATTCTTTGTTTATTCTATTTCTACCACATTTTTTTCTTTTGATGATCCAGAAACCCCCGTAAGCCTATAGTAGCGGAGCAAACCTAGGGAGACGCTAGCGGAAGACCCACCACTCCGACGTCACGCTTAAGACCCCAAGCGACCAAGAGGGGATTTGAACTCCTCCCTTTCGTGAGAAGAAGAAAGCCTAAACCATTTCGGCCACCAAGGCGGTATTTCTACCACATTTTACTAGGGTTAATATCCTGAAAAAACCCCCAACCGATACACATGTGACAAATTTACCCCATACTAATTTTTTGACCATCAAAAACCTCAAACCGGTACACATTTAACAAATTTACCACAAACTAGTACACCTGTAACAAATTTACACTCTATTTGTTTCTGTTAAATGTTACTATCCATTTAACAATGATTTTTTTTTTTTATGTGTAGTTTTGTTGTCTACTTGATAGAGCTCTCCATGCATTTGTGCTTTGTTGATAACTACAAAGAAAGCTGACAGGATATGTATCATTATCGGTGAAATGAGCATAAGAAAATTCAATGAAAAGAGTCAAGATTTTATCACTCGCCATTTTTCACATTGTTGCTGATATAAGAGATAAAACATAATGGAAAAAAGAAACGGAATAAGGAAATAAATTGAATACTGAATTTTACAATATTCAATCAATATGACATATTCCATGGAGAGATGAAATCTTGCTTTATAGCAATCCTCTTATTTTTCAAAAGATAGCAATCTCCCCATGGCTTGACCATCACTAGATTCGATGAGGCCGAGCCTCCCGAGGTTGCTAAGGCCACTAGTGAGGTTGATCTCGCCAACCCAATGAGGGCGAGCCTCGCCTGGTGATGACGAGGTTGAGCATTGCCAATGGCCAGTTGCCAACCATAGCCAAGGCCTGACAACTGGCCAAAGGATGAAGGAAAGGAAAAAATAAAGAAAATGTCACGAAAAAAAAAATAAAAAAAATTCAGAAAAATTACAAAAATGCAAACAAAAAATTTATGTTAACATCGATCGTACCGCGTAAGAAGGCCAACATAAAGCAAAGCATGATATCAACGATTTCCAGTCAAAATTTGCCGGAATGACTAAATTGGCAAACCGTTAAAATGTTTAGAACTAAATTATCATAATTTAAAGGTTTAACATTGAATTAACCGTCATATAATAAGTTTAGGATTCTTTTGGATAATTTTCCCAAGATAATTCTTTGTTTATTTTACTTCTGCCCAGATTTTGTATGCTTCAGTTCCGACTTTTGACAGCATATGAACCCGTCACGCAATGGCTCCACTTGATGATAATTACGTAATTAAGCTTACGCACGCACCTCTCACATTTAAAGCATGAGTCCTGATCACAGAGAGTTGATCACTGAGGAGGTAAGTCTTTGTTTATTTTACTTCTCCCCCAAATTTAATATGCTTAATTTCTGACTTTTCACCGCATGTGAATTAGACTTGCAATGGCTCAGCTTGATGGTTATTGGAACTTGAATTACGTAATTCGAAACCATTCGAGCATGAGTCTTAATCATGGTAAGTTGATCAATAAGGAGGGTTTTGCACATGCAATATGAGACGAGTCTTTGTATATTCTACTTCTCCCTCAAATTTTATATGCTTAATTTCCAACTTTTCACCACATATGAACTAGAATTGCAATGGCTCAGCTCAATGATTATTGGAACATGAATTACGTAATCAGAAACCATTTGCGCATGAGTCCTAATCATAGAAAGTTGATCAATAAGGAGGGTTTTGCATATCCAAAATGAGACGAGTCTTTATTTATTCTACTTATGACCACATATGAACTCGTCATGTAATGGCTCAGCTTGATGATTATCGGAACTTGAACTTGAATTACGTAAGAAAGCTCACGGTACGCACCTCCCATATCTGAATCCTCAAATTCTGGTCCTATAAACACTTTATAATCTCGATAATGGTCTTGATGATAGTTTAAATTTATGAAATACTGGGAGGGATCGAGTACATTAATGAGGTTGCATATGCTTATTAAATGTGTAGGATGCACTTTTTTAACACATATCGACTTGTATTGTTTTGATGACAAATTTGATAGATATATTTAGATTGTTAAGTCCATGTTGTTTCACAAATATATATTAATTGGGTGTAAATTGCAAAGTGCATAATTGGAAGAGGAAAAGTTCAGAAATGCCCTCTCGCATTTCACATTTTTATTTAGTTCTTAGATCTGAATTTAGATTAGGCTAATTGAGTACACGAGTGTCTATTCTACGCCACATAAATAGGTCATACTCCATCTGATCAAATAATATATTCTCTAGGATATGGCGTTAGCTAATTTCTAATATTGATGTTATTTTTCGCCTCTCACTCAAATATTCATTAGGGAAACGTGGAAGCATTTTGTGTGGGTCGTGATGTTGTGTGCTCCATGTTAATAGGTGATCCAATCAGGATATGCTCTCTTTTAACTGTGTTTCATATGACCACAAGGGCTTATCCTGTATTTAGTTGTTCGAATCCAAATTGGGATAGAATAGGTTAAAGAGAGATTTAAAATCCTCCAAATACCCCCAAATTAGAAAAATATCTCATTATATGTTTGGTGCAACTTAAGATAGGATTTGAATCTTTGAAAAAAAAATTCTTTAAAAATCTTTAAGAATCTGCCACATAGAGTAAATTTGAAAATCCTTAAAAATCTTTGAAGGTCCCATCTTCGATTGGCTTCTCTTGTATATGAGACTAAAACCCTTCCAACCACATATATGTGAAGTCGACCTTAGGAGTATGATGACTCTCAACTGACACAAGTTCACATAGATGGCCTTGTTAATAGCAGGAGGCAATTCCTATGGTTGTACAACCAAACTCCATAGCCGAAGAAAACAACTCCTCCGTCCCGAGGGTCGACCAAGGTTGGCAAGGCCACTAGTGGGGTCAACCTTGCCAACCTGACGAGGGCAAGCCTTGCCCCAACAATGGTGAGGTTGAACCTTGTCAGTGGTCGATTGCCGGTCATTGCCGAGGCTTAGTGACTAGCTAGAGGAAAAATGAAAGAAAATAAAATAAAAAATTCAAAATATTTATAAAAAAATTCAAAAAATGTAAACATTATCTATGTCGATGTTGGCCATACCACGTAAAACAATCGACAGCAATCTCTTACCAAAGTTAGCCAAAAGGACTAAATTGATAAATCATTAAAATATTTAAGACTAAATTGGCAAATCATCAAAAAATGTTTTGGATTGAATGACCAAAATTGATACAATTGAAAAATTTATGACTGAACTGGCAATTTACCAAAAAATGTTTATTATATTGGCACAATTGAAAGGTTATAGCTAAATATGTCACCGAACAATAGGTTTAGAACTTTTTAAATAATTTCCCTAGGTAAGATGAGTCTTTGTTTATTCTACTTCTACCCAGATTTTGTATGCTTCTTTTCCAACTTTTGACAGCATATGAACACGTTACACAATGGCTCAACTTGATGATAATTACGTAATTAAACGTACGCACGCAGCTCTCATATCTAAGGCTTCAAATTCTGGTCCTAGCAACATTTTTATAATCCAGATTTGAAAACATTTGTGCGTGTCCTAATCACACCTCATGATCATTTAAGACTATTTGTATTAGAGCCAACTTGTAAACAAGCATCTCTTTGTTGAAATGCGACAGACGTGGACCTCCTTGGGCAATTTATATAGATAAAGAGCGGGAAAAATATTAGTCGATGAGCAAGCTCAAGTGTCTTGTTGCAATGCATTGGGAAGAGTCAGCCAAAGGCTTTGTTTAATCTGTTTTTTCCCCAAATTTCGTATGCTTCATTTCTGACTTTCAAGAGCAAATGAACTGTTCTTATAATGGCTCAGCTTGATGATCGTTGCAACTTGAATTACTTAATTAGAATCCATTTGCGCATGAGTCCTAATCACACAAAGTTGATCGTAAGGAGAGTTTTGCACATGCAAGACGAGATTAATTCTTTGTTTATTCTACTTCTCCCCCAAATTTAATATGCTTACGTAATTCGAAACCATTTGCGCATGATTCCCGAACACAGAAAGTTGATCAATAAAGTGGTTTTGCCCATGTAAGACGAGACGAGTCTTTGTTTACTCTGCTTCTCCGCCAAAATAAAAAATGCTTCATTTCCGACTTTTGGCCGCATGTGAAGTAGTCTTGCAAGGGCTCAGCTTGATGAATATTGTAACTTGAATTATGTAATTGGAAACCATTTGCGCACGAGTCTTGATCACAGGAAGTTGATTACTAAGGAGGGTTTTGCACATGCAAGACGAGATTGAGTCTTTGTTTATTCTATTTCTCCCTCATAATTGATATGCTTCATTTCCAATTTTTGAACTAGTCTTGCATGATTATTGGAATTTGAATTCTAAGAAGAATTGACACTCTTTTGGAATCTTCGTGTCTTGTTGAACACTCTGACACGTGTCTAACACTCGGTCAAAATGTGTCAAATTTCACATCTGATCAACTCTCCCGACACTTTTCGACATACAAGTCTAGAATTCCAAGATGCGAATTTGGAATTCCAACAAGTGATTCCTACATGCACGGGTCAATTCTAAAAATTTTCAGTACATGAGAGGTCAAAATGTAGAATAATAATAATAATAATAATAATAATAATAATAATGTTTTTAATATAGATTCATTCTAGACTCTTATTTATTGATTTATTTATTTATTTATTTATTTATTTATTTATTTATGAATTTGAATCAAATTAATATGATTAAAATAATCATAAAAATAATAATTTTTCTCGTATATAAAAAGTATACATTTAATGAAATAACACGTCCCAACGTATTGTAATTATCTAATTTCTGGGAAAATATACATTTAGGCAATTTTTTATCATTAATTTCTTTTAACTAACCGACGGGAGGAGAAGGATATATGTTGCAACAACAAATTATAGAGTCTCGTTTGTTATCCAAATAACTAAAATCCAGGTACTTAATCTCCATGAGTTCAAGAGAAAATCATTAAAGCCTCGCAGAGATTTGAGATCCTATAATCGTCGGGAAGGTAAAGTGCAAGCTTGAATTCTACTGGGTCATATGCTATAAATACATTTTTGGCCCTTTTCCTAACAAGTTAACCTTCTGGGACAAACAGATTATCTAACAAATTAAATGAATTAATACATGGGGTTGAGCTTGAGCCTGATTTTTGTTTGATGAACACAGTGGGAGCCGGCAAAATTAGAGTTAGTCCTAGTAGAGATAGTGGATATGTATTCAAAGCATCGGAGGATGATGACAATTGGAATTGTCTACAGCTCCATGCACGGTCCTCCAATTCGCTTGATCACGCGAGATCGAACCTCTGAAAAGACCCATTTTGTAGTTTTTAGTTAATATGGATGCAATTAGACCATCGTCTATGTCTCTCTCTATTTATCTATTTGTGTATGAGACCTACAAGTCCAACATTTCTCTTTTACAAGTGCATTATTACATGCTATTTACAAGAAACAACAAAAATAAATAAATAAATTCCTAAGTTGTTGAATTAAACGCACGGCGTTCCTGCTAGCCGGCCAAAAGAAAGAAGATTTCGACTGCTTGTGGCGCAGGTAAATTCGGTATCTTCATTGATGTTTCCTTCTCTTCAACTCTATGGAGCCCAATATTTATTGCAGTTCTACAAACTGGAAACTGTGACAGCAATAACCATAAAAGCACAACTCGCACTTACTGGCATGGATTTGTAATGTGACACAGTCTGGTTTGTCAAGATCACATGAGGTTAGGCAACTCAAGTTTTCCCGATTAACTTGCTGTCTAATTTTTATCATTTGATGTGTGTTGCCATCTGTGCATGAGTCCTAAGTATAGAAGGTTGATCAATGAGGAGGGTTATTTGCTTTCTTTTAACTGTGTTTCATATGACCATAAAGGTCAACTGATTATCACTGTGATGACTTAGTAACTCAATATGCTAACAAAATGTCGCCGAACCTATTGGTAGTAACCTCTCGGAAAATTATTAATCAACGGTATTATCAGGTAAAGGATAAAGATATATAATCTGTATATAAATATGTTGATGGTATGTTTTGCATTGGAATAAGTAATTATACATAATAATTAAAGACTAGGTAAAATATTGGTTACTGAGTAAGCTCGCGTGCTAATAGACAAATTATTTATCAGGAAGTGCAGTTATATTATATTGGCTCTCAAAATTGATGTTGACATAGACTTCTGGGACATAAAAAACCACCGTCCAGCGATGTCGTCGTATCCAGCAACAGAGCATATATTATCTTTAACAAGCAATCCCACTTAACCATCTTATATCTGTATCTTCTTTATTATCTCCGGTAATAAAGGGCATCAAAGCTACAGTCATTAGTTTACCAAACATATAGGAAGTTCTATGGAAGGGTTACTAAGCATAGAAACTCGATATGGATCCTACGTAGATTGTATCAAGCTCAATCGTTCTTGCTCAAAATAAATTGGGATTGATTAGATCAAGATCAAGAAAAGCTCAATTCTATAATAATATTTCTTTTAAGTATAAGCATTGGTCTAAATAAAAATTTAACTGCGAGCTAGAAGTGAAAGCAGAGGCCCCAACGCAAAGTCGTGCGCATCTACATTAGAAACCAAATATGCCATGCATCAAACTTTGAGTGATGAAAAAATAGCTATCAATAACGAGTTATAGATTTTGCCCTCACAATTCATTGAACGCAAACACTCACATGGCACCTTGGCCCAAGAAGTTTGATATTATATATTATAAACAAAACAAACCATTTATTATCCCACATTTTACTTGAGTTTCTAATCAACTAGCAACGACTCCAAAATGAATTAATCTGCATGTTTAATGAATTAAATTAAAACCCAGTGTTGCAATTGGTATGATTTAAAAGAGTCTACATTAAGTGTTTGCTTAATAATCCATTTACTTTTCCTCGAAAATTCACCTATGGAAAGGTCATGACAGTGAGTTATTATTTCAATTTATGGACATAATGTCATCGAACCTATTGGTAATAATCTCCCAGAAAAAAAAATTATAAGTTCACTATATCAAATGGTAAAAGCTAAAGCTACCTAATATGTATTTAAGTATTTTGATGGTATGCTAACATGGGCATTGGTAATTAAATATAATAACTAACGGTGGATTGTCTACCGTGATCAAGGGAACCCGTGAGAAAGTTAAGCAATTGGGTTGGCTTTAAAATCGCCAATTTATCATTGAAGACTATAAATATTGGAGCAACTTGTAAATTAGTACCTTCGTTTTTTTTTTTGGTCGGTAAATTAGTACCTTCGTTGAAAGGGACGGATCTAGACCCTCCTTTGCCTTGGGAAACAGATAAAATATTAGTTAATGAGTAGGCTCCTCTGTCTCGATGCAATGCATTGGGAAGAGTGAGCCAAAAGCCATCGTTTACATCATATAAGAAGTTAGGGTAACATAGCACCGAGGCAAGAGTTATAAACAGAGTAAGGGCGTATTCCTATATTGATCGCCAATTCGTTAGATGGTATAGAATTTCTCTCTAAAACTGATGATCATTACGGCTTTCAAGTTTCAGCTAGTTAATATAAAAAGTGCTCAAGCAAGTGCTTTCCTTTGTCTTAACTGCTTCCACTACAGGCCAATCAATTAGTTGAATGAATACACATTGCTGTACTAGGTTAAGATTCTCCCGTGAAGGAAATGGGAGGAGAGAGCACCAAATTGAATCCCAAGGAAAGATACAGTATCTGACGGCCAACATTGCTCCCCCAAGAACGTGGTATCTGCAATGCTGATGACCCACGATTCCACCAAAGGACAAGAACAGAGGAAGCTGATCGTGTCAGGAGGCCTTTTCCCGGTGCAAGACCTGATGAGTCTTTGTTTATTCTACTTGTCCCCAGATAAGATTCATTATTGATTTTTTGTTTATTCTACTTCTCCCCAGATAGATTCATTATTGATTTTTGACAGCATACGAACGGGTCGTGCAATGGCCTAACTTGACGATTGTTGGAACATGAATTACGTAGTCATGCTGACGTACGCACCTCCCATAGCTGAAGCTTCAAATTCTGGTCGTCCGAACATTTTATAATCTTTGATAGTGTAATTCGAAGACGTTTGCTCATCAACAATACAAGGCCCGAATATATGAATGAGGTTGCGTATGTGCATTAAGTATTGAGCAGGACAAACTTGGTTAGATGTCATGACAGGATTACTGGATCTGCTTATAAATAGGAACTGAGCTTCCTTCCTTGACCCTGCGCAGCCCAAATAGGAGGAGAGAACAAGAGAGAGAGAGAGAGAGAGAGAGAGAGAGAGAGAGAGAGGGAGGGAGAGGGAGGGAGAGCGAGATATTGAATATGCAGGCTCTGAGCTCTACCGAGTTGTTCCGCAGAGACTTGACCGAGCAGCCGGTCTGTCCTCTCTACTCATTAATCTCCAACAATTTAAATAGAAGCCATGCTTGGTGCCCTGATAGACCATGATTTCATTTGCCTTTGGCAGGTGCTGTTTGAAGAGCATTCGGGAGTGAGAAAGGTGATCTTGAACCGGCCTTCCAAGTTAAACTCCCTCAATCTCGAAATGGTTCGACCCTCTCTTCTTTCTTTTACTCATTTACGCAGGTCCATTACTCAAGTGCGTCTCCTCTGAGCGCGCAGATTTCTCAGATGTTTAGCAAGTTGAAGATCTACGAGGACGATCCTACTGTCAACGCCGTCATCTTGAAGGTAATTGGAGGTTGTGTTTATCTCTACCGAGTTGCTAGTACATATTTAAGCAAATAACAGTAGAGGCGTTTCAAGATTTCATCTAGTGTATACATTTAGATTTAAATTCGATTGATCATGCTCCATCTGATCAATGATATGTTCTCTTGGATATGCATTAGCTGATTTATACTCTTATGTTATTCTTCGCCTCTTGATCAAATATTCATCAGGGAAACGGGAAAGCATTTTGTGCGGGAGGTGATGTTTTCCAAAATATCTGCTCCATGTTAACAGGTGATCAAATCCGGATCTGCTCTTTTTTAATTGTGTTTAATATTACTGTAACCCTTGAAATATGCAAGAGATATGGTATTCTTTTCCAAAAACTTACAATATTTGGTGGACAGCCATATATACACGCAAAATTATAATGTTTCGTGTAAAAAAATCGGAATTTTTTTCCGTGCTGTTAAATTTCGATAAGTTTTAATGAGTGCTACAAAAAACCATTAGTAAAAACGAGTAAATGGCGACATTTTTTTCTAATTAAGTTATTGAGCTACCAACACTTGTTAATTTGACATAATAGTTGGTAAAGTTAAGGCTTTGTTAGAATATGTAAACAATAGTTGGGAAAAGATTTTAGAAAGACTGTCAAAGATACGAAAAAATAATCAAATATACTTTCATAACTAACTCAAATAAGAGTTGATAACTTTATCTTATAATCTGAGTAAATTCTGGTATCTCTGAAATCATTCAGGACATTGGAGCTTTGGAGCAAGCTTTTACAAGAAACAACTCACCTTGGATCACTTGATAGCCACCTATAAAAAGCCCTTGGTGAGATTTGGGGGCTTTTCTTCTTATGCAGTACTTCCATGGCTGATGAACCAAGCGATAAGTATCTGTAGTTAAAGCTAGCAATTCCTTCAAAATCAACTTGAACATTTTCTTTTTCATATGAATGACCTCAAAGGTATGCCTCGCCAATGGAGTTGTAATGGGCGGTGGCGCTGGACTCTCCATGAACGCAAGCTTTAGAGTCGTGACAGAGAAGACGGTAGATAGCCCTTGTTTATAAATTCATTTGATTTCTATAACCGGACTCAATGGTGATGAATGATGTTTGCAGATGAGATTTGTTCATCATAATGCATGTTCTGAGACATCTGATAAAAACTTGCTTGAAACTACAGAAAATGAATCTTTCTGAAGAGTGTTTTTGATTCCTGGTGTTGCAGGTATTTGCAATGCCTGAAGCAATACTCGGAATCTTTCCGGATGTGGGTGCATCTCATTTCCTATCCAAGCTTCCCGGTTACTTTGGTAATTCTGAACAGCTTTTTCTTTTCGTTTTTTACTTCAGATGAACCCATAATACACATAATGTCCAGTGTAGGAAAGGAATTAAAGAGGAAGAGAAGTACAATTTATGGATCTTCTCATTTTGGACGTCTTTGTATTTGTGCCTCATTGTCAAATTTTAATTGACCAATTAGTGTGTGTGTGTGTGTGTGTGTGTGTGTGTGTGTGTGTTGTGCCAAGCTTTTTAATTATCGAATATCTAGATTAGATTATCCTATCCTTCAGTTTTTATAGGTGATGTTACATCGAGCAGGTGAATATCTAGGATTAACCGGAGCACGGCTGGATGGAGAAACAATGCTTGCATGTGGCCTCACAACTCATTTTGTCTTTTCAAAGGTAACTGGATGGTAGCAATTCCAAAACTTGCTCGCTTTGTTATTTAATATTTAGAAGGAAAAAAGGCGACACATTAGATGTATCTAATAACCAATACCATTTTAGTTTGTCTTCTATATGTATATGGTTAACCCTCTATTTTCTCGATAGGATCTTCCTCTTTTAGAACACGCTCTCTCTTCGGTGGATTCATCAAATGCATCAGACATTTTATCGGTCATCAACAAATATGCATGCAAGTCCAATAAGAAAGAGGAAGAACTCCACAAAAGGTTGCTGATGTTCTACTCTAGGACTTCACTCTCTTTCTGTCGAATATAATCTCTTATATCAACAACTCTTCATTGTTGGAATAGATTGAAGAGCATAAACAGATGTTTCTCAAGACAGACGGTGGAGGGCATATTACATTCTCTTGTAAGCACACGTTGGTTTGAATTCTTTCTCCTTCTTCTTTTCTAGTTGCACAGCTAAGATACTTTCACGGTGCAGGAGGAGGAGCTGCTAAATAACTTGGCAGAGAAATGGATCGCCGAGGCAGTGAACAGTATGAAGTCTGCTAGTCCGACCAGCCTAAAGATTTCTCTGAGATCGGTAATATGCAAAACAAAACGTATACTATCCAGCTTAGTGGTAATTTATACAAAGTAACGCGCTTTCGAATGATAGTGAAATTCGACAGATATCTTCCACTTCTCAAAATCTACTCTTATAGGGTCTGTGCAGATGGGAATTTGAAAGTAGAAAGTACTCAGCAGTTTGTGTTAGAATGGAATGGGAGTTTTCCAGTTATAAACTAACTCTTTGCGTACGTACATTTATGTCTGTGTATGCTTGTTCCAGCAGTTGTTGGGTACATGGTACTCATGGATATCAATCATTTATGTGTAACATTACAAGGAGCATGGCATATTGCATCTAACAGCTAAAAGAACTTGTCGATCTTGATGGTTATTAGATAAGAGAAGGACGTGGTCAGACGATTGAACAATGTCTTGCTCGCGAGTACACCATCTTTTGCAACATCGTGCGAAGGAAGATCACCAATGACTACTACGAGGTACTAACTCTAAATGGATATTTTAATAGGTAGGACATATTCAAGTATCCAATTGGAGCTTTTGATTTCTCACGTCACTTTTATAAGCAACTCTCCACTGGCCGAGAAGTTATTTCATGAACTATGAACTACATAGATCAATACCATCTCAATCATTGATTATGTGGGTCCAACTGTGAAGCTTATATGATCAATGGTACAGATGAACATGATCTAAAATATCTATAGACCATATGATATCTTGGCAACTAGAGCATTCGCCAAGGGTGTATGTCATGTGTCGTATGTATCCTTCTCTTCATCGATTTGTGTAATGCATTGGTGAATACGTTTTGGTGCAGGGTTCAAGGGCAATTTTTTTCGATAAAGACAAAAAACCCAAGGTAAAAGCATATAGACTATTACCCTGCTATTTGACTTGTTGAGATGGATCTTGAAACTTTATTTAGTAAGAGCAACAATGTATCAGTTTATTTGTCATTTAATACGGTGATGACATCGTGCTTTAGACATCTTTTTACGTCCAAAACCTTTTGATTGGTACTTGGCTTTATCTGTCATTTGTTGTGCATTGGCTAAACGAAGACGAAGACGGTCCGAATCATAAATTTCTCGACTAATAAATGAGAGGAGAAGGGTATATGCTGCAACAACAAATTATAGTCTGTTGTTTATTATAAGGATAATAAAACTTCATTGAGTTCAAGAGACAATCATTAAAGCCTCGCAGAGATTAGAGATCCTATAATCGTCCGTGTAAGGTAATAAGGCATGGTGTAAGCTAGGATTGTATCAAGTCATATGCTAATAATAAATCATTCGACCGTTTCCTAACAGCTTAGCCTTTTAGGACAAACGGTTTTTCTTACAATTTGGATGAATTAATGCACGAGGTTGAGCTTGAGCCTGATTCTTGTTTGATGAACACAGTGGGAGCCGCCGAAGTTAGAGTTGGTCGGAGCAGAGATGGTGCACATGTTATTTAAAGCATCCGAGGATGATGACGACTGGAATTGTCTACAGCTCCCTGCACGATCCTCCAACGTGCTTGACCACGCAAGGTCAAAGCTCTGAATGAACCTATTTGTGACACGACTCACTCATATTGCAATAACTGAAAACTTGATGTAGAACAATATGCAAATGCTTTTATGAAAATATTGGAGTGTCATAAAAACGGGCAGTCTCACAAATCAAAGAGAATTGCGTGATCTTCAAGATTACAAATGAGTTACAATATTTGATTCACGCATTTCCCTTAATTTGTTATTAGATTTCAGATTTTCTAGTTGTGTTTTGATAACTTTCCTTTTAATCAATATCTTTTTTTTTTTATTTTGTTATTAGATTTAAGTAATTTGGTTATTTTCTCAATGGCGACCTCCTTATAAAAAAGCGTCTAAGATATTGTAATCTGCATTTCTTTATTCAAAATAAACACCATCTTTTGAAATTCTTTTCAAGCATAGCTTTCTCTGCGTCAAAACTATAACATCAATAACCATGGAAACACAACTCATATATATTGGCATGCATTTGTAATGTGACAGTCTTGTCTGTCAAACTCCCATGAAGTTAGACAACTCAAGATTTCCTGATTAACTTTCTGTCCAAATTTTAGCATTTGATGCGCACTTTCCCCTCTGGGAATCACGTTGCCCTCTAAAACTACAAGCAACGAAGAGGAATAATTGCTGTTAATGCATCTAAAGATAGAAAAGTGCAGTATCTATGTCGAATTTCAACTGCACAAGTACTCCTCAATGCCAACTTCAAGGCTAAGCCAGGACATTATCAAGTTTTCTGGAGATGAAAATCCAGTAATACCAACAGTTGCTGAGAAGAAGATGAAATCAACCGCAGAAGAAAAAGATTAATTTATATGTTTCTAAAATAATAAATGTGAGCTTGGACAGTTCCACAAAATTGAAACCCCAAACTCGATTGTACAAATAAATAAGGAATACACTAGATCATTCCATTTTGAAACAAGCTCGCATTCTAGGCCCAAAAGCGGCACAACAATTGTCAGTGACTCAAGCAAAGTTAATGCATCTAAAGATAGAAAAGTGCAGTATCTATGTCGAATTTCAACTGCACAAGTACTCCTCAATGCCAACTTCAAGGCTAAGCCAGGACATTATCAAGTTTTCTGGAGATGAAAATCCAGTAATACCAACAGTTGCTGAGAAGAAGATGAAATCAACAGCAGAAGAAAAAGATTAATTTATTTGTTTCTAAAATAATAAATGTGAGCTTGGACAGTTCCACAAAATTGAAACCCCAAACTCGATTGTACAAATAAATAAGGAATACACTAGATCATTCCATTTTGAAACAAGCTCGCATTCTAGGCCCAAAAGCGGCACAACAATTGTCAGTGACTCAAGCAAAGTCTATGCTCAAGCATTTAGATCCTCGAACAAAGTCACGACCATTGCACCCACAAATATGCCTTCAAATAGACAAACATCCAGAATACAAGTTTAGCTTCAGGTTGTCGTCTTTGCGGCCAATACACGCAGCCGAGCATTATTTGGCAGACATAGGAAAGTGCATGTATTGCTCCCCAAAATAAGAAAGTACTGCTCCACCAACGCTTTCAAATCAGAGTATCTTATCTTAATTTCTCTGATAAACTTAATAGTTAATACACTGGCAACTTTTTCCTAACCTCAAAATGGAACTACACTTAGATTATGTTTGGTTCAGTATTTCCAAAAGGCTTTTAGTCCTTGAAAAAATACTAGACCGTTTGGTTTAACTTTGAAGCCGGCTTTCAACTTTCAACTTGCCTTCAAAATGCTGAAAGCCCAATTTCAGCATTAGCTTTGGACTTTTAGCATTCCGTCAAATGCTGAATTATTTTTTCTCTTCCAAAACTACCCTCACTAATTCTTCATATTTCCGATTTTGCCCCTGATTAGTTTTTTTTTAATTGAAAAAGGAGGCAGCACTTCGCCGAACCAGCGAAGGGCTACGGCCACCGGACCAGCGAAGGGCTACGGCCGCCGACGAGCCAGATCTAGCACCAGCGGCCGGTGGCTGAGGTCGCCCGACGGGCAACCTCGAGCAAGGGTCGCGCGACCCAGCTAAGGGCCATCGGAGACCCAGGTGACCGCCGCTTGGGTCTCGCAGCCACAAGTAGCCCTTGCCTAGGTCTCGCGAGGGTTGCGCGATGTCAGCCAGAGTCGCGCAACCCTCAAGAGACCTAGGCGAGGGCCACCTGCGACCGCGAGACCCAAGTGGCTGTCACTTGGGTCGCGCGGCCCCTGGGTCGAGCAACCCTCACCAAGGGTCGCCCGAGGTCGGGCAACCTCCGGCGGTCCTCGGCTGGGTCACGCAACCCTCGCCATTGGTCGCCCGACCTCAGGCGATATCAACCGACGGCCGCCGACACCAAATCTAACTCGCCGGCGGCCGTAGCCTTTCGCCGGACCGGGGAAGGGTTTAGTTCAATTTTCAAAAAAAAAATATATATATATATATACCCATCAAAGCCCATTACGAAAGTTTTTTTTTTACCAAACGCACATTTAATTCAAGGTCCATTTGCAAAAAAAATTTACCAAACACAATTGCATTTCAACAAGTAACTTTGGGCTTTCAACATTTGCATTGGACTCAAAGCCTCTTATTGTCCAATCTTCTTCTCCAAAATCACTCTCTCAGCATTAGATTTTGTGCAAAATGAAGCACAAACCAATGCCAGGCAGAGGTGGGAAGCCTACCTCAAAACAACAAAGCTTAGACCTCATAAGTTTCGAACTTGGATCCGATTTGAAGACAACAAAGCAGCAACATCCTGAGATGGCTTTGGCAATACAGGTTTTTCACGAAAAACTTTACGCTTATCCGCATTCTCAAACAATTGCTTCCGGAGGACACCATGCAAACGCCCAAAGAGTTGCTCTTTTAGGGATTCAAATGCCAAATCCAACCTCTCCAGCTGCTCCATCGCATTCACATTATACATGAATAGCCCATAGTAGAGGTCAAAGCTGTCACCCGCCGTGTTCTCCACCAAATTTAACAAAGTCTCATAGCCTTTCGTGTTGATCGGGGTGGACTCCAACTGTAGTTTCTCCAGAGTCCTCCCCATTGTGTGCGTGATAAACTGCGACCCAGCTGCATGCCAATCATGTTCAGCACAACTCATCTCCAACATCAGACACCCTTCCTGTGCAAATATGCCCAAAAACTGGTCACATCGTGCTTGTCTGAACTCATCACTTCCAATCCTAACTTTATCATAAACAAAGGAAAGACCATTCCATCCATTCTTGCCACTTTCGGGTCCAAACATTGGGTGTGTGCAAAGAATATCAAAATCTAATGGCAAGTTCTGGAGAAACAAAACCCTCGGAAATTCCTTCACTGAAAGTACATCGACAAACAAAGTATTCCTTTTCAATCTGTGGAGAGGCAATGACTTAAGCACACTCTCTGTGGACAAAATTGAGCTGCAAAGAAGAATCACGTCTGGATGCTCTTCACAAAGATCATCTGCATTAGAAAAGAAAGAAACCCCCAGCCTTTGAGCTGCCTCAGAGTAATCAGATCGAGAATAAGCTATAACTGTGTGACCTTGGCGGACCATGGTCTTTGCTAGAAACTGGCCAAAGTTTCCAAATCCCACAATGGCAATCTTGAGGGGCGACCTATCTTGAGAATTGCTGGCGCTAGGCACTGGATGGCTGATTGATGGAGCAACATCTTGGAATCTGATGGTTTAGAGAAAAATTATGAATGAGATTCTACATCGCATGAATTTTCTAGAAGAGGCAAAATGATCTTACAAATCTTTCAGCAAACACAAGAAACAACCAGGGTTTCCTTGCATTAGTATATCTCATTTGTTCCACAGAGTAAACAGTGAAAATGGGAACATTAGGGTGTGTTTGTTTATTTTTGTTTCTGTTCCCTAGAACAAAAATTTCTGTTCTTTTGTTCCGGGGAACAAAAATTTCTGTTCTAGGGAACAAAAAAGAACAAAAACGTGTTTGTTTACATTTTTGTTCCCAAGAACAAAAAATCTATTTTTTTGTTCCCGAGAATAGATTTGGAATAGAAACAAGAAGTAGAAAAAACTTGTTTCTTATTCCTGGGAACACTTTTGAGAAACAATTTTTCTCTCTCCTATTTTTTTCTTCTCTTTCCTTTCTTCTTCTTTTCTTCTTCTTTTCTTCCTTTTGCCGGTCACCGGCCTTGGCCATGGCCAGCGCCGGCGACCGGCCAGACGAGGGCCGGCGACCTCGCCGGAGCGTCGCCAGCTCCCGGAGAGACCAAACACGCCCTTAGTGGCAACTGGCTATCAGTTTTGAGGTATATCAAATCATTAAACCATAACACTAGACTTCATTCTCACTGCCACAACTCAAAAGGGAACAGCATAATGCCTAAAAAACTTTGCGCTGGCAGCTTTTCTACTGCTCTGGTGAAAAGCAGAGAATATACAGTCAAATGGTCAAGGATAAGCGATATAACTGAACAAGATAAGTTCCCACAACCAAAACAACAAAACCATTTATCAGCAAAATCATACCCCTTTGATTTTGAAGCAGCCGCACCATTTGTGATATTCATCAGCGCCTTGTAATTCTCAGGCGAGACGGGCTCTGTCTTAGCACTTTCAACCAACTGCTTCCTCACCACATCGTGTAACCTTCCAAACAGCTGCTTCTTCAATTCCTCGAAAGCCAAATCCAACCTCTCCAACATCTCCAACGAGTTCTTATTGTACGTGAACAACCCATGGTACAAATCGAAGCTGTCCCCTGCAGTAATATCCACCAGAGCTAGCAGCTTTTCGTACCCCTTCGTATTAATCGGCGTCGATTCCAAATGCAACTTCTCCAGAACCCTCCCGACCGTGTGCGTAATGAACTGCGATTCGGCGGCACTCTTATCGTGCTCGGCGCAGGTCATCTCCACCATATTACACCCCTCCCTCGCGAAGATTTCTAGAAATTTCTTGGCCCTCGAAATCCTCGATTCCTCATCGCCAATCCTAACCTTGTCATACACAAGATTAAGCCCGCGCCATCCATTCTTCCCACTCTCAGGTCCAAACATCGGATGCGTGCAAATTATGTCGAAATCGCGAGGCAAAAGCCGAACGAGCAAAGATTTCGCGAACTCTTTTACCGACAAGACGTCGACAACCAGCGTGCTCCGCTTCAGTCTGTGCAAAGGCAGCGCCTTTACGACTTGCTCCAGCGAAATGATGGAGGTGCAGAGCAAGATGACGTCCGGGTGCTCCTCGCACAGGTCGTCCGCGTTGCGGAAGAATGTGACGCCCAGCTTGCGGGCGGCGTCGGAGTGGTCGGATCGCGAGTGGACGAGGACGGCGTGGCCCTGGCGCGCGAGGGTCTTGGCCAGGAACTGCCCGAAGTTGCCGAAGCCGATGACGGCGATCTTGAGCTCGCCGGGCGATTCGGAGCCGGCGGAGAGCTCGGGCTCGCGGTCGAACGGCTGGGCGGCGTCGTCGGACTGGACGCGGAGGCGGAGGCGGCGGCGGCAGCGGCGGAGGCCGGGGGAGGAGGAGAGAGATTGAGGGGATTGCAGGGGAGTGGCGGGGAGGGATTGGGACTGAGGGGGAGGAGAGAGATCGCGGCGGAGGTGGCGGACGGACGGCGGCGGCGGCGGCGGACGGACTAGGAAGCTTTGCAGAGAGGGGAAGAGGAGCGGCATGTCGAAGACCCGCGTTAAAGCTCTTTGCGAGGGAGAGGGAGGTTTTTGAAACGAAGTTTGTCTGATTTCTACCAAATTTATAACGGGGAGAATTTCAAGAAAGTACCTGGAGTGGTCTTAATTGTTTCAAATAAGTTCCTTATTTGAAACGGACGTAGCCAAAGCTCTTATTTAAAACAAATATAACCATTTCAAGTTCTTATTTAAAATAAATTCACTTCAAATTCTTATTTGAGAAAGTGAAGATATTGTCCTTATTTGAAATAAGATACCATTGAGGAAAAAATGACATTTCAGATCCCTTTTTGGAATTTTCTCTTTATAAAGCCAATTTGATGAGCTTTGAGAAGAGAAATTGCCAAATTAGTAGAGACCCCCAACTTGGGTTATATAAGATTAATATTCCAATTGAGGAAATATTTATGTCCCCATCATTTGTGGGCATCGCCGGTGCTCAATCAACCACCAATGAAGAGGAAGAAGAAGAACTGGGAAAAAAAAAGGAAGAAAAAGGGGGACAAAATGATAAATGACGAAAATAACCTTGATCGCTAGAAAGTCAATGGACATAGCCAATGCCCTTATTTAAAACAAATATAACCATTTCAAGTTTTTATTTAAAATAACATCCACTTCATATTCTTATTTAAGAAAGTGAAGATATTGTCCTTATTTGAAATAAAATCCACTTTGAACTCTTATTTGAGAAAAAAAAGACATTTCATATCCCTTTTTGGAATTTTCCCTTTATAAGGCCAATTTGATGAGCTTTTAAGGAGAGAAATTGCCAAATTAATAGAGACCCCCAGC
The DNA here is from genome assembly GCA_016097605.1 of Eucalyptus guilfoylei. NCBI lineage: Eukaryota > Viridiplantae > Streptophyta > Magnoliopsida > Myrtales > Myrtaceae > Eucalyptus > Eucalyptus guilfoylei. The sequence goes on along the minus strand of CM027862.1, from coordinate 43,148,868 downwards.
TTGGGTTATATAAGATTAATATTCTAATTGAGGAAATATTTATGTCCCCATCATTTGTGGGCATCGCTGATGCTCGGTCAGCCACCAACGAAGAGGAAGAAGAAGAACCAGGGAAAAAAAAAAAGGAAGAAAAAGGGGGACAAATGACAAATGACGAAAATAACCTTGATCGCTAGAAAGTCAACGGACATAGTCAATGCTCTTATTTGAAACAAATATAACAATTTCAATTTTTTATTTAAAACAACGTCCACTTCATATTCTTATTTGAGAAAGTGAATGTATTGTCTTTATTTGAAATAAGATCCGCTTTGAACTCTTATTTGAGAAAATAAAAAAAGGCATTTCAGATCCCTTTTTGGAATTTTCCCTTTATAAGGCCAATCTGATGAGCTTTTGAGGAGAGAAATTGCCAAATTAATAGAGACCCCCAGCTTGGGTTATATAAGATTAATATTCTAATTGAGGAAATATTTATGTCCCCATCATTTGTGGGCATCGCTGATGCTCGGTCAGCCACCAACGAAGAGGAAGAAGAAGAACCAGGGAAAAAAAAAAGGAAGAAAAAGGGGGACAAATGACGAATGACGAAAATAACCTTGATCGCTAGAAAGTCAACGGACATAGTCAATGCTCTTATTTGAAACAAATATAACAATTTCAATTTTTTATTTAAAACAACGTCCACTTCATATTCTTATTTGAGAAAGTGAAGGTATTGTCTTTATTTGAAATAAGATCAACTTTGAACTCTTATTTGAGAAAAAAAAAAAAAAGGCATTTTAGATCCCTTTTTGGAATTTTCCCTTTATAAGGCCAATCTGATGAGCTTTTGAGGAGAGAAATTGCCAAATTAATAGAGACCCCCAGCTTGGGTTATATAAGATTAATATTCTAATTGAGGAAATATTTATGTCCCCATCATTTGTGGGCATCGCCGATGCTCGGTCAGCCACCAACGAAGAGGAAGAAGAAGAACCAGGGAAAAAAAAGGAAGAAAAAGGGGGACAAATGACAAATGACGAAAATAACCTTGATCGCTAGAAAGTCAACGAACATAGTCAATGCTCTTATTTGAAACAAATATAACAATTTCAATTTTTTATTTAAAACAACATCCACTTCAAATTCTTATTTGAGAAAGTGAAGGTATTGTCTTTATTTAAAATAAGATCCACTTTGAATTCTTATTTGAGAAAAAAAAAAAGGCATTTCAGATCCCTTTTTGGAATTTTTCCTTTATAAGGCCAATCTAATAAGCTTTTGAGGAGAGAAATTGCCAAAATAGTAGAGACCCCAGCTTGGGCTATATAAGATTAATATTCTAATTGAGGAAATATATACGTCACCATCATTTTTTTTTAAAATTATGAGCTTTAGTGCAACGCTTAATTTTAAACAACAAAAGAATATATCATTCGAAGTTTTAGAAATTAATTTGTAACACTCCGACACGCCCGTCAGCCAGTGAGACTCTTGAGCAAGCATTTTTATGAAAATTAATAAGTACATGATATTTCATTTTTTTCAATTATTAACTAGACATGACGTAAGAAAATGGCAAAAATAGTCATTGAATTATAGCTTAATGCTTAATGTGATCCTCGAATTTTTAATTTATTTAATGTGAACCATAAATTCTAGCTTAATTTATAATGCGAATGAATTTTCATTACATATTCAATTTAATTTTTAGATGGGTTTCACTAACATAACAGTTTTGAGGTATTGTGAAAATAATAGTCTATTACGAGTCACAAATTCATGAAAAAATAAGTCTTGTAACAATTTATAATTATTTATAATTTAATTTCTTATAATTCAAAATAAATTATTATTCTCATTAAAGTCATCAACCGTCAGTCTTCACTTTTAGCAAAGTCAACTTGGGGAGTTGGCACTGACCAAAAAAAAAAAAACTTGGGGAGTTGGCTATGCCTGCGTCGGGGAGCGTCCATGATTGGCGGCACGTTTGGCACATTGGGTGGTGGCGGGCCACTGGTGGGTCCGGGAGTACGGCTTGTCATATTTCCTCTGTTCGACTGAGGAAATTAGGAGAAAATATTGTGTGGGTTTTACACACTTCATATAGGCGAAATGTAAAATCATTCAAAAGTCGATATGTGAATCACGTGTAAATGGGGTTAGTGATTCGAAATTTGCTCTTCCCACTCCTCTAGTTTCTCTTCTGTAGACCTGGCTCACCTCTCTGCACACACGCTCTAACGCTCCCTCTCCTATGCGGACCGTCTCCCGGCTACCACGAAGGTACGAGCAAAGTAGCAAAGCCCGTTGCAGCGAACGACCGATTCAAATTAAAAAAGAAAAGTAAAGGGGTTAGATCAGGAATCCAATGGTGGTGTCAGAATTTCTAGAATCGATGTGGAAAGATGAAGGTAGAAGGGAAAAGCAGTGGGGGAGGGGTCATTTTCACTGTAAATTTTGAGTACGCAAGCCTACATTAATTTCGGTCATCTTCATACTTAGAGAACGGTCTTATAATCACGAGGTCCGGACGATACCCGGCGGAGATAAAAATGTGAAAAAACTAAAGAAGAAAAAAATGATTCATAAAATTGTAAAAGAAAATTGTGACAATTGTGAAATTGCTCGGCCAGTACTAACTAGACTATCACATCAGCAGTTTCTGACTTAAATTGGCTTGAATGATTATATTCACAAATCACGAAAGAGTTTAGGACTAAATTGATAAATTATCAAAATGTTTAATATTAAATCAGTACAATTGAAAATTTTAGAATTAAATTAACAAAATGTCAAAGTTTTGGACTGAAATAAGATAATTATATACTTTTTTAACTGAATTGACAATCATACAATAAGTTCATGATATTTTAGACAATTTTCCCTAGTTGAGGAAAATCGTACATATCTTTACAACTCTTTCAATTTTTTCTTGAATATTCCTATGAGTAAATGTACAATTACGAAGTTTCTGTTGATTGATTTTTACTTTGTGCTGTGTCTTTAACCAAAATCTTACGGTTCACACATTTTGACTCTTTCTTTAAATTTGAAATTCCCATGGTACACAAATGTTGATACATAAATTCAAATATAATTTTCTTTTCATAATTCTCTCAAATTTGAATAATTAATTAGATTCCGACAAGATATTGCTTTTGCTTAAGTATGAACAGATTAGCCCAGATTTTGGTAGGGAAGAAAGAATTGTGTTTGATTTATCTATTTTAAGTGCAAACCCATTTTTGTCTCACTTTTAGATTTCCTAAATTCTCTCTCTCGTATTCATTCATTTCATATATAGTTAATGATTTTCTTGCTCTCTTCTCACTCTTAAACTTTATAAATTATCTTGAATAATAACTTCATAGATTACCTTGAATTCTATTATTACACGCTCACCTATTTCATACGTTATTATTTTTATTTATGCATAATTGCCTAATTACACGCTAAACACTTGTCTTATCCCTATTATTTGATTAAAAATATAAATGAATGACATGTTAACACACATCTATCCTCATGTGTACCAAGTCTGGTGTAGGGAGGGAAGAATACGGAGCAAATGTCAGACGAACAAAAAAAATGAGCGAGTATTATTGGCAAATGAAAAACCGAGGACAAATACCCTTTTCGCAATTTTGTTCAACGTTACATTTAATTTGTGAGCCTTTTTTTTTTTTTTCAATTCATCAGGACGTATCGTAACCCACAAGATACGTTGATAAGTTGATAACTCGAGAACAAATGAGATGACCAGCATGATAAGACTTGATTGGGACACGGTCGACTTGGTGCCGAACACATATTGTGTAAATAGATCTTGTCAAATACTCTTGCCCCTACTAAGGCACGTTGATATTTGTCACCGTAACTTTGATTTAATACAAATAGTAATAAAGATGATCAGCTACGCAATTGTCTTCTCCTTGAATGATCAAATATCAAAAATCTCAATTAAGAGTTTTTTTTTTTTTTTTTTTGCCATGGACCACATCTAATTACCAAAGAAAATTTGGGACGGATCCCAGTCCCCAAAAAAAAAAAAAAAAAAAAATTAAACTGTATACAGATATTAGTTGCATTTTTCATGCATTACTAACCCCATAATTTGCATTGGATCGGCAATGAATGGACTAATATGGACTAAAATGAAAGGTTTTGACCTTAATTATTAATTATTAAGTTAGACCGAGCTTCCAAGAAAGTTAAATTTCGCCAAGCCCATGGAGCACATAGGGCCGAAATTTACCTTATAAAAACCAAGTTGGAATAACTGATTTCTTATATATTAGACTTGGAAGAAAATTCATTTTATTTTATGAAAATTCGACTAGAGGAATAATCAGAAAAATTTCCTAAAGTAGAATGACAAGAAACGGAAATAAAAAGCCCTAAGGTTAGGAGTGGTCACCAGAGAATCGTCATGCTTGGAGCATGTATGCTGAATTGGAGCCATCGTTAGGTGAAATTGACCTAGCTACACCATATTTGAATTAGCAATTGCACAGCCTGCACTTGACATGCCTGAGCTGTTATGGAAGGCGAAGGCCTGCTTTTATTTTTCTTACCAAAAATATGAATGACTTGAAGTCGAAAGGGAAAGACATTGCCGTATTTTGCAAGAATTATGAAAGCATACAGCTTCAAATGCTTTCTCATGTACATGTCCAGGTTCAATGTTAGGCAAAAATTATATCTCAAATGCAGAATGCAGAATGATACCTAAACAGTTAAAACCAAAGTCATTCAAAGCCCGCGCTAATATGTTAATTCTTTGATATGCCATTGAGTTAGCCTAGGGTTCTGCTCTCTAACTTGCGGCCTTTGGGTTATCTTATAATGGATGCTTGCCATTGATTTTGCCCCATGTGATCTTACTGCATGTTTACCATTGTTGTCATTGTTTTTCTGTTAAAGGCTTACAACCACTTAAAAAGCACATCTCTATGTAAATCCACAGGGGGTGATATTTCATTCCTATCTTATCCACTCTTATTATGATGTTCTATGTATTAGTTGACTGCTAGTACAATAGTTGCGTGGCATAATTTCTTTTTTTGATAGAGCTTTTACATGGCCTGTCCTTAACATGATATCAAAGCTTTTGGGGTCCTAAGCTGCCAAAGAAACCGAAGAAAAGGAGGCAAATTGTGGCTGAGGACGGTCCAGGTGGGTATGTAACTAACTTCTGCTATCTCTCATTTCTTCCCTTTGCCACATTTGATGCTTGTCGACGTAGATGCCTTTATAGTGATATTTAGGATGCGTTCAGCAACTTGTCAAACAGTGAAAATTTCTATTTTTTCGTTCCTGAGAGTAAATTTGGAATAGAAACTCATTTGGTAAATTTTTTGTTCCCGTTCCCGAGAACAAATTTGTTTTTAGGAATAGATTTAAAGTAGAATCAATAAGTAAAAGAAAGTTGATTATTTGTTCCCGGGAGCAATTTCATAATCAAGCCAATCCAAATTCTTTTTCTCTTTTCTCTTCTTATTCGACCGTCGTCGCCGTCAACCATTGCCATCGCCATCATAGTGGCCCAACAAGGTCAAGCCCCACTGACGGCTAGGCGAGCTCAATCTCGCCAGATCTAGGCGAAGTTGAGCCTTGCCCAGCCAAGGTTTGGCCAAGCCTCACCCAGCTGCTAGCCAGACTCGACTAAAGAGGCACGATCTCACCGAGGGCTAGTGACGCTCCGACGAGGTAGCCGACCCTCGTCTGGCCGATCGCCGGTCATCCCTTGAAGAAGAAGAAGAAGAAGAAGAGAAGGAAAATAAAAAATAAAAAAATGATAAAATGATAAAATTATTTAAAAAATTAAAAGAAAATTGTTTGGAGTGGAAATTTTGAGAACGGTATCAAACATAATTTTATTTGAAGAATAAAAATTTTGGATAGTTATCAAACGCCTTACAACGCTTAGAAATTATTCTCATAAACATAATAAAAAAGAATCATTTTTAATTAGAAATTGTTTCCGAGAACGGAATGATTATCGAATACACTCTTAGCATATCTCTGTCTTTGATTGGTTTTTGACCGTTATCTGTTGGGTATCGACTTCCCGACTACGGCCTGCCAATGTGCTGTCCTTGATTTATGCTTGTTGGTCTATCAGACTGAGATGCCCTCTTGGTGAAAACCAAAATTTGGTAAATTCGGCGTTGCCCATCGATGATAGGTCCACTGGGCGGCCTGTCGGGTTCTGCTCCTTCGGGTTTCGGATTTTTGTTTCTGTTGTGCAGCTAATTCGACCCGACATTCTAGTTGGCCGATTTCGAGGGTCGATGCCGACCATTGTGACATGATTGGAGAATGCTTCCAAGGGTTTCCTTGGAACTCCAGCATATGGTCGGGTAGCATCGATTGACATACACATGACTTCTATCTTCTTGCTTTTCCTGGGAGCATGAAGACGCCGAGGCCTTACCATCAATATGTAAAACAATCTTATTAAGGTCACTTGAATAAGTACATGGATTCGAATTGAGATTTATCTACATCGGAATCACATCCCTTGACCGCACCTTCTGTCGCGACCTATTTTTTAAGTGTGAACCACCTAGGGTTTGGCTAATGGATTGTTAAGCCTAAACTTAACTCGGGCTCTCCCAAGCCCATACCAATTCACGACTTAGGTTCAAGTTCTTAACATGCAGATAGATTTTATCTAGAAGTCGCCGCTAATCAGTTTATGGTAGGTCGATTAGACACTTAAGTAAAATAATGGGAGAATTATTTTATTCTTACGAACCAGAGATTAAGGGTACGGGGACTTAGTTACGCTAGATTTTTCTAACGCCCTTTCGGTACCTTTCTCTTTTATTTTAGAAAAAAAAAAGTTTGGTAGACAGCTTGAATTGATTTTAATTTACTTTCTTAATATGTGAGGTGATCATGCGAGTGTGCAAACCATCAATTTAACACCCAAATAAAGCGATGAATAAATTGCAAAACTTACCTCATAGCAACGAAAGCATCTACAATGTTAAATCAGAATTCATATCAACAGTCCTAGATATGATTTATAATTAACACGCAATTACTCAATTTTTGCTTTCACTTATTTAATGAAAATCATGATTTATGCAATGCATGTCACTAATCTAACATGAAATGATATGTCGTGGCAACATGACCTAAACTATATGACATAAATAAGCATGCGGCCTATTATGAAAGCATGAGATGAATTTATTCTAAAAAAAATGATTTTTTGTATTTTCCATGAGATTCGAAATTAAAGGAATGCAACAATTAATTATGCAATCTAAATTAACTAAATGACATAATTCTAATGACGAGCAATTTCTAACTAAATGAACCTAGCAACAATTACTAGATGACGAGCATTTCATAAATCTAATCCTACATGACATGCATGATTTTTGTATTCTTTTATGAAAATTCGTAATTAAAATCATTAAAAATCTAACTAAAGTGAAATGCTATCTATTCTAAATGCCTTCTAAACATGCATTTAAAAAAAAAAAAATAACGAACCTATCATGCAATTAATTCTAATCTACATGGAATGCAAATGCGATTTTTTTTGTATTTTCGGGATAAGCAAAACAATTAAAAGATAAACACCAAATCATCCATGGTCATCAAAAATATTATCCGCCATTTGAATTGAAATTCGAACTTAATTATTTCGCTAATAAAATTGATAAATTGATTTTAAGCCTTAAAGATCAAGATATCAATTTTACTCCCGCGTGAATAATTATTCCATCTAAAGCCTTATAGATAGAATAAAAATTCGTGCAGTTGCGATTTGGATGCAACACCATGGAATTTCAATCTATGCATTGGAAAATATTTCAAACGAAGAGACAAAATATTCAAAAACTAAAACAAGATAAAACAAATCTACCTAAGAAATTAAATCTACTAAATCTACCTAATAAAATAAAATAAATCTATACCTAAATTTGAATTTTTCCAAAAACCCAATCGGTAGAATGGACCAACTATGGAGGCTCGGTGCGGTACGGCTCAAGGGCAGTGGCCGTGGTGGTGCTCCTTAGTAAAGGATGACCGTGGGCTCACGGTCAACGAACCTGCAAAAGTAGGAACTTCGGGATCGACTCGGTTCGGATGCGAATGGGAACAGTGGCTTTGCGGCTCGAATGGACAGCAACTTGTCGTTGGGCGTGGCACGAATCAAAGCAGCAACGGGTCGTCATGGGATCAAGGTCAACTCTCCATTGGCATGCACACAGTAGGATCAGGAGCATCGAGGCTTCGCTTGGATGCAGGGATTGCCGGGGCGGTGACTGGATTCGGTCAAGGAAGACCTGCACTAATAAAAATTCAAACGAAAACAAAATAACTGGATCAGTGGAGGTCTCGGGCACGTCAAGGACGCCTGGAAAATCGGCCTGGAATTGCTGGATGAAACACCGGAAAGCTGCAGAGTGGGCGAGGACTGGCTTCGTTGATGTTGCTATCTCCGAGGCTATGGGGCACTCGCGGTCTCAGAAAAGCGGCATCCGAGATGTGAGAATTGCGTGAATTAATCTTCACAAATCACCACTCACAACTCATCTTTAATTCCTTATTTTTTATTCCTCCACTCACTAATGGCGTCTCAATGCTTCATGCCCCTCCTGCCCTCTCTGGATTGTCTCTTGCAAAACGTTCTGATGAAGGTGCCCAGGCCAGCAACGTGAGATGCAACCCAATACACGATCGTCTATCTCCACCGTGTGGTCTCCTTCTTACGAAGTGATAAAAAAAAGTCCCCCGAAGAAAATAAAACTCCTACGAAGTGATGAAAAGAAAAGCCCCCTTTATGCGGCCATATATTCAATGTGTAACCTCTTCCATTTTTTCACAAAATTTGGTCCCTTTTATAGTGGTTCCGAGCGGCCGCTCTTTATGGCAAATTTCAAACTTCTATCTTCTGTTGCATTAAATCATGGATGTAAATCGGAGCATGATTTCGCAATCAGCTCGATTTCGCACCGATTCCTTCTATTTATCAAAATCCTTGCCATTTATTCATCTGATTTTTTAATTACTTCTGCATTTATCAAAATCTGAATATCCATCAGAATTTCAAATTTCCATGCATAATCAATCAAATCGATTTCCCTCATTTTTTTCATTTTTTCCTTTTATTTGTTCTAATGCAATTTTTAGGGGTTAACATTAATCCCTAATTTTCTATAAACAAGTAATTAGGTCGTCAAAATTTAAGTATCAACACCTCCGTGTGCCTGTTTTAATTGCCGCCACCAACATGGGCTAGCTCCTCAATCAATCGATCCAACGAATTCCTTTTGGCACTAAAGGGCCTGTGTAGTAACCCTGTGAATTTCACCTCCTATCATCATCATGATGATGACTAATGTGGTCGGAGGCGACGACCGATAGACATCCAATTTACTCGACAACATTGTTGGTCCAAGGAAGAAATTGGATTGGAATGGAATGGAATGGAAGGGATGCTAAGATTCTTAAGAGTGAGAGGAGGTTGATGAGTGAGGGTATAAATAATGGATGGAATTGTATTTTAGATAGTATACGTTTTTTGATATATTTTAGGGTCCCACCCGTTGGAGAAGAAGCGATCCAGCAATCTTCTTTCCAAAATACTAAACCTTCTTCACTGTGAATTAATATAAAAATAAAAATAAAAATTCTATGTGATGTTCAAATTTTGTAGTCCTTATATTGATTTTATCTGGACATGGATTTCGCTTGTTGCTTTTCTTCAAACTCTTAAGATGTTTCAGGTAAGATATACCACGTGCCCAGGAGGTTATTTACAGATCAACAGTTGGTAGTGGGATTCGAACCCTCGTTTTAACTTATGCAAATAAGTATTTTAGCTCCATTATATCATGTTCTTGACCAAATATTTGTGGCCAGGTCATCTTGTAGCCGTGAATCTCCCTCCATCTTCATAAGATCGAAATAATCTGCACCTTTCCTAATATGACTTTTCTTTTTGAGAAACTAGAATCCCTCTTGTATCCAGCTAACCGAATTCTTAAAGAATATGCCTACCCGCTTTCCAATTTCTGATACTAGAACACAAATCTTTCCTAGTTTGTCTAGATTTTGTGCCCTGGCTTAGTCCAATTAATTTCATTAAGATCAGAGCCTACCTAATTAAGTCAATCCAATTATAAAGGAATTTATAATGAGTTCATTAATACTAAATAATAATGATGTTGGTATGCAAATTAATAATATATATGTTTACGGGTTGGGACTAACTCTAATATTCTTATAAAATCTAAATGAGATCACTCAAATTTAAGTGTCAATATCCATACTTAAGAAAAATGGTTTCCTAGATCAGAAGGAAAAAAAAATGTGGAAATTGAATGGTGCAGCGTGTCGCCACTACCCCCATTGTCATAGAGAATTCAGAGCAATGATTTTTCATAATTTTTTGGGAATTATTATCGGATACTAATTAGATTTATTTCTATTTTTATCCATAGTTTAGAATGTGTATCTTCCTCTTTTGAATTTTGAAGATAAGCCAGAAAAGTTTTCGGGGTTTAATCTTTATGCTGGTGAGAGCATCCGTAATATATATAATATCTATGTAGTCTCTTCTATTGTTTTGCCAACCTAAACACTTCATCGGCGTCAAACAGCCGAAGGCAAAAGCTTGAAGAATCCTCCATTCATGGCCAGGATCGAGTTCTCCGCCAATCCAACTCCCCTACAGAAACGTCCACGACCAACTCCTCCTTCCGATCAAGATGAAACCCGACACTCGGTGGATTACATTAGCGATTTGCCAGACGCCATAATCCTTCATATCTTCTCCTTCTTGACCACAAAAGAGGTCATCAAAACCAGTATGTTGTCCAGGCAATGGCGGTCTAAGTGGACTGCTAGTCCACATATATCTTTCTCTATGCCCTTCTGCTATGATAGTATGAAGTTCCAGAATTTCTTGGTTTTCATGAGAGAGGTGCGGTCACGCTGCACCGCAGTTAAGGTGAAGAGCTTCCTCTTAGATGTTGCTTGTCTCGCCTCCTCCTTCCAAAAGAGTAGGACTCGCAGGGGGAACCGCTCTGCTATTGCTTTTGCGCCTGTCATTAATAGTTGGCTCCACTTCGCTGTCAGACACAACGTCGAAGAGGTGTCGATCACCCTGCGCAAAGACAACAATTATGAGTTGCCGCAGCTCCTTTTCCGCTGCCCTACGCTGGTGAGTCTTCGCTTGTGCCATTGCCGTATTTCGATGATGGTTGCCGTGAAGTGGCCTTCGCTGAAGAGATTGCGCATTAGTGATACGGAGTTGATGGATGATGACATGATGAGAGTTTTGAATGGCTGTCCTGTTCTAGAGTTCTTTGAGTTGAAAGGCTGTTGGGGCTTCAAGCACATCAAAGTTGAATCAAGATTTTTGAGAGAGTTGGTGATTGATTATCGTGAGATTCATAATGATCAAGCTTCGATCCTGAAAATTTCGGTTCCTCATCTTCTTAAATTGCGCCTATTGGGTGATTCTATGTTCAAAGTAGATCCAATACCTTCCTTGGTTGAGGCTGACTTAAATTTCAAGGTAACAACTCATGCAGTCGCTGAGGCTCAAGCTCGTGGCTATCTTGTTAAGACTCTTCTTCAGAGATTGCGTCATGCTACAAAATTAGTGATAGGGAGCTGGTGCCTTGAGGTGCGAACCGATTTAATTAATCTTGAGTTGTGTTATTTCTGGTTCAAGTTGCATGGTTCAAATTGCAGACATTCGTTACAGATTCTGCCATTTGCTTAGAATAGATTGTGATATTGTTTATTGGTGCTTGATGATACCATGTTGAAAGAAACATTGTCATCTTTTATAAGACTTTAATGGAATTTTTGCTGGGTGAGGCATTCTTCCTTTTTGTAATAGGACTGAAACCCATTTTAACCTAATATGGCCATTATGAATCCAACAATACATTCAAACTTTAATAAGGCTAAAATCGGATGTGCCATAAAAAAAACTTTCTTGAGAAGCATTTGCTGGTTGTTCGTTCATTAGTCTGGTCTGTCTGCCATTATGGGAGATCGTTGAAACTGCAAGCATGTCTTATGAATGATCTTCTTCAGTGCTTGAACAAGCAAAAGTTATTAGATTTTGCTTCTCCCACCACGACTAATGTGCTTAGGTGCTGTCGTTAACGGACGCGAGAGAACTGTTTCTTCCATCCTTAGAATGTCGGCATCTGATGCTCCACGTCGCAGCGGACCATGTAGGAGCTCCCCATATAGTGAAAATACTTGAAAGTTCGCCGCACCTGGAGAAGCTATCCTTACAGATGACTTGCACACCCACTTTTTGGGTAAGCAATTACTACAACCCTCCCCATTCACTTTTAACTAGGGGTGAGCATCGGTCCAGGGTCAACCCTGGACCGACCCTGGACCGGCCTTTTAACAGCAGATTTGCATGAACATACATAATTTGGGAATTTCGGCCTTGGGCCGCATATAAACCTGTCGTTTCTTTTCTTCTCGTGAGTGACAATCATCTTTATATCTCTGTCATTTCAACGTAGCAACTACTATTTTATCTCTAGTCAAACCTCCACCTTTGTCTCATGTAGTTCCAATAGTATCGCTCATCATTTGTCATGATGTTCTAGCTCGTTGGCGACCAGAATGTTGGCCGTAGCAACTTTGATGCAGAAGAATTTCGGAATCCTGCAAAGGGGAGGGTCTACCAGTGTCTGATGCTTCTCAAGAATGTCAAGATTGTTGATCCCGGTGCCAATTGGCAGGCGTGGGAACCTGTTCTTTCCCTGCTCAACTTTCTCCTCCAGAACGCACCCTTGCTTGACAAAATAGAGATCAATAGTTACAATTCCCGAGCGTCCAAGGCAGTTGAACCATGGGTGCTGCTCGAAGTGGTTCGGATAATTCTGTCGCACCCAAATCGTTCTCCCAGCTTGAAGGTCGTTCTTCGTTATCCCTCCCAAGGATGCCCTTCTTCAAGCGTGCTTAAATGTGATTTTTACGTTAGCCCGGATGTCGTCTTCTCGTGATTGCACTGTTACTTTAAGCAACATGTAGATTAAGAAGAAATTGGACGGAATTGGAATGGATCGTTTGTGGTTTTTGTGAGAGGAGGGAGATTGACCAGGGTAACATATGATACAGTTTTTATTTTTATAATATTATTTTTGATGTATTATTTATGGGTAGATGGTATGTGTCCTCTCTGGAGATATCATAAGATATTCTTTTAATGGCTAAATATCCAATAATAATAAAAGAAACAGTAATAAATTTCTTGATTTTCCCCGTTAGTCATTGTTAATCAGTGACTTTGTTGACACGTAATAGAATTGGCCTTTGTATTTGCTCGTCGCGTCATATGTACGGCTCTACTGTTGAGGAAAAAAAATGAGGACAAATCAAATTTTCCCTTCTAATGTCATACAAGGATGATAATTCATGATGACGCCGTGTCGTTATGTTCAATGAATCGCGTATTTAAATATAAGATGATTCGTGTGTACGTATCGGTTGAATTGCTCAAATCTAATTGATGTATGTTTTCCCAAACAATCTGAAGAACAAGGAAACTTTTCAAAATCAAACGCTCCTAATTAAATTTCATCATTTTTTCTCTTTCATTTCTTGTGATTTTATGTGTGCTCTTACAAGAATGAATCAACGAAAAATAATTTTATCGTCTATGAAAATAATAATGAAGATATAATCAATTGATTAATTATTTCAAATTGTATAAACGATCATTTTTAGAAAATATTTTTTAAATTATTCATCTTTCGATAAATGTTTCATAACAAGAAATAAGCAAGTATCAAGAGTTAGATTTGGCAAAACCGATTTTTCCACTAGAGAATTAAGGGGAAAAGTGCTCGAAACAATTTTAAGCTAAGCTTGGAGAAGCAGCTGAAGGAATCGGGTTGTTGTGGTCGAGGATTAAAATAAGGGGAAAAATTATACTTTTTGTGTCTACATTTTTGCCGCTCTTTTTTAATTAAGTCCCCATATTTATTGGTTTTTCCGGTCAAATCCTCTGGCTTACTTAAAATATCTAATCGGGTCCTTTTAGAAATAAAAGCCCGATCAAATCCAGCCGACATGATCGTCGAGAAGTTGAAATGCCACAAGCTAATGTGGCATGAGCAGGAGTCACAATAAGCTTGGTCTGAAGAAGACGGAACCGAGGACTGGAGAGGCCATTAGTGAAGATGTCAGGTGGTTGATCATGAGTGGAGATGGACTAACCATGAAGCTGTCTTTGGCCACACACTCATGCACAAAGTGGTAGTCAATCTCTACATGTTTAGTGCAAGCATGGAAGATGGGATTGCCAGTAAGATAGATAGAAGAAAGATTATCACACCAAAGGACAAGAGGAGCGGTCAAACGAATATGAAGATTGCGTAGTAGAGCTTCTATCAAGATAAATCTTGTAGTGGTGTCAGCGAGACACTTGAACTTAGCTTCAATACCAGATCGGGCAACGGTCCGTTGTTTGTGGGAGCTCCACGAAATGAGATTTGAACCCAAGAAGATGTCAAACCTGCCAACAGAGCGCGAGTATCTGGAGCACTAGCCCATCCTGCACTGGAAAAAGCATGCAGCTGAAAAGGAGTTGGGAGTGAAGAGAATACCATGATGATGAGTACCTTTGATGAAACGAAGGATCCTTTTAATGAATTGCCAGTGAATCTTAGTGGGAAAGTGCATGAACTAACAAGCTGTGTTAACAGCATATGCGATATCTAGGCGAGTGAGTGTGAGATAGTAGAGAGCCCCTACAATGCTGCGATATAGCAGCGGGTCGAAGAAGGGTGCACCAAAATAAGCAGACGGGGCACCGGCAAAAGTGGTACACACGTGGAAACAAGACAAGCCTCGGTCATTTTGGCCCGCATAAGTAAATATGCAACATATTAAGCCTGATGGAGAATAATGCCTTAGTCTGTTAGTTATATTTCAATGCCAAGAAAGTAATGAAGCTCTCCCAAATCTTTAATAGAAAATTCCTGCTGCAGAGATTTAATGAGAGCCAACAGGGACACATTAGATGACCCAATGACAATATTGTCATCAACGTAAACCAGAAGGAAAATACTATGCTGAGTTGTATGAAGAATAAAGAGTGAGGAATCGACGACTAAAGGAATGAAGCTCAGCTGAACCAGAAAAGCACTGAGCCGTTGATGCCGAGTGCAAGGAGCCTGTTTGAGACCATAAAAAGACCGTTGTAATTTGTAGACATAGCAAGGATGAGCAAAATCAACATAACCAGGGGGTTGCTCCATGAAAATTTCTTCTATTAGGTGACCATGAAGAAAGGCATTCTTCACCTCAAGCTGTCGGAGTTGCCACCCATGAGAAAAGGCATTAGAGAGGACAATGCAAACCGTCACATGCTTGACAACAAGGCTAAAAGTCTCATTGTAGTCAATGCCTTCTTATTGATAGAATCCCTTTACAACCAATGAGGGGCTTTATACCGCTCAAGAGAACCATCGACACAAAGCTTAACTTGGAAGACCCATTTGCAGTTGATGGGTTTACAATTTGGAGGAGGAGACACTATCGCATGCCAATTCGTATCTTCACAGCCTGACTAAAGCAAAAAGTGTGACAAAATCTGACACAAATGTGGCTAACGCATAAGTGAGATCGATGCGAATGTGTACGAGCTGAAGTGCCATCACGAAGGCTTGTCACTATAGGATGTGTCAGTTGGGCTGGTGGATTTGGCGGAGAAGCCACTGCTAGTACTGGTGAAGTCGCAGGTTGAGAAGGAGACCCACTAGCGGGTTCAGGCAATGAGGTTTTGAACAGACCTAAACTACACTGATTCTACAACAAAGAATTAACAAACTGGAAATCACAATTAGCGAAAGAACAAGGCTCACGTGATGGTCGCTGTGGTAGAGGAGTTCCAGACAACTCAGCAAAAATAAGTGACTGAATGGTTGCGACGGCCTCCAAGGATGATTACAGAGTGTTTTGCGCATAAAGGAGATTTATTCGTCAAACACTACATCAGCAACAACGTAGAACAATCGATCCTAAGGGGAATAACATCGGTATCCTTTGTATCCTAATGGGTAGCTCAAGAAAATGCACCAGTGTGACCATGGTTGCAATTTGTTCTTTGCATAGGGTCGAAGATTGAAATACACTGTGCAGCCAATAACTCTAAGATGAGCAGTAGATGGAACCATCTGAAATAAGATCTCCCATGGTGATTTATTTTGCAGAACTAGTGTGGGCAGCCGATTGATAATGTGTACAGCCACTTCAAAAGCAAAGTCCCAATAATGATAGGGGACAGAAGCATGATAGATCATCGCGAATCCCATTTCAACTATGTGGCAATATTTGCCCCTAACTAAGCCATTTTGAAGGGATAGGCGTGGACAGGAGGTCCTGTGAAAAATACCTTTTTCTTGCAATAATTGAACAAATGGTACAAAGATAAACTCTCATGCACGATCATATTGAAAAGCTTTAACCTTAGTGTTGAGTTGATTTTCAATGAAGGTGAGGAAAACAGTGACAATGGATAAGAACTGGTCACAAGAGTGAAAAAGATAAAACCAATAAAATTTAGAGTAATCATCCGTATACCAAACATAGTGTTTAGTGAATTAGTCTTAGGGGAGCCTTGGACCTATTAGTGGTTGGTAGATGAGACTATTTATGATTCTTGCTAGAAAGACAAGCTAAACAAACTGGAACAGGACTTAACGACTTATTGAAGATTCTTGAAATAGTAAGAAATGTGGCATGGCCAAGATGACAATGCCAATGGGTAAGTGACTCCACTTGAGAAACGAAGCAGGCTGGAGACATAGGAGACAATGATGAGAGTGCGTAGTGGTCCCCCCAGAGAAGGATCCCGCCTGTATGACGATACTTCAAAGAAATAGTTTGGTGAGAAAATGTCACGTGAATTTTCAGCAAAGAATTGACGAACAGAAAGTAGGTTCTTAGCCATAGACGGAACGACCAAGATATTAGACATGCAAAAATCACGGGTAATAAGGGTACCTATGTGAGTGATGGGAACACTTGACCCATTACCTATGGTGACCTACTGAGTGCCATGATATGGCTGAACTGAGAACAGGTGATGAGGATTGTTAGTAATATGATGTGTGGCACCCGAGTCGGGATACCAAGCATCAGGGGAAAGCACCGATGGTGGAAGAGGTATCTTAGCCAATTGAACTTGTGGTGGAAGTGGCCTCCAGAGAACCCAAATTGTTGGTTAAACCGATTGTGACAAGCAATGGCCTCGTATCTTAGGCGATTGCAAATCTAACACCTCACATTGCTGCATCTTTGATTTTTGTTGCCTTTGAAATTTCAGTACTGAGAGTTGCCCGAATTATTGAAGTTGGACTGTTGTCCATGAGGATTAAAATTCCTGTGCTACCCCGTATTTGAGTTGGGTATGTTGAAATTGGAAGCGGGGCCACGCTGTGAATGGGAATTTTGGCCCAAGCTGGTGTTGTGCGTGACAAAGGCAACTGGTTGGGTGGTTTGTGGATCCTCGAGCTCCAACAATGCTTCATGAGCCGAGAGAAGGCCATGAAAAGGCTCTTTGATCATTTGTTTGTTTTTTTTTTTTTTTTTTTTGCCGGAGGAACCGCTTTGGCCGACAACCGCCACGTAAACCCCCAGGTGATGCTAGCCCAGGACCCACCACCAGGGCGCCACGCGTAATACGCCTAATGGTCTACCAGCTTCCCTGCAACGCAAGTTGCAAGAGTTTCGAACACCTGACATTTCCCTTCAAAGGCAGGAGCCTACCCAGCAGAGCCACCACGGCCGATGGTTAATGCTAAGTGTGAGCCAAAATTGTAACAGCCAAGCTTTGAAACTCAGCTCCTAGGCCTCGGAAGATATGCATTTGGTACTCTTGTGGTGAGATAATCTCATCAATGGAGGCCCATTGATCAGATATAAAAGTAGCCTGTTAAAGAAATTGGGTCACGGTTTGATTACCTTTCCACATTATCTGATTTTGCAACCCCAATTGGGTAGCTCACGCATTGTTTTGGGCAGCGAAAGATGCAGAGAAGAAATTCCACATGGCATGAGAGGTGCTCTGATTAGATAACCGACTCACAATTGAATCGATTGTCGTGCTTAAGATCCATCCGAGAGCAATCTAGTTCTGTGTATACCAGTTATTGTATTCGGGATTGGGCACAACATTGGAAGAACCATTTCTATTGGTTTGAGTAATCTGTTGTAGAGGACATGATAGCATTCCATCGATGATCGAAATCAATTTATTTGCTCGAAGGAAGGGGAGGATTCGAGTTTTCCACACCGTGTGATTGTACCCAATGAATTTCATCCCAAGATTTGGATAACTGGATGACCCCATGAGATTTCCAGATTACGGAATTGAGATGCTAATAGCAATCGGAGTTGCGGGACTCAATTTTGTCGAGGAACTTAGATTGGAACTCATGGCTATAATGCTTTCACAATTAATAGCTCGATGAAAAACCTCAAGAAATTAATATCTTTAAGGTAAACAAGTGTGGCAGCTAAATGCAGCCATAATTGCTCTTGAATATTGTGTATAATGATATTTGTACATCTCTTTGTAAGAGAATGAATGGGAAAAATTACAGGGGAGAGGAGTAGTGCTAGGGCTCCAATTATAGTAACAAATTATAGAAAATATACAGAAAATATATAGAGACTAATCAGGGAGATAATCAAGGCGGAAATCTCTGCTGAGATGTAACCTCGCTGTGTGACAGGAATGTGATAGAGATTAATTTTTTTTATTTTTATATGGACACACCGTCACGATAGCGAATTGGTGAGAGCAATCCAATACTTTCTTTATCTCTCCCAAAACAGCCCAATACTTTTGTTTTCTCTCTACTTCAGGCTCTATCGCAACATCCTTGCATGCGAACTTTCTTATTTAACGAAAGAAAAAATAACATATAAACAACAAATATGTAATATGGTCTATAAATTTTTAATTTATTCAATATAGTTCTTGAATTTTTCTTCGTCTGATAATGATAATCTCCTACAACTTTTAATTTATTTAATATAATCCCTTAACTTTTAATACATATTTAAATTAATCTATAAATTATATGAAAATATTGATGTTATCCTTATATATAACTCGACAACTAGTTTAAATATGTATAAAATATTTATGAATCATATTAAATAAATTAAAAATTTAAAAACCACGTTACGTTAGAGTTCATGGATCATATTAAAAATGATTGAAAGTTTAGAAAATCATATTTGGATCGACGTTTATAGACCATTTTAAAGTTGATTGACGATTTTCCTCTCTCTCTCTCCTCCTCTCTCTCTCTCTCTCTCTCTCTCATCGCCCCGCCGCTCCTTCACCGTCGTCCGTACTCCAAGACCCGCCACCCCCGGCGGCGGCGGCGGCAGCCGAATTCTTGATCCGACCTTCGGTGTAGCCCTCGAGAAGTCCAAATCCCCCAAGACCAGTCCGTCTGGTCTCCGATCAGGATCTCTACCGTGTCAATTTGCGGCGGAGGAAGAAAAGCTCGGAGCTTGAACGATTTCGCTTACAGGTTCGAAGCGATCGACTTGCCCCGACACTATTTTCGGCCGATATCGTATCTCTTCCCGCTCCGATGATCCTTCCGATGGTTCGGATTTTGGAAATCTGGGATCTGGTCTTTCGTGATTTCGTTGATTGATCGCGAAGCGAGAAATTCCCGGGAAATGCGATTAGTGATTAATCCTGCGTGATTAGGAATAGGGCTGGTGTTGATTGAATTCTGATTGCGAATGCGTTCGTTTCGCTGAAAATTCCAGGGACGGGAGAGTAGGAAAGTAGGTGTTTTGATGGAAATCTTCTTAATTTAGGGTTCCTTTTTCCCGAATTCTTATCTGTTATGACGGCTTTTTTTGCTGCTTCCATCGACTTTACTTAGCCAAATGCAATGTACAAAGTGTCTTTCGCGGGAAATCTTCGAGAATGCTAAAGTTGAACGTTTTGTCTGTCAGAAGAGAGAATTGCCCGGGTTTCAATTTGACCCGCCGTTGGATAATTTCGCCCAGTTTCTGCTGAGTGGTCGCCGGTATTTAAATTCGACTTCGCATGGCTGGAAGGACCCCTATCGCCGCTAAAAGTTCGGCGCTCATCGCCATGATTGCTGACGAGGTATGGATGCATAAATATCATTCGTCGTGTAGGATCCTATGTGCGAGGACTTCTTTTGACTAGAAATGTGACCGAGAAGAAGGTTCATCATCTGAAGAAACTTAGGCAGTGAGATCGTGGGTTTCAGATGCTTTTGGGAATATAATGCAATTCTGAAATGAATTGATGATGATGTGGACCATGAGAAGTTCCTCTAAGTATTGGATCATTCTCTTATTAGCTCTGAATAATATTTTTTTGAGGCAATTTTGAACTTTTTTGGTTTAGAGTTGTACTATTTGAACAATTGGGTTGAAAATGAAATAAGCACTTTTGGCTGAAAAACGACACTGACTTTTGGTGGGGTGGGATTTGATAAAAGATACAGCATTAGAAGCACTTAAATGGGTGGTTCAACCTTTGGGAGATGCTTGGCTTGGCTTTTCTAGTATCTTGAGTGATCAGTTTTTTTTCTTGGAGGACGCATGTCCTTTTGCAGGAATCTAGAATTTACCTGATGAGATTCAAAGGGGTTGCAGATGTTTGTTTGCATGGTCATTTTTTGGTTGTGTGGGACATGAAATAGCCATGGATAACTTTATGTAATGATGGCATTTTCTTAAGTGCTTGAGAATTACTCTCAAATTATCTATGGTCTGCCATGTGAATCACTGTATTGAAACTGCTTTGTGATGTATTATTCAAACAACAGAACGAGAAGTTTGCTTGGCAACTTTAGCTGTCAGAAATGAAACTGTATTTACTGCTGTAGATCCTTGCCTTGGCACTGTACATCTGTGCACTTTAGTTACAACAGATCAATGCAACGCAATACTGGCTAATTCCCCAGAGACTATTTTGGTCTGAAAGATGCCAATTTATTGTGCAGGACACTGTCACTGGGTTTTTACTGGCTGGTGTCGGTAATGTTGACTTAAGGAGGAAGACAAACTATCTCATCGTTGACTCGAGTATGATTCTGTCCTCCTTGCATCATCATTATTTGCTGTACAATTGAATTTATAATGATATATAATTATTGATATCTTTGCCCTTCGCAAGTTCTTGTGCTGCGATTATCTTCCATAGTTTTGTGGCATAATCCTCTTATTTCTTCGACTGCTTGTAGTCCTGCTAATGTCCAGCTAATTTAACTATGGTTTGAAATTTTTCTAGATAGCTTGCTTGTTCCATGTCAAGTTGTTTGATATTATAAGCTGGTACGGTCTCTTTCTAATCTTAGGTGCAGTTGGGCTTCTCATTTCTTCTTGTGATGTTAGTGTTTGTACCTTTAGACCTCTTTTTCTTTCTCTGATTGCACTATTACTTGAAGCAACATTGGTTGCAGAATTCTAGGATAGACTAATGCTTGCCTCTTTAATGATGTTTTTTTTGTGGTTCTTCTTAGAAACAACTGTGAAAGCTATTGAAGATACCTTCAAGGAGTTCACATCAAGGGAGGATATCGCTATTGTTTTGATCAGTCAATATGTGAGTTCCTTTTCATAATTGAAATGTAGATTAAATGGGTTGTTTTTCATGATAAATGAAGGATGAAGTGCTTCAATCATTTATTGTTACTGCTTTTGGTTGGTTTTTTCTACATTTAGTAAACAGAAGGGTTGTTTTTCTGTTCTTCAGCAGCCCTGATAATGTCTTTACATGTACATGAGTAGGAAGCGTTGGTTGCTCATGCAAGATCATATGCCCTTGTATTGATCTATTCATCCAGCCTTCGGCATTAACAAAATAAGAGTGTCTTATGGGTATCAGTAATTATCAACTTCAAGATTCTTTTGCATCCAATCCAAATATTTTGGCCAGTGGCAGAATCGATGTTGATCGTGTGTTCGCCAATTATAGCTGCATAGGATTTTCTGATCATTACAAATCGGGCTGTTATTCATCTCCATGACAAGAGTAGAGGTGACATACTTCTAATTGTTGATGATATCTCTGGCTTTCAGGTTGCAAACATGATAAGGTTTTTGGTTGATAGCTACAATAAGCCAGTTCCAGCAATTCTGGAGATCCCGTCAAAGGATCATCCCTATGACCCTTCTCATGATTCAGTTCTTTCGAGAGTGAAGTACCTCTTCTCTGCTGAATCAGTGGCATCGGGAAGGCGCTGAACCTTCCATCATTTCTTGTATCTTCTGCAGAGTAGCTGTATGTTCATTTGTCTGTCGGCATGTAAATGCGTACCATGAGTTATAAACTATCTGCAATAGTGAGGGGCATTGATGACTTAATGATTGAGGCTGTGTCTTTGGTGTTCTCTTAAGCTTGGCAATCTGATCGAGGTTGATTTATTGACAAGAATCACAGAGTTGCCCTTTACCAAGTGAAACCGCGATGTTGTAAGGATTTCTAGGGTCAACTAATTTGACCCATATCTTAACTCATATTCATATTGCTGGGTCAAATATGGGTTGTTTAAATTTTAATACTTGGGTCAAAATGGGTCTACTACTAAAATGAAGCTCAACCCATTTGCGTTTTACATTCTCTCTCTCCCGGCCGCTTATCCTTTTCAACGCTCCACGGCATCAGAGATTTCTCATTCTCCTCCTCCGCCGGCTCTGGAGCAGTCGCCTCGTCGAACAGTGTGACGAAAATGAAAGCATGAACAGGAGCTTGAATCCATTACTCCGTCGCCATGAATGGATCGAAAACATGCTCGAATTTCGGGTCCCAAAATGAAAGCACGAAATTGGACGCATCACTATATTTCTATCAGCAATATATGGAGAATTCAATTTATTTATGCCAGGCATTCCCTTCATTTTCGGGCAGTCTTGACTGTTTGATTGGAAACCTACCCACCCTAGAACGACTTATCTTTACTAGCAACTTCCTCATTAATCACTTCAGAATAATCTAGGGTACAAGTATTCACTTTTCCATATTGCCCTTATTAAATTTTTAGTGGACTCATGTAACCCTAGCCCCCAAATGCTCCAAGGCATCACCACCCATCCACCCACTGCTCGTTGAGGATGCAAATTGATATGAGAGTGAAATTGGATAATGAATTTTGTAATTATCCCTTAAAGATATTTCATGATAGGTTAAAGAGATAAGAGAACATCACGGTAATCCTTTTCACCAAAAACAATGACCGTAGCATTGACGTCACTTGAGGACAACGATCATTGCCATCATCAATCATTTTGCTTGACACATAGACATTAGGATAGAAGTTTTAAATTATCATATGAAGTAGATATATGGCATATATAAGGTCGTGACAAATGCCATAAATTGCGGGAGTGAGATGAATTCGAACATAGTTGATGTGAAAGTACAGATAAAAGAAAAACAGAAGATGTTGATCAGCGAGTTCTGCTGTAGTTTGACCCCATCTTGAATGAAAATG
Source organism: Eucalyptus guilfoylei (assembly GCA_016097605.1). Classification (NCBI taxonomy): domain Eukaryota; kingdom Viridiplantae; phylum Streptophyta; class Magnoliopsida; order Myrtales; family Myrtaceae; genus Eucalyptus; species Eucalyptus guilfoylei. Next base: position 43,125,364 of record CM027862.1, on the reverse strand, counting down.
TTCAGACATTTGGCCCATACTTTGGAATAACATGTCCCCATTCACCTTGGAAATCGGTTCACTCATTACTTACTTCGGTCCAAGAGACTCCCCCATTATTCCTCCACTGGAGACCAATTGCATGCAAGCATCAGTCATTTCTCACTCTGCAGAAAGCTGAGAACAGCCAAAAGCGTCTGAGCCATCGTTCGTTTCTGCTGTGGTGGCAATGCGTGACCGCGATATAACAGAAAATACAGCCTGTCCCAGGAGACAAAACTCATGCCCGAGAGGAAAATCTTGGAGGATGCCCACATGGCCAGTTCATCCATCTAATAAGATAACCCAACCTGGTACAAAATGATATTTTGATCAAGAAAACATATATTTTTTTCCCGGTTGTCCGAAGAAACTGTTGGGATCTTGGATTGGTGTGAGGTTTGGCTCAGGCACATTGACAGAAGACGGGCCCCGCACTGACCTCTCACCAGTCACCAGCCGTGACATTACAGTGTCAACCATCCCTCACCAATCTCTTTTCCACTGCTTCACCTTTCTGTAATTGGGTTTTTCTTTTTCTTTCAGAAGACTACATATTATAAGTAATATAATGTAATGTCTGCCCACCACCATGGCATTGTCTTTAGCTCATCAGGAAGGTAAGGACAAGCAACATGACTGTTGGATCTAGTACCACATTAGACTGTCTTGGAATATAAATTATGGGCTCAGGAATTCTTTCTTTTTTTATTTCTTTTTTTTTTCATGGGACAGCACAATGATGAATGTACGAACAAATGAATTGAAGGGCAGTTTCCACTTTTTGTTTATTTCTGCTTCGGAAAAAATGGTGTTACTGCGGACATGGGAGCTGTCGCTTTTTCTTTGGCGCGCGGTGGACTTCACAAGCTTGGAAGGTGTCCTACACAGCTGCGGCAACTGTAAAGTGATGCAGAAATCAAGTTAACATGTAGAAAAGCGAAAACCTCACAAGAGAAAAAGAATGATTCCTTTTCGGATAGTGTAGAATCCTATGTTGCAACATCGGATAAAGGAATGTATAAGGTGTTCCTTCAGCTTTTACACGTATGTTTATCTTCTGGTACTGTACTAGCAATCTAAGTCGTTCCTCCTTGTATTGAAAAAGTGTTGGACTTCTACGGTGCTGTGAAGGCTTGCACGACTTTGTACTGTAAGGTCTGGGTGCTTGTCATCCAAATGTCGACAATTTTTTCTCTTTGATCTGGCGCTGCAAAGCTTCCACAAAAAAGTCGTTGTGCAAGCCTTAATGGCAACGTATGCTCGTAGCAAAGGCCTAAAAAATTCTTTCAATAATGCACTCATCGTGCTTTTGTCACTATTATTTTGAATCAATACCAGAAAGTTAATAAGTTCGATGGTGTACAACTAGATCCTTGAACTTTTGGTTAATTGGGTTCTTGTACCTTGTGAATTAAATTGACGTCGTCCTTGAATCAATTTATTCGATTTGGAATCTGAAATGCAATCAAACTAAGGTATGAAACCTTGTAACTAGCAGAATGAAAATCTACCAAAATGGGGAAGGGAAGCCTTTACAAGGTTCTCGATAATGGCCAGCATGGCCACCTAGGTCGAGACCCCGATGAGGGTCAACATGCCCCGCCATCGATGGAGCTCTCCCCTCTCTTTCTTTTGCAAGATGGACAAGGTTGTGCATGTCATGTCAGCATTTGCGAGACTCGCAACTGAGTAAAATCATTATGTTATATGCCGGCCTTTTTTTGGCTTGACCAGAGAGATGAAGTGGGTTCGATTCAAAGAGTGCTTGGATCAAATTAAACATATCAAAATTCAAGAACCAAACTGAACGTTTGGCCAAAAAAATTTCTAAAAAAAACACACACTACCAAAATGGGGAAGGGAAGCCTTTACAAGGTTCTCGATAATGGCCAGCATGGCCACCTAGGTCGAGACCCCGATGAGGGTCAACATGCCCCGCCATCGATGGAGCTCTCCCCTCTCTTTCTTTTGCAAGATGGACGAGGTTGTGCATGTCATGTTAGCATTTGCGAGACTCACAACCGAGTAAAATCATTATGTTATATGCCGGCCTTTTTTTGGCTTGACCAGAGAGATGAAGTGGGTTCGGTTCAAAGAGTGCTTGGATCAAATTAAACATATCAAAATTCAAGAACCAAACTGAACGTTTGGCCAAAAAAATTTCAAAAAAAAACACACACACGCACATGGGTTATTCTCATAGTGGTATTATTGCTGCTTGCTAATCCTGAAGGATGTTTCTCGTACATTAAAAAGGTTCAAGTTCAGTTCTTCTAATCATACAACCGTAGATGGTTGGAAGAGAGATTAGCTCCTCATTTCCATTCGTGGGTCCAAGCAATGATGCTTTGCAAAGGAAGTTTCGCTAAAGCAAATGACCGCAACGAAGGAGGTTTCGCCAAATCAATGACTACTAAACCAACAATCACTTCACAGAATAATGGATACAATTCGACGTGGGTCCATCCCACCCTCCCCACACGATAAGGTACACGAGGCAGGGAATGACGCTGAAACCCTATCGATTCTTTATATAAAAAAAAAAAGCAATACCATAATTAAAGCCAAGAGGGTCAAAAAAGAAAGTGAAAAGAACACGAAAGGGAGAAAGAAGAAGTGAGAATTCAATGGGGGAGGAAAAGTTGATTCGGCCACGGAACGCGTCTGGAATACGCCCGGCTTCTTGAAAGTCATCCGGAATCAATGCCACCTGGGACCTCATCCATGGCCAAGAAGAGGATAACGCATCGATGGCTGATTCGAACTTACCCATTCCTATCCATCTTGGAGTTTCTCTAAAAGGCGTCGTCTGGATTGGAAAAATTGCGCAATCAATCAGTAACCTATCGTACGAATGTTGATAAAGTATCGAATTTTCTTCTATCGATGTAGTCGTAAATATTTATGCGAAATTTCAACGTAGTCTTTCCGACTAATTTTTATGAAAAAGTTACTGACATAGCAGTATCCTATATAGTATACTACCACGTTGGTGATTTTCTAGCGAAAATCAAAGAGATTATATTGGAATGTTATGTAAAAAATTTATAACTAAATTAGTAAAATTGAAAAATTTAATATTGAATTGTAAGTTTAAGATTTTTGATTGGGCAATTCGCTCCCCGTTTTGAATTGATCTGGGTAGCGTCTTGTCTAGAAGTGAGTGGCTTGTCAATCCTCCAGTACTTCCAAGGCATGTAATTTTCAGTTCCCACAAGCAACATAAATATCAATTCTTTGGCCCTTTCTAGGGGCCAAAAATATCAGTGCCCCAATCCTGAATTCATGTGATCATGTGATTTGAGTAGGAAAGTGCTCAATCATGTCGTGCTTGGTGCGCGCCCATCGGACAGAATAGACGTCATTTCTTTGATGGCGATGTCTAGGATGCCAAACAAACACTACAAAAGTGAAAGGAAAAAAAACCCAGAATTGCCTATCATCATCTGTGCATTGGTTGGCCACCTAGCAGTGGTTGATTATCTCCCTTCCACTTGACTTAACCTAGTCTCCTGTTCTAGAAACGAGGTTTTCTAAGCTATCGTGGATTGTCTTAATCATCAAACTATGTATAGACAGCGGTCTTATGCCCACACTGCAGTTAATGAGTAGCATCGTGAGCCAGCTTTAGCGCACCTGAAAGAAAATTTCTGCTCCTCATCGTCCACCATCTCTATCATAAGAGTCTATTCATATCAGCATGAGTAATCTGTTGTGTAAAACATGAGATTCATCGGCATTGTGTGCTGCGTTTGACGTAGGGATGTGCCAAAGAACCGGAATCTGCCCGGATCGCTTGGAACCGAACCGGAATCTGCCCGGATCGCTTGGAACCGGACTGGAACCGCCCGGAACCGGTAGTTCTTGAGGGAACCAGTCCGGTTCCCAATTCCAATTTATAGGAACCGGTGGCAGTGGTCAATTCCGCCCATGGGCACGTCGTCGTCCAACCGAAAGGACCGATTATATCATAATAATATATTACTTTCTAATATTAAAATAGATTTCTAAATTACTAATTAGCAAACCTAAATTTTAGGGCTCTATCTCCTCTTATGGTTTCCATGTTTTTATAAGAATTTAGTATAGTGTGTAAGTTATTTTTTAGCAACTCAACAAATGGTTCCTTCAGATAATACTTTCGAGACTCACATAGGACATTTTGTTCAAGAAAACGTAAAGTTTCAGTGGAATTGTTTCTACAAAAAGAATTTAGTAAAGCAAATGTTGTAAGAGATTGAGTATTGTTAAGAAATAAAGGAAAAGACGATCTATTTATGACAATAGTCCAAAACCTTGAACTTAAAGAATATTTTAGATTTCAACTGAAATGATTTAAAAACAGGAAAAAAAAACATATTTCTCTTCTTTGGTTGTATTTTCCAATAAAACAAAGAAAAATGGTATCCTTAATTAAACCATTTCAATTTAAAGAAAAATATTACTCGATATGAAAAATACTCACGACGGGATTTAGAAAACAATATTATTATTAGTGAGACAGATTCCATGGATTTACCCAGGAACCGGACCGGACCGGCGGTCTGGTTCTCGGGTGGATCCATGCAACTAATGGGTGATTCCCGGTTATAAATTTTTGGAATCGGTCCTGAGTGGGCGGTTTCCGATTCTAGATCGGGAATCGCTCATCCAGATCATGCACACCCCTAGTTTAACGTTGTCATTCTAGCTTGGATGTTAGATCAAGTAAATATGTTTGCCATGTAACTGTACTTTTAATGGGACAAATACGAATCAACCCAATTGTGAATGGGATTAAGAGAGTAAAACTATTCTAAAAATGGAAGATTAATAAATAAATGAGAAAGCATATTCGACAGCATAAAAGTAAGGGTGGAATCTTAATTTTATTGACTGTATTTAGCACGCACCATTAGGTGATTGAAGTCCATAAGCAACCTGCTGACCATGATCACTTAGCCACCAAGACGTTGCCTTGATGATGGTGGTGATGATAGTTGTCCTCAAGTGACATCGATGCTACGGTCATTGACCTTGAAGAGGTGGACCACCACAGTGTTTGCCGATCTTTTTAACTTTCATGAAATAGCCTTAAGGGGTAATTACAAAATTCAACGTCCGGTTTTACTCCCGTATCAATTTGCATCCTCATTTTTCAAAACCTACAATCAACATCTCATGCTTAAAGCCTTCCGTACAAGGACTGCAATACTTTCCTTAAAAACGAGTCACGAGTGGATGGGAAGTGGTGCCTTAGAGAGGGTTTCATGAGTCCACTAAAAAAATTTTAGGGCCAATATTGGAAAATGTTTACTTGTACCCTACGGTATTATTGTGATTAACAAGAAAGTTGCTAGTAGAGATGAGAGGTTTTAAAGTGAGTAGATTTCAGGTCAACCTATTTTATCGGTCCAGTTTCTAATTTTTAAAATCTGGAACATATCTTATGAATCCTGAAACTGACATTATTGATACCATTCGCTTTTAGGTTTACTTGAGAACCACTCAATTCCTTCCTTTTTTTTTCAAATTTATTCTTGGAAAGGACAAACTTTATTAAAACATTGCCTTATTTGCAACTAAGACAAGTAGCACCTACGGCAAAACAATAGATCAATAGGACGGTGAGAAGTACGGTACTGAAAAAACATAAAACATAAAAGAAATTGGAAAGTGCAGACTTATCCCAAGCAAAATTAAAGTCAAAACTACAATTGAAACTCTCGTTCGCCAAATGTAACAATTTTTAATGGATGAACAAAATAAATTAAACAATAAGTTCGAAACATGATAATATAAAACATGAATTATAAAACTTTATTTTTCATTCATCCATCGAATATGGCTCCAAATTGATACCCCTTGAAAATAAAATAAACAACAAATACTATTAATCATTTAACGATAATTTAAATTAAAATGACTCTTCATTAAGCTAAAATAATTAAAATTTCAAATAAGAGCATGAAGTGTCCTCATTTCATTAAAGAATAGCTTGAAATGTCATTATTTTCTCAAATAAGGATTTGAAGTGAATCTAATTCTAAATAAATATCTAAAGTAGTCACGTCAGTATAAAAAAGAGCATGACCTCCGGTCAAGGCATTTTTGTCCTTTATTTTTTATTTATATATATGGGTGTGAGGGCTAGTTGTAGCCCTCTCCCAATTTTGGCAATGGTGAATTAGCCCTCGCCTACTAAAGGCGAGGATCACCGGCCTTGGCCAAGACACTATTGACCTCATTGTGACACCCCACTGACGATGGGGTGGCAGCCATAGGCAAGAGGGCTAGCCCTAGCCCTAGCCCTCTCGCCTGTTTCTTTTTTTATTTGTTTTAGCCTTTTTTGAGTTTGTCTTTTTTTGGAAAAAAAAGAGTAAAAAAGGAAAGAAAATAAAAAATTGTAAAGGACGAAAATGCTCTTAACTATTCAATGAGGTCAAGCTCTTTTTTAAGACTAATATAGCCATTTTATGATATTATTTAAAATAATGTCCATTTTAAGCCTTCATTTGACAAAATGAAGGCACTCTAACTTCATATTTGGAATTTTCTTAAGACCTTGTCACGTATATTCCTTCCACTTTAACATGTAACCTTTATTTATTAATTATAATCTCCTTGTTAAGACAGTCCATGTCTTAAAAAAAAATTTATGTTTCTCGGAACAAAACTTTCTATTCTTTTATTCTAGGGAACGAAAAAAAATAGGAACGAAAAAAAATAGAAACGTGTTTAGTAAAACTTTTGTTTCCAGGAATAAATTTGGAACAAAAATAAAAAATAGAAAAAATAAGCTTCTTGTTCCCAGAACAATTTCTAGAATCAATTTTTCTCTCTCTTCTTTTTTCTTCTCTTTTCTTCTTCTCTTTCTTTTCTTTTTCTTCTTCTGGCGACCGATTAGATGAGGGCCGACGATCTTGTCGAGCGTTGCTTGGCCTCTCCGGCCCGGCGTAAGGCTGGGCCTCGCCAGGCTAGGGCGAGGTGCCTAGGCAAGGTTGGCTTTCGGCGAGCTTGCCGAACCTCGCCCAGCTAGTCGCCAGCGAGCTCGTTGGACCTCGCCCAACCGGTCACCAACCACCTAGGAAAAAAAAAAAGAAAATATAATAAAAGAATTAAAAAATTAAAAGAAAAAAAATCTAAGAATCTATCAAACATATTTCTATTTCGGGAATAGAAATTTAGGAAAGTTAAAAAACACGTTAACTTTTCGTTTCGTAAATTGTTCCCGATAATAGAATTAAAAAAAATCATTTCTTATAAAAAATTGTTTTTTTGAAACGGAATAGTTCAAACGCACATTTACTCATTAGGTATGTGAAGGAATTACAAAAAAAAAAAGAGAGAAAAAAAAGATATGTTTCTTGGTCCTACCTTCAATTTGATTCCATTCCATTCTGCACTCAAGATTGGGAAATTGGACCACTGGCCAGTTCCAAAAACTTACAATTGGGATCTGAACACGAAACTGACCAAATAGAGTCAATTTTCCGAGGGCTACCACGAACTGACACTCAGTCCTAACTGTGAAATAGATCGAATCTCCAATCAATCGAATTCGAACGGCAACGAAAGTTCGTGTGCGAACGAGACCCGTCTCCCTTTCACTTGTATTCATCTTAAAAGATCCAAACCCCAGGAAGGGCAACCCCGCGCTTCCTCCAATTTGTATCAATCTTAAAAAGATCCAACCTAGGAAGGGCACTTCCTCGTATAAACAAACCTCATCTCATTTGTCATACTTATCCAAACGCAAATGCCCTCCTCTCTCTAACTACTAATCATCATCATCATCATCATCATCCTCATCCTGCGTGCTTATCTAAACGCAAATTGGCCTCTCTCTCTCTCACACATTTTAACCAAATCCGGGCTGGCGCGAAGCACGGTGAAATCCTGTTTTTTTTTTCTTTTGAAATGTGAAATCCTGTTTTTACAGATCATATATTTCTCCAAAAAAAGGGCCCCCCTTCCTCGTCCTTCTCTCTCATCGACCACCCACCTCTTTCTCTCTCTAGCGCGCGTGTGCACGCGCACGTGTATATATAAGACCTCCTCATCCCCTCTCTCTTCCTGCCTCTCTCTCTCTCTTTCTATCTTTCTCTCTGCTGTTCCCTCGATCCTCGGAGTTTCTCCGGCGAGTTCCGCGGCCGAGCTCCCCCCACCGCCACCGCCAGCCGACCGACCGACCGACCGCCCGCCCGCCACCGTCGTGCCATGGCGGCGACGATACTGTCGGATCTCGGCACCGAGATCCTCATCCCCGTGTGCGCCGTCGTCGGCATCGTGTTCTCCCTCGTCCAGTGGCTCCTCGTCTCCAAGGTCAAGCTCACCCCCGCCGACGCCGCCGCTCCCGCCGCGAACAACGGGAAGAATGGGTACACCGACTACCTCATCGACGAGGAGGAGAACATCAACGACCACAGCGTCGTCCTCAAATGCGCCGAAATCCAGACCGCCATCTCCGAGGGTGAATTCCTTTAGCCTCTCCTCGTTTGCCCTTTTCCGGGTTCGGCTTCTTTTTTTTTGGTGGGTGTTGTTTAGCGTAGATCTCTGCCGTTCCGCGAGTGGATCTGCGGGAGTTTCTGCGCGTTCCGGTTCGATTGTGCTTCTCCGGTGCGGTCTGTGGGTGAAAGTTCGCGTCTTTCTCGTGCCATCTTGTTTGAATTTGATGTTAGCGTGTGAAAGTTTTTGCCTTTTCCTGTTCCTCGGCATTGTTCTGGGTTTTCTGCGCGAAAGATGTTGCCTGATTCACGCCGACTGCTCTCTCGGATCTGTTGTTGCCTTTTTTGGGCTGTGTATGTTGAGATGTTTCGTGGGTTGCGTGTCCGCAATTAATGATGGTGTCGTTTTGGCTATAACTCTCTCGGTGGGTCGGTCATCAGTTTTCAATCTGCTCACTTTTTTTCCTCATTTTTTTATTTGGATTATTTTTATTTTTATTTATTTTTAGCAATTATGTTTTGTTCCACATGGGGTCATGATTGTCATTTTGGCAGTCAATGTGGTTGAGAGGTATCATGTGCTGTCCTTGGTAGAATAAACGTATCGCTCGTTAGATCTGAAAATGAGAAACATGTGCTTGAGTTGCAGGGTATTATTTATATAATATATGTATATTTTAAACGTAGTTCAGATCTCAATTTGCTTCCAGCATAAAAGGAAGATCTAAAAATAGGACCCGCTCGGGCACATCAATAGCTATCTCAGTCCAAAACTAAATGCAATACAGTTTATATTGGTATATAAGTAAATTGAGTATCCCGCAAAAAAAAAAAAAGAGCAGTCGAGTAGAGATTGGATCTTCATTTGGATAAAGGCTCATTTTATTGTTAATGCTCTTGTATGAGTTTCTTTTACTTAATGAATTCTTTAGTTATGTGCCTTTGGTAGGATTGATATTGTTGTTGGTATGAATCCACAGCAGTTCTTTGTGCTTGGCACGTGTCTCTGGAATTTCATCATTCATCAGAGATTTTGGACCACTTCCTTGATAAATATTATTCTTTTGTTATCAATATTCTGAGTTACTTTTGTGCCGCACAAACCTTGAAGGAAGCATACATTTTTTTTTGTGTCTCTGTCTATGGATGGAGGACACACTACACAGTGGCACGACTTAGATCTAGAACTTTTTGTGGGGTCGCTGTCCGTTGATTTAGTTGGAAAACTTTTGTTGTTGAAATCGGGTAACATGTCACTACTCTGATGATTGCATAGTCGAATTCTAAATTTAAATTAAATGGTTCCGTACCTATTTATGTATTATTAGATAATCTTCTGGGATCTACATAATAAAAATTTAAATTGGTGGTTTTCTGAAGATTATAGGAGAATGTGACAGACAATTTGGTTTACTATTCGTGGAATTATGAGCCACGGCCCCACATGGTTGGTGACAAGGATTCTCTATTTATTTTTTTTCAGTCATCTGCACGCATGACTTTCATATAGTCTTCAATGTTCATGTGTCGTAAATGTCCTTAGATAAAGTTGCACAGTAAGTCTTCTCGAAACTGATAACCAAATTTGAAGCTCAATGTGATTCCATAGATTTTGTATGTTTGCTTGCTTATGATTATGGCACAATTAATTAAAGTGAAATGTGTGTTGTAGGGTTGACCAAAAAGGCGAGCTTTCTGTTGATTTAGATGTTGCCACCTATCGTATTTTCGTTTGGGAATAGCTATGGATCGTCCAGATTCCAGATGTGGGGCTTAATTTCGTTCCGCTCATGTCTTCATTTGATTATTTTGTTTTTTTCTCTTTATTGTCGTCATCTTTGATTCTTGTTGTGGATCATACCTCTCCTATTTCTTTTCTGAATAACATTCTTACCAGATTTTCCCTAAGCATTTGCTAACTTTACCACATGCATGCTTGATGGTATTATTGCAGGAGCAACTTCCTTCCTCTTCACTGAGTATCAGTATGTTGGTGTTTTCATGGCTGCCTTTGCCATCTTAATCTTCCTTTTCCTTGGATCTGTGGAAGGATTTAGCACGAAGAGCCAGCCTTGCACTTATGACGAAACCAAATTGTGCAAGCCTGCTCTGGCTACTGCTGTCTTCAGCACTGTGGCCTTCTTGCTTGGTGGTATTACATCAGTGGTTTCTGGCTTCCTTGGAATGAAAATTGCCACCTATGCAAATGCAAGGACCACCCTTGAGGCAAGGAAAGGTGTCGGCAAGGCTTTTATCACTGCATTCAGGTCGGGTGCCGTAATGGGCTTCCTTCTTGCTGCGAATGGTCTTCTGGTCCTTTACATTGCCATCAACCTATTCAAGATTTACTATGGTGATGACTGGGGAGGCCTTTTTGAGGCTATAACTGGTTATGGCCTTGGTGGATCCTCTATGGCTCTATTTGGGAGAGTTGGTGGGGGTATCTACACTAAAGCTGCTGATGTAGGTGCCGATCTTGTCGGGAAGGTTGAAAGGAACATTCCTGAGGATGACCCTAGAAACCCAGCTGTAAGTTCTGCTATTTGTTCGAGCATATTAAGTATTTTCAAGCAAGTCACCTGCGCCAAACAAACAATACACAAATAGAATGGACCACATTGAACTTTGAGTTTAGTTTGATTATGGCTTTGTTTGGTTTCACCAATCCACACTTTTAGTTTTAGTTGACCCTATTATGATTTTATTGAGATCTGATATTGGTGTTATCTTTTCAGGTGATTGCTGATAATGTAGGTGATAATGTGGGGGACATAGCTGGTATGGGCTCGGATCTCTTTGGCTCATATGCCGAGTCATCTTGTGCTGCGCTTGTTGTGGCCTCTATCTCTTCCTTTGGGATCAACCATGAGTTGACTGCAATGCTGTACCCTCTGATTGTTAGCTCTGTGGGTATCCTTGTTTGTCTGGTCACCACCTTATTCGCAACTGATTTCTTTGAGATCAAGGCTGTTAAGGAGATCGAACCAGCACTAAAGAAACAGCTGATAATTTCCACAGTTCTCATGACTGTGGGAATTGCTGTTGTCACTTGGATTTCCGTTCCTTCTTCCTTCACCATTTTCAACTTTGGAACTCAGAAAGTTGTCAAAAACTGGTGAGCTTATTGATTTTTCTTTCATGAAGCTCATTACATCAGAACTTTGACAAAAATATATGTTTTTGCATGTTAAAGCCTATGTTGCCTGCATAATAATTAACACACTTAGCTGTTCTTTTAAGTTGATTCAAATGAATTATGTCATGAGGAGGAAAACTTGGAAATTTATCAGGTACCCAACTGATGTGAAACAAACTTTATACAAGTATTGCTGGATGGGTGGCATCGTGCATGTGTCAATCATGCAACTGCATATTCATGCATGTCATTCATCCAGTGGTACTCCGGTACTACTTTTTGATACACTCGGCATCTGATGAAACTTCATAAGTCTGTACAGAACCAAATTAAATGTAGATTGAGGTTATTGCTTATTAGCTGTTAAAGAAGATAGCATTACTCATTTTACATGATGGTGCAAATGGCCACTTGTAAAGATGTTATTATAACCAGATGAAGAATGGCTAGATAAGTTGATTTAATTCTTAATTGGAACATTGGGGAGCAATTCGAGCTCCTGGAGTCAGGTAAGCTTTGCCCTCTAATACATTGAAAGGTAGATAAAGTATGCTTCTTGAAAACAATTGTTCTAAATATGACTATTACAAAGGATAGATTTTGTTCTTCTCGTTTTTCTTTAATTTTGGTTACTCTACATTTTATATTTTTGTTTCTTGGGATTGCAGGCAGCTGTTTTTGTGTGTCGCTGTTGGTTTGTGGGCTGGCCTTATCATTGGGTTTGTGACTGAATACTATACAAGCAATGCATACAGGTGACAAATCTGATATCATGTCATTTTTTTTTTCACTTCCTGACTTTTCTTTCCCTATTTTTATCGTGACTAGGATTTCTCACTTGAGAACTGCTTATATTGAATTTCAGCCCTGTCCAAGATGTGGCTGATTCTTGCCGAACTGGAGCTGCTACTAATGTCATCTTTGGTCTTGCATTGGGATATAAATCAGTCATCATTCCCATTTTTGCAATTGCTGTCAGCATTTTTGTTAGCTTTAGCTTCGCTGCAATGTATGGAATTGCAGTAGCTGCGCTTGGAATGCTGAGCACAATTGCCACTGGATTGGCAATTGATGCATACGGTCCTATCAGTGATAACGCTGGAGGAATTGCTGAGATGGCAGGCATGAGCCACAGAATTAGGGAGAGGACTGATGCCCTTGATGCTGCTGGAAACACTACTGCTGCTATTGGGAAGGTTTTGATCATGTCCCTTTATTGGTCATGAAATTTTCCAAATTCGTTCATTTGTGCTTGTGAAAATGCTAAGTTTATTTTCTCGGCCATGTTATTGCTTCACGTTGACGTAGAAAAATGAGCTATTTTGCTGGCCCTTTTGCGTTCGATAATTTGACTATAATGCCTGAAAGATCTTTCCCTTCTTAAATTTGTTCATATTATTAGGGTGGCATTTGGCTTAGCAGCAGTTTGATTTTTCTCAATTAACTTGTGTGACATCAAGCAACTTTAGATGCTGATATAAGACATCATAACTGCAAAAATTTCTGAATGTTTGCTGCTTCTCTGTCCAGGGTTTCGCCATTGGGTCTGCGGCTCTTGTGTCCCTTGCCCTCTTTGGTGCCTTTGTGAGCCGTGCACATATTGTGACTGTCGATGTGTTGACTCCGAAAGTGTTCATCGGTTTGATTGTGGGTGCTATGCTTCCTTACTGGTTCTCTGCAATGACCATGAAGAGTGTGGGAAGTGCCGCCTTGAAGATGGTGGAGGAGGTCCGTAGGCAATTCAACACCATCCCAGGTCTCATGGAAGGCACTGCCAAGCCTGACTACGCAACATGTGTCAAGATCTCCACCGATGCTTCCATCAAAGAGATGATCCCACCAGGTGCACTGGTGATGCTCACTCCCCTCATTGTTGGGATCTTTTTCGGTGTTGAGACTCTGTCTGGTGTTCTTGCCGGATCCTTGGTCTCCGGGGTTCAGGTAATCCTGTTGTGATTGATGACTTTCTTAATCCTTTTGTGCTCAAGCTATATAATGAACGGAATGAATGAGGACAGCTTGTAATGAACACATCATGTCTAACTTGAAAAAGAGTGATGATGGAGTGACTTAGGAACTTTTCTGGACAAAAGTGTGATCTTTTTGACAAAATCATGCTTGGTAGGTAAATTTATTTTTCTTCTCCTTTTTTTCAGATTGCCATCTCTGCTTCCAACACTGGCGGTGCTTGGGACAATGCCAAGAAGTACATCGAGGTAAAAGAGTGATGACACTTTCCAACTTGTGTACTTTGGAATTCTTGTGGACCATGTCTGATGCTTCTGGACTTGTTTATTGAATGATAGGCTGGTGCCTCGGAGCATGCGAGGACCCTTGGTCCCAAGGGATCAGACCCACACAAGGCCGCCGTCATCGGTGACACCATTGGAGACCCTCTCAAGGACACATCCGGACCCTCGCTGAACATCCTCATCAAGCTGATGGCGGTCGAGTCACTTGTCTTTGCGCCTTTCTTCGCAACCCACGGAGGTTTACTCTTCAAGATCTTTTGATAGGTGGAAGGAAGAGACGTAGAAGGCAAAACACGCCTCCGATTTTTTTCCTAATCCGTCTGTCCACCCTCCTTGTCTCGCCAATGTATCTGCCACAATAACTGTCTTTTTTAGAGGATGTTCGATTTTTGAGCTCAAGGCAGCGTTATCTAACAGTCCTGAAGAGGCTGACGACGATGATGACGGTAACGATGATCTTTTTGTAAGTTGGGATTGCCTGTCTTTTTTCACTAGTGAGAGATACTTTTTTACACATTGAATGAGTTCGGCCTGGTGTTTCTTCATTTTCTTCTTGGTTACCATTCGCTACGACTTGAAGCGTGAATTGGTTATCTTCTTAGCATCATCATATGCTGAGAAATGAGTTCGGTCATGATGAATTTCAGTGGCCATTTTGCTTTGCCAAAAGGCTGATGACAAGCAGGTGATTATACTTTGCGAGGCTCTTTTGGAAGTGCAGATTTTTCAGAACCATCATTTATAGGTGCCACTTATATGCAAATGAACATTTATCGCAGGTAGAATTTTGTTTTTTGAAAGCAATTGTAGAGTCAGGAAAGTTTAAATAATTATATTTAATTACCAGCCACGATGAATACATAACTAATTATATTTTAAAGCTGCGGTGTCTGATCAAAACTGAGTGATAGCTTTCTCAAAAGCTATTGTATGATTGAGATTCTTGGAATTCGATTTAATCACAATAAAATTATAAAAACAAGTTGAGGGCGAGAGCTTATTAGCTCGAATATCTTCCCAAAAATGCATACCGGGTAATACGGAGGAATGCCCCCCCCTCCCCTTTTTTTAATTTTATTTAAGTGTGTGTCTATTTTCATAAATGGATGTTTTTGAAAGGAATGATTAGAAAGTCGATTAGGCTTGATGGACCATTGAGCTTAGCATTAATGCTTTTGAGCTTGAGCTGGAGTCGAGATTAGGTGAGTAAGACTCAATCTCATCCCAATAGTTAGGTCGGCTAGGAAAGAGAATTTTGAAAAATAGGATTCATAAACTTAAGCCGATCGAAATATGATAGTTTAGGTCGGGTTTTCCTTAAAATCAAACCAAATCACCAAGCCGAATTGTTTCTGTATTTTTATGTAGTAGGAGAGGTTAGACTAGGTGAGAAAAATAAAAAGGAGAGCGAGTAGGTGGTGAGCAGAAAAGGGACAAGAAGAAAGAAGAAAGGAGAGAATTCGCGTTGCTCTCTTTCGGATTTTAGTGAATTCTTTTAAGGTCGTTGTTAATTCAGTTTGATTTGATTTCAAACCAAACTACTGAAAAATCAAATATAGATCTAATTTGATTTTAAATCCTTATTCAGTCTAGTTTGATTTTCAAACCATTTCATTTCAGAAAAAATGACATGGGTTGATCACTTGCATCGTTTGTTTTTGGTTATTCGGATTTGAATATCATTAAAATTCAAGCCCAGGTAACAACATACATTTAATAATTTATTAGAGAAGTTTCCTATGTTAAATAACTTTTTAGAGAGGAAAATTACGTGGTCCAAAGAAAAGTTATCAAGTGATATTTAATGATAAATTAATATTAGTAAGGATAAAGACAAATACCAAAGGAAAGTGCAATGGAGGTTTTTTACTAATGATAGGAGAAAAGAAATCTGCTATGCCCTCAAGTACATCACTTTCTTGTGAAAAATTACGAACTAAAACTATTTCTGCAAAAGAAAAGAAAAGATACAAAATTATATTTGATAAAGTACCATTGGTGAGGACAATTATAATTGTCAAAGGAAAGTTACGATTAATTAGGTAGTTTCCTTACAATGGGAGAAGGAAATTTACATTTAACTTTATTAGATTTACTATTTTTTGTGGGATGTTACCAACCACGGGACCTACGTAGTTATGATGACAAAGGTGTACATTTCGCAATAAATGTTTCGTCTCTATGGTAATTCTCCTTGTGGTATTGCGAAATTATGATCTTGTATGTAATGTACCATTTGTCTTGAAAGATCACCATTTTGTTTCGAATTACCTTTTCCTTACATAATAATGTTTTTCTTTTTTAGTAATTAACTTATTCATCCGGACTCTCCAATATAGATGAGTGATAATTTCCCAACTTTTATAGTAATTCCTAGTTAAGGTTCATAAATTATGTTTGCATTTGGAAAATACCTCGTCCGTTAATAAAAAGGGAAAATGTCACAAATGGTCCTTGTATTTTTACTTAGTGTGCAATTTCGTCCATGAATTTTCAATTTGCTCAATTTGGTCCCTGAATTATTGATAAATGTCCGATCTAATCCTTTTCTTCGTTTTTCCTTTTTTTTACTTCTTCTCTCTTCCCTCCGCCGGCTCCGGGGGAGGGAAGCCGGCGTCCGGCGAGAGTCGTTGTTCGTATGGTTTGATTTATTATCACTGCTAAGCATAGAGGTCGCTAAATTTATATCCTAATAATAATAATGACAACAATAACTACTTTTTTATGCCGACCCGGTCCGGTTTTGAAAATCTTCCCCTTCTTTCTCTCTCTCTCTCTCTCTCTCTCTCTCTCTCTCGTTCGGTATTCCCTCCTCCGCCAGCACCTGAAACTGCGACTCTCTCTCTCTCTCTCTCTCTCTCTCTCTCTCTATACCCTTGTCCGGTTTTTCCGTTCTTGGCAAATTCGAAGACGAGCCCAGTTCCGGATACACGATCTTAGGCCGACCCGTCAAGTCGAACCCCGACGTAATCTCGCCGCTTCGCTCCACCGAGCTGTTGAATCGCTTGTGTCCGGGGGGGTTTCAAGATTTGCCTTTGGGGGGCAATCGCCTGTTCCGTCATTGCAGACTTCCAGGCGAGAAGAAATGTGCCCACAATGATCACCCCTACAGCGAACCGCCTTCTTTGTCCTCTCTCGGTATGTCGTCATCCCTTCTCTGCTTTCTTTTTTTCCCTCGTCGTTTGGTTTCAGGAAGTGGTGGGGATGTTATTAGTCAAAGAAAGGAATCGGGCCGTGAGGTTTCGCCTGAATTGTGAGAGATTAACGCGGGAGTGGTCGACCCCACGTCCCGTATATGGCGAACGGTATGATTTTTGAACGAAAGCGGGTTCGCATGAGCTATGAGAGTTGGTGGGGAACGAGCTAGAAAGTGGGTTTTGCTGAAAAATTTGTTCTTGTTGAAGTTGGATTTAAGGGTAGGGATTTTCTTTGATTATGGGCTCTCTGTCTTTCTTGGTCGTACGAGCACGATCTTATGCGTGGAAATACTTGTGTTGATCCGTTCTTTTCTTTCAGTGGGACTTTGATTGTGTATTTCCCCTTTGGAAATTGTGACTGGAATTTCGATTATATGTCCCTCCGCAAGCTGAATTGTGGACCCAATTTTGCCGCACGAAGTGGATTTTTAGATTAGGTTGCCATACCAACATTATGCACGGGTATATATCTGTCTCGATTATTGACAAGTTGGGAGTCACGGCATTTCTGTTTGTTGAAAGCTAGTTAATCTTAGATGCTGTTTGTCAAGAAAAATTATAGGAAGAGTAGACACTGAACTAATGTGATTCTTTCGATGAACTGAACACATAAGGAAGCTGGTATTACTTGAGATCTCTTGGAATAGTTGGTCGGTGTATCTGGATTCATGAACACCCTGGAATTGAATGAAACGGTTGCATTTCTTCTATTGATAAGCATTTTCTGCTCAACTGCTCATACTTTGTATCTGACTTAGTATCCATTTTTCTTGTTTTCTCATTCTCTTTTTTTGGTTTTGCAGTAAAGGTTATATGTATCTATCAAAATGGAATTAGTTGAATTGCTTGTCATCAATGATTGCTGTTAACCTTTTGACCTTGTTTTTGCTCAGACTCTGTCTTGAGTTGGTTCATCTTATTAATTCTGTCGGTCTTTCTGAGTTCATGGGACTTGGTGGTTCAAAGATTTTAATCTTTTAACTTTGTCAAATTTGATTGTTCATATGGGTTCGTGCGTTGTGCAACATTTTCTGAGAAGGCCATGCCAGAATGGTTAAATGGTTTATTTGTACGGATTTGTCACCTGACTGCACCTTTATGATTCAGCACTTTTCGTTACTCCTTTCCATGTGCTGCACGAAAAGCTTTTTGACTTTGGTTCCGTTTAGCTTTTATGAGTTTCTCAGTATAAGCAAAGTATCAAAACTAACGTGTTCACTTTTTAATATTGTTTGGATTCAATTGTTACTTGGGTCACTTATGTGAGAATTTAATGAGCATGGCAATGATTGGCTTTCATTTGATTCCACTGTGGAAGTACTCCATTTAGGATGTCATGGCATATTTGCTTCTTTTGACAAAGAGGATCACTACTCTAGAGTGTCCTTGCTAAATGAATCTTTCATATGGCACATGATCAGAAAAATTTCGTTCATGCTGTAGTTATATTGGATGCATAGCTTTTAGGCTAATTCTGAAAGTTTTTTGCCCATCATATGCCAGGTTCATAATTTTGCAAAATGCACGATCAGTTTTAAATCATCGTTATTTTTTCTCTCTGTAGAAAGCAATCTTTGTTATGGATTGATGAAGGCATGAGTTGAAGAAATCCTTCTTGTACCAACTGCTCAACAGTGCTTCCATGGATGGCAAAAGCTCATCTGAGTTGAGCCTTCCCTGGTTCTGGATTATTGAGTATTTGGCAAAATTCGAGCAAGTTAAGCCATCCCTCTTACATGGTATTTACCTTCTACAGTAGCATTTTGCGAGTTTTGGTCCACTTTCTCATCATTTTTGTTGGGCATTCATATGGTTTATGCTTTTCAGGTATCATTAAAGCAGCTCCAGAGTTACCTGCTCACTTGGGTAAAAATATGGAGGAAGTTGTTTCTTTGAGATGCTTGGAGGAGTTATGTGGCCCTAGAAATGGAAGCATGAGCAGTACTTGGTCCTCATTGGGATCAAAGGCGAAAATTGATACATCAAAGAGCTGCAAAAATGTCCTACAGTATATGTTCCATGATGTGAGTTCTGATAAATGATGCAGTGAAAATGTGTTTTATTTTCTTCATGACATCTTTCCACTGGTTCTGTTCTAATGATTGCTGAAGTTCGGTGTCTATTCCCCTGTTAATGAATTTGTTATATCTTAGGGCTCTGCATCTGATCTTGAAGTGACTGCAAATGAGTTGTTGAAATGGGACCTTCACTCATTTTTAATGCACAAGAGAACCTCTGTGCCAAAAACTGCTCTAGAGGAGGTTTGCAGATCTTTCATCCAGTGCTGTCTATCTTCATGATATCCTCTTTCATTCAGGTTTGAATTGGTTTTTTTCTTGTTCTTTGGCAGCTGAAAGATACAATACTCGCAGGTACTCATCCACATGCTGATTTTTTAAAAAAAGAGGGTAGATTGGCAGACGTTTGTCATTTGAATAGGACCGTCATTCATAATGGTGGACATACTGGACTTACACGTGCGCCTGATGTGAGAGACACATATGCTCCTAACACAGTTGATGAACCAAACTTGGCTTCTCGACCCACTAATCATGTGGAGCCCTTGGTAGGAGATGACGGTATTAGGATGTGTCTTCCCGCAAAGAGGAACAATACTGATGTTCACGCTGAAAATATTGAAAGGAATTGTAATCAGGATCAACATCATGATGCTCATTCAGATGCTAAAAGGGCCAAACAGCAAGATTCTGACGAAATAAAGGACAGAGAAGAATCACCAGTTGTTCTAACTGGAAGATTAGGTTTTGAGAGAAATGATGGATGTTCTGATAGAGAGACGGCTAACCTTGTCAAGGATCATATGGGGGCTGTGGATGACGACCAGTTGTTAGAGGGAGATGGGAGGCATTATGTTCAGCCAAGGACTTGTGATGTACTTTCCGATGGAATGGAGCGGGGGTTTTCCGTTGATGATCCCAAACGCGTCCATGACTCCATAGAGAAAACAAAGAACAGTGAATCAGCTCGACCATCGGAGTGGGGGCAGACTTTTACCAGTAACGCAAAAGATTACGTGGTCCACGTTGTTGGGGAGGATATGTCCAGTGATGGTGATGAATTTAGAAAAGAGGAGATGGATGTTACGATGAAAAAGCATGAATTCTTATACTCTCAGTCTCAGTGTCCATCACCTCGCAATGCGTTTGTAATGGTTGATTGGAGTGAGCAAAATGTTTGTATGAAGTGTAATGAAGGTGGTCAATTGTTAGTTTGTAACACCAGCAGTTGCCCTTTGATGGTTCACGAGAACTGTGTGGGCTTATCAGCTATGTTTGACAACAACGGTCTGTTTTACTGTCCATTTTGTGCATATTCTATTGCCATTTCTGAATATCATGATGCCAAGAAGGAGGCCTCTTTGACAAGAAAAAACTTATCTGCCTTTATTCATGCTGGACTCAAGCACCACCAAGAGAATTTGGATCAGATGGAACAGAATCTGTCAGGAAATGGAACTAGTGAGATTGATAGAGTAAATGGACATAATGAAATGGATGTGAATGGCTGTCGTTTTCAGGGGAATGAAAGTGATGGAGAACAAAATAATCCTTTTCAACGATGTAATGGTGGTGATGCTGATTTACCAATTAGAGAAGAGGAAGAAATGGTCTGTGGTGGAGCTTCTACCAATGCTGTGGAATTCTTGGAAGGGAAAAGGAATAGGGAAAACACATCGAACCTGGTTGAGACGACTCCTACTCTGGAAGAGCAGAAGGAAGAGAACATGATGCAAGAACGACCGTCAGGGCAAGTAGTTGAAAGAGAACAGGACCAAGTATTGGAAAACAACCTGTTCATTAATGGAACTGTTGCTTATAAGAACACTTATATTGTCCCTGTGAATCAGAGAGATGAAGTTAGAGGTGAGCAAGATGTTCTCAGTAAGGATGCCACTGATACACCTGATGGAGGTGCTTGTGCTAATATTACTGCAGAGGAAACTTCCGAAGATGAAGATAATGAAACATCCATAGCCAATTACAGAATCAGTTTCCGAGGGCAAAGAAATCTGGAGTAAGGGTTTCCTGTATACTGAACTTTTCCGTGGTTGATCGTGGTGTGGTATTATTGTACTTATAAGCTTTACAGCAGCCCCAATTCGTTGCTAGATTAATTTTTCATATTTAAAATTGCAGGGAAGCCTCTGCAAAACCTCTCCCTATGCAAAATGAAGCTCCCTTGATGGGGGAGGAGGAACAGACTCCAGAGGTACTTGTCCTCCATTGTAAACTCCCAAGTATCATGTTTTTGTCTTTAGGGTTATTACAATTTAAATATTTTCATATTGCTTTCAGTCTTAACACATTCCGAATACATCATGATTCACATGCCCAAGAAAACTCCAGGCTGTCTATGTTGACCTTTTATCTCACAAAATTGTGCACATTTGGTCCCTGAACTTGCACTTTCTCATCCTTGGATTGTTTCCTATCAGAAAAGGTTTTCTGAATGCAGTAATCAAATCTATATCTTATACAATTAAGGTCTTGAACTTTAAGATTTTTATCAAAATCAAATCCTTTCTCCTCCAATTTCAGCAAAATGAAGTTGACTTGATGATTACCAACCAAAAAAAAAAAAGTTGACCTGATGATCAGTGCTAGCCAATAGTCTAATGCAGCAAAGAAATCAGTTTCAATGTGGACAATCAACTTAAGGTCTGTGGGCAATCAAATGGGTGGGAAGAAGCAAAGGACAATTGATTAATTGTCTTCTTTCCCACGTCAAACTTTTCACTAGCACTAATCAGAGACATCAGCTTTAATTTGTTGGAATTGGAGACAAAGGACTTGATCGGAAAACTTTTGCGACTTCAAGTACTTGAGTGTACCAATCACAAGTTCAAGGATCGTGTTGAAAAACCCTGCTATTAAAAGGGCCAAATATGTAAATCTTTGATGCAGTAACATTTTCCATCAAGCAATAATTTGGATCCCATAGTATTGTTCCTTGTTACATGTTCGCTTTTGAAGAACATTTTATTTCACTGTATTGTACCAACTTTTCAACTACTTGCTCTGCTCAGCCTACTTCACAGCCAGAACCAAGTTCAGAGTCTCCGCCTTCTGGACAGCTCAGACCTTCTTCGCCACCGTTACCGTCTAGACACATCTCAAGATTCCCATTGAGGGGAAGGAGGTGTTTGAAGACTTATGCAAGTTCTGTGGTCCCTAGAAGAAGTGCAAGAATCAGATCATTTGCTCGGCCAAGTCAAAAAAGGACCGAAGACGATGCATGTGAAGTTATAGAAATAGATTGACTAACGTATGTCCAACAATAGAAATGGATTGATCAATGTCATGCCTTTGGGGTGCCTGTCTTATAGTGGCTGAAATCCTTTTTAGTTGTACATAGCAGCATTTAGTTATAGTTCAGGGATCCGTTTGTAAATGGCCATCATTTTATGATATTTGCTGGATCCTTTTAGTACTTAGCGGCGCTTAAGATTAAATGCAGCTGGATTTTTGAGCTGTTGGATGGATGCATTTGAGTGATGTCTACAGTCAGGAGCACGTGATTCGGAATTTAGAGGGCATTGTCTGCTCCAACTAATCCTCCTGAAAATTCTTGCGGCACTCCTTAACTTGGTATGCTTTTCCAATTTAGAGCTGTTGTTACCTGATCTGACTTTTACGTGTGGAAATCAATGATTTCTTCAATATCTGTTCGTTCAGAGAACTTGTCTGTTGGTTCTCGTACTTGATGTTGTGATGATTTTTTTTTTCTGTTTTAACCTATCAAAGAAAGCGGAGATGGCTGTACTTAACTTTATCTATTTTCCAAATTGTTTGTTTGGTAGACTAAAATGTTGCCTGACCTTGTCATAAAAGAGTGCTTTGAGGAGTATAAGTTTCCAGTCAAGGGAAGTCTGCCTTGCAAGTTGTGTGCTCGAGAGCTGAATTTAGAACAAATTTAACGGAATAGAATGCGGTATTGTTTTAGCGCCCCTGGAGAATGTCTTGTTGGCTAGGAACTCCAGGAGTATGTTCAGAGTTGTTGACGTTTGTTAATCTGATGATATACAAGAGATGGGGGCAAGAGATGGGGGCTTTATAGCAATTTCTACATGAAGCCTCAAGTTTGTTTATGCCTAACAATCTTGTCTTTACAGAGAAGTTGGAGAGACCGGGAAGGAGAATCTTCGTCTTGCTGCAATTCCAAGTGAAAGATGTTAGTGGCTGCTGAACCCATTTTTGGGGGGATGGGGATTTGACACCACCAAACCATTGACTAGCCATACAACCTTGATTGCCTCAATGTGGCATTGTCTTGAATATGCCATATTAGCAGCAGGTTGAATATGCTTTTGTGGCGAAACTTGAGTTGCTCTTGACACTTGATCTTTTCGACGAGAACACATTAGGAAAGTTCATTTTCCCTTTCAAGGCCTATGTTTGGCAAGATTTTTTTTTAATATGACTTTAAAAGAATGTGCAAATATAACTGTTCGAATTTGGATCTTAATCAAGGATGACCACACTGGTTGCTTGAGTAATGTTAAATATATAACATATACATCACCTGAGAATAACATATAAGGAAGCAAATTAATCATAGGTTACATTCTTTATAGACAACATGAGTGATTATTGACGAGACAGTAGTAACAAGTTATTGCTTTTTTGTAAAGAAAACATCATGAATCCTCAAATCCCGGACATCGGATCTATAAATCACCGAAGTGTGTTTTCGAAAACATTAATGTTATATAGGATGCTGTCTGCTCCTCTACTCGCACACTCGCGACACTCGCCACCGTCACCTCACAGAGCGTGACGTGGGCGCCCGTCGCCGCCTCACTCGCTCGCTGCTACTCACCTGAAGCTACTCTCCTTCATTTCCATTTCCTCCTCCTACCCAATTCCCAACACTATTTATACATCGCCAAAACCCGTAAAAGCTCTCACCTTTGCCACCGCAAAGCCACACGGTAAGAGAGAGAGAGAGGGAGAGGGAGAGGCTGAGCTTGCCTCAAATTCGAGAACCCTTTTGGTTAATTCTTGCAGCTTCTTTGACTTCGCTGGCTCCAGAATTTAAGGGGGATCGGTTTCTTTTTTTTTAGGCATTTACTGTTTCTCGGTGGACGTTAATTATGGGTAAGAGGAAGAGAACCGACGATCGTCTCGTCACCGACCCTTCTCTTTCGTCTTCTTCACCTGGTACGTTTTGGTCGTGTCTCCTCCTCCCCCTTTTGGGTTTTTGAAAGAAAGGATTTTTATGCATTTCGATGGCCGTTTTGGTTCCTGGGAAATGTGGGCATGTGTGGAATGGAAGAAAGATCGGGCTTTGATGGTTCTGACAGGTGGGGTTTTAGTGAGGTATGATGGGAAAAGAAATTCAAAATCTGAGTAGTCAGATTCAGAGCTTAGCATTTTGTAGACGGTTTTGTTGAGCTTGAATGGGTTGATGGGGGCGAAGCCGGGATTGGGTTCTCTTCAAATTTTGCTCTAAGTAGAGCGATCGGAGCTAGGGTTTGTTCTTCTTTTAGTCTGGCTTGCCTTTTCTAAGCCTTAGTTTCGATTAATTTGGATGCTGTCTGTCTCTCTCTCTCTCTCCCTCTCTCTCACGAATGCCATTGCGATTCCCTGTGTTGCTTGATCATGGGTTTGATCAAGGTTTAGATTGTTGAAAGTCTCTGACTGGGCCTTGATTTTTTTTATCCGTACAAGCAGAAAGTTTTAACCATTTCTGGTGTTGAAAATACTGCACGTTTGTCTGCTAGGAAAGGTGGTGAATGGTTAAATCATGGGAAGTAGTTTGGTGAGACAGATGGTTTCTTATCCTATTGGCATTGCTGAACATATTGGCAGATTTAGGTATATTGTGGATGAACTTGAGAGGCTGTTTTACCGGAATTGTTACATCGAGATGATAGAGAGAACGCCTGTGGAGAATAAGAAGGCTGTAATATGCTCAAAATTAGAAATGTCAGAATATGTAAGACTGTAGGTGTGTGCTTTGGTATTATATGATGATGCCCAAAATAGAGCGCATGGAAGCCTTCTCTGTTGAACGCTCATCTTACTCAGTCAGACTTCAGAAATTCAGAGTACTTGACACAAAACATGCATTTAGAGGATTTGTAGATCTAACGAATGGATGAGTGAGTGGGTATGTAAATTTGGCAATGCTGGAGAGCTCACGGGGGCTGACGATTCTTTTCTTTTTGAATGGCGGTTGATTCTGGATCTACGATGTAATGCTTACCTAACTATTGATTATCCATGAAACATTATCAAGTTTGATTTTATTTATTTTTAGATCCTAGGTCACCAATTCAATAATTGTTTTGTGCTTTTCTGGCCTTTTTGTCTGCTAATTGGATTGACTGATGTTTGGTGTGTTTGAGTTTGCAGAATGCATATCATTTATTGGATACATGTTTATCAAACAAATTACTTTGTTGCAGCTAATATATATGCTTATCTTGTAACTCCCTAAGTGATCTTTTCTTTCTGATTGCTTCTTTGTGTTGATGTCTTAAAGGTTTTCTTTCCCTTGTGGTTGCATAGTGTGCTTGAGATCCACGTTTGCTTTTGACTATTGATCCGCAGACCTTGTTTTGTGTTCTTTGATTTCAGATATCGGCTTGCTTTTATCTCAAAGACCTTCTTTCCAGTCTGAATACTTTTATGTTTTAATGAAGTCATTGAGTGGGTCAAGTCTCTGTTGATGCATGACATACCCAATTTCTCTCTTCACCCTGAGGTGTAGAGGCTGCATTGTTTCTGCAAAGGTTTACTATGATCAAATGAGACCTTCACGTATACTTGTAGCTCGCTTTCAATTCTTCTAGCTTTGCACATCGTGTGATAGACCGCGGGTCATAGTTTTGCTTTATATGAGACAGAAGTTACTGATAAAAATATTTTGATTTGCAGCAGAAAGCATGCCGTGCTCTTCTGGAGTGGAATTATCATCTAGAAAAGTGAGCTGCCTCTTAGCCCCCTTCATCTTAGGGTCCTTCCTCCAATTCTTTTCCAGTTGTTTGCTTATATATAGTTCTCTTTGACGTTATGTGCTTTTCAAGTGCTGACATATTGAAACCCTGGGCAGAAGTCTTCTCACTTCGTGGACTCTAATGAGATGAAGCCCTTCACATCAAGCATGGAAATGGATATTTCTTCTAATCACTCTTCTCCTGTACATCTTCGGCAAAATCTTGGGCGTTCAATGTTTCTGAAACGCTCACGTCACTGGTATGGACACCAGAACTCATGGCGTAACTCAGGTGCCCATATGAGTGCAACCACTTCTCATGGGAAGACCCCGCCCTCTTGGGAAGAGAGACTTAACTTCAAGTTGGCTAGTCGCTACAACTCAGACAACTGGCACTATGCAGGTTAACTATTTCTCTTAAGCATCAACTTACGCATTGAATTAAAGCATTTTCTAGCTGCAAATGAGGAAGTTGTGCACCCACTTGTGGACGTGGTGATTTTTTAAATATCATTGTTTATATGCGGGTCCCAAATGTTCTATTGGTGTTGATGGAAATTTACAATCGGCCATCTGTTAAAATACACTTCGTCACGAGGTATCATATTTTTCTTGCAGATTATAGAGACAGAGCCTTTAGCAGGCCAGAGAGGATTAGGTCAGATTCCGCCACATTAGATTCCGCCTCACTTGAAACGGCAAAGTTGCAATGTGGTGTCTGCCAGAAACTTTTGAGGAGGAAGCCTTATCTTCTTTCTGGCTCTCACTCGTCCTCGGAAAACTCTGTTGTGGCAGTTCTAGTATGTGGACATGTCTATCATGCGGATTGTTTAGAGCAGAAGACGCCTCTTGAAGAGAAATCTGACCCCCTTTGTCCCGTTTGTCTCAACTTACTCTCACCCACTGATGCCTTTAAAGGAGGGAGTGAATGATTGTACAGGATCTTTCTAACAAAGAGGACTAGGTGCTTATGCTGAGCAAGCTAGGATATTGTCGTATATATGATAGGTGATATATATGCACCAAATATCTCGATGGGGCTTATTAGAGGAATTGCATTGTTTCGATATAGCCTTATAGGATATAGAATTCTAGACTATAAATGTGTATATTGCGAGGATGTATTTATCGGACACATTGCGGCTTCGTGTTGTCTTAGCCCATTTTGTGCGAAAACACATATTACAGTATCGACTGCTGTGCCTAAAATGCAAACTCAGACCTCCTTGATGGACTGATTGCTGACCGCGATTACACTATTGATCGAGGCGGAAGTGCAGGAATGTTTTGTTCTGGATGAAGGAGAAACATTATCAACGTGCCTGCATTATTTTGCAGAAATCTTCCTGATATGTAATCTGATTTGATGAAAAGCAGTTTCTACTGAGTTTGTCAAGAAAATTATGTGTGTATACTGCGGCATAAGAGATAATATAAGTGGTGAAAGTTAATTGCGAGTATCGTGTTGAAATGTTTTTTGTGTATCTTGGGAGTCCTGTTTGTTCACTGCATGAACATTTCTCTGCATAATTTTTCATGGCTAGTCTACCGAAGATGCTGTGAGCAATGACTGGATTGCGGCAACTTCAGACGTGACATTTTTGGACATGGTTGATCCTTCTCTTTCTTGGGGAAGGGTTCGGTATTCTTTGGCTGATACCATCTTAATGTTAGGATGATGCATGAATGAGGGATAAAAACCCAAAGGGTTTCCAGCATAGTCCATACGACTCAATTCTCAGGAGTACATTAGATGTACTTAGCCTAAGAAACACTCGTCATCAGGGAATACGATACTCAGTGATCATGTGCTGGATTGGGAGGATGAGAACCCAAGTAACCGTGCCAACTTGATCACCCAACAAATGTTCTTGCGATGTGCAATGTGCTTCTGTAACAACCATCACTACTATGACTAACACCGAACATGCGGTAACAAGGAAATTTAATTCTCCATCGGAAATCACAGACGAAATTTGCATATGTAAAAGGAGAGAGGTTGAAACATGGAGGCAGTATTAAACTAGTTCAATGTTCAGAGGAGGAAAGGTGCTTCTCCAGCGACTATGCCAGATTCAACTGAGACTTGTTTGTTGAGAGAGCAACAAACGAGCAGACTGGCTAGCTAATCATGATCACGTTGGATTCCCCTTCTGAATATACCGACCTCCTTCAGGATTAAAACCCTTTTTTGGGGATGATAAAATGAGTTGCTTAACTACTAAAATTTATGATTCTTAATTTCATTTGGCGATACGCCCGTGTTACTGCCACAAAAATTACGGAAATGTGCTTGTCCTACAAGCCTTTTTCACATGCTAGCACCGAGATTTCTGCTCGTCCAAATGGGAAGGTAAAGATTCCTCGGCAGTGAGGATGCCTTCTAGATGGTGGTACCCGTTGCGCGGGAGTCACATAGACGAAGTGATTGACGGGAAAAAATATAAAAAAATAAAGATTCTACGTTAGGAAACCTCAAATTTATCAAAAGATTTAAATAATACCTGGAACAAGTTTCACCCACGCTTCAATCGAAGATTACCGACACAATACTGATAGGCCATTAAACATGATAGTATATCTCTGTCGGTCCAAAGTCAGGTGATTAACTACATGGAATCTGCACAACCTTCGGTATGAATCTGAATTTAAATTAAAATTGCAAAGTTTCCTTGCATGTAGCTTTGTTATGGCCTACTCCGCCGCACCTACTGCAGCAAACTTCCCTTTTCGTTACTCCCTCTGTTTTTGTCAGTTGTTTCTTGTTTTGCTCGGTTGATGGCTTTGGGGTGCATGGTGGAAGTACATGCGTGGTTTGAGAAGGATCTTTTCCCTCGGTTGACTTCTCATATGGACCCCTAACAGGGTTTATGGAGTCGGAATAGGTGATAATGTAGCTATCAACCGTGAAGCACTTAGGACAGTAGTCGTAAGTATACTTCCCTGTGCAATAAAAGACAGCAATGGCATGGCGGCAAGGTAGACCATTAGATTTCCATTCCAAGCAACTACAAAACCCTTTCTGAAGATCCACCACCACATTGATAGAATTGTCATGAACCTCAAATACCGTATCTGATGAGAACAGCACTTTTAAGCTGCTTGCTCTCCGAGATTCTTCTTGTAGTTTTTCCTCCCTGGATGGGGTTAGTTTTGTAACCCAATTGTTTGAATTTATTTGGCGGGCATTAAACAACTCTACCAATTTCGATATGAGAGCCTCTATCTTCTGTACAATTGGTAGTTCCTTCACTTCCTCTATCCATTTAGCATATGGCTCTGCAATATCTTCTGTGATAAAATGAAATGGCTCACCCCTGAATGATGCATGCGCCCATTTGTCTGGCTCAATCTGCATTATCCAATCATAAGCTTTTGAAGAAACTTTCTTCATTTGTTCAATGTATGTTGTAAAACTATCAAGCCGCTGTGCACGGGCAGCAGCCAATAAACTGCTGACTAAGAAACCCTTGCCATCTCCAGTGAATGGACCCTTCACATTCTTCTTGAAATTCTCTACAAGATGAAAGATGGAGTAACCATGATGACCATTCTCAAATACCTGATGCACAAATTTCTCTAAACCCTTTTCATGGTCAGAGATAAAGGTTATGAGAGTTGAAGTAGAAAAGGCAGATCTCAACAGCTCTAGAAACCGGCACCAATTACTATCATCTTCAGTGTCAACAATAGCAAATGCAAGAGGGAAAGGATTATCATCTCCATCCACTGCACTAGCCGTCAAGAATACTTCATGGTACTTTGATTTAAACGATATAGAGTCAAGGAAAACAAGCGGACGACAGCCATCTTTGAAACCCTGTATAAAAGCTCGGAAAGATACAAAAAGATGCTGAAATCTTCCATCATCACCAGTGAAAAGATTTGCCAAACTTCCAGGATTTGCCTCTACTACTTTCTCACAGAACAAAGGCAATTGGTCGTATGCATCTTTATATGAACCCTGAAGTTGCTCCCTAGCATCCTCAATTCCACGCCACACTTGACTATAGTTCAACTCAATCCCAAAATCTCGAGCAATTCCCTGAGCAATCTCCTTCGGCTTGTGATGTGGACTATCTCGTAACCTATCCTTTATAATATTTACTAACCAATTTTTTGCAGGATGAGCAGCCTTCCAAGACTCCCCACCGCAAGTATGAGATTTATTCATTCTTTTCACCACAAAGGATTGTGAAGATGGGACCCAAGAAGCATGAATTCTCCAGGAACACCCTTCTATGACACAGATACCACTAGCACGGTTCGCATCATTTTTCTTTAACTTGTATGCAAAGCGGTTTGCAATAGCATACTTTTGTAGCGCATCACGAAATTCACGTACACTTTTGAATTCCTGGCCCTCACCAGTAATACCTTCTCTCCATGCTCCAACAAGAGCTTCCAAAGACAGATCGGAGCCAGCAACAACAGGACAATCAACCAAATTGTCACTCCAAGGCGCAACTTTTCCCTCTTGCTCCTCATCAACAGCTACTGCAGGAATAAGGTGCTTCTGAATTTTCTTCTTCCTGGATGTGCCTTTTCCTGTCCCTCCAACTTCATCAATTTTTGATCCAATGCTGGAACCACTGTTAATACTCTTTAATGCTGTTGTTCGCCTTCTCTTCTTAACAGTATCAGCCGGTGTAGAACTCATGTCAACTGGTGAGAGAGCTTCTGAATCAACAGTGACAGTGACAAGGCCATTAATAGTAGAATTAGCAGATGGAGATCCAGTAATTTTACAACTGGCATTGTGTGGAGTAACTTTTGACTGGGTGGACACGGTTGGGGGACTCTGATCAATTACAGCAACGTCAATTAATGAATCCACAGGTGCTCCAGCAGCAACAATGGACGTGGTGGCTGCAGCAGTACCAGTTGCCAAAGTTTCAGCATGTTTTATGCCATTTGTCCTGCAAATGATCATTAGAAATGTTATGACGACATGACATAATTCCTCATTCTCTCAGATCACATCGGGCACAATACACTAAAACTAATCAATGAGCACAAGGACGCTAGCATCTTATTTCATTGGTGGAACAAAGGCCGTGTTCCTCTCAATCAAGCCTGGCTGGGTACATGTCCATCAAATAAAAGCTATCAAAAATACAAAAAACTAAATTTTCAAAAGAATCACCAAGAGAAATGCAATCTGATGCAACACGAACCATATTGATTAGAAACTTACAGTAACATGATTTGTGTTTGACACTAAGACATACAAGTTCAAACGAACACTCTTCCATGTAAAGAGAAAGGAAATCAGTACCTGTTGGCATGGTCCCTCAAGCTTTGAGGAACAAAACCTTCTTTTCCCATAACATATACATCGGCAGTTACTGAAGCTCCATGAAAGTCATACATCCTCTTTAGGTCCTTGTCATTTGCTAAATTGATGGGCGTCCGCTTGTTCAGAGGCAGGAAGTATTTGATTGACAAAGATTTATAATCAAGATTCCACATTTCGGCTAGTTTTAACTTGAGATCATCAAAAAGGGTTTCTTGATTGATCTCAAGAGCATTTGCCTCTCCTCCAGTATATGACATTGAGCCATCACTGTTAGTGATGAACTGACCACCGGATTGACAAATGAGGATAAGCTTCCCCTTTGCCATTTTATGAGCATCCTGAATAGTCACAATAATAAAAATGCATGAGTGAAGATAGGCGATGAAAACATAAATGACTAAAGAACTCAATAACATAAATGAATAAAGAACTCAATAAACTTATATGTGAGCCTCTATAGCTAAAATAGTTTTCAGCATAAATGCATAAAGAACCAAGAGCAAAAATTGATAGCTGAGAGTTGACAAAACATTAGATTCCAATATATATGGCTTGGACATCAGCCAATATTTTCAAGCAAGGGAGAGCCAGAACTCACTATATTTAAATCAGAGAACACGCATTAAAACCATTAAACTGTCTCAATATCTACACCAAAATCCACCTGCATTTCAAATTCACAATTCACCAAAATGAAGAGATTACCGACAAAAACTCTAATAGCAGATTTTAACTAATAATATGGGTCCATAGCGGTACCATGGAGAGCTTTTCCCCCACACACCATTGATGAATTCCGTGGCAAGTTCGATTCTTCGGACATTGCCCTGATCTTCTAATCCCACTACCAATCGAACCATGTAATCGACTTGGATCATCCTCCAAATCAATAGTACAAAACACAAGTTGGCTGGCCTCGTAAGCAAATATAAGTCACAATAAACAACAAATTAAAGGATCAAAGATTACATAATTCATGCTGAATTATGTCATTATCTATTACTGCATCTAAATCATCAATTCATCAGAAAGTGATGATACACAATGTCACAGGCTTCACTCCAGACACTCTACAGTCAAATTACAAGAAGACACACTCTGTCTTCCTTCAACCATATTGCCCAAATAAAGAAAAAAGAAAACCAAGACAAAACCCAAGCTCCTACAGCTTCAATACTCAACCTCCTAAGCAGCAGCAACTACTAAACCGTCCCCTGCTCTCCAACGATTCTTGATTCCCTCAACTTTCTCCATCAAAACCCGGAAAACCAAAACCTACCCAATAAATTCCAGACGGAAATAAACCAAGAAAACCGAACAAAATGGGATTTTGAAACGAAATTCGTACTACAGATCAATAATCGCGTGCTTGATGATTACCTCCAAATTCCTGGTCGCCTTGAATTTGTGAAAAAACAAAGGAAACCCTCTTTTCTATTCCGATTCAATATCGCAACATCGCTTCTAGTGTGCTACAAGAATCATGGGGCGATCGACGCTGGCCCGAGTGGAACCGGCGTTGCTGGAGCAGCAGCAGGGGCCTCCGTCCTCGTTGAATTTCCGAGCTTCGATCTTTTTTCAAAAGACGACTTCTCCTTTTCCGGGAAATTTCGTTCGACCCCCCAAAAGATGCGGACTTTCGCAATCCGGTATAGGTGAATTCGTTTGCAGATGGGCCCTTGGAAGTTTCTGTATTTATTAAACAGCCCGCTTTCGTTCTGCCCTACCCCATTCCCAGTACTTTGGAAAACTAGGCAAATCAGATATCTTACTCCCTAGGGTAATTAAGTTGACTAGCTACTTTTGGATTTCTGATTTCGAAAAAGATAGAATTTAGATTTATACTGTTTTAATCAATTTTACCCAACATCAGAAACTTTTAGTCAAAAGACTTTAAAAGCCCAAATCTAATTTTCAAAGAAAATTTCTAAACTCGCTCAAGATGTTCCGTTATCTTCATGATGAAGCATATCTTAATTATTGCAAACTTATCTTATAACAAGATTTGAGAAGCTTAAAATCCATATTTAAATTAATATATTATATCAGATACTCAATATCAATTTATCATATCATTTTACAAATCGAATATACGAAGTACTTTATGTATTTTCGATGTCATACTCTTCTCTTAGAGTGCGAATATGTTTGTCGATAATCCTAACATTTTTGCTTGTATGGTAAACTCTATATATATGCATTTGGAAATGTTTACCTAAGGGAGTTTATAGACATGTAGTCTTATTAGGCATAGTAATCGAAGGTAATTTAGGATAACGTTTTCAAATTTCCTTAGTTGGTTGTTTTGACATGCGTATCTTGATTTTGACCCAATTTCTCTAAAAAGAAGAAAAAGGGGGGAAAAAAAGAAGAAGGTTAAGAACCCCTAAGATGTATATATATTTTCATATGAAAAAGGAGGGAAATTTCCCCATCTGCTTGATACATAAGTGTAGCGCCTGAAACATTTTCTCTCAGCGAGCTAGGTATATCATTCATACCCCACACACACACACACTTTAAGACAGCCTAAAAAGAAAAAGGACAAAAGAAAAAAACACTCCCTCTTTACAAAAGTTATCAAGTATGCATATCTCAATTTGCAGTGGAATGAGGACTTTTACAACTTGAACCTGTGCTGTGGAATGAGGACTTCTACAGCTTGAACCAGGAATGAGGCCTATAAAGCACACAACTCCTATCAATGGAGGAAAACTCCATTCCATAAATTTTTGTCTTTGGTTGTTTAGTTTATTAAGGACAGCTCCTCAAGTGGATAAAACTGTGTTCTGTGTATCATAGGAGGAGACCAAATGAAACATTAAGGAATCACATGTTCCTGGTCAGTGCCGCTAGCAGCTACACTTCCACCATGACCGTTACCGTCCTCCTGGTCTCTCTCTCTCTCTCTTGCTCGGGCACTGTTGCTCGACAGCCACGATTGTCGGTCCAGATTGAGCGCTGCCATTGATCCAGGCAACCTTGCGATGATATGGCCAGTGTGTGCTCCATCAACGGCGATGGGGTTGACCGGTGTTGGCGACAGAGTTTGAAGGTGGTGGTGCATAGGCGATGTGACAACGGCAGTGTGGTGACTTGAACTTGAGAGAGACGAATGTGTCTTGTTATCTTGTTTTACAGGAATCCGCCCATTACATGGAGCGAGAGGAAGTTTCCTCCACTAAGTAATGGAGAAATCATGACCATTTTTCCTCGAGAAAGCGAAGAGTATTAATCCGTCTAATTGAAGAAACTTTCTCGGTTAAGCTGTTTTTTTATTTTCTTTTGGACCAGTTCAACTTTTGGTTGCTGGGTTGATTGTAGTTTTTCTTGTGCTGCGAAGTAGATTGAATGAGAAATTTTGGGTGCTATGAAGTTTGAACCGTGAAATTTTACGAAAGTCAATTTAGGATCATGGTTTGATGGGGTAAAATTTGGAAATTTACTGCACATTGCCGGACCTAGTTCGATCCACCGTCTTTGGAATCGGTGTTCAGCAGCCATGGGCTAGAGGTGATTTTGTCTTTTTAGGTGTATCAAGTTAGTTTTTTAACGACTCAAGACCTAATTGAAAGGCGCACAATAGTGTTTAACCAAGCTATGCTAGCTTCAGCAAGCAAGCTATGGCTAAAAAGTGGACAACAAGCTTTCCTCTATTTTGAACGGGTTTTTTTGTTGGTTCGTCAGAGCCGTTTTATTCTAGAAGAAAGCTTAGTCGAGTCTTAATTAAGGTACTTTGGTTTTTGATTATGATATTCATTTTTGACTTGACTAACAGGATTTCGAGTTATTTTACTTGAGGTAGCTTCCGTAGCTCTATTTTAGATTGTCAAGTAGGTGGTGTTTATCTCTTTTATGATTTGGACATCCATATCTCGTGCATTATAGAAATTAAATACTTGATGAGTTATAAAGAAGGCATCGCATGATATGACGTAGAAGGAAAAGGATGTTTAGAGCATAATAATTTACTTAAGCTGGATTGGACGTTTATTATCATTTTGGTTATTTGAAATCATGTATCTATTCAAATATAGTTTGTGAGTTAATTATTTGTGAAATGATTTGAGAATTTATATGGAATGTATTTTCCCTTGGTGGAGAGCATTGTGAAAGATTATATGTATTTGTTTAGAAATCTGTTTATGAGATGGATTTTGAATTGGTTTACGGATGATTGAAAAATGAATTGGTGGATTTGTGCTCATTAATGTTATGATCAGAACCCACTTAGGGTGCAATTATACCTTTCTCTGGACATCCTGTTAACGCCGAGCCACCGGATGACTAGGGTGGAGACCTATGTAAAAGAGGCAATCTTGATAGGTCTTGTCACAGGGGATGAAGATTGACCATACTTTTGGCATATAGAACTAGATTGATCAGTGGCACAAGCAGGACCATTAATGTTGCTTCACTATTGTTCGATGTATATTTTTGACGTGTAAAGCTATGTTTAGGTGATGTATTTTATACACTGAGTTTGGATATATGTGTTTATGTTATCGCTTTATAATTATGAATACTGAATGCTTAACATGTTTAAAAGAGATTGGCGTAACTCACTTAGCAGCAATTTACCTATATAATTCATTTTCAATATTTTTTCATTATTCCATGCTGATGAGTAGGAGCAGTATAACTAAGAAACCATTTTTGGGATAGTTATTAGATATTTTTCTTTTGGTCAGTAATAGTTATGATATACTTGTATAGGGAAAAAGCCACTAAAAATCCTAAACTATGCTCATTGTGATGTGTTTATCCAAATTTTTCTTTGTGATGCAAAATACCCAAAATTTGTACTAGCTTGATACATATTAAAAAAAAAAAAAATTTGACACTAAAATTCTAAAACTTATATTCTCATGACACATCAACTCCAAATTATTTTTTGTGATGCCAAAAACCCCAAACTTGCACTTATGTGTCATATAGATACAAGTACAAGATTTTGGTGTCACAAGAAAAAGTTTGGAGTAAATGTGTCACATGAGCAAAAGTTGGGATCAAATGTCATGATGAACATAGTTTAGTATTTCTGGTGGCTTGCTTTTCCCCTTGTGTATATGCATGTACAATTACTGTTTTCGGGTTTGGTTTTGCTAGTCGTTAGAGATGTATAGTATAGAATGTCTTTTGTGTTTTCTGATTAGTTAGTGAGATGTATGTCTCACTCATGGACTACAGGAGTCTGATCCTTGTAACTAGCAAGTATGCTCATGTTGTTGCCCTTTCCTCTTATACGAAACGTTGCTTTGCTCAAAGGACCTCAAAGCCACACAACTAAGACAGATGCTCAACCAGTCGTTTCATGGATCTTTCATTTTCAGGTTGTGCCCCCACAGGAAGTGCTGATTGTTCCCAACCCCAGACCATCTTTTTCTCAGCGTACTGCGAGCAACGCATATCACCAGATCACCTGATTGCAAGTAGTAGGATAGGGACATTCCCGGGACCAGCAGGATTCTATTCTAATCCACAGAAATTTATCGCGTCTGAATTCTGTCGTTGATTATAACCTTTCAAGCCACTGAATATAGCTACGCTCCTAAGCAGTAAGCAGATTCATCTTGGATTGCCTTTCAAAGATATAGAAACTTACTAGGCTATTTGATTAAGGGTTAAAAGAGAATTGCCAAATCATACACAGGGACAATGTCCTACACTTTCATACGAAATCCTAGATTCATACTATCAGAAATGAAAAAAATCAAATCCCTCCCAGCCCCTTCTGATGATAAGAAGCTTGAAAAGGAGGGCTTTCAATTTCTTAGTTCGCTTTGTTTTGCAAAGCCCTGAGGAGAAACAATGATGCTACCTTAAGTCTTTCCTAGCTGTACAGGGCGTTCTTATCCTTTGCGTTCTGGCTTAAATTGTGCATGTTGTGCAGTTCAGCTCAGATGAGGCTTGTGAATGAAGATGTGAATATGTACGGGATGTTGGCTAGTGGCCCTCGTTGGCAAGCGAGCTCGTGGATGTCCTTCACAATGTCGAAAACAGCCTCGGGCTGTGCCAGCTTAAGTGAGTTCTCTGACATTCTTTTCAGCTCGTCCTTTTTGGTGCTGAACCACTCAGCCACAATCCTAGCTGTTTCTTTAGGACTCCTGGTGAAGACACCGGCTCCGTTGTCTACCACGTAGGGTACATTGCCCTTTTCCTGTGTTTTGTCAGTTGAGAATTAGCGAAAAGGAAATCATTAAACTTAGTTGTGAAATATGCTACTGATGCAACATGTAATTGCAGGGTCTACGGGAAATGCGTAGTCACCTGTCCAGGAATGTAGTCATTCAGGATAATGGGTAGTCCTCTGATCAATGCCTCCGCAATTGTCCCCGGTCCTGCCTGTGAGGTTACAAGCTTTATGGATCTATACAGCAGAAATAGACAGAATGGAAGGCAAGGAGGCAGAGTCGAAACCTACCTTTGTTATTATGCAGTCGCAAGCTCCCATCCATTTCTGCATCTGGGTCTCAAATCCTCTCACCTATAAAAGAACAGATTAGAAAATTATGCCATGAACAACGAAATGAAAATGCATATCTTTTTCTAATGCAGCAAACGAGGAGCGAGGTATAGGCAATTACTTTAACTGGGATTTTCCACTCCATGGACTCTAATGTAGAGACTAGACCTCTGTTTCGGCCACAGATGATTATCAACTGCCCTAATGGTTTCCCGTGTACTTCATCAAACAGTGTTTCATCGAGGGCAAGAGCGGTCTTCTTCACGGGACCCATCCCTTCACCACCTCCCATCAGCAAAACTGCGGGCAACTCTGGGTCCATTCCAAGTTCTTCCCTCAAGTCATCCTGGATAAGCACAGGTTAAAGTAAAATATTTCATGAGTACATGATCTATCGAAATGTATTAAACCAAAGGGAAGTTGAGTTGTCCATGCACGTGCACTGGCATTAACCTTGGAAAGAACTGCGCGGGCAAATGATGGACGAATGGGCAAGCCAAAAACGCGAATCTGCGAGTCCTCTAGACCATCTTCTAAAGCCCTTTTGGCAACTGCCTGCGAGGGGCAATAGCATCTGTTGACTCCCGGGTGAAACCTAAAAGTACAGAGCAATAGCTTAGTCAGTCGAAACTGAATGCGAGGCATGACTAAATGCCAAAGAATTTGCTGCAACCGAATTTAAATAACCAACCATGTGGGATGGCATGAGTTTAGATCAGTGATGACGGTTACAAAGATCACTTTCTTGTGAAGGCCCTGCCATTTTAGAACCCACAGAGGAATGTGCTGCATCAAAGGGTGGACACTGATGATAATGTCTGGTTTGTACTCCATTAGACCTGCCTCCACCTCCCTTCAAGCAGAAGATTATACCAGCGTGAGAAAGTTATGCGTGAAACTGTGTAAATTCGCAGAGCGGAAAAATTATAGTGGTCTTTTTTTGAGTAATTTATGAATCCAGTGCAATTCCATTTACAATTTCCCACAGAACAACCACACCACTATTCAAGTTGTCAAGCAGTCAATGTGATCAGTCTTGGAGATCACTTCAATTGATGGCAGTTCAGAAGCTACAGAAGACGGAAAATCACGAAAGCAAACAAACTAATAAACAAGAACGTGGTCGAAGAATCATGTCGACTTTGGAAACAATAATGCTACAATTAAACTTTCCCCTAGGGGACCAAACAATCTATACAGAGACGTTTCTTGAACAGGAGCATAAACAGGAGAAACCAATCAATTTGCGAGCTGTAAGCCATTTGTCAAATTATTGCTCATCCAAGAAACAAAAACAATTTGTCAAATCACATCCCACATCACTTAACTACGGGTTACGAATGAGCATTAAGCATTCGGGTCGAATTTCCGAGCCGTTGATTAACCATCTTTTTATAAAGGAATATCATCTTTTCCAAAAGTGTTAGTCCAAGGGAGAGACAGCAAAAAGATAATTAAATTAAGGAAAATAAGGAAAGGTTGTACCAGAAAAGGAAATAAAAAGGAAAATAATATGACTGATTACATACTTGGCATAGTAGGCAGCGATGGCAGCGAGATAAAAGGAGTGGATCCACCTTGGGGAGGTGCTGTGAAAAGCCACCTTCCACAACTGGGCATGCTTCACCATGAATTTGTACTGATTCTCCATGTCGTTCAGTGGCCAACCCGTGTACTCTTTCCACACGTCCTTCACAAATATCTGCAAAATGCCCCATGTGAACACATTTACTTTCACGTCTGGACAAGCTTCGCATCATTACTTTGTTCAGAGGAAGCTTCAGCTCTAGGAAAAAGCCAAGAGACCTTGACTCACACCAGAACAGGACTCTCCTCAAAAAAGGACAATATTATGCGATCGACAAGACGGAAAAAAAAAAGGTGAACAGAGGTTAATAGACCCTAAACAGAACCAGTAGGCAAGATGGACAGCTAAGGAAAAGAAAAAGGGAACTATTTTATTTATTTACAGGAGTTATGTTCTAAAAGAGGTAATGATGGATGCGTGTTTTAATTAAGTGCAGGGTTAGAGATCAAAGAACGATCAAAATTGGGTGAAGTGGAAGCCGTAGTGCTGAGAAATGATGATGATCAAAGGCAATAACTAGAAGAATTCGAACATGGAATTGAACCCGGAATCTGTTTTTATCAAAAGAACATAGGAATGTCTCAGGATCATGCAAAAGCATAAGGAATTAAAAAGGGCAGAAACTTTCAGAACCATCGCCATGCAAAATAGATGTTCATCAACAAAGAATCACGAGATCAAACATGGAAAGGAAAAAGTATGATATCCCAACCGCTCCACCAGCAATCTTAATAATCTTACCCTATATTCGTCGCCGAATTCAATCTGAAACGAGTCCCTGATGGCCTCGGCTGATGCTCGGTGACCGCCGCCGGTGTCGCTCATCAGGATCAGCACGTTCTTCGTCCTCTCGGCGCCAATCTGAGCCAGCTCCATCCCGTCGCCGTCGTCGCATTCCAAGAAATTATCTTCGTCCTCTTGACACTCGTGGAGGGCCCTGATCCTATTGAGAAGGCTGCTGCTGCTGCCGCAGCTGCTGCCGGCGCTGCTGAAGCTATGCAGCAGCTTCTCCGTGAAGGACTTCCTCGGCGACGCGACGGCCATCACCATCTGTCAATCCTCGCTCCCTCCCTCCCTTCCTCGGAACGCGCGCGCGGCAGAGGGAACGTGAAAGCAACAAAGAACCTTGACCTTTCTTGTTCTTTCTTGTATTTCTTGATCACGTTTCGAAAGAGTGTAATAGGAGGATACCCAGAAGCAAGAAACGGCCCGGCTCCGCCCCCTTCCGGCCGCCGGAAAATTCGGAAAGCTCCCGTTTCCCGGCGGAGGCAGAGACAGGGCGAGGAGGGAAGCCTCTGTTTCGATTCGGTTCTGTTCTGTTCTGTTCTGTTCTGTTCTGTTCTTGGTCTTCCGGGTCTACAAGAGGGTAGAAAGAGAAAGAGAGAGAGAGGATTCTTTGGGGACAAAGAGAGAGAAACGTGTGCAGGACGGGGAGGAAGAGGCTGTCGTTTGAGGTTGTTTTGTTTGAGGTTGTTCTTGAGTGAGAAGCTGGCGGAATTGATGGGGGAGGAGATGGTCTTATAATGTTAAAGAGGGGTTTTGATCATTTGGGGGACGCTTTGGGAAGATGCTGGAATTTTGATTTTCAGGTATTAAGCGGGGAGATGCGGATTTTCGGTGGGAATGTTCGTATCGGTAGATTCGGATCTTCCAACGAGTGACGGCACTGATTCTCCTGGCCCCTTAGTTCGGGGCAAAAAAAAAAAGAAATGAAAATAAAGAATTGGGTGCCGGTCTTGGTTTCCAGGCCTCCCAATTATTGTCTTTGCTGTTTTAATTTTTTTATTGTTTTTGGGTTTTGGTTTTTTGGGGAGGGGGGAGAATGGGTGTCATTAGCTGTTGACTGGTGTTTGTCCGAGAGGTGATCCTAGTAAAGCCATTTTGGAGACGATTGAAAGTGCAATTTTGGTTTAGCCCCTCTTGGAGAGGATGGTCCGGTTCGAGAGGTCACGGATACAGAGGGTGAGGTCCGGGATCTTGGGTAGCCTAAGCGATGAGGCTAAAGAATCGGGGTCATGGGTTTAGCCTCAAGGACTCAAGTTTGACTTTTAGATTGTGAAATCTTGTTGAACTATTGTCAACCGTTGAAAAACTTAAGTTATTAGATGATGGCATGTGATTTAAAAACAAATATTTGATTAATATATTCAAAAATCTCAAATTGATATATTTGTAACAAATTTATCGATAATTAATTTTTTTTTTTGATAATTCGGGAAATGCGACAATGAAAGAAAGAAAGTAAAAGTGGACGCTAGCGGGACCCACCACCCCGACGTCATGCTTAAGACCCCAAGCGACCAAGAGGGGATTCGAATTCCTCCATTTCATAAGAAGGAAAAAGCCCGAACTATCTCGGCCACCAAGGCGGTGGTTATAACTATTTTTGTGGTAAAATTAATACAATCATGACAAATTTACCCAAAACTAACTAAACTAACTAATTTTTTTAGTTTTTTGTAAATTTGTCACAAGTATACAAATTTGAGGCTTTTAGATATTTATCCATAAATATTTAGCACTCCCCTCATACTTAGTCTAATTTTTTTTTTTGCCCTAATATTAAATATTAAAATATTTAATTAGGGGAGACGAATGAGGTTTGGAAAGATTCAAACTCAAGATTTCCATCTTCGATATCATGTGAGATCTTATGGGACCACCATCAACTATCCTAAAAGTTTAAGTTATTCAATAAAGACGTGGTTTATTATTTAAATATTCTAACAAGGGTCTTGAATGTTACAGCTAAGGTCGCTATTGGATCCTAGCCAATAGTAGCATATGTCAAGCAAAATATCTAACAAATGAATTCAGCTTCTTAAGAAGTTGAAACGTGTCATAAATAATTATCGTTCATGATATAATATTTTCTGCCAACTCATTTTCTTAAATGATCTGAACGGCGGCTAATGGAAGAAAAAAGGGAGTTTTCTCCTAGTTAGTCTTCTGGGGAAATAGTAAGACACGTTCCATAATTTTTAAACCAAAGGTACGCAGAGTTCATGTATCACACGGAATTCCAATTGA
This sequence comes from Eucalyptus guilfoylei, assembly GCA_016097605.1. Lineage (NCBI taxonomy): Eukaryota > Viridiplantae > Streptophyta > Magnoliopsida > Myrtales > Myrtaceae > Eucalyptus > Eucalyptus guilfoylei. The sequence goes on along the minus strand of CM027862.1, from coordinate 43,082,988 downwards.
GTCATATTCTTTCTTATTCCAAACTTCTTGTGCTTATCCAGTTGAGAGGTCGTCGCGTGGGGACCGACGTGTCCTTCTCGTGGGGACCAAGACAATCAAGGCAGCCCTCGACTAACGTGGGATCGAGATTTATAGTAGCAAAGCATGGCAAATGATGAGTAACTTCCTTTATGAATGGTCTATACTTGGGCTTTTCAAATGACTTTGTTGAAGGAATCATGGCACGACCTGGTCAGCAAATATTGCTTATCAAAGTAATACGAGGGGTGAGCAGTTTTAGGGTAGATCTTGGACCACACCTATCCGTCAGTACTCGAAACTAGTTTCCAAATTTTGGAACGTAGAACTTATCATGCATATTCTAGAACTCAGAACTTACCTCGTCACAAATTTCAATATTTTTTCACGTTCCATATATATTCTTAATTGAATAATTATAGTAAATTATCACATCCAATGACCACTGTTTGCTGCTATAATTCCATTATCACAATTCATATTTAAACACAAAAATAATATGAAATATTAAAGTATAAGTCTTAGTCATAAATATACCGGAAATGGAAGCTCAAATCAGTAATTTCATATTACACATTCATAATCAGACTCCATGGAATATCGCGAAATTGCACGAAAACATAGAGCAAGAAAAATATAAAGACTAATTGGGGGATCCATCGGACTCCATGAAATACTTACTCTTTATACCTATGAACTAGAATCAAACCGATTATACCCTAGAATCATGCTCACATTTAATTATTTGTGCCTACTCTTTTTTTATATTTAATCACAAGGAGAAAGATAGAATCCAACATCACTCGGCATCATTTCAGTTCCCACTTTCACATTAATTATTGGTGCCTACTCTTTTGTGTGTGTGTTGGTGCGCATGATCTGTGAACCAATTACCCAAGAAAGGGAATTTATAATTTTAGTTGAATTATTTAATGATTTAATGTGGTATGAGTATATAAATATATATTTAGTTACATTTACACAATGAGTTTCCATTTGGTTACTCTACACGTTCATGTTTTGAAAATGGGAATTCAATGTTTAAGCCCACCTAAAAGTTTTAGGAAAAATAATTTAATCGATCCTAAACATATTGTGTAGATGCCATTTTTATAAAAAAATTAACAAAATTATGATTTTTTTTTATCATTCTCTCTTTTATAAAAAGGAAAAATTATCCATGTCAGCATCGATTTTGCAATGTGGGACAACTCACATCCATATCAATGGTTTCTGACTAAAATTGATCGGAAGAACTACATTGCAAATCGTCAAAAGATTTAGGATTATATTGATTAAATTGAAAAATTTAGAACTGAATTGATATCCATCTCATAAATTTAATTTTTTTTTTGTTAATTTTCTCGATATTCCTACAATATGAGCATCGGGGGATTTCCAACTTAGGATGTAGGGCTTACCTGTTTAAGTTCCATCAATTATATGCATAGTGCTCTGCGATCGAAACTTGAATGTCACCTGTACATCCGGTTATTGTTGATAGCACCTATAATTTTGACTAATACCTTCAATTGATCAACTGACTTTCTATTTGATATATAAATTTATTAAAAGTACATTCGTTTTTCTCAATCAGTTTTTTCTTTAACGTATTAGTACAATAAATAATTTTCATTTTTTTTATAGTTATTGCGAAATATTTAATGAAGTAAAGGACTTTCATACTTTTATATAAATGTTTTCTTTTTGTCTTTCCATATCTTGCCTATACTCCCGTAACTTGTGGAGTAAGAGCTATGTAGACAATTTAAAGTCTATTTCCTCTTGGCCTTTACCAATATCTCATGTCCATACCCAAGAGGGCCATCAACTCCCATGTGCGCAGTACCAATTCTAGCATTTGTGCACGTATGAGCGAATACGATGTCAATAATGTAAGAGCATATCTTCATGTCGTTAGTCGATCATCACGAGAAGACGATAGAGAAAAATGAGGCGCAACTTGCTAGTATAGAAAATCATTATTGACATGATAGTTTGAGCCTTCTGTTCAACCAATCTGCACAATACATGCCATTGCCTTTATCTAAGTTCATCAGACCTTCCAAGATAAATGAGTCGCATCATGTATGTCCCGAGTGTCCCTGGCAAGCTTGACACACGTCGCAACGTGTTCCCAACTTCTATCAATCTTCCGACTTATTTTTAAAAAAGATAAAAATTTCAGACTCAAAGATTAGCTCGAGTCATTCACAAAAACCAGGATTCGCATATAACATAGCATAATCTAGGATAGGCAAATGTCCTATCAACACGCGTCATTGGCCGAGCCTTTGGTGTTAGTCGCCGAAGACACAAAATGCTTTAGAAGTTGCTTCTTGACATTCACACTACCCATCTTTCCATTAATTTAGACTGCGCAAATACATTATGTTTTTCTGTACATAATTTACAAGACCGATGTATTTAGCTATGTACAAGACACTGAAACCCAGCTATGTACAAGACATTCGTAGGATTTTCTTCAACTCACCAGAAAGGACACCACCTGCAAAAAGCAAATTGTTCAGACAATTAGAACAGAAAAAAATAGTAGTAAAGGATCGTACAGATAAGCGATAAGTCCAACAGAACATGGATTCAATGACAATGGGAGCAAGAAACAATGGACAATTGATTACATGGTCTAACAAGAAAAGATTCATGATCCCCAGCATCAAATGCGAAAAGAAGTCGAAAATCACAGGCTTCCACATTATGAACACTCCTACGTGAAACAAGACTAATTGCAGGCCCCACCCGAGCATTGCTTATTGAGTACAGTACATATTGGAATAGTTATGCTCATCTAAGATCAGTTATGAGACACATTGCTTAGGTTTTAAAATGAGATATTAGATGAGGATGTAAAAGTATACGATGTGGTTGCTCAATTAGAAAAAGTCCTACAAATACGATAAACAAGCTCATAATTATGTCAGTCCAGTGACGGTCTAAACTGTCGGACAAGCAAAGCAAACATCAGAAAACTGGGCGCCTGATATGTGTAGCTTCCAAAAGCTCTTGCAGAAAAACACACCCTTCTGAACTCACAACAAAATTCTCAGAACTTACAATGCCAAAGAACAGATACTGCAACACACAAAACCTATTATACAGTAGCCACCACCGTATTTCAGATCAGCAAACATTTGCTGAGATTTAGAATCGTAACATGAGCACAATATTGCTATTTTTAGCTTTGAAGTTCCAGGCCTTGGAGGGCATCCCTCTTCACCAGTAAACTATGATCATACTATTCAAGAGAGTATACAGGAATGGTGGGGCAAATCAAACCAAAACCCTAGTCCAAGCCCAAACTACCCGACCACTAATACCGATCAAGTCAAGCCCCAGAACATTTGCATTAGAAACCATATGCATTTAAAAGATGAAATAAAGTATCAGCATAAATCAACAAAGTGAAATTGACGGCACCATACCCGAGATAATTCTGGCACAAATTTTCATGAGATGTAGCTTGAGCAATCAACTTTCGAACTTGATGCTTAACAGATAAACCGTGATCAACTTCATGAGAATCCCCTGAAGTTAAGTTGCAGTGGTTCAAGGTATGTTGATTAGAGATGCTGGAAAATGAAGAGTTGGAAAAGTCACGGCCAGTAAGTTTATCTTTCATCCGAGCCATGACCGCCACAGCTTGTTTGTTTAGCACCTCATTTGCATTACCGAGTTGATCAATGGCCTAGACAAAATTAACCTAATGTGAGCATCAAACAGATTCTGGTAGTTTCAAAGTTCTTACTCTACTCAACTTCTGCCTACCTGAAGAAGTTCCCTTTCCCGGGCACCACGCTGTGGCTGAGCAAGCTCTCTACTTTGAGAAGATTCTTCAGAATTCATAATAGAGGGGACATGAGCACTAGCAAGCATTGATAGTTTGGGAAAAAGACGCCAATTTATAAGTGGATCATGTACAAAAGCCTGAAAGAAGTTTTAAGGAGATTATCAATTCAACTGAATAGTGCTTCATGAACACAATTAGCAACTTCTTGACATAACTACAACTTGAAACTTTAGATATGCGTATTGAAAATTTCAAAAATAGAAAAAAGAGAGCTAGAAAGGAAAATAAAAAAGACGAGATGACCTATTCAACATTCTAGGGAAGCAAATCTTCTCTTCTTTGCGGATTACCAGCAAACTAATCAAACCATTAGTCCACTGTCCCTATATTTACATATGATATACTTAGTTTACGGCATATATAAGCAACTATACATAGTATGATATTAATCTGTGTTCCAAGCTAAGACGCAGCTGAATCACCCAGAAACAAGAGAAGCAATCTAAAAGTTATACCTCCATCATTGCCATTACACTATCCTTATTTGTTCGAAGCACTTCCATCACATTTTCACATGTTGAATGGAAGTTCCCCTCTACACCACTGATCTCCATTGCTTTCACAAGCATTCTGGTCAAGCGGAATGGGACCTGTTAACAAAATTCACCGTATCAAAGAGCTTATCCAATTTAGTTTATGCACAAAACACAATCACCAAGCTTTGTTTGCAAGCTTGCAGTGTGACATGGCATAGAGCATACTAGATATACCTTTTCAGGAAACTCTTCTCGGTTCATCGAAACTTCAAAACAGTCCCCAAAATCAATGTGCACGATCTTTCCACTGCAAAAAGCAAGAAACTTACTTCATACTTTGAAATTGAAGTTCAATACTTTTTCATGCTTCATTTGAGTTACCTGTAACGGTGAAACATAATGTTGCCCGGATGTCGATCACCTAAGCCAAGAAGGTAGCCTACCTGAAATGCAACCCAGAATATGTAAACTTCCCTCTGTAAATTTCAATCATGACAAGTTGAGACATAACTAAGGGGGCTGAGTTCTTGTCAAACTCATACTAATAGGAATCATTTTTTATTAAAAAAGCCCTGCCAGGGTCCTGATCTATTCCACCTCTCTTTCCCGTCCCTTGTTCAATTGCCAAAAGGCTGGAGAACACTCGCAATAATTTTTTGTGAGGGGATTGCAATGAGGCACGTAAGTTTGATCTGCTAAATTCGAAAGCAATAAAGCAATCTTCTTGTAACAGTGGTCTTGGAATAAAGTCTCTTTTATGGCTTAACAAGGTTTGTTTAAAGCAAATGATTATGATGGTTCAATGATGAAAATGATCATCTTTGCAGGCAATTTGTTGTTGCTAAGTCTGGCCTTGCAAGAACTGGTTGAATTTCCAAAAGAGAAGATGAGCTCATGGGTGTGGTGCTTGGAGGTGGATTAGAGCTGAGTGGAGTCAATTTGTTACTTATATGATTCCTATTACGGGAAATGCTAAGCTGACAGACTTTTGGCTTGACACTTGCTGAGGGAATATGTCTTTCAAGGATCATTTACCTGAACCCTTTGACATCACTAGGAACGAGGCAGAGTGTATGGATTGTTATCATTCCTTTGAAGGGAGAATCACTTGGGAAATTGATTTTACAAGACAAGCCCAATATTGGGAACTTGAATCTTTTGTCAGTTTTTGTTTTTAATTGTTGTATATTTCTAAGAGTTCCCTCGCTAGTGTGGTTACCTTGCCTTGGAGTAGTGGTAGAGATGGAACTTTTCCTCTGAAGTATTATTGTAGTTTACTTGAAAAGAAGGATATTGGTGGCAGGGAGACTTTTCTTTGGGGAGCTATTTGGGAAGTGAGAGTACTGAACAGAGTTTCATTTTTTGTTTGGGAAACGTCTTGAGAATGTATTCTCACATCAAACAATTTGCAGAAAGAGGGATTGTGCTAATTAATGGATGTTATTTTTGCAAGTGAGGCATAGACAGTGAGACATCTCCTCGTTCACTGTCTGTGGATAAGAATGATTTGGGCAGCCACTTATGCATGCACTAGGCTTTCTTAGGTTATAGGAGGATCTATTGAACAAGAGTAATGGGCATGCAAGGTCTTCTTTTGCCTGTGCTAAAAAAGGATGATTTCTCCAATCCCTCTTGCTTTTTTTTGGTTGATCTGGAAAGAGCAGAATAAGAGAGCTTTCACTGGAGAGGAAATGCCCGTTTTTGTAATTATTGAAAGTTGGTTCAAAATCTTATCCTTTTGATATAGTGGAAAATTATGTGTGGAGGATGTAAATGCTTTAATTGACATTCTAGATGGCTTGTCTTGTAACTGAGCTCTTTTTGCATATGGGTTGGCACCCCCTTGGTGCCTTTTAGTCATATTTTCTTTACCTAATGAAAAAGAAAGTTGAGACATAACTGACGTGTGGGTTCTCCAGTGATGGGCTAAATGTGAAGGTTTCCTGTTCCCGACTATTCAAAATCAGTCTACATACTCCTATATGTGAGAAGCTAGTGATTCGGATCATATATGAGGCTTGGCTTTATTAAAAAAACAAATTAAAGAGAAAGCCCTAGGATCAATGATGGAAATATTCTACATAACACACTGACAATATGTTACACAGCATAGCAAAGTTCTGGAAAATGACAGCCTAGAACACAGTGTCATATTTCCTTTTTTTCCTTAAAAGTTAAGACTTTTCCTGTATGTAAAAAATTTCCATCCCAAAAGTTTGAACTGTTAGGTGAAAGGCAACCACATGTCCATTAGGGCATGATAAATCCCATAAACATATCATGCATGGTAACACTTCTAACACTGTTCAAGAGCGAAAAAAGAGAGAAGACATCCTCTCTTCCTTCTTTTCCTAAAAGCAACAAAATCTCCCTTAACAGTGGAAAGCACGTACCATGCTCATGACAGCCAAGCTCCGAGTAAAATTTGTCCGCATCTCCAGCCAAACCTCAGAATTGCGGCTCTTTAACCAAAGAATCTAGCAAAAATCAAGGAGGACCTCATGAGCCCATAACCACCAGTTTAGACAACAAAAGGTTCAAATACCGCCCTCGTTCTGTTCCTCTTTTCAAAGCCTATTAAAACAGAATCATTACTTTTTTGAGGTCGTCTCCTTCTGTCTTCTGTAGCACATGCTCAAGAGCTTCAACTTTAGCTAAGAGGGGCAAAAGATTATAGTTTTCCGGGGCAAAACTCTCCAAGTATTTAAACTCCTGATCAAGGGGGATCTGGTAACAAGAAGAGAACATATATAAGAAGCGTGCAGCTTTGACCGCACAAAACCACTTAGGCAGAGAAAAGGGAAATTAAAAAGTACAGATTTCACTGACAAAAGAAAGTATCTTGGAGAATTGAACTGACCTCTCTGGAATGTCTATACTTGTGTATCAGTTGGTGCAGAGTATCGCAATTGGGGACCCATCCAATTAATCCACTATTGGGATCCAATGGAATAACGGAATATCTTTGTATACGCAAATCTCTTTCACATGTTTTGCTAGAATTTTCCATCAAAGTGTTCACTAGACCAAAAAGCTGACAGGAAGATACTTCATTAGGACACATATTCCCACTTGACATAGAGAAACAGTGTCAGAAAAACCAAAAAGAAAAAAAACACAAGGCTGTGACTAATGTCTGATAACTGGCACGGGAAGAGATAACTGAAAGGGAAAATGCAGATGAACCTGCATGACACGTTCATCCTGACGTAAATCTTCATGACCCTTCAGCAAAAAAGTATATTCTTCACCATTGCTCCCGTGAATAGTTAATTGTCTGGGCCTCTGCTTAGAAGTTAAGACAAGCAGCTTGGGACTAAATGATGCAATAGTCACCAGTGGTGCATCTGGCAAACAAACATTGAGTTGGGTATAATTATGAGCAATTAATCTCCCCCTCAACAAGAAATTCGTGATTAGCTTTCTCTTTCACCTGCACGGTATGTCCCAGGCACTGCCAGTTCCAAGTTGCAGCATTCTAACAGCTTAGGAGAGACAAACTAAAAATCCAGATAAAAGTAGTTAGCGCCTTGGTAATGATGTTGAGCATAATATTAGTGACAAACCAATATTCTTCTTGCCTGGAGGTCCAGATTGGTAAGACTTGGAAGCTGCTCCTTGATATACATGTATACACATATATAATGATCCCATGCCTGGCCACAATATAGCACAAAATATAAGGAGCATAACTTTTTTGTCGCATAACATGAGAACAAACTGATATTTGTGAAATCTGTCATCAACCGGGACGAACCGCGAGTGAGAGGAGATAGGGAAGTGGCTTATATCAAATCAATTGCTCATTCCCTAAACTTGGCTGAGAACTCTTCCCTATGTGAATTATTTTGAAGGCATGGCAACTAGCAAGGCCATATTAATATACAACTGGAATCATATCCAGTTGAATATTACGACTGTTGGCAAATAAAGCTACATCCAAACCTTATTTGGCAACTGGGAGCATTTGTGTTATATTTTTTAAGTAGGACCATAAAAATAAGATAGATATTTTGTCACCATCATTTTGCCCATTTACATATGCAAAAGAGTCATCTTTAGGTAACAAAATAGTATTTGGCCAAGAAAAGGTAAGAAAACAGTAAAAAAGAAATTGCTGAAAGCTGTCTTCATGCAGAAAGCACCAAAACAAACACATTTATCCTCTACCATCTAAGTACTTGATGCAAACACAAAATAATTTCAGAATATTGCATTTCCATCCCAACAATAAACTCTCCATTTGAATAATTCAAAGTTAGATGTCATGAGGAGCTCAAAAGTGAAGGATCAAACCAGAAACAACAAAAAAGAGTTCAGTTACTTTGCAAGGAGTGCAGTGACATAATGTCAGGATATTACATGAATAACATGTCACTTCAGCAAAAGCTGTAATTACATGCATTATCAAAGCCCCATACCAAACAAGTTACTATTTCCTAAAAAAATTGGAAAAATATGTAATTGTAGAAAGACAATTTTTTCTACAAGGAAGAATGCCCAATTTTAAGCATGATGGATATTTTACCTTTCTAATCTCAGCATCTTTACCCGTTCTCTTATATCTCATGCAACAATCATATGCCTCCATCAACTCCACATAGTAAGCCTGAATTGGAAGAGTATGAACATCTAAATAAACACTATATTCCATATTAACTGGCATCCAAGAGAAGTTAAAATCAAGAATATTCAGGTTCACAGAAATAAATAAAAGCAAGACAGGGATGAAGAAGATTAGGAGTTCAAACTGTTCACAAGCAAGCACCCTGACTACATAAAAGATTAAACATTCTAGTGGAGATAAGAAATATCTATCTGCCAGTTAACAATTTATGGCACAACCTTTATAAATGCCCTATCGTAGATGGTTATATTGCTTTTCTCAGCTCCCTCCATGAGGGACTCATGTAATGGCTCCAGCACCTTTAGCATTGCCTCAATGTTATATTCCCCTATAAACTGTTTCCTAGCCTCTTCCAATGCTTCATTCCACTTTTCATACCAGAGTACTGGAAGTGCAACCCTGACGAGCTCCTCTGACACAAGTTGCGCCTGTCACCAAAGTTTCCCTTCAAGATCACCACCATGCACATAGGTAATTTACGGTATTAAAGCACTTATCACCTGATCTACAAGCACACCACTGTGCTGCCGTACTTTGTCAACAACTTCCTGAGCTGCAGCCCTCCGCAACTTGCTTGCTGCTTTACATGCCACCAGAAGTGGGTACATGAGGGCCTAAGAAGAACATTAAAATACTTCAGTACATATTTCTCACATGGCTAGTGAAGAAAAAACACAGATGATCCAGATAGAATCAATAACACCATGCTGAAGCCAATATGCATTTGAAGTGTACACATCTCCTCCAGCCTCACTCTTAGCAAGACATAAATGCCTCTGAGTAATATTGAAAGGAAAAATACAAGAGAACCTCATACAGGCAATAATAGGGAGATTGGTAGTAATAGGCTGTGCTTCAAAAGCATTATTCAAACCTGCGGATGACTCTGTCCTATGCGAACTAAAAGCGACCGGATGAGCACAGCATGGTAATTTGAATGGATCCTGGCAATTACTTGTGGCAGCACACCCAGCCATGTGGTGATATTTACAAGAGCAAATCCTTTCTCCATGGCCATTTGAACATCTACGCTAGCCCCATGGTTAAACCATAGTGTGAGAAGGCGTAGTATATCCTGAAACAAATGATGGAATGAGCTGTCTATTCGTGATGATACAATGAGAAAATGAATCCTTTTGCCATGATCTATAAAAGAGTTACTATAATGTTCCAAAAGGAACAGTTTACGAGGTGTAGTGATTTAATAGCTCTGATTAAATTCATTAAGTAATGCAGAGGTACCATACTATAGGGTTACCACATAGACTGTGTAGGTAGGAAAACCTGCAATGAAGCACACATAATTTAGAGAACCCTCAAACTAGGAGACTCATTTAACCAAAGAAACTTAATAACAGATGCTTTGCCTAAATTTAAATAGAGGTTCCTTCTGTAATATTCATTTTCCCATACTTTGTTTTTCATCCACGAGCACATGTTGAGTCTCTCAAAAAAGGAGCAAGGGTTTTAGTGGCAAACAGTAGGTGAAAGATAAACAGAACAGTTGGTGGTCATGGCAGTTTTAGTCTGGATCAGGAAATGGTTTCTCCTTGTTCTGATCACAAATCTTGACCGACTCTCATATTGGCTCCATTACAGGAGCATGTCAATGTGTGGTATGGGTTTTGAGAGAACCGCCCACTAGATAGGGAATGAAGTGACACCTCTTCTTTGATGAGTCAAACAATTCAGAAGTTCTGCAAGACACAATAGAGGCAGAAATGGCAGACATGAAGGTAAAGCCAAAGGGGGAGGTTGCCTTCACAATGGTGAACCGGGAAATATTCAGGGAACTTGCTTGAAACCACAGGCAAAGCTATCCAAGAACAATGCTAATGTCGATTCTAGTGGTGATGCATATGGACAGACAATTTTCCTCAGGAGCATCAGGAAAGACTAATAGACCGAGAGCTGAGGGGCATGTGCAGTTCTTATAGTTCAGAAATATGAGATGATACACATAAAATGCAATGTCTAACTCTCTTTGAATTTTCTTGTTTAAAATGAACTTTCCATATACAAGACTTTACATGCTATAAGTATGCACATTCTAAATGACGTGCATTACTTAAATGCAACCTATTTGCAATACTACTGATATGGCATGACTACTATGACATGAGATAGAATTAACATTGGATTAATCCTATTATGTTATATAGAATGCTATCTCTTATATATTTCCTTCATAAAGACAGGGAACTAAATCCCAGGACACCAAGCATGACCTGATGACCCTTACCTATTATAAAAAATAGAGGTTTAATGATGCAATGCTAATATTTTCTTTCAATAGTAAACTACAAGCGTATGACCCACTAACTACTTAATGTTATCTACGAGGTATGATTATTAAAAGTTATACTTAATAATATGTAATTCTCTAGATTACGTGCAATATGGTATATCAAATATGGTATATCATTAATAGATATTGACGATATGTGATTTTTGATAGTTGTGGCATGGGAATCATATGTTATATTCATTGCATCTAGGACTTAGATCGCCTTCAAACATGTTTCTTAATTTAGAATTTCATATATTAAAATTCATGTTGTAATTTCATATATACTCATGTGTGATGTTCTCTATGTATTTTGTGAGTGTCTATTGTGTCGTATCGTTTTTTGATGGAATAAGATGCTTATATAGCCCTAGGTCTAGGGCTTTCTAGTAAGAACAACATATATTATACTTTCCTATTTTAAAATCAAGCATACATACCACTAGGAAATTGGGATATTTCCTCTCTTATACCTTATGTGGCCGAAATTTGCATAGAATATGCCTTATTGCTTTCCAAATTTGATTGAGGAATCCACACTCCTAGTTTAGAACATCCCCATGTGGCCGAATTCCTCCTCTTATGGCCTCCAATAAGCTAGCGACTCTCCTTAAACCCATGCAACACTTTGGGCTAATTGCAAGGCACTTTGTGACCGGACCAACCAAAATGTAATTTATGTGAACATACTATTACTAAATGGAAATGTTTGTAGTACCTATAATGCAAACACAAACTATGTGGTGATATTTTGTTCAGGGTAAGGGTTGACCCTTAATTTTCTTATGAGATGGAGGAGTAACTATGATAGCCAAAATTTAGGTGTCAACACTAAAGTTTATGGGGTTGACTATTTTCACTTAGTAAGATATTGCTAAACTTTCATGTGCTAATCCCTTGTAGTAATTGCAATGATATGTACATGATTAGGCTGTCTCTCTCAAATAGCTTTTACTTTATTAATCATTTATCAAATACCACATGGCACACGGCACATGGATCATGGTTGCAAGAAGCAAAGAAAATTAAATTCTTCAAAGAATCCTCAATAAAAGTCAAAAACAATAACCTTACCAAAAAAAAAAAAAGTCACAAACAATAAGTGAGCAATAACTAGACATCACTCATGTCCAAGTACATGCAAAATGCATAGTTTATTAATCCAATATAAAATTAATGAGCTGAAAAATCTAGATTTACAATTTTACAGTCTCATTAAGGCTCCGTTTGTTTCATGGAAAATGAATGATTTGGAAAATATTTTCCTAAAAATAATCACTTACAAAAATAATATTTTCATTATTCACAAAACTGTTTAGACATAAATTGTCGTCGGCAATGAAAATATGTTTCATTGACTAATTAGTTTAAGCAATACAAGTAATAGTTATTAAAAAAAAATATTTTCCAAATCATTCATCTTCCGCAAATCAAACAAAGTCTAAGGGGAAAAAAAGTCACATCAGATGGTTAGAAAATGTGTCTTGAAATCTAATAGAAGAACTAAGCCATCATAGATCATATAAGGATTTAAGTTGTTATTGAGGACAACATCTGAAAATATTTGAAACAAGAAAAAAAAAACTTATTTACCTGTAAACAATCATCAACTTTTGCATTAGCTGCACAAGCAATTGTACGAAAATATCCAGTTAATGCTGCCACAACATATTGCACTGCAACATCGAGATAACCTCTTAAGGTGTAATGTGAGCTCACAGCTGTATTGAACAATGCCCATGTATGCCATGCTTCTGCCCACTCTGATGCACACTGAGTGGCACTCTTAAATGCTCTGAGACTTTCTGCACGCAAAGATATTTTATAGAATGGCCCAAGGGATCTTAACAGCATGAACTAACAAGTAACAACTACCTTCTATAGATTCGTCATCTAGCCCAGGAGAAAGTCTCCACTTCCAAGTGCCAAGTTTGAGATATACACGTGCGAGGAGTGGCATGCTTAGACTTCTATCCCCTGTCAGATTTGTTGGAGAAACAGTCTGAACATTCGGCGCACTTGAGAGCTCTACAGCCAAACTCTGTAAAGGAAAATTGTTGGCCAAGTGAAAGCAGTAACAGAATCAGAATGGTACTTAGGTTAAGCAATTGCACATAATTCCATGAAAAGAAATTCGTTGGACCTGAAGCTTAAGAAATGCATCCTTTTGCTTCAGATCCTCGCCAAGAGACCATTGCAGCTCCAAGTATTCTAGCATTACTTGTGGAGGAACTTGGAACCCCAAATTGTCATGGCATGTTTCGGGATCAAACTGGTTAGTTTCACCAAACATGTCAGATCAGGAAAAAAAAAACTCCTTATGGCATGCCTGCTTGTTTCGCTGCTTTAAAAGATAGCCCAACCTGCAAGAGTTTTATTAAGGTTGATCTAGCCTGACTAATTCGTCCATTTTTTCGACAAAGAGACGAAAATTCGAGCCATGTATCCATATCTTCTGTTGGAGGTAGGACTAGAGTTCTGACTGCCAAGAGACCTTGCCAGACCTGTTAATTTAAGCATTATGACAGGGTGAGAGAACAAAGACTCCACCAATAACAGCAGTAAAATAACAAAATACAGAACTCAGGCTTAACGGAGATACATGTAAGAGGAACTTCTAGCAAAGTGAATAGTACTTTGGACATAACTTGCCAATGATATCATGTAAGTTCCAGCAAACCAGTCCCGAAGTGCTGGATAATTAGATTATTAAACTATAGTTTCTATTGATTAAAACCTAAGATATATCTTCCAATCAGATCATCAATTATGTTGAAATACTCAAACATTTAATCGGTACGATTTCGACTACTCTAGGCACCACAAATGCACTATTTGTGCCTTTTCTTTTACTCTCCACCAGGCAAGATGATGTGGTGTAATTGCCTTGATGGCTACGCATATTAATGCAGGTGTGCTAGATGGAAAGAATCCTACACCGAGAGAGTTACATAGGAGCCTACCTCAACATTTCTTTTCACTCCTTTTATGCGCTCAGTCCACATATTTCGTATGAGGGCTCGTCGTCCTTCAGCAACAGAGTTCCCCACAGGAAGAATACAATATTCAATGACCTGTTAAGATCTTTTGCCATGTCACAATAAGCAGTATCACGCTTGATTTATTCGACAAGCTTTGCTGTTATAAATGATGAGATCGGTCAAACCTCTTCCAGTTCCAGGAGCTGCTGAACACGTATCATGTGGCTGTAAGCACGATCATAGCTCTCCAAGACCTAAGCAGGTGTCAATACATATAAATTGAACTTCTTCAAATAAATGAACAAATTATCTGGGGAAAAATTACTACGACCTGAATAAAATAAAACTGTAACAAATTAAAGAGACCTTGAAAAATTAGGAAGAAGCTGGAAGTTACATACCCAGCGTGTTCAAAACACTCTCTTCCTATAACAACAGATACTATTTCGTCACACCATCTAATAGATCTAAAGAAACCTTTTAATGAGCATCCAAGACATAAAAAGGAAGGTCATGCAAGATACCAACTTCAGATGCTTCTAAGTCAATATGTCATTTCTTATGTGATTAAAATGCAATGACTACTGCCAAACCGATCCTAAGCAAAGAGGCCTCGATGGAAGCCATGCAACGGAATTTTTATGAGCCATAAAAAGTCTGTAACAAACATCTTCACCATGACTCACATTCTAATAAACCAACATAGTTGTAAAATTGAAGATAATCACAAAAAGGAAAATAGTGTCACTTCTCTGTCAACCAGAGTAACAACAAGAAAAAAGGTAAATGTCACATTGACAGAACATGCCCATAAGAGAAGCGCAGCAGCAAGTGAATATAACAATCTTGGTTGAGAAGATTTAAAAAAAAAAAAAGATCAAGCTTTCAAGATTTAAGGAACTCACCAAAGCAGCAAGCTCAGTTGCCAAGCACTTTCTGGCCCTCTCAACATATTCACGTGCTTCGTCATACTGCCATCGAAAACAAGAAATCAAAGCTGAATACAGCCAGTCAACTAGAAATAAAAGCAGAAGTGCAGTGTAT
The DNA here is from genome assembly GCA_016097605.1 of Eucalyptus guilfoylei. Lineage (NCBI taxonomy): Eukaryota > Viridiplantae > Streptophyta > Magnoliopsida > Myrtales > Myrtaceae > Eucalyptus > Eucalyptus guilfoylei. The sequence goes on along the minus strand of CM027862.1, from coordinate 43,067,687 downwards.
ATTACCTTTCCTCTGCGCACAGAAATGACAGCTCTAAAGAACGTGCCATTGCTACTACCATCATCACTAGCAGCAGAGTTAACCAAACATCCAAGCCTCGTATCATCACTATCGTCCAATCTAGAGACATACTCTGCCATCTGATCCCACTGTCCCATGTTCCAAGCAGCAGTAGCGGCCTATCAATAACAAACCAAAATTAAACAAATGCAAAAAGGATAAGAAGGGAACATTGATATGAACAACATCCCAACCATTGGTGCCATTTCTAGACGGACAGCTGGCTCAGCAGGGGTCCAATATTCTTTACACAAGTTGTTGAGTTCTTCCCATCGAGCTAATGCCGCAAGGCATCGCATTTGGCCTGCAAAAATATACATGTGAATACCAGCAAGGATTGAAACAAAAAGTTCTGCCTAACGTTTGTTTAAAATATTTATAAAATCTAGTAGACCTACAACATAAGAATCCGAGCTCAAGCACCCATGAATGGAGCTAGGAATGAGAAACAAAGTGTTGCCTAATGACTGTTTAAAATATATATCAATCTAGTAAAGCAAGCACCAGGACCGAACATCAAAACCCAATTTGTGAGAAAGAGGACCATTAAATTCGCTCAGCATTGTCAATTGGATAAGCATCACACTGTCCAATAAAGGTAGCCATGACCAGTCAGAGCCAAAGAAAGTAGGGTAAACTGAAGGTGTGACATGAAAAGAAAATAAGCAACTTATCATTATAAATGAAGTACAAAAAAAGAAAAGAAAAATTTGAATGGCCAAGCAAGGCAACATCTCTTAAAGTGTGGGGTCCAACTGGGAACGCATTGCCGTATCATGGGTCCGGGAATTGGCTCATTGATAGCACAGGATGAAAGAACAGCTTCTCCAACAAGAGTGGGGGTTATTCATAGCTGTGTTCTCTACCTAATCCACTACTGATCAACTAGAGCTATACGTTCAAAGTTTGCAAGTAAAATTGACTTTTGTCCCTAATATATCTGTAGGAATTCTTTCCTCCCGTGTAAATTGTATGAAACCAGACCAAACTTGTACAGGGTAAGATCAATGTGACCTCAGCGTGGTGAGTAAAATCCAGTCACATCATCAAAAGACTGTTATACATGTCTCATGCAAGCTCTTGGAGATTGATCTCGTGAACATGACATCTATTTGCTTAGTTTATTATGCATCAGATTCTTTCATGGTTTGCTATCAGGAATATGTTTTGTATGGCATAGCATTCACAAAGATTGCATCATAATACAGTGTGAAAACCACTCTATTCCATCTCCAACCAATTATCGCAATGAAGGACACAGTGAGCTGGACTTGACACCTATACACAGAAATACACACATGCAAGGTATTGTTAGGGACATACAAACAACATTGCTAACCTAATGTAGCATTCAAAACCAAATGTGGGCTTGATGCTTCAGATGCCCTGAGATTATATGCCTGCAGAGCATCATCCCATCGCTGCAATTTCTCATACCTGACAAGACAAGACAAGCCGATATGAAGCAGTCACGTCCAGGGTTAGATATATGGCCATATCCCATTGACATAGAAAATATATCAAGTGTGCCCTTTTTTAGTGTGTTCATTTTTTTTTTTTGGGGGGGGGGGGGGGGGGTGGGGAGGGGGTGCTCTCGCCTCGATTTTATAGGGGAAAATAATTATATCAGTCACCAACTCATATGGTGCATGATAACCAATGAGTTGGTGATATACACCACATCAACTAATGATGTCATATATGAGCTCGTATAATATTTTCTCCATGTTATGGCTTCCTGCATAAAAGCCAAGAATTGGATTCTGTCATTCTGGTATTTACAGAAATAGAAATGGCCATAAACAAAAATATGTACTTTTATAGAATTCTTGATGTTGAACATTAAACATTATTTATGGTATGGCAGAAATTGTGAAACTAAACCCCAAACACTATCAATGGTCCATTCACATGCTTAACATTACCATGACTCCAGTTGAAAATCCAGACGTTGCTGGGCAAAAGTTAATATTCCAACTGCCGCCTAACAACAGGAACCAGTTATCAGTAGAACAACAATCACATTGCATTCTGAAAAACAGGGAATGTACCTAACCAATTCCAAGAAGCAGTATCAAGATTGTCAACAAACTAAAACACAAGGCTGACCTCATGTTGGTCAAGCTGATGGTTTATGTGTATTAGATCTTCAACTACAGCAACAGAATTAGCATCCATCTTCTTGGAGAGTGCACTTTCAAATTCCATTTCTTTGTAATGAAGTGCCTTCGCAAATGCACGAAACTGCAAATGAACAAGAATAAGAATAATAAAAAAACGTACAAATAGAGTAAAGTCGAGTAAAGAGATTTTACAAATAGAAAATATATGACTCATTCAACGAGTCAGAAGTGATCAGAGCAGAGGATATTAGGATTGCAGAATCTGCCTTCTCCTAATATCTAAAAAATTTACAAATCAGCCATCCATAAGATGGTATATGGACCTGTGGCTCACTAAATACCCAATTCCAAAACCAACCAGGGCCTTAATTGCTGCTCAAGTAAAAACCTCACCTTTTGTGCACGAGAACCAAGGAGTCGGATGTCAATAGGAAGAGGCTTCCCATAGTGTTCAAAGAACTCAGCCTGCAGTTATTGCTCTTTAACTCAAATCAATTAAAATGCACAAAAAAGGAATAGACGAAATTGTGGAACCATGCCAGCTTCCACTAATGTTAAACTACATAGACAAAGTTGAGTTTATTTATATTAGCTAGCTCCAGACATCCATTCATACTGATACGGGAGAGGAGCACTTATTCACAATTCGATTAACCAAATCCTTCAAATTTCTCATCCTCATAACTAAGTGTTGATACTTATAGTAGATGACGATGAAGTGTGAAGCAGGCAAAACTTTCCTTTTTGCTCAAAACAAAACATTATCAACTATTTTCACCAAAAAAAAAAAAAAAAACATTATCAGCTATTGGATCATTCAATGATTGACCAAATCCACTAACAGAGATATAGCCATTTATCCATCGCCTTATTATCCATCGCCTTATTGAGCTCCTGCTGAGTCATCTTATTTCATTTCCTTCTATCACTATTAACTTCAGGTCCAAAGCCCCAGTGGTATTGATTGTAAACTAATATTAAAGAATAAACTGAAAAGGTGTACCAAGTTGAGAAGTGCCGCGAGAATTTCAGCTGAAATATTTGGAGCCGAAAATGCCATCTCTAAATTCTGAATCAAATGTTCTTGACTAGATTCACTCAAATGCAACCAACAGCTCCAAAATCCAGCTGTGAATAATTCTTTTCCTACAAGGGGCTGTAGGCTCATATGGTTAGAACCACGTGCAAAAACCAGAAAGCGTAAGGAAAGAATTCCCAGCCTCACCTGCAATCGTGCCAACCCTGCACAGGTTTGTAGAGCTGGAAATGGAGATTGTTTCAAGAGCTCAATGCTAAAGTGCCTCATCCATTCAGCCCAATCTTCGTTAGTACTGCATTGAGAAGCCTCCCCAGCACTTAGTAGATGACCATCATTGACCTTCATTGTGCAAAGTAGATTGAACTTGTTATAATGTCAAACTGAAAATTAAGCTGATAGGTTAATGCGCTCAACTTGCATCGAGTGCATGACGTCCAGAAAATTGACCAGAACATCAGCAAAGTGCATTGATTGAAAATAAATCTATGAAGTTTAATTACCTCAGTGAAAGTGTCCTCAAAGTATGAAATGCTCATTGCAAGTGTGCAACAATTTACCACCACGCCATTGATAAAATAAAGTGCATTTGACTCGATATGCATTGTTCATAATTTTACACACCATCACAGATGACAAGATCCATAAGTTAAAAAGACTTAGCATCTTGCATAAATGATGCAAGACTGTTCCTAAGAAACCATACTTGCTTCCGGTGCATCTTATGATAAGGTTAAATACAATCACAAATCACATTTTAGCTAATAGCGAGAGGAAAGTATACCTGATAAACCCAATTCTCATTTTGCGCATCAGAAGCATCTTCATACAGAGCATTCTCTGAATCACTCAATGGGTCACTCATCACCTCTGTAGCGAGGTGATGGCTAAGTTTCTGAGCAGTTTTGCTCCCTGAGATCAGTGGTTCATGTCTCTGAACACGCTCTTCAATCTCCTCAAATTCCTTATGCTGAAAACAGGTTTAGCCACAATCATGATCTATAGATAGTATCAAGCAGAATGCAATCTACAAGAAAAGCGTTTGTTAGACAGAGCACCCTCAGTCCATGTTTTAAAAGAAGTTTGTGTATAGATGGTATGAAGATGGTGAAATCCTCCCCGAGGGCATAAGCTAGACAACAAAGTGCATCTACAGCATCCTTCCTGAGCTCATCAATTTCTCTGCAAATTGACATAAACAAATAAGCAGTTTCATATAAAAACAAAGAGGCACGGAGAGATATGTTCCACTGCAAATAAGATGGAGGATAGTAAACTAGATATAAGAATGATCAATCACGGAATTAAGGTAATTGCATGCAGAATCGGGCAGTACTTGAGTAAACAAGGACCAGATTAGCTTGTGACAAGGTGTTCCAAATTCCAACTCTTCCCTAAATTAACTTGCACTGTTATCACTATCAATCAGCAGTTTCTCTCAAAATCTTAAGGTGTCAAAAAAGGTATCGATGATGTATGTCAAGTATTTTCATTATCACTATCCTCTGTTGTAAGCTTAGCCTTCCATGCAGAATTGACAACGTGCACTTAGCCACCCTGGCTATGCAATCAGGAATTGGGAGGACAGTTCCAGACAGTGAGAGATACCCAAAAGAGGGCATATCAGGATTCATACTCTTCACATGTATTTCCATGTTAAACAATTTCTACTAAAAGCCTAAACTGGTTGCCAATATGCTCACAATTCATATCAAGCATCATCTACAACATTCACAAGGGCTTGTGTATGAACTTTCTTCTTTCAGACAGTTTCAACATGGTCCTAGTCAAAATATGTTATTTGGTCACATAATCCATGCTTGAAATATATTTTGTTCATGGCCCCCATCTAGGTTGAATTGATAAATTACTTGCATCACAAAGAAGGTCGTTCCTACTGCATAAAACCACAGTATCTTAAAATTGGGATCCAGAACTTTGATAGAGGTCATATTTATGACATAAAAACAGACTCTTAGTTTGGGACAAAATTTTGATTTCTTAATCTATCTGGTTATTCATGTGTTACAGATTTTTATTTGACAGCAGATAATCGTGCCACAGGGGTCCTGCCTAATAGAAATATCAATATTGCATGCTTGAAGTATCTGATTTTTGAAATACTTGACCCAACTTGTACTTCTGTCAAGATCCAATAGAATTCTAAAGAGCATCTCATCCCATGAATTCCATTCACCAGTACTCAAAGAAATTCGGAAAAGTTGTTTCGCTTCCGAATTTCAGTCTAAAAGCAAAGCCAAAGTTAGTTCATTCACCACTCCCTCGCCATAAATCATATGGAGTAGTAATAGTCTGTCAGCAGACCAACCAAGGGAAACTATCATCTTCCTTAAACGATTGGCCCAGCGAGCCAAAGCGCACTAATTTAAAGAGTAGTTAGAAAAATTATGACCTGTTCCTCTTAGGATTTTGATTACATGGAAGGAGATAAACAAGAAACTCCTATATGAAATGCTGTCTGATCCACATCAAACGAATTTTCTAACAGCATCGTACAAGGAGGATTTTCATCAAACTGAAGGACAAGAGCATAGAGCAATTTATGATTAAAAAAAAAAGAAAAAGAATTAGAAAAAGAAAAGAAACTAGAACGCGTCCACAAATAGCCGCAGAGAAAATTAAATTTCCTGTTTAATTATTTTTTTAGTAAAACAATTATTTTAACTCATTATTGTTCTTTAATATTGCATAAGTGTTGGAATGTATTAGGAAATCTTCTAGAATTTCTCCTTGATTATATTACGTGATTATATTACGTGATATTATGTGATTTGATTTGATTTTGTTTGCTGTAAATTAGATATTGATAGAGATTAGAGGCTACTTAGGATTTTTACCTAAATAGGTTTCTTACCTAATTTAGGTTCTCTGTTCATGTATTTATACTCATTGTAATCACTCTATGAAAAATAAGAAAACAGATTCTTTTCTTCATGGTATTAGAGCCCAAAGGTCCTTTATCTATTCACCTCAAGTAATTTTTTTTTTTTTTGATTGTTCGATCACTATGTCGGACGAATCATCAACCACCTAGTCTAACCCCCCATCACTTCTCACAAAGTCCACCGAACCTCATCCCATTCAGATCACTTCCATATAGCTGAATGGTGATAATTTTTTTCGGTGGTCTCAATCCGTTTGAATGTATATACGGGGTAGAGGAAAAATTGACTATCTGACTGGAGATAAGGCAGAACCAGCGACAGATGACCCCACTTGGGCTGTCTGGGATGCAGAGAATTCAGAAATTATGACGTGGCTGACCAACTCCATGGAAGAAGATATTGGTGCAAATTATCTGAGCTATTATACCGCAAAGGAACTCTGGGATGCGGTGTGTGAGATGCACTCAGATTTGGGTAATCAATCTCAAATCTACGAGTTAACCTTGAAGCTGGGGAAGATGCGACAAGGAGAGGAAACTATCACGAAATACTTTCACTTTTTGAAACGTTTGTGACAGGAGTTGGATGTATTCAATGATCATGAGTGGACGTGTATTGAAGATGGTAATCGATACAGGAAAATTGTAGAAGCAGAACGTATTTACGCTTTCCTAGCAAGGCTTAGAGATGAGTTTGATGAGGTACGCAGCAGAATACTTGGGAAGCAGCCTCTTCCACCTATTGGAGAGGTCTTCTCAGAGGTTCGGAGAGAAGAAAGTAGACAAGGAATAATGCTAGGCAAGTCAACTACCGGCAGAAAGGATGGATCATCGGAAGGTTCAACATTGACTATATTCGAAGACAAGAAGGGCCATGTTCCTGCAACAATAGTCTCCGAGGCAAATGTAAGCAAGATCCCCATTAACTTGCAAAGATCAGATGGGAAATCCCGTATTTGGTGTGATTTCTGCAACAAACCCCATCATACATGGGAGACCTATTGGAGGATTCATGGCCATCCAACTTCTACAACTAGTGAGGCAAGGAGACCAACTTCATTCAGCCGTGATAATAGGTCATCTCAGCGGATGCCTCCTACAGCTAATGAGGCCACTGCATTCCCTTTCAGCAAAGAACAACTAAACCATCTTCTGTAGCTACTTCAGGCTGGGTCTGTATCGGGTAATCCTACTGCTTCGATTGCCCACCAAGGTAGAAATCTAAATGCCCTCTCCTATTGTTCACAATCTGTACCTTGGATCATTGATTCAGGGGCATCCGATCATATGACTAATATTCCATATTTGTTCAAATCCTATATTCCTTGTCCTAGCAACTAAAAAATTCGGATTGCCGATGGGAGTTTTTCATCTATTGCAGGCAAAGGATCAGTTCCACTTTCTGATTCTATTAGACTTCATAATGTACTGCATGTTCCTAAGTTAGCCTGCAGCCTCTTGTCTGTTAGTAAACCTTCTAAAGAGTCTAATTGATGTGTTGTCTTTTTTGCTTCCGATTGTGAGTTTCAAGATCAGATCTCGGGGAAGACGATTGGCAATGCTAGGATGAGGGATGGTCTCTACTATTTTGAAGAGTTTGTCTTTGATAAAAAAACTTAGGCGTATGGAGCTTTCAGTTCTTCCCCTATTCAAGAACAAATAATGGTTTAGCACCATAGATTAGGCCATCCTAGCTTTGGATATTTGAAACATTTGTTTTCTCATTTGTTCAAAGATGTGGATGTTTCTTCACTACATTGGGACAATTGTCTTTTTTCTAAAATTCATCGTACTCATTATAGTCCAAAACAATATCGTGCATCATCCCCTTTTTACTTAATCCATAGTGATGTTTGGGGTCCTTCACCCATGCCAACAAAAACCGGAAAACGATGGTTTGTTACCTTTATAGATGATCATACCCGTTTATGTTGGACATATTTGATGAGCGCCAAGTCCGAAGTTGAGTCCTTGTTCAAAAATTTTTATCAAATGGTTATGACTCAATTCCATACTACTATTAATATTCTTCGTACTGATAATGGTACTGAATATTATAACCAGTTTTTGGGGAGTTTTTTGAAAGAAAAAGGCATCCTTCACCAGTCAACTTGCCGAACTACACCCCAACAGAATGGCATTGCGGAACGAAAAAATCGCCATCTTCTTGAAGTATCGCGTGCCCTCTGTTTTTCAATGTATGTACCTAAATACTTATGGGGGGAAGCTGTGCTCACAGCATCTTATCTAATTAATAGGTTGCCTACTCGGGTATTAAACTACACTACTCCCTTAGATTGTTTCAAAAAAGTGTACCCCACAGCCCGTATTTTTTCTAATATTCCTCTAAGGGTGTTTGGTTGCACTATATTTGTCCATCTCCCGATTCAGTGTTGATCCAAATTAGATCCTCGGGCTGAAAAGTGTGTTTATAGGGTATGCACCTAATCAAAGAGGTTACAAGTGTTACAATCCACATACTGATAAAACTTATATCACTATGGATGTCACATTTATCGAGTCGCAACCGTTTTTTTCTAACAAATATCTTCAGGGGGAGAATAGCAAAGTTAGTGAAGAGATTAACTCTCCTGTCCTTCCTACTCCTTTGTTTGAATCTTCGAAAACACCTCTGCCGAATCTTGATGTGTCAAGGATAGGAGGAGAAAAAGTTCAAAATCACAATGTGATCAACAAGCTCGAGCTTCAGGTTTATATTAGAAGAAAAACTCTTCAAAAGGTTGCAGATCAGAACTTCGTCTTGGAGCCTCATCCTTCTACAGCCCTGAGAGATGATCTCTTGCCTTCGTCATCAGGTGATCCTAGTAGTACTCATTTTCCCTCCATTCCTGTCTTAAATTCTAATACTAATGCCTCTAATCTTGATATGCCTATAGCTCTTAGAAAAGGAGTAAGATTATGTACTCAGCATCCTATATCAAAACATGTGTCATTCCAAAAGTTGTCTCATCATCATAGAGCATTTGTGTCAAATCTGTCTCACATATTTATTCCTAGAAATATCCATGAAGCTTTGAAGGATCCAAAGTGGAAGATGGCGGTTGAGAATGAAATGCTTGCACTTAAGAAGAATGGCACATGGGAATTGGTTGATGCACCCGAAGGAAAAAAGATTGTTGGCTGTAAATGGGTATTTACTGTAAAATGTAAACCTGATGGGAGTGTTGAGCGATATAAAGCAAGGCTAGTGGCAAAGGGGTTCACTCAGACTTATGGAGTGGACTATCAAGAGACTTTTGCCTCAGTTGCCTAGATAAATTCTGTTCGGATTTTACTATCTTTGGCTGCTGCATTTGATTGGCCCTTACATCAGTTAGACGTGAAGAATGCATTCTTAAATGGTGACTTGGAGGAGGAAGTGTTTATGAGTTTACCACCAGGTTTTGCAGAAATTGAAGGCAAAGTCTGCAGATTAAAAAAGTCGCTGTATGGACTTAAACAATCTCCAAGAGCGTGGTTTGAATGGTTCGGGGAGGTGGTTAAAAGGTTCGGCTATCACCAAAGTCAAGGAGATCACACTCTATTCTATAAACACTCAAAGGAAGGTAAGCGTGCAATTCTAATCGTCTATGTTGATGATATAATATTGACTGGTGATGACAAAGTTGAGTTAGAAAGCTTGCGAGGGAAGCTAGCTGAAGAGTTTGAGGTTAAGAATTTGGGTGTTTTGAAATATTTTCTTGGAATAGAATTTGCGAGATCCAAGAAGGGCATTTTTATAAACCAACGCAAATATGTTCTCGATCTGCTCAAAGAGATAGGTCTATTAGGATGTAAAGCGGCAGAGACCCCCGTGGAACCAAATATGAAGCTTGAACTTGCCAAGACTGAAGAAGTGATAGACCGAGAAAGGTATCAAAGGCTCGTTGGTCGACTTATTTACTTATCTCATACTCGACTTGATATATCGTTTGCTGTAAGTATGGTGAGTCAGTTCATGCACTCACCAGGGCCAAGGCATTTTGAAGCAGTATATAGAATTCTACGCTACTTGAAGGGAAGTCCTGGTAAGGGTCTAATGTTTGAAAAACATGGACATCTGGAAATTGAAGTGTTCACCGATGCAGATTGGGCTGGAAGCAATATGGATAGGAGATCTACTTCAGGCTACTGCACGTTTGTTGGTGGTAATTTAGTCACTTGGAAGAGTAAAAAGCAGAGTGTGGTGGCAAGAAGTAGTGCTGAAGCTGAATTTCGGTCAGTAGCACATGGTGTATGCGAAGTTATGTGGATTAAAGGTATCTTAGATGAACTACAGATCCCAAGTTTCATACCAATGAAAGTGTATTGCGACAATACGGCAGCAATCGGAATTGCTCATAATCCTGTGTTACATGAATGGACAAAGCATGTGGAAGTTGATAAACACTTCATCAAAGAAAAACTTGATAGCGGACTAATTTGTATGCCGTATATTTCAAGTGATAATTAGGCTGCTGACATTCTGACCAAGGGATTACATAAACGGCAATTCGTTCGTCTAGTGAACAAGCTGTCTATGGAAGACATCTTCAAGCCAGCTAGAGGGGGAGTTTTGGAATGTATTAGGAAATCTTCTAGAATTTCTCCCTGATTATATTACGTGATTATATTACGTGATATTATGTGATTTGATTTGATTTTGTTTGCTGTAAATTAGATATTGATAGAGATTAGAGGCTACTTAGGATCTTTACCTAAATAGGTTTCTTACCTAATTTAGGTTCTCTGTTCATATATTTATACTCATTGTAATCACTCTATGAAAAATAAGAAAACAGATTCTTTTCTTCAATAAGGTTGTTGAAAACTAATATGATCAAAAGTAAAAATGTAACACATGCTGCTTACTAAAAAAAAGTCCTCTCATACTATGTGTTCTTATTAGATTATATGTCGATATAGAACATTATAGTTTTGTTTAGGTATATTACAAAATAAAATTTTTAATTTTTTCTAGAAACTTGATGATATAATCCCAGTACTTCTATAAAAACAAAGTAATTCTTTTCCACATCGTAATAAATGCAATAGCAAAAATGATTTGCCTCTACTTTGATATTATTACAATAAAAGATTTATGCATACAGACCAAAAAGATATATTCATATAGAAAGACATCTGTGCAATTCCATATGAAAAAAGATGAACTAATTTGGTGAAGGGAACTAACTTCTACGATGAGACAGATCCTATGGCCTAGGTCTCGCTCTATTCTATTTCAGCAGTTGCTGAAAATCTACAAGAAGAGGCGAGTTTATTCAATGATGAAAGAATTAGCATTGCCTTGCTGCTATCCATTCTTCCATGACAAGAGCCTCGTTAATTTGAATTTATCCTCATGAATAGCCTCACGTAAGTTTTTCCAACTCTCCTAGTCTTGCGCAGCAGAAAGAGTACCATGATGGGTTGGGTGGAAGTCAGTCCTCATTTAGCACTATAGGAAAGATTATGAAAGAGTGAATGAAATGTAGAAAAATAGATCCCCATCCAAGAAGAATTGACTTTGTTTTGGAAGAGAATCATTAGAAAGTTGGATGGGTAAGAATTCCACAGAGAAAGAATCTAAGGACCCGGCAAATTATTTCATCATTTTCCCGATAACTCATTTGCCAGACTAATTCTTTTTTGCTATAGTTTGATAAAATGTACTAATTAAGGTGGAAATAATCATTTTATAGAGATAAAGGCAATTTCTCCAAAAATATGAGTCTTATCTTGTATTAGACAAAATAAGAGAATAGATACATATTACATTTGTTACAATGTGAGGGTTATTATGGTCATTAACATTGATAGGGTTATTATGGTCATTATGTATTATTTAATATAAAAAGTGTGAGACGTGGAAAACCCTAATCAGTTTAACACGTTCACCTGGTTCCTTCTGTCAATTTCTACAACGCACTCTTTTCTTTTCCTATATTAATTTCTACATGGTATCAGAGCCACATCAACAAGCATCACTCAACCCAAGCCGGTGTTGGCCAACCCTCTTGAGTCTAGATTTGATGCCGACGATCATAGTCGGCTCAGATTTGGCCTCGTTGGTTTAGATCTGATGTCGTCCAGCGTCACGCGGTCTTGTCCATCCATTCAAGTTCTGACGCTGGTTGAGATTGCGCCACTCCATCAACTTGTTTGATAGAGATGCTGATCCTGTTCACCACGAAATTGATGTTGGATGAAGTGGTTTTTGGTTGGGCATAATTTATGATTTGGGCGTTGGTCTTGATGAAATAGGATGAGTTGATTGAAGTATTATGGAGATTTGGACTGTTTGAAACAAATCACGGTAGTTTATTGAATTGAATTAGTTGGAGGGATTTGAATTTGATAATTGTGCTGAAAGTTCTTGTGTTATATTGGTACACATCGAATTATGACGGAGAATAGAGGTGTAGTAGCTGAGGTTGTGTCTACATCCTCTAGTTGTTTGACAGAGAAGACGCTAGAAGGTATCACCAATTTCCAACAATGGAAGAAAATCGTATCGTTAGTGTTGACTGGAAGAGAGCAACAGAATCATCTAACCAGTGATAGATCTACCTACGATACAAATTGGGATACTGTGGATGCTAGAATTCTTGGTCCAATGTTGAATTCCATGGAATCTCATATTACGGTTTTGGTTACACATTAATACTGTGAACGATTTGTGGGACTACTTGAATGTCTTTTATTCTAGACAAGATAATCTTTCAAGGATATATGAAGTGTCCTAGGGATTTTATAAGGCTGATAGAAAGGGTCGGCCACTTACTCAATATTTTGCTGATTTCAAACGGATGTATGAGGAGCTTAATTCTCTACTGCTCATTATTTCTAATGTCAAGGAAATGCAGGAGCAACTGGAGCAATTGGCTGTTATGGGTTTTTTGGGAAGATTAGGGCAAGAGTATGATGTTGTTCGTTCTCAAATACTTGGAGGAGATAGGGTGAGTTCACTTAACGAGACATTTGCTCGTGTTCTAAGGGTCTCACGCGAACCACCTAATGATGCATTTTCTATAGGTGAGAACTCAGCCTTAGCAGCCCAAGGAAATCGTGGTGGTAGTCGAGGTCGTGGTGGTGGTCGAAGTGGTGGCGCCAGCCGTAGTTTTGGTAGACGCCAACCACCCTCTGCTAGCAACACTTATAGTGACATAGGGGGTAATAACGGTTTGGTTCGAACTTGTCACTACTATGGTTTACCTGAACATATTCAACGATTCTGTTATAAGCTTCATGGAAGGCCCTCTCAACAAGCTATAGCTAATGTAGCCAATGCAGTAGAGTCTAGTGCCTCTTCACAATCTACTACAGGAGGAAAGTTGATCAGAATGTCAAAGGAGGAAATTGCTAGGTATAATCAACTCTAGATTTCCCAGCCGATTTCACAGTCCTCCTCCACAGCTACTTTTGTTCAGACAGGTAATGCAAAAGCATGTCTTTCTTCTGCCTCTCGCCCCTGGGTCATTGATTCAGGTGCTACCGATCATATGACTGGAGTCTCAGGTATCTTTTCTCACTTTCATGAGTCTATGTCTAATGTTACATTAGCCGATGGTTCTTTATCCACAGTGAAGGGGATAGGCACAGTTCCCCTAACATCCTCCATATCTTTATCTTTAGTTATGTATCTCCCTAGTTTTCTGTTCAACCTTATGTCTGTCAGTCAGTTTACCAAAGCATATGATTGTTCCGTAACTTTCTATCCCGATTTCTGTGTTTTTCAGAACTTAAAGACGAGGAAGACAATTGGTAAAGGACATGTGTCAAGGGGGCTATACTTGCTTGATGATACTACAAGTGTTGTTTGTTCTGCAGCTTCTCCACATCAGATCAACTGTCGTTTGGGCCATCCATCCTTGGAAAGTTTAAAGAAGTTAGATCCCCAGTTTCAGTCTTTATCTAGTCTTGAGTGTGAGTCATGTCAATTTGGGAAATTGCACCGTACTAGTTATCGTCCAAGAGTCAATAAATAGGCCTCTCAGCCGTTTGTGTTAGTTCATTCTGATATATGGGGTCCTTGTCCTACTCTTTCTAAGTTGAGTTTCAAGTACTTCGTTACTTTTGTAGATGACTATTCAAGAGTCACTTGGCTATATCTGATGAAAATTCGTTCTGAGTTATTTTCTATATTTTGTGCATTTGTTAACGAAGTACATACTCAATTTTTAGCTCCTGTTCGTATTCTTCGAACTGATAATGCTAAAGAATATTTTTCTAATCCTTTTTCTGAATTCATGACCCAACGGGGCATCCTTCATCAATCTTCTTGTTCAGATACACCACAGCAAAATGGTGTCGCTGAACAGAAGAACCGTCACTTACTAGAAGCTGCTCAATCATTGATGTTTGAGATGAAGGTAGACAAATCTTTTTGGGCTGATGCTGTCATGACCGCATGCTATCTTATCAATCGCATGCTATCCTCTATTCTTAAGGGTGCGACACCACACTTTCTTTTTCCTTTGGAACCCTTGTTTCATTTACCACCTCGTATATTTGGTTGTGTTTGTTATATCCGTGACCATCGTCCAGGGCTTTCCAAACTAGACCCTCGGTCTCTTAAATGTATTTTTGTAGGGTATTCCTATACGCAAAAGGGATATCGTTGTTACTGTCCTTCTTTGCATAAGTATTTCACCACTACAGATATTTCTTTTTTTGAGTCAACTATTTATTCTGATGAACCAATGGAGCCTCCTACAGTGGATGATGATTCCTTTACATATGTCATTATGAAACCCACTTCGGATTCACCTCCAATCCCTCCACCAGTTTACCATGTATACAGTAGATGTCATCATCAGCATGTGGAGCCCCCTGCAGATGCACCTTCGCCTATTTCGTCTTCTCCGTCTTCTAAGTCTGAGGTAAGCCTATCACATACTGATCTTGATATCCCTATTGCCCATCGCAAAGGGGTTCGCACTTGTACCCAACACCCTATTGCATAGTTTGTCACATATTCTGGTCTGTTTGCTTCCTTTCGAGCCAGTCTAGACACTATTGATAAACATCCTACTCCTAAAACTGTTGCCGAAGCATTATCTAGTTAAGGTTGGAGGACAGCTATGGAGGAGGAACTAATGGCGCTTGACCAAAACAAGACTTGGGATCTTGTTCCTCTACCTAAAGGAAAAACTACTATTGGATGTAAATGGGTGTTCAGTGTTAAGGTTAATCCTGATGGTTCTCTTGCTCGCCTCAAGGCTAGATTGGTTGCTAAAGGTTATGCACAGGTTTATGGAGTTGATTATGGTGATACTTTCTCTCCAGTGGCCAAGATGACCTCTGTTCATCTTTTACTTTCGTTGGCTGCTTCCGCTTGTTGGCCTCTTTTTCAGCTTGATGTTAAAAATGCATTTCTTCATGGTGATTTAAATGAAGAAGTGTATATGGAGCAACCACCTGGGTTTGTTGCTCAGGGGGATTCTGGTCATGTTTGTCGTTTGAAGAAATCTTTATATGGTTTGAAGCAATCTCCTAGAGCCTGGTTTGGGAGGTTTACAGAAGTAGTGCTCCAGTTTGGATTGTTTAATTGTAATGGAGATCATTCTATGTTTTACTGTGTTTCAGGAGCAGGTCGGATATTTCTTGTAGTTTATGTTGGGGATAAGTACACTAATTGTGTCATAAATTGTGTACGACGCTCACTTTGGTGTCAAAAGTTTTCGTCGGATCACTTAAGTACAAAAAATTTGAAAAACGCTCACTTTGGTGCCAACGCCGATCTGATCGGCCGTAAATCCGACGTGGCCTTTTTTTTATTAATTTCTTATACTGATGTGGCTTGCCGGAGAATCTAGTCAACGTGTAAACCACCAAACGATGTCGTTTGGTGTCTTAAACCCCAAGTTGAAACCCTAAATCCCCAAATCGAGAGAGAGAGAGAGGCCATGGCGGCGTTGTCTGCTTCCCCGAAGAACAACACCAGCAGAGAGAGAGAGAAGCCATGGCGGCATTGTCTTCTTCCCCGAAGAACAACACCAGTAGAGAGAGAGAGAAGCCATGGCGGTGTCGTCTTCTTCCCCAAAGAACAACACCAGCAGAGAGAGAGAAGCCATGGCGGTGGCGTGCGGTGTCGTCTTCTTCCCTGAAGAACAACACCAACAGAGAGAGAGAAGCCATGGCGGCGGCGTCTTCTTCCCCGAAGAACAACACCAGTACCAACCACTCTCTGAACAGAGCCCAATCCACCATCTCCATCTGCACCCTCCTTGTTTCCCTCGCACTCCTCGTCTTCTCTCTCTCTCTGCACCTTCAACCCCCCTTCTTCCTCCTCCTCCTCCACCCTCGCCTCCTATTTTCCCATCACTTCTTGGCCGAGCGATGGTGGCCGAGCACGGTGGCCGAGCAAGCTAGGTCGGCGAGGATGAACAAAAAAAAACCCTAATTTCAATCACAAATGAGCTATACGGCGTCGTTTTTCCTAAGCCATCCACATAGGATGCAAAACGACGTTGTTTTCTTAAGTAGGACAGAAAATGACGTCGTTTAAAGGGTTTATCGAATTTTTTTTTTTTAAATATAAAGCCACGTAATCATTTTGGTCGGAATTTCTCGCCGGTGGCATCAAAGTGATCGTTTTTTCTCCAATTTGGCACTTAAGTGATCCAACGGAAACTTTTGGCACTAAAGTGAGCGCCGTACACAACTTATGGCACCATTAGTGTACTTATCCCATTTATGTTGATGATATTATCATAACTAGAGATGATTCTACAGGGATTGATGAATTGAAATTGCATTTACAACAACAGTTTCAAACAAAGGATTTGGGACGAGTTAGATATTTTTTGGGTATCGAAGTGGCACAGGCAAAGAAAGGTATCCATATCTCACAACATAAGTATGTTCTGGATTTGCTTAGAGAGACAGGTATGCTAGGAGCAAAACCCTTAGATACACCCATGGAAGCTGGCTCAAAATTAATGGCAGATGAAGACGAACTATTGAATGATCCAGAACGGTATCGAAGGCTTGTTGGAAAATTGAATTATCTGACTATCACTCGACCCGATATTTCATTTTCTGTGAGTGTTGTGAGTCAATTTATGTCTTCTCCTCGTACCTCTCATTGGGATGCTGTAGTCAGAATTTTGAGATACTTGAAGAAAACTCCAAGTCGTGGTCTTTTCTTCGGTGATCATGGTCACAGAGGAGTGGAAGTATTTTTAGATGCTGATTGGGCTGGGTCTCCTACAGATAGAAGGTCTACATCAGGTTACTGCACTTTTGTGGGAGGAAACCTAGTATCTTGGAAGAGTAAGAAGCAAAATGTTGTGGCTCAATCTAGTGCGGAATCAGAATACAGAGCTATGGCTCAAGTTACTTGTGAATTAATTTGGATACGTCAGCTATTAGTTGAACTTGGATTCGAAGATCCTGCGCCAATGAAGTTGTGGTGTGATAATCAGGCAGCAATCCATATTGCTTCAAATCCAGTATTCCATGAGCGTACCAAGCATATTGAAGTTGATTGTCACTTTATCCAAGAGAAGCTTCAGGCTGGAGTTATTTCTACTAGTCATGTTAAGACCAGTGAACAACTAGCTGATATTTTTACCAAGTCTTTAGGGAGTAGGAAGGTTGAGTATATTTGTAACAAGCTGGGCATGCTTGATATCTATGTTCCAGCTTGAGGGGGAGTGTTACAATGTGAGGGTTATTATGGTCATTAACATTGATAGGTTTATTATGGTCATTAGTATTATTTAATATAAAAAGTGAGGCGTGGAAAACTCTAATCAGTTTAACACGTTCTCCTGGTTCTTCTGTCAATTTCTACAACACTCTCTTTTCTTCTCCTATATTAATTTCTACAACATTGTTAGCAGTGTTAAGACAAACAAAAAATTGACACATGGCATGATATGTGACAGCTCCTTCTATGCATACCTATTACTGGAATACAAAACAATTGGGTTAAATACTATTGTGACAACAAAGCATAAGAACTCTTTATTTATTATCCTAAATTTGATTTGTCACAACAATAAATACATTCAAGAAAATTGAAATAATTTCTTCATATTTGGATCAATTGCAATATATTTTTAACTGACTGTCAACAAAGTAAAATAGAAAAATAGACAGAAAAGATAAATTAGTGGATTAATTTGGAAATGTATAAGAAAAGAAATACATTCATATACTTAAAAGATAGGTTGGACAATGAAATAAAAAAAAAAATCAATTTGTGTCTATTTGGATTAAAAAAATAAAGAGGAAAACAAAATGAGGAAAAAAATAGTGGAAAATCTTATGTTAATCGAGAAAAGAAGAAAAGAAACAAGGAAATGGAAAAAGAAAAACAGAACCAAAAAAAAAAAAAAAAAAAAAGAAAGAAAGAAAGAACGAGTCCAGAAAACTCCATCAACAAAAAACAAAAGTTGACCTGGAGGCGCAAGATTCGAACCTGCCACTTCCAGGTTAGAAACTACTTTTTGAAAGCTTCCACTCATAATGAGAGTGTTCATTTTGAGTGTAAGTTTTTTGAGCCGTGTTACTTGTACATTTTGACCCTCCCTAATATATTGCTTACTTTTACCAAAAAAAAAATATATATATATATATATATATATATAAACGATCGATAAGACTAGATGGGCCAACCATGAAAAGACACGTGGTGCATCGTGGTAGATGCTAGAGAGCTTCCCTCTTGATACACCAATTAGTGTATTCTAAGATATGAACACAATTTCACATGCTATTTACTATTATTAAACAAGACCGCCCTTGGAGATAATCCTTCCATTTACTAATAAGCTACAAGGGTATAATGTTGCATTTAGACTCAAGTTGGTAATGTATAATTAAATGTGAATTATTAAAATGAATGCCAGGTGGTAGAACAGTGTCCAAACTTGAACAGTACCAGGTTTGGCCATTAAGCAGATATTAGATCCTTTGGTGGTTAAACTGTGATCTCAAGTTCTGACAGTTCTCATCTTAACTGCTATCGACCGAATTCGGAATAAATTAACCAGATCTAAACAGTCAGTACTATTCCCCTCTACCATATTAAGAATGGTAAGCTCCATTTCGTTTCTCTTGTGGCCTTTCTTAACAAGTGCTGTTACTTTATTAGAGACAAACGGGTGCAATGGAATCCAAGAATACAGGACGTATACAAAAGATAATGCAGATACAAATAAAGGAAACAGAGAAGAAGCTAAAGAAACTTAAAGAATGGCACAAGCCCGGTAAAAGAACTTTTCTCTCTATTACTTTGAGTAAAAGAATAGTCTATAGCAACTTGTAAATGGAGAGGCTTGACTAATATACTGGTCCTCTGCTGTTTTCCTCTTTCAAATTTTGAGGTTTCTCAGGCTAGACGCATTACAAACTAAATTATTTTGCAGCAGGGGGGCATTCTCAGCAAAACGATGAGAGTCAATGATAGAACCTTCACTTTGCAAGTGCAAAGTGCGTCATTTTGCAGTAGAGGTTCCTCTACACTATAAAACAGTTCAATTCAAATCAATACAATCAGAAGATCCAAAGAACACATGCTATCAGAAGACATACAACTTGCAGGTACCATGAAGGAAAATGCTGTTCTACTTTTATTGAACAGAAGTCTAAGATAAAGGACAAACTAACCCATCCAAACCCAGCTTCAAGTGATGGACTAGCAAAGATACGTGGTCAGTAACCTGATAATAACAGAAAACAGTTGCAGATAAGAGTCCAACACATTAATTAACTCAAGCAATGCATTTATGAAAAATATAGAGAACAAATATATCACTAAAAGCAACAACAAGAAATATGCAGATATTACTGCGTGCACAAAGTGACATCTATATTATTCAAGTGTCCCCCCCCTGCGGAAAAAAAAAAAAAACTGTCCTTTTACCACTCTTTGTATGAATATGATATTCTGGTATCCCAATACAACTGTGCCAATAGACTAGTTCACACCATTGTACAAGGTTAACTCTAAGAAACTGAGTTGGACTACCTGGACTCGAGGGATTAATATGGTTAGAGTTTTTATGGCAGCGCTTCTTTTGTCCACTGGAGCATTTTCTTTGAGCAATTGGATGAGTGCTGGAAGAAGAAGATGCATGTGTTCACATAAGGTCCCTGCATTTGTTTAACAGAAATGAGTGTCCCTGTATGAGAGAGATTGATCTAGAAAATTACAATGTGGAAAGATTCTTCACTCTGGAGTCAATTAAGTGGATACTTGCTATTGCTCTTAAGTTCCTGCAGGAGCAATCCTACTATCCTGGAGTTGCAATTAGTAGAGGACTTAAAATTTTAAATTATATCAACACAATATAATGCAATTCTACTCTCCCTAGGTCATTCCTCTTCATTATGCAAGCAATCGGATTCTCTTCAATCTGTCCATGCTTCCTTTTCATTTACACATCCTTGGTCATTGACAAGATGAACTTTCTAGATAATCTGATTATACAGCAATTGCGAAAATGAAACAGAAATGATGAGATAAATGATAGAAAAGAATGCGCAAAGACTGCTATTCAGTTCTCTTCAACCTCGACCAGAAAAAAAGGAAAAAAAAAAAAAGACCTTCTATTCACAACCCAGACTTAAACATCAGAAGAGAAAAGTACAATACGAACCACCAAAGGTCTCGAGAGTATGAAGGATATCAGGCACATATGTGTAGTCATTGCACCGAACCGCATCGCCAAGAATTTGAATACAATACGGCAGTATTTCAGGAATATATGTTCTGAATTCATCACCGAGGGCCAAGCAAAGCTGTTCAACCAGGTGCAGAACCTAAGAATAGTTTGGCTGGAAATTAGTTCCCACAAATGATGTGCGGAAGTGAGATAGAGAGAGGGAGTGTGTGTGTTGTGGGGGGAGGGGGGTGCACACAGAGAGAGAGACAGAGAGAGAGAAAGGCTCACTGGAAAGCCACGTGGAGGACGTCTCACAGCTGGAAAGCTCAGAGATGACCACAGTTCAGAAATTAATGAAAGCAATTCTTGCCGATATTTACTAATGTGCTGCATAAGCCACATAAAAATCCCCATAAAACCTCCATGTGAACTCAATAAAATGACCATGCATCAAATCTTTTCACTCACACCACACCTGACGAACAATGGATACAAGAGTTCCAAGCTTCCAAGCTATAAGGTCCTTCAGTGTATCGTCACATTTATGGAAAATGTGAAAGAGATCGGGTAAAACCTACAGTCACAAAGGTCACTCAAAATCAACCATTTGAAGTACAGTGAAATTCACTTCGTCCATCTTCATCATCCCTCCCCCTGGTTAACTTACCTTTGGCAAGAATGGAATGCAGCGAAGTCCAGTTGACTAATCTTGCAAGAAAGAGAAGCTAATTAAATTCAAAGAGAGAAGGATAAGTATATGAATCAATTGAAGGTCAACCAATATGTTGTAGAAGTTACCTTAAACAGGGAAATTAGCGCACTAACCACTTCACGGTGGTATCTATCAAGACAAGGATCCTTAAGAATTCGCATGAGAGAATTTATGACTACCTGGTCATTGACAAAGAAGATTAAAAAGAAAATTGTAAATGCACCAACAGTTTAAAGCTGCGTTGGACATCATACCAGATAGCTGACTGGTTGCTGTTTAACCAGCTGAACCGATCAAAGCACCAAATTCGACATTAAGCAAGTTCATTAAGCAAAATAGTTCACAAGTCAAGTTGGTAGAGGTGTTCAATACTCCTTAGAGTGAGTGTTCAATCAAGCGAACTGTGTAAATGGTAAATGTTTTTCAAAAGGTAAAGCTTAGTTTCCTTGAATTAATTTTATGCTGTTAAATTAAGAAGGAAAGCTTGGTCCGGCTAGTTTGGCATGAGTGTCTAATCGAAGGGGTTATGGGTTAACCTCCTCATCTGTCAGCCCTCCTATAATTTACAAAATGCCAAGACTGGTCAAACTGGTTCACAATTTGCACCAGTTGAACAAGGGCAAAGCTGGCCCGCAGATAATACTGAACTGAACTAGATGAGCGACCACTATCCATTGAAACGGTTGCTCCAGTCTGTTTTATATAAAATAAAATGCACAGATGGGTACATGAAGTTTGCATCAGGATTAAAAATCAGCAAAATTTCTAATCCACATAATAAAAAATTTTGATACTTGACACAATGAAAACATGACTTTTTCTCAGGTCAATATCCTACCATGGAACAATAGGTCTCGCATGTAGCAAAAGATGGACAATTATCCATCATTACTTCATCCAGATGCTGAATATGGTGGCCCGAATAACCAGCTGCAGGAGCCGCTTCTTCATGAGAACCAGGCAAAATCAGTTGATTCCGCTTATGCATAAGAGGATCCAAAGCACCCATTATACCAAGAGCCTGATAAAAGCAAATAAATAAAGCAAGCGAATTGATACTTATCAGACACAGTGGTATAGTCAGCCAAAAATGCACCAGCAAGTTTATAAATAGCTACCTTCAGTACTTCACGCCTAGTAGACCACGCCAACTCACCATGCAGCAACTTAAGGAGCGAGCCAAGCAGTGAAGGATACTCATTGTAAGGCATTACCACGTACCTGCAATATCAATTAGCACAATATTCTTGATATTTTACGTTCACCATTTCCAATTCTTGAAATAGAAACTTAGTCTCTTCAGAAGCAGCCACAAAATTCTCATATGGAAAAACTGAACAAGAGGAGGAGCAAACATCAGCACAAGGAAGCTGCAACAGATTCTACTATACCAACCATGGTTGTGAAATTGTGACTCTTGAGCGAATAATTTTACAATCCAAAAATCAATAACAGCTCCATTCATGCCAATCAGAAGTTGCTAGATTATCAAAGTTCATGAATTTTAACTTTGCTATTGTGTAAGCCTTAAATTCAATTTGCCAGAAATACACAACTATTCCGTTCCAAGGTACGATAGAAACTAAGCAAGAATTCAGATAATTATATTTAAACCAAGATATGGTCACGATTCACCAATTAGTATTATAAGCCTATTAAAGTGCTATTCCCCATCAGTCAAGTACAGGTTTCAATGGGTTTATATAACATGTAATTCTTTCTCAACTTAATGGCTTAAGCTTTTGCATTGGACTTTTTTATATTAGTGCAAGGTTCCACATCCTTTGTACTAATTTAAGCTGATTTCATGTGAATCCCCATTCTTTAGTTCTATGTGCATTTGCTAATGGCGAATGAAGTAGAACCAGAATGAAGGGGCAATGATCTGCCCACACACATTGGTAGTAGGAGAGACAGCCACTTGGGGCCTATCCATTCCATACCCAGACGCAGCTCAGAATGCTACAATCAGTATAGTTAACTGCTGATGCTACTTCCTTAGTGAAGTATCCCATTCCGACATCTGAAGAGTTTGTTTGCTGATCACAGTTTAAGCATTGCACCTCATAACTTTCTCATATAATATTTTCCTATTGCTTTTGAAAATCACTGAACACCAGAGTTTTCTAAAAAAATATTAACAATACAAGAAATTTAGATCCAACTTTAACAGCCAGGAATAACAAAAGAAAACAGAATCAAAATGCATCTATCATTCATCATTGCTTTTTGACATATGGTGAGCAACAGAAGGAATCATGCACAAAATATTAAAGAACAATAGAAACTGCAGAACATAAGAAACATTCGACATACCCAGTGCCCTGTACAACCTGACTGAGAGTTGACACTGCCACTTCCCTTTTCACCACTGCAGCTCCGTCCAATATAAAATTCACAATCAAAGGCATCAGATCGGGGAGATATTGCCGCATTGCAAAACCACCCTGAACAAACAAAACAGCCATGATTTTTCATTTTCCTGAAAAAAACATAATTGCTTGTAGTAGTGGTGATAGTGGCAAAAAAAGGTCATAATGATAATGTGCTACAACAAAATAAAGATGAAAATGTAAAAGAACTGCGGATCAATGATTATTTATTTTCTTGATAAAAAACAAAATTGCTAGCGGTAGAGGTGATAGTGGCAAAAAAACAGGTCGTAATGATACTGCACTTCAACAAAATAAAGATGAAAACGTAAAAGAGCTGTGGGTCAGGCTGTGATTTTTTTCATCCATTTAAGAGCTTCATTTTAAACGTCTCTAGTGTGTGCTGGATTATGCCAAGAAAAGTTTTTCATCTGCCTCAGAGCTGGACCTCATCATTTGGATCTCATCTTCCTCAAAGATCTTGGGACTGTCACTCCCTTGTGCCTTAGCATTTGGAGAAAACGCAATAGAAGATTGTTCAAGGGATCCAATGAACCATATTTCACTTGTTTTGCTATTTTTAAGGATCCATACCTCATCTCAATTATTGTTGCCATTGTTTGCTTTTAGTTTTGTCGTTCCTTTCTCTCTGTTATTGTAAATTTCTGATGTACTCTGATCAGGTTCTCTTTCAATAAATAACCATAATTTCTCACTATAGAAAAAGGGAGGTTCCAAGAAAAAGGAAATTAGAATCCCTCCATAATGTATCATGACAATCTCTTGCATATGGGCCAGACAAACTTGGGAGAGACCAACCTCATAGTTGAGAAATCCAATCATAAGAGGAAAAGCCTTTTGCAAAGTAGGAAGAGGAAACAATACTACTACCTAAACCAAAAAATGACACCTCAAAAGCATCTAGCAAGAGATTTCATTCAACCGAGACAAAAATTATTCCATCTTCAGATCTGGCCAGATAGGAAATGGTAGAGGTAGAAAAAAAACAGTAGAGATGCATATCCAGCTAATGATAATAACAAATGGTTGTACCCAATCCTAGGACCTTAGCATCGAATGATCTTAACTAGGGTCTTGATTTGATAGATTTTCTCTAGGATTTCAATCCCATATGACAAAATCTTCAAATGAATACAAACATCAATCTTGACAATTCAATTTTGATGTAAACTTATATTAGTTTTGAGAATGAAATCTTAGATTGCATAAAAATAGACTTGAACTGAAAATTTGAAAAACCTTAAGAAAATATTACAAAAATCAAAATAAATAAAGTAAATTAAACTCACCACTCTAGCAAGATCCCCTACAGTTATAAGAACTCTGCTTAAAATGCCTGTATTAGCATTGCCCTTAGAGACCTCCACAAGACTTGCAACAAGTGCCTGGAAATGTTAGAATTCTCTAACTTAAAAGAGGCAAACAAATGTTGTAGATAGCTACAATGCTGAAATTATCAGTTAACCTTGTGAATTGGAACCATATATAGGCATATGAGCTGCTCGCAATTTCGAATCAAGACACCAAGTAACTGCGCGCTTTCCTTTCTGCATTTGCTATCTGCACTGCTGACAGAGAAAGGGCATCTTAGCCAATATCTTGCCCTAAAGCACCAATCTTCTAATTTTAAATCCATAAAAACTTGTGATGAAATGTGTAGTTTCCACAACCTACAGACTGACTAGTTCTATACATTACTCATGCTATGCATGTTGAATATTAAAAAGAAAAAAAATAAAATAAAGACCGTTAGAAATCACCTTTGCTCAATATATGTCAGCAAATTTATGAGTTGGCGACGAAAAGCCGGAAGAACATATGCAGGGTTTTTCTCTGATAATCTCCCCACCACTGTGATAGCATATTCCCGAACATGCAAATCCTTTCAAAAGGTGTTCAGTATATCAGTGAAAGGTAATGAGTACAATTTGACGACAACAAAAGGGGCCCAAAATGAAACAAAAGCTAAGAAGGATGGCCTAGAGGAGTCAGTGAGAAAAATTTGTGAAACCCTTCCAAGTATAACCCAAAATTTCCAATCAAGATTGAAAGAGTATAGTAAGATCTACATCGTCAACCAGTAATTTCTTTAGTTGGCAAGAGCAGCATCACTTGAGTTGTACAAACAGTGAAGCAGCTGTATTTATCAGAGAAAACTTCGGTGCCACAACATAAAAATAATGTGAAGACACCTGGATCATTCACATTCTGCATCATAGTCAATGGTATTGATTTGACAACCTCAAATGATACTTACCCCCACATGGGTCATATACAATACTACGTACGTGATATCTTGAGGTTTATAACCTTTCCTCTTCCATGAAGATTCAAAATCTGGACCTTAAAGAAGATCTTTCTCACGTTCTCAAAAGAAGTATATCAAAGCCTGACAAGGGGTTGAGGATAGGACAATGATCATGGATTCAGAGTCACTGAAAACAATTAATTTATTGCACCCACAGAGAATTTGGGAGCTTATGCGTGCCCACATGGATATACGCATGCATGCATGTCTGACGAGTGTGCACATGCGTACATGCTTTGTGTAACACATCACCTTTTTCCGGATTCTCAAGGGCTTTCAGAACGAAATTAAAACTTCACGGAATAAGAGAAAGTACCTCGTCATTTAAAGCAGCAAAAAGTGCACTTAGACTATCTGCCTGTGCTAAAAACTCATCAAGTCCTCTATCCATCAACATGCAAAAGATGGACCTACGAACAGTTACATGAGCATCTGTAACAGCAGCAATGAGGAGTTTCTCAACAAGCTGCAATAAGCAAAGTAGTCATTTTAGTAGGTCAATGCAAGACAAGTTCCATCATCAGCCATCTTGAGATTACTCAGTATCCACGTCCCAAATAATGGTTATTAAGACAAGAGGAAGGGAAAAAGCATAATATTCTGTCTAATAATAGTACCAGACATCAAAATCATCTACAGAAACTTTTGGTAACCCTGAGCTACTCCTTGTTTTCATCACTGGGAAGGCCATCAGTGCAATGAGTTTGTTTACTTGGAACAGTTAAATAAACTTTCACAGCCTGAAATCACTGCACGTAATTGCTAACATTCGGGTCACACATAGAAACCTCAATACTGAATGATGGAGGTAGCTTGGAATCCATGGTAATCTGGTGTCCATAAACTTGGTTCCTTTTGCTTTTGGTTTTTTGTTTTTTGTTTTTTTTGGCAAATGCACTGGTCCTCTCGTTTAACTTTTACCTAATGCCTCTAAAATAGTGTTTAATGTAAAGTATCAATTTTTACATTTGCTTTTTCAAAGATGCTACTATGAGAAATGTAGGTGCCCAAGTTCACCCCTAATGTACATAAGCTGCATGTGTACAATTTGCATTTAATTGAGAAAAGAAGAGCAACGACCAACAATGACAAGAACTCACCCCCTCAATTAGTTGCCTTTGTTTTCTTCCAATTTGACTTGATTTAGCCTGACCAAATTGCATCAATGTCACATTGGAGAGAGAACTCAAAACCATTTTGCAACAGCAAAGGGCAGCGGCTTTTCGTGTTTCTATATCTCTATCATCCAAGTAAATGACGACTGATTCTTCGGCAAACTCAAGGAGTTCTTTACCCTACAAAATGATTAATCAGCACCATGATAGGTACAATACAAATCCTTTAAATACCTCAGTCAATCCAGTACCTTAAAATTGAAATGAGCCAGAGTTTGCAAAGCAAGTTGCACAAGGGTTGAACCATTAATCTCCAAGATTTGCTTTGAAGTATTCACCATACTCCATCGAACCAAGGCAATAGCCTGCTTTTCTGGAGGAGGATGTGTCTTGGAAAGAACACTTGAAAAGCAACTGAGCAACCAAGTTTGTATCGGAGGTAGCAGAGATGGAATACTGAATCACGTTCAAAAAGAAAATCAAATTCTTTATCATTATTCATCTATACATTACGAATGTCCAGGAATAGAGAATTAATACAGTATTGTACCTAGTTGTTATTTTTTCAAGAGCCTCAACAAGTGTTGGAGAAATTCCAGCTGAAAACATAACATCCAAAATTCCTTGAATGTGAGGTTCCATCACTGGCCCCATGGCTTTCGCAATGCTTCCAACGCAGGCCAAAGCCTCGAGTGAAGGCCTACCTTTACGTGGCGCAATCTATGGACCAGAACAACGCCATATATTAGGATACTATCCAGAGGAAAAGTTATATGAAGCTCCCTCACTAGGAACACAGTCGTCAGAGCCAATAAATATGCAAGTCCTTTTAACACATCAATGACTCCAACTTTGTAGACAACATCCACTCATCCTTCCAAGCTGATAGACAGGGAGCACATTATATCATCTACTATGTCTATCATGGCATGATCACAGTCGCTAGACTAAACAAAATTACTGCAGCTGGAATCTTCAATTTATAAGCAACTGTAATAAAATTAAGCGGCAGAGTTACATACTGCATCACATATGTGAGACATGATAGTTGGCAGATATTCGATAAGTTTCCCATCTAAAGCACCTGCCATTTCCCCAAGGGCTATGAACCCACAAGCTCGTTCAGCAGGTGACTGTAGAACTGCAAATATATGCTTCATGCATATCTGTAGAAAATTTGTTTGCACAGCCATATTAGAGCTAGAAAAGAGCCCACATAGGGAAAAGTCCATTTATATATTCCCACCGACTGGCATAAAACAAACAACAAAAGAGATGCTCACGAACCGTTAAGTACTGTGCAACAAATCGATCACGAAAGAAATGAGCAATCCGAGGTAATAATAATGTTATGCTGCGGCGAACAAGAAGATCCCTATATTTTAGATATCTAAGAACCGTTTCAGCAACATCTTTATTCCTCGACATCATGAATTCACCTGTGTTCCTGCATTAAGAGGTAATATTAAAAAGAGACTTTTTCCACTAGAAAAAACTAATGGATGCCCCAGATGACATTTTTGTCCTGTATATGATACAAACCTCAAAAGTTCTCCTACAGCAAGCAATGAACCATGTATGCTATGAACGGGAGCATTTCTACCCAAGCCATCTTGCGTGGCCTCAAACATGTGATAGTACCTGTCAAATATGACAGCTACATAAGTTATATCTGGGTCGAAGCTTATAGAGGACACGGAATAAAGCATCAAATGACTTTAGGAAAGAACAAAATGAATATGAGCACACAGTGCATGATTTTTTCAAGCTAAGGAATCACAGATCCTCTATTATGGGGTTTGGCCTGCCGCAAAGCAACGAAATATCAGCCTAATTGCTAGGTTAGTGCGTCATCAGCCAAGATGGAGCATTAGGCTTCTACTGCATCTAAATGGTTTTGATTTGATGGTCAATACAATTCCATAAGTTAGACCTTCAATATCAACAAGACTTCACTCTGCTTAATAGAGAAAATGTTGGTTAGGTGGCCAGTTGGAATGCAAGAATACTAAATCTCATTAAAGTTGAGAAGTCTCCTTTAGTACAGGTAAGTGATCTTGACAGCAAGAAATGAACAAATTCTACTCATTATCTACAAAGAAAGAGAGAGGTCAACAATAATTATTATAATTACAATAATGAGTGCTATAACAATATCAACGGCAGAAAATGATGCTGGACGTCAAAGGCAGACAATTCAGTTAGTCTCTCAAATGTAATATAAGAAATAATGCGAAAAGTTAGCAAATTTTTGAACTTTATGCCTTTCACCTTGGAAATGATCAACTGCTTAAAAAAAACAGTTCTGAAGTGCTCTATGCTAACTGATTCTATGTATGACAAGAACCACATCACATGCTTCTGTGCACTAAAGACAATGTGCATAATATCAGATGCCAGAACTAACCATTGCATGCGGCAACGTGTTTCCCGCTTCTCAATAACACAAAGGCAAGCACGTAATGCCTCGACAGCGTGCTCTCGTATGTTCTCCTCTGGATCCCTCAAAGCAAACCAGATGGAAGTGACAAATTTTGGTACAGAGACATAGAAAACAGTTGATGCATTCTCAGCCATTTCCTAAATCAGTCCAGAGAGCAAAAATATACACCATTAGAGCCAATGAATGGAGGCTAGCAGTAAAGTGCAATAGATAAGCATGTAATCCCTCAACAATTAGGATCCCTTCACAATGAAATCTTGATGAATCTGAATTCTCTATCCTCTCTTTGAGATTAGTATGGAAGCAACGTCCCTTCGGAAAATAACTTAGTAAAAAATGCTTACTTTCAAGATCAGAACAGCAGCAAGGCGATGATGCTCCACTCTCTCTCCACAAAGCCAATCTAGAGCTATTACTAACTGCAGAAATAAAGAGGACCATGTTACAGTGTTAAAAAAGCATACAACTGACTGATAAGAAAAGTGACATACCTGGTGTTCGATCTCATTATTCATCATCACTCCACCAGCCCTGGCTAGATGGCCCAGAACATTACTAGCGAGGACCAAAATTCTCTCATCGTGGTTCAACTCTAACACCATTCGCAAGTAATTTGAGAATCTCAAAACCATGGAAGCATTCTCACTAACAGCCACATCTATAAGCTCATCAATGACTCTCAGAGCACCCGGGTTCTTGTAAGGATCATCGCTTTCTAGAAGAGCTGATACCCGATCACCTAACTGATCCATTAGACAGGCAAAAGCTCCGCCACTAGGCCCTCCAGTTTCTTTCTCGACGTACTTTCTTAAAGCTAATCACGCCCCCTCCTATTGAATTGCAGTTTCAAAGCAAAGAAAGAGTAAGAGGAGTGATGACTAGAAATGCATTAAGAGGAGCAACATAGTACCAGAAAATGACATAAGAATATTATATCTCGACTCTCAAACATAAAAATATGAGCTTGAAAGTGCTTTTTTGCCTTGAAACCAATTCAAACACTCATTTTCATATTCAAGTACCATCAATCACAATTACAGCATCATTTCTTAAGGAACTAAGAAGCACTCGAAAGCCCATCACTTCATATATCCAACTAGTGCCAAAAGTCCTTCACACAGCAATCAGAACGAAGGAATGTCAACAACTTTCTCTCTTTTTTACCAGTAGCGCGGAAGCCACTGTGCTTAGGGCCCCTCCTCCTACCCTACACCTTTCCTTTACTTCCTGGAGAAAGGGCTAAAGCCACCGTGGGGGCTGGTGGCCTGTCACCCTTCCCACCACAGTGGCCTGCCGCTCCGTGCTTAATATTATTTCCAGCAAATTTACACCAAGTTCTCAAAATTCATGTACCCCCTGCCAGCATGTTGCAGAATTATCTTCACCCGCCAACCTCCATGCTTCCCAAAAACTTGGGAAGGAGAAAGCTTTGGAGGCTACAGGGTGACCGTGGCAAGACACACGGGGTGCAACAAGTCAATAAAAATACGAACTTCAACAGACCCTTTTGCGGAACGACATGATCAGTCGGTCGCGCCATGGCCGGGCGTGTGGCCCGCACACGCCTCCTTTCCGGGGGGGACACAGGGATGGATACGAGGTTAGCACCGAGGGGGAAAGAGTCAATACCCCGGAGGCGAACAGGTCGGGAAGTATGCCACCGCCGGCAGCGGTGGAGCAGGAGAGCGATGAGGGAGGCGCAGCGACGGCGTCCCGGCGGCGTTGGTGTGCGCTCCTACCGAAATTCTCAACTCTTAGCAGACAAGATTTTGACCCTCGTATCGTATCGACACATGTCTTGTACTTGCTGTCAGAGCGCTGACTTGACAGACGATAAGGAGCAAGTCATACTTTATGTTTTGTTTGTGGTCCTACCATCCGAGAAAATATTGATTGGTCCGGGAGTGCCATGTCAACGTGGTCCCCGACCACTCACGCGACGCCACATAAAAGTGTGGGCCCACTTAATTCTTCTATTTTCTTCCCTTCTCTCCTCCTTCTCTCTGGTCTGACGCTTCCCAACCACCCAATATTTTCTCCTACATCCTCGGGGGAGAAACTTCTCTTTTCTTTCTTCGTTAATAAACCCCACTTTCCACCAATTATTTATTTTAAGGATTACCACCGAGAAAACTCTCGTACCTATGTAATAAATTTATTTTCATCATCATAAACTTCAAATTCATATATTTATGACAAATTTATTTTTATTAATTTTTGTTAAATTAAATAAATACTACAAAAAGCCATAATTTATTATATAAATTAAGGCACCCGTCAATTGCCTTGTATCATCAAATTTAATAATTTAATAGTAAAATTTAATGAAACTACTTAAGAATAAATATGTCATAGATATATTGGTTTGAGATTTTTTGTGGTAAAAACATTCTATATAAAATTTATCGATTTTATCTTATCTATTTATTGCTTAACCTACCTAACTCTTTTGTATAAGATTCAAGACTGTGATCTACTATTTATTATTTTTCTCTTGTGCGTAGGCAACAATCGATGAATTGCTACCCTTATCCAGCCCATTCACATACCTTATTTTTAAGATTCTAACTGGAAAAAAATAAAGAAAAAAATCAAAAAATTGTAAAAACAAAATGTTTAAGTCCACAGCCGCGTGTCATGTAAGACCGCTGCCATCTACCCTAAATTGGTGAAAATATTTAGGATTGAATCAGTCCAAAATAAATGTTTATAATTAAATTTAAATTAATAGAATAGATTTATGATTTTTTTTAATACTTTTCCCATTCTTCTAATAACTTTTAACCATTGAAATCATCATTAAGGGATCACACATAAGATATGGGCACATAGTTCAAGGAACGTCTAGCTTCGCCGTCCAAAATTAGCAGTATGCCCTAATTAACACGCCATATATCCTATGTAGAAAAAGGAGATGCTGCAATACGGAGTATCAAAACTAAAAAAACAAGCTTGATCGAAAGCAAAACACACCTTAATAAAAACGCAGAAACCATGCCCTATTCAAACTCCATCATGCACCTCAAATAAAGATTGGTTTGGTAAGGAAGCGTCACCTGCGGTCATGGAGATATAAATTTTGTAGCAGACTCTCAGTCATTTAATTTCGAAATAATATTGAAGAGTGCGAGAAGGAAAACGCAATGAAAAAGGAAAGGCGGCGCTGCTTATATTGCCTTGCCTATTACTTCATTAGTCCAGGAAGAAAAGGGATTAGAGAAAATCATGTTAGACGTCCCGATTTGCGACGTTTTTGGAAATATGACTTAATCTTTTATATTGCAAAATCTAATCTGAGGGTCAACGTGAAAGCATTAGAAATCGGAATGTCTTGTTTCTACACATACATACATATATATGGAAAAAGCCAACAAAAATTGCAAATTTATACCCAATACGAAACATTTACTTCGAATTTTCTTTTTTTTTGCGACATAAAAAACTCAAAACTTATACGCGTCTGATACATTTATTCTCCATCATAAGTCTGTCAATGAACACCATTAAAAGTCTACCTATATAAATGTCATAAGGTAAACGATATTGATATGGCATCCAAAAATCACTCTACAAAAACTTAGACAAATAGTAAATATATTATATAAGTACAAGTTTTTTGAAGTTTTTTTTATGATAAAATAAATTAATGATAAATGTGTTACAATAAGTACAGTTTGAATTTTTTTTTTCTTTGTTAGCCTTTTGATCTTCCAAAATCTCATGATGCAAGTAAATGTGCAGCTCAGCGGATCCGGAGCCCCGACCCGGGCCATATCGGGATCCGGCCCGGGTTTAAGCGGCACCAACCGTACCGACCAAAGCTTGCATTTCACTCCAACCGGTTCGGGCCAAAACCCGCCGCCCCGAATTCCCTTCATCTTTCCTCGTCTTCTCACCGTCGCCACCGTCGTCGTCGTCGTCCGCGCTCGCCGGCGCAACGCCGGATCTCTCCGCCGCCGCTTCCCGTCGGCCTTCGAGCGCCGGGATCGATCCCCGCGGAGTCCTTCGCCGTCGCGTCGGTCTCCATCTCAGGTAAAGTTGAATTTTCGCTGCCGTACGGGCCGGGACTGTAGGCGGCTCCCGCATCGTGGCGAGATCGGTCCTGTCGCTACCTCCAATGGCGATGGTGGTGTTGATGGGATTCTTTGGTTGCGGCTTGTGCAGATAATTCGACGAACTCGACGTTCTGGGCAGTCGCGGTCGAGCATTGGGTCGAGAGAAGAAGCATGGTATGGTGATGAGAACCTCGTTTTTTACTTATGTTTCCAGTCGAGGACATTTCGGGGGCGCATTTATCGCGATTTGCTCTCGTATGTCGAAGCTGTGGAGGTTGTTCTTAGGAAATTTGGGGGAGATAGAGAATGATAAGCTAGTAGAGGAGGGAAGAAGAGAAATGCATTACCTCAAGATAAAACCTTATGGGGACATGAGATCTGTTTCCATGTTTTGAGCAGCAACCACCAGAACAATGTAACGGGGGGGGGGGGGGCACGGGGAAAGCAGATGATTCTGAGGCTAGAAATGGGCAGTTGCTCATCTTCTCCATATGTAGATTGAAATGATATCTACACCGGAGTGAAATTGCGGTTGTTTCCGCTCTTCATCTCCAGTGAAAGGTGATGAGGCCTGAGTCTTGCAAAAGAAAGGGCCTTGTGACTTCCTTCACCTTGGGTATAATTTAGAGATGCCCCTGTAAAGGACAAGAAAGAAACTAGACAACGCAGATTGATCTAGATATGACCAGAGTGAGACCTGGTGCTGGCAGTGCAGGTGCTTTGAACCAATGTGCTGTTCGTGTAATTTTGCTAAGACGAGCAAAGTTGCAATCATCCATTTATATTGCTTTTTACATTGCTTCGGTTGTGTTCCTGCAATTTTAGGATAGATAGTGTCTTCTTCCGATTATGCTTAGAACTTGCTATTGGGGCAGGTTTACCATTCAAGTTTTTTGGATGAAGAAGGGATTACTAGGGCATGTGGGTGTCCATTGCTTCCCTTAAAAAGCCATATAAAGGGCCCAGCTCCAACTTCTGAGCAAGGTAGTAGTGGATTTCATCAGGAATTTTGAAATATATTTGATTCTGTGTGCTTGGTTTCTGATGCATGCCTCCTGCAGATAGAACCGATATTGTTGATGAAGCAATCACATTCTTCCGGGCCAATGTCTTCTTTAGGAACTTCGATATAAAGAGTGCTGCGGATAAGCTCCTCATTTATTTGACATTCTACATCAATGTGGCACTAAAGAGGCTAGAGGGCTGCAGAACTTTGGCTGAAGGGACCAAAGCTATCATTAACTTGGGTCTGGAGAAGGTCCCTGTGCCTGGAGAATCTGGTTATCCCTTTCCAGGCCTTTTCCCCTTGCCTCAGTCTCCAAAGGAAGCAGGCAAGTGCTCTTGTTGTATAAAGCTGATAAAATCTTGCATACGTGAATTGTCGTCATTTTTGTCAATATGCATATTTATCTTATACTTGTCCTTCCACTTGATCAATTGATTGGAATAAGTTAAGCATCTCAATTGGTCGTCGTTCATTTGTGCATTCTTCTTTTTTGCCTCCCTCAGTCAATTGGTTTAGAAGCGGTTTAATTTGATTGAACTATTCTAAATGTGCGTATCTGCAGCATATTCTGGTGGTATCTGACTGGGTATTCAATTTAGCGAGATATTGCTTTGGATGACAATGTTAACAGAGGGAAACATGTTTGTTCTTGAATGAACTCAATCTTGGTGTGCAAATTATTAAGTTAAAGTTGGGAAGTAGCATTAGTCTCCTACTAATGTCTCTACACAGTAACATTTTAGCTCTCTAGATGTACGGTTCAGTTTTCCTTATCCATCTAGGAATTTCAAACTAACCTTTTGCCAATGCAAGTGATTGACCTAGGATGGACGGGTGGTATTTAAAGTTGTCCTAGTTACATATGCATTCACTGCAGTGCTTGCATGTGCTGGTGGTCTTATGAAGTAGTTGCCTCTCCTGTGCTGAATGGTTTTACAGTAATTAAAGCCTATATTTGACATCTGTCTTTCAGCTGTCCAGCTTGCTGAACAAAAAATGCGTGGGAGAGTATACTTCTCATTCTGACACCACTGTTATCTTTATTAGGTTGAGTGAAGCTTCGCATGGTATTTCTTTGTCTGTGAACAATTGCCTTAAAAGGCTGGACATTCTATCGAAACTTCTCTGTTGCAATAGCTTGTTCTGATGGTGCAAAGTTGGTTGAGTTGTGCATTTGATTCTCCTAGGAGAAAATCGCCTGCTCTAGATTTAGACATTGTGGCATGTAATATTCACATCAAAAAGAGCTTGGCCAAAGTGTTATGATAAATAACTTGCGAGAATATTATGATTCGAAGCTACTTTGGGAACAGAAGAATAAGATCTTGAGTTGGCTGATATGAAACTGAGTGGAGAAATTGTTTTCCAAAGAAATGCTCTGCAAGGGCCGGTTCATTGGTCGGACCTGTTGTTGGAATTTAGAATCACACAAATCGAATGCCAGCTGTCAATTCCTATGCTTGAGTTTGATGGTGTTTGTTTGGCAGTCTCATCACAATTGCCGAGTTTCCATATTCATAAGCTGCTCCGCCACTAATACGCTCTCTGCATGCAGAGCTATTCAGGAATTATCTGAAGCAGATAAGAGAAGAAACAAGCGGAAGACTGTTGAGTGTCGCATATAGACCAAATGGGACTCCAAACAAATGGTGGTTGGCATTTGCAAAGAGGAAGTTCATGAATATCATCGTACCTTGATCTGTGATGACCTTTGCTTGCATAGTGGTGTTCTCAAGGCACAAATAAACATGGCCAAATTCCACAATACGTTTGGCTTTTGTTGTTTCTCACTGGTTCTTCGTTTCAATGCTTGAATCGTACGTGGGATCGACGTGTTTCCCATTGGAACAGTTCTTCCTGAGTTGGGAATTTCTCCCTATGAATGTACATGGCAGATTTCGCTGGGTCAAAGGCGTGCTGCTGGTAGAGACCTCAATTTGTATCTGTATGTTTTAAGTTACTAACTTGAGAAATGTATTTATGTAATAAAAAGCTTTTCAGCGAGGATTCCCTTCAAGAATGACGCCTAAAAAAAAGGAAAATGAGGCAAGTACGAATTCCAGTTCGCCCGAACACATCATGGTATTGAATGAGGCAAGCACGAATTCCAGTTAGAAACAAAATGAGTGGAAACATGGCATCAAATATTCGACTTCGCCATTAAAAGGATTAAATGAAAATGACGGTTTGATAAAAGTAAAATTGCATTATGAAGAACGCGGTATGCCTAACAAACAGAAGAAACTAGTTATGTTTGCTCAGCAGAACATGGAGGTGCTTATGACAAAACGAGTCAATTTAGTCATTCACAATAAAGTAATAAGATGAAACTACCCCTCCCGTGAATTCTTTCAGGTCGTGCAAGATTCCAAGTAAAATCAGAGATTCTCGAAAGATGATTCACCCTCCCTCGAATCCCCATTAACCCCAGAGCCGCCCCATCACATGGGCTCTTCTCCAAAAATCAGACATCGAGAAAGCGCACGATTCCCTCTTTCGAGTAAACAGAAGAAACTACTCATGTTACTAACTCCTCTTGTTCTTTCGCTTGTGCACATTCATCATGTTAAGTTAGTCAAAATCCTCAACATCTGCATGGGACCAATCAGAAAAACATCATTCAATCATATCATGTAAATTACTGCGATCCCCCAAATCCTTCTTTTTTGCGTCTCTTAGAACGCCTATTCTCCATTCTGTGCACCAAGGTCCATTCTCTATTACAAACAAAAGTTGCACCGGCTAATCAACACACTGCTTAGTCGATACAAAGCCAGAAGTCCACACTAAAATGAAAAGAATTTCGACTGAATAAGCCGCCAGTGGCTAACAAAAGGACCTATAAGTAATGTGAAAAGCATATCGGAAAAACAGTACATAACTCGATACATATATGGTAATTTGGATGCTCGGAGTCTACATATAGGAAACCAGTACATAACCTGGAACATCTTCGTAACCGGAAACGGGGCAGTATTCAATGAACACAAGACAGTTAGGTGACAGATAGCCCGATTCATTTGCTGGTTGAATAGACATCATCATGCATAAATGACAAAAACAACCAAACAACCAAAGAAGCAGAGCAGAGCAGAAGTCAGACAGCTTTCCGGCCGATGATTCAGAGATGCATAAATCAGAAGTCAGCCTTGTATATACAAATCAACAAGAATCTTGGGTTTATCATTATCACATCACATACACATTTTACCTGAAGCTGATTTTCATGGACGACACAGAAATTTTAGAGTTATCTGAATAGATATATCTAAGCACTAAGCACCAACCTCACCGTGCAACTTTACATATGTCCTGATTCATTTACCAGTTGACTAGAAATCATCATGCATAAATCACAAAAACAACCAAACATACAAAGGAGCATAGCATAGCAGAAGTAAGACAGCTTTCCGCCCGACATTTCAAAAATTCATAAATCATAAGTCAGCTTGCATATACAAATCAACAAGAATCTTGGGCTCATCATCATCACGGACACATTTTCCTTGGAGCTTATTTTCATGGATGATTCACAAAATTTTCAGAGTTATCTGAATAGATATATCTAAGCACTGAGCACCAACCTCATTGTGCAAGTTTACATATATCTTCATACTCAACAGCAGGAATCACCCTTCCATCATAGACACCTTTCTCTATCTGCACTTTAGCGCAAAATTTCTCCGTATTAATCCCCAGCAACCTTGCAGTCGAGCCTCGATACGCGCCGTTCACAATCCTCACCAAGCCCCCGATTTGCGGAATCACAGTCTCCAACTCCTCCTGGTCCACCCTCAACACGTGCTTGTTCTCGAGCATCTCGATCTCGCCCACATACTTGTCGATCACCTTCCGAACAAGGCCCTTCTGCTTATAATACCCTTTATCAGCCAGTGCCTTGCTCATCACCTTCACAACAATGCCTTCACACAACCAATAGTCCTTCCTATTAATCCGCTCCTTCTTCTTCTCCTCCTCCTTCATCAACTCCTCGAGCACAGACTTCGTCATGCTCTTCTTCGGCTCGCTGCCTGGACCGCCCTTCCTTTTCTCGCCCCTCTCGTTCTCCATCTCCTCGAAAACCAACTTGGAACTCTCCCCTCTCTCTTTCACCTCCTGCTGTTTCGCGAGCGAGAACCCTATCTTCACCCCATTCTCCAAATTCACCTCCCTCGGCGGTTCAGGCCCTGTCCCGTTGGCCGGCGCAGAGGCAGCCGGCAACAACTGCCCGGCCCTCTCGATCTGCTTCATTATCTCCTTCTCCTGCTTCTCCTCATCCACCAGGTCTGCCTTAATCCTCTTATTCTTCTGCCTCTCCTTGAACAGGGTCTCGCTATCGCGATCGACGTAGGTCATGAACCAGCCCTTGGGGGTCTCCTCGACCTTGCACTTGCCGGTGCGGCCGAGGTACTTGACGAACTCGGTGAGGGTGGCCCACTGGGTGGAGTTCATGTGGACGTGGTTGCGGTCGTGGATGTACTCGTTGTAGACGACGGTGGCGGCGACGCGGCTGAAGCGGTGGCTGCGGCGCATGTGCTCGAGGAAGGAGTCCTCGAACTCCTCGGAGTAGCCGTCGACGATGCGGTGGGGGTTCTGGCCGAAGATCTGCATCTGCCGCTGGTGGCTCTCGCTCATGCAGTGGCACTTGAAGCCGTTCTCGTCGCGGCACTGCTTCTGGCACATCTGGCAGTACCACCGCAGCTTCTGCAGGCCCTTCGCCTTGATCCGGTTCGCGATCGCCTTGGGCGTCAGGAACTCGTTCTTCCCCATCTCTCCCCTAGGGTTCCGGCGACGGCGGCGGCGGCGGCGGCGGCGGGAAAGGGACCGCGAAATCGAACGGAGGGGATTGCGAGGTCGGGAATCGGGTCGAGTTCGAGCGATGGAATGGCGCTGGAAACTCTAGAAGATGAAGATGAAATCGCGACGGCGACGATTTTGTTCGATCAGCGAAATTGCTACGAAAAGAGGGATGGCGGCCGGGCCGGGATGGGATAAATGGTCAAACCCGAAATATGGAAAGCCGAATCCCGTAACGATTTCTCAGGTCTATTAACGCGAGGATGTTCTTTTTTTCTTTTCCCCCTTCTGGGGATAGGTGGAAAAATACCCGAGCTCACCAACCGAAAAATTTGAGACCTCGAATTGATTCGAGTAATGAGGAATAAAAGCCATGAAAAATCTTAAATTATACTAACCATGATACATTTATTTTAAATTATTTTTATAATACAATAAATCTCAAACTTTAACTGATATATTTTATCCCAAATTTATGTAGGGCGACACATTTATCCTAAATTTATATTTTTTGACACCAAACATTCCAAAATTTTCTTTTGTATCACCAAAAACTCAGCGTCCCCATTGCGCGACTCACTCATTTATTGGGTCTGTAGTGGTGGCCTAATTCGCCCCGAGTTTACCCGCCGGCTGCTGGCTATTCGGGAGTTCCCGGGTCACAAAAAAAAAGAAAAAAAGATGCTACTTACAACATGCATGCGTGATCTGCATGGGAATACCATCACGCTCCGGAGGTCCTGTCATCTACGGTCCTCTAATTTTGGCCCACGACGAGGTGCAACCTCGTTCGGGTGAAAGCATCCCAGAAGAGGTATTCCTAACTTTTTTCTATGACACCAAACCTTTGGGGTAATTGTATCACTTGAATATTAATTTTGGGTTTTTGATATTACAAACAAAAGTTTAAGGCTTTGGTGTGATATAAGTAAAAATTTAGGTTTTTTGGTGTCACATAAAAAAGTATAAGGTAAATATATCACACAGATATAAATTTGGGATTTTTTTATATTACAAAAAAAAATTAAGGTAATCACCGGCCGTGGTGGTTCCGCTAGGTAGACTTCAGGCCTTTGAGGGAGAGGTCGGGAGTTCGAAGTCCCTGCGAGTCGCAGGGAGGCTGGTGGGCCATTAGGTGATTGACACGTGGCGCCGAAGTGGTGATCTCTCCGCTAGCGACACCCGGGGGTTTATGTGGCGGCTGTTGGCCAAGGTGGTTCCTCCAGCACCAAAAAAAAAAAATTTAAGGTAAATGTGTCACAATTGGTAAATTTTGGGATTTTTAAGTGCATTTTTCCAACAATAAGTGAAGAAATTTGGATAGTTTGACGGTTCCAAATCTGAAAGTTGATGGCTTCCGTGCTCAGCTCTATCAAGGGGCTTCGCTAGATTTTGAAGTTCCTCGTTGTCCTTGTTGGTCCATGGCCAGTGCCTCTAGTTTTGGCTCGAATGTGACCATGGTTCTAGATCTATCGTAGTTGCGCTACACGGAAGGGAACTTGTAGATGTAGTTAGAACTTTAGAAGAGCAAGCCGTTGTAATATCCGGAAGTTCAATTCAGTTCGGATATCATAGAAACCCAAACCATTATGTCAATGTGATTACTAAATGAAAATATGCCAAAATTCGGTTCAAGTGAAATGTCTTTGATTATCCATTAATGAAAAGAAATTATAAATGAAGAACTCGTACACTTAGGTGAGAAAAGAGAAAATAATTACAAGATTTAATGATGGAATCAACAAGTGCTTCAATGTTAGTTTTTTCTTTTCACCACTTCTGCAGAGTTATTTCATATTTTATTTGATAAAATGGGGTTAGTAGATTTGCGACATTAAATTTTCTTATGCAGCTTTAGCCCTTTTTATACAAAAAAAAAAATCAAAAAATTTAAAATTGAATATGTAAGAGATAAGATAAAAGTATTGATTCACCCATTTCACCATTGGCAATATAGTTATATAATAATTAATTTAGGATATTCAAAGTTAGATGCTCTTTTTTACTTAATATGAACGTATAGATTGAATAGGTAAAAAGCATCATCCAATGAAAATTCATATAATTAGGATTAGTAATTATTTTTACAGAAATGCATATAGAAAATTATTTATTGATAAAAGTAATATTTCTCATGGTCACCACATTCATTATAAGGACTATAAATTAACAATTTATTTACTTATTATATATGATCATTCAGGAGTACGAGCGTTGATACCCAATTATAAAAAATGAAACACTTTATAAATTTCACCAACCGAGCTATAATCCAGAGTAATTTGTATGCGGTTAGTGAAATTTGAACAAGTGATATGGAGATCCATCAACTCCTCAACCAACCGTGCAATCTAGAGGGATGGCAATTTTTATTTATTTAATCACTATGCTTGACTCTCCACAATTTTCATGAGTGTTTCCTATAATTTCCCGTAACTTACACAGTACCTTTATGGTTGGGAATTGGGTCGAGCTTGAGCGATTGAAGGGAGATGAAAACCCTAAATCGGTCGATCCGCCGATTAGATGAAATGGGGACCGCGACGGTGACGATTATTTTTGGTTCGATCGGCGAGTTATAAAAAAAAAAAAAAAAAAAAGCGTGATGGTGGGTAAATGGGCCTGTCCGGCCCGGCCCGGCCCCGGATGAATGGTTAAGCCCGAAATAGGGGAACCCGAATCAGGTGAAAATTGTTTATTAATATAGAAAAGATTCGTCGTTTGAAAATGAAATACAAAAGAGATAAAATAAACTTATCAATTTACACATTTGATCTTTGACAGCATATTTAGAAAGACAATGATATTTTTGGGAAATAAAGTTTTGATTTTAATCCAATGGAGTCGGAGGTTCATTTTTGCTTAGATAAACAATTCAGATAATATAGACGAAATAGTTTTATCTAATGAAAGCTTATTAGATTACAATTAGTAATTATAATTACGAAAATGCATGATTTATATCAAGACAAGAAGAAAAGTATTGATCACTAGAAATCATTTTACAAATGGTCACCACAATCATTACAAGAGCTATTCATTGATGACTTACTTAAATATTTCTTTTTATAATCAAGAGACACGAGCCTAGAGATTTGATTATCTAGAGGCCAATAAATACTTAGTAAGCCCTCTTAATCACTTAAGTCCAGGTTTTTAATCTGTACATATCAGTTGCAATTGGTTGAATGCGAAGGAGTTACATGAATACCCCCAAACCCATTAATCACCATACTTGATTCGCCACTACCTTCATTAGTGATTCTAATAATCTTTCGAAACTTATACAATATATTACTTTTAAAATTTGGAGAAAATGATACAAATAAATGACAAATACGACAACAAATTTCAAATTTTGTTTTTTATAACACAAATACTCAAATGTTTTTGCACCATAAAAAATCTTCAACTTGCTTATTATGATACAAATACTCAACTTTTTTTATACAACTTTTTATTTAGATTCCATCTAAAATATATTTATCACATAGGTATAAATTCAGTAAGCTTAGGGTGGTGACATAATAAAATTTGAATATATATATCACAGTAGTCATAATTTAAAATATTTTGTGATATTAATCCTAAATAAAAATCAGAAATAATTGATACAGTGGAGGGTAAGAACAGAGAAAATTGATTGCAATAGGACAAAGCACGAGCGAGACGCTCCACTCCTGGACAGAAATCTGCCATTAACATAGTACAGACAAAGACATTCTGCAAAACCGTCACGTTCTTCGGACAGTCACGTGCACTGGGAACCACCACCCTAGATCCGGATCCCATGTTTAGACAAAGCTGTAGTTGCAGCAGATCATTGATGGGATCATAGCCAACGGTTTCTCGGTCACCCAGGCTCGCAAAATCCGTTCTTGATTCTTGAAAGCCATTCCAAAACAATGGAGTACGCGACAAAGCAGTGAAATTGGCAAGCGCTCCCTCCCACGCCACGCCACGCCACGCCACGCCAGGCCTGGCCACCCCATCGCTTCCCTTTCGCTCTTCCATCCTCTCAACAACCACCCTTTTAAACTCACCACCTCTCTCTCTCTCTCTCTGTGTCTGGTGCGTGGTTCTTGAAGGTAGTCTCGTCTCCTCTCGCTTTTCACACGACCCATCTGCGTTTGGCTGAATTGGGTTTTTGTCCGGCCATTTCGATTTGGTCGAATTTCGCCCTCTCTCCCTGCACAG
The DNA here is from genome assembly GCA_016097605.1 of Eucalyptus guilfoylei. Taxonomy (NCBI): domain Eukaryota; kingdom Viridiplantae; phylum Streptophyta; class Magnoliopsida; order Myrtales; family Myrtaceae; genus Eucalyptus; species Eucalyptus guilfoylei. The sequence goes on along the minus strand of CM027862.1, from coordinate 43,023,940 downwards.
CGTTGTCCCGAGTCTGATGTTCTTGGGGCGACTTAGCTGCTTGTGTTGTTGAAAGCGTGGTTCTCGAAGGTTAATCTGGCATGATTCTTGCTCTTTAGTAGGAAAATGGAAATGGGTATGCAGTGACTTGCCATGAGTTTCGACTCTGTCCGCGAAAAAATCTGATCGTTTTCTACAGTATGAGGCCTCGTGCCCCCGCGGGGGGGCGCAATTAGAATGAAAGTTTTCGCAAATTTGCTAAACGAGTTGATTGGTTATTAGATGTGCTGTTTCTTTTCAATTTAAATCATTCATTTTCAGGGAGTTGATCCAATAATTAACGGATTCTTGCATTGACTCTTTGGTAGGCGATTGTATATTAGAATCGTGTCGATTCTTGAACCATGATAGGCAATGTTACTAGCAGGCCTTCCTGGTTCATCCAAGTTATTTTCACGGCAATCACCTTCCTGAGCTATGGGGCCAGAGTATATGGTGGGATCACAAGTACGTTTGTCAGATCAGAGTGGCCGTCTGTTGACATTCCTTTGGATAATGATGTCTTTGCAGTCCCCAAGGGTCACAATGCACCACAACAAGTAAGCAATAGTGAACTGTTGCAGAAGAGATGTCAGTTTTCTTTTGCTCCCCTCTTTACATTTTCCTTTGAACTCTTTAGGTGGCAGTATCTGTAAAAAATTGGTGGAATGAATAAAGAATCAATTTCTGATCTTTAGTGCTACGCCTCCATCTTTTGATTATATAGGCAGAAAATGGTGTTGCGTAACAGCAATACTTGTGAAGCTTATTCATTTGGAGTAAAGTTTATGTAGGAACTACTTGAAGGAGATGACTATGAGACTTGCGGATCCTCAGCTAATAACACCTCTTAAATTATCCTAATCACCTGTCTCTTGGCTAAATTACAGTATCTTGCATGATGATGCTTTTAGTTTTGAGATGCTTGAAGTTCACTTTTCAGCGATAACTGATGGGGATGCTTTATATATTTTCCTACCACTGTTCTTTTTCTCAGCTTTTTATATTGTGGTAAAGCCCTGCTGAGCTCGTTTTCTATTGAAACATCCTATTGCAGGTGCATATCACACAAGGCGATTATGATGGGAAGGCTGTCATTGTATCGTGGGTGACAACTGACGCACCTGTTTTGAGTGTAGTTCACTTTGGAACATCTCAGGGAAGATACACTCTTTCTGCTGAAGGGACGGCGACAAACTACACCTTTCATAATTACAAGTCCGGTTACGTACATCACTGTCTACTTGAGGGCCTCAAGGTCACTTATTGCCATTCTCTAGATTGTTAAACTTTTCCAGTGTTTCATTCTATTGTCAATAATTTTCCTTTGGTAGCCTATGGTCTTACAGCAGGTAGTAGCTTCATATTTGAGACTCTAACTTAACTTCACAAAAGAATGCTCTGTATACGATTTTTGTTGATATCTTCTCTCTCAGTATGACACCAAGTACTATTACAAGATTGGAGAGGGTGATTCTTCCCGAGAATTTTCATTTCAAACACCTCCAAAGATTGGTCCGGATGCTCCATACAAATTTGGTATCATTGGTGAGTTGTTTCACCATGTGTAAACAGATGAGAATGCTCGTATGTGGATGTGTAGAACATTAGAGTGCGTGCTCATGCATAGCACTTTTCATTGAAGGAATAGTAGAAGTTTTTTTTTTTTTTTTTAACTAATTAAACAAACGCCTTTTCCTGGATAAGCAACATATACTTTATGGAAATGCAGAACTCTGGGAGGATGCAAATTGTTCCTGATTGACAAGCAAACTCTTGTTGGAAAAAGCCAAAGAATCAATTGAGATTTCCATAAACAGTTAATTTCCAGAACTGTTGCATAAAGCAATTTTTTTATTCAGCTTTTTGTACTTTCCACAACAAAAATGTGGCAAAGGAAAGGCAGAGTATCAAGCAGTTATCTAGCTGAGCCTTTGAGGGCATTTATCAGTGGATAGCCCTAGAAATAATTCTTTGTTTTGGAAGGCCTCCCTAGGAGTGATGTGGGATATTGAAATTCATTTATATCTAGGTTCAGTGCTATCGATAATTTCTACTGAATGCATCACTCATAGAGTCCTGATTATAGTCTTTATTATTGGATGTCACTGCATTTTGCAGGTGATCTGGGGCAGACTTACAATTCACTATCCACTCTTGAGCATTATATGCACAGTGGAGCTCAGGCTGTGTTATTTGTTGGGGATCTTTCTTATGCCGATAGATATCAGTACAATGATGTTGGCTTAAGGTGGGATACATGGGGGCGCTTTATTGAAAAAATTGCTGCGTATCAACCGTGGCTCTGGGCTGCTGGGAATCATGAGATTGAGTATATGCCCTACATGGTAAAGTATTACCCTTACCAATAGCACAGACGAACAAAAGTAGTCTTGCACAAGCACACTAAAATGATGCATATAGTCGAACATCTACTGGAACATGTGTATTCATTTCCTAAAGGTAATATGCAAGTCTGGTAGACTAATTTGCTAGACCTTTCCCTATTTCCTTTTTTCAATTAAGTCCAACCTTCACTAAAGTTATAATTCTGTCATCTAATGTTTCTTCTTGGATATTGATTCTCAATCACCTTTTCTTCTTCATATTGGACCTTAATAGACACACTGTAGGAGTAAAGCATTGACCAAATTATGGGAGATAATCTGGTAAGAGGATCCAATAGGACTAAGATGCTAGAAAGTTCTTGAGAAAATGTTACAGAAGATGAGCACAAGTAATTCGAAATCCACACAGCTGAAGAAGTGTTGACCAGTTTTCTAGAAGGATCATTTTGTCAAAATAATGATTTTTTTCTTTTGTTTATTTTAGCAATTTCATGAAATACCAGTTTGAATAGTCATGGCACAACATAAATTGCCACTCATAGAAATAAGTCAGCTATTGAATGCATCGCACCTCAAACTATTTTGATAAGGCTAACACAAACCAAGAGGGGACGAATTGGTTGTTACGAGGAGATTAGAATTTTTTTGTAGAAGACATGCAAAAGCTCTTTTGTAGAATGAAATATAGTTGTGCAGATGCAGAAACTCTTATCTAGCAGTTAATAAGATAGTTGAAAAGATAGAAAATATTGCAAACTGATGTACAGTGGTTTCGCCTTCCATTTGGCTTACATTCACTCTCCTAGATTAACAGCCACAAACAAAGCTGAGATCCACTAAAAATCTTAGAGATGTTACGGTCTGTAGATAGTGCTGCTTCTGCATGAAGTTTAATAGATACCCAATGAATGCAGCCGCCTCTAACTCTATAAAGCACAAACCTCGTGGTGAATACAATTAGAAAAGAAGCGGTTTTTCACCAGTGTAAGCACAAGAGTATTCATAGACAGTGGGAATAGATGGTCTGGTTTCCATCAAAGTCCTCAGCAATCCTTGATCACTTTAAATAGCTTTCCAATCTTAAAACTACCTTCCAATCTTAAAACTAACTGTGGTAAGCCATCTCTGGGTCAAAGGATCTGTTTGACTCACTTCTCAACTGAGCAGACCTACAAACTGCATGTCCATTTTGCTGTACCTGAGCGAAGTAGAAGATTTCCAGAAGTAGTGGCTTCTGCTTTTGCAGGTTGTCTGACTCTCTTACCTGCTTGCATAAAGAGGAAAAACTAGTTCTGATTTTCTCCAGGTTGTTTTATGCGGACTGCAGACCTTGAAAATGGTTGCTTGAACCCAATTTGAATTTAAATCAAATTGGAAAGAGCTCTGGGTATTCTTCACTAGGAATGTAGAAGCACCCAACACATATTTTACTCATCTGCAGTGGGAGCTGCTTCTGCACACAGTCCTTTTTAGTCTATTCACGCTTTAGGCTAAACTTAATGTTGACCTTCTACCCAGGTGTATTGACATCTTCTAATTCTACACGGTCGTTTTCCTTCTACTGGTTCATCCAAGCCTCAGCGAATCCCTCATTCTACAGCTTGTTTACCTTCTACACAGGTCCATCCAGCTTTAGGCACCCTTTAACATTTTATGCCTTGTTCACCTTCCTAGATGTTCTTGTAGGACTCTATCTGCATATTGGTAGTGCATCTACAAGCTGGTTTCATACAACCAATGCACGCTTTAGTAGCCTTTGATTATTTTGTTTCTTCAAAATGATATTGGGGATTCTCCCAATCCACATTCAGCTCTACTCATCTTATACAAAAGTAATCGCATTATCAGAATTAGAATGGTGGTGGTTGAATATGTTTTTTCTTTTTGTCCTTCCTGAAACTTGGGGCATTTTCTTCTATCAGGCTCACAGGCTGTTCAGTTTGGTATGCTGATCCAATGAACTGAATGACCAAGTTGGCCTAAAAGGTCAAAATGAGGATGCATGAATTAGTCCAGTTGAGAGTGATTTTTGAGGACCAAATGGGAAAAAGGAAATAATCTAAGGAATACATTGTGATATGATGTTGGATCATCAACTCGTGCTCACTTGCCCTGAAGCTTGAGGGCAGACTAGTTTTACTACTGGGGTCCTCCAACTAGCTTTTCATAGGCTTTGGTAAGACGCATGATAGTTAGAAGGGGGGTTTCTGAGAAAAGAAGTACTACAATGTCAGCAATAATTGCTTTCTCCATAATCCTGTAGGAAAAGAGGATAAACATTTTCCAGGTGGTTAAAGTTCTTGAGCAGCTGGGCGAAGATTGCCATTTGCTTATCCTTTCTGGGAGTTGTAAAAAGTCTGTCTGCTAAAACGAGAAAGTGTAGCTGGTATCTATAGGAAATCAAAAGAGCAAATTTTGATCGTGAATTATTTCAACAGTCTTCCCACTTGTGTGGGAATAGGGACATTACAGCTACACTTGTGTAGAGTTATTGTAGAGTTGGCGAACAGAACTAAGCACTTTCTAAATTTCTATAAGAAAGTCAGGCTCTTTTTCCCACAATAATTAATAAACATGATGACCTAGAAATTTAACTTTCCAGGGATTTCTCGTTGTTCTAAATTAGAAGAACGTATAAATTAAAGTTGTGGTTCACAAGCTGTTTTTTCTTTTTAGTTGCTGGATGACTTTTTAGTTGAATGGTCTATGCTCTTCAAGATGAAAAATCTATCACTGGTTTTCTACTTTTATATTAATATTGATAGTTCAGCTTATTCATGTATGTCAATGTATCGTGTCGCGATTCTTTTGCACTACAGTCAATTTATTGGAAGGAAAGGGATATAGTTATTAAGTGAATGAGTTTGTGTAGACATCAGAGAATCTCATTGTCTGCTGATATATTCAAGGAGTAGCTAAATGACATTTTCTAGTCTCTCTCTTCTCTCTTTTTTTTTTTTCCAGAAGACATTTTCCATTGTTTGCAGTTTTATTCTGCCACACCATTTGATCCGACTGAAATGATGTTTTCTGATATTTTACTATTGTTATGCTCTTATGTGCCATGGATTGTTATGTGAACATGCTTTTATAATTTCTTGTTCAAGTAATCTCCGTGGACTATTTTATGTTTCAATTAACTTATTTTCTTCTCCAAATTTTCTTGAACACATGCAGGGAGAAGTTATTCCTTTCAAGTCATACCTTTATCGGTATGCTACCCCTTATTTGGCATCCAAAAGCACCAGTCCTCTTTGGTATGCTGTCAGACGTGCATCTGCCCATATTATTGTGCTGTCAAGCTATTCCCCCTTTGGTAATTTCTATCTCCTTATACATTCAGTCTTGAACAATGTTCAGGTGATCGGATAAGTGATAGAGCACAATTACTTGTAGCAATAATGAGAGTGCTAAATGGAGCTTTTTTTTAGGTGCCCCACTGTTTGTCTGTGGTCCTCATCCTACAATATACTAAACTGCAACTTGAAATAAAAACATCAGCTAGTACAATAAAATTTTTACAGAAGGTGCTTTAAGGGAAACCCTGCTGAAATTCATACGAGCACTTCCTTGTCTTCGGCATATTTGACTCGACAACTTACAGTATTTCTATCCTCAGTATTTGGAATGTCAGAGGTTATACTTTGGTGCTGATGGCATTTGCAACTGTTTTCCAGCAAATAAACTGCCAAATTTATAAATTAGACATGACATTATTTTCCCCTGTTTTCTCTTTACCTGTTGCTGATCAATGGAAGATCTGTGACAGTAAAATACACACCACAATGGATGTGGCTAAGAGAAGAATTCAAAAGGGTGGATAGGGAGAAGACCCCTTGGCTCATTGTACTGATGCATGTTCCAATCTACAATAGCAATGATGCTCACTTCATGGAGGGTGAGAGTATGAGATCAGTATTCGAGAGGTGGTTCGTCCGAAACAAAGTGGATGTTATTTTTGCTGGTCACGTCCATGCTTATGAAAGATCGGTATGGTTCTTTTTCTCAATCTACTTCATGACTTTTGCGTAATAGTATCTTCTATGATGGCATGGTAGTGTACATAGGCTTTGATGCACTCTTAGTTGCTTCATCAATTGAGTCACATTATAGGGACATAACAAGATAATCTATGGATCATTTTAGGTAGAATCTTGGCATTGGCGGCAAGTACGATTTATTAATTAGAGTAGACTAGTGTGGTCAAAACCAATTATGGGGATAAAGGTCTCGACAATACTAACGTACCCTCTTTTCAGAGAAACACTCTCTTTTCCATTTTAAGTTATATTCTGGAGAGGGTAAAGTTTCAGCTTTTCTCTTTTCGAGAATTGTATCCGGTAACTTCTTGACTTTAACATGAGAACTTAGCTTCCATTTTGTTCGATAACTGATAAAATGTGATTCAACATATTGCTGACCAAATTTCACCGATCTTTCAATTTGAGTTGGAAAATGTTGAGACCTATTGTTAATTCCAACTTTTCAAAGTTTTTCTGAGATTCTAAAAATTTGAATTCTGAAAACACAGTAGAACTTTACTTCTGGTCCTGAACTTTGAACTGAGTCTCACTCATCTTTAAACTTCTAAATTTGACAATGACACCCTTGAAGTGTTCTTACTCTTGAAAAAGGACAAAACTTTGTTAAAATCTTCTTAAACTATCAATTTTTCTTATCGGCATTTTGTCATGTTACTCCCTTGAACCATCTCTGCCAACTGACATGTTTTATAACTTCGCGGTTTCTTTTTCTAGCCTTAGTGTTCTGTAGGGCTGGGAAAATTAGAGATTATCACTTCTTAGGAAAATTAGAGATTATTGCTTCTTGGATCCAGTTTTTATATTTGGTTGATAATTAAGTCAGATCTACTTTGTACTTGTAGGATCGAGTATCTTACCTCCCTGTAGCTAGGATGTTTTTTAATCAACCCAGGCTGCTAGGATTTGTTTGTCATGAAGCAAGATACTTTTGGTATCAAATCCGTGGGCTGTAGAGTGGGTGATGCTTGCAATCTGGTGACTTCTCATTTGTGGGTTGTGCTTGATAATCACCTACTCATGAAACTCAGTTCATCCCCTATTTTACAACAGGCGAATTTTCAAAATCTACAGCCTAATTAAATCAGTGGAAGATTTTGGTTAGCTAGGGTGACTTGAGCGAGTGCACGTCATAGACAGTAGATGATGTTTATAAAATTGATAGAAATTTGGTTTTGTTCTCTCTCTCTCTCTCTCTCTCTCTCTCTCTACTGAGGATAGTTGAAGAGTGCAATTGTCAAATTCTAAAGTTCAGTGAAAAATGAAACTTGGCTCATATCTCGGGGATGAAAATTGAATTTTAAGCAGACAATAATTTGGAGAATTGTCAGCAACCAAACGTGAATGCATCCTACCATGGGGAAGAAACAGTGAAGAAATATCAGATGTGACTTTCAGATATGGGAATGAGACCAGAGAGCTTTTTTTTACAACTGCAAGCCCTGATTAGCATATAGAAGTTTTTAGTTCTCAAATGCACATTTAAACTTGATTTCTTCCTCTTCCATTTAAATGAATCCTGGAATGGAGAGCATATTAATGGACTGTTGAACTCGACTAATGAGATAATCATTCTTTAACTGCCATAACAGATCATAAGATCTGCAAAGAACTGATAATTTATCTTCTTTTCATATTCAGTATCGGATCTCAAATATACATTACAATGTGTCGACCGGTGATCGTTACCCCGTCCCAGACGAGTCAGCTCCTGTCTACATTACTGTTGGAGATGGAGGCAATCAGGAAGGTCTTGCTGGAAGGTGAGCGAGGCTAACAAGCTTACACCCATTAGTTTTTTTATCAGGGTGCTAAAAAAAGTGAGATTAAGTTGCGTTTCTTGTCGAGATCTTATCCAGAAAAAAAGATTGATCTGTAGTACTTTCTCATTGTACTTGCAGGTTTAGAGATCCACAGCCTGATTATTCTGCATTCAGAGAAGCCAGTTATGGTCATTCAACAATGGAAATAAAAAACAGAACACATGCACTCTACCACTGGAACCGAAATGATGATGGCAGAAAGGTGGCAACAGACTCCTTTGTCCTCCAGAATCAATATTGGTAAGTTTTATTCTCTCTCCGTCTCTCTACCCCATTTGTTAGCTGTAGACTAAAGGATGCATTTGGTTATTAGGAGTGACCTCTAAATCTTATTCTAAGACATGTTTCAAGAACGAGAACTGCATTAGTGTAGAATCCACTTGTTTCTCGATTTGGGTTGAGGAAACTTTCGAGTCTGACCAGTCGTTACATGAAACTAGTTTTCATTGTTTGGAACTGTTGACTTTATTGTCACGATAGAAATGATAAATAGGTGCTACAAAAATAGATCTCCCGTTATTTCTCAAAATTTTAAGGATGGTTATTTGGAAACTGCTTAACTTAATTGGTAGAAAGCAGGTTTTCAGATCTCAGATGGACACTGACTTTTCACTGCTTTGTGTCACTACAACATCTCGCACATCCTGTGTGCAATCTTTGAACGTAAACATGTTCAACATGCCCCTGATTCACGGTAATGCAGGGCAACCAATGGAAGGAGAAGAAGACTGAAGAAGAAGCATTATCTCACGAGCTTGGTGGGCCAGATTGCAACTTACTGAGCAGAAGTTCAAGCTTTCGCATAGGACAGTTTGTTGACTCAATTGAATAAGCAAAGTACTAGGCCAGACCTGTCTTGTTCAGTTTAATAGTCTCACATCCACCGCAATTTTAGATGCACAGCATCTCTTGCTACTGCTAATCTGTCTGTTGCTGTGTACGCCTGCATCGCTGGGATAATTCCATTCAAAAGCAAGTGAGCTTGTTTTAGTGGATGTTGTATTTAACGAGCTATTATTTCTACTCCACCTATGTAATATGAAATAATCGAAACACCATGAAATGGTTTCTTGTTCTTTTTCTGGATTATGTTGTTTGAGACATAAACAATTGCCCATGCTCTTGATTGATGTATATGGCATTTTGGGCGTTCCTCAACTGTAAATTTTATAATGCCGACATGAACGCATGTGGCATACCAATTTTTTTCCTTTTTATATGCGTCTTGCAATAAGAATATGGTTGCTTGGATCAAATCAGCTGGCGAAGATACCGTTCAAAAGGTACTTTTAAGGCTAAGATGTTGGGACGAATGTGACTTTTTCGTACATTAAAGTTGGCAACCAGACACTTGCATGGTTGTAACCTACTAAATTAACATTTCGCAAATGGCTTGAAATGGTCGATATATCACAAATGATCACATGGACTCCACATGATTCATACATCATGATCGGTTGGCATTCACTGATCTGTTATGACAAGGCTACTGCTACATATCAGGGTGAAAATTTTGCTGCAATACTATGGGCAAGTGATTAAGTGTGGTCACTGAGGGAACTCAAAAGCCTTGAATAGGGTAAGATGGGCCACTTCTTGTTCTCCTCCAATGGAGACGACAGCACATATGCTCTCTAGAAAGGGGAAAGAGACAGCACAAAAGCAATTTGTACATATCAAGTAATACTACGCATGCTGAGTTACAAAAATAATATTACGAGAGATATGGTAAGCGACAATTAGACTTTTAAAACAACGGACCATATTTAATGTCTAATAATAATCCGTCGAATTATGAATTTTTAAATACTTGCCTTTTTTTTTTCTCTCACATAAGTAAAGAAAGATTGTTGACACAATAACCTTTATTAGTTGCGAATTGCTTGCTTGTATCTGGATCTCTTACAACCCTTCATTTTGTGGGTCGCACATGATCCCCGTGCGTGGACCCTGCAAAATGGAGGAGAGCTGCGATAGATCGAATTGAATAAACTCAAATACAGATAAGAATTCGGCTCTACTTTTCTACTTCCAGTGCAGGAAAAAACTATAGAAATCCAGAGTCGTCACGTCAAGTTTCAATGCCCTGCCAATGACAAGGGGTAGCCAAAAAGAATCCACCACCTTCCTTCTCTGTGAAGACTTGGGCCAAGTGGATGGAGACACGGCGAGCATCAAGCGATAAAAGGGGGTGGGTCGTATTATCATAAAGCAGCCTTCCCATCACTGCTGACTCATGGTGATCTACGTTGTCTTTTTTAATGAATTAATATATATATATATATATATATATGTATATAGATGTGTGTGTATAATGGTTTATGAATTTTAATTTATTTAACGTAGGCCTGAACTTTAACTCAATATATAATGTGATCATTGAACTTTTAGTACATAATTCAATTTAGTTCATAGATTTTTTGTAAATGTTCAACATTGTTATTCTTTTAGTTTAAGTTTACGGACAACATTAAATATTTTCCTATAGTTTATGGACTTAATTGGATATCTATTAAACAAATTAAAAATTCATGAATTACATTGAACAAATTAAAAATTCAGGGACTATATTGTACATTAGGCCAAAGTTTATGAACCGTTTATGTCATTTTCCCTATATATAACTAGTAGGAACTAAGGACAAGGCTCAATCTATGTTTTGTCCGCTCAATGAATCTCCTACAAGACCTCATCAGATGTTAAGGGTTTGTTTGGTAACGTACTAAATAGTACTTGATTCTATGCTTTTGTTTCTCTGAACAAAAAAAGATGTTTGGTGAGATTTTTGTTCCCAAAAATAGATTTAGAAGAAAATTAAGAAGTAAAAAAAGTTGCTTTTTTGTTCTTGGGAACAATTTCAAAATCAAATCCAAATCTTTTTCTTTTTTTTCTCTTTTCTTTTCTCTTCTCTTCATCTTCTTCTTCCCCTAGTTGTTCGCTAGTCGCGATGATGGTCGGCGATTGGCCAGATGAGGTTCGGTGACCTCGCTGACCCCCCGTGAGGATCATCCTTGTGTAGCCACTAGTGAGGCTAGGCCTCCGAGGCTGAGCCTTGCCCAACCACAGTGAGCTCGACCTCGCTGGGGGCCAACGAGGCTCCTTCCAAGCCGATGATCTCACTGGCTTTCGTCTGGCCGCTCGCGGCCATTATCGTGGCCAGCCACTGGCCATAAGAAGTAGAAGCGGAAGAGAAAAAGAAACAAAAAAAAAAAGAGAGAGAAGAAAAAAAGAAAAATGTAATAGAATTATTAAAATATTAAAAGAAATTTTAAGTTTAAAAAATTTGAGGGTCATATTAAAATATTTTTATTTCGAGAATAGAAATTTTGGACAATTAATAAGTACCTTTTAATATTTGAAAAATCGTCCAAAAAATATAATCAGAAAAAACTATTTATAAGTAAAAATTATTTTTATGAATAGAATGATTACTAAATCCACCTTAAATATTGACAAGTATGATAACGTGGTTGCTTGGTTGATTGGAGGAATTCTATAGCCTTGGAGCAGTCTGAGGTCGCAGGAAGCCACTTGAAGACGATGACTTTTTGTCTCCATGTTGAGAAGCTTCGGGCTTCCACTTTTTGGCGTACAAGAAGACAACTTTAATCGGTACTTCGAAGAGCAATGCTAGATTATCCGATGATTCGCAAAATTCTTATAGAATGATGCGATAAATTTTTATGTGAGGTTTTTAACACGCGCTTAGAATTTGTCATATCACTTGAAATACCCATGTACATAGTGATTGGGAGCTCAACTTTTGACTTGCCGAAATCCCCAATAGACCATGATTATAACTTTGAATTAATAAAAAAAAATACTCAAAATTGATACACTCCTGGTATATTTACCCCCCAACAATTTCTGTATCACAAAAACTTTCGAACTGATACCTCGTGCTACATTTATCTAAGATTAGGCCGCTTATTCCACATTTACCCTAAATTAATTTATGTATCACAAAGACTTCAAAACCAATACATTCAAATCATATTTACTCCAAATTAATACACTTGTACCACATTTACCTATAATCTAGAATTTTTTTGAGGTAAATATGGCACGGATATATTAATTTGTGATTTTTTGTGACCAAAAGTTTAGGATAAATATGACTCGATTATATCAATTTGAGACTTTTTGTGATAAAAAGTTTTTTTGGGTAAATGTGGTATGACTGTATTAATGTGGGGCTATTGGGTAGTATTAGCCTTATAATTACTAATTTTGTAGAATCCTAGTCCGAGTTGCTCTAACAATCGAGATAAATGGCATTTTCATAGATATCATTCGATGAGCTTTCATTCATGGGATGAGTAATCAAAAGCAAGATAAAGCAAGCTTTTAATTGACTAACAATTGGTCACGCAACGTCCATCTAAATTGCTGATTACATGGACTCCACGTAAGCTTCGCAAGATCAATGATTCTAATGATGTTATTTTACCTCTTTTTTGCAGATGATGCATCGCCATCTTTCTCGTTTTGGATGGTCCGGTTGGTGAAGGCAAATCGCCTTTCTGTCGTCAAGCGACAAAGGACATCGGACAAGTGGAAACTACCGGACATCTTATGAAGCTTCGGGGCTTCCGGTGTTGGCACACAGGAAGACGAGAAATGATAGGACAGGAAAACCTAACCCTCATGTGTGTCATCATTATAAATCCAAGTGGAGAAAGTTGTGTCTTTCCTAGTAAAAGTGATCACGGTGCAGATCCGTCATTGAGCCCACTCCACACGAGCTCTCCTTCCTATGTCATCTCCTTTTTATTCTCCTTCAATGATTGTTGCTACTGTAATGTATTTTTTCTTTCCTTTCCGGGGGCTGCTTTAAATAAGGCTAGTGAAATGTCCCACTGACAATATGCAAGTTAAATAGATATGTGACTTTGAACTCCTCATGAATTTTCAAAATATGAAATTATCGTATTTGATGTGCGTCCAATCTACTCATACCAATCATTTTTTATACCGCATGTGTATTTTCGGTTAGATTGCCCTAGGCATTGCACACATTGTCAATGAAAGGACCTTTCCATTGTTTTCAATCTCAAGATTAAGGTCATTTTTGGATAAAAAGGGGGATAAAAGTGCATTAGCATTAGAATCTAGAAAATTCATGTATGAAATGCAACCGAATATTAAGTAAGTTATATCAATTTAAACTATATTTTTCAGTATAAAATTATGGTTTGATGGCATTTTGAATGAATATTTTGGATTTATCAACTGTATTAATAGAAAGGTTGGACTCGATTACACTTTCTGAAAAATTTAAGATTTCATTATATAATGTATAAATGATTGAGGATCTACGAAATACAAACCATTGCAAGGAAGTTGTACCAAATATTCCCATATCATATATCCAAAATTTTATAAAAAAAAAATCATATTACTCTCTAATTCCATAGCCCAGAAAACATTGCCCTCTCTCATCAAGAGGGTCAAGTCAACAAACACATCCTTACAACTTCAAGATGAAATCATTTCCTTTCAAAACTGGATATGAATAAACCAGATGTCTAATTTACTAGTTACGGTAAAATATCTATGTTATATATAGTTATCTTATTTAATATTTGAAATTGCCTAAAAACCAAAAACGTCCCGATAAAACAATAATAATTTTGTTGATCTTCTTTAAGCTCTAAATGCCGTATTTTTTGTTCTCTGATCGTTTCTTCTCATGTCCTTTTAGATCTCCTTTTGCCCTTTTCAATTAGTGTTCAAACTATCATGTTTTCATAGCAAGTCAGTTGCATATCAAATAAAATTTTAAATTATTTGAATATCAATTCACAAATCCATGTTTATTTTTGCTTAAAAAAGCAAAATGTCACTTATTTAACTTTTTAACCAAAATCTACAATACATACTAAATACTAAATATGAAAAATGAAAAATGAAAGGAAAATGAAAAAGTGACTTGACAATCCACTTAGTGATTGATTGCCTCCACTTCCAATGCTAACTTGATAGTCATGTCACCAAAAGAACACATTTAGTAGAAGGATCACACTATAACTATTAGGACTAAATGGAAGAGAAAATGAGACTAGAGGCTCCATCGAATACTAAGTGAAAGTTCAAAGAGCACATAAGCCCAAAAAGAAAATCACATGAAATGTGAAATTTACGGAAAAAAAAGTTATCAAGACCGAGAAAAATCAGGTGACCCACGACATCTTTTGGGCAAGCATTTAACATGCGAATTACCCCATTCGAGGATACGTGATATGTTGATTGGATGGAGAGAAAGATTTTGTATTCAAGAATTTCATGACAATCAACTGACATGGCAAATCCACATGGTAAACGAGCCCAAGATCTTGTTAGGACCACAAGCCCTTTGCTCGCTTGCCTCTCTATCCTTGGATAGATCTCCAAAACAGCTCTCCCACAGATTCTGCTGATCCACATGGGCAATTCATCCCACACAGTCCCCCACCTAATCTTCAAAGTTAAGAAATTCAAAACCAAGATGATCAAATCGTTTAAGTAATAACTGATGGAAGGGTAGAGTTCGTGGTCCCGATCACCACCACGTCAGACCTCACCCACCGCTCTCCCTCTTCCCTGTTTTACACCAAATAAGGATCAAGAAATATACCAATTCCTCTTCGAACACCACCACCCTCGATTTAGTTCTCTCTTTTTCGACACTTCGAATGGACGTGTCGGGATGACGTGTGCCCGTCCGTTTGACTGTTGGTGGGTTCTCTGAATTCTGCCTCGTTTCTCGACAAACGCTTCCTTATGTCCTCAGGAACTGCAAGAACTGGAAGCTGATGCTTTTGCAATTCATCCGAAGATAGCAATTTTCCTGTAAGAACCATGGCGGCTGAACCCAATGGAGACCCGGAATCGCTCACGCAGCCGCTGCTCACCCTGCAGAGATCCACCATAAACTCCACTTCGCAGGTGGCCATTGTCGGGGCCAACGTGTGCCCAATTGAGAGCCTTGATTATGAGTGAGTTTATTTCCTTTCTGGGTTCTTTTTTCCGAGACTTGATTCATCATCGCGTTGTTTCTTTTTCGGTACCCGAGTTTATTTCCTTTCGGGGGAATTGTGGATTCTTGGGCGCAGGATTGCAGAGAATGATTTTTTCAAGCAAGATTGGAGGACAAGAGGGAAGATGCAGATTTTCCAGTACATATTTATGAAGTGGTTATTATGCTTTTTGATTGGTGGGATCGTCGGTGTTATTGGGTTCTGCATCAACCTAGCTGTCGAGAACCTTGCAGGGGTTAAGTTTGTGGTCACTTCAGATATGATGTTGCAACGCAGGTAATGAAATCAATGCTAAAATCATTGCCGTCTGTTGTGTTTTCGAGGTAATGTATGATGAAGAGCATTGATCACAATAGGCTTGGTGTAAAGTGGGGGTCTTATGTTATCTGTGGATGTATGCAGAGTCAAAGGAACTTACAATCGGAACTGTTTAGTTTTCTCAGAGACTTAAGTACTGCAGAAATTTCCGATAAAAAATGCACTACAGAAAAGAAAGCTTTGGACTTGCTTTGTTAGTAAAAGTTTGCTTTTTTCATCTTCCGAGTGGAGGAAACCTTGGTAATATCATCTAATTCCTCTTGCAGGTTTGGAATGGCCTTTCTTGTTTTTTCTCTTTCCAATTTCGGGCTTACTTTATTTGCAGCCCTTATAACAGCATTGGTGTCACCAGCTGCTGCTGGTTCGGGTATTCCGGAAGTTAAGGCTTACCTCAATGGTGTGGATGCACCAGGAATTTTTACTTTGAGAACGTTGTTTGTAAAGGTGAAATTTCACGCCTTTGGTATCTTGCTTTGTCAGTCTATAAGTGTATTGGTATACCAGAAGTTAAGGCTTACCTCAATGGTGGGGATGCACCGGGGATTTTTACATTGAGAACATTATATGTAAAGGTGAAATTTCGTGCATGTGGTTTCTTGCTTCGTTGGTCTCTAATTGTATATTTCTTAAAATTCCTTATTGATGTTTCCATAAGCATCTCTTCCTATCCTGGATGTGATAGCAGAGCCTGATTGGCTTGTAAGAGAGTATAAACATGGTGATGCTTGTAAAAGAGTTGCCATTTGAGTTAACATGATCTTTTACAGATTGGCATGCGTGATATCTATTGAACATTGCCATTTTTATCTTGTATGTTTTTATCTTCATCTATTTAATCTATTAATTATTCCCACTCGTCTTTTCTCTGTACTCCCCTCTCTTAAAGCAGTGAGGATGAATCTACCCATTATTTCTGATCAGCTCGTTGACAATTACTGGCCTAAAGGTTCTTCTAGAGACTTCCTTGAGACCAGTGAAATATGTAGGACTAAAATTTGTTTTGGCTGACCTAGAAGAGGAGTATCCTTAAAATAGAACTTACCTAATACCCTCAAATTGCAAGCCCTTTTGAAATTTTGACTATCTTCAGGAATATAGATATTTTGGATAACAAAAACAACTATGTTCGGCAGATTCTTTTACAGTTCAATTTGCGATGTCAGTGCTAGTTCAAGCTTTATTTGCATATTTTCCCCTATTCCTGGAAGTTTAACTGTTCAGCTAATCTGTCTTTTAAGGCATAGCCTTTAAGGATGTTCTCCCTTAAGTTTGTGAGAGTCTCATTGGGCATGTTCCAATCAACAGATTATTGGGAGCATTTGTGCGGTGTCATCATCTCTTACAGTTCGGCAGATTCTTTTACAGTTCAATTTGCGATGTCAGTGCTAGTTCAAGCTTTATTTGCATATTTTCCCCTATTCCTGGAAGTTTAACTGTTCAGCTAATCTGTCTTTTAAGGCATAGCCTTTAAGGATGTTCTCCCTTAAGTTTGTGAGAGTCTCATTGGGCATGTTCCAATCAACAGATTATTGGGAGCATTTGTGCGGTGTCATCATCTCTTCTTGTTGGCAAGGCTGGACCCTTGGTGCACACTGGTGCTTGTATCGCATCACTATTGGGTCAAGGTGGGTCAAAGAGATATGGTTTAACTTGGAAGTGGCTTCGGTATTTCAAGAATGATCGAGATCGGCGAGACCTTGTAACATGTGGATCAGCTGCTGGAATTGCTGCTGCATTTCGTGCCCCAGTTGGTGGTTTGCTGTTCGCCCTCGAAGAGATGGCGTCTTGGTATGACGAATTGTTGTGATGCACTGCTTTCTTCTGATGTCTCCATTTGTCTATTTTAGCAATTAGAATCCTTGCGATGCAAAATCTCATCGTTCTTAAAGTCCTGGATATTGGACTTGTTAGCAGATCATATTTACCTTAGTTCTGAAAAGCTGAGAAAAATTGCTGGTCAAGTACAGAAATCTGGTTTTCTGATATTAACGGTTTATGTAAATTCCTATTTTAACTTATTCTGATTACCAGGAAGAGATGATTCTGGGCTTCCTTTCTGTTCTATCAGCCAGTTTGTTTCTCCCTGTTTTTGGTTCTTGGTTGTGTTTGCTTAAATTGTTTGCACTCTCTCCTTGCACTTATTATCTGGTTTCGAGATGTATCGCTGCAGCTTATCGACTATCTGAGACCTTGAAGTATTTTATATTCCATGGAAATATATGATGTCTTTGCACGCATAATCTTTATTTTCTTTTACAGGTGGAGAAGTGCCCTGGTGTGGAGAGCTTTCTTTACTACAGCTGTAGTGGCAATCGTGCTGAGGGCTCTCATTGACGTCTGTTTGAGTGGGAAATGTGGGCTTTTTGGTAAAGGAGGGTTGATAATGTACGATGTTACCTCATCAAGTGTTGCCTATCACATTGTTGATGTACCTCCTGTACTTCTCCTTGGTATGATAGGTGGATTGTTGGGTAGCTTGTATAACTTCTTCCTGGAGAAGGTTCTTCGTGTCTACAACCTCATCAACGAGTAAGTTCTCTTTCCTTTTCTTCTCAGTAATCGCAAGTATGTGATTATGCAGTAACGATAAACTGATCACAACAATGACCTTGTTCTTTCAGAAAGGGCATTGCCTACAAAATTGTGCTTGCTTGCTGGATTTCAATTTTCACGTCGTGTCTCCTGTTTGGACTACCGTGGCTGGCATCTTGTCGAGTTTGTCCGGCCGATGCTGGAGAAGCCTGTCCCACAATAGGCCGATCTGGCAACTACAAGAAGTTTCAATGTCCTCCTGGACATTACAATGATCTTGCCAGCCTAATATTTAACACAAATGATGATGCAATCAAAAATCTCTTTAGCAAGGGCACGGATGACGAGTTCCAGTACTCTTCTATAATTATATTCTTTGTCACATGTTATTTCTTGAGTATACTTAGCTATGGCATTGTCGCTCCTGCTGGCCTTTTTGTTCCTGTAATAGTTACTGGTGCATCTTATGGGCGTTTGGTTGGAATGTTGATTGGTTCTCATTCCAATCTTAACCATGGTCTTTTTGCTGTGCTGGGTGCTGCTTCTTTTCTTGGTGGATCTATGAGGATGACGGTTTCTCTATGTGTAATCCTTTTGGAACTGACGAACAATCTGCTGTTGCTACCCTTGATGATGGTGGTTCTTCTTATTTCAAAGACCGTAGCTGATGCTTTCAATGGCAACATCTATGACCTTATCATGAAAGCAAAGGGCTTTCCTTACCTTGAGACTCATGCCGAGCCATATATGAGACAATTAACAGTTGGTGATGTAGTGAGTGGGCCCCTTCAGCTGTTTCATGGCATCGAGAAGGTCGCTAATGTGGTACATGTGTTGCGAACTACAAGGCACAACGGGTTTCCTGTAATTGATGAACCTCCACATTCAGAGTCCCCCATTCTGTATGGTTTAATTCTCCGTGCTCATCTGATGGAGCTTTTAAAGAAGAAAGCTTTTTTGTCTGATCCAGTTCCGACGGATATTGATGCCTTTGAGCAGATTTCTGCAGAGGACTTCATGAAGAGGGGATCAGGTCATTATAACATGATAGAAGATATAGACTTGACTGAAGAAGAGATGGAGATGTTCTTGGATTTACATCCTTTTACTAATGCTTCACCTTATACGGTTGTGGAGACAATGTCACTTGCGAAGGCTCTCATACTTTTCCGGGAAGTTGGCTTGAGACATCTACTGGTGATACCTAAAATCTCTGGCGTAAGCTCTCATTTTCACTTCTTTAATTCTATCAAAAGCTATTCTATTGCTCTTTTTGTCTTTCGGCATCGAAATACTCTACTGTTAATTTAAATAGAGTACTACATAATCGTTCAGTGATCTTGCTCATAGCTCTAGTCCTGTGTCTACTTGCAAAATGGACTTTTTCTTTTTGGTTGGAGCAATTGACGATATATGAAAAACACTGATGCCTTCCTTCGTTTCAGCAAATTGGGCCATTTTTCAGAATCACATCAATACCATCTTCCTTTGGCCTCACATACTTGATTTTCGCACCCTCACCTCTTCCATTCTTATTTTACTCGATTATCTTTCTTATGTTCAAGTTTGACCCTTTTTGTGAGGACTGCCAAATACTTCTGTAGCTTCACTGGCTCAGCTTTGCGCTAAGATGTTTTCCTCTCCATTTAGCTGAATTTCTGTATATATGGCTACTTGACATTTGGTGGCTTCCTAGTTTCACTAGAAAATCAGAGTAGATCATGGTGAGGGATCACAATTGATTTTTCATCTCGTCTCTTGCGGGTATTTGGTAAGATACTCTAATGCGACTGGGTGCTTAATTATTGCAATAGCATTCTGCTCTAGTTGAACATGTTCTTCTATGTTTTTATTTTAATCTCGACGCTCTTTTATTGCAGAGATCGCCTGTGGTGGGCATATTGACAAGACATGATTTTATGCCTGAGCACGTGTTGGCATTGCACCCGACACTCATTAGGAGCAGATGGAAGAGATTAAGACTACAGTTTCCCCGCCTATTAAAACTATTCTAGCATAGCCCATTGAGCATTCGGGAATTTATCCAGGAAAATTCCTACTCGATCAGGCCAGATTTTGTGGGATTCATGCAGCACGGAGCTTATTGGAAGCCGCTCATTATAAGCTCAGGCCCTTGATCGAACCCTACAAACCCTGGAAAATTAGCCCTTCGCCTTACTAGTCAAGCATTGTCGAAAGCGGCGGATTGTAATTTATTTGCGGGACGAATGTATAAACAGGAAGTTTTGGCTGGCATTATCACGGTGGCGCGGGAATACTTCTGCCGTGACTGATATGCTGAAGTTGCAGAGGACTCTTGACAGTAAGATCAAAGATGTGCAGAAAACTGTAGATAGTTACCTCTTATGCAGTATTCTATATACAGGAACACTTCCCCTTTTGTGAACTGATCATTTACCGTGACATCCATTTAGCCCAACATATCGGTTTCAAAATACGGAATTCCTGGATGCAAACTTTTGGAGAGTGTCTGCTGAATCAATTTCGTTCAATTATTGTTGTAATCATTCCTCTCCAAGTTGCACAAGACCGCACAATGCCGCTGCCGGAAGCATTGATCGGTCACATGCTCAATGCAAATTTCCACCTACTTTCGAGCATATTCAATTTCCGCGGAGCAACTTGTAGTCGGTTTGAATTCATGGGGATTGAATCGACTGCTGGCCCTGCCTTCTTCTTCCATTACTTCCATCTCAAAAAATCTCCAAATTGAATCGACTGCTGGCCCTGCCTTCTTCTTCCATCACTTTCATCTCAAAAAATCTCCAACTAAACATGTACGACCAAAGAAATCCCAGTCCACAAATCATATAGTTGGAAGCATAATAATCAAACGATCTTTCTTCTCGATGCATCTATTGAGAATTAGCGAGAAGCGACACAAGGTAGACAATATTTCTAAGCAATACATATTCCTTTCCAAATGATCATTGGAGATCTTGTATAAACGAAGCAGCGAGCTACAGTGAAAGCCATACCATAACGGGTCCAAACCGGACGGAACTGGAAAATACACCAAGACGAGACAATGGAAAGACCTCGGAGATCCAAATCCAACGATCGATCTGCACCAGCAGCTTAATGGGTTCGATTACATGTTTGTCTTAGTCAGCTATGGCGTCTGCTGACCCGTTCGCCATCTTTTCCATGGCATATTCTCAATTCGATGGAACGGAGGATGTTTTAGTCAATGGTCTTCTGTCTTGTTCCCGGGAAAAAGAGTTATTTCTTATTTCCCGGGAAAAAGAATAAGAAAAAACTTCTGTAACCCTAACTTCTTTTTTCTCCCTTCTCATCTCACGCCCCTTCTCAGCTCACCTCTCCCTTCGTCCGCTTGCCTCTCTCCGATCTCATCACCTCCGGTCGCCTCTCTCCGGTCGCCTCTCTCCGGTCCCGTCGCCGCCGGTCCCGTAGCCTCCGGTCGACTCTCTCCGGTCCCGTGCTCGAAGCCTTTGGTCGCCTCTCTCCAATCCGGTCACTGCCTCTCTTCGGTCCGTCGTCTCCGGTCGCAGTTCTCTTTGGTGGCGTCGCCTCTCTCCGAGCCGGTTGCCTCCAGTCCCGTCGCCTCCGCCTCTCTTCGGTGCCGTCATCTCTAATCCCGTCGTCTCTGGTCGCTTCACTTTGGTCGCGTCGCTCCGGTTGGGTCGCCTCTCTCCGATCCCGCCGCCGGCAGTCCTGTCGCCTCCGATCGCCTCTTTCCGATCCCGTTGCCTCTGGTCCCGTCGCCTCCGGTCACCTTTCTCCAGTCGCATCGCCTCTGGTTGGTCGCGTCGCCTCGTGGTCATCTTGCCCTAAATCAGGTTTGTTGCTTTGATTACCTGTTCTACCGGTGATTCTCACTTTTTCTGAAGTTGAATCCGCCGCCTGCAGCGTCGTCGTCTCCAATCGCCTCTTTCCGATCCCGTTAGTCCCGTCCCCTCTGGTAACCTTTCTCCGGTCGCATCGCCTCTGGTCGCGTCGCCTCGTGGTCGTCTTGCCTTAAATCGGGTTTGTTGCTTTGATTCCTTCTCATTGTACCTGTTCTAGTGGTGATTCTCACTTTTTCTGAAGTTGAATCGTGTCGCCTCTCTCACGTTGCTTCCCTCGTGCTTGTGTCGCCCTTGATTCTCAAATGTATCAGCTAGGCTGACTTTTTCTGAAGTTGAATTGTGTCGCCTCTGTTTGAGTTAAAATGATATTTGATGCGGTGGCGGGATGGGTGAGAGTTGTTTTGAGTGATAATCGATGACGGGTGAGTGCATGGGGAATGAATGTCGACAGGTAATTGCGAAATGAGGGATAGAATACGATTGGAACCATGGCTTATAGGACGTGCCACCAGCCTAGGATCATGATCAAGATAGACAAAGCTCACCACCAAAGCCTACAGAAATCACCAACCTAGGATACATGACTTTAGGATTGAAGAAGCTCATCACCGAGGTCTACATGAAAACCACCAGACAAGGATATTGTGACATCCTTGATTCGAATCCATATTTAAACCGCAAGGAATGGACTAAGGATTGGTACATCAGTAATGAGGATAGGCTAACTCAATCCTAGGGATTGTTCACGAGTTGACTAATTGATTAGGGGCAAGGCAATTCAAAATCAGGATTGCGATATACTAGAATAGTTGACCATGAAAGGACCGTTCGACCATAAGGATCGCTGTGAATGATCATACATCGTCACGAGTCAAACAATGGACGAGTATATATTGATTCGGTTTGAGTATATATCAGTCATGGGTGATGCCGCATGGTCAAGACCACATGATGCCGCTGCCAAAAGGATTGATCGGTCACATGCTCAATGCAAATTTTTACTTACTTTCGAGCATATTCAATTTCCGCGGTGCAACTTGTGGTCGGTTTGAATTCATTGGGATTGAATCGACTGCTGGCCCTGCCTTCTTCTTCCATCACTTTCATCTAAAAAGATCTCCAACTAAACATGTACGACGGAGTATGGCGTTTTCCAAGTGCGTTCCTTGAAAAGTATGTGGGTCCCGTCAAGCTTATGGAGCGGGGACGCCTTATTCTAAGTTTGGCAAGTTCTCTTTCACCATTGATTTCTATGAAAAAAGTGGGGGGGGGGGGGGGGGGGGTGGGGATAGAGAATGAAGAAAGATAAAATTCACAGAGATATTATTATCAGAAAAATTAATATCGATGATATTATTATAAAAATATTTTAAGAAAATTTGATGATTATATCAATGGAACTAATAAGATACTTCAAGACAAAAGAAACAAAATCAAGGAACTCATTATATACTCTAAAATGGTTTATTAATTGCTGTTAATAAATGGTTTATTAGTACAAAAAAATTGATTAATAAAATATATGTACAAAATCGCCTTCTATTTTAATTAATCATTTCCTTTTACTACAGGTGGAGCTTTTATAAAACTTCAGACCATATGGTAAAATCATTATTCTAGATAGAAATGTGTTTTTGTTTTTGGTCAAAGCTAGTGATAGAAATATGTGTTGACATGGGCAAAGGCTGTCCACAACTTTGGTTTGAATTTGCTGTGGAGAAAAGAAGGAGCAATCGTATCAAAGCGGAGGAGGAATTGTCGCCTCTCTCGCCCGCCGTGAACGACGGGATGTACGGGAGAGACTCTGGTAGCTTGGAAAGTAGGGAATCTCTATAAGAACGCCGGTTTCATTCTTAAGGCCGAAGTAGCTCAACTCAAGGAGCACGCCAGTTTCATCAAACATGGCTTCTGTTATACTAGGAATCCTTCTTGTACTCGTTCCACTTCCCCTTTCCGCTAAATCTCAGACTCATGGCAACTTGACCTTGGGCTCCTTGTTGACAGCGAACGACCAGAACTCTTCCTGGCTGTCGCCGTCGGGCGAGTTTGCCTTCGGGTTCCGGAGAATGGGAAGAGGAGCTCATTTGTTGGCTATATGGTTCGAGAAGATAGAGGGAAAGACCATAGTCTGGTCGGCGAATGGCGGTGATCTAGCGCCCGAAGGTTCGAAAGTCCAATTGACCGCCAATGGGCTGGTGCTTACTGACCCAAGAGAGAGTAGGCTGTGGTCTTGTAGCCTGACTGGCACTGGCTTAGAGTATGCGGCCATGCTTGACACGGGGAACTTCATCCTAGCGAGTGCGAGCCACGTCAACTTGTGGGATTCGTTCAGCCGACCGACGGATACAATATTGCCTACGCAACAATTAGATCTTGGGACTAAAGTTAACGCTCGCTACTCCAAAATGAATTACTCCGCTGGGAGATTCCACTTCAAGCTAGGAGACGACGGAAATCTCGTATTCTATGCCACGCCTGACCTGTGGGATCACACAGATGCTTACTGGGCCAGCGACACCATCGGTAGCGGCTTCCGGTTGATATTCAATCAAGGTGGTCAGGTCTACCTCACCGATAGGATTGGAATGGTGATCAAAAGGCTCACTTTAGGCACAGTCCCAACCAGCGGATTTTACCAAAGAGCGATCCTCGAATACGATGGGGTCTTCAGGCAGTATGTCCACCCAAAGCCGGGTTTTGGCCGGGCAATGGGCTGGTTGATGGTCTCTTCCCCGATCCCTCTAGATATATGCACAAGCATCATGCAAAATATCGGTTCTGGAGCTTGTGGCTTCAACAGCTACTGTATTCTTGAAGATCAGAGGCCTCGATGCCTCTGCCCACCTGGATATACTTTGTTAGATTCAACAAACGAGATGAGCGGATGTAGACAGGACTTCACACCCCAGAGTTGTGATGGAAGTAGGCCGGAAACAGACCAGTTCACTTTCCAGGATATGCTCAATATAAACTGGCCACTGTCTGATTACAAGCGTAGCACGGCACAAACCGAGGACAGTTGCAGAGAGGCTTGCTTGGTTGATTGTTTTTGTGCAGTTGCTATTTTCGGCGGCGGAACTTGCTGGAAAAAGAAGATCCCTCTTTCCAATGGAAGGATGGAGCAAGGTGATACTAAAGCTCTGATCAAGGTCAGGAAATATAACTCGACTTCAAAATCTACGGGAAATGGAAACAAGAATTCCACTCTAATTATCATCGGATCGGTGCTGTTGAGTAAATCTGTGCTTGTGAGCTTGCTTCTACTCCTCATTACCCATTTAATATATAGAAGCTTCCGATCTAGGGATTCTAAGTTGTCACGACCAGTCCAGATCAACCAAGCCACAGGCACGCGGACTTTCACTTATCAGGAGCTTCAAGAAGCAACAAATGGATTCAAAGAAGAACTAGGTAGGGGTGCTTTTGGAATAGTGTACAAAGGTGTTCTCGGATCCAAGGATACAAACTTTGTGGCAGTAAAAGTGTTGGCAACAAGGACTGGAGAAAGAGAAAAGGAGTTTGAAAGAGAAGTGAGTGCAATTGGTCAGACTAACCACAAGAACTTAGTGCAGTTGCTTGGATTCTGCCATGAAGGTCAACATCGACTACTGGTGTATGAATTCATGAGCAACGGCACTTTGGCGGATTATCTATTTGGCATTTCAAGGCCCAGCTGGTACAAAAGAATAGAAATTGCCCTTGGTGTTGCACAGGGGCTCTCTTACTTGCATGATGATTACACTAGGCATATAATCCACTGCGACATCAAGCCCCAAAATATTCTTCTTGATGGCTCTCTCACTGCAAAAATATCAGATTTCCGAATAGCTAAGCTCTTGATGGCGAACCAAACACGAACCGTCATTGGAGTCAGAGGAACTAGAGGTTATTTAGCGCCAGAATGGTTCAGGAATATGCCTATTTCTAGCAAGGTAGACGTTTACAGCTTCGGCATTTTGTTGGTTGAGCTCATCTGCTGCAGAAAGAACTATGAGCCGGGAGCCGAAATTGAAGCTCAAATTGTACTGGTCGACTGGGTGTATGACTGTTACCTCGATGGGAATGTACTTTTGCTCGTGGAGAGTGACAAGGAGGCATCAAACGACATGAGGAGGGTGAAAAGATTTGTGATGACAGCATTGTGGTGCATCCAAGAAGACCCGGCTTTGAGGCCAACCATGAAGAAAATCACTCAGATGTTGGAAGGAGCTGTTGAAGTCCCAGTACCTCCAGTTTCAAGCTCCTTTATCAGTTCAATATGATTTTTTTTTTTTAATGTTGTTGACTTGATAATTCATTGATCATTCATAAGTCCTAAATCCTTTTTTTTTTTTTTTTTTTTTGTGACTCGGGAACCACCGTATAGTTAGCAGCGTAAACCCGGGGCGGACTGAAGCACCAGCACAGACCAGCCACGGGTGAGTCACGTGAATGCGACGTCTTTGGGATTCGGACTCCTCCCCTTCGTGAGGGGGAGAGCCCGAAGTCAGCTACGCCATGGGCGGTGGTCTAAATCCTTTAAATCCTCTATTTTTATATAGGATAAGTATAATAAAAGTCCTAAACTTATTGTAGAAGTGCAATCGAGTCATAATGTTAATCAAATTACTTTTAGATGCAATGAGTTTTGCTTGATTTTTTTTTTTTTTTTTTTTTTTTTTTTTTTTTTTTTTTTTTTTTTTTTTTATGATTGAGGGACCGCCGGAGATCACCATTCAGGAATCACATGACCCTCCGGTGCTTCAGAAGACCGGTGGGGCCTCGCCGCAGCCGCTATTTTTAGACGTAAACCCCGGGCGCAAGAAAAACCACCCTTGGGACCCCCACTTAAGTCGCGAGCATCCGAAGGTTTGAATTTGTTCCCTCTGCGATAATGTAGTAAAGCCAAATTATCATGGCTACGGCTACCTACGGGTGGGTAAGTTTTGCTTGATGTTGTTAAGTCCATGAGAATACAATATCCTTATGTCACTCCATTTAGTCAAACATATAGGTATTTCAAAATCTAAAACTACTATAAGCAAACTTTAGTAGAATATCTGTAGAATTATGTTCATTTATCATTGTTGCAACCATTCCTTTCTAAGTTGCACAAAGACCCGTCTCATTCTAAGCATTGAATCACCACAATGCCACGGACCACGGTTTGCATCCATTGAGTGCATGCTTGATGCAGGATGACCAAGCAAATTTCCTGGTATGTTCGAGCATATCTATGATAATGATTGAAACATTCTATTTCCACGAGGTAACTTAGTAATCGGTTCGAATTCGTAGGGACTGAATCAACTACGAGCCTTGCCTTCTTCTCCATAACTCATAAGGTCTCCAACTTAACGTGTATGACGTTTGGTCAAAGTCTTGCAAATTCTTGCTGTTCCTTGAAAAATATGAGGGTCCCGCAAGCTTGTGGTGTAGACTCGCCGTTTTCTAAATTTGAAAGTTTTCTTTCACCATTGATTTCTATAGAAAAAGGGGAAAAATGAAAATTAAATTTATAAAGATATAACCATCAGAAAAATTTAATATTAACAATACTATTATAAGATAATTTTTTGTAAACTTTGTTGGGTGTTGGTTTGCAAAACAAACAAAAAAGCTTTTCTTCTTTGTCCCACATAGAAAAGTTAGGATGAGATAGGCCACTTAATGTGTGAGCTTTTTCTAGTTTGCTTAGAAACAAGGTTAGGGTGTGGGCTATACCTCATAATACCTGCATGCCGGATGCAAAAATAATTATGCAATTATTTGGGGCACTGGACTTGCTTGTGTGCTCGTAGTTTAATTTGCGCTAATCCCCTATCTTTTTATTTTATTCCATATGGTTATCTTGTTAATCAAAACGTAGTATTTATTTATTTTTCTTTTCTTTTCGAAATGATTAAATTCGGAAATTTTTTTATTAAAAATTATTACTATTTTAAATTATTTTTTATTCCGAATTTTTATATATTTTCAAGTTGTCGTTTGGAAAACATACCAGTTCAATTAGCAACCTTTCTTGACTGGTCTTTTGTAATCTTACTAGTTCATTTTGTAACTTTTCCTGAAGGTATGTCTTTGTTTTTTGGTAACCCAGGAATCCTGTAAGCCAACAGCCGGTGAGCAAACCTTGGGGGAGCGACTGCAGGACCCACCACCACAGTACTCTAGGTAAGAATCTCGAACGACGCCTCTAGGATTCGAACCTCTCCTCTTCGTGAGGGGGAGAGAGGGGGAGAGAGCCCAAGCCAGTTGCGCTACTGCGGGCGGTGGTTCCCTAAGGTATGTCTTTATTCAATAAGACTGACATAAATATGTCAGGTTTTGAGAAAACGATTCGCTAGTATTTTTTTTTCAAGTCTTCTTTCCAAAACTACAACCATCTTTTGGAATTGTTTTACTCGAGAGATTCAAAAGAAATATTAGAATTGCTATCTAATATTCTTATTGAGACTTTGTTGTATTCTAGAGGAAATTCGCAGGTGACCATTAACAACTTTGTGGGAGTAAATAAATCCTTACGAAAGTGATATCATGTCTCAAAATCTCACTTTATTGTTCAACCCAATTTCAAAGTCGATTTTCCAACTAACTTTGCTGAATATAAAATATAACTAATAAGATACTTTAAGGGCGCGTTTGGTAACCATTTTGTTCTCGGGAACAATTTCTGATTAGAAATGATGTTTTATTTATTTATTCTGTTCTTGGAAATAATTTATGAGCAAAAGAACGCGTTTGATAACCGTACAAAATTTCTAATTCTGGAATAAAAAAAATAGAATTGTATTTGGTAACTACATAAAATTTCTATTTTTTTTTTTTTTTTTCAATTACTTTTTTAGATGAGTATAAATTTGATATTGAATTCTCATGGACCATTCACCAATATAATTGTCTTTTTATGAGTGAAGAAATATATTATATTTTATTATATTTCCAATTTAAAAAGAAATTGAATTTAAAATTCTATTCAATTCTAAAATTCTATCAAATCATAGAAATTCTATTGATTAATTATATTTATACTAAGTAATAAAAATATTAACTAATCAAATTTTTATTAAATAGTAAATAATAAACTATAGTATAAACTATAAATATAAATATTAAATAATAAATTAAAACACAAAATTAAATATGTATTCTATATATAGCAAAATTTCAATTCATACTTAAAATCATTTTTTAAATATATATATTTTTAATTTTTTTCCTTTATTTTTTTCCTTTATTTTTTTTCTTTTTTCTTCTTTTCCTTTCTTTCCCCCCTTCTTCTTCTTCTTCAAGGTGGCCGGTTGTCGGCCTTAGGATGACCGGCGATTGGCCAAACGAGGGTCGGCGACCTCACCGGAGCGTCGTTGGCCCTCGGCGAGGCCGTGCCTCGTCGACCGAGCCTTGGCTAGGCGAGTAGCCTCGCCCAAATCTGGTGAGGCCGAACTCGCCTAGTCGCCGACGGGGCTCGACCTCGTTAGGCCACTGCGAGGTCGGCCTTGCCTTGGCAGGGCAACGTTGACCTCGTGGTGCCTCGGTGAGGTCGAGCCCCGTCAGCGGCTTGGTTGAGCCTCGCCTGGCCAGGCAAGGCTCGCTGGTGGCCGGGGGAGGCCCGGGCAAGGCCCGCCTCATCGATAGCTGGGCGAGCCTCCGGAAGCTCTCCAGCGATCGGTGACGGATGGTAGGGTGCGGCGGCGGCGGCGACAGCACTTGAAGAACAAGAGAGAGGGAAGAAGAAAGAAAAGGAAAAAGAAAAAAAAATAGGTTGACTTGATTATAGAATTGTTCCCGAAAACAAAAATCAACTTTTTTCTTATTCTTGATTCTACTCCAAATCTATTCTTGAGAATAAAAATTTTACCAAACGCGATTCTGTTTCAAAACTACTCCCAAGAACAAAAGAATAGAAATAAACACTATTTGGCAAGTTAGCAAACAGATCCTAAGAAAAAAGAAACAAAAACAAGTAATACTATTATAAGACTAGATATATGTGTTGACATGGGCAAAATCTGTCCACAAATTTGGTTAAAATAAGCCGTGGGAAAGACTCCGGGAGCATACAAAGTATAAAATCTATAAAGAATGCTGGTTTCATTCATAAGGTTGAAGTAGCTCCACTCAAGGAGCACGCAAGTTTCATCTAACATGGCTTTAGTGATGTTAAGATTCCTTCTAGTACTTGTTTTATAAGTTACCAGCATAGTAAGGAACTTACCAACTTCAAGTAGAATATAATTTACCACTCAAAATGAAAACTTAGCCGTGAAATTAGTGCCATAATAGTAAAATTAGTAACTTCAACTTCATTGACCATTTCAGAACAGTATCGTTCTCTTGTTGGTAAGTAAATAGTTCAACTTGATAAAAAGGTTGCCACTCAACGTTTACTGGAAACTTGTAATAGTGAACAAGTTTAGTGAATTCTTATCATGGTAAAAATAGCTATCTACAATATCATTTTTAAATACATGTTTCCACTTGCACATTGCACTTTTTACATGTTTTTTTTTTTTTTGGTAAATACACTTTTTACATGTTTTGCATCAACAAGGGCATGAAAATCCACAAGAGGAAACGCCATTGCCAATGGAAGTAAGCAATGATGTTACAGCTCATTTGGATACTGTAATGATTTGGTCCAATGAGAGTGGGGAGTGATTGCTAGGGCTAGAGGGCTTGGACTAGGAACGAGTCCTAATGGCTTCCAGAATAGCAAAGGGGACATGAGTGAATCACCTTGAGTAACGACATAGTGATTTATGATATATATGTGAAAACTAGAATTAACTCAGGAGGCGCTTTTTGATGTAGTGGCAATTTCGAATTTCGAGGTTAAACCTGCTTAGGTAGAGGCACTATGAGGAAGGATGACCTCTTGAAAAAGTATTCACTTGTATGCCAAATGACAAAATCGTGAGGCGCAGCATAGGACGGGCCAAAACAGACAATATCTCGAGTGAGTTAAATCCAAGGTGTCACTGTTGACACCTAAATTTTTGCATTAAAAATGGGTTAATTTTTACCCAAAAAAATAAAAATCGCATGACATGTAGTTTAGAAACATTTATGTTATGTTATTTTATTTTATTTTATTGGACCAACGGCGAGCATATTCAGGAAAGATTTTTCACATACTCAGGTAATATATACCGAGGGGTATATTCTTGGGCAGAAATGAAATTTTCGGATGGAACATTTGAAAAATACAAAAGGGAATATCGCGCAAGGTGTAATAATATATTTAGGAGAATTATGCACAAGTGAAATTGGAAACAAAATATGCCACAAAGATTTAAATTTTTCCTTATAAAAGGTGTGGCACGCGTATGGAGATAGGGACGGAGAAAAATTCGAAAAAATTTGAGAGCAAATACGTAGAGAGGTTTATTTTTTAGAGGAGAATTTCGAAAAAATTTTGAGAAAAAAACGTGGAAGGCTTCCTTCGGTTTTGGGGGTGAAAGAGAAAAAAAGAGAAAAAAAAAACGAAAGGAAGAAAAAGCAAAAAGCAAAAGAGAGAGAAGACCGATGAAGTGACGTAAGAGTGACGGAGGGAGAGAGAAAAAACAAAAGAAAAGGAAAAAGCAAAACAGTGCACTGTTCATCTTCTTCGGCAGCATCTTTCTCGCCGGCCATCGCCGCCGCTCGTTTCCCCCTCGACGCCAGACCGCTTTTGCCACCGTTCGATCTGCCGCACCGGAGCTGCAGCCCGAAGTCGTCTCTCGCCTCCATCGTGCCGTCACCTGTCGTCGCCTGCCTCCACCAACCCGTGACAACCCGGCCCTGCTCCTGCCCCGCTCCTTCTCGCCAGTAGCAGCACCGCCGTTGAAGCCACAGCCGCGACCCGACGCCGCACCACCGAGCCCACTCGTCGCCTCCACAGCCACCCGAGTCTCTGCCGGAGTCTCTGCACCAGCTCTGCACGAGTGTCGACCCGACGACAGCTCCTCCCGTGACGCCCACCTTCCGTCACGAGATCTGCAACGCCCATCACTGCAACTCTTGGTCACCATCGCGCGACCCGACGCCCTTGTCGCCGTCGCCCACCGCCTCTGCTCGAGCCAGCACCTGACGACAATTCTCTCTGCCTGTTCTTGACGCCGATGCCCCTGCTCTGCCTCTGCCGTCGCTGATCTGCAGCGCCAGAAGCCCTGAATGCCGAGCTGCCGCTCCTCCCCTGCCGCGCGTTGCTTCCCCTAGCCGGACCTTCGCCGGAGCTCCGACCGCGACGCCCCCGCCGGACCTCCGATCAGCCACCCTTGGCTGGTTCCCATGGCTGCCAAGCCCAATTTTGAAAAAAGAAGAAAAAGAAAACACACTAGGTAGTTTTTTTGTTTTTTAGTTTAGTTTATTTTTTTATTTTTATTTTATTTTACTTTATTTTGTTTTTTTTAGTATAATTAGTCTTTAATATATGATTGAAATTCCAACATACTTGATTCGCGACCGTCTTGGGTTTTTGGCGCTTTAGATGAAATAATTTAATCGCGGGAATAAAATTGATATCTAAATTTTTAAGGCTTAAAATAAATTTATCGATTTTATTAACGAGATGTTATTTTTTGATCTGAACGATATATGATATTTTTGATGATATTTTTGATGATTTTGAATGGCATGTCTTGTCTCGATTACTTTATTTATCTTGAATTATGTTAGGGTTAGAATATTGCATTTGCTTATTTAGATTAAACATTTTATTTATCATGAATTTTCGAAATAAAAATAAATAAATTTAGGATGTTAGATTTTTGTTCCATTAGCTTAAATTGCATGTTTAATTATTTGACTTTTTTTTAATTTCGAAATTAATTAAAAAAACAAAAATCATCATGCATATGTCATATAGAATCATGGCATCCTTTGTACGTCATTGCACATTATGATAAATTGCATATTTCATTTTAAATTTAGATTGATTTAGATAGACTACATCTTAGGTTAGTGATTGCTAGATTAATATAATATCCTGATTTAAATTAAGGTTTAGCCTGACCTAATCCATAATATAAGTGTCGCGACCAATTTTTCGGGTGCGAACCACCTAGGGTTTGGCTAATGGATTGTTAAGCCTAGACTTAACTCGGGCTCTCCCAAGCCCATACCAATTCGCGACTTAAGTTTAAATTTCTTAACATGCAAATGATTTTCAATTAGGAGTCGCCACTAATCTATTTTTGGTGGGTCGATTAGAAACCCAAGTAAAATAACGGGAGCTTTACTTTACTCCTACAAACCGTAGACTATGGGTGACGGGACTTGGTTACACTAGATTTCTCTAATGCCCTTTCGGGTACATTTTTCTTTTATTTTGAAAAATGTTTTATGCGCAGCTTGAATTAATTTTAAATCTATTTCCCTAACATGTGAGGTGATCATGCAGTGCGCAATCCACCAATTTAACATCCAAGTAAGGCAATAAATAAATTGCAAAACTTACCTCAAAGCAACGAAAGCATCTGCGTTGTTAGATCAAAATTCACATCATCAACCCTAGATATGATTTCTAATTAACACGCAATTTCTTTTTTGTTTTCCTTTATTCAATGAGAATCATGTAATATGCAAATGCAAAGTATTAACTAAATGACCTAATTCTAATGACATGCAATTTCTAATTAAATGAACCTAGCAACCATCACTAAATGACGTGCATTTCATGAATCTAATTCTATATGACATGCATATGATATTTTTTCTTTTTTACTTTTTTCCCTTCTTTTTTTTTAAATTTTTTTCCGAAATTAATAATTGCCAAGTAATTAAACATGCAATTTAAACTAGTGAAACAGAAATCTAGCATCCTAAATTTGTGTTTTTGGTATTTTTTATATAAGAAATTCGAAATAAACTAATTTCCTAATCTAGACATGCAAAATAACCTAAAACATGTAATATCCTATCATGCATCTAATCTAACTCAAATATTTTTTATTCATGGGAACAAACAAATAAAGGCATCAAGAACAGTGCAGCAACAAATCAAGCAAGATATCATCCATGTCCATTTAATTTGGGGAAATAAATTGACGAATCATATCTCGCGCATGAGATCGGATTGGCCAATTTTTAAATAAAATCACGAATCATATCTCGAGCGGAAGATCGGATTGGTGATTTTTCCGTACGATTGCGGGTCGTATTTCTAGCATGAAATCGGACCGTCAATCATATGTACGTTGCGGAATTAGGAAGATTTCCCAATTTAAAAGGCTACTCAAGATTTTGTGGATATGATGGTATCATTCAAATATTCAAACGAGATAATCCCACAAATTAGGCAATAAGGATATATGAAAATCGAACTAAAAGAGATTCTTACCTAATATTTGGTGTCACGTGGACCACGTTGCCGAGTTCAGTCAAACAACGGACGGCGGGATGACTCACGGGCAGCAGCTCAAGATGACGTGCTGCTCAAGGATGGTGTCTCGCTCGTAAGCAATAGCAAGTTTCGAGTGGTGGCTGATGCTTCGCTGATTCGGCTTGGCAAAGTCAACGAGGATGACCAGCACAGCAGGGGGGCAGCCACAAGAAGACTAGAACAGCATCGGGGAGAGTTGCTGCAAAATAGAAACCCAATAAGATTGCTGACTA
The DNA here is from genome assembly GCA_016097605.1 of Eucalyptus guilfoylei. Lineage (NCBI taxonomy): Eukaryota > Viridiplantae > Streptophyta > Magnoliopsida > Myrtales > Myrtaceae > Eucalyptus > Eucalyptus guilfoylei. Next base: position 42,989,439 of record CM027862.1, on the reverse strand, counting down.
GATGAGGCAGCGATCTCTTCGCAGAGGGTTAGCATCAGGCAGCGTTCGTCAATGGAGGATCAGCGGCAGTGGGCCAGAGAGCAATGGCGCCAGCGCACGGCAACAACGAGGGGAAAACAATGACGGCAACGTTCGGGAAATAGTCGAAACAGCAACTACGAGGAGCGGAGCTGCAGTGACGTCATCGACGAAGGGGCTGCGGTGGCGTCTTCAAGCGGTCGAGCAATAACTCCAACATGATGGCAGCTCGTTGACAATGTATCGCGGACGATGAAAGCACCGCGGTAGAAGCGTCGGCGTGAGTTTTGGCCTAGAATTGACCAAGAAGACCCATGCTCTTTCCTCTCTCACGTGTGTGTCTCTCTCTCTCGTATGTCTCTTTGAAATTCGGAATCCCCCTCTCTCTCTCAGTTTACTGCTCTATTTATAATATGGCAGCTCCAAGTCGATTGAATACGTGCTGAATATTCCCTTTTTGATTTTATTTCTTCAAATTGAATATCAGCTTGCAAGTTTTGTCGATTTCTCCCCTTTCTTGCCGTGAATAGATCCATGGGTATATCCAACAATATTTCTTTCTTTGTCCTTGAGTTGATGCAGAGAATTCGTTTCCCTTTTGCTCAAGCTTACGGATGCGTGCGATTTCTTTGATGGTGCACTCTTTCTTGTTTTAAAACAAGAAATAATGTAGCATAAATACCAATATATTGATTCTTTCAACTTTCTCACCCGTATCCCTTTTCTTTCCTATTCTCTACCAGCTTTCGTTTCCTCAAAGACGTCTCCACCGCATCCTTCCTTTCCTTAATTACTGAAAGTCGCGTGCCCACACAAAATTGAAAGAATTTTTGCATGGGTCAATGGGTCAAAACTTTCGCTTAACAGAATTAAAATTCTGGCATTAAAAGGGTGCGGTCATCATAACCTTTCAATGAGTTTGACCCCGTTTGCCGTCCAGTGGATTGGAGATGTTTCGAAGCCGCAGCCAGTTGTGAGATTGTGTTCCCATCGTCATCGTACAAGGTCATCTGCATCTCCATCTTCGACAACTTCTTGAGCGCATCGGACTGATCGTTCTCCACTTGGTCCTACGCCTGATGGCCACGTAGTGGAATGGTGCCCAGCCACCTTTGTTCTCGATCATGCAAAGATCATGGCCTACTATAAAAAGAAATGCTCCTAAAACTATATGTTATGCAATTTTTTTTATAGGTTAAAAATTAATCCCTGATTTTTATGTAATAAGTAAATGACTGGGTCGCCAAAATTTAGGTGTCAACAGCTGCCCCTCTTTGAAGGTTAGCTTGTAGAGGTTGCCTTCAAAGATAAATTGAGACCTAAATTTTGATCATGTACATGCAATGAATGTTATTTTTTTTTTTTTTTTTTGAAAATGGATTCCATTTTTTTAATGCAATTTATATGATGCATAGAAATGCTATTGCAAATGATAAATGAACTTTACCTAAAATAACTTACCTTCAAGGAGGATAGAGTAGTTCAAGGTAGTTGGTGTTACATGTCTAGGACCCGTACCATTCTACGGTCGCCTAGAATAGTAACATGACTTTATGAAGAGACTGCTTTCCTAGGACCCATACCATTCTACGGTCGCCTAGTATGGCGGTGCTTGGTTGTGTCTAGGACCCGTACCATTCTACGGTCGCCTGAATAAGGAATAGGTGTTCTCGAGGACCCGTACCATTCTACGGTTGCCTGTTAGAGCAATAAATGTTGTTTAGGACCCGTACCATTCTACGGTCGCCTAAACAGAGGTTTTGCTTGGCTAGGACCCGAACCATTCTTCGGTCGCCCAGCGTTGCAATCTGGAGAAAAATCTTTGGGGACAACTCAATCGAGTGTCAGTGTATTCAAAAGGGGAATACCTATGCAACGACAAGTATTTAAGGTATGAATAGAGATATACTTACTTGGTGACATCTCTGTTCCTTGGGGACATGTCTCCTGCAAAACATGGTCGTAGGAGAGGCAACATGCATTTGTAATCACAGACATACATTAATTCAAGTAAGGTTCATGCATAATGATTTCTATCAACCATGCATTATCCTAATTCCAATAGGAATGATTTCGAAAGATGATTCTAATCTGAACGCATGAGCGTCATGGATGTGTCAAATGAGGGATCCTTCGATCTCGAAAGGACTTTTCACTCATCCTCTTTAAAAGGGACTGTTTTATCCGACCTTTGATGCAGGATCTTGACAATCATTCTATCTCACCATCATCATGCCGACAAGGTTTTGAGCAATCTCGCAAGTGGTACGCCTTTACCAATCTCGAGGGGTCTTTAACGGGGACCGTATCTTGTCGGCTTGGACAATGGCTTAACAAAGGGGACTCTTTGAGTCGAGGCTATTTTGAAAAATGACATTTCGTAACTGTCTTGGGATTTTCAAGTCAAGAAACATATGAAATAAGGCAGTAATTGTCTTACTCGCACTTCTTCAAGCGATGCTTTCAAGCATATGAACTTTTACGTTAATTCAAGTGCCCTAATCTGAAGAGACTTTACAAGGGACGTAACGCAGGCTTGGTTCATGGGTTGAGAAATGAAATGATCATTAGGCTCAAAAAGTGTTTAGGGGGTCAAAGTTGGTGATCATCTTGACATTTCCACCACTTTCCTTCTCCACCGTTGAAGATTTTTCTCATCAAATCTCCATTGATTGCAACAACATTTGAATTTTTCAGTACCACCTTGTTGGGGATACAACTCATTATATCAAGAGTTTGATTTTTTTTTTCTGGGCATTGGCCTTGCTTTTACCAGGCACACTTTCGCTTTTTCATGCCTCCTTTTTGCACTTATTTTCTTTGGACAAAGTCTCCATTTTGTCGACATTCTAATTCATGTCACTTGAATGTTTTTGTCCCGCCCGGTGTGGGGATGATCACCAACTGGGTTTAATATGAAATGAATTCATAAGCTCAAGTGGGCTATGCAATGGATAAAAGTGTATATGATAGAGAAATGACTGCTCTTCATCATCCTAGGGCACTTTAAAGCGTCGTACGAGTTACAATGCGAAAGCAGTACTCGAAGATTGATGCAAGTGTGAGTAAGAAAATTCCTATCATTCATCTCAAATTTTGTCCCGATGTGGGATGATCCTTGACAGGGATGATTTAAAAACTCTTCATGTGTATGGGCTCAAAGGGCTAAACAATGAGTATACCTGTAGTGTTTTGGGTAGAGGAAAGAATTGCCTCTTGTCACCTTGGTTAGTGTACCCTTTACGAGATCACCCTTTTCCTTGCGAGCACGGAACTCTTCCACACAACTCACCGAGGATTATCGTATGGGATAGTGTATGGAACAAGGCCTGCCTTTCATCATTCCAAGGTATCTCATTTGACACATTCAATTTATCTCACACAATTCATTAAGGAAGAAGAATGCAAGATTCATAACAAATTTGAATGATTCAACTCATTGAGGCATTTTATTAGTCACAGAAATACTTGCAATTCATGACATGGCAAATTCTATCATGGATAATATTTCTTGACAGCATCAGCATTGACTGGAGTAGAAAACTCACGACCATCCATTTCTGCCAAGATCAGGGCACCTCCAGGAAGTACCTTCTTCATCACATACGGGCCGCCGTAATTTGGGGCGAACTTGCCCCCAGGATCTGGAAAAATCGGCAACAGCTTTCTTAGAACAAGATCATTTATCTCGAAATGTCTCGGTCGTATCTTTCGATTGAAGGATCTGGCCACTCTTTGCTGATAAGTTTGGCCATGGCAAAGAGCCTTCAGTCTTTTCTCATCTATCAAGTTTAACCGCTCAAGTCTTTTTGCACCCATTCGGTCTCGAGATAACTCCACTTGGGATAAAACTCTCAGAAGGAATCTCCACCTCCACGGCGTAACCGCTTCCACGCCGTACACTAGAGCAAAAGGGGTTGCCCCAGTAGAAGTGCGGATGGATGTCCGATATGCCATTAGCGCAAAAGGTAACCTGTCATGCCAATCTCGATAATTCTCCGCTGTCTTAGCCAAGATCTTCTTAATGTTCTTATTGGCTGCTTCAACAGCCCCATTCATTTGAGGGCGGTAAGGGGACGAATTCAGATGCTTGATCCTGAACTCACTAAACAACTCATCAACAAGTTTATTGTTCAAGTTCGTCCCGTTGTCGGTGACGATTGTTTCAGGAACGCCATAGCGAGCAATTATGTCACGTTTGATGAACTTCACAACATTGCGAGCGGTGACGCTTGCAAAGGATGTAGCTTCGATCCATTTTGAGAAGTAGTCTATCGCCACCAAGATGAATCGATGCCCATTTGAGGCTTTGGGATTTATCGGGCCAATCACATCAATGCCCCACATTGAGAAGGGCCATGGCTCGGAAAACCGGTGCAACTCACTTGGAGGAACATTTATCTTATCACCATGAATGCGCAGCGGTGACAACCGTACGTGCTTGATGCGATCACTTTCTAGTGTGAGCCAATAGTAGCCTAATCTCATAATCTTCTTAGCCATCATGTGCCCATTCATATGAGGGCCACATATTCCTTCGTGCACCTCTTGCATGATTTGAGTGGCTTCGGTTGCATCCACACACCGCAATAAGACTGAATCATAAGATCTCTTGTACAAATTCTGGCCACTGACGAAGAATTTTGAAGCCATCTTCGTGATGTACTTCCTATCAGTGGGAGTGCTTCCTTCTAGAAATTCCTGCCTTTTAATGTAGTTCATGATATCGTAATACCACGGTTTTCCATCAGGTTCTTCAGTTATGATCATACAGTAAGCCGGTTTTGGCAAAACCTCTATTTTCAATGGCTCGACTTCTAACCCGTCGGTGACTTGCAACATAGATGACAAAGTCGCGAGTGCATCAGCAAATTGATTGTGAGACCTTGGCAAGTATTCAAACGAAATTTCTTCGAATTCCTTCACGAGACCTTCTAAATACTCGTGGTACGGGAGCAACTTGGCATCCTTGGTCTTCCACTCACCTACGATCGCAATATGATTAGTGCTGAATCTCCGAATACCATTAACTTGGCCACACCCATCTCGATTGCGGCTTGAAGTCCGAGGATGCAAGCCTCATACTCGGCCACATTATTAGTACATGGGAATATCAATTTTGCAGCTACCGGATAGTGCTGTCCACGGGGGATATCGAACCGCCCCGTGCATCAGTAACCGAGACAAGTTTACAGCTCCATCAAAGAACATCTTCCATGAGTCTTTATTTACACTCAAGACACGGTCATCTAGGAAACCGTCATCGTCATTAAAGATTCCTGAATTTTCGGCCAATAGATCGGCGATCGCTCGACCCTTAACCGACTTTTGTGACATGAATTGCACATCAAATTCGGAAATCAAAATTTGCCATTTGGCTAACTTTCCCACCGTAGCGGCCGATCAAGTAAATACTTGATGGGGTCATTCTCGATCACAAGGAACGTCTGGTAATGTAGCGTGTATTGTCGCAATCTATGCAATACCCACACCAATGCGGCACAAGTCTTTTCAACATCAGAATACTTCAACTCGATATAGTGAACTTTTTACTCAGATAGTAAATTGCTCGTTCTTTTTTATCAACGGGACTTTCTTGAGCCAACATTGCGCCCAATGATTCACTATGAATGGTGAGGTAAAGAATCAAGGGATGCCCCGGTGATGGCGGGACAAGAAGCGGTGGATTCATCGTCACGCTTCAACTTATCGAACGCTTCTCGGCACTCATCATCCCAGTTGATTCGTGCATTCTTCTTTAGGAGCTTGAAGAATGGCTTGGCAGTTTCAGAGAGCTGGGAAATGAACCGAGCTATGTAATTCAGTCTTCCCAAAAGGCTCCGAACTTCTTTCACCGTTGCTGGAGGTTGCAACTCGCATATGGCCTTAGCCTTGGATGGGTCGATCTCAATCCCCTTACTGCTTACAATAAATCCGAGTAATTTACCGGATGTTGCCCCGAACACGCATTTAGTGGGATTTAGCCGAAGCTTGAATTTACGGAGTCGATCGAACAACTTCTTCAAGGTTTCGATGTGGCTTCTTCCTGGTTGGGTCTTTGCAATCATATCATCAACATAAACTTCAATCTCCTTGTGCATCACGTCATGAAATAATGCAACCATGGCTCCTTTGGTAGGTTGCCCCGCATTCTTGAGTCCGAAAGGCATGACCTTGTAATGAAAGGTTCCCCACGGGGTGATGAACGCAGTTTTCTCCTTGTCTTCCTCCTTCATCCTTATTTGATTGTACCCGAGAAAAACCATCCATAAATGAGAATAGCTCAAAACCAAAGTACTATCCACAAGGACATCTATGTGTGGTAATGGGAAATCATCCTTTGGACTAGCCTTGTTTAGATCCCGATAGTCAACACAAACTCGAACTCGACCGTCCTTCTTCATCACCGGCACAATATTAGCCACCCATTCGGGGTACTGTGAGACTTCAATGAATCCCACTTTCAAGAGCTTCATCACCTCTTCCTCTATCTTCTTCGAGAGCTCGGGTTTAGTTCTTCGCAGCCTCTGCTTCTTAGGTGGCATGTCTGGATTAGTAGGCAAGCAATGCTCGACGATTGATGGGTCTAAACCAGGCATGTCGGCATAGGTCCATGCAAAGATATCCTGATATTCCTTTAGTAGCCAAATTAGGCGCTCGGCCTCGTCTTTGGGGAGATTTGCCCCAATTTTAACTTCTTTGACTTCTTCAGTGTCACCTAAATTAATAGTGACAGTCTGCTCGGATATGAGAGCCTTGGCTTTTTCATGTTGTTCCCAGCTTCGTTGCACCTCAATGGAATCTTCACTCAAGTCCTCGAGGTCGTCAATGTCAGCATTTGTTGCATTGGGTTGGACCATTTCCATACATTTGTATGCCGTAAGATTGCTCTCTTGTGGGCCAGAGCCCATCTCCTCCGGAGGTCCTTCGTCAATGGTCCTTATGAAGACGTCATCGAAGAGACTAGAGATTCCTTCCAATGCATCTTCGGGGTTTTCCGTCTTCGGGGGTGTCGGATCATCCATGCCACCCCATCCATCTGGGATAATGTCGCGGGGATCAATGTAGAAACTGGGAGGAGCTGAATACTTCACCAGATAGTCGAATTTTCCGCTTGGCTGCCCCAGGGTGTCCATTATTTCTGCTTCATCCTGCATCATTATTGGAGGACTAGGGAATGTCTCGCGAATGTTCGGGGGTAATAGGTTTTGCCTTCCTCGCCCTTGGTTAGGTGGTGGGTTCCATCTTTCTTGTCTTCGTCCTCCAAAACTTTCCCCACCTCTTCCATGGTACCCTAATCCAACAGCACGGGACCTCTGAGGGGCTTCAATGGGGTTTCGGATGCCTTGACCATTTCTTCCAAGACCACTCCCAGGAATAAAACCATTCCCTACCATCACTCTTCCTACCATGAGAGCAGCATTTGAAACTTCAGGAGTAGGCGGCGATGAGTCTTGAGAAGCATGAATGGTGGACACCAACTCAAATGAGTGGTAGCTTGATTCAAACTCAAAATCTGGCTCCACATAGGGGATAGCTGTCTCATGATAAATTCGGTGATCTTCTTCGCCATAGACAGTAACCAACTTTCTTTCGATCACGAACTTCACAGCTTGATGTAAGCTTGAAGGTACCGCTCCAGCAGTATGTATCCAGGGACGACCTAGCAAGAAATTAAAAGCTGTAGGGATGTCCAGCACTTGAAAGGGAATGTTGAAGGCAACCGGCCCTATTTGTACATCGAGGTGGATTTCCCCGATCACCTCCTTCTTTGTGCCATCAAAAGCTCGCACAGAAGTCTTGGCAGCATGAATCCTGGATGGGTCTATTTTGAGGCGATGAAGAGTGGCCAACGGACATATGTTCAACGCAGACCCATTATCAATGAGCACTCGGGACACATGAGAAGACTTGTGCTTGACAGATATGTAGAGTGCCTTGTTATGTCCCCTGCCTTCAAGAGGGAATTCCTCATCAGAAAAAGCAATCAAGTCCTTGAGAAGGACTGATCCCACAAATTCTTCCAGCTTGTCCGCCTCGACCGTCTCTGGCACTCGAATTTCACTCAGCACCTTCATCAGCGACTTTTGATGCACGGGGGATGTCATCAAGAGTTCGAGTAAGGAGATATGGGCGGGCATCTTTCGCAATTGGTCAACCACGTTATACTCACTTGCTTTAATCACAGCCAGAAATTCCTTAGCCTCTTCATCGGTGACAGGTTTCGCAGGTTGAGCATTGGCTTGAGGATAAGTCCGACCAGACCTTGTAACAAGGTCAACATCTAGATTATAGGACCAAGGGACCGCCTTATTGTTGACATATTCATACAGTTGAGGCATTTCAATCACTATCTCATCGTCGGATGCATCTTCAAGTGGGGGCATGTCCACGAGTGAAAGATCAACTTCCTCCTTATTAGCATTGAGTGCCGCTTGCTCCTCCTCCCAATCGATAATGATGGAGGAAATAGTGGAAACTATGCAATTATGGTCAGCATAGACGATGATACCGTCATCCACCATCCTGGTGACTCTTTCCTTCATCAGTGATAGAGGAACATCTTCATGATCTGGATAATATCCAGCTCTCACCAGCCCGTTGTAAGCATCTGCCACGTGCACCTTTGAGTTCTTGATCCGACCGACTTCATGCTCCAAGATAGCATTGACCGTACCTTCATGTTACGTAACGGATTCTTTTGGACATTTGGCCGAGCGGTTTGAAATGAGAAGGCCTTCGTGTCCAAGAGGTTTTGGATCTTATGCTTGAGAGTGAAACATTCATCAGTTGAATGCCCCAGTTCGCCGCTATGGTAATCACACTTCTTTATCGGGTCGTAACCTCGGATGCTTTCACGATTAGGACGCTTTGGTTCATTAGTAAGCAAACCTTTCTTTCTTAGGATAGCCAACACTTGGGACGGAGATCCGGGAGAGGAGTGAATTGCCTTCTTGCTTGGGCGAATGGTTGACGGCCGGCGGTTTGTTGTTGCCTTTGATTCGTGCGGATAGCCGGGCACGATTGGTACTTTCTTGGCCATAAGCCACATTCACGTCTACAGAGCTTCCTTCTCCTTCTTGGCGAGAGAATCTTCTACTTGACGGTTCAGTAAACCATCCTTCCCTTATCCCCATCTCGATTTGTTCTCCCACAGGAATAAGCTGATTGAAGTTTTCAACGTACGTGCTGGCCATTCGATTACGGAACTCGGACGGGAGAGTTTTGATAAACAACTTCATCAACTCCTTGTCGAAGAGGCTCGGGGTGATTTGAGCTGCCCGATTTCGCCATCTCACGGCATACTCTTTGAACGACTCGCTCCTCTTTTTCTCCATCCTCTCAAGATCCTCTCGGGAAGGTGCAATATCCATGTTGAACTTGTATTGCTTGAGAAATGCGTCGGCCACTTCATTCCAAGTGTCGAGAAGGTTCACATTCTTCATGACATACCAGTTCAGTGCAGGCCCAGTCAAACTCGCATGGAATGATTGGATCATGAGAGGCTCATTCTTAACATATTGAGCCATACGCACATGGTACATCTGAAGATGAGCTTTTGGGCAGGAAGTACCGTCGTATTTTTCAAAATCTGGCATTTTGAACTTCTTTGGCATCTTGACTTTCTCATACACGGACAAGTCAAACGGGAGTGAACTCTGTGACTCCTGCAATTGTTTCAACTTTTCTTCCAATTTCGTGAAGCGTTCATCCTGCTCCGTCTTAGGGACGCTGACAAGCTTAGCCTTTTCCACATTGATCGGGAATGGATCATCCTCCAGCTCAGGCATGTCATCCTCACCCATTTGGGCCTTGTTTGTCCGCCGGGACAACAATCTCAGGGAGAGCGGGTGGAGGAGCCGGATTCACTTGGAGGGATTGGATTTGAGTTGTTATAAGCTCCATAGAAGCGGCTAACTGTTGGAGGTGGCGTTCCACAGCGGAGATACGATCACGCACTTCAGTTTGTTCGGCCATTCTTGCTCTTAATCGCGTGATAATGGGCGTACGTGGAGGATCCGTTATCACCTAAATTGAAGAAATGAACAAAAATAAGTATCTCATATGAAATATGCCGATCCATGGCAACGATCTAGAACTTTTATTCATCAATGGAGCTTTTGACAAGCCTAACAAAATAAAAACTTGAAATGCCCTAAGCAAATGAATTAGGAAAGTAAATGACTCAACTCCCTAAACATTAATCTAGAAGTGAAAATAATGAGATTGATTGAAGACTTCATCTAGCTTGATCAATATACACTCGGGACACCACTCGCCGCAAACGCTTATTCTCCTCTTGAGCTTTTTCAGCAACTCTTTTGAGGCGTTTATTCTCAGCACAATTGGTGATCTTCAACGGCACCTCTGGTATCTTCGGAAGCAACTCCTCAGGAATCTTGTGTTGTTGAATGTACTTAGTCGAGGCATAGTACTTCCTTTCTTTACCCTTCAACTCTTCCTCGGGCCATTTAAGCTTTCGAGGATGGCACATGTCCCACATCGATTTGATAGTGAGAATGGAATCTTCATGGCCTCGGCTTCCATCAACGAAGCTAACTTGAAGTGGATCTGATTGTAACATCGGGGGAAGCTCTTGCACGACTTGATACTGACGGGTCACTCTAGTTGGATAGTACTCCAATGCTCCAGTGAATCCCAATAGAGGGATTGGGCCAACTCCTCCACACGAGAGTCTTGCTACCCGAACTTGGAATCATTTAGCATGCCATAGGAAACCATTGGAAGTTGGTTTTTTCATGAAAGCTAGCCACCTAGAATAATGATAATCTGGTGCATGTTTTTGGTTGTTCTCAAATCTCATAATGGGGTGATTAGAGTCATTAATATCATGTATAGTCATTAGACCACCAAACCCTTTTATATGTGAAAGAAACCAAATTTGCAAAAGTTCAGGAGAGGAATGGAAAGTCTTATCACCACCTCCTTTAAATCGAGTGAGGGAAATGAAAGTTTCAGTTAGAACAGTGTTTACAAAATTCTTTCCTTCCAACACTTGTTTAACTAATTGAGCGATCAAAGGGTTAATAGCATTCTTGCAGTAAGGAAAAACTATAAACCCAAAGAAAGCTAAAAGGAAAACCCTTCGCATTTGAGATGAAGTGCCTTTCTCAAAACATTCTTTTAGGAAGGATAAAGGACATGTATTGCGGTGAGCCTTTAAAACCTTTCTTACATCATCTTCCTTAATTCTCAGAAAATCAGATAAAGCCAAAACAGGATCTATTCCGATAGGCGGACTAATCAATTTAGCTTTCAAGGATTTTCCTATGGCAATGCTATACTCTTCCAAGGTGGGAGTGAGCTCATGCTTACCGCCGAAGATAAAGGTAGAAGTCTCGGGGCACCAACAGTGGGCAAGTTCTTGGACGAGGCCGACATGGATGTTGATACGCAGCAGTGGAAGCTGTCGACCAATATGTGACTCTATGAACTGACGGCCATCTTGATCTAACTTGTTCCACCAAGTGCTAAGCTCTTCCTTTGGAGGGAAAATAATTCGAATGTCCGGTGTCCCCATTGTATATTGATCAAGACTCAGGACAATCCTAATACCATGGATCGACAAAATAATGCGACAAAGTAAGTAAATTGCAAAGGCCAAAAATTTGGAGAACTTACTTTACCAATGATCGGCAATCACATAGACATGCGCATGGTAAGTGGCTCAATTTCTAATCTATAAGGCTTATCAAGGTGGAGCCACAAGGATGATCAGACTAGCCACTGGCTTGTGGACTATGTCGGGTCCTCATGACTCCGGCTTAGTCAAAGAGCCGACCCGGGTCGCGAGCATGCGGACTGAGGTGGGTACTCTTGACACCATGAAAGAAACTTCGGGATTGAGATGGGCGACTCATACCGCGAGCATGCGGTCGGAGTGGCAAACATCTCAATACCATCCTAGATGATCCTATGCGGCCCAGGTCCGGCGGCAGGTTGTGTGTGCAATAGTGTAGTGCTAGATGCAAGGCATGCACAACAGTTTATATTAAGCAACACTTCATTTATGAAAATAAACCATACATTCCTACACCTCCCTACAAAACAAAGGTTAGCAAACACTTCCCCTTATACCTCCCATCCTGCAAAAACATTTAACACCTTAAATGTTAGGGGCGTACCTGGAATCCTCGCTGCCAAACAAAAATATTTTTTTTAAAAAGAAAATTGGCCTAAGTCCACTAAGAGTTTTAACTCAAGTCCCCAGCGGAGTCGCCAAGCTGTCGCGACCAATTTTTCGGGTGCGAACCACCTAGGGTTTGGCTAATGGATTGTTAAGCCTAGACTTAACTCGGGCTCTCCCAAGCCCATACCAATTCGCGACTTAAGTTTAAATTTCTTAACATGCAAATGATTTTCAATTAGGAGTCGCCACTAATCTATTTTTGGTGGGTCGATTAGAAACCCAAGTAAAATAACGGGAGCTTTACTTTACTCCTACAAACCAGAGACTATGGGTACGGGGACTTGGTTACACTAGATTTCTCTAATGCCCTTTCGGTACATTTTTCTTTTATTTTGAAAAATGTTTTGCAGGCAGCTTGAATTAATTTTAAATCTATTTCCCTAACATGTGAGGTGATCATGCAGGTGCGCAATCCACCAATTTAACATCCAAGTAAGGCAATAAATAAATTGCAAAACTTACCTCAAAGCAACGAAAGCATCTGCGTTGTTAGATCAAAATTCACATCATCAACCCTAGATATGATTTCTAATTAACACGCAATTTCTTTTTTGTTTTCCTTTATTCAATGAGAATCATGTAATATGCAAATGCAGTATTAACTAAATGACCTAATTCTAATGACATGCAATTTCTAATTAAATGAACCTAGCAACCATCACTAAATGACGTGCATTTCATGAATCTAATTCTATATGACATGCATATGATATTTTTTCTTTTTTACTTTTTTCCCTTCTTTTTTTTAAAATTTTTTTCCGAAATTAATAATTGCCAAGTAATTAAACATGCAATTTAAACTAGTGAAACAGAAATCTAGCATCCTAAATTTGTGTTTTTGGTATTTTTTATATAAGAAATTCGAAATAAACTAATTTCCTAATCTAGACATGCAAAATAACCTAAAACATGTAATATCCTATCATGCATCTAATCTAACTCAAATATTTTTTATTCATGGGAACAAACAAATAAAGGCATCAAGAACAAGTGCAGCAACAAATCAAGCAAGATATCATCCATGTCCATTTAATTTGGGGAAATAAATTGACGAATCATATCTCGCGCATGAGATCGGATTGGCCAATTTTTAAATAAAATCACGAATCATATCTCGAGCGGAAGATCGGATTGGTGATTTTTCCGTACGATTGCGGGTCGTATTTCTAGCATGAAATCGGACCGTCAATCATATGTACGTTGCGGAATTAGGAAGATTTCCCAATTTAAAAGGCTACTCAAGATTTTGTGGATATGATGGTATCATTCAAATATTCAAACGAGATAATCCCACAAATTAGGCAATAAGGATATATGAAAATCGAACTAAAAGAGATTCTTACCTAATATTTGGTGTCACGTGGACCACGTTGCCGAGTTCAGTCAAACAACGGACGGCGGGATGACTCACGGGCAGCAGCTCAAGATGACGTGCTGCTCAAGGATGGTGTCTCGCTCAGTAAGCAATAGCAAGTTTCGAGTGGTGGCTGATGCTTCGCTGATTCGGCTTGGCAAAGTCAACGAGGATGACCAGCACAGCAGGGGGGCAGCCACAAGAAGACTAGAACAGCATCGGGGAGAGTTGCTGCAAAATAGAAACCCAATAAGATTGCTGACTAGATGAGGCAGCGATCTCTTCGCAGAGGGTTAGCATCAGGCAGCGTTCGTCAATGGAGGATCGGCGGTGGGCCGAGAGCAATGGCGCCAGCGCACGGCAACAACGAGGGGAAAACAATGACGGCAACGTTCGGGAAATAGTCGAAACAGCAACTACGAGGAGCGGAGCTGCAGTGACGTCATCGACGAAGGGGCTGCGGTGGCGTCTTCAAGCGGTCGAGCAATAACTCCAACATGATGGCAGCTCGTTGACAATGTATCGCGGACGATGAAAGCACCGCGGTAGAAGCGTCGGCGTGAGTTTTGGCCTAGAATTGACCAAGAAGACCCATGCTCTTTCCTCTCTCACGTGTGTGTCTCTCTCTCTCGTATGTCTCTTTGAAATTCGGAATCCCCCTCTCTCTCTCGGTTTACTGCTCTATTTATAATATGGCAGCTCCAAGTCGATTGAATACGTGCTGAATATTCCCTTTTTGATTTTATTTCTTCAAATTGAATATCAGCTTGCAAGTTTTGTCGATTTCTCCCCTTTCTTGCCGTGAATAGATCCATGGGTATATCCAACAATATTTCTTTCTTTGTCCTTGAGTTGATGCAGAGAATTCGTTTCCCTTTTGCTCAAGCTTACGGATGCGTGCGATTTCTTTGATGGTGCACTCTTTCTTGTTTTAAAACAAGAAATAATGTAGCATAAATACCAATATATTGATTCTTTCAACTTTCTCACCCGTATCCCTTTTCTTTCCTATTCTCTACCAGCTTTCGTTTCCTCAAAGACGTCTCCACCGCATCCTTCCTTTCCTTAATTACTGAAAGTCGCGTGCCCACACAAAATTGAAAGAATTTTTGCATGGGTCAATGGGTCAAAACTTTCGCTTAACAGAATTAAAATTCTGGCATTAAAAGGGTGCGGTCATCATAACCTTTCAATGAGTTTGACCCCGTTTGCCGTCCAGTGGATTGGAGATGTTTCGAAGCCGCAGCCAGTTGTGAGATTGTGTTCCCATCGTCATCGTACAAGGTCATCTGCATCTCCATCTTCGACAACTTCTTGAGCGCATCGGACTGATCGTTCTCCACTTGGTCCTACGCCTGATGGCCACGTAGTGGAATGGTGCCCAGCCACCTTTGTTCTCGATCATGCAAAGATCATGGCCTACTATAAAAAGAAATGCTCCTAAAACTATATGTTATGCAATTTTTTTTATAGGTTAAAAATTAATCCCTGATTTTTATGTAATAAGTAAATGACTGGGTCGCCAAAATTTAGGTGTTAACAATAAGTTAGATATAATCTTAATTTAGCTAGATAATTTTCATATTTTTCTAATATCAAATTTCACATAAAAATGCAAAAAAAAAAAAAAAAAAAAGACTTTGGATAAATTATTTTCAATTCTTAGGATAGATTGCATTCGTTTTTTTTTAAAGAAAAATAAAAATAAAAGATGTCATTGCATGTCATTTAGAATTAGATTCACGAAATGCGTGCCATTTAGTGATTGTTGCTAGGTCTATTTAATTAGAGATTGCCTGTCATTAGAATTATGTCATTTAGTTATATTGCATTGCACAAAGCATGATTTTCATTTATTAAATAAAAACAAAAAAGGAATTGCATGTTAATTAGAAATCATATTTAGGGATGTTGATGTGTCGTTACTACAAGGTAAGTCCTGCATTATTTATTTATTTATTATTATTTGCTTTCTTGGATGTTAAATTGGTGATTTGCGCACCCGCATGATCACCTCACATGTTAGGGAAATAGATTTAAAATCAATCCAAATTATTTGCAAAAACATTTTTGAAAATAAAAAGAAATGGTACTAAAAGGGTATTAGAGAAGTCTAGTGTAACCAAGTCCCTATACCAAAAGTCTCTAGTTTGTAGGAGTAAAATAATTCTCCTATTATTTTGCTTAGGTGTCTAATCGACCTACCATAAACTGATTTGTGGCGACTCATAGATAAATTCCATTTGTATGTTAAGAAACTTGAACTTAAGTCGCGAGTTGGTATGGGTTTGGGAGAGCCCGAGCTAAGTCTAAGCTTAATGATCCATTAGCCAAACCCTAGGTGGTTCACCCGCAAAAATTTGGTCGTGATAGTCACAGATACAATTGCCAAGCAAATGCCAAATTGTTAAAAGCTTAAGAATCAGTTTTACATGTTGCTAGGGACGCACAACAAAAAATTATTGATCAATCAATTATATTTAAAAAATGACTAAATTCAATGAGTCATTTTTTTTCGTGAGTTGAGGGCAACATTTTCTTTTTAAATTTTATAAATAATTTTTATTGACTAAGTATGAAATCTAGTAAAGTTCAATACTAAGCTTGTCAACCTATTTAGGAAGTTGCTACCGGCATCAAAATTTTATTGGTGAAATTAACAAATCACTAGTGAAATTAGTGGCTTACTTTTAGCTCAGTGGAACTTACCAGCATTATATGGAATTTATCAACTTTGAGTGAAATAGTAAATCATCAAATTTTCAAACTTAACAGATGGACCACTTGTAAAACATTAGAAGACTTGATAAAAATCATTATTTTATATGATATGTCATATAATGTCAACATGGACATCCCGAGTGCGATAGATTTGGTTTGAGCGAATGTCACGACCTCTTTTTTTTGGGGCGCCTACTTACGCGTGAGCGCATACGAAGGCTAATGGCTTGACTAAGTCTATTAGATTTAGCTCTCCCAAGCCCACTAATTCACTAGTTTTGGTATAGGTTTTTAACGTGCAAGTTAATTTCAAATAGGAGTCGTTACTAATCGATTTGGGATGGGTTGATTATAGACTAAGCAAAATACTGCGAGAAATATTTCACTCCTGCACAACTAGAGAAATTAGGATTGGAGACTTGATTATACTAGTTAATCACTAATGTGCTTCTCGTACCTAATCTTGTTTAAATCCTAAGATTTTTGGATTATCAAGGATTTTTCCATGCATTTGTGGAGAAAAACATATTTTTGGTCATTTTCTATTTTTTTAACATAAAAAGTATTTTCAGATTTGTTTGATTTTTTTTGAAAATATAAAACATTTTTCACTTTTTTCTGAGTTTTGGGAAAATGTAAAATATTTTTGGATTTTTCCGATTTCTGAAAAATAAATTATTTTTATTATTTTTTGATTTTTATTATTAAAATAATAATATATTATTAAAACGACACGGGTCGGATTCCCGGGTTGGGACCAACCCGACTCGCCGCACACCGGTTGGGATGGGCCTGAGGCATGGGCCCAGCCCGTAATACTTCTCTTTTTATTTTTTATTTTTTTTAAACAATCGAAATCCAAACAAATCAAGCACACTTTCCATTAAAGGTGCGTTTGGGAAGACTTTTGGGGAAAGTCTTTGAGAAAATGCAAAGGCACTTGAGTTAAATGAGTTTTTCAAAATGCAAATTGTGTTTGGTAAATTGAACTTGTGAAAGTTCATTGTGAAGTATCTTTGAGCAAAATAGTGTTTGGATAAATTAAATTTGCAAAAAAGCTTTTGTTATTAAAAAAAAGGGAAAAAAGGGAAAAAAGGAGAGTTTGCTGGCCAAGGGCTTCGCCGATTACCGCTGGCCAAGGGGAGGCGGTCCAGCGAGGGGGAGGCGGCGCGGCATGGCAAAGGGTAGGCTGTCCGGTGAGGGGGAGGCGGCGCGGCAAAGGGCAGCTTCTGGCTAAGGTCGCACGACGGCTCGACAAGGGTTACGGCGACCGGGATCTCGTGATCTGGGTCGCCGCGACCAGATCGAGCGGCATTGGCGACCCAGATTGTGCGAAGATCTAGATTTGCGCCGTGGAGGTCGCCGGTGCCCGCGGTTTGGTTGTCGTGACCTAGATTGTGCGCAGATCTAGATTTGCACGACTAGATCTACGCACGATTTGGGTTGCCGGCATCCTCCGCGTGGCGACGCTCATCGGAGGGTTGTGGGACCCTAGCTGGACCACCTGTCCTTCGCCGCATCGCTTGCCCTTCACCGGACTACCTATGCTTTGCCAGCGACTGCGTGTAGATGCTGGCCGTGTTCTCAGTAGAGAGAAGGGAAGGATGAAGATGATGAACAGTTGTCGAGGTAATACCGGAAAAACGAAAAATTAAAGAGGACAATTTCGAAACAAAAATTTTGTTGCCTTCAAAGCCAGCATGCCGAGAATGCCCAAGGCAACCCCCAACCTGCCTTAGGCTTTCAGCCTTGGGAAGGCTTGCCTTTGGCAAACGCAAGTAAGAAAAAGATTGCCAAACACTAGATATTTGGCCCAAAGGCCTTTAGGCCCCTAAAGACCCTTGGGAAAGTTGTTCCCAAACAGAGCCTAAAAGACATTTCCGACCTGCGAGTTAGCTAGATGGAGGTTAGACAAGGTTGGAGCTTGCGGTGGTTGGATGGCCATAAGCTCCGGCTTAGCATGCCCAAAACAGGGCAAAGACAAAGGTCGAGAGGGAGCTTACGGTCTAGCTTGTGGACGACGAGACGGTGGTTTGTTGGTGCGAAGATTGCCAAAGGCTCGCCTTTGCTCTCACCGGCTCTCAAAACTCGCCCTCACTCAGATCTCTCTGTTCAGATCTCGCTCGCTTTCGGGCCTCCCCTGATGTCTCGCAAGGGAAGTCGTCTGAGCTCGCTCCTTCCGTGTGTCTTTGGCCTTCCCCCCAGATGCCCTATTTATAGGCAAAGGGGGGGCCGGTCGACAGAGGCTTCGGCCGCCGGTCCTTGGTGCGCCGACCGCCTTGGTGCGGCCGAACCGGCGTCTCCTCAGTTGCCCACTTGCTCCGCTTTGAAGGTGCGTCCCATCTGCTGCAGGCCTACTCCTCTCTCTTCCCTGTAGGCCGTCCTCAAGCGCGTCGTCGTTGCTGCTCGTGAATTGTATAGGGCCGAATTTGTCCCTAATTTTCTTATGCAATTTAAACATAAATACTTAGTCAAAATTTAGGTGTCAACAGTGAAGAACAAGTAGTCACCTAGCCTTCAAGGATGTACAGGATAGGCTTGGGCAAAATAGAAATTTTTGTTAGCATGCCGGTTTCAATTTAAAGGCTGATGTAGCTCCGCTCAAGGAGTGCGCATACTTCATCTGACATGGCTTCTGTAGGACTAGGAATTGTTCTAGTATTTGTTCCGCTTCTGCTTTCCGCCAAAGCTCAGGCTGTCGGCAATGTTACCTCGAGCTCCTCGTTGACGGCGAACAACACGAACACTTCCTGGCGTCCTTGCTTGGTCGGGCCACGACTCAATTCATTCTCCGTAGGATTTTGATGATGCTAGTAAGAAATAAAAATAATCCCGAGGTGGATATTTTTAAATCACTGTGCTAACGATGTGTGTATTGAAATGAAAAAACGAGGTGAGGAAAACGATGTCAAAAGCTTCAATGTTCTCCTCAAGTCGAATCTCTCATGATGTATCAAAAAGCACAATCTTCTTGAGTGCAATAGATGTAGTGAGATGCATGGATGTTGTTAGATAATGCAAATTCATATATCTTTTCTAAGGATTAACAAATCAGATCCCCAATTTCATGAAACGTTATAAAAATTTGATAGCTGAAAAAAATTTAGGTATCGGCAATGAATCCCCAAAAAAAATCATGTCTATCCAGCACAATCCATGACCAAACCAAGCTCCTTTCAAGTTCATCCATCTCTAAGCTTCATCCCCTTTCTATCCTAAAAGGCATTCGGTTGTGGTCTGTTTATCACATAACAAGCACTGTATCAAAGTTTAAATTTGAGTATGCTAGCTTGCCTTGCCCTGATGGGTGTCTATAAGATTTTTTTATTAAGTTATTGATTTGATACTTCATTGATCCTCTACAAGTTTTAAACGCTTTATATTTTTTTGGAACAAGTGCATCAAAAGTCCTAAAAGTTATTGTAAAAGTGTAATCGAGCTATGAAACTTTCCAAAAATGCAATCAAAATTTTCAAATTAGTTCAATCAAATTCCCCTATTAACTTTGTCTAATTTTGTTAATGAAAAAAAAGCTGACATGGTTTTCTTTTTTTATTATTTTTTGAAAAAAAGAGGTGCTGCTGAGTGCTTAGGTTGCCATGTTAGCCATTTCAGAAAAAAAAAAATTAACAAAAAAAAAATTTGAAAGGAAAGTTGGCTTGAGACATCTGCTGGTGATGCCCAAAATAGCTGGCGCAAGCTCTCATTTTCACTTCTCTAATTCTATCAAAAGCCATTCTATTGCTCTTTTCGTCTTTTGGCATTGAAATAATCTACTGCCAATTTAAATAGAGTACGATACCATCATTCAGTGATCTTGGACATATCTCTAGTCCCTTCTTTACTTGAAATTTTTTTTTTTTTGGTTAGAAAGGTCAACGATATATTTAAGAAAAAAAGATAAATAATTTGGTGAAGTCTTGAATGTACTGTGAGAATAAAGTCTGTTTTAAATCACAAAAAAAAAAAAACAAATAGTAAATAATTATGAATTGTTGTGATGTCTATTCGTTTAAGAATTGGTGACTTACAAAAAGCTGTTATTCTCATAGTAGTATGTTATGGTAACAAAACTCTATTAAAAACACCGATGACTTCCTTCTTTTTGGTGAATTGGGCCATTTTTCAGAATTACATGACCTCCTTTGGCTTCACGAACTTGATTTTCTCACCCTCCCCTGTTCCATTCTTATATTACTCGATTATCTTTCTTGTGTTCATCATTGTGAAAGGGATTTTGGTGTGCCAGATGTTTACGTCGCTTCCCTAGCTCAGCTTTGCACCAGGGATGCTCTCCTCTCCGTTTAGCTCAACTTCTGCATATACAGCTACTTGACATGTGGTGGCTTCCTAGTTTCACTAAAAAATCAGAATAGATCAGGGTGAGGGATCACAATTGATTTTTCTTCTCGTCTCTTGCGGGCATTTGTTGTGATACTTCATGCGACTGGGTGCTTAATTATTGCAATAGCATTCTGCTCTAGTTGAACATGTTCTTCTATGTTTTTATTTTAATCTCGACGCTCTTTTATTGCAGAGATCGCCTGTGGTGGGCCTATTGACAAGACATGATTTTATGCCTGAGCACGTGTTGGCATTGCACCCGACACTCATTAGGAGCAGATGGAAGAGATTAAGACTACAGTTTCCCCGTCTATTAAAACTAAGCATTCAGGAATTTACCCAGGAAAATTCCCACAGGCCAGGTTTTGTGTGATTCATGTAGCAGGGAGCTTATTGGAAGCCACTCACAATAAGGTCAGGCCCTGATCGAACCCTACAGATCCCGGAAAATTAGCCCTTCGCCTTACTAATTGAGCACTGTGGAAAGCAGCGAGTTGTAATTTATTTGCCGTACAAATGTATCGACAAGAAGTTTTGGTTGGCATTATCATTGCGGCACGGGAATACTTCTGCTGTGATTGAGATGCTAAAGATGTGGAGGAGTCTTGACAGTAAGATCAAAAATGTGCAGAAAACTGTAGATAAACCTCTTATACACAGGAACACTCCCTTTGTGTACTGATCACTTACACTAAATGCAAAACCAAATTGCTTCTAAATGTGGTAAGTTTCGCGTGATGTCATTGAGTCCATGAGAATACATCGCACTGTGACATCCATTTAACCAAACATATCAGTTTCGAAACCTGGAACTCTCATATGCAAATTTTTGTAGGGTATCTAGAAGATTATGTACATTCATCATTGCTGTTATCATTCCCCTCTAAGTTGGCATAAGACGGCACAATGCCACCGATAGCATTGATCAGGCACATGCTTGATGCGAATTTCTCCATACATTCGAGCATATTCAATTTCCACAGAGCGACTTGTAGTCGGTTTGAATTCATAGGGATTGAACCAGCACCTTCTACTTCCATCCCTTTCGCCTCATAAAGTCTCCAACTAAACATGTACGGCGACGTCCTTTGGACAAAGTCTTCCAAATTTGTGCATTCCTTGTAAGGTATCTGTAGGGTTCCTCGTTGACAGCGAACGACAGGAACACTTCCTGGTGTTCTTGCTTGGTTAGGCCACGGCTCAATTCATTCTCCTTAGGATTTTGATGATGCTACTGAGAAATAAAAATAATCCCGAGATGGATATTTTTAAATCACGGTGTTAATGATGTGTGATTGGAAATGAAAAAATGAGGTGAGGAAAATGATGTCAAAAGCTTCAATGTTCTCCTCAAGTCGATTCTCCCACGATGTAACAAAAAGCACAATCTTTTTGATTGCAATAGATGTAGTGAGAGGCATGAATGTCGTTAGATAATGCAAATTCACATATCTTTTGCTAAGGATGAAAAAATAAAATCCCTAATTTTATGAAACGTTATGAAAAATTGACAATGAATCCCCAAACAAAAACCATGTCTATCCAGCCCAATCCATGAGTAAACCACGCTCCCTTCAAGTTCATCCATCTCTAATCTTCATCACCTTGCTGTCCTAAAATGCATTTGGTTGTGGTCCGTTTATCACAAAACAAGCATTGAATCGAAGTTTAAAGTCGAGCGTGCTAGCTTGCCTTGCCCCAATGGGTGTCCATAAGATTTTTTATTAAGTTATTGATTTGATACTTCATTGATCCTCTATAAGCTCTAAATGCTCAATATTTTTTTGGAAAAAGTGCATCAAAAGTCCCAAAAAGTTATTACAAAAGTGCAATTGAGTTATGAAATTTTCCAAAAGTGTAATCAAGTTTTAAAACTTATCAAATTAGTTCAATCAAGTCTCTCTATTAACTCCATCCGATTTGGTTAATGAAAAAAAGAAACTGACATGGTTTACTTTTTTTTTTTTTTTTTTTTTTTTTCAAAAAAGAGGTGCTGCTGAGGTTGCTAGGTTAGCCATTTTAGAAAAAAAAAAAATTTAAAGGAAAGTTGGCTTGAGACATCCGCTGGTGATACCCAAAATCGCTGGCGCAAGCTCTCACTTTCACTTCTTTAATTCTATCAAAAGCTATTCTATTGCTCTTTTCGTCATTTGGCATTGAAATACTTTAATCTCAATAGAGTACTACACCATCATTCAGTGATACCTCTAGTCCTTTCTTTACTTGAAAAATTGATTTTTTCTTTGTGGTTGGAGCAGTCGACGATATGTTAAAAGAAAGGTAAATGATTTGGTGATAGTTTTTAATGTATTGTAAAAATAACAGTTTATTTTGGACCACAAAAAACCAAATAACAAATAATTATGAATTGTTGTGATGCCAACTTCTTCAAGAATTTATGATTTATAACAAGCTGTTATTCTCGTAATAGCCTAAAGATTATTATACTAACAAAGCTCTATTAAAAATAACGATTACTTCCTTCTTTTTAGCGAATTGGGCCATTTTTCAGAATTACATTAACACCATCCTCCTTTGGCCTAACGAGCTTGATTTTCTCACCCTCCCCTGTTCCATTCTTATATTACTCGATTATCTTTCATATGTTCAAGTTTAACCCCGTGAAAGAGATTCTGGTGTGCCAAATGTTTATGTAGCTTCACTAGCTCAGCTTTGCACTAGGATGTTCTCCTCTCCGTTTAGCTGAATTTCTGCACATGCAGCTACTTGACATTAGCTTCCTAGTTTCAGTAAAAAATCAGAGTAGATCAGGGTGGGGGATCACAATTGATTTTTCTTCTCGTCTCTTGTGGGCGTTTGGTGTGATACTTCTGTGCCACCGGGTGCGAATAGCATTCTGCTCTAGTTGAACATGTTCTTTTATGTATTCATTTTAATCTTGCCTGTGGTGGGCATATTAACAAGACATGATTTTATGCCCGAGCACGTGTTGGCATTGCACCCGACCCACATTAGGAGCAGATGGAAGAGATTAAGACTACAGTTTCCCCACCTATTATAACTATTTTAGCATAACCAGTCGAGCATTCAGGAATTTTTCCAGGAAAGTTCCTGCTCAATCAGGCCAGATTATGTGGGATTCATGCAGGATGGAGCTTTTTGGAAGCTCCTAATTATAAGGTCAGGCCCTGATCGGACCCTAAAACCCCTGGAAAATTAGCACTTCGCCTTACTAGTTGAGCATTGTGGAAAGCGGCGGGTTGTAATTTATTTTTGGGACGATTGTATGAACAGGAAGTTTTGGCTGGCATTATCACGGTGGCGTGGAAATACTTTTTCCGTGACTGAGATGCTAAAGATGCAGAGGAGTCTCGACAGCATGATCAAAGATGTGTAGAAAACTGTAGATAGTTACCTCTTATGCGGTAATTTATATACAGGGATACTCTCTCTTTGTGAACTGATCACTTATATTAAATGGAAACCAAATTGCTTTTTCGATGTGGTAAGTATTGTATGATGTCGTAAACTCCATGAGCATGATATCTTGATGTCATCGCGACATCCATTTAACCAAACATGTCGGTTTTGAAACCCGGAATTCCTGGATGTAAACTTTTGTAGAGTGTTTGCAGAATTATGTTCGTTCATCATTGTAACCATTCCTCTCCAAATTGCACAAGACCTCACAACGTCGCCGTGGAAAGCATCCATCGGTTGCATGCTTGATGAAAATTTCCACGTATGTTCGAGCATGTTCAATTTCCACGGAGCAACTTGTTGTCGGTTTGAATTCAATTTCCACGGAGCAACTTGTAGTCGGTTTGAATTCATGGGGATTGAATCAACTGCTGGCTTTGCCTTCTTTTTCCATCAATTTCATCTTAAAAAAGTCTCCAACAAACATGTACGACAAAGTTCGATCGAATTTTTCCACGTGCGTTCTTTGAAAAGTATCAAGGTCCCGCCAAGCTTCTGGAGTAGGGTCGCCTTATTCGAAATTTGACAAGTTCTCTTTCACCATTGATTTCTATAAGAAAAAAAGGGGAAAAAATAAAGAAAATGAAGAAAGATAAATTCACAGAGACATTATTATCAGAAAAATTAATATCGATGATATATTATAAGATTTTTTTAAGAAAATTTGATGGATATATCAATAGAACTAAAAGATACTTCAAGATAAAAGAAACAAAATCAAGTAACTCATTATATACTCTAAAATGGTTTATTAATTGCTGCTAAATAAATGGTTTATTACCAAAAAAAAAAAAAAAAGATTGACTAATAAAATGTATGTACAAATATCACCTTCTATTTTAATTAATCATTTCCTTTTACAACAGGTGGAGATTTTATAAAACTTCAGACCATATGGTAAAATCATTATTCTAGAAAGAAATATGTGTTGTTTTTTTTTGGTCAAAGATAGTGATAGATATATGTGTTGACATGGGCAAAGGCTGTCTACAACTTTGGTTCAAACTCGCTGTGGAGAAAAGGAGGAGCAATTGCATCTACGCGGAGGAGGAATCACCTGCCATGAACGACCGGACGTACGCGAGAGACTCTGGTGGCATGGAAAAGTGGAAAAATCTCTATAAGAACGCCGGTTTCATCCTTAAGGCCGAAGTAGCTCAACTCAAGGAGCACGCCTGTTTCATCAAACATGGCTTCAGTTATACTAGGAATCCTTCTCGTACTCGTTCCACTTCCCCTTTCCACCGAAGCTCAGTTCGGCGGCAACTTGACCTTGGGCAACTCGTCGACGGCAAACGACCAGAACTCTTCCTGGTCGTCGCCGTCGGGTGAGTTTGCCTTCGGCTTCCGGAGAATGGGAGCAGGAGCTTATTTGTTGGCTATATGGTTCGAGAAGATAGAGAACAAGACCATAGCCTCGTCGGCGAATGGCGATAATCTAGCGCCCGAAGGTTCGAAAGTCCAGTTGACCGCCAACCGCGGGCTGGTGCTTAAGGACCCGAGAGAGAGAGCTGTCGTCTTCTGGCCTGAACAGCACTGGCTTAGCGTATGCGGCCATGCTCGACACGGGGAACTTCATCCTAGCGAGTGCGAGCCACGTCAACTTGTGGGATTCGTTCAGCCGACCGACGGATACGATACTGCCAACGCAACAGTTAGATCTTGGGGCTAAACTCAACGCTCGCTATTCCGAAATGAATTACTCCGCCGGGAGATTCCACTTCATGCTAGGAGACGATGGAAATCTCGCATTCTATGCCAATCCTGACCCGTTGGATGCCTCAGATACCTACTGGCGCAGCAACACCGTAGGTAGCGGCTTCCAGTTGATATTCAATCAAAGTGGTCAGGTCTACCTCAGGGCTAGGAATGGAACAATACTCAACCGTATCACCACAAAACCAGTTGAAGCCAGCGGATATTACCAAAGAGCGATCCTTGAATACGATGGGGTATTCAGGCAATATGTCCACCCTAAGACAGCAAATTCAATTTCTGGCTGGCCAATGCGCTGGTCGAGCTTCTCTGTCCCAGTCCCGGAAAATTTATGCACGAGCATCGTCCAACAGATTGGCAGTGGAGCTTGTGGCTTCAACAGCTACTGTACTCGTGGAGATGATCTGAGGCCTCGATGCCAATGCCCACCTGGATATACTCTGTTAGATTCAACGAACGAGATGAACGGATGCATACAGTGTTGAAGATCACCGCCTCTCTCTCCTGGAGTTCTCTAGAGATCTCTCTCTCTAGAGTTCTCCATATCTCCCCCTTCTCCAGAATGTTCTAGCAAAATCCATCAGCTGCACCACTTCTAGACTTCTCCAAAGAAATCTAGTTGTGAGGCTATAATAAAATAATAATACTTCTAGAATAGTGTAGAAAGCTAGGAAAGTCACCGACTTTCCATCCTATAAATAGGAGCAACTTGCTCCTCATTTGAGTGTCCAACTAAGAGTGTGTGAGTAAGAAGTCCAAGAAGGTGTGTGGGTGTGTGTGTAGGGGTCTTGAGAGTGTGTTGAGTAGAGTGTGCTATGTATGCACGTGAGTGAAAGAGAAAGTTGTAGGAGTTAGTGTACTCCGAGTAGTATATGTAGTGTGAGAAAATATTGTAATAGTTCGTGAATTATATTTGTACCACGTTTCCGTGAGATTCAACAATTGGTATCAGAGCAGGTCGTCGGAGGCCGTGCGAAGACAGTGGTCGAGGACCATTGTAAGTGAGCAAGGTGGTCAGGGATCGTCGAGCCAAGGAGCGAAGAAGCGAAGGACGTCGGAGTTCTGCCAGTGCACAATCTGGGATTGTGAAGTCGGTTGGTCTGGGACCAGGCTTACTTGGTATAGTGCCGGGCATTATACTCAAGTCACGATGGTGGATTTCTCGAGTTCGGTGAACGGCATGGAGAAGCTCAACAACTTCAATTATAATAATTGGAGTATCCGCATGCAGTATTATTTGCTTGGACAAGATTTATGGGATATCGTTGGCGGCAACAACACCACACCACCCACAAATGATAGTGAATTAAGAAAGTGGAACGTCAAATCAGGTAAGGCTCTTTACGTTCTTGCCGTAACGGTTGAAGATGAATTATTGCAGCACATAAAGAGTGCAAAGACCCCGAAAGAGGCCTGGGATAACTTGGCGACGCTGTTTGCGAGGACAAACGATGCCAAGTTACAATGCCTGGAGAACGAGCTCCTCTCAGTCTCGCAACAAAGTATGACGGTAAGTCAATACTTTTCTAAAGTTAAATCTATTTGCGAAGAAATTTCAAAATTAGATCCTCAAAATGCCATCTCTGAGACAAGAATGAGAAGAATAATAATTCATGGGTTAAGGCCGGAGTATAACAGTATTGTTACAGCCACCCGTGGATGGGCAAATGAGCCAACTCTAAGAGAGTTGGAAAATATATTGGCCAATCAAGAGGCCTTAGATAAACAAATCCCTAAGGTCACAATTAAAGAGGATGAAAGTGCCCTCTTCAGTAACAAAAGAGGGTTCAAGGGCCAAAATAGAAATAGAGCAGGTGCAAGAGATGGCAAACCATGGAAAAGTCATGGAGATTGGCGGAGGCAACCAGAAGAGAAGGGTTATCAGCCAGGGGGAGCTCATCAAGATCGTGATGACGAAGATGATGAAGACAAGAGCAACAAAAGTCGTAGCAAACGATGCTATGTTTGTGGTAAGATAGGACATATTGCCAAATTCTGTTGGTACAGGCGGGAAGAAGGAAATGTCGTCACTTCCTGCAAGAAGGAGATTGAAAGTGAAGAAGAATGGGACTTTCAAGCGCCTGTTGCAGTGAAGGAACGAGAAGAGCTTGCAACAGCTTGTATAGTTGAGTTGGATAATTCGACAGGTTCTATCACGACCCCGAATGAGAGCAAGCCAAGGGAGAACTCGAAAAAGCAACTAACAACGCCAACAAGCAGTCGCGAAAAGAAACTACAAGAGATGCAAGAGATGATAAAGAAGCTAAAATTTAAGAATGCAAAGATGGAGAATATGTTGAAGAAAAGGGATGAGAAGATAAGGCAGAAGGATCGAGAGCTCAAGGCAAAAGAAAGGGAGCTAGAGAAGTTCCGATGTGAGTTCAAGAAGCCGCAGAAACTTCAGGACCTCAAGCCCACTATGATGTTTCGAATTAATCATGTCGGAAGAGACAACGAACAAATGAAGGAGAAAAAGAAAGTTTTCTTTGAGAAAAGGAGGTCATCTACACCCTATATCCCGTGGTGTAAGGATCGGTGGAATAAGATCGAGGGAAAGAAATTTTATGAGAAAAAGGATCAAGATATCTCCACCAAAGTGCTTCGGATGGGATTGAATCGGTTGAAGCATGAAATGAAAGTCACGAATGAGACGGTTGACCAGATGAGTTCCAATCTCAAAATTCTTAGAGGAGATATGCTGAATACGAAGACCGAATTGAGTGAAAAGAAGGAAAATGAGACTAAAGGGCAGAATGAATTGGCATTGCGAAAATTCAAGGATCACAAAACTCAAAGGAAAGTCGCAGCAAGAGAAGCAATTGAAGATGGAGCCATAAAGCCATCCACGTACGAAGAAGCTTCGCAATATGTTGAATGGAGGAAGACAGTTGAAGAGTCCAAAAGCAATATCGGCACGGCTACTATATCGAGAGAGAGTAGTCGGTGAGGGGGAGTGTTGAAGATCACTGCCTCTCTCTCCTGGAGTTCTCTAGAGATCTCTCTCTCTAGAGATCTCTCTCTCTAGAGTTCTCCATATCTCCCCATTCTCTAGAATGTTCTAGCAAAATCCATCAGCTGCACCACTTCTAGACTTCTCCAAAGAAATCTAGTTGTGAGGCTATAATAAAATAATAATACTTCTAGAATAGTGTAGAAAGCTAGGAAAGTCACCGACTTTCCATCCTATAAATAGGAGCAACTTGCTCCTCATTTGAGTGTCCAACTAAGAGTGTGTGAGTAAGAAGTCCAAGAAGGTGTGTGGGTGTGTGTGTAGGGGTCTTGAGAGTGTGTTGAGTAGAGTGTGCTATGTATGCACGTGAGTGAAAGAGAAAGTTGTAGGAGTTAGTGTACTCCGAGTATTATATGTAGTGTGAGAAAATATTGTAATAGTTCGTGAATTATATTTGTACCACGTTTCCGCGAGATTCAACATACAGGACTTCGCACCACAGAATTGTAACGGAAGTAGGCCCGAAACAGACCAGTTCGTTTTACGTGAAATGCTCGGAACAAACTGGCCAATGTCTGATTACGAGCATAGCACGGGAAAAACCGAGGACTGGTGCAGAGAGGCTTGCTTGGCCGATTGTTTTTGTGCAGCCGCCATTTTCGGCAATGGAGTTTGCTGGAAAAAGAAGAACCCTCTTTCCAATGGAAGGATGGATTCATCGGAGGATGGAACTAAAGCTCTGATCAAGGTCAGGATACATGACACGACTTCAAAATGCACAGGAAACGACCAGAAGAAAAACAAGAATACGACTCTGATGATCATCGGATCAGTGCTGTTGAGTAGCTGTCTTTGTGAACTTGCTTTTACTCCTCATTACCCTTTTATTATATAGAAGCTTCCGATCTAGGGATTCTAAGTTGTCACGACCAGTCCAGATCAATCAAGTTACAGGCATGCGGACTTTCACTTATCAGGAGCTTCAAGAAGCAACATATGGATTCAAAGAAGAACTGGGTAGGGGTGCTTTTGGAACAGTGTACAAAGGTGCTCTTGGATCCGAGGATGCAGACTTTGTGGCAGTAAAAGTGTTGGCGACAAGGACTGGAGAAAGCGAGAAGGAGTTTGAAAGAGAAGTGAGTGCAATTGGCCAAACTAACCACAAGAACTTGGTGTAGTTGCTTGGATTCTGCAATGAAGGTCAACATCGACTACTGGTGTATGAATTCATGAGCAATGGCACTTTGGCAGATTTCCTATTTGGCGCTTCAAGGCCCAGCTGGTACAGAAGAGCAGAAATTGCCTGCGATGTTGCGCGGGGGCTCTCTTATTTGCACCAGGATTGCATCAGGCATATAATCCACTGCGACATCAAGCCGCAAAATATTCTTCTTGATGGCTCTCTCACTGCAAAAATCTCAGACTTGGGATTAGCTAAGCTCTTGATGGCGAACCAAACACGAACCACCACTGGAGTCAGAGGAACCAGAGGTTATTTAGCGCCAGAATGGTTCAGGAATATGCCTATTTCTAGCAAAGTAGATGTTTACAGCTTCGGCATTTTGTTGGTTGAGCTCATCTGCTGCAGAAAGAACTATGAGCCGAAAGCGGAAATTGAAGCTCAAATTGTAATGGCTGACTGGGTGTGTGACTGCTACCATGACGGGAGCGTGCTTCAGCTAGTGGAGAACGATGAGGAGGCATCAAGCGACATAAAGAGGGTGAAAAGATTTGTGATGACAGCATTGGGGTGCATCCAGGAAAACCCGGCTTTGAGGCCAACCATGAAGAAAATTACTCAGATGTTGGAAGGAGCTATTGAAGTCCCAGTACCTCCAGTTCCAAGCTCTTTTATGAGTTCAATATGATTTTGCTTATTTAAGACCATTGTTGTCTGTAATCATGAAAAGTACTCGTATTGTCTGTAAGTGCTATTACGCATACTGTCTTCACATGGATCCCGATTAAATAAGCTATATCATCAGTCAAGTTTAACATTTCCTCGCATGTATCTAAGAGAGAACGGGTTGATGATCGTCCCAGTAGGGATTGCATGCGAGGTCGAATGCAACTATCAAAGCATTTTCATCGACATTTTGCTTCATGAAAATTGCATTTGTCACGGTGGAAGAGTATTTTAACTTGATCCAACCAAAACAGACCTTATTTGCTAAATTAGATGATGAGAAGCATATGAAACTTGCCGATCCTCAGGTCGTGGATCGTTGACCTGGAATCCCAATTTCAACAGTTCTGCTGCTTTTTTATTCATACAGGAGGGATACTCACTTCCTTTCGGCAACCAACTTCTTCTAGACCAAAGAAATCCCAGTCCGCAAATCACGTAGTTGGAAGTATAATTTGAGGGTGGCTAGCAGGTATCACCTAGAGAGGGTGAATAGGTGATACTGCAAAATCTTGACAAATTAAAATGGAATATAATGAGTCTAGATTAAAGTTTGAATAAGGGTCAGATTCTGGAATGCAATAGCACAGACTTTGAATCATTGAGCAAGTGTGCAATAAACAATAGCAATAAACAATAAGAGTTCAAAGAAATGAAAATTGTACACGAAATTTATAGTGATTTAGCTTAGATCAGGTCCGCATCCATTCTCCTACGTTAACAGCCTACTGGCTAGATTCCATTAGATAACCAATGAATGGTTACGGTCAAGTTGCACCGCTTATACCCAAGCGCTTCTATCCAAAGCTGGTGCTGCTTATACTCAAGTCGATAGGACTCACTATTATACACCAAAACACACACTTAACACTGTCAACACCTCTCAAATGATTACAAATTTAAACTCACAGTATGTGGTCGAAGTTCACTCAGATTTTGGAATTCTAGGCTCTACGCTTCGTCTCTTACATGCTTCTCGGCTCTAGTATGTGGTCGAAGTTCGCTACAACTATAAGGAATTTCCCTAACATAATCAAACGATCTTTCTTCTTGATGCATCTGTTGAGAAATTGCGAGAAGTGACACAAGGCAGACAATTTTCTAAGCAGTCCATATTCCTTTGCAAATGATCATTGGAGATCTTGTATAAACAACTTAGTGAGCAATGGTCAAAGCTATTCCATAACGGGTCCAAACAAGACGGAACTGGAAATTATACCGAGACGAGACAATGCAAAGATCCTATAGATCAAATTCTAAAGATCGATCTACACTAGAAGCTTAATGGGTTCGATTTCAAGTTTGTCTCAGTCAACTATGGCGTCTACCGGGGCAGTCGCTATCTTTTTCATGTCATATTCTCAATTCGATGGAACGGACAATGTTTTGGTCAAGGGTCTTCGTCTTTCGTTTGTTTCTGTCACACCCCAAAACTATAAAGAATGGGGATGATACGGCCGTCCTTCCATGAAATATATATATATATATATATATATATATATATATATATATATATATCTCAAACCATATATATATATATTTAGAGTTTCTATAATCCACCAAAAGGAAATATACATTTAGAACTCAACCAGTCCAACCACTAGCAAGGATTATGTACACTACTTTCTTAAACCATACCCAAAATAGAACTCCCAAAAGTTTTCCAAAAACGCTTTCGTCTTACTAGTTGCTAACCCTAGGACCTGAAAACATGGAAGATGAATGGAATGAGCAACCATAACTCAGTGAGTAGTACATATCATAAAAGCATATCAAACTTCCACATTACACATTTAAAACTCAAGACATGACTCATTATTGCCAAACAAAAATATGATAACTTGCATGAACAAAATGCGTTATATGTTACCTTAACCTAACTATATCAAATAGCAAAATTTCTCATTCATCCATAATAACAAAACCAGCATCACAAATTTTGTTCAATAATTGGACTCATCTTATCTCATATCAATGGTTCATTCCACGCTCACTATCCAAACTCAAGGCCTTAGAGGTGACTCCCACGAAATTGTGTTATCGTGTACCACTTAGCCCTTTACCACATATAGCAATAGTACAAGGCCCTAGAGGTGGCTCTCACGAAGTTACGTTATCGTGTAGCACTTAGTCCTTTATTATGCATGTCAGTAGTACAAGGCTCTAGAGGTGATTCCCATGTGACTCAAGTCGCCATTAGCACTTAGCCCTTGATTACAAGGCCCTAGAGGTGACTCACACGAAATTTCGTTGTCGTGTAGCACTTAGTCCTTTACCTATTCACAACACATTTGATTTCCTCAGCACAACGTGTATCCTGTTTCAATAGTCATCACATAACCACATAAATCAATTGTACCAAAACAGCATGCATAACCCTTCAAGAGAGGTTTGTTGAATCATCCCACAATAACTCAAAATTACCGAGTACTATATCCATCAATATATAACAAATAGGTCCTCACTTCATCACAAGTATATGTCGATTAATCTTACCTTAGTACATGAGTTTCACAAAACCAAAGAAGACATTAGTACTACTCACTTGGGGATGCCCCAAAATCAAATAACACACATTATTTAATCCTTCGATCTCGCGGTCCGGGCGTTGTAAATAAGCTTGGTGAGCTGCCTATGGCGTGAACACACAGAGCCCTCTCTCTTCTTTCTTCTCTTTCTTCTTTCTTTCTTTCTTTCTTTCTTTCTTCTTCTTTCCTCTTTTCTTCTGCTGCCCGAACGTCGGCTTTCCTGTCCTTTTTATCTCTACTCCTTTTTGTTTTCTTTTTATTTCTTTATTTAAAGTGGGCCCACCACCTTTTCTTTGACTTTTGTCAAAAATCTCTAATATTACAGTTTCACTGCGGAAAAGTCTGTTTGCATCAATTTCATAGAAGCAGATGAATGCCCCCATTCGTGCAGCTGGCGAAGCAGAAAATCACTAGACAATTATGAGCTTGGTCCCTTTGCATGCATGCATGAGGCCATTCCATTCAATGCATGTTCTTCGTCCTTGTCCAATCTTCATGTGGCCGGCCCACGTTAAGTTTTTGGAGTTAGGGTTTGGCCTTGCTGCTTGGTTGGGCCACGACTCGGTTCATTCTCCTTGGAATTTTTGACAATGCATATTAGAACTAAAGATAATCTCCAAGGTGAATATTTGTAAACCAGTGTGTTAATGATGTATGAGTGAAAATGATATCAAAGGCTTCAATGTTCTCGTCGAGTTGAATCTCCCGTGATGCAGCAAAAATAACAATCCCTTAATTGCGATGAAATGTAGCGCGAAGCTTTTTTGCTAAGGACCACCAACTTGAATACCTAATGTTAGGCGTCAACAGTGAGTCCCCAAACAAAAGCCATGTCTAGCCAGCATGAGTAAACTAATCTCCGTTCAAACCGTTCAAATCCATCCACCTCTAGTCTTCATCGCCCTGATGTCCTAAAAGGTATTCGGTTATGGTCCATTAATCACATACAGAGCACTAAATCGAAGTTTAAATTCGAGTATGTTACCTTGCCTCGCTCCAACGGACGTCCATAATATTTTTTTTCTAATTTGTTGACTTGATAATTCATTGATCATTCATAAGCTCTAAATGCTCTATATTTTAATAGGATAAGTATACTAAAAGTCCTAAACTTATTGTAAAAGTGCAATCGAGTCATAATGTTAACCAAATTGCTTTTATATGCAGTAAGTTTTGCCTGATATTGTTAAGTCCGTGATAATATAATATCGTTTGGTCACTAAGACATCCATTTAGTCAGACATACAGGAATGTCAAAACCCAAAACCACTATGAGCAAACTTTAGTAGAATATCCGCAGAATTATGTTCATTCATCATTGCTGTAACATTCCTTTCCAAGTTGCACAAAGACCCGTCTCATTCTAAGCATTGAATCACAATGCCACAGACCACGGTCTGCATCCATTGAGAGCATGCCTAATGCAGGATGACAAAGCAAATTTCCTGGTACGTCCGAGCATGTCTAATTCCACGAAGTAACTTAGTAATCTGTTCGAATTCGTAGGGATTAAATCAACTACGGCCCTGCCTTCTTCTCCATAACTCATAAAGTCTCCAACTTAACGTGTACGACGTTTGGTCAAAGTCTTCGAAATTCTTGTCATTCCTTGAAAAATATCAGGGTCCCGACAAGCTTGTGGTGCAAACTCGCTGTATTCTAAATTTGAAAGTTTTCTTTCACCATTGATTTCTATAGAAAAAGGGGGAAAAAGAAATTAACTTTATAAAGATTTAATTATCAGAAAAATTTAATATCAACGATACTATTATAAGATAATATTTTGTAACCTTTGCTGGGTGTTTGTTTGCAAAACAAGCAAAAGTACTTTTCCTTCTTATCCTACATAGGAAAGTTAGGAGGAGATGGGCCACTTAATATGTGAGTTTTTCTAGTTTGTTCAGAAAAAAGTTTGGGGGTGTTAGCTAGACCTCATAATACCCGCGTGCGGATGCGCAAATAATTGCGTGATTATTAGGCACACTTGGCTTA
Organism: Eucalyptus guilfoylei; assembly: GCA_016097605.1. Lineage (NCBI taxonomy): Eukaryota > Viridiplantae > Streptophyta > Magnoliopsida > Myrtales > Myrtaceae > Eucalyptus > Eucalyptus guilfoylei. The sequence goes on along the minus strand of CM027862.1, from coordinate 42,954,258 downwards.
CTTGTGCGCTTGTGATTTAATTAGTGCTAATCCCCTAACTTTTTATTTTATTCCATATGGTTATCTTGTTAATTGAAAGGTTGTATTTATTTTTTCAGCATTTTTTTTGGAAATTATTAAATTCGGAATTTTATTATTAAAAATTATCATTATTATTATTAATTATTTTTTATTCCGAATTTTTATATGTTTTCAAAGTGTCGTTTTTAAAACATACTAGTTCAATTAGCAACCTTTCTTGAATGGTGTTTGGCAATCGTACCAGTTCATTTTGCAACTTTTCCCGAAGGGATGTCTTTGTTCATTAAGACTGATATAAATATGTCAAGTTTTCAGAAAATGGTTCTTTAGTATTTTTTTAATCTTCTTTCCAAAAACTACAGCCATCTTTTCGAATTGTTGCCCTGGAGAGACATTGGAGAAATATTAGAATTGCTATCTAGTATTCTCATCAAGACTTTGTTATATTCTAGAGGAAATTTGTTGGTGACTATTAGCAACTTCGTGGGACAAATAAATCATTAAAGAATGTGATATTATCCCTCAAAGTCTCACTTCATTGTCCTACCCAATTTCAAAGTCGATTTTCCAACAAACTTTGAATATATATAAATAGAACTAATAAGATATTTTAAGAAAAAAGAAACAAAAACAAGGGAGAAGTACACTATCGTCTGCCATAACTTGTGTACGGCACTCACTTTGGTGCCAAAAGTTTCAGTTGGATCACTTAAGTGCAAAAAATTTTGAAAAACGCTCATTTCAGTGCTAATGCCGATCAGATTGGCCGGAAATCCGACGTAGCAGTTTTTTTTTTATTAATATTTGAAGCCGACGTGGATCGCCGGAGAATACAATCAGCATGCAAACAACAAAATGACTCCGTTTAACATATTTTCTCCCAAATAAGAAACCCTAAATCCCCAAATTCGAGCAGAATCGGAAATTGAAAACCCTAAATCTCCAATTTGACCAATTTGAGTGCATACTTCGATTTTCTCCCAAAGTTATCAGCTCGCTCTTGCAAATGGAGGGCAGAAGCTTCAGCAGCGGCTCACATTCCTATAAAAAAAGCGAATTAGATGGTGAGTGTTACTGTTATTGTGGGTTACCGAGTCCGAGAAAAACATCTTGGACTCGGTTGAATCCCGGGAGAAGATTCCATGGGTGCGGCAGATATAGAGAAGGCTTGAAGTGCAAATATTTCAAATGAGTTGATAGGAAATTCTCTGATCGAGCGATAGAGGTGATCTTGGAGTTACTTGAAGGCCGAAATCAACCTACACCTACGTTAATGGGCGAGTTGGAGGATGTCGACTCAATGCAAGCTCAAATGAAGGGTTTAACATCTCTAGTCGACCATTTGAAGAGGGAGGTTTCAAGGCTGAAAATTGAAAGAAACTTTTATCGAGCGTTGATTGTGTTCTTATTCTCTTGGGTAGTTTATTCAAATGTGAAGTGGGTAATGAGAAGAAGTTTGTATGTCTACCATAGTCGAAGACGTGGAATATGCACTTGTATTGGATTATTTATAAGTAAGATGCGTTTTTAGTTTGTTGCAATTTTTGTATGAAGCAGAAGGTTTTGTTGTAATCTATGGTAGAAATGCAAGGTTGGAGTTGGAATGCATTAGTTGTGAGCACTTAAAAGTTTTATTATTTAGTTGTGTATTGTCAATGTTTGTTTTGGTTAGTTTTTACTTTAGATATAATGGTTTGCTTGCTGCATTTTTTATTTGGTAATGGTTTGCTGGTTTGCTGGTTTGTTGCGACTGCAAACCATGGCGAAATGGAAGGTTGGAGTTAGAATGCATTAGTTCTGACCACTTAAAAGTTTTATTGTTTAATTGTGTATTGTCAATGTTTTTTTTGGTTAGTTTTTGCTTCAAATAGAATGGTTGCTTCATTTTTATCGTTGTAATGGTTTGCTGGTTTGCTAGTTTGCTGCAATTGCAAACCATGGCGAAATTAAGAGATGGTGGCAAATTCACGATTGACCATTTCAGTGCCAAAAGTTATAAATAGTGATTGCTTGAGTACCAAGTTTTTATAAAAGTAATCATTTAAGTGCCAGTCGCGATTATAAAGTGATCATTTCTATTGCACAGATTGTAAATAGTGATCGCTTGAGTGCCAAGTTTCAAACTTGCATCAGTCATGGTGCATCTTGCATCTTGTTGTACCAGGACATCTTGTTCTTGCACCAGTTGGGTTGTTAGTGCATTTTCTTGCACTAGCCCATACAAGTGTTGATGCAACAAGATGCACTAGCACCCAAAATTGCATCTTGTCCTTGCACCAGCACATATAACCAGAACCCCACAAATAGCATCCACAACTTCAACCAGCAATACTATATGCACACATCTAAATCTAAAAATAATATCAATCTCATAAGAACATTGCACCAACAGCAAAGAAATATACAACATAACTGATGACTGTCTTGCTAGCATTACTAGCCGAAACCAAGCCAAGAGAAAATAACAGAAACATCTATTGTCATTGTCATTGATTGATTGTTTACAAAAGAAAAGAAAAACATGTCTAACTTCACTCCCCAATCACTGAAGGTTCAGCACCCTCTTAAAAAAAAACAATGGCAATATGCAGGCAGCAACTACCATCAATGATATAATATCCAGCACCCTCTTAAAAAAAGAAAACATAAAAAGAGAGACCATGTCCACAGCACCACATAAAAAGAGACCATGTCCAACACCCTCCTATTAGTCAATATGGATAACACCCCGATCTCCTTTTCGTCTTGGAGCTTTGAATTGATTCATAATCCGAGCACTCTTTCGAACTGGATGTGCAGTTTCTTTAATTGAGCTTTCTGTCACCTCCTTTTCCTTGTTCTTGACAGCGGCTATTTTTGTTCTAGCACGTGTCATGTGTTGATCCATATCATCACTATTGCTCCCGATCGTTGGTTGAGATGGAACTGGTCCTGGGTTCTTTTTGGATGGCTGTTTTGCAGCTATACCCGCTGTCTTCTTCTTTGGAGCACTCTTCTTTGGCTGCGCCATTGATTCTTGAGTTGGCCCACCTTGAGAGAGAAGTACCTCCACAGTTCTCCCAGGCTGTAAGAATATAGCGATATTGTCAACCAAATGAATTGAAGTACAACAAATTAAATGCATGAGGTGTACAAATCTTACATTCAAAATAGTCATTCTAGTACGTTCATCTGTATAAATCCCATAACCATATTGCTTTAATCTTTTTCCAAGAGCTTCTCTTGTTCGCTGTGGTGCATCATTTTCAGTAACAACTGGGGAAGCAACCTCTGCAACTTGTGTAGTTGCTCGTCTTCTCACTTGAGAAACACATAACAAATTTAAATTTCATCCCATAAAAGACAAACATAGCGATGTACAACTTACAGGATATTTTTTTCTCGTTTACTCAACAGTGGATTCAGTTGTTGTTGTTGTTGTTGTTGTCCTGCCCGTTCTAGTCCCTGTTCCTACACTTGAGCCTACAACAGGGCTTGTTTCTGACTCTTTAGTAGGCCTTACAACAATATACTGTATCAGGATTATGACCAACTACAATGATTTGAATAATTAGACATCTACTCATTTTCATGGTGGGAAACAAATGGAGAAAACTTCTCAAATTACAAGTGCATGATAGAGGAAAAGCACAAGAGAAGCCAATACACCTAGTCAACCATCAAACTCTATTGAATATGAACTGAAAAGTTACTAAGGTAAAGAGGATACTTACTTTACAGCAGGGTTTTCTATTTGCCCTTCAGTAGGCATTACAACAGGGCCTTCTATCCTCTCTTCAATAGGCCTAAGAAGAAGCTCTTCAGTAGGTCTTGTCCCTGGCACTAAATCAGCTTGCTGTTGATGCTGCTTTTTCAGCTCACAACCTTTCTTATTGTGCTCTTCCTTGCGGCAATAGGAGCATTTTATCTTTGCCCTAGTCCTACTCATCCTCTGACTTGATGCCTTTTCCTGCTGCATTTTTCGTCTCCTCTTAGGTCTTCCTATTTGCTTCTTCAATGGCAAAGGTAGATGGCTTTCATGATTTGTTGGCTCCCAAAATTTACTGCTTCTGATAGGTTGCATCATGAATTGGTATGAAGTAAGGTATGAGCTTTTTTTGTACCAATCATCTAGGTAATCATCTGGGTTTTCTTGTTTCATTTGAATAGCACAAATGGCATGGGCACAGGGAATTCCATTCAGTTGCCAGGCTCGGCATGAACACTTTCTTCTATCCAGGTTGACAACATACTTATCCTGATTTTGAATAATCTCATATCCATTATCTTCATTCCAAACTGGATGACAGAACTTACTAGCAGCAATGTTTGCATCTAATCTCTTCACAATCCTAAGGCCACATTCTCTAGTCCATTTCGTAGCCTCATCTCTTTGCTTATGCAGTCTTGTCATCACCATAACTCGAATATTATCAAATATGCTGATGATTGGTTTGCACCTGGTCTCTAAAGTTCTGTCATTGAAAGCTTCACTGAGGTTGTTATCAATGATATTGCATTTGAACTCTTCGCTGAAAAAGGCCCGACACCAGTGTTTAGCTTCTGTCTGGAAGAGTGCATCAAAACCTTCCTTTGTTAGTTGCAACAATCCTTGTTTGGCTAATCTGAAATCAGCCATGTTGGTACTCTTTGCTATCTGCCAGAACTGCTTCTGCAGCCTATCTCCTTTAAAGTTCCTTGACTAGTTTGCATATAAATGCCTCGCGCACATTCTATGCTCAGCATGTGGCATCAACTTAGCCAATGCAGGAATAAGTCCCTACAAAAATTCAAACCAATAAATACAAGTCAGGGAAAATATACAAGTGATTAATATTAAAAGGGAGTGAATTAATTGACAATGAAATTACCTTCTGTTGGTCGCTCATGAATGCCCATCCTCCCCCATCGGTTATCTCAAGGTTAGCCATTAAATTTTGAGGAACTAGGACCAAATATCCTTATTTTCTATCTTCACCACCGCCCAAGCTATCGGAAACATTTGATTATTGGCATCTCTCTCCACAGCAGCTAACAACTCCCCCTTGCATAAACCCTTTAGAAAGCATCCATCCAATCCTATAACTCTTCTACAGCCAGCCAAGAAGCCTCGTTTGCATGCATCAAAACAAACCTAAAACCTATCAAATCTAGGCCCAAGATTAGGAAGTGGCCTCTTCACAACCTCTACATATACCATACTAGATGGGTTTTGAGACATGCATTCGCTAGCATAATCCCATACATGCGCATATTCTTCCTTATACCCACCCATCAATATTTTCATCACCTGCATCTTAGCTCTCTTGCATTGATTATTTGACACATTAACCCTTACTTGCTCCTTCACTAACTATTGAAATTGAGGACTCTTGATCTTGGGCATTACTTCGATAACCACACACTAGTTACCCTTTTATTGTTAAAGATAATTGGACAAGTATGCTCCTCTTGGAAGGATAATCTGGAATGACCCATTCTTACTCAGCGCGCCATAGAGCTTCCATGAACAATTAGGTTGTGAGCACTTAGCTCTCACAAATTCCTTCGTGTTTCTAATGAATTGAACACTCCTCTGTTCACCAATGAAATTCTTCACAACAGCTTCCTTGAATTGTTTGGCATTGTTAAATCTCATGCCCGCAGACAAAACATGTTTATCAATAGTCGGATCATAGCAAAGGTACTTCCTTTTTCTTCGACGAGCAGGTTCTTCATCATCATTGTCAAGCTCATTCGAACCAACAACTTCATCGCCGCAACTTTCTTCATTTTCACTTCTATTACCTTCAGTTGGAGCTCCATCCCTATTTACTGGCTCGAACCTCTTTGTTGAAGCTGCAAGTTTTTTCCTCAAAAATTCCCTTTGCTTTTGTCTTGATTGTGCAAGTTCATATCATCTTCCTCACTTGCGAAATTTACTGAAGCCAAATATTCATCTTCTGATTCACTGGATAAAGCAATTTCCCATTCTAATCCAATGAAGTCTCATCACCCACATCTTCACCCAAATCTTTACCCAAGATTTCAGGACATCTCCCTGTTTGTTCATCTCTATCAATATGACTTCTCTCCCTCTCATTTTTCCCTTCATCTAACCTAAACTCATCTCTGACCTGATTACTCGCTTGAATAGGATCCCTCACTTTTGCAGTGGTGGTCTGCTCATCCCCATCCTCATCCTCGCCATCCTCATCTTCATCCTCATCCTCACCATCACTATAATAATCAACATATACCTTAGCTTCTTCGGCGTGAAAATAATGGTAAATGATATCTTTAATACCATTATCGTCATTAAAAAATCTCAAGCCATCCTTCAATTTCTTCCCAGGAACACAGTAATGTAGTTTTTGCACTTTGCATCGTAAAAAATACGCCAAATCCCTCAGAAAATCAATATATGATGGCTTCCGAACATTGGCATAGATAGTACCTTCATTTCCACCAGTATATTCCCAATCCTCGGTGCCAATAAGAAACTCTCCACCATAGCAAACAATGACGCCTACCCGATTCACGTCCATGTCGATGCTGCACCCAATGAAAAAAAAAATCATTACTTGTTGGGACCATATGACAGAATCAACAACTTCACATGCAGGTCCTTGTCGTTTTGTTGTCAAGAAACAAATGCGACTAATCCCCCTAATTCGGTGCCTTCACAGAACAAAAGAAACCGAATTGAATAAACAAAGTGAGGTCCCCACCACCATTTTTCAATTCAATCACATTCGGTCCCCCACTGTTTCTCCCATAGAAGTAGTCCAATTAATTAAACAAATTCGATTCCACCATTGTTTCCCTCCGAGTCGAGCCCCATTTTCCCCTCTGCGCCCTATTTTTCTATTCGGTCCCCACAAAAGAAAGCGAACGAACAGCGGAACCCTCAATTTTTCTATTTGGTCCCCACCAGTTTCCCCACCAGTTTCCCCATGAGCCGAGCCCTCAATTTGCCGTCCACGCCCTAACTTGCCTGTCAGAACCCTAAATTTTTCACTAAATTGACCCACGTAGAGAACATGACAAACCTGAGTGAGCGAGAGTTGGGGACGCAGCCAGCGAACGAACGTGAACGGCGGCGCAACTACAGCGGTGGCCGAGTGACGGCAGGCGAGCAAACTACAGTGGGTGAGTGAGCTACGGCCGGCGGCGTCGAGTGAGAATCGTATACGAACACCGTTTTTGGCCGTAGTGAATTCACTCCTTTAATTTACAAAACGACGATCGTTTTCTAAGTGATCCACGTGGAATGGTAAAACAACGTCGTTTCTTACGAAGAAAGGAAAACGGCGTCGTTTTATGCCATCCACCGTGGTCAGTCTTAAGAATTGTTGATTTTTTGTATTTTAAATATAAAAATCATGTAATCATTTTGGTCAGAATCTCTCGCTGGTGGCACCAAAGTGATAGTTTTTTCTCAGATTTGGCACTTAAGTGATCCGACAAAAACTTTTGGCACCAAAGTGAGCGCCGCACACAAGTTATGGCACTGATAGTGTACTTCTCTCCAAAAACAAGTAATACTATTGTAAGACTAGATATATGCGTTGGCATGGGCAAAGTCCGTCCACAAATTTGGTTCAAACTAGCTGCGGGAGAGACTCCGGGAGCATACAAAGTGGAAAATCTATAAAGAATGCTAGTTTCATTCATAAGATTGAAGTAGCTCAATTCAAGGAGCGCGCAAGTTTCATCTAACATGGCTTTAGTGATGTTAAGATTCCTTCTAGTACTTGTTTCACTTATAAGATAATAAGTTACCAGCAAAGTAAGGAACTTACCAACTTCAAGTAGAATATGATTTACCGCTCGAAATGAAAACTTAGCAATGAAATTAGTACCTTAAGAGTGAAATTAGAACTTCAAGTTCATTGACCATTTCAGAATGGTATCGTTCTCTTGTTGGTAAATTATAAATAGTTCAACCTCATAAAAAAGTTGCCACTATAAATAGTTCGACCTAATAAAAAAGTTGCCACTCAACTTTTACTGGAAACTTGTAACAGTGAACAAGTTTGGTGAATTCTAGTAAAAACAGCAATCTACAGTATCATTTTTAAATACATGTTTCCACTTTCATATGGCACTTTTTACATGTTTTGCATCAACAACAGCATGAAATTCTGCAAGAGGAAACGCCATTGCCAGTGGAAGTAAGCAATAATGTTACAACTCATTTGGATACTGTAAGAATTCGGTCCGACAAGGATAGGGAGTGATTACCGGGGCTAGAGAGCTTGGACTAGGAATGACTCCGATGGCTTACAAAATAGCAAAGGGGACATGAATAAATCATGCCGAATAGACATAGAGCGATTTGGGATACATATGTGAAAATTAAAATTAACTCAAGGAGGCGCTTTGATGTAGTGGCAATTTGCAACTCCAAGGTTAAACTTGCTTAAGTAGGAACACTACCACGATAGGTGACCTCTTGAAAAAGTACTCACTTGTATGCCAAATGAGAAGACCGTGAGGCGAGACACGGGATGGGCCAAAACAGACAATATTCGAGTGAGTTAAATCCATGGCATCACAGATACAATCCCCGAACAAATGCCAAACTGTTAAAAGCTTAAGAATCAGTTTTACACGTTGCTAGGGATGCACAACAAAAAAATGATCGATCAATCAATTATATTTAAAAAGATGACTAAATCCGATGAGTCATTTTTGTCATGAGTTGAGGGCATAATTTCCTTTTTAAATTTTATAAATAATATTTAAAAATTAAGTATGGAATCTAGTAAAGTTCAATACTAAGCTTGTCAACCTATTTAGGAAGTTGCCACAGGAAACAAAATTTTACTGGTGAAATTAACAAATTACTAGTGAAATTAGTGGCTTACTTTTAGCTTAGTGGAATTTACCAACATGATATGGAATTTATCAACTTTGAGTGAAATAGTAAATCATCAATTTTTCAACTTAACAGATGGACCACTTGTAAAACATTAGAAGACTTGATAAAAATCATTATTTTAGATAATATGTCATATAATGTCGACATGGACATCCCGAGTGCGATAGATTTGGTTCGAGCGGAGAATGAGTAGTAACCTGATCTTCAACGACGGGACGTACGGGACAGGCTCAGACAGAATAGAAATTTCTGTTAGCGTATGCCGGTTTCAATTTAAAGGCCGATGTAGCTCCGCTCAAGGAGCACGCAAACTTCATCTGACAAGGCTTCAGTAGTATTAGGAATTCTCCTAGCACTTGTTCCGCTTCCGCTTTCCGCTAAAGCTCAGACTGCCGGCGATGTTACCTTGGGCTCCTCGTTGACTGCGAACGACAGGAACACTTCCTGGCGTTCTTGCTTGGTTAGGCCGCGACTCAATTCATTCTCCTTAGGATTTTGATGATGCTACTGAGAAATAAAAATGATCCCGAGGTGGATATTTTTAAATCACTGTGTTAATGATGTGTGATTGGAAATGAAAAAACGAGGTGAGGAAAATGATGTCAAAAGTTTCAATGTTCTCCTCAAGTCGATTCTCCCACAATGTAACAAAAAGCACAATCTTCTTGATTGCAATAGATGTAGTGAGAGGCATGAATGTCGTTAGATAATGCAAATTCACGTATCTTTTGCTAAGGATTAAAAAATCAAATCCCTAATTTTATGAAACGTATTGAAAAATTGACAATGAATTCCCAAACAAAAATCATGACTATCCAGCCCAATCCATGAGTAAACCACGCTCCCTTCAAGTTCATCCATCTCTAATCTTCATCACCTTCCTGTCCTAAAAGGCATTTGGTTGTGGTCCGTTTATCACAAAACAAGCATTGAATCGAAGTTTAAAGTCGAGCGTGCTAGCTTGCCTCACCCCAATGGGTGTCCATAAGATTTTTTATTAAGTTATTGATTTGATACTTCATTGATCCTCTAGAAGCTCTAAATGCTCAATATTTTTTTGGAAAAAGTGCATCAAAAGTCCCAAAAAGTTATTACAAAAGTGCAATCGAATTATGAAATTTTCCAAAAAGTGTAATCAAGTTTTAAAACTTATCAAATTAGTTCAATCAAGTCTCTCTATTAACTCCATCCGATTTGGTTAATGAAAAAAAGAAACTGACATGGTTTACTTTTTTTTTTTCAAAAAAAGAGGTGCTGCTGAGGTTGCTAGGTTAGCCATTTTAGGAAAAAAAAAATTAAAAGGAAAGTTGGCTTGAGACATCCGCTGGTGATACCCGAAATCGCTGGCGCAAGCTCTCACTTTCACTTCTTTAATTCTATCAAAAGCTATTCTATTGCTCTTTTTGTCATTTGGCATTGAAATACTTTACTGCCAATCTAAATAGAGTACTACACCATCATTCAATGATACCTCTAGTCCTTTCTTTACTTGAAAAATTGATTTTTTCTTTGTGGTTGGAAGTCATCGTTGTTTTTAATAGGGCTTTGTTATTATAATAGTCTTTAGGCTATCATGAGAATAACAGCTTGTTATAAATCATAAATTCTGAAAAATGGCCCAATTTGCTAAAAAGAAGGAAGTCATCGTTGTTTTTAATAGGGCTTTGTTATTATAATAGTCTTTAGGCTATCATGAGAATAACAGTTTGTTATAAATCATAAATTCTTGAAAGAGTTGACATCACAACAATTCATAATTATTTGTTATTTGATTTTTTATGGCTACTTGACATTTGGTGGCTTCCTAGTTTCACTAGAAAATCAGAGTAGATCATGGTGAGGGATCACAATTGATTTTTCATCTCGTCTCTTGCGGGTATTTGGTGCGATACTTCAATGCGACTGGGTGCTTAATTATTGCAATAGCATTCTGCTCTAGTTGAACATGTTCTTCTATGTTTTTATTTTAATCTCGACGCTCTTTTATTGCAGAGATCGCCTGTGGTGGGCATATTGACAAGACATGATTTTATGCCTGAGCACGTGTTGGCATTGCACCCGACACTCATTAGGAGCAGATGGAAGAGATTAAGACTACAGTTTCCCCGCCTATTAAAACTATTCTAGCATAGCCCATTGAGCATTCGGGAATTTATCCAGGAAAATTCCTACTCGATCAGGCCAGATTTTGTGGGATTCATGCAGCACGGAGCTTATTGGAAGCCGCTCATTATAAGCTCAGGCCATTGATCGAACCCTACAAACCCTGGAAAATTAGCCCTTTGCCTTACTAGTTGAGCATTGTCGAAAGCGGCGGGTTGTAATTTATTTGCGGGACGAATGTATAAACAGGAAGTTTTGGCTGGCATTATCATGGTGGCGCGGGAATACTTCTGCCGTGACTGATATGCTGAAGTTGCAGAGGACTCTTGACAGTAAGATCAAAGATGTGCAGAAAACTGTAGATGGTTACCTCTTATGCAGTAATCTATATACAGGAACACTCCCCCTTTTGTGAACTGATCATTTATACTAAATGGAAACCAAATTGCTTTTAGATGTGGTAAGTATTGCATGATGTTGTAAACTCCACGAGCATGGTATCTTTATGTCACCGTGACATCCATTAAGCCCAACATATCGGTTTTAAAATTCGGAATTCCTGGATGCAAACTTTTGGAGAGTGTCTGCTGAATCAATTTCGTTCATTATTGTTGTAATCATTCCTCTCCAAGTTGCACAAGACCGCACAATGCCGCTGCCGGAAGCATTGATCGGTCACAAGCTCAATGCAAATTTCCACGTACTTTCGAGCATATTCAATTTCCGCGGAGCAACTCGTAGTCGGTTTGAATTCATGGGGATTGAATCGACTGCTGGCCCTGCCTTCCTCTTCCATCACTTTCATCTAAAAAAATCTCCAAATTGAATCGATTGCTGGCCCTGCCTTCTTCTTCCATCACTTTCATCTAAAAAAATCATCACTTCCATCTCAAAAAATCTCCAAATTGAATCGACTGCTGGCCCTGCCTTCTTCTTCCATCACTTTCGTCTCAAAAAATCATCTCTTCCATCTCAAAAAATCTCCAAATTGAATCGACTGCTGGCCCTGCCTTCTTCTTCCATCACTTTCATCTCAAAGAATCTCCAACTAAACATGTACGACGAAGTTTGGTGTTTTCCAAGTGCTTTCCTTGAAAATGTATCTGGTCCTGTCAAGCTTATGGAGCGGGGACGCCTTATTCTAAGTTTAACAAGTTCTCTTTCACCATTGATTTCTATATAAAAAAAAGGGAAAAATAAAGAAAATGAAGAAAGATAAATTCACGGAGATATTATTATCAGAAAAATTAAATCGATGATATTAATATAAGAATTTTTGAAGAAAATTTGATGAATATATCAATAGAACTATTAAAATACTAAGAAAAAAGAAACAATATCAAGTGAAAAATCAATACGCATTATAAACTTTAAAATGGTTTATTAATTGCTGTTAAAGAAATGGTTTATTAATGCAAAAAAAGATTAACTAATAAAATATATGTACAAATATCACCTCCTATTTTAATTAATCCTTTCCTTTTACTACAGGTGGAGCTTTTATAAAACTTGAGACCATATGGTAAAATCATTATTCTAGATAGATATATGTGGTTTTTTTTTTTTTGGGTCAAAGATAGTGATAGATATATGTGTTGACATGGGCAAAGGCTATCCACAACTTTGGTTCAAACTTGCTGTGGAGAAAAAAGGAGGAGCAATCGCATCAAAGCGGAGGAGGAATGGTCGCCTCTCTCACCCGCCGTGAACGACGGGACGTACGGGAGAGACTCCGGTAGCTTGGAAAGTAGGGAATCTCTATAAGAACGCTGGTTTCTTCCTTAAGGCCGGAGTAGCTCAACTCAAGGAGCACGCCTGTTTCATCAAATATGGCTTCAGTTATACTAGGAATCCTTCTAATACTCGTTCCACTTCCCCTTTCCGCCGAAGCTCAGACCCGCGGCAACTTGACCCTGGGCTCCTTGTTGACGGCGAATGGCCAGAACTCTTCCTGGCTGTCTCCGTCGGGCGAGTTCACCTTCGGTTTCCGGAGAATGGGAAGAGGAGCTCATTTGTTGGCTATATGGTTCGAGAAGATAGAGGACAAGACCATAGTCTGGTCGGCGAACAGCACTAATCTAGCGCCAGAAGGTTCAGAAATCCAGTTGACCGCCGATGGCCGATTTGTGCTTGCCGACCCAAATGGAGGAGAGTTGTGGTCTCCTAGTGCGACTGTCGCTGGTATAGCGTATGCGGCCATGCTCGACACGGGGAACTTTGTCCTAGTTGACCAGAACCACGTCAACTTGTGGGAGACGTTCAGCCAACCAACCGACACGATCCTGCCTACGCAACAGTTGGATCAAGGGACTAAAGTTAACGCTCGCTACTCCGAAATGAATTACTCCGCCGGGAGATTCAACTTCATGGTAGGAAACGATGGAAATCTTTCATTCTATGCCACTCCTGACCGGTGGAATGCCTCAAATATCTACTGGGTCAGCGACACCGTAGGTAGCGGCGTCCAGTTGATATTCAATCAAAGTGGTCAGGTCTACCTCACGGCTAAGAATGGAACGGTGCTCAAAACGCTCACCTCAGGCACAGTCCCGACCAACGGACTTTACCAAAGAGCGATCCTCGAATACGATGGGGTCTTCAGGCAATATGTCCACCCAAAGATGGCAAATTCAAGTTCTGGCTGGTCGCCGGTCTCTCGCCCGATCCCTCCAAATATATGTACGAGCATCCCGCAAAATATCGGTTCTGGAGCTTGTGGCTTCAACAGCTACTGTACTCTTGAAGATCAAGATCAGAGGCCTCGATGCCTCTGCCCACCTGGATATACTCCGTTAGATTCAGCAAACCAGATGAGCGGATGCAGACAGGACTTCGCATCCCAGAGTTGTGATGGAAGTAGGCCGGAAACAGACCAGTTCACTTTCCATGGCATGCCCAATACAAATTGGCCAGAGTCTGATTACGAGCGTAGCACGAACCAAACCGAGGACAGTTGCAGAGAGGCTTGCTTGGCTGATTGTTTTTGCGCAGTTGCTATTTTCAGTGGCGGAACTTGCTGGAAAAAGAAGATCCCTCTTTCCAATGGAAGGGTGGACCTTAATGATGTTGGAAAAGCTCTGATCAAGGTCAGGATAAATAACTCTACTTCAAAATCTACGGGAAATGGAAACAAGAATTCCACTCTAATTATCATCGGATCGGTGCTGAGTACCTCTGTGTTTGTGAACTTGCTTCTACTCCTCATTACCTATTTAATTTATAGAAGCTTCCGATCTAGGGTTTCTAAGTTGTCACGACCAGTCCAGATCAACCAAGCCACAGGCACGCAGACTTTCACTTATCAGGAGCTTCGAGAAGCAACAGATGGATTCAAAGAGGAATTAGGTAGGGGTGCTTTTGGAACGGTGTACAAAGGTGTTCTTAGATCTGAGGATACAAACTTTGTGGCAATAAAAGTGCTGGCAACAAGGACTGGAGAAAGCGAAAAGGAGTTTGAAAGAGAAGTGAGTGCAATTGGCCAGACTAACCACAAGAACTTAGTGCAGTTGCTTGGATTCTGCAATGAAGGTCAACATCAACTACTGGTGTATGAATTCATGAGCGATGGCACTTTGGCGGATTTTCTGTTTGGCATTTCAAGGCCCACCTGGTACAAAAGAATAGAAATTGCCTGTGGTGTTGCGCAGGGGCTCTCTTACTTGCATGATGATTGCACTAGGCATATAATCCACTGCGACATCAAGCCCCAAAATATTCTTCTTGATGGCTCTCTCACTGCAAAAATATCTGATTTCGGATTAGCGAAGCTCTTGATGGCGAACCAAACACGAACCATCACTGGAGTTAGAGGAACCAGAGGTTATTTAGCACCAGAATGGTTCAGGAATATGCCTATTTCTAGCAAGGTAGACGTTTACAGCTTTGGCATTTTGTTGGTTGAGCTCATCTGCTGCAGAAAGAACTATGAGCCGGGAGCCGAAATTGAAGCTCAAGTTGTACTGGTCGACTGGGTGTGTGACTGTTACCTCGATGAGAATGAACTTTCACTCGTGAAGAGTGACGAGGAGGCATCAAACGACATGAGGAGGGTGAAAAGATTTGTGATGATAGCATTGTTGTGCATCCAGGAAGACCCGGCTTTGAGGCCATCCATGAAGAAAGTTACTCAGATGTTGGAAGGAGCTGTTGAAGTCCCAGTACCTCCAGTTCCAAGCTCTTTTATTAGTTCAATATGATTTTCCTTATTTAAGACAACTGTTGTCTGTAATCATTAAAAGTATTCGTATTTGTCTGTAAGTGCTATTACGCATAGTGTCTTCACATGGATCCCGCTTAAATAAGATATATCATCAGTCAAGTTTGACATTTCCTCGCACGTATCCAAGAGAGAACGGGTTGATGATGGTCGCAAACGGGATTGCATGCGAGGCCGCATGCAACTATCAAAGCATTTTCATCGACATTTTGCTTCAAGAAAATTGCATTTGACACGGTGGAAGAGTATTTTAACTTGATCCAAGCAAAACAGACCTTATCTGCTAAATTAGATGATGAGAAGCATATGATACTTGCCGATCCTCAGGTCGTGGATCGTTGATCTGGAATCCCAATTTCAATAGTTCCGCTACTTTTTTATTCATATAGGAGGGACACTTCTTCTAGACCAAAGAAATCCCAGTCCGCAAATCACGTAGTTGGAAGTATAATCCGAGTGCGACTAGCAGGTACCACCTAGAGGGGGTGAATAGATGATACTACAAAATCTTGACAAACTAAAATGGAATAGAATGAGTCAAGATTAAATTCTGAATATGGGTCGGATATTGGAATGCAGGAGCATGGACTTTGAAGCACCTAGCGAGTGTGCAATAAATACTAAAAGTTTAGAAAAAAAAAATTGCACACGAAATTTATAGTAGTTCAGCTTAAATTAAGTCTACATCCACTCTTCCATACTAACAGCCTACTGGTTGGACTTCACTAGATAACTAATGACTAGTTACAATCAAGTTATGCCGCTTATACCCAAGTGCTTCTATCCAAAGCTGGTAGTTGCATGCGGCCCAGATTTTGGAATTATAGGCTATACGCTTCGTCTCTTATAGGCTCCTCGATTTTAGTATGTGGTCGAAGTTTGCTCAGGCTATGTAAGGGATTTCCCTAACATAATCAAACGATCTTTCTTCTTGATGCATCTGTTGAGAAATTGCGAGAAGCGACACAAGGCAGATTATTTTCTAAGCAATACGTATTCCTTTCCAAATGATCGTTGGAGATCTCGTATAAACAACTTAGTGAGCAATGGTCAAAGCCATTCCATAACGGGTCCAAACAAGACGGAACTGGAAAATATACCGAGACGAGACAATGGAAAGATCCCGTAGATAAATGGGTTAGATTTCACGTTTGTCTCAGTCAGCTATGGCATCTACCAGCGCGTTCGCTATCTTTTTCACGTCATATTCTCAATTTGATTGAACGGACAGCGTTTTGGTCAAGGGTCTTCGTCTTTCGTTTGTTTCACTCCGGAAAAGTTTGCTTGCGCTAATTTCATAGAAGCAGATGAATGCCCCCATTCGTGCAGCTGGCGAAGCAGAAAGTCACTAGACAATTATGAGCTTGGTCCCTTTGCATGCATGCATGAGGCATTCCATCAATGCATGTACTTCGTCCTTGTCCAATGCATGCTCAATTTAAGAGCATGTGGCCCAATGTCATCTTCATGTGGCCGGCCCACGTTAAGTTATTTGGAGTTAGGGTTTGGCCTTGCTGCTTGGTTGGGCCACGACTCGGTTCATTCTCCTCAGAATTTTTGACGATGCATATTAGAACTAAAGATAATCTCGAAGGTGAATATTTGTAAACCACTGTGTTAATGATGTATGAGAGAAAATGATATCAAAGGCTTCAATGTTCTCGTCGTTGAATCTCCCGTGATGCAGCAAAAATAACAATCCCCTTAATTGCGATGAAATGTAGTGCGAAGCTTTTTTGCTAAGGACCACCAAATTGAATACCTAATGTTAGGCGTCAACAGTGAGTCCCCAAACAAAAGCCATGTCTAGCCAGCATGAGTAAACTAATCTCCATTCAAACCATTCAAATCCATCCATCTCTAGTCTTCATCGCCCTGATGTCCTAAAAGGTATTCGGTTATGCTCCATTAATCACGTACAGAGCACTAAATCGAAGTTTAAATTCGAGTATGTTACCTTGCCTCCCTCCAACAGACGTCCATAATATTTTTTTTCTAAGTTGTTGACTTGATAATTCATTGATCATTCATAAGCTCTAAATGCTCTATATTTTAATAGGATAAGTATACTAAAAGTCCTAAACTTATTATAAAAGTGCAATCGAGCCATAATGTTAACCAAATTGCTTTTATATGCAGTAAGTTTTGCCTGATATTGTTAAGTCCATGAGAATATAATATCGTTACGTCACTAAGACATCCATTTAGTCAGACATACAGGAATGTCAAAACCCAATACTACTATGAGCAAACTTTAGTAGAATATCTGCAGAATTATGTTCATTCATCATTGCTGTAACCATTCCTTTCCAAGTTGCACAAAGACCCGTCTCATTCTAAGCATTAAATCACAACACCACAGACCACGGTCTGCATCTATTGAGAGCATGCCTGGTGCAGGATGACAAAGCAAATTTCCTGGTACGTCCGAGCATGTCTACGATTATGATTGAAACATTCAATTTTCACGAAGTAACTTAGTAATCCGTTCGAATTCGTAGGGATTGAATCAACTACGGCCCTGCCTTCTTCTCCATAACTCATAAAGTATACAACTTAACGTGTACGACGTTTGGTCAAAGTCTTCGAAATTCTCGCCGTTCCTTGAAAAATATCAGGGTCCTGACAAGCTTGTGGCGCAGACTCGCCGTATTCTAAATTTGAAAGTTTTCTTTCACCATTAATTTCTATAGAAAAAGGGGGAAAAAGAAATTAACTTTATAAAGATATAATTATCAGAAAAATTTAATATCAACGATACTATTATAAGATAATATTTTGTAACCTTTGTTGGGTGTTTGTTTGCAAAACAAGCAAAAGTACTTTTCCTTCTTATCCTACATAGGAAAGTTAGGAGGAGATGGGCCACTTAATGTGTGAGTTTTTCTAGTTTGTTCAGAAAAAAGTTTGGGGGTGTTAGCTAGACCTCATAATACTCGCGTGTGGATGCGCAAATAATTGCGCGATTATTAGGCACACTTGGCTTGCTTGCATGCTTGTGGTTTAATTAGTACTAATCCCCTAACTTTTTATTTTATTCCATATGGTTATCTTGTTAATTGAAAGGTTGTATTTATTTTTTCAGCATTTTTTGGAAATTATTAAATTCGGAATTTTATTATTAAAAATTATCATTATCATTATTAATTATTTTTTATTCCGAATTTTTATATCTTTTCAAAGTGTCGTTTTTAAAACATACTAGTTCAATTAGCAACCTTTCTTGAATGGTGTTTGGCAATCGTATCGGTTCATTTTGCAACTTTTCCCGAAGGGATGTCTTTGTTCATTAAGACTGATATAAATGTGTCAAGTTTTCAGAAAATGGTTCTTTAGTATTTTTTTTTTTAGTCTTCTTTCCAAAAACTACAGCCATCTTTTCGAATTGTTGCCCGTGAGAGACATTGGAGAAATATTAGAATCGCTATCTAGTATTCTCATCAAGACTTTGTTATATTCTAGAGGAAATTTGTTGGTGACTATTAGCAACTTCGTGGGACAAATAAATCCTTAAAGAAAGTGATATTTTCCCTCAAAGTCTCACTTCATTGTTGTGACATCTTGAATTTCAGGTTCTGATTTAGATCGAACGAGTCGGGCATTTCATCGACGCGCATATAGTTATTTTTCCTGAGCTGATCACTCACGGGATAACTAGTCTATCAGGTAAAGCCGTTAAGGGATTCTAACGCATAAAACTTGAGAATTCGACCAGGAAACAACTGCTCGACTGTACTAATCTGCAAGGGTCATTACGACACAGTTAAAAATCGATTAGAGCCCGGAGATAGGTCAACTCGACAAAGCTATGTGATTGAGTGTGGGTGATTCCACCTAATTGCACAATTCTTGTCGATCGGCACTAGACCGATTTCTCTGTCGCTTTGGTACCCTGTGTCCGTATTTGAAAACTCGAGATTTATACGACAACCGAGAGTCGCCAATGAGTCGAAGATGTACTATGTGGCTTGAAAATGATCAACCAAGGGTCAAATGCACGAAAATTCCTAAAAGCTACCCGGTAGATTAGGACGCGCTAAACTCGCGTCGAATTGAAATTAACCGTGAAATCGAACCCGAATTCAGAAATTGAGAGTTCTGTTATGTCACAAGTCATTTTAGGAACGTCGACTCATCTTCAGAAGATTTTTCTGCAAATCGAGTTTTTCGGCGAAAAATCAAAGAATGGTCGTTTTGGTTCGGGAAAATGGAAAGGCCCGCTTTTGGTCGCACTTTTGGGATCCGAGATGGTTCTATGGTCAATGAAAAATGTGGAATCAAGTGTGGTTACATCGGATTATTTTATGGACTTCAATTGGACTCAATTGGAAGGGAATTGAATAGAATTGAAGGAATTTGGTGTACAAATACTCAAAATTCGTATGCCAAGGGCCTAGGGACATTTTGCACTTATTGCCAAGCTTGTAGAGGAAGATTGGAGGAGAGAGAATGGCTGAGGTCATGTGAGGTCATGGTGGGGGCAAAGCCAATGAGATTTGGACAAGTGTTGAGCTCTCAAGAGCCCAAGGAGACCCCCCTCTTCAGCAGCCTTCTTCTCCCTTGTTTGTAGGCTTTCTCCATTGTTGTTGAAGGAGAGAAGCTCAGCAAAAACCAGAGAAACCGAGCAGCAGCAGCTCTCCACCGTCGCATGCCCATCGGACCCCATTTCCTCCTCTGTTTTCTCCTCGTTCCAGTTTCTGCTCCAGCTGACCCTTCGGTGAAGAATTGAGTCAAAAGTGGTCTTCCCAGATGAATCAGCCAACGAGCCACCTGTCACCGTGACCGGGAGAGACAGACCGTTCCAAAGAGACCGATTTCGTCCCGAACGGAGCCTCTGACCGGCCTGAGCGCCGCCGTGAAGGAACCGGTCGCCGGTCCGTCGGTCCGCCTGCAGCCTGCACTGTTTCGCGTTTTTCGCGAGTTTCTCCCCATTCCGGTCCTTCCTTTGCCTATCCCAACCTCCAGCAAGACCCCAAGACCCCCTGGTGCCGCCGGTTGCCGGCCACCCCCTTCGCCGGAACTCCGGCCAAGCCGTTCAACTCAGTTTCTCCTCCGGCAGGGCTGTTTTTCAGTGTTTTCAGTGGGAGTCCGAGCTGTGGTTGCTGTGTTGAGCTTGGGACCGCCTTGGATAGTCGTTGTTGAGGTCCCGGTGCGTAGCCACCGTCGTCGCCACCGCGTCGGTGCCTCCGGCCCGCTTAACGGGTGAGTTTAGCTCCTAATCCTTCGATTAGTGCCTAAACTTGCTTAGGGTTGGTTTAGTTAGATTTAATTCTAGTTTAAGTGATTTAATTAAGTTGTATTAGCCCTAAGATAGGTGGTTAGATTAATGGCTAAG
This sequence comes from Eucalyptus guilfoylei, assembly GCA_016097605.1. Lineage (NCBI taxonomy): Eukaryota > Viridiplantae > Streptophyta > Magnoliopsida > Myrtales > Myrtaceae > Eucalyptus > Eucalyptus guilfoylei. Next base: position 42,933,738 of record CM027862.1, on the reverse strand, counting down.
ATTAGTTTAGCTTAATTTTACTTTATTAGCTTAATGATGCTTATGTGGTTAATTAAGCATGTTTATCTTAATTGATTGGTTTCCTTAATTTAATCATTGTTTTAATGATTTCTGAATATAATTTATTATTTATTGAATTCTGGAAATTTACTGTTCACGCGACACTATTCACGAATTACTGTCCACATGTACTGTTCACGTGCACTGTTCATCCAGAATGCGAAAAATGTCTAAAATTCATATGTATTGATTTTATGAAGTAAATGGATGTGAAAATGCATGGGCATCCGTATGAATTGAGTGATGATTGTGCAATTGTGTGGTGATTGGAAATTTTGATATTTATTCAGAAAACCCAGGTGTCGGGTTTTGACACCGAAAATGAATTTTAAGTATTATATCAACCAGTGGGGTTTGAAAAAAAGAAGAAGAAGAAAGTATTGGTTTTCTGGTTCGATTTGATTGTATACCCACACACACAACTACTTTCTCAGATATTTTTAATATGAAGAAAAATGGCCGGGATCACTATTTTAAGTGGAAGAATTGAGTGAAATGCAAAGTGTCCAAGGGCCGAGTATGATTTTGTTGTGTGATAATTAAGAGGAAGTTGTCCAGGGCTGTTGAGCCGGACTTGCCCTTATATGGGATGCCCCTTACAACGGATGCGGGTCGCAGTAGAGGCTAGGCCAACTGGACCCATGCTCCTTCGGGAATGCCGTCGACGTAGTGACGAAGCCGCGCTCCAAGGGGGGAGGCGATGCTTGGCATTAATGTCAGTAGATAGCCGAACTGCGAGTAGGCTTTGCCCGTGTGTGGCAATGAATAACAATTGGAACGCATGCTGAGTGTTGTTAACGCGCCGGATTATGGGACGGAATTGTGTGGCATGGTATGGGATGTGTCATAACGATTCGGTCTTATAATCAGGACCCCTGTGATTGACTGAGATGAATGAGGCGTTTCAATTGTTGTATGCATTGAGTATATGCATTGTGTTTCTGAATTGTGATAATGTGCAAGAATGCATGAGAATCATGGCATATGTGATTTTGGTCATACATGAGTTAAGCACATTGTTTATGGCACGCACGCACGAATCGATAACATGTAGGGTGTGGCAATGGCCAGGTGAAACCGCTTGTGATGCGACTCGTATGTAATTGATGAAATGTATCATCTAATGGCCATGTGCATTGCGTGTATCGTGCTGAATTATAACGTGCATGGTATGGCATACCAGGTAAGGTTGTATGCGAATCGACTGTTGGTTGTTGCTTGTGGTGGGGTAGTTCTGGATAGATATCCTGGGTTGAGTTGGTGTACTAACCGGGGCTTAGGGGTGGAACTCGCTGAGATTTATATCTCACTGGTTATTGAATAACCATTTTCAGGTCCTTAGTGTGAAGAGCCAAGAGCTTGAAGCGGAAGGGTCAGGAGCATAGGTGGCTCAATAGTTCTTTATGACATAGACCTTCTGTATAAGCTTGAAGTGTTTATAAAAGTGTATTTGATTTGAAGTTGGTTGTCCTGCTTTTCTATCACATGTTTGTCGTTGTCAGGGGATTAGTTAATTCGCTTCCGCATGTACAATAAAACCAAAAGGGTCGGCGACGAGTCCTGGGAACGTCGCGAAATTCTATCGACCACCAAGGGTTGTGCGCGCGCTCGAGGTTCGGGGCGTGACAATTGTCCTACCCAATTTCAAAGTCGATTTTCCAACAAACTTTGCTGAATATATATAAATAGAACTAGTAAGATATTTTAAAAAAAAGAAACAAAAACAAGTAATACTATTGTAAGACTAGATATATGCGTTGACATGGGCAAAGTCCGTCCACAAATTTGGTTCAAACTAGCCGCGGGAGAGACTCCGGGAGCATACAAAGTGGAAAATCTATAAAGAATGCTGGTTTCATTCATAAGACTGAAGTAGCTCAATTCAAGGAGCGCGCAAGTTTCATCTAACATGGCTTTAGTGAAGTTAAGATTCCTTCTAGTACTTGTTTCACTTATAAGATAATAAGTTACCAGCAGAGTAAGGAACTTACCAACTTCAAGTAGAATATGATTTACCGCACGAAATGAAAACTTAGCAATGAAATTAGTACCTTAAGAGTGAGATTAGTAACTTCAAGTTCATTGACCATTTCAGAACGGTGTCGTTCTCTTGTTGGTAGATTATAAATAGTTCAACCTCATAAAAAAGTTGCCACTATAAATAGTTCGACCTAATAAAAAAGTTGCCACTCAACTTTTACTGGAAACTTGTAACAGTGAACAAGTTTGGTGAATTCTAGTAAAAACAGCTATCTACAGTATCATTTTTAAATACATGTTTCCACTTGCACATAGCACTTTTTACATGTTTTGCATCAACAACGGCATGAAATTTCGCAAGAGGAAACGCCATTGCCAGTGGAAGTAAGCAATAATGTTACAACTCATTTGGATATTGTAAGAATTCGGTCCGACAAGGATAGGGAGTGATTACCGGGGCTAGAGAGCTTGGACTAGGAATGACTCCGATGGCTTACAAAATAGCAAAGGGGACATGAATAAATCATGCCGAATAGACAGAGAGCGATTTGGGATACATATGTGAAAATTAAAATTAACTCAAGGAGGCGCTTTGATGTAGTGGCAATTTGGAACTCCAAGGTTAAACTTGCTTAGGTAGGAACACTACCACGATAGGTGACCTCTTGAAAAAGTACTCACTTATATGCCAAATGAGAAAACCGTGAGGCGAGACACGGGATGGGCCAAAACAGACAATATTTCGAGTGAGTTAAATCCAGGGCATCACAGATACAAGCGCCAAGCAAATGCCAAATTGTTAAAAGCTTAAGAATCAGTTTTACATGTTGCTAGGGATGCACAACAAAAAAATGATCGATCAATCAATTATATTTAAAAAGATGACTAAATTCGATGAGTCATTTTTATTGTGAGTTGAGGGCATAATTTTCTTTTTAAATTTTATAAATAATATTTAAAAATTAAGTATGAAATCTAGTAAAGTTCAATACTAAGCTTGTCAACCTAATTAGGAAGTTGCCACAGGAAACAAAATTTTACTGGTGAAATTAACAAATTACTAGTGAAATTAGTGGCTCACTTTTAGCTTAGTGGAATTTACCAACATGATATGGAATTTATCAACTTTGAGTAAAATAGTAAATCATCAATTTTTCAACTTAACAGATGGACCACTTGTAAAACATTAGAAGACTTGATAAAAATCATTATTTTAGATAATATGTCATATAATGTCGACATGGACATCCCGAGTGCGATAGATTTGGTTTGAGCGGAGAATGAGTAGTAACCTGGTCTTCAACGACGGGACGTACGGGACAGGCTCGGACATAATAGAAATTTTTGTTAGCGTATGCCGGTTTCAATTTAAAGGCCAATGTAGCTCCGCTCAAGGAGCACGTAAACTTCATCTGACAAGGCTTCAGTAGTATTAGGAATTCTCCTAGTACTTGTTCCGCTTCCGCTTTCCGCCAAAGTTCAGACTGCCGGCGATGTTACCTTGGGCTCCTCGTTGATCGCGAACGACAGGAACACTTCCTGGCGTTCTTGCTTGATTAGGCCGCGACTCAATTCGTTCTCCTTAGGATTTTGATGATGCTATTGAGAAATAAAAATAATCCCGAGGTGGATATTTTTAAATCACTGTGTTAATGATGTGTGATTGGAAATGAAAAAACGAGGTGAGGAAAATGATGTCAAAAGTTTCAATGTTTTCCTCAAGTCGATTCTCCCACAATGTAACAAAAAGCACAATCTTCTTGGTTGCAATAGATGCAGTGAGAGGCATGAATGTCGTTAGATAATGCAAATTCACATATCTTTTGCTAAGGATTAAAAAATAAAATCCCTAATTTTATGAAACATTATGAAAAATTGACAATGAATCCCCAAACAAAAATCATGTCTGTCCGGCCCAATCCATGAGTAAACCACGCTCCCTTCAAGTTCATCCATCTCTAATCTTCATCACCTTGCTGTCCTAAAAGGCATTTGGTTGTGGTCCGTTTATCACATAACAAGCATTGAATCGAAGTTTAAAGTCGGGCGTGCTAGCTTGCCTCACCCCAATGGGTGTCCATAAATTTTTTTATTAGGTTATTGATTTGATACTTCATTGATCCTCTATAAGCTCTAAATGCTCACTATTTTTATGGAAAAAGTTCATCAAAAGTCCCAAAAAGTTATTACAAAAGTGCAATCGAGTTATGAAATTTTCCAAAAGTGTAATCAAGTTTTAAAACTTATCAAATTAGTTCAATCAGTCTCTCTTTTAGCTCCGTCCGATTTGGTTAATGAAAAAAAAACTGACATGGTTTACTTTTTTTTTTCAAAAAAGAGGTGCTGCTGAGGTTGCTAGGTTAGCCATTTTAGAAATAAAATAAAATAAAAGGAAAGTTGGCTTGAGACATCCGCTGGTGATACCCAAAATCGCTGGCGCAAGCTCTCACTTTCACTTCTTTAATTCTATCAAAAGCTATTCTATTGCTCTTTCCGTCATTTGGCATTGAAATACTTTACTGCCAATCTCAATAGAGTACTACACCATCATTCGGTGATACCTCTTGTTGGAAATTAATCCAGAGAAAACACACTGTTTGTTGTAATCAGAATATCAATGAAATGGAGGTGAGGTACGGATATCCGAATCTCCATAAGGCGATTAGTTCCTGCCAATGGTGCTTCGCAGATTCATGAACTATGCCTCCCAAGATACAACACCTCGAACCTGTTTGGATTAACACTATGCAAACAGGATTCAGTCGAACCGTTCAATTGAACCAGCACACTCAAAAAAATCAGAAGAGTAGAAAGGTATATCAAAGCTTTTTGGAATCGAGTCGGAAAAACCAAAACCCGAAAAACCGTAATGAAGCTCTATGCTCCCAACTATTTATAGAGATTTTTAGTTCATGTACAAAAGAGATACATGAATTAAATAGACGCATGTATCCACGAAATTCATGAATCAAGAGATACATGAATTCAATAGATTCATGAATCCAGAGATACGTGAATTCAAGAGATTCGTGAACTCTATAAATACATGAACTAAAATATACATGAATCTAGGAAATTCATGAATTCAATAGATACGTGAACATAAAAGTTTTAGGAAATTCATGAATCCAAAAGAGATACGTGAACAAAAAGGACGTATATTAATTTATTGGTTTTCGTTGATCCATTGACCATAATTACAACAATCCCCCACATTAATGGATCAACAAAACATTTTTCACTCAAAGGAATTTGAGCATGCCTGTTGAAATACCCCGCATCAAGATAGGTAGCTTTCACTTTGAACCTTCTTTAGTGAAAGCCTATCGGACTTACTTAACTAGTCGATGGACTAAGCCTTGAATCGCCAGTTGTTTGTGTAAGCCTAGACAATAAACCTCACACGGAGTATTTCTAATTCAAGATTGGTTCTCGGTTGTGTTCGTTCTTTTGGCCCTAAAATTCTGGGGATTCGTGCGTGCTTTAGAAAATCTAGCCTTTAAAGATTTTCATAGAGTCGGCCAGCTTCACACATATAGGTGCATTCCTATTAAAGATATCCTACCATATCTTACTTGGATGTTATATTCCAAGTTATAGGAATCATTAAACGCATAGCGTACCCTTAATAATGCTGTAGGAAAGCACTGTTGCATCATAGGAATGGGAGACAGTGCTTACACTAGAGTTTCCATAATTTGCGTTGTCCTATTGAGCCTAGACCATGGGATCTCCAATCGCATAGGTTAGGTTTCCACCCTGGAATCTCTTTATTGGGTTAAGGCTCTTAAACCCATTCCCCTCGATGCGTAGTTTATATGCTCTTTTGACAAACCTTTTGTCAGCGGATCCGCAATATTTTCCTTTGACTTTACAAAGTCTAAAGAAATGATTCAATTTGAGAGCAACTGCCTTACGGTATTGTGTCTACGACGAATGTGTCCAGATTTACCGTTATAAATCACATTATGCACCCTTGCAATTGCCGCTTGATTGTCACAGTGTATGCAAATTGCAGGCATAGGTTTTGGCCACATAGGAGCATCTTCTAAAAAATGTCGAAGTCATTATGCTTCTTCAGTAGCTTTATCCAAAGCAACAAACTCTGATTCCATTGTAGAGCACGTTATTAGAGTTTGTTTAGAGGATTTCCATGACACTACAGCACCTCCTAGCATGAACACATATCCGCTAGTCGATTTCAATTCATCATAATTTGAAATCCAATTGGCATCACAATAACCTTCCAAAACAGCTGGATATTTGCCATATTGTAGAACATAGTCTTTTGTCTTTTTCAAATATCCTATTACTCTCATCAAAGCATTCCAGTGCTTATGACCTGGGTTACTGGTATATCTACTCAGTTTGCTTACTGAGTATGCAATATCAGGTCTAGTGCAATTCATGATATACATGATGCTGCCGATTACTTGAGGGTATTCCAGCTGTTTGACACTATTTCCAATGTTCTTTCTTAAAGTTAGGTGTGGAAGAAAAGGATTGTTTGCATCTTTAATGCCGAATCCTTTAAATCTCTCAAATACCTTTTCAATGTAATGAGATTGTGTTAAATCTAAGCCATCAAAATTCCTTAGAATTTTGATGCCGAGTATAACATCTGCTACACCTAAATCTTTCATCTCAAAGTTCTTCTTGAGAATGTTCTTGGTGATTTTGATGACCTCAGTGTTATCTCCAAGAATTAATAAGTCATTGACATATAGACAAATAAGTACATATCCAACTGTTGAGGATTTAGTGTACACACATTTGTCACACTCATTGATTCTATATCCATTTTGAATCATTACCCGGTCAAATTTCTCATGCCATGCTTAGGAGCTTGTTTAAGTCCATACAATGATTTGACAAGTCTACACACTTTGTGTTCTTGTCCTTTAACCTTGAACCCTTCAGGTTGTTCCATATAAATCTCCTTGTCGAGATCACCATTTAAGAATGCAGTTTTCACATCCATTGATATATCTGCAAATTGTATAGCGAAGCTATAGCAATCAACATCCTTACTGATGTTATTCTTGTGACAGGTGAATAAGTATCAAAGTAGTCAAGACCCTCTTTTTGTCTAAACCCTTTGGCTACAAGCCGAGCTTTGTACTTATCAATGGAACCATTAGCTTTTAGTTTTTTCTTGAATTCTTTTTGCAGGATATATATCCTCAAAAAATTTAGCATCCCTTGATTCTAGGATTGTATTGACATGGATTTCCGTATTTTCAGATTTGTGAACCAAAAATCTATATGTGCTACTATTTTGAGCATAACCAATGAATATGCAATCCACCGTTTTAGATCCCAACCGAGTTTGTTAAGGAGGAGGAATTGCCACCTTGGCCAAGCACCCCCACACTTTTAGAAAATTGTAGGATGGTAACTTTCCATTCCATAACTCATATGAAGTTTTACTTGTCTTTTTGTGGGGTATTTTATTAAGAATATACTTTGCAGTTAAAACTGCCTCCCCCCACAAGTTCTGAGGTAAACCTGAACTCAAAAGCATGGCGTTAGCCATCTCCTTTAGTGCTCTGTTCAATCGTTCAGCAACTCCATTTTGTTGTGGAGTACAAGGTGCAGTCGTTTGGAGAATTATTCCAAAACTAGCACACAACTCTTTTAAATTGATTGAACTGTATTCTCCTCTTCTATTAGACCTAAGCACTTTGATTCGTTTATCAAGTTGGTTTTCAACTTTTTTATACTTGACAAACATGCTCATAGTCTCATCTTTGCTAGTTAATAAATAACCATAGCAAAAACTAGTACAGTCATCCACAAACGTGATGAAGTACTTCTTTCCACCTCTACTTTCTACAAACTTTAAATCACATAGATCACTATGGATTAATTGTAGAGGTTCACTTGTTCTTTCAATGGACTTGAAAGGTTTCTTGGCAAACTTGGTTTCAACACAAGTCTCACACTTGTAACGGGCATCCAACTCAAATCTTGGAATTAACCCCAAGTTTGCTATTCTCTTCATTGTACCATAGTTTACATGTCCTAATCTACCATGCCATAGATAAGGAGACACAAAAGTGTAAACTGAAGACTTTTCTTTATTAATAGTCTTTGGGTACATATAATTCGAGTTTACATCAATGACAGCCACATTGGCTTTAAACAGGTCATTACACAAGTACCATTTTCCCACATACATTCCTCCTTTCGAAAGTACAAACTTGTCAGATTCAAATACAACTTTGAAACCCTTCTTGACAAGTATAGGGCCAGAAATTAGATTTTTCTGAATCTCCGGTACATGGAGCACATTTAGCAAGGCGACCTCCTTACCAGATGTAAACTTCAAGATCACCTTTCCTCTTCCGGCAATCTTTGCCGATGCAGAGTTAGCCATATAAAGCTTCTCATTTTCTTCAGCCTTCTCATAAGATGAGAACGTGTGTTTATCTGCACAGATGTGATTCGTGGCACCTGTATCTAGCCACCAGCCATTAGTGTTCGACACTAGAGATGCTTCGGACATCATCACAGCAGACAATCTCTCATTAGTTGTAACTGGAGGTGTTGCCATCACAGTAGGCAAGGTTCGTTGAACTATCCCTCTAGAAACGAAGCCAAAAGCCACTTGGCCTGTACTGTTATGAAAAACAGTCCCGGGCATACCAGTCATGTGACTTGTACCCGCACCACCAAAATTGGTGTTGGCCAAAGGGCTCGTAGCATTGGCTGCTACAAATTCAGACCCTGAGGGTTGAACATCTTCCATAGTAATGGTTGAATCGACCATAGGAACGTCTCTTGAAACATTCGGGACATTGAAGGGCACTTGATTGTTTTCAGCCATCTCAATAATCTGACAAGAACAAAAACAGTGAGTGAGCTAATCGCCTTAAGATTGTTGGAAATTAATCCAGAGAAAACACATTGTTTGTTGTAATCAGAATATCAATGAAATGGAGGTGAGGTACGGATATCCAAATCTCCTTAAGGCGATTAGTTCCTGCCAATGGTGCTCCGCAGATTCACGAACTATGCCTCCCAAGATGCAACACCTCGAACTTGTTTGGATTAGCACTATGCAAACATGATTTAGTCGAACCGTTCAATTGAATCAGCATACTCAAAAAAATCAGAAGAGTAGAAAGGTATATCAAAGCTTTTTGGAATCGAGTCGGAAAAACCAAAACCCAAAAAACCGTAATGAAGCTCTATGCTCCCAACTATTTATAGAGATTTTTAGTTCATGTACAGAAGAGATACATGAATTAAATAGAGGCATGTATCCACGAAATTCATGAATCAAGAGATACATGAATTCAAGAGATTCATGAATACAGAGATACGTGAATTCAAGATATTCGTGAACTCTATAAATACATGAATTAAAAGATACATGAATTTAGGAAATTCATGAATTCAATAGATACGTGAACATAAAAGTTTTAGGAAATTCATTAATCCAAAAGAGGTACGTGAACAGAAAGGACGTATCTTAATTTATTGGTTTTCGTTGATCCATTAACCATAATTACAACACCTCTAGTCCTTTCTTTACTTGAAAAATTGATTTTTTCTTTGTGGTTGGAGCAGTCGACAATATATTAAAAAAAGGTAAATGATTTGGTGATAGTTTTTAATGTATTGTAAGAATAACAGTTCGTGCTAAGGGCTCTCATTGACGTCTGTTTGAGTGGGAAATGTGGGCTTTTTGGTAAAGGAGGGCTGATAATGTACGATGTTACCTCATCAAATGTTGCCTATCACATTGTTGATGTACCTCCTGTACTTCTCCTTGGTACGATAGGTGGATTGTTGGGTAGCTTGTATAACTTCTTCCTGGAGAAGGTTCTTCGTGTCTACAACCTCATCAACGAGTAAGTTCTCTTTCCTTTTCTTCTCAGTAATCGCAAGTATGTGATTATGCAGTAACGATAAACTGATTACAACAATGACCTTGTTCTTTCATAAAGGGCATTGCTTACAAAATTGTGCTTGCTTGCTGGATTTCAAATTTCACATCGTGTCTCCTGTTTGGACTACCGTGGCTGGCATCTTGTCGAGTTTGTCCGGCCGATGCTGGAGAAGCCTGTCCCACAATAGGCCGATCTGGCAACTACAAGAAGTTTCAATGTCCTCTTGGACATTACAATGATCTTGCCAGCCTAATATTTAACACAAATGATGATGCAATCAAAAATCTCTTTAGCAAGGGCACGGATGACGAGTTCCACTACTCTTCTATAATTATATTCTTTGTCACATGTTATTTCTTGAGTATACTTAGCTATGGCATTGTCGCTCCTGCTGGCCTTTTTGTTCCTGTAATAGTTACTGGTGCATCTTATGGGCGTTTGGTTGGAATGTTGATTGGTTCTCATTCCAATCTTAACCATGGTCTATTTGCTGTGCTGGGTGCTGCTTCTTTTCTTGGTGGATCTATGAGGATGACGGTTTCTCTATGTGTAATCCTTTTGGAACTGACGAACAATCTGCTGTTGCTACCCTTGATGATGGTGGTTCTTCTTATTTCAAAGACCGTAGCTGATGCTTTCAACGGCAACATCTATGACCTTATCATGAAAGCAAAGGGCTTTTCCTTACCTTGAGACCCATGCCGAGCCATATATGAGACAATTAACAGTTGGTGATGTAGTGAGTGGGCCCCTTCAGCTGTTTCATGGCATCGAGAAGGTCGCTAATGTGGTACATGTGTTGCGAACTACAAGGCACAACGGGTTTCCTGTAATTGATGAACCTCCACATTCAAAGTCCCCCTTTCTGTATGGTTTAATTCTCCGTGCTCATCTGATGGAGCTTTTAAAGAAGAAAGCTTTTTTGTCTCATCCAGTTCCGACGGATATTGATGCCTTTGAGCAGATTTCTGCAGAGGACTTCATGAAGAGGGGATCAGGTCATTATAACATGATAGAAGATATAGACTTGACTGAAGAAGAGACGGAGATGTTCTTGGATTTACATCCTTTTACTAATGCTTCACCTTACACGGTTGTGGAGACAATGTCACTTGCGAAGGCTCTCATACTTTTCCGGGAAGTTGGCTTGAGACATCTACTGGTGATACCTAAAATCTCTGGCGTAAGCTCTCATTTTCACTTCTTTAATTCTATATGATGGTTTTATTTATTAATTAATGTGATGGGCCTAAGTTGGCCCGTCCGCCCATGTTGGGCCTAAAAGCCTGGCCCACAAGATTAGGGCCCATGGATGGAGGGATATGTTGAAGGGTTGTAACTTTTGGGGGAACGTCTTTTACCGAAGGGACACGTCCTTTGGAGAGGACGTATTTAAGGGGTAAAAGAGAGGGAGGAACGCACCTTTTGACAGTACGTACGTTCCTCCTCCCTCTCTCCCTCCAAAAGAAAAAACAGTAACAAAAGAGACGACACTCTCTTCCCTTCAAGGCGAATTGACGTCATCGGATCGAACGGGATCGGTTTTTCTTTCTCATATCAGCGTCGGTGTTTAATCTGTGGCTAACAAGGTACATTCGATTATGTGATGTGCCTTAGGATTGGTGATACATGTGATTTTCCCGGGCTCGTCTTCCACACTTGTTTTAGGGGTTCAATTTAGTGTTGAATCCGGTTTTAGGGAATCAATAAATCCCGACATTGGTATCAGAGCCATTGTTCATGTTTCCCGATCCCTTTTCATGTTTTCCCGATCCCTTTTTCATGTTTGTGAATGATTTTTGATTGAATTTTCATGAAAAATCGGCCGACACCGATCGGGGACGGAAAAATCCCGACACCCGAGCACGTTCATCCATTTTTTTGATTTTCTGTAAGTCGAAATCAGTTTTTGATGGCGTAGGGTCGAAGGTCTCATCGAAACGAGCAAGACGAGTGGCGAATCATCACCGTAGGCCGCCGGACGCGCCCCCACGCGTGGCCGGAACGAACCGGCATTCACCCGTCGATTCGAAGACGCAAGCGCGTGCGTCGCACGTGCGCGCGGGGGCGTCGATGGCGCGTGCACGGCACGCGCCAGCTGACGTCATCGTGACGTCATCTACACACGCGTGCCGCACGTGCTGAGTCGGTCCGTCTGACCCAGCCCGACCGGCCCAGCCCGACCCGGCTGACCTTGACCATTGACGACCGTTGACCGTTGACTTTGACCGTTGACTTTTAAAAAAAAAAACGGAAAAGAATGTGTTTCTTTTTCAATTATGTCTATGTGGATTATATGTAATCCATTTTTGTTCTGCATTTGTTGCAGGAACAATGCCTCCCCTTAAGTTGCGCACACCTATTCGCGCAATTACTGACGAACGAAAGGAAAGGCTTTCAAGGTTGATAGCCGATTTGAATAATTATCGATGGGAGAGCACGGACATAATAGATCACGTTCTTGAAGTCAACGGGAAAATTCAAAAGGTCATATGGAATGATCGTCCCATGCCACAGTCTGAGATGGTGCGATTTTTCATGAACATTCTTCCACCAGAATGGCAAGGAGTGTTGAATCATATATGGGATGTCAACAAAGCCGCTTCATACAGGAGTATTGTGATGGCTTTTATAGATGATTATTACCTGATTGTTACAAAAGAAAAGATCATGAAATTGAACAAAAAAGGAGTTTTCCTAGTTCATATATTGACTTGGGTTTAGATATTTCGAGCTATCTTTCTTTTAGTATACTTTATGGATACCTTATGTAAACGTTTTACTACCTGGTTGTTGTTGATGTAGCAACTGATATATAAGTTGTATTATGTGAAAGCATTATTATTCTATTGGATGTCAAATATTATTTGCTTTCTGTTATTGTTGACTGCTGTGGGTAGTTCATAGAAGTTTTTTGTAGCTTCATAGAATTTATTTTGCATAGAATATTATATTAATAATAATTCCAAGTTAGGATTTTGGATGATGATTGGAAACATAGTGACCTTTTGATTCTGAAACCTCACTTGAAATTATTCATTAATATGATGTTTTTGTGCAAAATGGATGCATAAATGATAGGCATTAATAATTCGTGCATATATGTTTGATATGTTCAGATCGATGGCTTCAGCCATAAAAAGCATAGTCGCTGAGCTGAACAAAGGTGAGAAGCTCAATGGCGATAACTATGAAATATGGCACATAAAAATCCAATATGTGCTGGAAGAGCAAGAGGCACTAGAAGCTCTTAACCTAACCATAGAAGTACCTGAAGATGGAAACATTGCACAACATAAGAGAGATAAGGATGCATTTGCTGCCTGGAAAAGAAAGAACTCTCTTGCTCGCATTACGTTGCTGAGTAGCATGGAAAATGACGTCGGGCGAGAGTTTAGGCGTTTTGAGAATGCCAAGGAAATGTGGGAAGCGTTGGCAGCAAGATTTGGTCATACTTCAGTGACCAGACTGAGGCAACTCACTATTAGGTTTGACTCTTATAAGAAGCCTCATGGTCAGACCATGAAGTAACACCTTAGAAAGATGTCAAACATGATTAATGAGCTGAAAGATGCTGGCCATGTCCTGACTGATGAGCAGCAAGTGCAAGTAGTGATTCGTTCCTTGCCTCAGAGTTGGGAGCATATGAAGGTGCACCTAACTCATAATGAAAATATCAAAACCTTTGAGGATGCAATGCGTCATCTTGAGCTGGAAGAGGACTGCCTCTTGGCGGCTAAGCCGGAAACTGAAATTTATCATGCTGGTTCCAGCTCACATGGAGCTTCGGGCTCCAAGCGCAAATGTCCTGACTGGTTCAATAAAAGGAAAGGCAAGGGAGCAAGTGCTTCAGGGAAGAAACCAAAGGTTGACCAACATGAAAGAGGAAAGCGTCCTCGAATGAAGAAGCTGACAAGGGTGAAGTGTTACAACTGTGACCAGAAGGGTCACTATGCTCGCGATTGTCGCGAGCCAAAGAAGGTACACACCCCTTGTACTTTTGAGAACTTTGCTTATGTGTCAAGTTCTGTATTCTTAACTGAGTCTAATCCTTTGTGGACTGTAGATTTAGGAGCGACCGACCATGTAGCGAATGATAGAGAATCCTTCGTGAAATTTCGACGAGTACCAACTGGAACTAAGTGGATCTATGTGGGAAACAACTCCAGAGCAGAAGTAAAAGGGATTGGCACCTGCCAATTGAACATGTGTGGTGGACGCACTTTGTTCCTACATGATGTGTTGTATGCTCCGGAGATTCGTCGGAATTTAGTGTCTGTTTTAGTGTTGGTTAAACTTGGTTTTAATATGAACTTCTATAATAGTGGTGTGGATTTGTATTTGGATACAAATTACTATGGTTGTTGTTATTTTCTAGATGGTTTCATTGTATTAAATATTGACTATGGTAATGCCAATGTTTGTTATTCCCTTTTCACGTCTCCTAATTCATATGATAATGATGTGAGTGTGTGGCATGCTAGACTTGGTCATATTGGCCAACAACGTATGAAAAGACTAGCTAAAGAGGGCTTGTTGGGCAACATTGAAAAAGTCGATTTGCCTATATGTGAGCATTGCCTAGTAGGGAAAACGACAAGGAAACCATTTGGAAAAGGTAAAAGAGCTGAATTTCCTTTGCATTTAATTCATTTTGACGTCTGTGGTCCGATGAATGTGAGAGGAAGGCATGGGGCTGTTTATTTCATCACATTTATAGATGATTATACTTGATTCGGATATGTCTATTTGATTTCTCATAAATCTGAAGTATTAAGTTGTTTCAAAAGGTTTATGAACTTGGTAGAAAATCAATTAGACAAGAAAATAAAAGTATTGAGATCCGATCGAGGTCGAGAATATTTATCTGATGAGTTCAGAAAATTATGTGATGAAAAAGGAATAGAAAGACAGTTGTCTATTCCATACACTCCTCAACAAAATGGTGTTGCAGAGAGAAAGAACAGAACCCTACTGGAAATGGTTAGGTCCATGATGGCGCATGCTAACTTACCTATCACTTTTTGGAGTGATGCGTTATTGACTGCTACCTATATACTTAACTGAGTGCCTTCCAAATCAGTTACTTCCACTCCATATGAGTTATGGACAGGTAGAAAACCGGACTTAAGTTTTCTTAAGCCATGGGGCTGTGCTGCCTATACTCATGAGCCCGCTCACAAGTTTGGGAAATTGGGTCCCAGAGGAAAGAAGAGTATTTTCATAAGATACTCTAAACACTCGAAAGGGTATGTGTTCATAGGTGAGCAGGAAAGTGGAAGTATAACTGAATTCGAATCACGGGATGTCACATTCTTAGAGAATGAATTTCCTAAGAAGGGCGAAATAGGTGAGGATTACTCCCTATTTGAAACCTTGGATAAAGATAATGAACTTAGTGGAGTTCGTCCATGTGGGAGTAACATGAGAAGTGATGAATTTAATTCAACTCACTCTCAATTACAACCACATGATGAGATGATATCGTCATTATCTAATCCGAGTGGGAGCATGATGAGAAATGATGTGGAAGGTGTATAATCTCCCATACGGCGAACAAGTCGCAAAAGTATTCTCCGTCGACGTTCTGACATTGAAGGGGAAACTTTTATGGTTGCTCCACAAGATGAAGACGAGCCAAGAAATGTTAATGAGGCTCTAAATTGCCCTAATAAGGAAAAATGGATGCATGCAATGGAAGAGGAAATAGAGTCAATGAAGTCGAACCAAGTTTGGGAACTGGTTGATCTTCCGAAGGGACGCAAAGCCATTGGAAACAAGTGGGTTCTCAAAATAAAGCGTAAAGCTGATGGCTCGATAGAAAGGCATAAGGCTCGCCTTGTGGCAAAAGGGTATAATCAACAGGAAGGAATTGATTATGAAGAAACATTTTCTCCTGTAGTGAGATTTACCTCAATTCGCATTATTCTGGCAATATTGGCAAGTATGGATCTTGAGTTACATCAAATGAATGTAAAGACTGCTTTCCTCAATGGAGAATTAGAGGAAGAAATATATATGGAACAACCTGCTGGTTTCATTATGGAAGGCCAAGAAGGAAAGGTATGTCGACTTTTGAGATCGATATATGGCTTGAAGCAGTCATCGAGACAATGGTATATACGTTTTCATAGTGTCAAAATGGCATATGATTTTACGATGATTGATGATGATCATTGTGTATATATCAAAAGATCCAAAGATTAATTTGCGATCATATCATTATATGTTGATGATATACTAGTTGCCGGAAGCAATATGGAGTTTGTTAACACTGTCAAAAGTTGGTTATCTTCCAACTTTGAGATGAAAGATATGGGTGAGGCTGCATATATCCTTGGAGTTAAGATTTCAAGAGATCGTTCGAAGAGATCATTATCTCTTTCGCAAGAAACATATATAAATAAGGTTCTTGAACGATTTCGTATGCAAGATTGTAAACCCATAGATACTCCTATTGCAAAAGGTGAAGGGTTGAGCCATAGATTGTGTCCAAGGACTCCACAAGAGAAGGAACAAATGAAACATGTTCCTTATGCTAGTGCTGTTGGGAGCTTGATGTACGCTATGATATGTACAAGACTTGACATATGCTTTGCAGTTGGAATGGTAAGTAGATACCAATCCAATCCAGGTCAAGCACATTGGAAAGCCGTTAAAAGAATACTGAGGTATCTGAGGGGAACTGCTGATTACAAGCTGAATTACCGAGGAAAGGATCTGCGACTTGAAGGCTATTCAGATGCTGATTAGGGAGGAGATTTAGATGAAAGGAAATCTACCTCTGGTTTTGCTTTCTTACTAAACAATGGCGCCATATCTTGGAGCAGTAAGAAACAAACGTGTATAGCCTTGTCCACGATGGAAGTTGAGTTCGTGGCATTATCAGCAGCGGTACAAGAAGGAGTTTGGCTTAAGAGATTTTTGGATCATTTAGGTGTTATTGAGAAAGCTGCAAATCCATTATTGGTTAACTGTGATAGCCAAGCAACTATAGCGTGCACCAAAGATCCAAAGTATCATGGCAAGACCAAACATATAGATATCAAGTATAACTTTGTCAAAGATATGGTTGCACGAAAGGATGTGAACTTACAGTACATATCTACGCATAGAATGGTAGCAGATCCTATGACAAAGCCAATACCTAGAGATGTGTTTTGTGGTCATGTAAAATCTCTAGGATTGCGTAGAGTTTGATGTATTGGATATTGTAATTTCCCTGAGTTGTTCACATTTATGAACTTGTGTTTTTCATTATTAATGCCTATGAATCTTTGTTTGACCTTTATGCATCTTAATGCTCAGTGCATTACATTAAGTTGAGAAAGTATGTCAGACAGATATAAGATTAGCCCACTCACACGGGTAATCGCCTCTATTTACTATGTGATAAATAGATATGAGATAATTTTTAAGCTTATTATCTAGGTGATAATCGAGAGCTCAAGCTTAAAATATATATGTCGCCTTAACTAAGTGTTAAGATGAGGACATGATATGTACTATGTCCGAAAGTAAAATACCCTACATATTTTACTTTATTTGTCTAAGATGCCAGATGTGAGTTCTGATGAATTTTGTGAATGGGTAGATACGTGAACTCAAGTTAGACATTGGGTATGTCTGAACTATCATCTGTATGGTATTGAAGGTGTAGATATACGCTCCATGGGAAATGAGTTAATACCGTAATACGTATTTCATACTACGTATGCATGAGACGACCAATAAGAGTAGCAAAAGTTTGATCTCAACTTTTATGTCGTGTGAGACTCTTGAGGAAAATAGTTCCTCAATTTTAGTGCCCTCATGACTTTTACTTATTCTCAAGATTTCTATTTAGTGTTTGCTATCTGAGGATGTTGCCAATGGTCATGAGTTGATTCGATCTAATGGGATATTTCTAGAAAAGCAAGCTGAACTGAAATTGAGAGTTTGAAGGAAAGAGGAAGATCGAATTTGGAGAATCACATTGTAGCTTTGTATTCACTGGTCGACCAATTATGACTGTCTTTGGGATAATCATAATTGTGAATACAATATATATATATATATATATATATATATATATATATATATATCATTGTTTAAAAGAGATCAAGAGAGATATAAATGTGATCGATCGATCTGCAGATCGCATACTAAATCTACTCGAGAGTGTGATGCCCATTATGAGCTGCTATATATTCCTAACGGATGTATGGAACGAGCTCTCAAAGTATCTTTGCCGCACCGGATTATTCACCGGTATGAATGTTGAAGAGAGGTAAAGAGGATCCTGTTCGGCCCACCACGATATGCAGTGGGAGATGATGGTTTTATTTATTAATTAATGTGATGGGCCTAAGTTGGCCCGTCCGCCCATGCCGCCTTAAAGCCTGGCCCACAAGATTAGGGCCTATGGATGGAGGGATATGTTAAAGGGTTGTAACTTTTGGGGGAACGTTTTTTACCGAAGGGACACGTCCTTTGGAGAGGACGTATTTAAGGGGGAAAAGAGAGGGAGGAACGCACCTTTTGACAGTACGTACGTTCCTCCTCCCTCTCTCCCTCCAAAAGAAAAAACAGTAACAAAAGAGACGACACTCTCTTCCCTTCAAGGCGAATTGACGTCATCGGATCGGACGGGATCAGTTTTTCTTCCTCATATCAGCATCGGTGTTTAATCTGTGGCTAACAAGGTACGTTCGATTCTGTGATGTGCCTTAGGATCGGTGATACATGTGATTTTCCTGGGCTCGTCTTCCGCACTTGTTTTAGGGGTTCGATTTAGTGTTGAATCCGGTTTTAGGGAATCAATAAATCCCGACACTATCAAAAGCTATTCTGTTGCACTTTTTGTCTTTCGGCATCAAAATACTCTACTGTTAATTTAAATAGAGTACTACATAATCGTTCAGTGATCTTGCTCATAGCTCTAGTCCCGTGTCTACTTGCAAAATGGACTTTTTCTTTTTGGTTGGAGTAATTGACGATATATGAAAAACACTGATGCCTTCCTTCTTTTCAGCAAATTGGGCCATTTTTCAGAATCACATCAATACCATCTTCCTTTGGCCTCACATACTTGATTTTCGCACCCTCACCTCTTCCATTCTTATTTTACTCGATTATCTTTCTTATGTTCAAGTTTGACCCTTTTTGTGAGAACTGCCAAATACTTCTGTAGCTTCACTAGCTCAGCTTTGCGCTAAGATGTTTTCCTCTCCATTTAGCTGAATTTCCGTTTAGCTGAATTTCTGTATATATGGCTACCTGACATTTGGTGGCTTCCTGAGTGGATCATGGTGAGAGATCACAATTGATTTTTCATCTCGTCTCTTGCGGGTATTTGGTGCGATACTCTAATGCGACTGGGTGCTTAATTATTGCAAAAGCATTCTGCTCTAGTTGAACATGTTCTTCTATGTTTTTATTTTAATCTCGACGCTCTTCTATTGCAGAGATCGCCTGTGGCGGGCATATTGAAAAGACATGATTTTATGCCTGAGCACGTGTTGGCATTGCACCCGACACTCATTAGGAGCAGATGGAAGAGATTAAGAATACAGTTTCCCCGCCTTTTAAAACTATTCTAGCATAGCCCATTGAGCATTCGGGAATTTATCCAGGAAAATTCCTACTCGATCAGGCCAGATTTTGTGGGATTCATGCAGCACGGAGCTTATTGGAAGCCGCTCATTATAAGCTCAGGCCCTTGATCGAACCCTACAAACCCTGGAAAATAAACCCTTCGCCTTACTAGTCGAGCATTGTCGAAAGCGGCGGGTTGTAATTTATTTGCGGGACGAATGTATAAACAGGAAGTTTTGGCTGGCATTATCACGGTGGCGTGGGAATACTTCTGCCGTGACTGATATGCTGAAGTTGCAGAGGACTCTTGACAGTAAGATCAAAGATGTGCAGAAAACTGTAGATAGTTACCTCTTATGCAGTAATCTATATACAGGAACACTCCCCCTTTTGTGAATTGATCATTTATACTAAATGGAAACCAAATTGCTTTTAGATGTGGTAAGTATTGCATGATGTTGTAAACTCCACGAGCATGATATCTTTATGTCACCATGACATCCATTAAGCCCAACATATCGGTTTCAATATTCGGAATTCCTGGATGCAAACTTTTGGAGAGTGTCTGCTGAATCAATTTCGTTCATTATTGTTGTAATCATTCCTCTCCAAGTTGCACAAGACCGCACAATGCCGCTGCCGGAAGCATTGATCGGTCACATGCTCAATGCAAATTTCCACGTACTTTCGAGCATATTCAATTTCCGCGGAGCAACTCTGTAGTCGGTTTGAATTCATGGGGA
This sequence comes from Eucalyptus guilfoylei, assembly GCA_016097605.1. Classification (NCBI taxonomy): domain Eukaryota; kingdom Viridiplantae; phylum Streptophyta; class Magnoliopsida; order Myrtales; family Myrtaceae; genus Eucalyptus; species Eucalyptus guilfoylei. The sequence continues at coordinate 42,913,481 of CM027862.1, read as the reverse complement.
TTGAATCGACTGCTGGCCCTGCCTTCCTCTTCCATCACTTTCATCTAAAAAAATCTCCAAATTGAATCGACTGCTGGCCCTGCCTTCTTCTTCCATCACTTTCATCTAAAAAAATCTCCAAATTGAATCGACTGCTGGCCCTGCCTTCTTCTTCCATCACTTTCGTCTCAAAAAATCATCACTTCCATCTCAAAAAATCTCCAAATTGAATCGACTGCTGGCCCTGCCTTCTTCTTCCATCACTTTCATCTCAAAGAATCTCCAACTAAACATGTACGACGAAGTTTGGTGTTTTCCAAGTGCTTTCCTTGAAAATGTATCTGGTACTGTCAAGCTTATGGAGCGGGGACGCCTTATTCTAAGTTTAACAAGTTCTCTTTCACCATTGATTTCTATATAAAAAAAAGGGAAAAATAAAGAAAATGAAGAAAGATAAATTCACAGAGATATTATTATCAGAAAAATTAAATCGATGATATTAATATAAGAATTTTTGAAGAAAATTTGATGAATATATCAATAGAACTATTAAAATACTTTAAGAAAAAAGAAACAATATCAAGTAAAAAATCAATACTCATTATAAACTTTAAAATGGTTTATTAATTGCTGTTAAAGAAATGGTCTATTAATACAAAAAAGAAAATGTTGATTAATAAAATATATTTACGATATCACCTTATATTTTGATCAATCATTTCCTTTTATTACAGATGGAGCTTTTATAAAACTTCAGACCATATGGTAAAATCATTATTCTGGATAGATATATGTGTTCTGTTTTTGGTCGTAGATAGTGATAGATATACGTGTTGACATGGGCAAAGGCTGTCCACAACTTTGGTTCAACTTGCTGTGGAGAAAAGGAGGAGCAATCGCATCAAAGCGGAGGAGGAATGGTCGCCTCTCTCACCCGCCGTGAACGACGGGACGTACGGGAGAGACTCTGGTAGCTTGGAAAGTAGGGAATCTCTATAAGAACGCCGGTTTCATCCTTAAGGCCGAAGTAGCTCAACTCAAGGAGCACGCCAGTTTCATCAAACATGGCTTCAGTTATACTAGGAATCCTTCTAATACTCGTTCCACTTCCCCTTTCCGCCGAAGCTCAGACCAGCGGCAACTTGACCTTGGGCAAGTCGTTGACGGCGAACGACCAGAACTCTTCCTGGTTGTCGCCGTTGGGCAAGTTCGCCTTCGGGTTCCGGAGAATGGGAAGAGGAGCTCATTTGTTGGCTATATGGTTCGAGAAGATAGAGGACAAGACCATAGTCTGGTCGGCGAACGGCAATAATCTAGCGCCAGAAGGTTCAGAAATCCAGTTGACCATGGATGGGCGATTTGTACTTGTCGACCCAAATGGAAGAGAGTTGTGGTCTCCTAGCCCGACTGTCGCTGGTGTAGCGTATGCGGCCATGCTTGACACAGGGAACTTTGTCCTAGTTAGCCAGAACCATGTCAACTTGTGGGAGACGTTCAGCCAACCAACCGACACGTTGCTGCCTACGCAACAGTTAGATCAAGGGACTAAAGTTAAGGCTCGCTACTCCGAAATGAATTACTCCGCCGGGAGATTCCACTTCAAGCTAGGAGACGACGGAAATCTCACATTCTATGCCACTCCTGACCCGTGGGATCCCACAGATGCTTACTGGTTCAGCGACACCAAAGATAGCAGCTTCCGATTGATATTCAATGAAAGTGGTCAGGTCTACCTCACGGCGAGGAATGGAACAGTGCTCAAAATCATCTCCTCAGACACATACTACCCGGCCAGCGGATATTACCGAAGAGCAATCCTTGAATACGACGGGGTCTTCAGGCAATATGTCCACCCTGATTCAAGTTCTCTCTCGGCAATGGGCTGGGCGGTGGCCCGTTCTCCCCCAGTCCCTGCAAATATATGCACAAGCATCGTGCAAACTATCGGTTCTGGAGCTTGTGGCTTCAACAGCTATTGTTCTCTTGGAGAAGATCAGAGGCCCCGATGCCACTGCCCACACGGGTATACTCTGTTAGATTCAACAAACGAGATGAACGGATGCAGACAGGACTTCGTACCGCAGAGTTGTGATGGAAGTAGGCCTGAAACAGACCAGTTCACTTTCTTTGACATGCCTAATACAAATTGGCCAATGTATGATTACGAGCATACAGCGGCGCAAACCGAGGACAGTTGCAAAGAGGCTTGTTTGGCTGATTGTTTTTGTGCACTTGCTATTTTCGGCAACAGTAGAGCTTGCTGGAAAAAGAAGATCCCTCTTTCCAATGGAAGAGAGGATCGTAGTGAGATTGCAAAAGCTCTGATCAAGGTCAGGATAAATAACTCGACTTCAAAATCTACGGGAAATGGAAACAAGAATTCCACTCTAATTATCATCGGATCGGTGCTGTTGAGTACCTCTGTGTTTGTGAGCTTGCTTCTACTCCTCATTACCTATTTAATTTATAGAAGCTTCCAATCTAGGGTTTCTAAGTTGTCACGACCAGTCCAGATCAACCAAGCCACAGGCACGCAGACTTTCACTTATCAGGAGCTTCAAGAAGCAACAAATGGATTCAAAGAGGAATTAGGTAGGGGTGCTTTTGGAACGGTGTACAAAGGTGTTCTCAGATCCGAGGATACAAACCTTGTGGCAGTAAAAGTGCTGGAAACAAGGACTGGAGAAAGCGAAAAGGAGTTTGAAAGAGAAGTGAGTGCAATTAGCCAGACTAACCACAAGAACTTAGTGCAGTTGCTTGGATTCTGCAATGAAGGTCAACATCGACTACTGGTGTATGAATTCATGAGCAATGGCACTTTGGCGGATTTTCTGTTTGGCATTTCAAGGCCCAGCTGGTACAAAAGAATAGAAATTGCCTGTGGTGTTGCCATGGGGCTCTCTTACTTGCATGATTATTGCACTAGGCATATAATCCACTGCGACATCAAGCCCCAAAATATTCTTCTTGATGGCTCTCTCACTGCAAAAATATCTGATTTCGGATTAGCGAAGCTCTTGATGGCGAACCAAACACGAACCATCACTGGAGTTAGAGGAACCAGAGGTTATTTAGCACCAGAATGGTTCAGGAATATGCCTATTTCTAGCAAGGTAGACGTTTACAGCTTCGGCATTTTGTTGGTTGAGCTCATCTGCTGCAGAAAGAACTATGAGCCGGGAGCCAAAATTGAAGCTCAAATTGTACTGGTCGACTGGGTGTATGACTGTTACCTCGATGGGAAAGTACTTTCGCTCGTGGAGAGTGACGAGGAGGCATCAAACGACATGAGGAGGGTGAAAAGATTTGTGATGATAGCATTGTGGTGCATCCAGGAAAACCCGGCTTTGAGGCCAACCATGAAGAAAATTACTCAGATGTTGGAAGGAGCTGTTGAAGTTCCAGTACCTCCATTTCCAAGCTCTTTTATGAGTTCAATATGATTTTGCTTATTTAAGACCACTGTTGTCTGTAATCATGAAAGTACTCGTATTGTCTGTAAGTGCTATTATGCATACTGTCTTCACATGGGTCCCAATTAAATAAGCTATATCATCAGTCAAGTTTAACATTTCCTCACATGTATCCAAAGAGAGAACGGGTCGATGATCGTCGCAGAAGGGATTGCATGCGAGGCCGAATGCAACTATCAAAGCATTTTCATCGACATTTTGCTTCATGAAAATTGCATTTAACATGGTGGAAGAGTATTTTAACTTGATCCAACCAAAACTGTCACGCCCCGAACCCCGAGCGCGTGCCCATCCCTCTCTGGTTGATAAAAGTTTATGACTTCCCAGGACTAGTCGCCGACCCTTTTTGTTTTATTGCACATGCGGAAGCGGATTATAAATCCCCTGACAACAATTATCTCGGGATAGAAAAGCAGGACAATAGATTCACCAACAAACATGCTTTTATATATACACTGAGTCATGTACAAAAGTCTATGGCCAAAAGACTTCAAAAGACTAGCCTTCCAAAGAGAAGTGGTCCTAATTGACCTATGCTTCCGATCACCTCCTCTCAGCTCCAGGCCCTCCACTCGACGACCTTGAAAATGTTGTCCCACAACGGGGTGAGATCAGCGAGTCTAAGCTCTAAACCCCGATTAGGAGGGAAATATGCCCAGAAGTGTCCTAATAACACAATCACACAATCAAGGAGACTTACCTCGTCTCAGATCCACCCTACAGGTCAGTGCAATTTATATCACAGACAACATGAGAGCATGAGCAACAAATAAGCTCCAATAACTGAAACGCCACACTCAATTAATCATGTGTTCCTATTGTTAATTAAGCCACTCGAGGCACTGTCGACATTCATGTTCGACAGTCTACTGGCATAGCCAGGCATCGTCTCTTCCCCATAGAGCACGGCTACGTCACATTGACAGCTATCCCAAAGGAGCTTAGGTCCAGAATCTACTGCGACCCGCTACCCTAATGCATGGGTAACCCGAAAGTGGGATTTAGTAACGTCCGGCATAAACACTAGGACGGGTTCACCTTAACCAGCACACAGCCACTCAATCTTGGCCCATGACAATGTGCATTGCATACAAATGCCTCGATTAAAATAGCGATCCTAGCCTATTTTCTTCGTATTAAAAATACATTATAAATTAGTCGTGTGTGGGCACACGATCAACTCGACCCAGAAAAGGTGATGTCTTTCACTTTTAAAATCCCACTGTTTTACATAATATATAAAACTATTTTCGGTGATAAAATCCGACACTCGAGATTTTCTCGTATAAATATTGGAAATTCACAATTTTTGGAATTAAATACCAAAATCCAATCAAGACTCAATTTGCATAAATTAAAATTCAATTGCAGAAATTAACTACACCATTGCAATCAAGACGAAATTCCGGTCACCGACTATCCCTACTAATTTCCGAAAAATATTTAATAATTAAATAATTACTGAAATTAATTAAATAAATCAATCTAAATTCTAAAAAATACTAACCTAGGCCAGAATCATTAAATTAATAACCAATACGGACTCGGAAAATTCCCGAACCCTTCTAGATAAATAGTACAATTTATTTAGACCTTAGCTAAACCATGCTAACCACCTAATTCCTAATAAAATAAATCTAAACACCTCTTAAATGTCATTAGCCTACTCAGCAGAGTTTAAAGTATAAATTCACTGGTTAATTGCGGAAACCGGTTCACCGCGACAACGGCGCGATGGCGGCCGAAATCTAAATTTTCGGCGGCGTGGGCGGACTTGGGCCGGGCCTAAAACGGGCCCAACAAATCTCAGTCCAATCTAAGATTTGCTTTTGAATTGGATTGGGCCTGAAGTGGGCTGACTTCGCGGGCTTGGGCCTTCTTCGCGGGCCCAAAATGGGCTGAACTTTAAATGGGCTGAACTAAACCCAACTAATGGGCTTGGAAGGGATGGGCCTTGAAGATGCAGACCGGGCTTGCTGCGGCGTGCTGGGTTGCTGAATTTGCTGGGCTTCGCTGGACTTCAAGATGGGCTGCATTTCACGGCTTGGCTATGGGCTGGCGTCAAAGACACGGATGATGGGAGCAGCTTCGGTGGCCGCGAGCTGGAGACACGAGCTGAAGGTGACGCCGTGTTCGGTGGATGAAAGCAGCCGAGAAATGAAGCAGAGGGAGAGAGAGGAATACGTGGAGATGGGCTTCAATTCGGTGGAGTGAGTCAGCGTGGGGAGCTTGGGTTGACTCGAGGGAAACAAATGGTGGTGGAGAGGGCAGGCGTGAAGACCGAAGCTGCTGGTGTCGCAGACGTGGGGGCGGCAGCTCCGGCTGCTGTTTGGATGCGTGGAGCAGGGAACGCCTGGCAGCTTGCATGGAATTGAGGCAGCAATTTCGGTAGTTTTGCAAGGAAGAAAATTGAAAGGAGAAGGGGCAGAATAGTTCGGTCCACCGAGAAGAACGAAAGCAAGGCAGAAGCAGAAAGCGTCGCCCGAAGGGAAGAGAGGAGGGAGAGAGCAAGGAGATAGGGATGAGGGGAAGACCGGTTCTCTTTTGGGGAACCATTTCCCTTCAATCTTATCCCTTTTGATCCTCACATGGCCCACCAAGCTAGCTGGCCTCCACTGCCCTTTTTCAGCTTCAAAATTTCTTCTAGAATCCATTTGAATTGGTCCATAAATCTTGCCCATGGGGGCATACGAAATTACATAGGTTTTCCCTCAATTGGTCACCTATCGGTCCTCAATTCCACTCAATTCGGCTTCAACAAATATCAATTGGCACCTCAATGCTCAATTGCTATTTTTCCTCATCCATGCATCCATCATGCATCTCAATTTTGCCATCAAAACCCACCTTCGGCATTTTCTGCATAAAAACGACCCGGCGACGACTTTTTCCCAAAAAGTCTCGGTTTGTGGAAAAATCTTCGGAAAGCGAGTCGATGTTCCTAAAATGACCTGTGACATGATAGAGCTTCCAATTTCTGAAATCGAATTCGAATCGGCGGTTAATTTCACTCCGACACATTTTTAGCGTGACCTAGGCTACCCGGTAGTTTTCAGAACTTTTTAGGGCAAATGACCCGTGGTTGATTTTCTTCGAGCCACAATGAACCCACTCGACACAATGGCGACTCTCGATTGTCGTGAAAATCTCGAGCATCCAAATACGGACACAGGGTACCGAAACGACAATAAAATCAAACTAGTACCGGTCGACGAGAATTTTCCAATTTAGTGGAGTCACCCACGATTGGCCACACATCTCAGTCAAACCGATCTATATCTGATCTCAAATCAGTTTTATACTGTGGCGTAATGACCTCTAAAGATGAGCACGGTCGAGAAGTCGATTCTTGATCGAATTCTCAAGTCAATCGACTTCTCAAGTCTATTTGCCTCAAAATCTCTTAATAACTCCCCCAGATGGTCTAGTTATCTCGTGAGTGGCCAACTCCGAGAAAAACACTATAATCGCGTGGATGAAAAGCCCAACTTATCCGATCGAAATCAAGACTTGAAAATCAGGATGTCACAAAAACAGACCTTACTTGCTAAATTAGATGATGAGAAGCATATGAAACTTGCCGATCCTCAGGTCGTGGATCGTTGACTTGGAATCCCAATTTCAATAGTTCTGCTACTTTTTTATTCATACAAGAGGGACACTTCTTCTAGACCAAAGTAATCCCAGTCCGCAAATCACGTAGTTGGAACTATAATCTAAGGGTGGCTAGCAGGTATCACCTAGAGGGGGTGAACATATGGTACGTCCGAGCATGTCCACGATTATGATTGAAACATTCAATTTAAACGAAGTAACTTAGTAATCTATTCGAATTCGTGGATTGAATCAACTACGGCCCTGCCTTCTTCTCCATAACTCATAAAGTCTCCAACTTAACGTGTACGACGTTTGGTCAAAGTCTTCGAAATTCTTGCCGTTCCTTGAAAAATATCAGGGTCCCCACAAGCTTGTGGTGCAGACTCGCCGTATTCTAAATTTGAAAGTTTTCTTTCACCGTTGATTTCTATAGAAAATGGGGGAAAAAAAAAAGAAATTAACTTTATAAAGATATAACTATCAGAAAAATTTAATATCAACGATACTATTATAAGATAATATTTTGTAACCTTTGTTGGGTGTTTGTTTACAAAACAAGCAAAAGTGCTTTTCTTTCTTATCCCACATAGGAAAGTTAGGAGGAGATGGCCCGCTTAATGTGTGAGTTTTTCTAGTTTGTTTAGAAAAAAGTTTGGGGTGTTAGCTAGACCTCATAATACCCACGTGCGGATGCGCAAATAATTGTGCGATTATTAGGCGTACTTGGTCTGCTTGCGCGGTTTTGGTTTAATTAGTGCTAATCCCCTAACTTTTTATTTTATTCCATATGGTTATCTGGTTGATATAAAGGTTGTATTTATTTTTTTCAGCATTTTTTGGAAATTATTAAATTCGGAATATTATTATTATTAATTATTTTTTATTCCGAATTTTTATATCTTTTCAAAGTGTGGTTTGGAAAACATACTAGTTCAATTAGCAACCTTTCCTGAATGGTGTTTGGCAATCGTACCGGTTCATTTTGCAACTTTTCCCGAAGGGATGTCTTTGTTCGTTAAGACTGATATAATTATGTCAAGTTTTCAGAAAATGGTTCTTAGTATTTTTTTTTTTTTTGAGTCTTCTTTCCAAAAGCTACAGCCATCTTTTCGAATTGTTTCCCTTGAGAGACCTTGGAGAAATATTAGAATTGCTATCTAGTATTTTCATCGAGACTTTGTTATATTCTAGAGGAAATTTGCTGGTGACTATTAGCAATTTCGTGGGACAAATAAATCCTTAAAGAAAGTTATATTATCCCTCAAAGTCTCACTTCACTGTCATACCCAATTTCAAAGTCGATTTTCCAACAAACTTTGTTGAATATATATAAATAGAACTAATAAGATATTTTAAGAAAAAAGAAACAAAAACAAGTAATACTATTGTAAGACTAGATATATGCGTTGACATGGGCAAAGTCTGTCCACAAATTTGGTTCCAACTAGCTGCGGGAGAGACTCCGGGAGAATACAAAGTGGAAAATCTATAAAAGAATGCTGGTTTCATTCATAAGACTGAAGTAGCTCAATTCAAGGAGCGCGCAAGTTTCATCTAACATGGCTTTAGTGATGTTAAGATTCCTTCTAGTACTTGTTTCACTTATAAGATAATAAGTTACCAGCAGAGTAAGGAACTTACCAACCAAAGCTTAGACTGTCGGCAATGTTACCTTGGGCTCCTCGTTGACCGCGAACGACAGGAACACTTCCTGGCGTTCTTGCTTGGTTAGGCCGCGACTCAATTCATTCTCCTTAGGATTTTGATGATGCTACTGAGAAATAAAAATAATCCCAAGGTGGATATTTTTAAATCACTGTGTTAATGATGTGTGATTGGAAAAGAAAAACGAGGTGAGGAAAATGATGTCAAAAGTTTCAATGTTCTCCTCAAGTCGATTCTTCCACAATGTAACAAAAAGCAAAATCTTCTTGATTGCAATAGATGTAGTGAGAGGCATGTGTCATGGCCCAAAAGAATAATGATCCAACAGGTTTCTACGGGACGGCCGTAACACGATTATGGATCAAGCGACCCTCGGCTTGTATCCCCGACTGCTAGGGTTTTCTAGAGTCTTTTGGAATACTCCTAGGGACGGGCGATACTGTAAATGTATTCATATGTAATAAATGCGGGTAGTTGGTAGTTAGGGAGATGTAATCTCCACCATTAGATCGATGAGAGATCTACGGATACAGTTTGCCTTGTCTTTGTATAAATAGGGGTCTCCTCCCCCTCATTGTATCATCTCATTCACAAGTGAAATACAATCCAGAGCTTCTATCTCTAGAGTTTTCTCTCTCTAAGATCCTTGTGAGTCAAGTGTGAGAAAGGTTGCTTAGGGGTAAAATCCTAAGGCTGCACGGGTCAGCCTACGAGTAATCGAGAGTGATTGATCGGCCCGTGACAAGTGGTATCAGAGCAAGATTGTTCAAAGCGCAATGGCTGATCCATGATCCAATGAAGCGCTCGTCATGGGTGGTGACTGCGTAGATCGTGGGAGGAATGCCGAGAAGGGAGCTGCCAAGGGAAAGAAGAACCGTGGTGGTTCGAGTTCAAGGGATCCAACGGGAGATCTTGCACAATGGATGGCGAAGCTAGAGTTGTTCATCACCGATGTCCAAGGATCGGTCGATGACCTGACCCAGACCGTGGACAGAGTAGACACCGGAAGGGAGGAGCTTGTTGCGGAGGTACAGGAGCTCAAGACCGGCATGGGAGAGCTCCGACACGAGTTGCTGGGGACCCTATGGGAAGAACTCGCGCAACGGTATGAACCCATGGAGGCTATGATGGCGGCCATGCGAGCGGAAATAGTGGAGCTCAAGAGTAAGCTCGCCAAATCGGAAGCTGCACATGTGAATGGGGTGATCACCGTGCAAGGTCCACGAGTGGACATGCCGAAGCCAAAGGAATTCCAGGGCTCGCGGGTGGCCAAGGACGTGGACAATTTCCTCTGGTATATGGAGTGGTACTTCCAAGCCATAGGGATCAACGACGAGCAATCACGGGTAAACACTGCATCTATGCACTTAGTCGATAATGCATTGTTGTGGTGGCGTCGTCGGTCGGATGATAGGTGTGGGGATCCTATCATGACCTGGAGTAGATTCGTCAAGGAGTTCCGACAGAACTACTTTCCCACTTATGCGGAAGAGGAAGCTCGTGACAAGCCGAAGCATCTCGAGCAAAAGGGTGGTGTGCGCGACTACATTAAGTGGTTTTCGATGTTGCTACTCCAAATCCCTTCGATGAACGAGATTGAAGCGTATCACTAGTTCATGAGTGGTCTCAAACCATGGACTAAGCAAGAGCTGAAGCGGTGCAACGTGGGAGATCTCACGACGGCCATGACCATGGCCGAATCGCTCGTGGAATACAAGGCGCCATCCACATCCCGATCGGACTTGCGTCCGAGGGACAAAGCTACTGGTGGGGGAGATCGGGGGAGATACAACCGCCCAACCGGAGGTAGACCACCGGTTGGTCCTCATAGAGCTCATGTGGAGTCGAGTGGAGGAGGACAAAGGAAGGTACGCTCTTACAAATGTTTCTTTTGTGATGGTCCGCATATGGCGCGGGATTGCCCGAACAAGGCCAAACTGGCCGCCCTTTGCAAGGAGGATGAGCCTAGGGAGGAAACGCGGTTGGGTTCGCTGCGACTCCTTAGCACCATCAAGTCCAAGAAGGCGAATGAGCCTAAAGGCTCGATGTTCGCGGATTTGAAGATTGGAGAGTCCACAATGAGTGCGCTCGTGGACAAGGGAGCATCCGACCTCTTCATATCGAAACAAGCCGCAAAGAGACTTAACCGACGGGTTGAGAAGGGAGCCGAGTGGCTCAAGACAGTAAACTCCAAGGAAGTCCCTGCAATCGGTGTTGCGAGGGACGTGGAGCTACAGCTCCGGCCATGGAAGAGCAATGAGACTCTAGAGGTAATTCCCCTTGACGACTACGACTTTGTCATTGGGATAAAATTCCTAGATAAGATCCATGTTGTTATATTGCCATTTGCTGAGTGTATATGCGTGTTGGACAAGCACTGTCAATGCGTGATTCCGGTCTATCGTGAGTCGAACCGTGATCGGAGGATGATCTCGGCGATGCAACTCACCAAAGGAGCAAGGAAGGGTGAAGTGACCATCCTAGCTGCCTTGAAGATCGAGGACAACAAGGGCGAAAGGAAGGAAGTCCCGACGGAGGTAGCCCAAGTCCTCGGCTCATTCAAGGACGTGATGCCCTTGGAGTTGCCGAAGAGATTGCCACCCAAGAGAGAGGTGGATCATCGGATCGAGCTAGTGCCTGACGCTCGACCGCCTACCATGGCGCCATACCGCATGGCGCCCCCCAAATTGGAAGAGTTGAGGAGGCAACTCAAGGAGCTGCTCGATGCGGGTTGCATAAGGCCGTCCAAAGCTCTATTTGGTGCGTCGGTCCTATTTCAAAAGAAGCACGATGGGTCACTTCGGATGTGCATCGACTACCAAGCGCTGAACAAGCTGACCGTGAAGAACAAGTACCCGATCTTGCTCATCGCGGATCTCTTCGATCAACTCGGTGGAGCTCAGTGGTTTACCAAGCTGGATCTCCAATCGGGCTACTATCAAGTTCGGATCACTAAAGGGGACGAGCCAAAGACCGCATGTGTGACGCGGTATGGATCCTACGAGTTCATCGTGATGCTGTTCGGCTTGACCAACGCTCCGGCTACGTTCTGCACGCTTATGAACAAGGTACTCCACCCTTTCCTAGATCGGTTTGTAGTGGCTTACCTAGATGATATTGTATTGTATAGTCGGACACTCGGAGAGCATGTCGAGCACTTAAAGCAAGTCTTCCAAGTCTTGCGCAAGAACGAGTTATATGTGAAGCGCGAGAAGTGTGCGTTTGCCCAAGAGGAAGTTCCGTTCTCGGGGCACATAGTCGGGGGTGGATGAGTGCGAATGGACAAGGTGAAAATTCAATTGATCGTCGAATAGGAGCCGTCGACAAAAGTGACGGGGTTGAGGTCGTTCCTGGGCCTCACTAACTACTATCGGCGCTTCATTTAGAGCTACTCGAGCATTATCTTGCCGCTCACGAACCTGCTAAAGAAGGAGAAGCCGTAGGAGTGGACAGATCGATGCCAAAGGGCATTCGACCGATTGAAGCGAGCAATGACCGAGGAACCGGTGTTGGCATTACCCGACCACGCGAAGCCTTACGAGGTAGAGACTGACACCTCGGATTATGCTATCGGTGGTGTTCTTATGTAAGATGGACATCCGATGGCGTATGAGTCTCGGAAGTTGAACGATATCGAGCGTTGGCATACCATTCAAGAGAAGGAGATGACCATAGTGGTCCACTGCCTTCGGACGTGGAGGCATTATCTCCTGGGGTTGAAGTTCGTCGTAAGGACGGACAATGTGGCCATGAACTACTTCCAAACGCCGGGCCTGTTGCAGCGGCTTCCTGTTCTAACTCGTCCATGGGAAAGTGTTTCCATGGACTTCATTGTCAACCTGCCGAAGTCCGAAGGGTGTTTGACTCTCCTAGTCGTGGTGGACAGGTTCTCCAAGTATGCGACTTTTATGCCTGTGACGAAGGATTGTCCGGCCAAGGAGGTGGCCAAGCTGTTCATGAAGCACGTGATCAAGTACTGGGGAGTGCCACAAACGATCGTGATCCTCGTTTCACGGGGCGCTTCTGGTCCAAGTTGTTCAAGCTACTGGGGTCGAAGCTAAATATGTTCACGAGTTTGCATCCCCAAACTGATGGTCAGATGGAGCGGGTCAATGCACTCTTGGAGATTTATCTCTGACACTATGTGAGTATAACGCAAGTGAATTGGGCAAAGTTGATTGATGTAGCCCAGTTCTCTTACAATCTGCAGCGGAGTGAGTCAACTGGCCAGAGCCCATTCGAGATCACAACCGGGCAGCAACCAAATACCCTGAGTGCAATCGCATCGGGTTACCAGGGGAGTAGTCTGCCCGCATATAAGTTTGCTAAGGATTGGCAGGAGCAGGCCGACTTGGCAAGGGCGTGTCTACACAAGGCCTCCAAGCACATGAAGAAGTGGGCCGACAAGAAGGGACGGCATGTGGAGTTCAAGGTCAGGGACCAAGTGTTGGCCAAGCTGCACGTGGTTCTTCGATACAAGGACGTGCACAAGGGGTTGATTTGTAGCTACGAGGGGCCATTTCGTGTGCTACAATGGGTCGGGAAGGTCGTATACAAATTGGAGTTACCACCGAAACTCAAGGTACATATGATTTTCCATGTGAGTATGCTTAAACTTTTCCAGGTTGATGAGGAAGATCCGGATCGAAGGGAGTCTCAAAGGGCGCCACTCGAGGCAACAACCTCGTATGATTGAGAAGTCGAGAGCATCATGGCGGATCGAGTCATACGGAAGCGGTATTGCGCGCCCAAGCGAGAGTATTTGATCCGATGGAAGGGTCTTCCGGAGAGCGAAGCAAGTTAGGAGCCCGCGGAAAGTCTTTGGCAGTTCAAGAAGGAGATTGATGCCTTTCATGCCGAAGATGCGACAAGGACGTCGCCTGATTAGGTGGGGGAGAATGTCACGGCCCGAAAAAACGACGATCCAAGAGGTTCCTATGGGACAGCCGTGACACGATTATGGATCAAGTGACTCTTGGCTTGTATCCCCGACTGCTAGGGTTTTCTAGAGTCTTCTAGAAAACTCATGGGGACGGACGATACTGTGAATGTATTCGTATGTAATAAATGCGGGTAGTTGGTAGTTGGGGAGATGTAATCTCCACTGTTAGATCGAGGAGAGATCTACGGATACGGTTTGCTTGTCTTTGTATAAATAGGGGTCTCCTCCCCCTCATTGTATAATCTCATTCACAAGTGAAATACAATCCAGAGCTTTTCTCTCTAGAGTTTTCTCTCTAAGATCCTTGTGAGTCGAGTGTGAGAAAGGCTGCTTAGGGGTAAAATCCTAAGGTCGCACAGGTTAGCCTACGAGTAATCGAGAGTGATCGATCGGCCCATGACACATGAATGTCGTTAGATAATGCAAATTCACATATCTTTTGCTAAGGATTAAAAAAAAAAATCCCTAATTTTATGAAACGTTATGAAAAATTGACAATGAATCCCCAAAAAAAAATCTTGGTATGATGAATTGTTGTGATGCACTGTTTTCTTCTGATGTCTCCATTTGTCTATTTTAGCAATTAGAATCCTTGCGATGCAAAATCTCATCGTTCTTAAAGTCCTGGATATTGGACTTGTTAGCGAGATCATATTTACCTTAGTTCGCAAAGCCGAGAAAAATTGCTGGTCAAGTACGTAAATCTGGTTTTTCGATATTAACGGTTTATGTAAATTCCTATTTTAATTTATTCGATTACCAGGAAGAGATGATTCGGGCTTCCTTTTCGTTCTATCGGCCGGTTTGTTTCTCCTGTTTTTGGTTCTTGGCTGTGTTTGCTTAAATTGTTTGCACTCTCTCCTTGCACTCATTATCTGGTTTCGAGATGTATCGCTGCAGCTTATTGACTATCTGAGACCTTGAAGTATTTTATATTCCATGGAAATATGTGATGTCTTTGCACGGCATAATCTTTATTTTCTTTTACAGGTGGAGAAGTGCCCTGGTGTGGAGAGCTTTCTTTACTACAGCTGTAGTGGCAATCGTGCTGAGGGCTCTTGTGACATCCCAGAATTTCAACTCCGATTTCTACTGAATAAATCGGGCATTTCATTGACGCGCCTATAGTGCTGTTCTCAAAGCTGATTACTCTCGAGATAACTAGACTACCTGGAGAAGCCATTAAGGATTTTAAGGTAAATAGACTTGAGAATTCGACCAGGAATTGGCTTCTCGACCGTGCTTATCTTTAGAGGTCAATACGGCACAATATAAAACCGATTCGAAATCAGAGATAGGCTGGTTTGACTGAGATGTGTGGCTAATCATGGGTGACACCACTAAATTAGAAAATTTTCGTCGACCGGCACTAGATTGATTTTCCTATTGTTTTGGGATCTTGTGTCCGTATTTGGATTTTCACGACAATCGAGAGTCGCCAATGAGTCGAGTGGGTTCATAGTGGCTCAAAGAAAATCAACCACGGGTCAAGTGTACTTAAAAATATCTGAAAGTTACCTGGTAGCCTAGGTCACGCTAAAAACGCGCCAAGTGAAATTAACTGTGAATTCAAGTCCGATTTCAGAAATTGGAATTTCTGTCATGTCACAATAAGTTCTAGGAGTGTTGACTCAGTCTTAGAAGATTTTTTTGACACCCGACACTTTTTGGGAAAAAGTTGTCGTGTGGTCGTTTTCGTTCAATTGAAGCTGGGAATTAATTCTGATGGTGAAATTGAGGAGCATGAGGGATTCTTGGATGAGGAAAATAATCAATTTGATAAGTGAAACATCAATTGATTTTATGAGAGTTAATTGAGATAAATTCAAGAGGGAAATTGGATGCAAAATGCAAGTGTGGACCAAGTGCTTTAATTCGAAGTTTCCTTGGAAATCTAGGAGCTAATTCAAAAGAAAATGGGACGAGAATTTTCTATGTTAGGAAATTCTTTTTAGTTTCCCTCCCATCTCCTTTTTCTTTTTCCTTTTGGGCCAAACATTTCCCCATTTCTCTCTCTCTCTCTCTCTCTTCTCCCTTTTTCTTTTTCCCCTCGTGCGATTTCCCCCCCCCCCCCCTCCACCGAATGCTTGGCTATCTTCCTCTTTGCTTTTCCTTTTTTCACTTTCACTTTTCAAACCCTTTCATTCTTATCTCTTCTTCTCTCTCTTCTCTCTTCTCTCTTCTTCTCTCTCCCTCGACACACTCTCTCCCCCCTCACCGTTCGAACGAAACCAGAAGCGGAAGAAGAAGTCGAGACAGCAACACCGAGAGAAGAAGACTGAAGCAGCTCGCCATCGCCGCCGCACGCCACTAGGCCGCCGTCCGCACCACCCGCGCGACGCCGCACATTCCGCCGCCCGCCCCCCTAGCGCCCAGGCGTCCTCCCCCGTGCGACCCCGCCTCTGTCCAGCCGCGTTCACCACCTCCGGCCACCGTCCGACCTCCCCGGAGTCCCGTTTGCCCTCCGCCAACCTCACCTTGCCGTTTTGGCCACCAGACTAGCTCTGGCCAGCCCAAGTCAGCAACCCACGAGTTGGTTTCCAGCCCCCTTTGGGCTCGCTTTTGGGCCGTTTCCGGGCCCCAAACCCGAGCCGTGCTTTAGGAGGAATCGTTCCTCGCGCCGTCCCCGTCGGATTGATCCGATTTGCACGCGATTCCGGTGAGTAATCTAACTAATCCTTGCTTAGTGGACTAATTACACTTAAGGTTGTTTAGTTTTAATTGATTAGGTTTTGGTGGTTAGATTAGTATGGATTAGTGTTTATTAGTCAATTGTGATGCGAATTAGACAAATTGAGTGTGCATTTAGCAAGTAGACGTGGTCTACTATTTATTGAGGGTAGCTCGGGATTTTTCCGACCCTTTATCGGGCTTCAATTTGACAATTCGGGCCTATGTGGAATTTTTAGTAATTAAATATTATTTTTCGAAATTAATTTAATTAATTAATTATTTTCCGAAAATTCAACGGGATGGCGGTGACCTAATTTTATCTTGATGATCGTGCATGATCCATTTATTTAATTGAGCTTTATGTTGTGCCAAATTGGAATTATTGTATGTATTTATTTAATTTCTGAAATTAATTATTTAAGTATTTATTTTTCCGGAAATTCAATCGGGATGGCTGACGACCAGAATTTCGTGATGATTGTCGTAAGTGCAGTCCGTTTATTTAATTTAGCCTTATTTTGTGCTAAATTGATTTATGAGTGATTTTAGGATTTATTCCTAAATTGAATAATCTTTGGTTATTAGTTGAAAAATAACCGGGCATCGGTTGATAATGCCAAAAATATTTTGGTAGACTACAGGAAATGGTGGGATTTATAGAAAGGAAATTATTCTATTTTGGCTAAGGCCGATCGTGTACCTACACACGATATTTTATCGGGTATCTTTGATACTAAGGAATTAGGCCAAGATATTATGAAATTGAGGAATTTAATTATGAAGTGCAATATCGTTGGCCACGGTTGAAAAGGTCGAGTGGGACCGTAAAGCCATTGAATTTTGAAAGAGTCGAGTGAGACCGTAAAGCCATTGAATTTTGAAAAGGTCGAGTGGGACCGTAAAGCCATTGAATTTTGAAAAGGTTGAGTGAGACCGTAAAGCCATTGAATTTCGAAAGGGTCGAGTGGGACCGTAAAGCCATTGAATTTTGAAAAGGTCGAGTGGGACCGTAGAGCCATTGAATTTCGAAAGGGTCGAGTGGGACTGTAAAGCCATTAAATATTGGAAGTGCCGAGTGGGGCCGTAAAGCCACTAAATCTAAGGAAGTTGCTTGGTGGGGCTGTGATTATCACCTATTATTAAGTTGTGTCCTAAGGACCGTGGTTCATAATTGGGGATTGAGTTGGAATAGTTGAAATGACCAGAAGTGGTCTTGTTGATACGTAATCCACTAGGTCGATTTGATCGATGCTTCGATTTGTGATGTGATTGCTTGGGTGCCTATTTGATCTGTGCTAATATGCAGGTGGAAACTGAGGCCAAGGTAAGTCCTCTGACTCGTGTTGTGCATAGGCAGCCCTAAGGTGTATTGATTTATTAATTGAGTCTTAGTGGGGTAGAACTTGCTAAGACGTAGTCTCATTCCAGTTATGGGACAACATTTCAGGACCCTGATGAGGAGCTGAGGAGGAGGAATCTGAGAAGGAGAACTCTGAGGTGAAACTTGAGGAGAAGGATTTTTGGAAGAAGAAGATAATCTTGAGAAGGATCTTAAGTACGACCCGGATGAGGACTGAGATCTCATCCTCTTTTGTGAATCCTGTTTTGATGTGAATAGAGTTAGATTAGAAAGTTGTGAATAGTTGTGAAGTACTATGGATTGTGTTATGTATAAAAGTTCGGTTATGAGTTTCAATATGAAAAGTATGGCCTTGCTTTTCTATCCCATTGTTTTATTGTCTGGGTATTTTCTTTATGCTTCCGCATGCTCATATAAATGAACAAGGTCAGCGATGTGTCCTGGGACGTCGCTATTAAATGACCAGGTGAGGGATGGGCACGCGATCGAGGATCGGGGCGTGACAGCTCTCATTGATGTCTGTTTGAGTGGGAAATGTGGGCTTTTTGGTAAAGGAGGGCTGATAATGTACGATGTTACCTCATCAAATGTTGCCTATCACATTGTTGATGTACCTTCTGTACTTCTCCTTGGTACGATAGGTGGATTGTTGGGTAGCTTGTATAACTTCTTCCTGGAGAAGGTTCTTCGTGTCTACAACCTCATCAACGAGTAAGTTCTCTTTCCTTTTCTTCTCAGTAATCGCAAGTATGTGATTATGCAGTAATGATAAACTGATTACAACAATGACCTTGTTCTTTCAGAAAGGGCATTGCCTACAAAATTGTGCTTGCTTGCTGGATTTCAAATTTCACGTCGTGTCTCCTGTTTGGACTACCGTGGCTGGCATCTTGTCGAGTTTGTCCGGCCGATGCTGGAGAAGCCTGTCCCACAATAGGCCGATCTGGCAACTACAAGAAGTTTCAATGTCCTCCTGGACATTACAATGATCTTGCCAGCCTAATATTTAACACAAATGATGATGCAATCAAAAATCTCTTTAGCAAGGGCACGGATGACGAGTTCCAGTACTCTTCTATAATTATATTCTTTCACATGTTATTTCTTGAGTATACTTAGCTATGGCATTGTCGCTCCTGCTGGCCTTTTTGTTCCTGTAATAGTTACTGGTGCATCTTATGGGCGTTTGGTTGGAATGTTGATTGGTTCTCATTCCAATCTTAACCATGGTCTATTTGCTGTGCTGGGTGCTGCTTCTTTTCTTGGTGGATCTATGAGGATGACGGTTTCTCTATGTGTAATCCTTTTGGAACTGACGAACAATCTGCTGTTGCTACCCTTGATGATGGTGGTTCTTCTTATTTCAAAGACCGTAGCTGATGCTTTCAATGGCAACATCTATGACCTTATCATGAAAGCAAAGGGCTTTCCTTACCTTGAGACTCATGCCGAGCCATATATGAGACAATTAACAGTTGGTGATGTAGTGAGTGGGCCCCTTCAGCTGTTTCATGGCATCGAGAAGGTCGCTAATGTGGTACATGTGTTGCGAACTACAAGGCACAACGGGTTTCCTGTAATTGATGAACCTCCACATTCAGAGTCCCCCATTCTGTATGGTTTAATTCTCCGTGCTCATCTGATGGAGCTTTTAAAGAAGAAAGCTTTTTTGTCTGATCCAGTTCCGACGGATATTGATGCCTTTGAGCAGATTTCTGCAGAGGACTTCATGAAGAGGGGATCAGGTCATTATAACATGATAGAAGATATAGACTTGACTGAAGAAGAGATGGAGATGTTCTTGGATTTACATCCTTTTACTAATGCTTCACCTTACACGGTTGTGGAGACAATGTCACTTGCGAAGGCTCTCATACTTTTCCGGGAAGTTGGCTTGAGACATCTACTGGTGATACCTAAAATCTCTGGCGTAAGCTCTCATTTTCACTTCTTTAATTCTATCAAAAGCTATTCTATTGCTCTTTTTGTCTTTCGGCATCGAAATACTCTACTGTTAATTTAAATAGAGTACTACATAATCGTTCAGTGATCTTGCTCATAGCTCTAGTCCTGTGTCTACTTGCAAAATGGACTTTTTCTTTTTGGTTGGAGCAATTGATGATATATGAAAAACACTGATGCCTTCCTTCTTTTCAGCAAATTGGGCCATTTTTCAGAATCACATCAATACCATCTTCCTTTGGCCTCACATACTTGATTTTCGCACCCTCACCTCTTCCATTCTTATTTTACTCGATTATCTTTCTTATGTTCAAGTTTGACCCTTTTTGTGAGGACTGCCAAATACTTCTGTAGCTTCACTGGCTCAGCTTTGCGCTAAGATGTTTTCCTCTCCATTTAGCTGAATTTCTGTATATATGGCTACTTGACATTTGGTGGCTTCCTAGTTTCACTAGAAAATCAGAGTAGATCATGGTGAGGGATCACAATTGATTTTTCATCTCGTCTCTTGCGGGTATTTGGTAAGATACTCTAATGCGACTGGGTGCTTAATTATTGCAATAGCATTCTGCTCTAGTTGAACATGTTCTTCTATGTTTTTATTTTAATCTCGACGCTCTTTTATTGCAGAGATCGCCTGTGGTGGGCATATTGACAAGACATGATTTTATGCCTGAGCACGTGTTGGCATTGCACCCGACACTCATTAGGAGCAGATGGAAGAGATTAAGACTACAGTTTCCCCGCCTATTAAAACTATTCTAGCATAGCCCATTGAGCATTCGGGAATTTATCCAGGAAAATTCCTACTCGATCAGGCCAGATTTTGTGGGATTCATGCAGCACGGAGCTTATTGGAAGCCGCTCATTATAAGCTCAGGCCCTTGATCGAACCCTACAAACCCTGGAAAATTAGCCCTTTGCCTTACTAGTCGAGCATTGTCGAAAGCGGCGGGTTGTAATTTATTTGCGGGACGAATGTATAAACAGGAAGTTTTGGCTGGCATTATCACGGTGGCGCGGGAATACTTCTGCCGTGACTGATATGCTGAAGTTGCAGAGGACTCTTGACAGTAAGATCAAAGATGTGCAGAAAACTGTAGATAGTTACCTCTTATGCAGTATTCTATATACAGGAACACTTCCCCTTTTGTGAACTGATCATTTACCGTGACATCCATTTAGCCCAACATATTGGTTTCAAAATTCGGAATTCCTGGATGCAAACTTTTGGAGAGTGTCTGCTGAATCAATTCCGTTCATTATTGTTGTAATCATTCCTCTCCAAGTTGCACAAGACCGCACAATGCCGCTGCCGGAAGCATTGATCGGTCACATGCTCAATGCAAATTTCCACCTACTTTCGAGCATATTCAATTTCCGCGGAGCAACTTGTAGTCGGTTTGAATTCATGGGGATTGAATCGACTGCTGGCCCTGCCTTCTTCTTCCATTACTTCCATCTCAAAAAATCTCCAAATTGAATCGACTGCTGGCCCTGCCTTCTTCTTCCATCACTTTCATCTCAAAAAATCTCCAACTAAACATGTACGACCAAAGAAATTCCAGTCCACAAATCATATAGTTGGAAGCATAATCATCAAACGATCTTTCTTCTCGATGCATCTATTGAGAATTAGCGAGAAGCGACACAAGGTAGACAATATTTCTAAGCAATACATATTCCTTTCCAAATGATCATTGGAGATCTTGTATAAACGAAGCAGCGAGCTACAGTGAAAGCCATACCATAACGGGTCCAAACCGGACGGAACTGGAAAATACACCAAGACGAGACAATGGAAAGACCTCGGAGATCCAAATCCAACGATCGATCTGCACCAGCAGCTTAATGGGTTCGATTACATGTTTGTCTTAGTCAGCTATGGCGTCTGCTGACCCGTTCGCTATCTTTTCCATGCCATATTCTCAATTCGATGGAACGGAGGATGTTTTAGTCAATGGTCTTCTGTCTTGT
Organism: Eucalyptus guilfoylei; assembly: GCA_016097605.1. NCBI lineage: Eukaryota > Viridiplantae > Streptophyta > Magnoliopsida > Myrtales > Myrtaceae > Eucalyptus > Eucalyptus guilfoylei. Next base: position 42,891,853 of record CM027862.1, on the reverse strand, counting down.
TCCCGGGAAAAAGAGTTATTTCTTATTTCCCGGGAAAAAGAGTAAGAAAAAACTTCTGTAACCCTAACTTCTTTTTTCTCCCTTCTCAGCTCACCTCTCCCTTCGTCCGCTTGCCTCTCTCCGATCTCATCACCTCCGGTCGCCTCTCTCCGGTCCCGTCGCCGCCGGTCCCGTAGCCTCCGGTCGACTCTCTCCGGTCCCGTGCTCGAAGCCTTTGGTCGCCTCTCTCCAATCCAGTCACTGCCTCTCTTCGGTCCGTCGTCTCCGGTCGCAGTTTTCTTCGGTGGCGTCGCCTCCAGTTGGGTAGCCTCTCTCCGAGCTGGTTGCCTCTAGTCCCGTCGCCTCTGCCTCTCTTCGATGCTGTCATCTCTAATCTCGTCGTCTCTGGTCGCTTCACTTTGGTTGCGCCGCTCCGGTTGGGTCGCCTCTCTCCGATCCCCCCGCTGGCAGTCCTGTCGCCTCCGATCGCCTCTTTCCAATCCCGTTGCCTCTAGTCGCGTCGCCTCCGGTCACCTTTCTCCAGTCGCATCGCCTTTGGTTGGTCGCATCGCCTCGTGGTCATCTTGCCCTAAATCAGGTTTGTTGCTTTGATTACCTGTTCTACCAGTGATTCTCACTTTTTCTGAAGTTGAATCCGCCGCCTGCAGCGTCGTCGTCTCCATTCGCCTCTTTTCGATCCCGTTAGTCTCGTCGCCTCTGGTAACCTTTCTCCGGTCGCATCGCCTCTGGTCGCGTCGCCTCGTGGTCGTCTTGCCTTAAATCGGGTTTGTTGCTTTGATTCCTTCTCATTGTACCTGTTCTAGTGGTGATTCTCACTTTTTCTGAAGTTGAATTGTGTCGCCTCTGTTTGAGTTAAAATGATATTTGATGTGGTGGCGGGATGGGTGACAGTTGTTTTGAGTGATAATCGATGACGGGTGAGTGCATGGGGAATGAATGTCGATAGGTAATTGCAAAATGAGGGATAGAATACGATTGGAACCATGGCTTATAGGACGTGCCACCAGCCTAGGATCATGATCAAGATAGACAAAGATCACCACCAAAGCCTACAGAAATCACCAACCTAGGATACATGACTTCAGGATTGAAGAAGCTCATCACCGAGGTCTACATGAAAACCACCAGACAAGGATATTGTGACATCCTTGATTCGAATCCATATTTAAACCGCAAGGAATGGACTAAGGATTGGTACATCAATAATGAGGATAGGCTAACTCAATCCAGGGATTGTTCACGAGTTAATTAACTTGATTAGTGCGAAAGCAATTCAAAATCAGGTTGCGATAGACCAGAGTAGTTGACCATGAAAGGACCGTTCGACCATAAGGATCGCTGTGAATGATCATACATCGTCACGAGTCAAACAATGGACGAGTATATATTGATTCGGTTTGAGTATATATCGGTCATGGGTGATGCCGCATGGTCAAGACCACATGATGCCGCTGCCAAAAGGATTGATCGGTCACATGCTCAATGCAAATTTTTACTTACTTCCGAGCATATTCAATTTCCGCGGTGCAACTTGTGGTCGGTTTGAATTCATTGGGATTGAATCGACTGCTGGCCCTGCCTTCTTCTTCCATCACTTTCATCTAAAAAGATCTCCAACTAAACATGTACGACGGAGTATGGCGTTTTCCAAGTGCGTTCCTTGAAAAGTATGTGGGTCCCGTCAAGCTTATGGAGCGGGGACGCCTTATTCTAAGTTTGGCAAGTTCTCTTTCACCATTGATTTCTATGAAAAAAGTGGGGGGGGGGGGGGGGGTGGGGGGGGGGGGTGTGGATAGAGAATGAAGAAAGATAAAATTCACAGAGATATTATTATCAGAAAAATTAATATCGATGATATTATTATAAAAATATTTTAAGAAAATTTGATGATTATATCAATGGAACTAATAAGATACTTCAAGACAAAAGAAACAAAATCAAGGAAATCATTATATACTCTAAAATGGTTTATTAATTGCTGTTAAATAAATGGTTTATTAGTACAAAAAAATTGATTAATAAAATATATGTACAAAATCGCCTTCTATTTTAATTAATCATTTCCTTTTACTACAGGTGGAGCTTTTATAAAACTTCAGACCATATGGTAAAATCATTATTCTAGATAGAAATGTGTTTTTGTTTTTGGTCAAAGCTAGTGATAGAAATATGTGTTGACATGGGCAAAGGCTGTCCACAACTTTGGTTCGAATTTGCTGTGGAGAAAAGAAGGAGCAATAGCATCAAAGCGGAGGAGGAATGGTCGCCTCTCTCACCCGCCGTGAACGACGGGATGTACGGGAGAGACTCTGGTAGCTTGGAAAGTAGGTAATCTCTATAAGAACGCTGGTTTCATTCTTAAGGCCGAAGTAGCTCAACTCAAGGAGCACGCCAGTTTCATCAAACATGGCTTCTGTTATACTAGGAATCCTTCTTGTACTCGTTCCACTTCCCCTTTCCGCTAAATCTCAGACTCGTGGCAACTTGACCTTGGGCTCCTTGTTGACAGCGAATGACCAGAACTCTTCCTGGCTATCGCCATCGGGCGAGTTTGCCTTCGGGTTCCGGAGAATGGGAAGAGGAGCTCATTTGTTGGCTATATGGTTCGAGAAGATAGAGGGAAAGACCATAGTCTGGTCGGCGAATGGCGGTGATCTAGCGCCCGAAGGTTCGAAAGTCCAATTGACCGCCAATGGGCTGGTGCTTACTGACCCAAGAGAGAGTAGGCTGTGGTCTTGTAGCCTGACTGGCACTGGCTTAGAGTATGCGGCCATGCTTGACACGGGGAACTTCATCCTAGCGAGTGCGAGCCACGTCAACTTGTGGGATTCGTTCAGCCGACCGACGGATACAATATTGCCTACGCAACAATTAGATCTTGGGACTAAAGTTAACGCTCGCTACTCCAAAATGAATTACTCCGCTGGGAGATTCCACTTCAAGCTAGGAGACGACGGAAATCTCGTATTCTATGCCACGCCTGACCTGTGGGATCACACAGATGCTTACTGGGCCAGCGACACCATCGGTAGCGGCTTCCAGTTGATATTCAATCAAGGTGGTCAGGTCTACCTCACCGATAGGAATGGAATGGTGATCAAAAGGCTCACTTTAGGCACAGTCCCAACCAGCGGATTTTACCAAAGAGCGATCCTCGAATACGATGGGGTCTTCAGGCAGTATGTCCACCCAAAGCCGGGTTTTGGCCGGGCAATGGGCTGGTTGATGGTCTCTTCCCCGATCCTGCAAAATATCGGTTCTGGAGCTTGTGGCTTCAACAGCTACTGTATTCTTGAAGATCAGAGGCCTCGATGCCTCTGCCCACCTGGATATACTTTGTTAGATTCAACAAACGAGATGAGCGGATGTAGACAGGACTTCACACCCCAGAGTTGTGATGGAAGCAGGCCGGAAACAGACCAGTTCACTTTCCAGGATATGCTCAATATAAACTGGCCACTGTCTGATTACAAGCGTAGCACGGCACAAACCGAGGACAGTTGCAGAGAGGCTTGCTTGGTTGATTGTTTTTGTGCAGTTGCTATTTTCGGCGGCGGAACTTGCTGGAAAAAGAAGATCCCTCTTTCCAATGGAAGGATGGAGCAAGGTGATACTAAAGCTCTGATCAAGGTCAGGAAATATAACTCGACTTCAAAATCTACAGGAAATGGAAACAAGAGTTCCACTCTAATTATCATCGGATCGGTGCTGTTGAGTAAATCTGTGCTTGTGAGCTTGCTTCTACTCCTCATTACCCATTTAATATATAGAAGCTTCCGATCTAGGGATTCTAAGTTGTCACGACCAGTCCAGATCAACCAAGCCACAGGCACGCGGACTTTCACTTATCAGGAGCTTCAAGAAGCAACAAATGGATTCAAAGAAGAACTAGGTAGGGGTGCTTTTGGAATAGTGTATAAAGGTGTTCTCGGATCCAAGGATACAAACTTTGTGGCAGTAAAAGTGTTGGCAACAAGGACTGGAGAAAGAGAAAAGGAGTTTGAAAGAGAAGTGAGTGCAATTGGTCAGACTAACCACAAGAACTTAGTGCAGTTGCTTGGATTCTGCCATGAAGGTCAACATCGACTACTGGTGTATGAATTCATGAGCAACGGCACTTTGGCGGATTATCTATTTGGCATTTCAAGGCCCAGCTGGTACAAAAGAATAGAAATTGCCCGTGGTGTTGCACAGGGGCTCTCTTACTTGCATGATGATTACACTAGGCATATAATCCACTGCGACATCAAGCCCCAAAATATTCTTCTTGATGGCTCTCTCACTGCAAAAATATCAGATTTCCGAATAGCTAAGCTCTTGATGGCGAACCAAACACGAACGGTCACTGGAGTCAGAGGAACCAGAGGTTATTTAGCGCCAGAATGGTTCAGGAATATGCCTATTTCCAGCAAGGTAGACGTTTACAGCTTCGGCATTTTGTTGGTTGAGCTCATCTGCTGCAGAAAGAACTATGAGCCGGGAGCCGAAATTGAAGCTCAAATTGTACTGGTCGACTGGGTGTATGACTGTTACCTCGATGGGAATGTACTTTTGCTCGTGGAGAGTGACAAGGAGGCATCAAACGACATGAGGAGGGTGAAAAGATTTGTGATGACGGCATTGTGGTGCATCCAAGAAGACCCGGCTTTGAGGCCAACCATGAAGAAAATCACTCAGATGTTGGAAGGAGCTGTTGAAGTCCCAGTACCTCCAGTTTCAAGCTCCTTTATCAGTTCAATATGATATATATTTTTTTTAATGTTGTTGACTTGATAATTCATTGATCATTCATAAGCTCTAAATCCTTTTCTTTTTTTTTGTGACTCGGGAACCACCATACAGCCAGCAGCGTAAACCCGGGGCGGACTGAGCCACCAGCACAGACCAGCCACGGGTGAGTCACGTGAATGCGACGCCTTTGGGATTCAGACTCCTCCCCTTCGTGAGGGGGAGAGCCCGAAGCCAGCTACGCCACCGCGGGCGGTGGTCTAAATCCTCTATTTTTATATAGGATAAGTATAATAAAAGTCCTAAACTTATTGTAGAAGTGCAATCGAGTCATAATGTTAATCAAATTACTTTTAGATGCAATGAGTTTTGCTTGATTTTTATTTTTATTTTTTTTATGACTGAGGGACCGCCGGAGATCACCATTCAGGAATCACACAACCCTCCGGTGCTCGATAGCACCGATGGGGTCTCGCCGCAAGTCGCTATTTAGACGTCCCTCGGGGGGCTGGCCCAGTAAACCACCCTTGGGACCCCCACTTAAGTCGCGAGCATCCGAAGGTTTGAATTCGTTCCCTCTGTGATAATGTAGTAAAGCCCAACTATCATGGTTACGGCTACCTACGGGTGGGTAAGTTTTGCTTGATGTTGTTAAGTCCACGAGAATACAATATCGTTATGTCACTCCATTTAGTCAAACATACAGGTATTTCAAAATCTAAAACTACTATAAGCAAACTTTAGTAGAATATCTGTAGAGTTATGTTCATTTATCATTGTTGCAACCATTCCTTTCCAAGTTGCACAAAGACCCGTCTCATTCTAAGCATTGAATCACCACAACGCCACGGACCACGGTTTGCATCCATTGAGTGCATGCCTGATGTAGGATGACCAAGCAAATTTCCTGGTATGTTCGAGCATATCTATGATAATGATTGAAACATTCTATTTCCACGAGGTAACTTAGTAATCGGTTCAAATTCGTAGGGACTGAATCAACTACGAGCCTTGCCTTCTTCTCCATAACTCATAAGGTCTCCAACTTAACGTGTATGACGTTTGGTCAAAGTCTTGCAAATTCTTGCTGTTCCTTGAAAAATATGAGGGTCCCGCAAGCTTGTGGTGTAGACTCGCCGTTTTCTAAATTTGAAAGTTTTCTTTCACCATTGATTTCTATAGAAAAAGGGGAAAAATGAAAATTAAATTTATAAAGATATAACCATCAGAAAAATTTAATATTAACAATACTATTATAAGATAATTTTTTGTAAACTTTGTTGGGTGTTGGTTTGCAAAACAAACAAAAAAGCTTTTCTTCTTTGTCCCACATAGAAAAGTTAGGATGAGATAGGCCACTTAATGTGTGAGCTTTTTCTAGTTTGCTTAGAAACAAGGTTAGGGTGTGGGCTATACCTCATAATACTTACATGCCGGATGCAAAAATAATTACGCAATTATTTGGGGCACTGGACTTGCTTGTGTGCTCGTAGTTTAATTTGCGCTAATCCCCTATCTTTTTATTTTATTCCATATGGTTATCTTGTTAATCAAAACGTAGTATTTATTTATTTTTCTTTTCTTTTCGAAATTATTAAATTCGGAAATTTTTTTATTAAAAATTATTACTATTTTTAATTATTTTTTATTCTGAATTTTTATATATTTTCAAGTTGTCGTTTGGAAAACATACCAGTTCAATTAGCAACCTTTCTTGACTGGTCTTTTGCAATCTTACTAGTTCATTTTGTAACTTTTCCTGAAGGTATGTCTTTTTTTTTTTGGGCAACCTAGGGAACCCCGTAAGCCGACAGCCGGTGAGCAAATCCTAGGGGAGCGACTGCAGGACCCACCACCACAGTACTCTAGGTAAGAATCCCGAACGACGCCTCTGGGATTCGAACTCCTCCTCTTCGTGAGGGGGAGAGAGCCTAAGCCAGCTGCACCGCTGCAGGCGGTGGTTCCCTAAGGTATGTCTTTGTTCAATAAGACCGACATAAATATGTCAGGTTTTGAGAAAACGATTCGCTAGTATTTTTTTTTCAAGTCTTCTTTCCAAAACTACAACCATCTTTTGGAATTGTTTTCCTCGAGAGATTCAGAAGAAATATTAGAATTGCTATATAATATTCTTATTGAGACTTTGTTGTATTTTAGAGGAAATTCGCAGGTGACCATTAACAACTTTGTGGGAGCAAATAAATCCTTGAGAAAGTGATATAATGTTTCAAAATCTCACTTTATTGTTCAACCCAATTTCAAAGTCGATTTTCCAACTAACTTTGCTAAATATAAAATATAACTAATAAGATACTTTAAGGGCACGTTTGGTAACCATTTTGTTCTCGGGAACAATTTCGATTAGAAATGATTTTTTATTTATTTATTCTGTTCTTGGAAACAATTTATGAGCAAAAGAACGCGTTTGATAACGTACAAAATTTCTAATTCTTGAATAAAAAAAAATAGAATTGCATTTGGTAACTACATAAAATTTCTATTCAATTTTTTTCAATTACTTTTTTAGATAAATATAAATTTGATATTGAATTCTCATGAACCATTCACCAATATAATTGTCTTCTTATAAGTGAAGAAATATATTATATTTTATTATATTTCCAATTTAAAAAGAAATTGAATTTAGAATTCTATTCCATTATAAAATTCTATCAAATCATAGAAATTCTATTGATTAATTATATTTATACTAAGTAATAAAAATATTAACTAATCAAATTTTTATTAAATAGTAAATAATAAACTATAGTATAAACTATAAATATAAATATTAAATAATAAATTAAAACACAAAATTAAATATGTATTCTATATATAGCAAAATTTCAATTCATACTTAAAATCATTTTTTAAATATATATATTTTTATTTTTTTCCTTTATTTTTATTTTTTATTTTTTCTTCTTTTCCTTTCTTTCCCCCTTCTTCTTCTTCTTCTTCTTCTTCTTCTTCTTCTTCTTCTTCTTCTTCTTCTTCTTCTTCTTCTTCAAGGTGGCCGGTTGTCGGCCTTAGGATGACCGGCGATTGGCTAGACGAGGGTCGACGACCTCACCGGAGCGTCGTTGGCCCTCGGCGAGGCCGTGCCTCGTCGGTCGAGCCTTGGCTAGGCGAGTGGCCTCGCCCAAATCTAGTGAGGCCGAGCTCGCCTAGTCGCTGACGGGGCTCGACCTCGCTAGGCCATTGTGAGGTTGGCCTTGCCTTGGCAAGGCAACGTCGACCTCGTGGTGCCTCGGTGAGGTCGAGCCCCGTCGGCGGCTTGGTTGAGCCTCGCCTGGCCAGGCAAGGCTTGCTGGTGGCCGGGGGAGGCCTGGGCAAGGCCCACCTCACCGGTAGCTGGGCGAGCCTCCGAAAGCTCTCCAGCGATCGGTGACGGATGGTAGGGTGCGGCGGCGGTGGTGACAGCACTTGAAGAACAAGAGAGAGGGAAGAAGAAAGAAGAGGAAAAAAAAAAAAAAAAATAGGTTGACTTGATTATAGAATTGTTCTCGAAAATAAAAATCAACTTTTTTCTTATTCTTGATTCTACTCCAAATTTGTTTTCGGGAATAAAAATTTTACCAAACGCGATTCCGTTTCAAAACTACTCCCAAGAACAAAAGAATAAAAATAAACACTATTTGGCAAGTTAGCAAACAGATCCTAAGAAAAAAGAAACAAAAACAAGTAATACTATTATAAGACTAGATATATGTGTTGACATGGGCAAAATCTGTCCACAAATTTGGTGAAAATAAGCCGTGGGAAAGACTCCGGGAGCATACAAAGTATAAAATCTATAAAGAATGCTGGTTTCATTCATAAGGCTGAAGTAGCTCCACTCAAGGAGCACGCAAGTTTCATCTAACATGGCTTCAGTGATGTTAAGATTCCTTCTAGTACTTGTTTTATAAGTTACCAGCATAGTAAGGAACTTACCAACTTCAAGTATAATATAATTTACCACTCAAAATGAGAACTTAGCCGTGAAATTAGTGCCATAATAGTAAAATTAGTAACTTCAACTTCATTGACCATTTCAGAACAGTATCGTTCTCTTGTTGGTAAGTAAATAGTTCAACTTGATAAAAAGGTTGCCACTCAACGTTTACTGGAAACTTGTAATAGTGAACAAGTTTAGTGAATTCTTATCATGGTAAAAATAGCTATCTACAATATCATTTTTAAATACATGTTTTTTTTTTTTGGGTAAATACACTTTTTACATGTTTTGCATCAACAAGGGCATGAAAATCCACAAGAGGAAACGCCATTGCCAATGGAAGTAAGCAATGATGTTACAGCTCATTTGGATAATGTAATGATTTGGTCCAATGAGAGTGGGGAGTGATTGCTAGGGCTAGAGGGCTTGGACTAGGAACGGCTCCTAATGGCTTCCAGAATAGCAAAGGGGACATGAGTGAATCACGCAGAACAGACATAGTGATTTATGATATATATGTGAAAACTAGAATTAACTCAGGAGGCGCTTTTTGATGTAGTGGCAATTTGGAATTTCGAGGTTAAACCTGCTTAGGTAGAGGCACTATGAGGAAGGATGACCTCTTGAAAAAGTATTCACTTGTATGCCAATGACAAAATCGTAAGGCGCAGCATAGGACGGGCCAAAACAGACAATATCTCGAGTGAGTTAAATCTAAGGTGTCATTATTGACACCTAAATTTTTGCATTAAAAATGGGTTAATTTTTACCCAAAAAAATAAAAATCACATGACATGTAGTTTAGAAACATTTATGTTATGTTATTTTATTTTATTTTATTGGACCAACGGCGAGCATATTCAGGAAAGATTTTTCACATACTCAGGTAATATATACTGAGGGGTATATTCTTGGGCAGAAATGAAATTTTCGGATGGAACATTTGAAAAATACAAAAGGGAATATTGCACGAGGTGTAATAATATATTTATGAGAATTATGCACAAGTGAAATTGGAAACAAAATATGCCACAAAAATTTAAATTTTTCCTTATAAAAGGTGTGGCACGTGTATGGAGATAGGGACAGAGAAAAATTCGAAAAAATTTGAGAGCAAATACGTAGAGAGGTTTATTTTTTAGAGGAGAATTTCGAAAAAAATTTGAGAAAAAAACGTGGAAGGCTTCCTTCGGTTTTGGGGGAGAGAGAGAAAAAGAAAAAAAAAAAAACGAAAGGAAGAAAAAGCAAAAAGCAAAAGAGAGAGAAGACCGATGAAGTGACGTAAGAGTGACGGAGGGAGAGAGAAAAAACAAAAGAAAAGGAAAAAGCAAAACAGTGCACTGTTCATCTTCTTCGGCAGCATCTTTCTCGCCGGCCATCGCCGCCGCTCGTTTCCCCCTCGACGCCAGACCGCTTCTGCCATCGTTCGATCTGCCGCACCGGAGCTGCAGCCCGAAGCCGTCTCTTGCCTCCATCGTGCTGTCACCTGTCGTCGCCTGCCTGCACCAACCCGCGACAACCCGGCCCTGCTCCTGCCCCGCTCCTTCTCGCCAGTAGCAGCACCGCCGTTGAAGCCACAGCCGCGACCCGACGCCGCACCACCGAGCCCACTCGTCGCCTCCACAGCCACCCGAGTCTCTGCCGGAGTCTCTGCACCAGCTCTGCACGAGTGTCGACCCGACGACAGCTCCTCCCGTGACGCCCACCTTCCGTCACGAGATCTGCAACGCCCATCACTGCAACTCTTGCTCACCATCGCGCGACCCGACGCCCTTGTCGCCGTCGCCCACCGCCTCTGCTCGAGCCAGCACCTGACGACGCTTCTCTCTGCCTGTTCTTGACGCCGATGCCCCTGCTCTGCCTCTGCCGTCGCTGATCTGCAGCGCCAGAAGCCCTGAATGCCGAGCTGCCGCTCCTCCCCTGCCGCGCGTTGCTTCCCGCTAGCCGGACCTTCGCCGGAGCTCCGACCGCGACGCCCCCGCCGGACCTCCGATCAGCCACCCTTGGCTGGTTCCCATGGCTGCCAAGCCCAATTTTGAAAAAAGAAGAAAAAAGAAAACACATTAGGTAGTTTTTTTGTTTTTTAGTTTAGTTTATTTTTTTATTTTTATTTTATTTTACTTTATTTTGTTTTTTTTAGTATAATTAGTCTTTAATATATGATTGAAATTCCAACATACTTGATTCGCGACCGTCTTAGGTTTTTTTATTCCATCTATAAGCGCTTTAGATGAAATAATTTAATCAAGCGGGGAATAAAATTGATATCTAGATTTTTAAGCGCTTAAAATCAATTTATCGATTTTATTAACGATATGTTATTTCTTGATTTGAACGATATATGATATTTTTGATGATTTTGAATGGCATGTCTTGTCTCGATTACTTTATTTATCTTGAATTATGTTAGGGTTAGAATATTGCATTTGCATATTTAGATTAAACATTTTATTTATCATGAATTTTCGAAATAAAAAAAATAAAAAAAAAAATTTAGGATGTTAGATTTTTGTTCCATTAGCTTAAATTGCATGTTTAATTATTTGACATTTTTTTAATTTCAAAATTAATTAAAAAAACAAAAATCATCATGCATATGTCATATAGAATCAGGGCATCATTTGTACGTCATTGCACATTAGGATAAATTGCATATTTCATTTTAAATTTAGATTGATTTAGATAGACTGCATCTTAGGTTAGAGATTGCTAGATTAATATAATATCCTGATTTAAATTAAGGTTTAACCTGACCTAATCCTTAATATAAGTTAGATATAATCTTAATTTAGCTAGATAATTTTCATATTTTTCTAATATCAAATTTCACATAAAAATGCAAAAAAAAAGACTTTGGATAAATTAGTTTCAATTCTTAGGATAGATTGCATTCTTTTTTTTTTAAAGAAAAATAAAAATAAAAGATGTCATTGCATGTCATTTAGAATTAGATTCACGAAATGCGTGCCATTTAGTGATTGTTGCTAGGTCTATTTAATTAGAGATTGCCTGTCATTAGAATTAGGTCATTTAGTTATATTGCATTGCACAAAGCATGATTTTCATTTATTAAATAAAAATAAAAAAGGAATTGCATGTTAATTAGAAATCATATTTAGGGATGTTGATGTGTCGTTACTACAAGGTAAGTCCTGCATTATTTATTTATTTATTATTATTTGCTTTCTTGGATGTTAAATTGGTGATTTGCGCACCCGCATGATCACCTCACATGTTAGGGAAATAGATTTAAAATCAATCCAAATTATTTGCAAAAACATTTTTGAAAATAAAAAGAAATGGTACTAAAAGGGTATTAGAGAAGTCTAGTGTAACCAAGTCCCCGTACCAAAAGTCTCTAGTTTGTAGGAGTAAAATAATTATGCTATTATTTTGCTTAGGTGTCTAATCGACCTACCATAAACTGATTTGTGGCGACTCATAGATAAATTCCATTTGTATGTTAAGAAACTTGAACTTAAGTCGCGAGTTGGTATGGGTTTGGGAGAGCCCGAGTTAAGTCTAAGCTTAATGATCCATTAGCCAAACCCTAGGTGGTTCACCCGCAAAAATTTGGTCGTGATAGTCACAGATACAATTGCCAAGCAAATGCCAAATTGTTAAAAGCTTAAGAATCAGTTTTACATGTTGCTAGGGATGCAAAAAAAAAAAAAAAATTATTGATCAATCAATTATATTTAAAAAATGACTAAATTCAATGAGTCATTTTTTTTCGTGAGTTGAGGGCAACATTTTCTTTTTAAATTTTATAAATAATTTTTATTGACTAAGTATGAAATCTAGTAAAGTTCAATACTAAGCTTGTCAACCTATTTAGGAAGTTGCTACCGGCATCAAAATTTTATTGGTGAAATTAACAAATCACTTGTGAAATTAGCGGCTTACTTTTAGCTCAGTGGAATTTACCAGCATTATATGGAATTTATCAACTTTGAGTGAAATAGTAAATCATCAAATTTTCAAACTTAACAGATGGACCACTTGTAAAACATTAGAAGACTTGACAAAAATCATTATTTTATATGATATGTCATATAATGTCAACACGGACATCCCGAGTGCGATAGATTTGGTTTGAGCAAATGTCACGACCTCTTTTTTTTGGGGCGCCTACTTACGCGTGAGCGCATACGAAGGCTAATGGCTTGACTAAGTCTATTAGATTTAGCTCTCCCAAGCCCACCAATTCACTAGTTTTGGTATAGGTTTTTAACGTGCAAGTTAATTTCAAATAGGAGTCGTTACTAATCGATTTGGGATGGGTTGATTATAGACTAAGCAAAATACTGCGAGAAATATTTCACTCCTGCACAACTAGAGAAATTAGGATCGGAGACTTGATTATACTAGTAAATCACTAATGTGCTTCTCGTACCTAATCTTGTTTAAATCCTAAGATTTTTGGATTATCAAGGATTTTTCCATGCATTTGTGGAGAAAAACATATTTTTGGTCATTTTCTATTTTTTTAACATAAAAAGTATTTTCAGATTTGTTTGATTTTTTTTTGAAAATATAAAACATTTTTCACTTTTTCTGAGTTTTGGGAAAATGTAAAATATTTTTGGATTTTTCTGATTTCTGAAAAATAAATTATTTTTATTATTTTTTGATTTTTATTATTAAAATAATAATATATTATTAAAACGACTGGGTCGGATTCCGGGTTGGGACCGACCCGACTCGCGCACACCGGTTGGGATGGGCTCGAGGCATGGGCCCAGCCCGTAATACTTCTCTTTTTATTTTTTATTTTTTTTAAACAATCGAAATCCAAACAAATCAAGCACACTTTCCATTAAAGGTGCGTTTGGGAAGACTTTTGGGGAAAGTCTTTGAGAAAATGTAAAGGCACTTGAGTTAAATGAGTTTTTCAAAATGCAAATTGTGTTTGGTAAATTGAACTTGTGAAAGTTCATTGTGAAGTATCTTTGAGCAAAATAGTGTTTGGATAAATTAAATTTGCAAAAAAGCTTTTGTTATTAAAAAAAGGGAAAAAAGGGAAAAAAGGAGAGTTTGCTTTGGCCAAGGGCTTCGCCGACATCGCTGGCCAAGGGAGGCGGTCCAGCGAGGGGGAGGCGGCGCGGTGTGGCAAAGGGTAGGCTGTCCGGTGAGGGGGAGGCGGCGCGGCGAAGGGCAGCGTCTGGCTAGGGTCGCACGACGGCTCGGCGAGGGTTACGGCGACCGGGATCTCGTGATCTGGGTCGCCGCGACCAGATCGAGCGGCACTGGCGACCCAGATTGTGCGAAGATCTAGATTTGCGCCGTGGAGGTCGCCGGCGCCCACGCTTTGGTTGTCGTGACCCAGATTGTGCGCAGATCTAGATTTGCGCGACTAGATCTACGCACGATTTGGGTTGCCGGCATCCTCCGCGTGGCGACGCTCATCAGAGGGTTGTGGGACCCTAGCCGGACCACCTGTCCTTCGCCGCATCGCTTGCCCTTCACCGGACTACCTACGCTTTGCCAGCGACTGCGTGTAGATGCTGGCCGTGTTCTCAGTAGAGAGAAGGGAAGGATGAAGATGATGAACAGTTGTCGAGGTAATATCGGAAAAACAAAAACTTAAAGAGGACAATTTCGGAACAAAAATTTTGTTGCCTTCAAAGCCAGCATGCCGAGAATGCCCAAGGCAGCCCCCAACCTGCCTTAGGCTTTCAGCCTTGGGAAGGCTTGCCTTTGGCAAAGGCAAGTAAGAAAAAGATTGCCAAACACTAGATATTTGGCCCAAAGGCCTTTAGGCCCCTAAAGACCCTTGGGAAAGTTGTTCCCAAACAGAGCCTAAAAGACATTTCCGACCTGCGAGTTAGCTAGATGGAGGTTAGACAAGGTCGGAGCTTGCGGTGGTTGGATGGCTATAAGCTCCGGCTTAGCATGCCCAAAACAGGGCAAAGACAAAGGTCGAGAGGGAGCTTACGGTCTAGCTTGTGGACGACGAGACGGTGGTCTGTTGGTGCGAAGATTGCCAAAGGCTCGCCTTTGCTCTCACCGGCTCTCAAAACTCGCCCTCACTCAGATCTCTCTGTTCAGATCTCGCTCGCTTTCGGGCCTCCCCTGATGTCTCGCAAGGGAAGTCGTCTGAGCTCGCTCCTTCCGTGTGTCTTTGGCCTTCCCCCCAGATGCCCTATTTATAGGCAAAGGGGGGCCGGTCGACAGAGGCTTCGGCCGCCGGTCCTTGGCGCGCCGACCGCCTTGGTGCGGCCGAACCGGCGTCTCCTCAGTTGCCCACTTGCTCCGCTTTGAAGGTGCGTCCCATCTGCTGCAGGCCTACTCCTCTCTCTTCCCTGTAGGCCGTCCTCAAGCGCGTCGTCGTTGCTGCTCGTGAATTGTAGAGGCGGAGGGGGAAAGGAGGAAGGAAGAAGAAGAAGAAAGGAAAGGGGCTGGGCCAAAGAAAAGAAAAACGGGCCTCAGGCCTGTGCGGGGAAGAACAAGAAGGAGGGGCGAATTCTTTTCTTTTTTTTCTTTTTTCCCTTTTTTTTAAAATAAATTATCCAAAAAGAAGTGAAAAAAAGGAAAAAAAAAAGGAAATAAAGCTCAATGGATGCAAATAAAAATTAAGACCTAATTGACGCGAAAATAATTTTTGTTAGGGCCGAATTTGTCCCTAATTTTCTTATGCAATTTAAACATAAATACTTAGTCAAAATTTAGGTGTCAACAGTGGAGAACAAGTAGTCACCTAGCCTTCAACGACGGGATGTACAGGATAGGCTTGGGCAAAATAGAAATTTTTGTTAGCACGCCGGTTTCAATTTAAAGGCTGATGTAGCTCCGCTCAAGGAGTGCGCATACTTCATCTGACATGGCTTCTGTAGGACTAGGAATTGTCCTAGTATTTGTTCCGCTTCTGCTTTCCGCCAAAGCTCAGGCTGTCGGCAATGTTACCTCGAGCTCCTCGTTGACGGCGAACAACACGAACACTTCCTGGCGTCCTTGCTTGGTCGGGCCACGACTCAATTCATTCTCCGTAGGATTTTGATGATGCTAGTAAGAAATAAAAATAATCCCGAGGTGGATATTTTTAAATCACTGTGCTAACGATGTGTGTATTGAAATGAAAAAACGAGGTGAGGAAAACGATGTCAAAAGCTTCAATGTTCTCCTCAAGTCGAATCTCCCATGATGTAACAAAAAGCACAATCTTCTTGAGTGCAATAGATGTAGTGAGAGGCATGGATGTTGTTAGATAATGCAAATTCATATATCTTTTCTAAAGATTAACAAATCAGATCCCTAATTTCATGAAACATTATGAAAAATTTGATAGCTGAAAATTTAGGTATTAGCAATGAATCCCCCAAAAAAAACATAATGTCTATCCAGCGCAATCCATGAGCAAACCAAGCTCCTTTCAAGTTCATCCATCTCTAATCTTCATCCCCTTTCTATCGTAAAAGGCATTCGGTTGTGGTCCGTTTATCACATAACAAGCATTGAATCAAAGTTTAAAGTCGAGTATGCTAGCTTGCCTTGCCCTGATGGGTGTCCATAAGATTTTTTTATTAAGTTATTGATTTGATACTTCATTGATCCTTTATAAGTTTTAAACACTTTATATTTTTTTGGAACAAGTGCATCAAAAGTCCTAAAAGTTATTGGACAAGTGTAATTGAGTTATGAAACTTTCCATAAATGTAATCCAATTTTAAAACTTTTTAAATTATTTCAATCAAATTCCTCTGTTAACTCTGTCTAATTTTGTTAATAAAGAAAAAAAGCTGACATGGTTTTCTTTTTTATTATTTTTTGAAAAAAGAGGCGCTGCTGAGGTTGCTATGTTAGCCATTTCAGAAAAAAAATTAAAAAAAAAATTGAAAGGAAAGTTGGCTTGAGACATCTGCTGGTGATGCCCAAAATAGCTGGCGCAAGCTCTCATTTTCACTTCTCTAATTCTATCAAAAGCCATTCTATTGCTCTTTTCGTCTTTTGGCACTGAAATAATCTACTGCCAATTTTAATAGAGTACGATACCATCATTCAGTGATCTTGGACATATCTCTAGTCCTTTCTTTACTTGAATTTTTTTTTTCTTTTTGGTTAGAAAAGTTGACAATAAATTTAAGAAAAAAAGATAAATAATTTGGTGATAGTCTTGAATGTACTGTGAGAATAAAATCTGTTCTAGAGCACAAAAAAATCAAATATCAAATAATTATGAATTGTTGTGATGTCTGCTCGTTTAAGAATTATTGACTTACAACAAACTGTTATTCTCATAGTAGTCTGTTATGGTAACAAAACCTTATTTAAAACACCGATGACTTCCTTCTTTTTGGCAAATTGGGCCATTTTTCAGAATTACATTACCTTCTTTGGCTTCACGAACTTGATTTTCTCACCCTCCCCTGTTCCATTCTTATATTACTCGATTATCTTTCTTGTGTTCATCATTGTGAAAGGGATTTTGGTGTGCCAGATGTTTACGTCGCTTCCCTAGCTCAGCTTTGCACCAGGGATGCTCTCCTCTCCGTTTAGCTCAACTTCTGCATATACAGCTACTTGACATGTGGTGGCTTCCGAGTTTCACTAAAAAATCAGAATAGATCAGGGTGAGGGATCACAATTGATTTTTCTTCTCGTCTCTTGCGGGCATTTTTTGTGATACTTTCATGTGACAGGGTGCGTATTTATTGTAATAGCACCTTGCTCTAGTTTTTTTTTTGTTTTTTTTGTCAATCCTACTCTATTCCTACTTTAAGTCTCACTCTCATACTTCAAACTTTTGCCATACCTCTTTGCAGAGCGTGGAAGTCGAAAATCACTCCTGAAACTAAATCGTCCCCACCCCAATCTACCATGAGAATGTGGGGATTCGAACCTCCCACCCCCCTTCCAAGTTGGAAGGGTGGCAACTGGAGCAAACCCTAGTGGTTCCCTGCTCTAGTTGAACATGTTCTTTTATGTATTTATTTTAATCTTGACGCTCTTTTATTGCAGAGATTGCCTGTCGTGGGCATATTAACAAGGCATGATTTTATGCCTGAGCACGTGTTGGCATTGCACCCGACCCTCATCTGGAGGAGATGGAAGAGATTAAGACTACAATTTCCTCGTCTATTAAAACTAAGCATTTAGGAATTTACCCAGGAAAATTCCCACAGGCCAGGTTTTGTGTGATTCATGTAGCAGGGAGCTTATCGGAAGCCACTCACAATAAGGTCAGGCCCTGATCGAACCCTACAGACCCCGGAAAATTAGCCCTTCGCCTTACTAATTGAGCAATGTGGAAAGCAGCGAGTTGTAATTTATTTGCCATACGAATGTATCGACAAGAAGTTTTGGGTGGCATTATCATTGCGGCACGGGAATATTTCTGCTGTGATGGAGATGCTAAAGATGTGGAGGAGTCTTGACAGTAAGATAAAAAATGTGCAGAAAACTGTAGATAAACCTCTTACTCAGTAATTTATACACAGGAACACTCCCTCTGTGTACTGATCACTTACACTAAATGCAAAACCAAATTGCTTCTAAATGTGGTAAGTTTTGCGTGATGTCATTAAGTCCATGAGAATACGACATCGCACTGTGACATCCATTTAACCAAACATATCAGTTTCGAAACCTAGAACTCTCACATGCAAATTTTTGTAGGGTATCTAGAGGATTATGTACATTCATCATTGCGGTTATCATTCCTCTCTAAGTTGGCACAAGACGGCACAATGCCACCGATAGCATTGATCAGGCACATGCTTGATGCGAATTTCTCTGTACATTCGAGCATATTCAATTTCCACGGAGCGACTTGTAGTCGGTTTGAATTCATAGGGATTGAACCAGCACCTTCTACTTCCATCCCTTTCGCCTCATAAAGTCTCCAACTAAACATGTACGGCGACGTCCTTTGGGCAAAGTCTTCCAAATTTGTGCGTTCCTTGTAAGGTATCTGTAGGGTTCCTCGTTGACCGCGAACGAGAGGAACACTTCCTGGCGTTCTTGCTTGGTTAGGCCGCGACTCAATTCATTCTCCTTAGGATTTTGATGATGCTACTGAGAAATAAAAATAATCCCGAGATGGATATTTTTAAATCACGGTGTTAATGATGTGTGATTGGAAATGAAAAAACGAGGTGAGGAAAATGATGTCAAAAGCTTCAATGTTCTCCTCAAGTCGATTCTCCCACGATGTAACAAAAAGCACAATCTTTTTTTTATTGCAATAGATGTAGTGAGAGGCATGAATGTCGTTAGATAATGAAAATTCACATATCTTTTGCTAAGGATTAAAAAATAAAATCCCTAATTTTATGAAACGTTATGAAAAATTGACAATGAATCCCCAAACAAAAATCATGTCTATCCAGCCCAATCCATGAGTAAACCACGCTCCGTTCAAGTTGATCCATCTCTAATCTTCATCACCTTGCTGTCCTAAAAGGCATTTGGTTGTGGTCCGTTTATCACAAAACAAGCATTGAATCGAAGTTTAAAGTCGAGCGTGCTAGCTTGCCTCGCCCCAATGGGTGTCCATAAGATTTTTTATTAAGTTATTGATTTGATACTTCATTGATCCTCTATAAGCTCTAAATGCTCCATATTTTTTTTTGGAAAAAGTGCATCAAAAATCCCAAAAAGTTATTACAAAAGTGCAATCGAGTTATGAAATTTTCCAAAAGTGTAATCAAATTTTAAAACTTATCAAATTAGTTCAATCAAGTCTCTCTATTAACTCCATCCGATTTGGTTAATGAAAAAAAGAAACTGACATGGTTTACTTTTTTTTTTTTCAAAAAAGAGGTGTTGCTGAGGTTGCTAGGTTAGCCATTTTAGAAAAAATAAAAATAAAAAAGTAAAAGGAAAGTTGGCTTGAGACATCCGCTGGTGATACCCAAAATCGCTGGCGCAAGTTCTCACTTTCACTTCTTTAATTCTATCAAAAGCTATTCTATTGCTCTTTTCGTCATTTGGCATTGAAATACTTTAATGCCAATCTAAATAGAGTACTACACCATCATTCAGTGATACCTCTAGTCCTTTCTTTACTTGAAATATTGATTTTTTCTTTGTTGTTGGAGCAGTCGACGATATGTTAAAAAAAGTAAATGATTTGGTGATAGTTTTTAATTTATTGTAAGAATAACAGTTTATTTTGGACCGCAAAAAAATCAAATAACAAATAATTATGAATTGTTGTGATGCCAACTCTTTCAAGAATTTATGATTTATAACAAGCTGTTATTCTTATAATAGCCCAAAGACTATTATACTAACAAAGTGTTGTAAAATATTGCGTTGCGAATATATAATAGAGAAGAGATTGATAAGAGAAAGCAAGTGAACACTAGAGATAATAGAGAAAGCCAGATATTTCACTGTATTGTGATTGTTGTGATCTTGTACATCAAAACTAAACTCCTATTTATAGGAGAATAAGAATGTACTTATCATTAATATCAATGTATCGAATGATACATGTACTGCATAGGGGAGATGGACATTCATTGTATAGGGAGATGTACTTAAAATATATGATACAAATGTACTATAATAAGTACATTAGATAAGATGAATATAATGAATATTCATTCATGTATTTCATCATTCATGTATTTCATAACACTCCCCCTTGTATATTCATTGTATTCATTACGAATGTGCATCGAATGATACTGCCTCATTAAAAACCTTAAGCCGGAAAAATCCAGTGGGACAAAAACCGGACAAAAGGGAAAAAGAGTGCAGAGCACAAATGTTATGATCTCTCCCTTTTATGGATACATTAATTGCTTCATTAAAAACTTTAAGCCGGAAAAACCCTGTGGGAAAAAACCAAACAGAAAGAAAAAAGAGTGCAATGCATATATAGCCACTACTGGGGCTAATCATTCTTGCATCTTGTGAACTCGCCGCATATCAATGCTGCAATGTATAGTTCATAATATCTCCCCCTCAATTGAGCCATATAGCCACTTCTGGGGCTAATCAATCTTGCATTTTGTGAACTCGTCGCATACCAATGCCATATACCAATTTCTCAAAACTTGATGTTGGCAATGATTTGGTAAAAAGATTTGCAAGATTATTTATGGATCGAATCTGTTTAACATCAATTTGTTGACTTTCTTGGAGTTCATGAGTATAGAAAAATTTCGGCGAGATATGCTTGGTCCTATCACCTTTGATATATCCTCCCCTGACTTATGCAACACAAGCAGCATTATCTTCATAAATTATAGTGGGAGAATTTGTAACCGATATTAAGCAACAAGAATTATGAATATGTGTTATAACGGATCTTAACCAAACACACTCTCTTCCAGCTTCATATAAAGCAATAATCTCAGAATGGTTAGAAGATGTAGCTACTAGCGATTGCTTCGTAGAACGGCAAGATATAGCGGTACTGTTATAACAAAATAAATGCCTGGTTTGAGAGCGAGCCTTATGTGGATCGGATCTATATCCAGCATCAGCATATCCAACTAAACCAGAGTTAGTGGAATCTTTGGAATAATATAATCCCAAATCTATAGTTCCTCGGAGATAACGGAAAATATTTTTAACTCCATTCCAATGTCTCCGAGTTGGCTCAGAACTAAAACGTGTCAATAAATTTACCGCAAAAGCGATATCTGGTCTCTTACATTGTGCCAAGTACATCAAAGCCCCAATTGCATTGAGATATGGTACTTCAGGACCAAGTATCTCTCCATCAGATTCTCTAGGACGAAATGAGTCCTTTTGGGGATCTAGAGACCTTACAACCATAGGGGTGCTCAATGGGTGAGCTTTGTCCATATTGAAACGTTTAAGCAATCTTTCAACGTATGCTGATTGATGGACGATTATTCCATTTGCTTTATGCTCAAGTTCTAGACCAAGACAAAGTTTGGTTTTACCCAAATCTTTAACTTCAAACTCCCTTTTCAAATATTCAGCAGTTTCAGCTAACTTTTCTGGAGTTCCAATTAAATTTATATCGTCGACATAAACTGCTTTAATAGCAAATCCGGTTTCTGATTTCTTAATAAACACGCATGGGCAGATAGGATCATTATTGTATTCTTAATAAACACGCATGGGCAGATAGGATCATTCTTGTACCTTTCCTTAATTAGGTACTCACTTAGGCGTTGATATCACATGCGACCGGATTGCTTTAACCCATACAAGGATCTTTGCAATTTTATTGAGAATAAATTGCGGGGAGTACATGTTTCAGGCATTTTGAATCCCTCGGGAATTTTCATATAAATATCAGAGTCTAATGAGCCATATAAATATGCCGTCACAACGTCCATAAGACGCATTTCCAATCTTTCAAAGATTGCTAGGCTAATAAGAAAACGAAATGTAATCATATCCATCACAGGCGAATATGTCTCATTATAATCAATCCCAGGTCTCTGGGAGAATCCTTGGGCAACGAGTCGGGCTTTATACCTGACAACCTTGTTTTTCTCATTTCGTTTTCGGATAAATACCCATTTATATCCAACGGGCTTTACATTATCGGGGATACGAGTTACAGGTCCAAAAACCTCTCGTTTAGTTAGGGAAGCTAATTCAGCTTTAATTGCTTCCTCCCACTTAGGCCAATCTTGCCTTTGACGACATTCAATAATAGATTGCGGCTCACAATCATCATCCCTAATTTTATGAGCAACTGAGAAAATGCAAAAGCATCATTAATGATGATTTCATTTTGATCCCAAATTTCATTACAATATGTAATGGAATTCTCGGTATTCCCGGGGCTAGTGTTCCTTTCATGGGTTTGCGCCTCTTCAGGGGCAATAAGCTCTTTGGGAGCAAGCACAACGCCAGGCTCTTCTGGAGCGGATTCCTGATTCTTTCCCCTTCGTTTTTGAGGAGCAGTATCTTTTGATCCTATCGGTTTACCACGCTTCAAGTGCGGGGGATTTTGATCCATTTTAGCATGTTCTTCGGGAACAGCTATCCTAGTTGGAGCATTTGTAGCTGGAATATGAGACTTCGTTACCTTAGTAGCATAATTAAATATGTCAGGAAGTCTATTGGCCATAGCCTGTAAATGGATTATGCGCTGCATCTCGTTTTCACATTCAGGGGTCCTTGGGTCTAATTGAGATAAATTTTTCTCATTCCAAGAGAAAACCTTAACTGGTTTTTTTTTGCAATCATGGAAGTTGTAGGTATCCCAATTGATGGAAACCTAGTCTCATCGAAATGACAATCTGCAAATCTTGCAGTAAAAAGATCACCAGTAGTTGGTTCCAAGAACCTAATGATAGACGGTGAATTAAACCCAACATAAATGCCCAAACGGCGTTGGGGACCCATTTTCGTCCTTTTTGGCGGTGCTACAGGCACCTGTACTGCACAACCAAAGGTGCGTAGATGTGAAATATCTTGTTCATAACCAAGAACCATTTGAATGGGAGATTGTAAAAGACTAGCAGTGGGGCGTAATCTTATTAGAGCTACCGCATGCAAGACTGTATGACCCCATGCTGTATCGTTGAGATTCGTTCTCAATAATAGAGTGCGGGCAATAATTTGGATACGTTTAATCAAGGATTTTGCCAATCCATTTTGAGTATGAACATATGCAACCGGGTGCTCAACCTCGATTTCGAGTGAAGCACAATATGTATCAAAACTCTTTGATGTAAATTCACCGGCATTATCCATCCTTATGCTCTTAATTGGATAATTAGGGAATTGTGCCCGGAGCTTTATAATTTGCGCAAGTAAACGTGCAAATGCGACATTGCGCGTAGATAATAGGCAAACATGGGACCATCTACAGGATGCGTCCACTAATACCATAAAATATCGAAATGGTCTATTTGGTGGTTGTATTGGTCCACAAATATCACCCTGAATTCTTTGCAAGAATAAAGGAGATTCAAGATTAACCTTTGTTATAGAAGGTTTGATAATGAGCTTTCCTTGTGAGCAAGCCTCACAATTATAATCTTTGGACAACAATACCTTTATATCCTTTAAAGGGTGCCCTTTTGTATTTTGAATTATCCTACGCATCATTGAAGCGCCGGGATGACCAAGGCGATCATGCCACAGTCCAAATTGATCAGGGCTTACCAATCTCTAGGATGTGGTGGCGTAGGTTTCAACAGCCTTAATCATGACACAATACAAACCTATAGAAGAAGCTTCTAGCTTCTCATGGATGGTTTTCAGGCCCATCTTATAAGAGGAAATGCCAATATATTCCTTGTCATGTTCATAAATAGTCTCAACATGGTACCCATTACGGCATACATCTTTGAAACTGAGCAGATTCCTTTTTGATCTAATGCTTAGAAACGCATTCTCAATATATAGGATTGTGCCATTTGGCAAAATAATTGTGGCATTCCCAAAACTATCAATAATCGGAACAGGACCTGATATTGTATGGATTTGTGCCTTACGCAATGTCATACTCGAGAAAAAAGTGTCTATTACGAAATATAGTATGTGTTGTTACACTATCAAGCAAACAAACATCTTCCTTTTTCTCGGTATTTTCCATTTGCATTTATATTGACAACTTCATGTGTCAAGTATCATAAAAGTTGCATATTAGTTATATAGTCGAATAAAATTTCAAAAATAAATATTATATAAGGTTCATAAGCATTTCATAACCATATTAAAGAATAATAAAAAGTAATACATTTAAAGCGAAACAACATAAAATTCAAAGTTCAAATTATCATCCACCAATCTGATGCCTCATCAAAGTAATCAGATGTCTTCAAAGAAATCAGAGACATCCAAGGATGCATTTGCTACTTCAGGAGCAAGGGGAGTCCCACCAACGGAGATATTGTTAGCTTCAACAGTGGTTATGGCAGTAGGATTGATTTCAATGGTATGAGATTCACCACGCTTGCCCGTATTATTTAAAGATGCCTGGTATAGATCAACAAAATGTTTTGGCGTATGACAGGTACGTGACCAGTGCCCAGTCATGCCACAGCGATGACAAATACTTTCATTAGTCACCTTCTTTGGTTTCTTTTCTTTGCCATGATTCAGGCCAAAGTTTGATTTCCTAGGGCGGTTACATTTCTTGCCATCCCTCCTAGGATTATGTTCTTGCCTGCGTTTATAGCCCTTAAAATGGCCAGTATTTTTCTCAAAGTTAGCATGTGCTTCAGGCAATGCTTTTGAGCCAGTAGGTCTAAGATCATGATTTTTTGAGCAGTAATTCATTGGTTTGCTCGACAGTAAGAAGCACAGAAATTAATTCAAAATATGTGGCAAACTGACGTTGCCAATATTGCTGTTGCAATACAATATTCGAAGCATGGAAGGTGGAGAAAGTTTTCTCAAGCAATTCCGCATCAGCGAGTTTGATACCACATAACTCAAGCCGAGAAACGATATCAAATAAAGCGGAATTATAGTCAGACACTGATTTAAAATCTTGCGGTCTGAGATTTTGCCAGTCATATTGTGCTTGAGGGAGGATAACAGTCTTGGTATGATCATACCTATCCTTCAACCTTCTCCACAAGATATGATGGTCTCGAACGGATAAATATTGAGTCTGCAGGCTCTCATGCAAATGATGGCGAATAAAAATCAGCGCATTTGCTTTATTCTTTTCATTGGAGGTTCCATCCTCTGTAATTGTATTAGCGAGACCTTGCCCTTGGAGGTACATTTCCATGTCAAGGCACTAGGATAGATAATTCTTTCCACTCATTTCTAGGATGTGGAATTTGAACTTCTCAATATTTGCCATAATCCTAGCAAAAATAAATCCTTAAATTAATTAAAAGGATTTCTAAATATCCACCACTACTTCAGGAGCAGAAGGATACTTTTAGATTTGAAATTTGGCTTCGGGCCAAGAAAAATAAAAATGAAGAATTGATAGAAGAAGATGAAGTAGAAGTTGATTAATAAAAAGAATACCCACCTTGCAAAACTTACTTACTTAGTCGGTAGATCCTCGTGCTGATAACGTGATGTAAAATATTGCGTTGCGAATATATAATAGAGAAGAGATTGAGAAGAGAAAGCAAGTGAACACTAGAGATAGTAGAGAAAGCTAGATATTTCATTGTATTGTGATTGTTGTGATCTTGTACATCAAAACTAAACTCCTATTTATAGGAGAATAAGAATGTACTTATCATTAATATCAATGTATCGAATGATACATGTACTGCATAGGGGAGATGGACATTCATTGTATAGGGAGATGTACTTAAAATATATGATACAAATGTACTATAATAAGTACATTAGATAAGATGAATATAATGAATATTCATTCATGTATTTCATCATTCATGTATTTCATAACACAAAGCACTATTAAAAACAATGATGACTTCCTTCTTTTTAGCAAATTGGGCCATTTTTCAGAATTACATTAACACCATCCTCCTTTGGCCTCACGAGCTTGATTTTCTCACCCTCCCCTGTTCCATTCTTATATTACTCGATTATCTTTCATATGTTCAAGTTTAACCCCGTGAAAGGGATTCTGGTGTGCCAAATGTTTATGTAGCTTCACTAGCTCAGCTTTGCACTAGGATGTTCTCCTCTCCGTTTAGTTGAATTTTTGCACATGCAGCTACTTGACATTAGCTTCCTAGTTTTAGTAAAAAATCAGAGTAGATCAGGGTGGGGGATCACAATTGATTTTTCTTCTCGTCTCTTGTGGGCGTTTGGTGTGATACTTCTGTGCCACCGGGTGCGAATTGTGACATCCTGAATTTTGATCCCGTTTCGATAAAATGAAATTGGCATTTCGTCGACGTGCCTATGGTCCTTTTTCTCTGAGCTGATCACTCACGAGTTAACTAACCTATTAGGTGAAGCTGTTAAGGGACGTATCCATGGTAAAATCCCTAAAAGCTACTTAATTTGTTGGATTGGACTAAAATCGCGTCTAGTCGATTTTAATCATGAAATTGAATTCGGTTCCGGGAATCGAATATTCGGGCATGTCATAATTCATTTTTGGATATCGTCTCATCGTCCATCAATTTATCGGCGAGTCCGAAATTTCAAGAAAGAAATTATCGGAGGAAAAATCGAAGACTAGAAGAAATTAGAAAGGGAAAGAGAAAAGAAAAATAAGAATAATATAGGTATTTTATTTCTTTTCTCTCTCTCCCTTTTCTCTCTTTTTCTCTCTCACTTCTCTCTCCTCTCCCCTCCCCTCTCGTGCGATTCCCCCTCCCCACCGACCGCCTACCCCCTTGCCAATTTCAAATTGGCTTCTCTTCTCTGTCTCTTCTTTTTTTCTTTTGACTAGTCAAACCCCTCTTCTTCTCGCTCTTATCTTCTTCTCTCTTTCTCTCCCCCTCGACACTCTCTCTCTCTCCCTCATTCTGTTCGAACAGAAGCAGAACCAGAAGCTGAAGAAGAGCGGAAGCAGCAGCTCACCGAGACAGCAGCCAGCCGCCGTCACCGCCCACGCACCGCCGCAGCTCGCCGCCAGACTGTCGTCCCGCCGTCCGCGCACGCCCGCGCGCTCGCTGCCATCCCTCCCCCGCGCGATCCAGCCGCTGCCCAGCCTCTGTCCAGCCCCCGTCCGGCCACCTCCGGCCATCGTTCGAAGCCGCCGGAGCTTCCCTCGCCCTCCCCCGGCCTTGCTTTGCCGCCCTAGCCACCGAACCAGCCTCGGCTAGCCCAGAATAGCAAACCAGCGAGTGGGTTTCCAGCCCCCTTCGGGCCCGCTTTTGGGCCATTTCCGGGCCCTGAACCCGAGACCCGCTTTGAGGTTTATCGTTCCTCGCGCCGTCCCCGTCGGATTGATCCGATTTGCGCGCGATTCCGGTGAGTAATCGCACTAATCCCGGCTTAGTTTGCTAATTATGCTTAGGGGTTGGTTAGATTTAATTAAATGCAATTAGGTGGTTAGATTAGAGTAGATTAGTGATTATTAAACAATTGTGATGCATATTAGACAAATTGATTGGGTATTTAGCAAGCAGACATAATCTACTATTTATTAAATGTATCTCGGGATTTTCCCCGACCCTTTGCGGGCTTCAATTAGGCAATACGGGCCTAAATTGGATTTTTAATAATTAATTATTAATTTTCGAAATTAATTAATTATTTATTTATTTTTCCGAAAATTCAATAGGGATGGTTGATGATCGAATTTTATGCTGATGAACGTGGTGAAGTCGATTATTTAATTGAGCTCCGATTTGAGCTAAATTGGATTTATTGTAATTAATTATTAATTTTCGAAATTAATTAATTAATTATTTATTTTTTCAGAAATTAAGGCTGAGATGGCCGACGATCGGAATTTCGTGCTGATCGTCGTGGCGTAGTCCGTTTATTTAATTGAGCTTCAATTTGTATGGAATTGATTTAAATTGTGAATTTTTGAATATGTTCCTATTGAATTGATTTGAGTAATTGACCGTTGGACAATTGAGGGTTGATTGTCAGTAATAGAGGCATAGTGGTAGACTACCAGATGCAGTAGAAATTGTGGAAATGAAAGGGAATATGTGAGTGGTATGCTGGCTTGATGACCAAGTATGTCATATGGGAGAATGAACATTATGTATAGTGGTTCAATGTGGGTTCTACATCACCTCGGAGAATGCACGTGGCTCGGTAAATTAATGTATTACCTCGGAGAATGCACGTGGCTCGGTGATCGGTTCCATCACCTCGGAGAATGCACGTGGCTCGGTGATAAGGAATATCTCCTCGGAGAATGCACGTGGCTCGGTGATTAAGGAATGGCATCTAAAAGGGCACGTGGCTCGGTGACTTGATGTACCACCTTGGCGAAGAGGTCGGCTTAGAGAATTCACGTGGGCCCAAGGTTTGAGGCACGTGGCTCGGAGACTTGGGATGTCATCCTGGAGAATGCACGTGGCCTAATTTCTAGATATTCCACCGTGGGGAATGGTTTGGGGTGACATGTAATCAACTAGGTCGATGGATCGAGATATCGATCTTTAATGTGATTGCTTGGGTGTCTATTACGAATTGTACTAACTTGCAGGTGGAATTTGAGACAAAGGTAAGTCCTCCGACCTATGCGTGTTTAGGCAGCCTATAGTATAATGGTTTGCTAATCGAGCCTTAGTGGGGTAGAACTCGCTGAGACGTAGTCTCATCCCGGTTTGAGGACAACATTTCAGGACCCCAATGAGGAGCTGAGGAGGAGGAATCCGAGAAGGAGAACTCTGAGGTGAAATCCGAGGAGAAGAATTTTTGGAAGAAGAAGATATTCCTAAGAGGGATCTGAAGTACGACTCGGATGGGGACTGAAGTCCCATCCTCTTTTGGGAATTCTATTTTGATGTGAATAGAGTGAGACTAAAAAGTTGTGAATAGTTTTGTGAAGTACTCTGGTTTGTGTTTTGTGTAAAAGTTCGGTTGTGGATTTCAATATGAAAAATATGACCTTACTTTTCTATCCCATTGTGTTATTGTCTGGGGATTTATAACTGCTTCCGCATGTGCTTAATAAACAAAAGGGTCGGCGATACTTAGTCCTGGGATATCGCATTACAAAATCGACCAAAGGTAAGGGATGTGCGAGTGCCTGAGGATCGGGGCGTGACACGAATAGCATTCTGCTCTAGTTTGGTCCAGCCTAAGGACCTTAAACAAAGGTCCCGATTATCGGAGCCTCCGTTCCGGGTCACAAAAACGGAAGGGTAAACCGCTGGGGGTCCTAACGGGTTTATCCTACCCACCCCCAGGCTTGACATGGCTCTGCTGTGCTGACCTCTCGACGACTGTGAGCCCAGTATCCTAGGATGAAGGCAGCTGGTTAGGATAAACCCGTGAACATGTTCTTTTATGTATTCATTTTAGTCTTGCCTGTGGTGGGCATATTAACAAGACATGATTTTATGCCCGAGCACGTGTTGGCATTGCACCCGACCCACATTAGGAGCAGATGGAAGAGATTAAGACTACAGTTTCCCCACCTATTATAACTATTTTAGCATAACCAGTCGAGCATTCAGCAATTTTTCCAGGAAAGTTCCTACTCAATCAGGCCAGATTATGTGGGATTCATGCAGGATGGAGCTTATTGGAAGCTCCTAATTATAAGGTCAGGCCCTGATCGGACCCTAAAAACCCTGGAAAATTAGCACTTCGCCTTACTAGTCGAGCATTGTGGAAAGCGGCGGGTTGTAATTTATTTGTGGGACGATTGTATGAACAGGAAGTTTTGGCTGGCATCATCACGGTGGCACGGAAATACTTTTGCCATGACTGAGATGCTAAAGATGCAGAGGATTCTCAACAGTAAGATCAAAGATGCGTAGAAAACTGTAGATAGTTACCTCTTTTGCGGTAATTTATATACAGGGACACTCCCTCTTTGTGAACTGATCACTTATATTAAATGGAAACCAAATTACTTTTTAGATGTGGTAAGTATTGTATGATGTCGTAAACTCCACGAGCATGATATCTTTATGTCATCGCGACATCCATTTAATCAAACATGTCGGTTTTGAAACCCGGAATTCCTGGATGTAAACTTTTATAGAGTGTCTGCAGAATTATGTTCGTTCATCATTGTAACCATTCCTCTCCAAATTGCACAAGACCTCACAACGTCGCCGTGGAAAGCATCCATCGGTTGCATGCTTGATGAAAATTTCCACGTGTGTTCGAGCATGTTCAATTTCCACGGAGCAACTTGTAGTTGGTTTGAATTCATGGGGATTGAATCAATTGCTGGCCCTGCCTTCTTTTTCCATCAATTTCATCTTAAAAAGTCTCCAACAAACATGTACGACGAAGTTCGATCGAATTTTTCCAAGTGCATTCTTTGAAAAGTATCAAGGTCCCACCAAGCTTCTGGAGCAGGGTCGCCTTATTCTAAATTTGACAAGTTCTCTTTCCAAGTGCATTCACAAAGACATTATTTTCAGAAAAATTAATATCGATGATATTATTATAAGAATTGTTTAAGAAAATTTGACGGATATATCAATAGAACTAATAAGATACTTCAAGATAAAAGAAACAAAATTAAGTAACTCATTATATACTCTAAAATGGTTTATTAATTGCTGCTAAATAAATGGTTTATTACAAAAAAAAGATTGACTAATAAAATATATGTACAAATATCACCTTCTATTTGAATTAATCATTTCCTTTTACTACAGGTGGAGCTTTTATAAAACTTCAGACCATATGGCAAAATTATTATTCTAGATAGAAAACGTGTTTTTTTTTTTTTTGGTCAAAGATAGTGATAGATATATGTGTTGACATGGGCAAAGGCTGTCCACAACTTTGGTTCAAACTTGCTGTGGAGAAAAAGGAGGAGCAATTGGTCAAAGATAGTGATAGATATATGCGGAGGAGGAATGGTCGCCTCTCTCACCTGCCATGAACGACCGGACGTACGCGAGAGACTCTGGTGGCATGGAAAAGTGGAAAAATCTCTATAAGAACGCCGGTTTCATCCTTAAGGCCGAAGTAGCTCAACTCAAGGAGCACGCCTGTTTCATCAAACATGGCTTCAGTTATACTAGGAATCCTTCTCGTACTCGTTCCACTTCCCCTTTCCACCGAAGCTCAGTTCGGCGGCAACTTGACCTTGGGCAACTCGTTGACGGCGAACGACCAGAACTCTTCCTGGTCGTCGCCATCGGGTGAGTTTGCCTTCGGCTTCCGGAGAATGGGAGCAGGAGCTTATTTGTTGGCTATATGGTTCGAGAAGATAGAGGACAAGACCATAGTCTGGTCGGCAAATGGCAATAGTCTAGCACCTGAAGGTTCGAAAGTCCAGTTGACCGCGGACGGTGGGCTGGTGCTTACCGACCCAAGAGGGAGAGAGCTGTGGTCTTCTGGCTTGACCGGCACTGGCTTAGCGTATGCGGCCATGCTCGACACGGGGAACTTCATCCTATCGAGTGCGAGCCACGTCAAGTTGTGGGATTCGTTCAGCCGACCGACGGATACGATACTGCCTACGCAACGGTTAGATCTTGGGACTAAAGTCAACGCTCACTACTCCAAAATGAATTACTCCGCCGGGAGATTCCACTTCATGCTAGGAGACGATGGAAATCTCGCATTCTATGCCACTCCTGACCCGTATGATGCCTCAGATACCTACTGGCGCAGCAACACCGTAGGTTGCGGCTTCCAGTTGATATTCAATCAAAGTGGTCAGGTCTACCTCACGGCTAGGAATGGAACAATACTCAACCGTATCACCACAGAACCAGTTCCAACCAGCGGATATTACCAAAGAGCGATCCTTGAATACGACGGGGTATTCAGGCAATATATCTACCCTAAGACGGCAAATTCAAGTTCTGGCCGGCTTATTGGCTGGTCGAGGGTCTCTGCCCCAGTCCCACAAAATTTATGCACGAGCATCGCCCAACAGATTGGCAGTGGAGCTTGTGGCTTCAACAGCTACTGTACTCTTGGAGATGATCTGAGGCCTCGATGTCAATGCCCACCTGGATATACTCTGTTAGATTCAACGAACGAGATGAACGGATGCATACAGGACTTCGCACCACAGAATTGTAACGGAAGTAGGCGTGAAACAGACCAATTCGATTTGCATGAAATGCCTAATACAAACTGGCCACAATCTGATTATGAGCGTAGCGCGGCACAAACCGAGGACTGGTGCAGAGAGGCTTGCTTGGCTGATTGTTTTTGCGCAGTCGCCATTTACGGCGATGGAATTTGCTGGAAAAAGAAGATCCCTCTTTCAAATGGAAGGAAGGATTCATCGGAGGCTGGAACTAAAGCTCTGATCAAGGTCAGGATACATAACACGACTTCAAAATCTCTTTAGCAAGGGCACGGATGATGAGTTCCAGTACTCTTCTATAATTATATTCTTTGTCACATGTTATTTCTTGAGTATACTTAGCTATGGCATTGTCGCTCCTGCTGGCCTTTTCGTTCCTGTAATAGTTACTGGTGCATCTTATGGGCGTTTGGTTGGAATGTTGATTGGTTCTCATTCCAATCTCAACCATGGTCTTTTTGCTGTGCTGGGTGCTGCTTCTTTTCTTGGTGGATCTATGAGGGTGACGGTTTCTCTATGTGTAATCCTTTTGGAACTGACGAACAATCTGCTGTTGCTACCCTTGATGGTGGTGGTTCTTCTTATTTCAAAGACCGTAGCTGATGCTTTCAACGGCAACATCTATGACCTTATCATGAAAGCAAAGGGCTTTCCTTACCTTGAGACCCATGCCGAGCCATATATGCGACAATTAACAGTTGGTGATGTAGTGAGTGGGCCCCTTCAGCTGTTTCATGGCATCGAGAAGGTCGCTAATGTGGTACATGTGTTGCGAACTACAAGGCACAACGGGTTTCCTGTAATTGATGAACCTCCACATTCAGAGTCCCCCTTTCTGTATGGTTTAATTCTCCGTGCTCATCTGATGGAGCTTTTAAAGAAGAAAGCTTTTTTGTCTGATCCAGTTCCGACGGATATTGATGCCTTTGAGCAGATTTCTGCAGAGGACTTCATGAAGAGGGGATCAGGTCATTATAACATGATAGAAGATATAGACTTGACTGAAGAAGAGATGGAGATGTTCTTGGATTTACATCCTTTTACTAATGCTTCACCTTACACGGTTGTGGAGACAATGTCACTTGCGAAGGCTCTCATACTTTTCCGGGAAGTTGGCTTGAGACATCTACTGGTGATACTTAAAATCTCTGGCGTAAGCTCTCATTTTCACTTCTTTAATTCTATCAAAAGCTATTCTATTGCTCTTTTTGTCTTTCGGCATCGAAATACTCTACTGTTAATTTAAATAGAGTACTCCATAATCGTTCAGTGATCTTGCTCATAGCTCTAGTCTTGTGTCTACTTGCAAAATGGACTTTTTCTATTTGGTTGGAGCAATTGACGATATATGAAAAACACTGATGCCTTCCTTCTTTTCAGCAAATTGGGCCATTTTTTGGAATCACATCAATACCATCTTCCTTTGGCCTCACATACTTGATTTTCGCACCCCACCTCTTCCATTCTTATTTTACTCGATTATCTTTCTTATGTTCCAGTTTGACCCTTTTTGGTGAGGATTGCCAAATACTTCGGGAGAAGTACACTATTGGTGCCATAAGTTGTGTACAGCGCTCACTTTGGTGCCAAAAGTTTCAATTGGATCACTTAAGTGCCAAAAATTTTGAAAAACGCTCACTTTGGTGCCAACTCCGATCTGGTTGGCCGGAAATCCGACGTGACATTTTTTTATTAATATTTGAAGCCGACGTGGATCGCTGGAGAATACAATCAGCATGCAAACAACAAAACGACGCCGTTTAGCGTCTTTTCCCCCAAATAAGAAACCCTAAATCCCCAAATTCGAGTATAATCAGAAATTGAAAACTCTAAATCCCCAATTCGACCAATTCGAGTGCATACTTCGATTTTCTCTCAAAGTTATCAGCTTGCTTTTGCGAATGGAGGGCAAAAGCTACAGCAGCGGCTCACATTCCTATAAAAAAAAGCTAATTAGATGGACTCAGTTGAATCTCGGACTGTTATTGTGGGTTACCGAGTCTGAGAAGAACATCTTGGACTCAGTTGAATCTCGGGAGAAGATTCCATGGGTGCGGCAGATATAGAGAAGGCTCGAAGTGCAAATATTTCAAATGGGTTGATAGGAAATGCTCTAATCGAGCGACAGAGGTGATCCTAGAGTTACTTGAAGGCCGAAATCAACCTCCACCTGCGTTAATGGACGAGTTGGAGGATGTCGACTCAATGCAAGCTCAAATGAAGAGTTTAACATCTCCGGTCGACCATTTGAAGAGGGAGGTTTCAAGGCTAAAAATTGAAAGAAACTTTTATCGAGCGTTGATTGTGTTCTTATTCTCTTGGGTAGTTTATTCAAATGTGAAGTGAGTAATGAGAAGAAGTTTGTATGTCTACCATAGTCGAAGTTTGTATGTCTACCATTTTTGTATGAAGCAGAAGGTTTTGTTGTAATCCATGGTAGAAATGCAAGGTTGGAGTTGGAATGCATTAATTGTGAGCACTTCAGAAATGCAATGTTTGCTTGCTGCATTTTTTATTTGCCCTCCTGATTTGCTGGTTTGTTGGTTTGCTGCAACTGCAAACCATGGCGAAATGGAAGGTTGGAGTTGGAATGCATTAGTTCTGAGCACTTTTTATTGTTTAGTTGTGTATTGCTAATGTATGTTTTGGTTAGTTTTTGCTTTAAATAGAATGGTTGCTGCATTTTTATCGTTGTAATGGTTTGCTGGTTTGCTGTAACTGCAAACCATGGCAAAATTAAGGGATGGTGACAAATTAACAATTGACCATTTCAGTGTCAAAAGTTGTAAATAGTGATTGCTTGAGTACCAAGTTTTTATAATAGTGATCATTAAAGTGCCAGTCGTGATTACAAAGTGATCACTTCTGTTGCACAAGTTGTAAATAGTGATCGCTTGAGTGCCAATTTCAAACTTGCACCAGTCGTGGTGCATCTTGCATCTTGTTCTTGCACCAGTTGGGTTGCTGGTGCATCTTCTTGCAATACAACAGCCCTACAACGAGATGCACCAGCACCCAAAACTGCATCTTGTTCCAACACATACAACTAGAACCCCACAAATAGCATCAACGCATCAACAACTTCAACCAACAACACTATATGAACACATCTAAATCTAAAAATAATAGCAATCTCCTAAGAACATTGCACCAATAGCAAAAAAATATACAGCATAACTGATAACTATCTTGCTAGCTATTAGCCAAAACCAAGCCAAGAGAAAATAATAGAAACAACTATTGTCATTGACATTGATTGATTATTTACAAAAGAAAATAAAAACATGAACTTCACTCCCCAATCACTAAAAGTTCAGCACCCTCTTAAAAATAAACCAATGGCAATATGGAGGTAGCAACTACCATCAGTGATATAATATCCAGCACCCTCCTAAAAAAAGAAAACATAAAAAGAGAGACCATGTCCAGCACCACATAAAAAGAGACTATATCCAGCACCCTCCCATCAGTCAATATGGACAACACCCTGATCTCCTTTTCGTCTTGGAGCTTTGAATTGATTCATAATTTGAGCACTCTTTCGAACTGGATGTGCAGGTTCTTTAACTGGGCTTTTTATCACCTCATTTTCCTTGTTTTTGACGGTGGCTATTCTTGTTCTAGCATGTGTCAAGTGTTGGTCCATATCATCACTATCGCACCCAATCATTGATTGAGATGGAACTGGTGATGGGATCTGTTTAGATGGCTGTTTTGCAGCTATACCCACTGTTTTCTTCTTTGGAGCACTCTTCTTTGGCTGCGCCCTTGATTCTTGAGTTGGCATACCTTGAGAGAGAAGTACCTCTGAAGTTCTCCCAGACTACAAGAACATAGCGATATTGTCAACCAAATGAATTGAAGTACAACAAATTAAATGCATGAGGCCTACAAATCTTACATTCAAAATAGTCATTCCAGTTTGTTCATCTGTGTAAATCCCATAACCATATTACCTTAATCTTTTTCCAAGAGCCCCTCTTGTTCGCTGTGGTGCATCATTTTCAGCAGCAACAGATGGGGGAACAGCCTCTACAACTTGTGCAGTTGCTCGTTTTCTCACCTGAGAAACACATAACAAATTTAAAATTCAGCCCATAAAAGACAAACATAGCGATGTACAACTTACATGAAATTTTTTTCTTCTTGTTTACTCAACAATGGACTCAGTTGTTGTTGTTGCTGTCCTGCTTGTTCCAGTCTTTGTCCCTGCACTTGAGCCTACAATAGGGCCTTTTTTTGGCTCTTTAGAAGGCCTTACAACAATGTACTATATCAGGATCATGACCAACTACAATGAATAATTAGACATCTACTCATTTTCATGGTGGAAACAAATGGAGAAAACTTATCAAATTACAAGTGCATGATAGAGGAAAAGCACCAGAGAAGCAAGTACACATGGTCAACCATCAAACTTTATCGAATAGGAAATGTAAAGTTACTGAGGTAAAGATAATACTTACCTTACAGCAGGGCTTTCTATTTACCCTTCAATAGGCATTCCTGCAGAGCCTTCTGTCCTACCTTCACTAGGCTCAACAATAAGCTCTTCAGTAGGGCCTTCTGTCTTACATTCAGCCATTACATCTTGCTGTTGATGCTGCATTTTCAGCTTACAACCTTTCTTATTGTGCCATTCCTTGCGGTAATAGGAGCATTTCATCTTTGAGCCAGTCCTACTCATCCTCTGACTTGATGCCTCTTCTTGCTGCATTATTCTTTTATTTTTTGGCCTTCCAATTTGCTTCTTCAGCGGCAAAGGTAGAGGGCTTTCATGATTTGTTAGCTCCCAAAATTTGCTGCTTCTGATAGGTTGCATCATGAATTGGTATAAAGCAAGGTATGAGCTTTTTTTGTACCAATCATGTAGGTAATCATCTGGGTTTTCTTGCTTCATCTGAATAGCACAAATTGCATGGGCACAGGGAATTCCATTCAGTTGCCAGACTCGGCATGAACACTTTCTTCTATCTAGGTTGACAACATACTTATCCTGATTTTGAATAATGTCATATCCATTATCTCCATTCCAAACTGGATGGCAGAATCTACTAGCAGCAATGTTTGCATCCAATCTCTTCGTAATCCTAGGGTCACAGTCTCTAGTCCATTTTGTAGCCTCATCTCTTTGCTTATGCAGTCTAGTCATCACCATCACTCGAATATCATCAAGCATGCTGATGATTGGTTTGCACCTGGCCTCTAAAATTCTGCCATTGAAAGCTTCACTGAGGTTGTTATCAATGATATTGCATTTGAACTCTTCGCTGAAGAAGGCCCGACACCAATGCTTAGCTTCTGTCTGGAAGAGTGCATCAAAACCTTCCTTTGTCAGCTGCAACAATCCTTGTTTGGCTAATCTGAAATCAGCTATGTTGGTACTCTTTGCTATCTGCTAGAACTACTTCTGCAGCCTATCTCATTTGAAGTTCTTTGACCAGTTTGCATATATGTGCCTTGCGCACATTCTATGCTCAACATGTGGCATCAACTCAGCCAATGCAGGAATAAGTCCCTACAAAAATTCAAACTAATAAATACAAGTCAGGAAAAATATGCAAATGATTAATATTAAAAGGGAGTGAATTAATTGACAATGAAAGTACTTTTTGTTGGTCGCTTATGAATGCCCATCCTCCCCCATCGGTTATCTCAAGGTCAGCCATTAAATTTTTGAGAAACCACGACCAAATATCCTTGTTCTCTATCTTCACCACCGCCCAAGCTATCGGAAACATTTGATTATTGATATCTCTCCCCACAGCAGCCAACAACTCCCCCTTGCACAAACCCTTTAGAAAGCATCTATCCAATCCTATAACTCTTCTACAACCAGCCAAGAAGCCCCGTTTGCATTAATCAAAACAGACATAAAATCTATCAAATCTAGGCCCAAGATCAGGGAGTGGCCTCTCCACAACCTCTACATACACCATACTAGATGGGTTTTGAAACATGCATTCGCCAGCATAGTCTCATACCTGCGCATATTCTTCTTTATACCCACCCATCAGAATTTTCATCACTCTCATCTTAGCTCTCTTGCATTGATTCCTTGACACATTAACCCCTACTTGCTCCTTTACTAACTGTTGAAATTAAGGACTCTTGATCTCGGGTATTGCTTTGATAGTGTTGAAAAAATGCTTCGATAACCACACACTTGTTACCCTTTTATTGTTAAAGATAATTGGACAAGTATACTCCTCCTGCAATAACATAATCTGGAATGACCCATTCTTACTTAGTGCGCCATAAAGCTTCCATGGACAATTGGGTTGTGAGCACTTAGCTCTCATAAATTCCTTTGTGTTTCTAATGAATTGAACACTCCTCTGTTCACTAATAGAGTTCTTCACAACAGCTTCCTTGAACTGTTTGGCATTATCAAATCTCATGCCCACAGACAAAATAGGTTTATCAACAGTCGGATCATAGTAAGGGTACTTACTTTTTCTTCGACGAGCAGGTTCTTCATCATCATTATCAAGCTCATTCTCTGAACTAGCAACTTCATCGCCGTAGCTTTCTTCATCTTCACTTCTATTACCTTTAGCTGGAACTCCATCCCCATTTACTAGCTCGGGCCTCTTTGCTGAATGTGCAAGTTTTTTTCTCAGAAATTCCCTTTGCTTTTGTCTTGATTGTGCGAGTCCATCATCATCTTCGTCACTTGGGAAATTTACGGAAGCAAAATATTCATCTTCCGATTTACTGGATAAAGCAATTTCCCATTCTAATCCAATGAAGTCTTCATCGCCCACATCTTCACCCAAATCTTCACCCAAGCTTTCAGGACATCTTACTGTTTGTTCATCTCTATCAATGTGAGTTCTCTCCCTTTCATCTCTTTCATCCCCGACCTGATTACTCGATTGAATAGGATCCCTCACTTCTCCTCCTTCAATGGTGGTCTGCTCATCCCCATCCTCATCCTCATCCTCATCCTCACCATCCTCCTCATCCTCACCATCACTATAATACTCAACATATACCTTAGCTTCTTCGCCGTGAAGATAATGGTAAATGATATCCTTAATACCATTATCGTCATTAAAAAATCTCAAGCCATCATTCAATTCCTTCCCAGGAGCACAGTAATGTAGTTTTTGCACTTTGCATCGTAAAAAATACACCAAATCCCTCATAAAATCAATATATGATGGCTTTCGAACATTGACATAAATAGTTCCTTCATTTCCACTAGGATATTCACAATCATCAATGCCAATAAGAAACTCTCCACCATAGCAAACAATGATGCCTACTTGATTCGCGTCCATGTTGATGCTGCACTCAATGAAAAAAAACAAATGTCATTACTTGTTGGGACCATATGACAAAATCAGCAATTTTACATGCAGGTCCTTGTCGTTTTGTTGTCAAGAAACAAATGCGACTAATCTCCCAAATTCGGTGCTTTTACAGAAACAAAAGAAACCGAATTGAATAAACAAAGTGAGGTCCCACCACCCATTTTTCAATTCAATCACATTCGGTTCCCCTGTTTCCTCCACAGAAGCAGTCCAATTAATTAAATAAATTTGGTCCCACCACTGTTTCCTCCCGAGTCGAGCCCCATTTTTCCCTCCGCGCCCTATTTTTCTATTCGGTCCCCACAAAAGAAAGCAAACGAACGATGAAACCCTTAAATTTTCTATTCGGTCCCCACCACTTTCCCCACCACTTTCCCCTTGAGCCGAGCCCTCAATTTGCCCTCCATGCCCTAACTTGCTCGTCGGAACCCTAAATTTTTCACTAAATTGATCCACGTAGAGAACATGATAAACCTGAGTGAGCGAGAGTTGAGGACGCAGCTAGTGAACGAACGTGAACGAACGTGAACGACGGCGCAACTACAGCGGTGGCCGAGTGACGGCGGGCGAGTGAACAACGGTGAGTCAACGAGTTATGGCTAGCGGCGTCGAGCGAGAATCCTATATGAACACCTTTTTTGGCCCATGTCATTTTTTACCATAATGAATCCACTATATGGCGATCGTTTTGTAGGTAATCCACGTGGAATGGTAAAACAACGTCGTTTCTTACGAAGAAAAGGAAACGGCGTCGTTTTATGCCATCCACTGTGGACAATATTAAGAGCTGTCGAATTTTTTTTTTTAAATATAAATGCCACGTAATCATTTTGGACGGAATTTCTCGCCGGTGGCACCAAAGTGATCGTTTTTTCTCCGATTTGGCACTTAAGTAATTTGGCGGAAACTTTTGGCACCAAAGTGAGCACCGTACACAACTTATGGCACCAATAGTGTACTTATCCCTAAATACTTCTATAGCTTCACTAGCTCAGCTTTGCACTAAGATGTTTTCCTCTCCGTTTAGCTGAATTTCTATATAAATGGCTACTTGACATTTGGTGGCTTCCTAGTTTCACTAGAAAATCAGAGTGGATCATGGTGAGAGATCACAATTGCTTTTTCATCTCGTCTCTTGCGAGCATTTGGTGCGATACTTCAATGCGATTGGGTGCTTAATTATTGCAATAGCATTCTACTCTAGTTGAACATGTTCTTCTATGTTTTTATTTTAATCTCGACGCTCTTTTAATGCAGAGATCGCCTGTGGTGGGCATATTAACAAGACATGATTGTTGGATGCAAATTGCATAATCTCAAGATCTCCATAACTAGAACAAGAATATGCATAATTGAGTAGAAAGATTAACGCACCTGTTTTGGGATCCATCGAACATAAAGCGGAAGCAGAAAAGGGATTACCCACATATCAAGGGGATTCACGCATCAAGTCCTTCTCCTCTATTGCTCTCCGTATTACTGGCTCAATGAGGCCGCCCCCCTCACGTTTAACGTTAGGTAAACTCTCCTTAGATGAGGATACATGTGAGAATTAGGATTAGAGGAGAGACTTGAGCACTATTTATAGAGTTTCCAGCAAGGCCCCCTCATTACGGGCCAGGCTCAACTCGGCCCACACTAGCCAGTCCTATATTAGTCTAATTAAGAAACCTTCTATCTCACCTTAGATCACCCTGTTTTACGGTAATCGTAAAAACAGTAAATCACAATATCAATTAATGTAGTCCACATTAGTAAAACTATTGCATTCTCCCACTTGGACTATATTAATTGAAATCGTACTGTATGTGCGCACATTTAGTCCAGAGATAATTCTTAATAGTCAATCATATCCCATAAAATCTTAAACACTGAATCATGGCGGTAACTACATGTATACACATAGAGCCTTCTATGGTCACGAGTGCTCTCAACTTTATTAATATAGATTCAATATGGTAGTGTGTCAAATGGATAACATCTCTCATAGAGAGATCCCATTTGTTAGTCACCATTCTCTTATCTTAGGCGTCACAAAAACTTGTGCCACTAGAGAATACTTTATGGTTCTAATGAACCCACATATGTCTTGTCCTTACGGTTAACCTTTCTTTATGTATCACAAGACATATACACAAGGCTAATAACCAGATGCCCTTAGCTTTCACTTAAGATTTATACAGTACCTTGAGACTTTATCAATATGTATTGAACATAATAACAACACATTCAAAAATATTTTATTGAATGCAAAAGTTGATACATATCAAACCGTTACAAAGTTTAACGAACACAGATGAAACATTTATCAGAGTAAAGCTAAAATAGCTCCCACTAAACAACAGCATCTCATGATGCTCCTAGGCCCATGCTAATGGCATGTCGCTCAAATACACATGGACGTTGGCCTTTAATTAGTGGATCTGCACCCATATCATTTATGGAAATATGTTATATTATTACATCACCTTTCTGTACCGTTTCCTTTTGGTCAAAAATTTTGACCACCATATATTTAGACCCCTTAAGACCTCTATAGTAAATAAATAATACTACAAATTTGTTATCTCAATACAACCGTATGGGTCTATCCATAAAGTTAAAATGATTAACTCTTTCATGAGATTCCGGAGCCTAATAGCCCAAGTAACAACCTAAAAGAATGTTACTGACGCTGCTTACATAGTAGAAGATGACATAGAACTTTATTTACTGCACTTCCTACTAATATAAATATGTATTCCGTTATTGATCACATGTCATCCTAACAGCCATCAAAGTTTACATTTGAATATCCTATTAGCTGCAAGAATTGAACATGTCTGTAAATTAGTAAATAATCTCCTGTTCTTTTTAAGTACCTCAAAACCTTCTTGGCAGCAACCCAGTGATCACGTCCTAGATTTGACTGATATTTGCCTAAAAGTCTCATCACAAAGACGATATTTAGTCTAGTGCAAATTCGAGCATATATTATACTTTTAAGTACACTGACATAAGGTACATTCTTTAATTAGATTTTCTCAATATTTAAATAAGGACAATGTGATAAATTTAGTCCATCACCCTTAACAATAGGAGCAATTCCTGGCTTGCAATGATGTATATTGAATAATTCCAAAATACGATCAGCAAATGTCCTCCGAGAAAATCTAATATAATATGAAAAAGACAATCCTTACGGACCTCAGTGCAAAGAACAAGAGATGTCTCAAGGTTACTACTTCTAAGCAAAATATCATGTACATAGAGTATGAGAAAAATAAATTTCCTCCCACTAACCTTGCAGTATATTAAATTACTTTGTTCCCAATTGAACAAAATAATAACACTGTGAAACTTTAATAATATTGTCTGGAAACTTGCTTAAAAACTATGTATAAAACTTTTCAGTTTACACACAAGTTTACTTGAATCTGCTGCAAAATCCTCCAATTGCACTATATAGATTTTGTATCTCTTTGACGTAACTCCATATCAAAATAAATTATTAGTGAATAACTCCATATCAAAATAAATTATTAATGCTACGTTCACTCTGAAAGAATCTTTAAAAATATTAGAAAGAAATATTTATTTCTTTACTATTAACTATCCACCTCTCTTTCAGAGTGAAAACTTTAGCTACCAATTTGGCTTTAAATTCCACAATCTTTCTTTGAAATTCTTTTAATTTTGTACGTCAATTTGCAACTAATGAACTTATGATCTTTAGGCAAGTAGGTTAGTTTCCATACACTATGATATTTCATAGATTGTATATCGCCTTTTATGGCATCTAATCACATACTTGATTGAGAAAAAGAAACGACATTTATATATATGTCGTTAAATCAACCATGTAGTGGATATTCTAATCATGCTCTCACAAATAGACTATATAGTCTGATGGTATAACTGATCGTCTTTCCCTAACAAATCTCCTTAATAAAGCTATAATTACTTCATTCTATACTTGAGAGGTTTGAAAAAATTTCATCATAAACTATATCAAGAATAGTACCTTAAACCTCAACAAGTTTAGTCTATGGTATAGGAGATTCCATAATTGTCTGTACCACAATTATCTGTATAGGCAAAGACAAAAAACACAATGATTTTCCATCGTACTATTATCCTTAATAGTCTGAGAGCAACTGTCCTCTACAATTACGTCAAACTGTAGAAACTTTACAGTATGTGATTCCATAATACTTTTTTTTTTAGGGTCATAAAATTGATACCCCTTTTAACAATCTGGGTAAGATACAAAATAATTCCGAATGGATCTAAATTCCAACGCACTTAATATTTGATTAGATAACCTCACTTCTGCATGACACTTCTAAATTTCATATGATTCAAGTAATTTATGTCTAGTCTATAATTCAAAAGAAGTTTATGAAACAACTTTTGATAAGAAACACATTTTGTATGTGAAAAAGTTGCTTTCAAAATATCAACCTACAGAAGACCGGATAAATTAGTCTTACTAATCATACTCATCACCATGTTTATTATGGTGCTTTTATACCTTTCGACCAAATCTTTTTGTTAGGATTTTCAAGTATAGTAATTAAGTTACCACCCTAGAATCTACTAAGTATTTGACAAATGACCCTTTAAGCTATTTTGCATTGTCATACTTGCCAAAATACTCACGGCCATTATTAAGCCTGACAACTTTTTAAGACTAATTGTAACTGTTTTATTCTTTATCTCGGTCATTTTCCTTAAATAAAAACCTTTTGGAAACAACCTTTTAACCATATACGAGATGTATATGTCATTAGGACTTAAACAATCTTTGTAGATGTAACCTAATTTCGATATTAGACAAGACATAATATCAAGCAACTAAGGCTTCCATCATCTTTTAGTAGTGCAGTCCCCAGGCAAACCACTTTTCAAGTGTTCTTGAATGGAATGCTTTATGGACAGTAAGCAAATTCGATTGCTATTTTCCCAAGTAGCAAATCATATGTCCACTACTTAAAATTTGAAGTAGTAAAAACATCAATAAAGTGGAGTTATTAATTACAGAATAGGTAACCGAAAAACAAGTAATGTATATAATTAGTATCATGTGAGCACCGTGTAACTTGACGTACAAGTACACATCTAGAGAGTTACACGCATAATCATATAATCACCTTTGGGCAGAATACATGACATGCAGTTGTACACTCCCCCACATGATAGCGATTATGAGAATATAT
The DNA here is from genome assembly GCA_016097605.1 of Eucalyptus guilfoylei. Taxonomy (NCBI): domain Eukaryota; kingdom Viridiplantae; phylum Streptophyta; class Magnoliopsida; order Myrtales; family Myrtaceae; genus Eucalyptus; species Eucalyptus guilfoylei. Next base: position 42,847,183 of record CM027862.1, on the reverse strand, counting down.
TCTAATCTTTGTGAATTTATTATCTTTGGGCATATGAACCACTAGGATCAATTACTCATCCACCACACCATCATGTATCCCTCCATGAACTAATGCACAATCACCTCCTTTGGGAGGATGACCACGCATTAGACTAGGAGACATCACAATCAGCATATAAGACCGAAATTTCTCAAACCCAATCAAGCGTGTCACTTTGGCGGTCACTACTTAATTGAATCCTTGAAACTCTCTCATACTAGGGATATAAAATTTACTTCTCACATACACCATATACATATGATTTTAACTTTAATGATAGGGACAGTAAACCACTAAAATCACATATCATGCTAATTACATTGCTTTATTCATTAATAAAAATTAATCATACATAGCGAACCTGAAAAACATATTTCAATGAGATCACTGATCACAGTAACACAAGAAACTTCTCATAACAGAGAATAAATCATCTCTCATGCACCCCGATTACAAATTACCAGTGTGTAAAGGAGTATGCTTAAATAACAAAAAATTTATAATCAATACATAGCTCAATTACTATCCCATAATGGTTGTATCTCATTAAGCCAACTTCAGTTCACAATAAAGTTTAATTTTTATTAATGAATCACACCATTATAATATTTATTTGATAACATACCTGTAACCCAACACTTATATTTCCAAAATTACAGAAAATATAAGAAAAATACGCAAAAATACAGTAAAAATACATGTATTTAGGGTTTCGTATGTATTTTCACATCCATAAAATTATCAAACATGTAAAAATAAATACACCACGACATAGAGGATGATCATACGAACCTAACGCCACCATCCACGCGCCGATCGGAGGCTCCACGCGCCCGCACGCGCCGCCTGAGTGCGAGGCGCGTGGAGCCCACGCGCGTATGTAACTGACCAGTTAAAACTGGTCCGACCGGCAGCGGTCCGACCGCCCGGTCCAGCCACCCGGTCCGACCGGTTGACTGGTCCGATCAACAGTTGACCGGGTCGGGTCAGGTCAACGGGTCGGGTCTAGTCAACAAGTCGGGTCGGGTCGGGTCGGCTGCTAATCAGGTTCGGTTCGAGTTGCTGACGTCATCGCGACGTCAGCACCCTGTGTGCGGCGCACACGCGAGGATCAGATCCGGGTCGCTGACGTCATCATGACGTCAGCACCCGCGTGCGTCGCACGCGCGAGCCTCGCCTCGCGCGTGGAGGCGCATGGGGCACTTCTTCAATGCCCCACCGGCGCGTGGCCGCGTGTGGGGGCGCGTGCGGCCTCCCCCGTCAACGCGCCGCCTACGGTTCTTCTCGTCTCGTCAAGCACAATCGGAATTTGTGATTTAATTTTATTTTTATATAGTGAAAAATCACGAAAATCACAAATTAGGGCAAAAATCTTATGCGTTCGAGTTCTAGGATTATGGTCGCTCTGATATCACATGTTGGATGCAAATTGCATAATCCTAAGATCTCCATAACCAGAACAAGAACATGCATAATTGAGTAGAAATATTAACGCACCTGTTTTGGAATCCATCGAACATAAAGCGGAAGCAGAAAAGGGATTACCCACATATCAAGGGGATCCATGCATCAAGTCCTTCTTCTCTATTACCCTCCATATCACTGGCTCAATGAGGCGGCCCCCCTCACGTTTAGCATTAGGTAAACGCTCCTTAGGTGAGGATACATGTGAGAATTAGGATTAAAGGAGAGACTTGAGCACTATTTATAGAGTTTCCAGCAAGGCCCCCTCATTATGGACCAGGCTCAACTCGGCCCACACTAGCCAGTCCCATATTAGACTAATTAAGAAACCTTCTATCTCACCTTAGACCAACTCTGTTTTACGGTAACCGTAAAAACAGTAAATTACAATATCAATTAATGTAGTCCACATTAGTAAAACTCTTACAATGATTTTATGCCTGAGCACGTGTTGGCATTGCACCCGACACTCATTAGGAGCAGATGGAAGAGATTAAGACTACAGTTTCCCCGCCTATTAAAACTATTCTAGCATAGCCCGTTGAGCATTCGGGAATTTATCCAGGAAAATTCCTACTCGATCAGGCCAGATTTTGCGGCATTCATGCAGCACAGAACTTATTGGAAGCCGCTCATTATAAGGTCAGGCCCTTGATCGAACCCTACAAACCCTGGAAAATTAGCCCTTCGCCTTACTAGTCGAGCATTGTCGAAAGTGGCGGGTTGTAATTTATTTGCGGGACGAATGTATAAACAGGAAGTTTTGGCTGGCAATATCACGGTGGCGCGGGAATACTTCTGCCGTGACTGATATGCTGAAGTTGCAGAGGACTCTTTGACAGTAAGATCAAAGATGTGCAGAAAACTGTAGATAGTTACCTCTTATGCAGTAATTTATATACAGGAACACTCCCCTTTTTGTGAACTAAATGGAAACCAAATAGCTTTTAGATGCGGTAAGTATTGCATATGTCGTAAACTCCACGAGCATGATATCTTTATGTCACCGTGACATCCATTTAGCCCAACGTATCGGTTTCAAAATTCGGAATTCCCGGATGCAAACTTTTGGAGAGTGTCTGCTGGATCATGTTCGTTCATCATTGTTGTAATCATTCTTGTGCAAGTTGCACAAGACTGCACAATGCCGCTGCCGAAAGCATTGATCGGTCACATGCGCAATGCAAATTTCCACGTACTTTCGAGCATATTCAATTTCCGCGGATCAACTTGTAGTCGGTTTGAATTCATGGGGATTGAATAGACTGCCGGCCCTGCCTTCTTTTTCCATCAATTTTATCTGAAAAAGTCTCCAACTAAACATGTACGACGAAGTTTGGTCGAATTTTTCCAGGTGCGTGCTTTGAAAAGTATCAAGGTCCCGCCAAGCATTTGGAGCACGACGAAGTTTGGTCGAATTTTTCCAAGTGCGTGCTTTGGAAAGTATCAAGGTCCCGCCAAGCATTTGGAGCAGGGTCACCTTATTCTAAATTTGATAAGTCTCTTTCACCATTGATTTCTATAAAAAAAAAAAGGGAAAAAAAGAAAATGAAAAAAGTTAAATTCATAGAGATATTATTATCAGAAAATTTAATACCGATGATATTATTATAAGAATTTTTTATGAAAATTTGATGAATATATCAATAGAACTAATAAGATACTTCAAGAAAAAAGAAACAAAATCAAGGAACTCATTATATACTCTAAAATGGTTTATTAATAGCTGTTAAATAAATGGTTTATTAGTAAAAAAAAGATTGACTAATAAAATATATGTACAAATATCACCTTCTATTTTAATTTATCATTTCCTTTTACTACAGGTGGAGCTTTATAAAATTTCAGACCATATGGTAAAATCATTATTCTAGATAGAAATATGTGTTTTTTTTTTTTGGAGGGGGGGGGGGGGGGGGGGGTGGGGGTGTCAAAGATAGTGATAGATATATGTGTTGACATGTGCAAAGGCTGTGCACAACTTTGGTTCAAACTTGCTTTGGAGAAAAGGAGGAGCAATCGCATCGATGCGGAGGAGGAATGGTCGCCTCTCTACCTGCCATGAACGACCGGACATACGAGAGAGACTCTGGTAGCTTGGAAAGTAGGGAATCTCTAAAAGAACGCTGGTTTCATCCTTAGGGCTGAAGTAGCTCAACTCAAGGAGAACGCCAGTTTCATCAAACATGGCTTCAGTTATACTAGGAATCCTTCTAATACTCGTTCCACTTCCCATTTCCACCGAAGCTCAGACCAGCGGCAACTTTACCTTGGGCAAGTCGTTGACGGCGAACGACCAGAACTCTTCCTGGTTGTCACCGTCGGGCAAGTTCGCCTTCGGGTTCCGGAGAATGGGAAGAGGAGCTCATTTGTTGGCTATATGGTTCGAGAAGATAGAGGACAAGACCATAGTCTGGTCGGCGAACGGCAATAATCTAGCGCCAGAAGGTTCAGAAATCCAGTTGACCACGGATGGCCGATTTGTGCTCGTCGACCCAAATGGAAGAGAGTTGTGGTCTCCTAGCCCGACTGTCGCTGGTATAGCGTATGCGGCCATGCTTGACACAGGGAACTTTGTCCTAGTTAGCCAGAACCATGTCAACTTGTGGGAGACGTTCAGCCAACCAACCGACACGTTGCTGCCTACGCAACAGTTAGATCAAGGGACTAAAGTTAACGCTCGCTACTCCGAAATGAATTACTCCACCGGGAGATTCCACTTCATGCTGGGAGACGACGGAAATCTCGCATTCTATGCCACTCCTGACCCGTGGGTTGCCTCAGATACTTACTGGGATAGCAACACGAGCAACGGCTTCCGATTGATGTTCAATCAAAGTGGTCAGGTCTACCTCACGGATAAGAATGGAGCACTGCTCCAACTCGTCTCCTCAGACACATTCCCTGCCAGCGGATATTACCGAAGAGCAATCCTTGAATTCGACGGGGTCTTCAGGCAATATGTCCACTCTGATTCAAGTTCTCTCTCGGAAATGGGCTGGGTGGTGGCCCGTTCTTCCCCAGTCCCTCCAAATATATGCACAAGCATCACGCAAACTATGGGTTCTGGAGCTTGTGGCTTCAACAGCTATTGTTCTCTTGGAGAAGATCAGAGGCCCCGATGCCACTGCCCACACGGGTATACTCTGTTAGATTCAACAAACGAGATGAACGGATGCAGACAGGACTTCGTACCGCAGAGTTGTGATGGAAGTAGGCCTGAAACAGACCAGTTCACTTTCTTTAGCATGCCTTATACAAATTGGCCAATGTCTGATTACGAGCGTACCGCGGCGCAAACCGAGGACAGTTGCAAAGAGGCTTGTTTGGCTGATTGTTTTTGTGCACTTGCTATTTTCGGCGACAATGGAAATTGCTGGAAAAAGAAGATCCCTCTTTCCAATGGAAGAGAGGATCGTAGTGATATTGCAAAAGCTCTGATCAAGGTCAGGATAAATAACTCGACTTCAAAATCTATAGGAAATGGAAGCAAGAATTCCACTCTGATTATCATCGGATCGGTGCTGTTGAGTAGCTCTGTGTTTGTGAACTTGCTTCTACTCCTCATTACCTATTTAATATATAGAAGCTTAAGCTCTAGGGATTCTAAGTTCTCACGACCGGTCCAGATCAACCAAGCCACAGGCACGCAGACTTTCACTTATCAGGAGCTTCAAGAAGCAACAGATGGATTTAAAGAAGAACTAGGTAGGGGTGCTTTTGGAACAGTGTACAAAGGTGTTCTCAGATCTGAGGATACAAACTTTGTGGCAGTAAAAGTGCTGGCAACAAGGAGTGGAGAAAGCGAAAAGGAGTTTGAAAGAGAAGTGAGTGCAATTGGCCAGACTAACCACAAGAACTTAGTGCAGTTGCTTGGATTCTGCAATGAAGGTCAACATCGACTACTGGTGTATGAATTCATGAGCAACGGCACTTTGGCGGATTTTCTATTTGGCATTTCAAGGCCCAGCTGGTACAAAAGAATAGAAATTGCTTGTGGTGTTGCACAGGGGCTCTCTTACTTGCATGATGATTGCACTAGGCATATAATCCACTGCGACATCAAGCCCCAAAATATTCTTCTTGATGGCTCTCTCACTGCAAAAATATCAGATTTCGGAATAGCTAAGCTCTTGATGGCGAACCAAACACGAACCGTCACTGGAGTCAGAGGAACCAGAGGTTATTTAGCGCCAGAATGGTTCAGGAATATGCCTATTTCTAGCAAGGTAGACGTTTACAGCTTTGGCATTTTGTTGGTCGAGCTTATCTGCTGTAGAAAGAACTATGAGCCGGAAGCGGAAATTGAAGCTCAAATTGTGCTAGTCGACTGGGTGTATGACTGCTACCACGACGGGAGCATACTTAAGCTAGTGGAGAGGGACGAGGAGGCATCGAGTGACATAAAGAGGGTGAAAAGATTTGTGATGACAGCATTGTGGTGCATCCAAGAAGACCCTGCTTTGAGGCCAACCATGAAGAAAATCACTCAGATGTTGGAAGGAGTTGTTGAAGTCCTAGTACCTCCAGTTTCAAACTCCTTTATCAGTTTAATATGATTTTTTTTTCTTAAAATGTTGTTGACTTGAGAATTCATTGATCATTCATAAGCTCTAAATGCTCTATATTTTTATATGATAAGCATAATATAAATCCTAAATTTATTGTAGAAGTGCAATCGAGTCATAATGTTAATCAAATTACTTTTAGATGCAGTAAGTTTTGCTTGACGTCAATATCGTTATGTCACTCCATTTAGTCAAACAGACAGGTATTTCAAAACCTGAAACTACTGTAAGCAAACTTTAGTAGAATATCTGTAGAATTATGTTCATTCATCATTGTTGCAACCATTCATTGCCAAGTTGCACAAAGACCCGTCTCATTCTAAGCATTGAATCACCACAACGCCACGAACCACGGTTTGCATCCATTGAGTGCATGCCTGATGCAGGATGACCAAGCAAATTTCCTGGTACGTCTGAGCATATCTATGATTATGATTGAAACATTCAATTTCCACGAGGTAACTTAGTAATTGGTTCGAATTCGTAGGGACTGAATCAACTACGAGCCCTGCCTTCTTCTCCATAACTCATAAGGTCTCCAACTTAACGTGTATGACGTTTGGTCAAAGTCTTCCAAATTCTTGCTGTTCCTTGAAAAATATGAGGGTCCCCGCAAGCTTGTGGTGTAGACTCGCCGTTTTCTAAATTTGAAAGTTTTCTTTCACCATTGATTTCTATAGAAAAAGGGGAAAAAAGAAAATTAAATTTATAAAGATATAACCATCAGAAAAATTTAATATCAACGATACTATTATAAGATAATTTTTTGTAAACTTTCTTGGGTGTTGGTTTGCAAAACAAACCAAAAGGCTTTTCTTCTTTGTCCCACATAGAAAAGTTAGGATGTGATAGGCCACTTAATGTGTGAGCTTTTCTGGTTTGCTTAGAAACAAGGTTAGGGTGTGGGCTATACCTCATGATACCCGCATGCCTAATGCGAAAATAATTACGCGATTATTTGGGGCACTTGACTTGCTTGTGTGCTCGCAGTTTACTTTGCGCTAATCCCCTATCTTTTTTATTTTATTCCATATGATTATCTTGTTTCCATATGGTTATCTTGTTAATCAAAACGTAGTATTTATTTATTTTTCTTTATTTTTCGAAATTATTAAATTCGGAATTTTTTTATTAAAATTTATTACTATTTTTAATTATTTTTTATTCCGAATTTTTATATCATTTCAAGTTGTTGTTTGGAAAACATACCAGTTCAATTAGCAACCTTTCTCGATTGGTCTTTTGCAATCTTACTAATTCATTTTGTAACTTTTCCCAAAGGTATGTCTTTGTTCAATAAGACCGACATAAATGTGTCAGGTTTTGAGAAAACGATTTGCTAGTATTTTTTTTCAAGTCTTCTTTCCTCGAGAGATTCAGGAGAAATATTAGAATTGCTATCTAATATTCTTATTGAGACTTTGTTGTATTCTAGAGGAAATTTGATGGTAACCATTAACAACTTTATGGGAGCAAATAAATCCTTAAGAAAGTGATATCACGTCTCAAAATCTCACTTTATTGTTCAACCCAATTTGAAAGTCGATTTTCCAACTAACTTTGCTGAATATAAAAATATAACTAATAAGATATTTTAAGGGCACGTTTGGTAACCATTCTATTTTAGAACAATTTACGATCGAAATGATTATTTTTTATTCTGTTATTGGAAACAATTTCTAAGCAAAAGAATGCGTTTGATAAGCGTACAAAATTTCTAATTCTGGAATAAAAAAAGAACATAATTGCGTTTGGTAATTACATAAAATTTCTAGTCAAATTATTTTTCAATTACTTTTTTAGATGAGTGTAAATTTGATATTGAATTCTCATGGACCATTCACCAATATAGTTGTCTTCTTATGAGTGAAGAAATCATATTATATTTTATTATATTTCCAATTTAAAAAGAAATTGAATTTAGAATTCTATTCCGTTCTAAAATTCTATCAAATCATAGAAATTCTATTGATTAATTATATTTATACTACGTAATAAAAATATTAACTAATCAATTTTTTATTAAATAGTAAATAATAAACTTAATATAAACTATAAATATAAATATTAAATAATAAATTAAAATACAAAATTAAATATGTATTCTATATATATATCAAAATTTCAATTCCTACTTCAAATCATACGTAACTAAAGAAACTAGGATTGGGGGCTTGATTACACTAGTTAATCACTAATGCGTTTCCGGTACCTAATATTGTTTAAATCCTAAGACTTTTGGATTTTCAAGGATTTTTCCATGCATTTGTAGAGAAAAACATATTTTTGGTATTTTTCTATTTTTTTATCATAAAAAGTATTTTCAGGTTTCTTTGATTTTTTTTGAAAATATAAATCATTTTTCACTTTTTCTGATTTTTTGGGAAAATGTAAAATATTTTTTGGATTTTTCTGATTTCTGAAAAATAAATTATTTTTATTTTTTTGATTTTTTGATTTTTATTATTAGAGTAATAATATATTATTAAAACGACTTGGGTCGGATTCTCCGGGTTGGGACCGACCCGACTCGCCACACACCAGTCGGGATGGTCCTGAGGCGCGGGCCCAGCCCGGAATACTCCTTTTTTTTTTATAAAAACAATCGAAGTCCAAACAAATCAAGCCCACTTCCTTTAAAAGACATGCCCGGCCCGCGAATTAGACCCAGAACCAAATAAAAAACAAGCCCAGCCCACTTCTCTCTCCCAGCAGCTGAACCCTACCCGGCCAAGACCCGCATCCGACCCGGTTCGTGACCCAGCATCGCGCCCCTCTCCTCTCGGCGACGGAGACGGCTGACACGAGTGGCGTCAGTCGCCTCGGCCAAAACAGGGCAAAGACAGAGGTCGAGAGGGAGCTTACGGTCTGGCTTGGGGACGGCGCGACGGTGGTCCGTTGGCGCGAAGGTTTTGTGTGATTCATGTAGCAGGGAGCTTATTGGAAGCCACTCACAATAAGGTCAGGCCCTGATCGAACCCTACAGACCCCGGAAAATTAGCCCTTCGCCTTACTAATTGAGCACTGTGGAAAGCAGCGAGTTGTAATTTATTTGCCATACGAATGTATCGACAAGAAGTTTTGGGTGGCATTATCATTGCGGCACGGGAATACTTCTGCTGTGATGGAGATGCTAAAGATGTGGAGGAGTCTTGACAGTAAGATAAAAAATGTGCAGAAAACTGTAGATAAACCTCTTACTCAGTAATTTATACACAGGAACACTCCCTCTGTGTACTGATCACTTACTCTAAATGCAAAACCAAATTGCTTCTAAATGTGGTAAGTTTTGCGTGATGTCATTAAGTCCATGAGAATACGACATCGCACTGTGACATCCATTTAACCAAACATATCAGTTTCGAAACCTGGAACTCTCGTATGCAAATTTTTGTAGGGTATCTAGAGGATTATGTACATTCATCATTGCTGTTATCATTCCTCTCTAAGTTGGCACAAGACGGCACAATGCCACCGATAGCATTGATCAGGGACATGCTTGATGCGAATTTCTCTGTACATTCGAGCATATTCAATTTCCACGGAGCGACTTGTAGTCGGTTTGAATTCATAGGGATTGAACCAGCACCTTCTACTTCCATCCCTTTCGTCTCATAAAGTCTCCAACGAAACATGTACGGCGACGTCCTTTGGGCAAAGTCTTCCAAATTTGTGCGTTCCTTGTAAGGTATCTGTAGGGTTTCTCGTTGACCGCGAACGAGAGGAACACCTCCTGGCGTTCTTGCTTGGTTAGGCCGCGACTCAATTCATTCTCCTTAGGATTTTGATGATGCTACTGAGAAATAAAAATAATCCCGAGATGGATATTTTTAAATCACGGTGTTAATGATGTGTGATTGGAAATGAAAAAACGAGGTGAGGAAAATGATGTCAAAAGCTTCAATGTTCTCCTCAAGTCGATTCTCCCACGATGTAACAAAAAGCACAATCTTTTTGATTGCAATAGATGTAGTGAGAGGCATGAATGTCGTTAGATAATGCAAATTCACATATCTTTTGCTAAGGATGAAAAAATAAAATCCCTAATTTTATGAAACGTTATGAAAAATTGACAATGAATCCCCAAACAAAAACCATGTCTATCCAGCCCAATCCATGAGTAAACCACTCTCCCTTCAAGTTCATCCATCTCTAATCTTCATCACCTTGCTGTCCTAAAAGGCATTTGGTTGTGGTCCGTTTATCACAAAACAAGCATTGAATCGAAGTTTAAAGTCGAGCTTGCTAGCTTGCCTCGCCCCAATGGGTGTCCATAAGATTTTTTATTAAGTTATTGATTTGATACTTCATTGATCCTCTATAAGCTTTAAATGCTCAATATTTTTTTGGAAAAAGTGCATCAAAAGTCCCAAAAAGTTATTACAAAAGTGCAATCGAGTTATGAAATTTTCCAAAAGTGTAATCAAGTTTTAAAACTTATCAAATTAGTTCAATCAAGGCTCTCTATTAATTCCATCCGATTTGATTAATGAAAAAAAGAAACTGACATGGTTTACTTTTTTTTTTTTTTTTTTTTTTTTCAAAAAAGAGGTGCTGCTGAGGTTGCTAGGTTAGCCATTTTAGAAAAAAAAAAATTAAAAGGAAAGTTGGCTTGAGACATCCGCTGGTGATACCCAAAATCGCTGGTGCAAGCTCTCACTTTCACTTCTTTAATTCTATCAAAAGCTATTCTATTGCTCTTTTCGTCATTTGGCATTGAAATACTTTACTGCCAATCTCAATAGAGTACTACACCATCATTCAGTGATACCTCTAGTCCTTTCTTTACTTGAAAAATTGATTTTTTCTTTGTGGTTGGAGCAGTCGACGATATATTAAAAGAAAGGTAAATGATTTGGTGATAGTTTTTAATGTATTGTAAAAATAACAGTTTATTTTGGACCACAAAAAACCAAATAACAAATAATTATGAATTGTTGTGATGCCAACTTCTTCAAGAATTTATGATTTATAACAAGCTGTTATTCTCGTAATAGTCTAAAGATTATTATACTAACAAAGCTCTATTAAAAACAATGATGACTTCCTTCTTTTTAGTGAATTGGGCCATTTTTCAGAATTACATTAACACCATCCTCCTTTGGCCAAACGAGCTTGATTTTCTCACCCTCCCCTGTTCCATTCTTATATTACTCGATTATCTTTCATATGTTCAAGTTTAACCCCGTGAAAGAGATTCTGGTGTGCCAAATGTTTATGTAGCTTCACTAGCTCAGCTTTGCACTAGGATGTTCTCCTCTCCGTTTAGCTGAATTTCTGCACATGCAGCTACTTGACATTAGCTTCCTAGTTTCAGTAAAAAATCAGAGTAGATCAGGGTGGGGGATCACAATTGATTTTCTTCTCGTCTCTTGTGGGCGTTTGGTGTGATACTTCTGTGCCACCGGGTGCGAATAGCATTCTGCTCTAGTTGAACATGTTCTTTTATGTATTCATTTTAGTCTTGCCTGTGGTGGGCATATTAACAAGACATGATTTTATGCCCGAGCACGTGTTGGCATTGCACCCGACCCACATTAGGAGCAGATGGAAGAGATTAAGACTCCAGTTTCCCCACCTATTATAACTATTTTAGCATAACCAGTCGAGCATTCAGGAATTTTTCCAGGAAAGTTCCTACTCAATCAGGCCAGATTATGTGGGATTCATGCAGGATGGAGCTTATTGGAAGCTCCTAATTATAAGGTCAGGCCCTGATCGGACCCTAAAAACCCTGGAAAATTAGCACTTCGCCTTACTAGTCAGCATTGTGGAAAGCGGCGGGTTGTAATTTATTTGTGGGACGATTGTATGAACAGGAAGTTTTGGCTGGCATTATCACGGTGGCACGGAAATACTTTTGCCATGACTGAGATGCTAAAGATGCAGAGGATTCTCAACAGTAAGATCAAAGATGCGTAGAAAACTGTAGATAGTTACCTCTTTTGCGGTAATTTATATACAGGGACACTCCCTCTTTGTGAACTGATCACTTATATTAAATGGAAACCAAATTACTTTTTAGATGTGGTAAGTATTGTATGATGTCGTAAACTCCACGAGCATGATATCTTTATGTCATCGCGACATCCATTTAATCAAACATGTCGGTTTTGAAACCCGGAATTCCTGGATGTAAACTTTTGTAGAGTGTCTGCAGAATTATGTTCGTTCATCATTGTAACCATTCCTCTCCAAATTGCACAAGACCTCACAACGTCGCCGTGGAAAGCATCCATCGGTTGCATGCTTGATGAAAATTTCCACGTGTGTTCGAGCATGTTCAATTTCCACGGAGCAACTTGTAGTCGGTTTGAATTCATGGGGATTGAATCAATTGCTGGCCCTGCCTTCTTTTTCCATCAATTTCATCTTAAAAAGTCTCCAACAAACATGTACGACGAAGTTCGATCGAATTTTTCCAAGTGCATTCTTTGAAAAGTATCAAGGTCCTGCCAAGCTTCTGGAGCAGGGTCGCCTTATTCTAAATTTGACAAGTTCTCTTTCCAAGTGCATTCACAGAGACATTATTTTCAGAAAAATTAATATCGATGATATTATTATAAGAATTGTTTAAGAAAATTTGACGGATATATCAATAGAACTAATAAGATACTTCAAGATAAAAGAAACAAAATTAAGTAACTCATTATATACTCTAAAATGGTTTATTAATTGCTGCTAAATAAATGGTTTATTACAAAAAAAAAAGATTGACTAATAAAATATATGTACAAATATCACCTTCTATTTGAATTAATCATTTCCTTTTACTACAGGTGGAGCTTTTATAAAACTTCAGACCATATGGCAAAATTATTATTCTAGATAGAAAACGTGTTTTTTTTTTTTGGTCAAAGATAGTGATAGATATATGTGTTGACATGGGCAAAGGCTGTCCACAACTTTGGTTCAAACTTGCTGTGGAGAAAAAGGAGGAGCAATCGCATCAAAGCGGAGGAGGAATGGTCGCCTCTCTCATCCGCCGTGAACGACGGGACGTATGGGAGAGACTCCGGTAGCTTGGAAAGTAGGGAATCTCTATAAGAACGCTGGTTTCTTCCTTAAGGCCGAAGTAGCTCAACTCAAGGAGCACGCCAGTTTCATCAAACATGGCTTCAGTTATACTAGGAATCCTTCTAATACTCGTTCCACTTCCCCTTTCCGCCGAAGCTCAGACCGGCGGCAACTTGACCTTTAGCAACTCGTTGACGGCGAACGACCGGAACGCTTCCCTGTTGTCGCCGTCGGGCGAGTTCGCCTTCGGGTTCCAGAAAATGGAACAAGGGGCTCATTTGCTGGCAATATGGTTCGAGATGATAGAGGAGAAGACCATCGTCTGGTGGGCGAATGGTGATAATCTAGCGCCCGAAGGTTCGAAAGTCCAGTTGATCGCCAACCGCGGGCTGGTGCTTACCGACCCGAGCGGGAGAGAGCTGTGGTATTCTAACCTGACCGCCACTGACTTAGCCGGCTTAGCCTATGCGGCCATGCTCGACACGGGGAACTTCATCCTAGCGAGCGCGAGCCACGTCAAGTTGTGGGATTCGTTCAGCCGACCGACGGATACGATACTGCCTACGCAACGGTTAGATCTTGGGACTAAAGTCAACGCTCGCTACTCCAAAATGAATTACTCCGCCGGGAGATTCCACTTCATGCTAGGAGACGATGGAAATCTCGCATTCTATGCCACTCCTGACCCGTTGAATGACGGGTCAGATATCTACTGGAGCAGCAACACCACACGTAGCGGCTTCCAGTTGATATTCAATCAAAGTGGTCAGGTCTACCTCACGGCTAGGAATGGAACGGTGGTCAACCGTACCACCACAGGAACAGTCCCGACCAACGGATTTTACCAAAGAGCGATCCTCGAATACGATGGGGTCTTCAGGCAATATGTCCACCCAAAGATGGCGAATTCAGGTTCTGGCTGGCCAATGGGCTGGTCGACGGTCTCTTCCCCAATCCCTCCAAATATATGCACGAGCATCACGCAAAATATCGGTTCTGGAGCTTGTGGCTTCAACAGCTACTGTACTCTTGAAGGAGATGATCAGAGGCCCCGATGCCACTGCCCACCTGGATATACTCCGTTAGATTCAACGAATGAGATGAACGGATGCATACAGGACTTCGTACCACAGGGTTGTAACGGAAGTAGGCCCGAAACAGACCAGTTCGATATGCGTGAAATGCTCCAAACAGACTGGCTACTGTCCGATTACGAGCATAGCACGGCACCAACCGAGGAATGGTGCAGAGAGGCTTGCTTGGCTGATTGTTTTTGCACAGCCGCCAGTTTCGGCAGTGGAACTTGCTGGAGAAAGAAGGGCCCTCTTTCCAATGGAAGGCAGGGTCCATGGGTGACACAAAAAGCTCTGATCAAGGTCAGGATACACGGCACGACTTCAAAATGCACAAAAAACGACCAGAAGAAAAACAAGAATACGACTCTGATGATCGTCGGATCAGCGCTGTTGAGTAGCTCTGTCTTTGTGAACTTGCTTTTACTCCTTATTACCTATTTAATGTATAGAAGCTTCCGATCTAGGGATTCTAAGTTGTCACGACCAGTCCAGATCAACCAAGCCACAGGCACGCAGACTTTCACTTATCAGGAGCTTCAAGAAGCAACAGATCAATTCAAAGAAGAACTAGGTAGGGGTGCTTTTGGAACGGTGTACAAAGGTGTTCTCAGATCCGAGTATACAAACTTTGTGGCAGTAAAATTGCTGGCAACAAGGACTGGAGAAAGCGAAAAGGAGTTTGAAAGAGAAGTGATTGCAATTGGCCAAACTAACCACAAGAACTTAGTGCAGTTGCTTGGATACTGCAATGAAGGTCAACACCGACTTCTGGTATATGAGCTCATGAGCAATGGCACTTTGGCAGATTTCCTATTTGGTGCTTCAAGGCCCAGCTGGTACAGAAGAATAGAAATTGCCTGCGATGTTGCACAGGGCCTCTCTTACTTGCACGACGATTGCACCAGGCATATAATCCACTGTGACATCAAGCCGCAAAATATTCTTCTTGATGGCTCTCTTACAGCAAAAATATCAGACTTTGGGTTAGCTAAGCTCTTGATGGTGAACCAAACACGAACCACCACTGGAGTAAGAGGAACCAGAGGTTATTTAGCGCCAGAATGGTTCAGGAATATGCCTATTTCAAGCAAGGTAGACGTTTACAGCTTCGGCATTCTGTTGGTAGAGCTCATCTGCTGCAGAAAGAACTACAAGCCGGAATCAGAAATTGAAGCTCAAATTGTGCTGGTTGACTGGGCATATGACTGCTACCACAACGGGAGCGTAATTAAGCTAGTGGAGAGCGATGAGGAGGCATCGAGTGACATAAAGAGGGTGGAAAGATTTGTGATGACAGCATTGTGGTGCATCCAGGAAGACCCGTCTTTGAGGCCAACCATGAAGAAAATCACTCAGATGTTGGAAGGAGCTGTTGAAGTCCCAGTACCTCCAGTTTCAAGCTCTTTTATTAGTTCAGTATGATTTTGCTTATTAAGAAAACTGTTGTCGGTGTAATCATGAAAAGTACTCGTATTGTCTGTAAGTGCCATTAGGCCGGATCAAACATTTTCTAAATGTCTTCGCGTGGATCCTGCTTAAATAAGCTAAATAATCAGTCAAGCTTAACATT
The DNA here is from genome assembly GCA_016097605.1 of Eucalyptus guilfoylei. Lineage (NCBI taxonomy): Eukaryota > Viridiplantae > Streptophyta > Magnoliopsida > Myrtales > Myrtaceae > Eucalyptus > Eucalyptus guilfoylei. Next base: position 42,831,467 of record CM027862.1, on the reverse strand, counting down.
CCCTCGCATGTATCCAAGAGAGAACGGGTTGACGATTGTCACAAAAGGGATTGCATGTGAGGCCGCATGCATTAATTGAGAGACTACGATGGTTGAGTGACTAAGTAATTATATATCAAATAATGGAGAATCAGTTGCCGGAAAATTTGAAGTCACAGGCATTATTCTGTTGAATAACTTAGGAATTATATGTGGATCATATCCCTGCATGTCACGGTAAAAACTAATGAGGCTCCATCAAAGCATTTTCATCGACGATTTTGCTTCACCAAAATTGCATTTGACACAGCGGAAGAGTATTTTAAAACAGACCTTATCTGCTAAATTAGATGATGAGAAGCATATGAAACTTGCCGATCCTCTGGTCGTGGATCGGTGATCTGGAATCCCAATTTCAACAGTTCTGCTGCTTTTTTATTCATACAGAATGGACACTCACTTCCTCTTGGCAACCAACTTCTTCAAGACCAAAGAAATCCCAGTCCGCAAATCACGTAGTTGGAAGCATAATCAAATGATCTTTACTTCTATGAAATTGTTGCAAGCAGACTTTTCCAAAGTGAAATAACCGAAAGACAGAAGACCCTTGACCAAAACATCCTCCGTCCCATCGAATTGAGAATATGGCATGGAAAAGATAGCGAAGGCGTTAGCAGACGCCATAGTTGACTAAGACAAACATGTAATCGAAACCATTAAGCTGCTGGTGCAGATTGATCGTTAGATTTGAATCTCCGAGGTCTTTCCATTGTCTCGTCTCGGTGTATTTTCCAGTTCCGTCCTGTTTGGACCCGTTATGGAATGGCTTTGACCGTAGCTCGCTGCTTTGTTTATACACGATCTCCAATGATCATTTGGAAAGGAATACGGATTGCTTAGAAAAATTGTCTACCGTGTGTTGCTTCTCCCTACTGCCCCCGTTCATGCAACTGGCGAAGCAGAAATCTACTAGACAATTATGAGCTTGTTCCCTTCGCATGCATGCATGAGGCCATTCCATTCAATGCATATACTTTCCTCCTTGTCCAATGTATGCTCAATTTAAGAGCATGTGGCCCAATGTCATCTTCATGTGGTTAGGCCACGACTTGGTTCCCTCTCCTTAGGATTTTTTATGATGCTACTTAGAAATAAAAATAATCCCCGAGGTGAATATTTGCTAACCACTATGTTAATGATGTATTAGTTAAAATGATATCTGATGCAATGACGAGATGAGTGAGAGTTGTTTTGAGTGATAATTGATGATGGGTGAGTGTATGGGGAATGAATGTTGATGGGTAATTGCAAAATGAGGGATGGAATAAGATTGGAACCAAGGCGTACAAGATGTGCCACCAGCTGAGGATTAAGATTGAGATAAACGAAGCTCACCACTAAAGCCTACATAAATTACTAGCCCAGGATACACGACTTAGGGATTGAAAAAGCTCATCACCAAGGCCTATGTGAAAACCATCGGCCAAAGGTACAGTACTTTGGTTCACCACCGAGGAAGAAGGATACAAAAACTAGGAGTAATTCACTCTCTAAAGATATTCGCTCATAAAAAGGAAAATCTCAATAATTCATATACTCCAAATTCATTGTCTTACATTTAAGAATTCGCCTTATTATATAGAGGGATGATTACATAGGAAATAGACTAAACATTAAACACAAGAAACTATCTAATTAATTAAAGACATAGGAATTAGAAAAGCACAATAATGACCTAGGAACTAGACAATGCATTAAAACATCTAGAAACTTGAACTTTGACTCTTTGAAAACTACAACACACTTAAGACTCTCTAATGACACTTGATTAGATGCAAAGTAATTCAAATAGACTCTAAATTCGTTCGTCTCCTTGGGCAGTCTAATGGACATCTTTGAAGATCACCAAACAACAAAGGAAATTGTCCAGAATAGCGTTACATTGTTAGATAGTCTATGAGTAGTCTTGGATTGACAATAACCTTATGTATCGATGTCTTGATACCCGATCGACAACTATGAAATAGGCAACTTGTCCATTGAAGCAGCAACTTTTCTACATAATCGACATCTTCCACTTGAATCAATCGATGAAGCTCAATTTTCCCGCATCAATCTCCCTAGGTTATTGAAGATTTGTCCTCGATTTTGTCATTGCTTCATTTCTAGGACGGTCTCTCCAACGAACTAGATAATACATTAGCTTCATACAAACAAATTTATTCAAACCATGCTGAAAAGTTGAAAATATGTCAAATATATTTTGACAATTGATTAGCACTTTGAGAGAGAATGCTTTGAGGCATCTAAAATGGAATTGGCGGGTAATGTCTATGGTCGCTATAATCATTCCCTCTTCATTTATAACCTCGGGATTTGCATCAACAAATTTATGTGGAGATTCATCATCCATAATATCATAGTTGCTTGATGACATGTAGATGACCAATATCTCTCCTTCTTTACTTTGTTCTATGATCTGGTCTTGCTCATTCGATTCGGACTCTCATGGTATGAATCTTGTTGAGTCTCTTGAAGTTCCAAGTCAATCTTCTCAATTTCTTCAATGGTGATAACCTTCCGTTTAGGACAATCCACTTGTAGATGCCCATATTCGTAACACTTGAAGAACTTGCTATCTTCTTCACCATCTATTTCTTTTGGGAGCTCTTTAACAATCTCCGGGGGCTTTTCGATTTCTTTCTCTTGTTTTGAAAAATTCTCGACTTGGTTAGAAGAAGTACATTCAAAGAAATATGTACCTTTAGTTGAAGACTTAGACAAAAATCTCTTGCCACCCTTTAGTCGTTTCTCTATGAGGTTGATGTCTCTCTCCATTTGTCGAAGTTTGAAGCATAGTAAACACTCTTGTGGTTACTGCGCTTGCCTCCTTAAATCTCTTACGTCTACATCTCATAGGCTTCTTTCTCATGCTATAGGAGACTCAACGTTTGGTCTACATTGATGATGGCCAGACATTTCTTTCTTTCTTTTATATTTTTATGAATGTAAATATGAGAAAAGATGCAAGATAGGTAATGGAAAAAATCACTCAAAACGAGTTCAATCGTCAACTTTGATACCAACTTGACGCGGTTGCGGGATGGGCGAGTGTTGTTTTGAGTGATTATTGAGGATGAGTGAGTATATGGGGGATGAATGTTGATGGGTAATTCCAAAATGAACCAAGGTGTACAGGACATGCCGCCAGCTGAGGATCAAGATTGAGATAAACAAAGCTCACGACCAATGCCTACAGAAATCACCAGACAATGATACAAGACTTTGGGAATGAAGAAGCTGACCACCAAGGCCTATAGGAAAACCACCAGCCAAGAATACGGTACTTTTTTGGCTCACCACCTAGGAAAAATCCACCTTCCAAGGATATAAAAACCAAGAATAATTTACTCTCAAAAGATATTCTCCTAGAGGAAAATGTCAAGTATTCATTTACTCAAAATTCATCTTCTTATATTTAAGAATTCGCCTCATTATATAGTGGGATTATTACCTAGGAAATAGACTAAACATTGAAGACATGGAAACTTCCCAACATTGATGTCATGGAAACTAAAAAACATAATAATGACCTAGAAACTAGAAAATGCATTAAAACATCTAGAGACATGAACTTTGACTCTTTGCAACCTACAATACGCTTAAGACTTGTCGTGACCTCTCTTTTTCCGTCCAAGGAAAAGAAAGAAGGTTTAGGGGTATTTGCCTAAAGAGACGAACCAACGGCCCTGGATTAGGCGCGGGCTCTTCCAAGCCCATACCTCGCACGACGTTGGATTTTGTTTTTTAGTTCTTAACAACCTATGTATTTCTAGGAATCGCCACTAGTCTATTGGAGTTGGCTAGAAACCAATCAAGACGCGGGAATGTTGTCTTGATTCCTACGTAACTAGAGATTTCTAGGAACGGCGACTTGTTTACGCCAATGTTTCTATTAGCGCCTTTGCGATACCACTAACTTTGAAGGTTATTTATCTAAATGGCCACACAATCTTGATTATTAATTATAATCTTTATGAAACACTAAGTGTCCATGCAAATGTTTTTTTTTTTATTTTATGTCCAGACCAATCTTAACATAATTTAGAAAAGAAATTTATGCTCAAATTATTGAAAAGCGGTGCAGTAAATAAACATCCAAGAAATTGAAAGGACTTGAAAGTAATGCGGAAAAGAAAAACCCGATACAAGTCGGGCAAATAATATTACATGGCCTTGTTATCACGCCCCGAGACAGGACCCCCGTGAGCGAAATGATAATTTAAATATGCATGATATTACTCTAGATGCATAAAATTACTCTAAATAATTTTAATCTACGCAAAATAGATTATTTACAAAAATGATTATAGAATATCAAAATAGCATTAAATTAGGAAAAATGACCTTATAAAATTACGAAAATTTCATAGATATCATTTCTATCATAATTTGATACCATCCATCTTTTTTTATCATTTTTTTGAAATTTTCATTTTGTTATTTTTTTATTTAAAAATGATTCCCTAAATTGATATATGTTGATTTACACTAATATAGAATTGCCCAGTACGTGAATATAACAAGAACCGAGCTCAAATCGACCGTTTCAAGATCGAAACTTGATTTGCATTTCGTCAAACACTTGACGTGCATCAAATCACCCTAAACCAGCTTCCTCGGGCCATGTTTGCGGCCTTCAATCTCAACCCATAAGCAGTCTCACATGGAACTAAAGTATCAAGATTATACTACCACATGCAAGGAGCAAGATTAGATAGAAATCATAACTTAAAACACAAAAGAACTAAGTTAAAATCGGTCTCAAATATGCAGGTTTGAGCTGATTTTGCAAATCTGGGTTTGAACCAAAGTCAAACAAACATGTTGCATGCCCATATTTAAGCCCCGACACTCATCACATACAAGATTTAAGGGAAACATTACTTGATCCAAGTGAAAGTAGGTAACATGAGCTTTCAAATGCAACAAACATCATAGAGAATGACCAATCGAACACATCAAAACGACATTTCTAAGAAGCACACATGCAAAGTTTACACTGACCAGCCATGAATTAATGTGGATAGGTTTAGTTTTTGGCCAAAGTTTTAAATGATCTCATAGTTCACACAGGGATTTAGAGACCAAACCAAGCTGATCTCAGCATCATTTGTACAACCATACAACATTCATCAAGCTTGTGAAGATAGAAAACACATGCAAAGGGGAGTAGCAAGTCAAACATGTATGGCTCTTGAAGAGGTTTCAAACACTTTGAAAAATTTTAGCCTTAGAAATCAGTTTTCCGGGCTGGTTTTCCTCTTGATTTTTCACTATTAAAACATGTTCAAAATCGAACAAAAATACGTCTTGGATGCTTACCTTGCTTCCTAGTTTCTTTTGTGAGTGGTTCTTGGACGAGGAAATCAAGAAATTATCATTGGGGGGCACGTGGAAGTTGGCTCCTTCAAACTGGAAATGAGATTTGCAAAAAAAAGAACCGTGACCAACCAGGTTCAACACTTAGAAAAATTTTCGGACTTTCTTGGCCCGCCAGGAGGGTGGTTTTCAGGGGGCTTTAGGAAACCTTCCCGATCTCCCTTTGGGATGTGCAACATATGGTTGGAAAGATCTTTGAGTGAAGTTGCACTATCTAGTTGAAGGTTTTGGCTAATTTTGGCCGCAAGTTTGTGAAAATTTCACTTTTCTCTGATAAGGTCGGTTTGGAATTTATGGGTTTTTGATTTTCTGGAGTTGCTTCTGAGGGCCTCTTTGGGGGACCACCGTGAGCTCCCTCCTCTCTCCCTTGTCTTCTACCTTTCATGCCCTGAAAGATCTTGCTTCAGTAATCTTATCCCATGAATTAAGGGATTTTTGGTCAGTCTTTTGTCCACCTACCAAGCCCGCCAACTGAGCTAGTTCACCAACTTTCTGACTTTGCCAATTTTTCAACTTTTGCAGATGCTGAGTGTGCGGATTTTGCTGCGATTTTGCCATGCTTTCAGCATCCTTGACCAATTTTTGTCCAGTTGTACTACCAATAATGATCTTCCATAACGTGCAAAGATCAAGTTAATTGGGCGGCTAAGTGGGATATGGTGGGGCCACCAATATGCCTACTTAGCATCTTCGAATTAAGACTTAACCGTGGATTGGGTTTTGGTAGCTGGTTTGAGTGCTTTAATCCATCAATTTGGCTATGATTTTTGATCAATTAGCAAACTCATGTATATTAGTTTAAGATCTTGATCATTTTTCGCAATTATCTCCATCTAATTTTGCAAGAGAGTCCCTCAAAGTTAGCCGTTTTCTTGCCCAAAAATGCCAAATTCAATGCAATTTGGTCCTTTTTGCTCGATTCGATTAATATACCCGACCCAAGTTCAATTTCAACTCAATTAGGAGCCAAGATGATAATTTAAGGGTTCGGGCAAAATTTTGCAAAATTTGCAAATTGGTCCTTCAACTTTTGGAAATTGCAGTTTGGCCCAAACTTGCTGTTTTAATTACAATCTGACCTCCTAGGCTTAGCTAGTCACATTCAGATCATCCGCTCCAACTTTTTTTCTTTCTTTTTCTTTTTTTATCTTTTTTTCATCTTTTTTTTTTATATTTTTAATTTTTTTCTTTTTTTACTTTTTTTAAGGAAAAAAGTCTTCCATTTAAAACACTATATTAAATGCCTAGATAATCTATATGCAAGAATTTAACATGAAATATTTTTGTGGAAAGACAAGTTTCCATTTTTCAGAAATGATTTTTGGCAAAAAATTTAGGTGTCAACAAGACTTACTAATGACACTTGGCTGGACGCAAAGTAATTCAAATAGATTCTAAATTCGTTCGTCTCCTTGGGTAGCCCAATAGTCTTCTTCATAGATTGCCAAACAGCAGAGGAAATTGTCTAAAACAACCTTCAATTTTTAGATAGTCTTTTAGTAGTCTCGGATCGACAAAAAACTTAAGTATCAATGTCTCGGTAGCCAATTGGCAACCATGAAATCGACAACTTTTGCATAATTGACATCTTCATCTTGAATCGATTGACAAAACCAAATGCTTCTGCATCAATGTCAAAGGCTTCAATGTTCTTGGCAAGTTTTTTTTTTTTGGTCTGATCTTGGCAAGTTGAATCTCCCATGATGTAGCAAAAATCACAATCGCCTTAATTTGCGATGAAATGCAGTGAGAAGCATGAATGTTGTAAGATAATGCAAAGCCTTAATTTGCGATGAAATGCAGTGAGAAGCATGAATGTTGTAAGATAATGCAAATTCACACACACACACACACACACACACACACACACACACACACATATATATTGCTAGGGATCAACAGATTAAATCCCTAATTTTAGGCGTCAATAGCTGGTCCCTAAGCAAAAACCATGTCTATCTAGTGTTAGTAAATCAAGCTCCGTTGAAATCCATCCATCTCTTATCTTCATCACCTTGATGTCCTAAAAGACATTTGGTTGTGGTCCGTTTATCACATGCAGAGCACTGAATCGAAGTTTAAAGTCGAGTATGTTGCCTTGCCTCGCTTCAACGCACGTCCATAAGATTATTTTTTGAAGTTGTTGCCCTTCATCTATAATCTCTAAATGCTTCATATTTTTATAAGATAAGTGCACCAAAAAGTCCTAGAAGTTATTGGAAACGTGATTGAGCTTGAAACATTCGAAAAGTGCAATCAAGTCTTAATATTTGTCAAATTATTTCAATCAAGTTGTTGTATCAGTTCTGTTCAATTTGCCTCATTTTTCGAAGGAAGAGGTGCTGATGAGGGTGCCACGTTGACCATTTTAGAAAAAAAAATTAATGGAAGATTTGATTTTAAGATTTAAAAAAATTAAAATATGAAAAAACAGGATGAAAAGAGGAAGAATAAAAAATAAGAGAAGTTGAGAAGGACGGTGGTAGTTCCAATTTAGGCGGAGGCAGCTTGGCAGCCACCACACATTGGCGAGGGGCCGGCGAGCCCCGCTAGACTTTGGTGAAGCTAGTGTGGCCCTCGCTACCACCTTTACATACTGAAGAAAAAAATAAAGTAAGAGCGCGTGAGGATAGGCACGGTGGCAGCCCTCGGCACTTGTCGATAAGCACCTTGCCACTAGCTACCCTCGCTCGTCCGACAATGATGGCCACGACCCTTACTCAGATCTACAACCAAAGGGCAACTCTCACCTAGATATGAGGTGATGGTCACAGCCCGAGACATCGAAGAAGATCGAAGAAGGTAGTGGTGCTCGACCGCAAGGCAGGGGACCTCTGATGACTAGCGGATTTGGGTGAGGAATAGAGATCTGGTTGCCATGTGAGCTTGAGAACCACCATTAGTTATGGCCGCAAAAACGAAGTAGCCAAATGCAAAAATTGATGGAGGCAAATTCGCTTCTCGAAAATCTTTTTTTTTTTTTTCGGTGTTTCTTCTTCTTCTTTTTTCAGATTTTTATCTCTCTTAAGTTTTGGAAATAGTTATTTATTAATTAATTGCAACATAGAACAGTTGGCTTTTAATATCTCTTAATATTATTTTTTTTTTCTAAAATGGATATTGTGCCAACCACATCAACCCTTCTCTCTTTGAACAAAAAAAAAAAAAAAAAAAACCATATTAGTTTTTTCCGTTAGCCATATTGGAAGGAGAGACTTAATTGCACCATTTTAAAAAGTTTTAGAATTATGTTGATTCTTTCTTAATGTAATCATTCCTCTTCATATTTTTTTTCACCATTGAATTATGTAAACAATGGATAAATAAAGAAAATGAAGAAATTATATCAGAAAAAATAAATTTAAAATTTGATAAATATATTAATAAAACTAATAAGATATTCTAAGGGGAAAAAACACAAATTAGTCATAAGGAAAAAGTCTCAATAACAAGAAGGTCAAATTACGAAGCTGACTTCTCATCATGTGTTTTTTAATGGTTTATTAACACAAAAAAATGATTGATCAATCAATTATATTTAAAAAATTGATTGTAGATTCGATGAACCCTTTCCTTTTTAAATTTCATAAATATATTCATTAATTAACCCTTCAAATATACTTAATGAGCAATTTTTTATTTTTTTTATTTTACATATTCTGTTATTGAGGCATTTTCTCTATATTGAATAGACTTTTTGTAAAGCTCCACCAATGAAGGTATTATACACAAGTAAAATTGGTAACTTACTAATTGATGTTTGCTTTCATGATAGTAAGTATGAAATCTAGTGGGGTAAAAGTTCAATACTAAGCATGTGTCAACCTATTTAGGAAGTTGCCACTGGAAACAAAATTTTACTGGTGAAATTAACAAATTACCTACGAAATTAGTGGCCTGCTTTTTTTTTTTACTTTTGGTAAAAAATAAAGCCTCTCATTCATTTGTGAATGAACTCCGAATCAATCATAATAGTTTCTGAACACAAAATATTCCATAAGAACCTCGGAAGGTTACTGGAGTTACTTACATGATATGTAATTAATCAACTTCGATTGAAATAGTAAATTATTAATGTCACCAGATGGACCTCTTGTAAAACATTAGAGCACTTGGTAAAAATCATTATTTTAGATATGTGTCGATACTGTCGACTTGGACATCCCGAGTGCGATAGATTTGGTTTAAGCAGAGAACGAGTAGTCACCTGTCTTCAACGACGGGACTTACCCCGGGTGGGGTGGGGCGCGCCGCGCGCGTGGGGTGAGAGGGGAGGGAGACTAGGATAGAATAGAAAATTCTATGGTGAACCCCAGTTTCAATTTAAAGGCCGAAGTAGCTCCACTCAAGGAGCACACAAACTTCCGCTGACATGGCTTCAGTAGTAGTTGGAATCCTCCTACTACTTGTTCCGCTTCCGCTTTCCGTGAAAGCTCAGACCCCCGACAACGTAACCTTGGGCTCCTCGTCAATAGCGAATGACAGGACCTCTTCCTGGCTGTCCCCGTCGGGCGAATTCGCCTTCGGGTACCGGGAAATGGGAAGAGGAGCTCATGTGTGGCCAATATGGTTTGAGAAGACAGAGGACAAAACCGTAGTCTGGTCGGCTAACGGGGATAATCTAGCACCCGAAGGTTCGAAAGTCCAGTTGACTGCCGACGGGCAACTGGTGGTTGTGGACCCAGAAGGGAGTGAGGTGTTGTCCACGACGGTTGTAATATATGGGCTTTAAAACAAGAAAAGAAAGAAAGAAAAAAAAAAGGGGTTGAAAAGTCAAAAAGGGAGGCTGAAGAGAATTGTGGAACCTTCGGCTAGGTTATAAAAAGAGAGAGAGAGAGGGAGAGAAAGAGAAGAATATCGGCAGAAGCAAGGGAAACGCAAAACAGGGGAGAAGAGAGAAAGAAGAGAAAGGAAAAAAGGGAAAAAGGGAAAAATTTTGGCGCGCTTGTGGTCCGGACGCCTCATCAAGCCGACTCAAGTGTGTTTTACAAGGCCGGTAAGAAATTGAAGCCTTTAATCACTTACTTGAAGCAATTGCCGCAATTAGGGCTCGAAATTCGGATTTCTTGGGTATTTGTGTGGCGAAACCCGATTTTTGAGTCGTTAAGCTGTATATTTTTTAGAAATGGTACTTTGGGATGTTGTGAAACTATGGCATCTTACGGATCGTGATTTGAGCTTGCGGTTTGTTCGGAACGGAATTTTGAAGTTGGGGGAGCAATCTGGTACTGTAGCGAACAGTGTCTTCGAGCCTGTTTTTTTTGTTGTTTTCGGTACTGTTTTGGGGCGGCTGAGTTGGGGTTGTTGTTGTACGTTAAGAGAGCTTTCTAAAGACTATAAGATGGCTTGAAACGGATTTTTGTGGAGGAAGTTATGGTGCGACAAAGTTGGCCCATGGGCCGCGCCTAGCTGAAAATGATGGGTTTCCACTAAATTGCGAGCTTTTGTGGTGCATAGGTGTCGTTTTATCGACAAATAGGCCTAGTATAGACGAGTCGTTATGCGAATATTCTTTTTACTCGGCCTTTTGATATTGTTTTTCCGTTAATTGTTAGGAATCCGAATGCGTTGGTTCGTGTGACCATCGTAGTTGATTTTTTGGCTTTTCCCAGGTGAGTGACACTATTTCTTCTTTCTATTTTAAACTCATGTTTTGAGAAACACAGTGGATTATATATTCCATGAGTTGATAAAAAGCATATTTTGTTGCATAAAATAGGATCGAGCTATTACTGCCATTTTGGTTGTTTGAATGGAGTTATATTCCGACTTCGATTTGAATGGTTGTTTGAAAAAGGATTTGTGAGATTCTTTGTGAAAGAATCTTGAAAGGTTTTCGAGAATACTTTGATATTTATATATCAAATTTTGAGTTGTGATATGACTTTCTTCCTGATGTTGGATTACTGGATATTGTGATTGGTGGTTGGTGCTCAATGTCTCTGTGGACCCTGAGGGGTGTGTGGGTATGCGCATACTAATCTAGGATATCCTTGTGGGCCGAGCTACCCGCTAATAATAGGTGGAGACCTTGCCAAGGGGGGAATCTTGGTAGTCTTGTCACGGGCGTTACGCGTGACCATGGTTAGACATCTGAGCATGAATTGGTCAATGGAGTGGACCATTGACGTGTGATTTGAGTTTAGTCGATGGAATGGACCATCGATGTGATTTGATGAGATTAATCAATGGATTTGACCATTGATATATGTTTTATGAGATTGACTAATGGATGGGACCATTGGTATCTTCGGTATTTGAGTTATGATTATATATTTGAGTTATGTTTTAAATATGCATAGTAATTTCTCGATCCGCTTAGAAGAAATGTGTTACTCACTGAGCCGTGGTAGCTCACTCCTCTCATCTACTTGTTTTTCAGGTTCTTCAGCGAGTCGCGAGTAGGCGTGAGCGTTCGTTCGGGGAGAACTTTTTGTGGAGGAACTTTTTGGGTATGGCTTGTGCATAGTAATAGGTTTATAAGTTAGTTTTTGTATAAGGTTTATGTTTTGAATTTTGTGAATTATAGATATACTCTGATATTGTAACCAACTGCCCATTTTTGTCAAATATATATATATATATATATATATATATATATATATATATATATATATGTGGATGTATATATGTTGACGTCGGGTTGAATTTTGGTTATGTTGAGGCTGCGTCCTTTGGTAAAAGGACGACCGGTGTCATGCCCATTTTTCTTGTGGATCGGGGTGTGACATTTGTTGGTATCAGAGCTTAGGTTTTGATTTGCTTGGGCAGATGTGGGACGATGTGAGATTGTGTGATAGATTTTTTTTTTAACGCGTTAGCCTTTTTTATATTAAGTCGTAGCTCCATTCTTGGATTCAGGTGGTCATGCGTGACTCGGAGACACTTGCTTCGTTTCGTAGAAATAGTAAAGGCAAGCAAGTTGTCGCCCCTGATGCTAGAGACACGCCTCAAGCTTCTCGAGGTGCGTCTTTAAGGAGGAGACGGGAGGATCGGCGTGATGGAAGTCCAGACTCACATGAAGTCAGGGAAGTTAACCAACGGTCGTTTCCCCTAACTGACTTTGAGCAAGCCATGATTCATTGGTATCGTCAAGCAAAGGAATTAAGTGGAGATGGAGCTATTGGCTCATACACCTTTGCCCAATTCAGAGAGGCGAAACCACTCACTTATGATGGGAAAGCTGATCCTCTTGCAGCTGAGCAGTGGACTAGAAAGATCGAGGGGATCTTTGAAGCAGAAGGTGTTCCTGAAGACAAGAAGGTTAACTTTGCTTCTCGATACTTAGAAGGCGAGGCAGAGCATTGGTGGGAGGGAATGAGGCCAGCTCTCGGAGATAGGGGTGGTGCTATAGCTTGGGAGGACTTTAAGCAGGCTTTCAATGCCCAATTCTTCCCAGTGTCATTTCAGACAAAAATGAAGAGTGATTTTATACACATATCTCAAGGCGACTCTATGGTTTTAGAGTATGCAGCCTGCTTTAATCAGATGAGTAGATTTTCCGAGCAATATGTGTCTAATGAGCAAGATAAGGCTGATCACTTTCAGAGGGGGCTCGGATATGAAATTGGTTCTGCACTCACACCTCTAGCATTAACATCTTATAAAGACGTGTTGGAACGAGCCATCAGAGTGGAACAAAAGATTTTGGAGCGTGACGTGCAAGGCGTACCTCAGCATAAGAAGTGGAGATTCATTGACTATCAAGATAGTGGCGCAGGTGGCAGCAGAAAGAGGAAAGCTTTTTACCAGCCAGGAAAGCCCAGAATTCAGAATAATCCAGGCCCTTGTACTACTTGTGGGAGACGACATAGCGGTCCTTGTTACCGTAAGAGAGGAGCATGTTTCACTTGTGGGAAGATGGGACATATGGCACGTGATTGTCCAGCACAGAAGAATGCCCCTGGAGATAGTAAAGTATGTTTTGTATGTGGGCAACCTGGACATCGAGCCTATACTTGTTCTATGAGGAAGACCGCCCCTCCAGTTGATAGGCCACAAGAAGGCCAGCAAAGGCAAAGGATGACTGGGAAGGTTTTTACGATGACAGGAGAGGATGCGGCGGCTTCTAATACAGTTGTTGCAGGTAATATTTCTATTGCCTCACAACCTGCTTATGCATTGTTCGATCCCGGTGCCACGCATTCCTTTACTTCCATTGACTCTGCAAAAAAACTTGATGTGTTGCCTGAGCTTCTAAAATATGAATTGTGTATTGATATTCCCACTGGTGATTTCTTGATTGCTGATCGTGTTTTCAAGAATTGTTTGTTGCGAATTGATGATGTACCATTGCTTGTGGATTTGGTGGAGTTAGATATGCGGGATTTCGATGTTATTCTAGGGATGGATTGGTTATCAAAATATCATGCCACTGTTGATTGTTATTCAAAGAAAGTTATTTTTCGACCTCCAAATCAACCAGAATTCTCTTTTTCGGGAAGTTATAAAGGCACTTTTCCAAGATTGATTTCAGCTATGCAAGCAAGAAAGCTTTTGAGAAAAAGGTTGTTGCGGTTATTTGGCTTGTGTAAAAGATACAAGTAAGGAGCCGGTAAAGCTAGAAAATGTTCATGTTGTTAGAGAATTTCCTGATGTATTTCCTGAAGACTTACCTGGCTTGCCTCCTGATAGAGAAATAGAGTTTTGCATCGATTTAATGCCTGGTACAACACCTATCTCTAAGACCCCATATCGGATGGCACCTCCTGAATTGAGTGAATTGAAGACACAACTACAAGAGCTTTTGAATAAGGGTTTTATTAGGCCTAGTGTATCGCCTTGGGGAGCTCCTGTTCTATTTGTGAAGAAGAAAGATGGTAGTATGCGACTTTGCATAGATTACCGAGAACTTAACAAAGTGACGATCAAAAATAAATATCCTTTACCTCGGATTGATGATTTATTCGATCAACTTCAAGGGGCTCAGGTATTTTCTAAGATTGACCTTCGTTCTGGGTATCATCAGTTGAAGATAAAAGTTGATGATGTTCCAAAGACCGCTTTCAGAACAAGGTATGGGCATTATGAATTCCTTGTCATGCCTTTTGGGTTAACGAATGCACCTGCGGCTTTCATGGATTTGATGAACAGGGTATTCAGGCAATTTCTTGACAGATTTATTGTGGTATTCATCGATGATATTTTGGTGTATTCGAGGAGTTTGGGAGAACATGAACAACACTTGAGAGTTGTTTTACAAACTTTGCGTGAAAAGAAGTTGTATGCTAAATTTAGTAAGTGTGCCTTCTGGCTTGATCATATAGAATTCTTGGGTCATGTAATATCAAGGGATGGTATCTCAGTTGATCCAAAGAAAGTTGAAGCAGTTGTTCAATGGAATCACCCTACCAATGTCACGGAGGTAAGAAGTTTTCTTGGGTTAGCAGGTTATTACAGGAGATTTATAGAAGGGTTTTCTAAAATTACCAGTCCACTTACTCGCCTAACTCAGAAAGGAGTTAAATTTGTGTGGTCAGATCATTGTGAGTGCAGTTTCCAAGAGTTGAAGAGGCGATTGGTGTTAGCTCCTATATTAACTTTGCCTTTAGGAACTTGTGGCTTTACAATTTATTGTGATGCATCTAAGGAAGGTCTAGGTTGTGTTCTTATGCAAGATGGTAAAGTTGTGGCATATGCCTTTAGACAGTTGAAGGCTCATGAGAAGAATTATCCTACTCACGATCTAGAGTTGGCGGAGGTTGTGTTTGCCTTAAAAATATGGCGGCACTACTTGTATGGTGAAAAGTGTGAAGTCTTTACCGATCACAAAAGTTTGAAATATATTTTTACTCAGAAAGAACTTAACATGAGGCAGAGGAGATGGCTAGAACTTCTGAAGGATTATGACTTATCCATCAATTACCATCCAGGTAAAGCTAACGTGGTAGCCGATGCATTGAGCCGCAAATCCTCTGGAAATATGGCAGCATTGCTCACTTCTCAAAAGCCTATTCTTGAGGACATGAGAAAGCTGGACCTGGAGGTTTTGGTCCATCGGCTTGGTGCTCGATTAGCTAATCTTTGAGTACAACCGGCATTGATTGACAAAATCAAGGCTAAACAAAATGAAGATCCTCAATTGGAAAAGATCAGAGAAGGTGTAGAAGCTGGGAAACAAGATGACTTTAGTATCCACGTAGATGGGTCATTGAGGTTTCGTGGTCGATTATGTGTTCCCAATGATTCAGAATTGAAAAAGGAGATATTACAAGAAGCTCATAGCACTAGATTCTCGATTCATCCAGGGAGCACTAAGATGTACAGGGATTTGAGAGGAAATTTTTGGTGGATCAATATGAAGAAAGATATTGTGAAGTTTGTCGACCAATGTCTAGTTTGCCAGCAAGTAAAAATTGAGCATCAGAAACCAGGTGGCCAGCTACACCCACTTGAAGTACCTAAATGGAAGTGGGAGCATATTACCATGGATTTCATCGTCGGCTTACCGAGGACGCCTAGTGGTAAGAATGCCATATGGGTGATTGTTGATCGATTGACTAAATCTGCACACTTTTTGTCTTATCGATTTGGTCTTTCACTTGAAGACATGGCGAAGCGATACGTCAATGAGATAGTGAGACTTCATGGAGTTCCAGTGAGTATTGTTTCCGATAGAGATCCCAGGTTTGTGTCCAACTTTTGGAAGAGTTTACAAGGGGCGTTAGGTACTCAACTCAATTTTAGTACAGCTTTTCACCCACAGACGGATGGTCAGTCAGAGAGAACTATTTAGACGTTAGAGGATATGCTACGATCTTGCGTTATTGACTTTGGTGGTTCGTGGGATGAACATTTACACTTGGCAGAGTTTTCTTATAATAACAGCTATCATTCCAGTATTAAGATGGCTCCTTTCGAAGCTTTGTATGGGCGCAAATGTAGGAGTCCTGTTTGCTGGGATGATGTTGGTGAGAAAAGATTAACTGGCCCTGAATTCATACAACAATCAAAAGAGAAAATCAGACTCATTCGAGAGCGTTTGAAAACAGCACAAAGCCGTCAGAAAAGTTATGCGGACCTTAAGAGGCGTAAAGTAGAATTTAATGTAGGAGACCATGTATTCTTGAAGGTTTCTCCTATGAAGGGCGTCATGAGATTTGGCACGCGTGGTAAATTAAGCCCAAGGTATGTGGGACCATTTTTGATATTAGAAAAGATTGGTGAAGTTGCTTATAAGCTAGCTTTACCTCCAGCATTATCCGGAGTCCATAATGTGTTTCATGTATCCTTATTACGGAAATATGTGCCAAATCCTGATCACATATTGGATTTTACACCATTGAAGTTGAGAGAAAACTTATCATACGAAGAGCAGCCCATTCGCATTATCGATAAGAAAGATCAGGTGTTACGACGACGCACTATTCCTTATGTGAAGATCCAGTGGCGAAATCACACGGAGAGAGAGGCCACTTGGGAACTCGAGGAAGAGGCAAGGCGCAAATACCCTCGCTTGTTTCATGATTGAGGTACCTGTAAATTTCGAGGACGAAATTTTTTTTAAGGAGGGGAGAATGTAATATATGGGCTTTAAAACAAGAAAAGAAAGAAAGAAAAAAAAAAGGGGTTGAAAAGTCAAAAAGGGAGGCTGAAGAGAATTGTGGAACCTTCGGCTAGGTTATAAAAAAAGAGAGAGAGAGGGAGAGAAAGAGAAGAATATCGGCATAAGCAAGGGAAACGCAAAACAGGGGAGAAGAGAGAAAGAAGAGAAAGGAAAAAAGGGAAAAAGGGAAAAATTTTGGCGCGCTTGTGGTCCGGACGCCTCATCAAGCCGACTCAAGTGTGTTTTACAAGGCCGGTAAGAAATTGAAGCCTTTAATCACTTACTTGAAGCAATTGCCGCAATTAGGGCTCGAAATTCGGATTTCTTGGGTATTTGTGTGGCGAAACCCGATTTTTGAGTCGTTAAGCTGTATATTTTTTAGAAATGGTACTTTGGGATGTTGTGAAGCTATGGCATCTTACGGATCGTGATTTGAGCTTGCGGTTTGTTCGGAACGGAATTTTGAAGTTGGGGGCGCAATCTGGTACTGTAGCGAACAGTGTCTTCGAGCCTTTTTTTTTTGTTGTTTTCGGTACTGTTTTGGGGCGGCTGAGTTGGGGTTGTTGTTGTACGTTAAGAGAGCTTTCTAAAGACTATAAGACGGCTTGAAACGGATTTTTGTGGAGGAAGTTATGGTGCGACAAAGTTGGCGCATGGGCCGCGCCTAGCTGAAAATGATGGGTTTCCACTAAATTGCGAGCTTTTGTGGTGCATAGGTGTCGTTTTATCGACAAATAGGCCTAGTATAGATGAGTCGTTATGCGAATATTCTTTTTACTCGGCCTTTTGATATTGTTTTTCCGTTAATTGTTAGGAATCCGAATGCGTTGGTTCGTGTGAGCGTCGTAGTTGATTTTTTGGCTTTTCCCAGGTGAGTGACACTATTTCTTCTTTCTCTTTTAAACTCATGTTTTGAGAAACACAGTGGATTATATATTCCATGAGTTGATAAAAAGCATATTTTGTTGCATAAAATAGGATCGAGCTATTACTGCCATTTTGGTTGTTTGAATGGAGTTATATTCCGACTTCGATTTGAATGGTTGTTTAAAAAAGGATTTGTGAGATTCTTTGTGAAAGAATCTTGAAAGGTTTTCGAGAATACTTTGATATTTATATATCAAATTTTGAGTTGTGATATGACTTTCTTCCTGATGTTGGATTACTGGATATTGTGATTGGTGGTTGGTGCTCAATGTCTCTGTGGACCCTGAGGGGTGTGTGGGTATGCGCATACTAATCTAGGATATCCTTGTGGGCCGAGCCACCCGCTAATAATAGGTGGAGACCTTGCCAAGGGGGGAATCTTGGTAGTCTTGTCACGGGCGTTACGCGTGACCATGGTTAGACATCTGAGCATGAATTGGTCAATGGAGTGGACTATTGACGTGTGATTTGAGTTTAGTCGATGGAATGGACCATCGATGTGATTTGATGAGATTAATCAATGGATTTGACCATTGATATATGTTTTATGAGATTGACTAATGGATGGGACCATTGGTATCTTCGGTATTTGAGTTATGATTATATATTTGAGTTATGTTTTAAATATGCATAGTAATTTCTCGATCCGCTTAGAAGAAATGTGTTACTCATGAAGCCGTGGTAGCTCACTCCTCTCATCTACTTGTTTTTCAGGTTCTTCAGCGAGTCGCGAGTAGGCGTGAGCGTTCATTCGGGAGAACTTTTTGTGGAGGAACTTTTTGGGTATGGCTTGTGCATAGTAATAGGTTTATAAGTTAGTTTTTGTATAAGGTTTATGTTTTGAATTTTGTGAATTATAGATATACTCTGATATTGTAACCAACTGCCCATTTTTGTCAAATATATATATATATATATATATATATATATATATATATATGTGGATGTATATATGTTGACGTCAGGTTGAATTTTGGTTATGTTGAGGCTGCGTCCTTTGGTAAAAGGACGGCCGGTGTCATGCCCATTTTTCTTGTGGATCGGGGTGTGACAACGGTCGTTGGCGCAGCATATGCAGCCATGCTCGGCACGGGGAACTTCGACCTAATGAGCCAGAATAACGTCGACTGGTGGGGGATGTTCAGCCAACTGACCGATACGATACTGCCTACGCAACAGTTAGATCTCGGGACTAAAGTTAAAGGTTGCTACTCTGAAATGAATTACTCCACTGGGAGATTTCACTTCATACTCCAACCGAGGCGGTCATCTCAGATGCTTACTGGATTAGCAACGCCGTGGGTACCGGCTACCAGTTTGATATTCAATCAAAGTGGTCAGGTCTACGTCGTCACGGCTAGGAATGGAACGGTACTCAATATCGTCAACTCAGACACCCTCCCCTGGTGGATTTTAGCAAAGAGCAATCCTTGA
This sequence comes from Eucalyptus guilfoylei, assembly GCA_016097605.1. Classification (NCBI taxonomy): domain Eukaryota; kingdom Viridiplantae; phylum Streptophyta; class Magnoliopsida; order Myrtales; family Myrtaceae; genus Eucalyptus; species Eucalyptus guilfoylei. The sequence continues at coordinate 42,812,140 of CM027862.1, read as the reverse complement.
ATATGGCGGGGTCTTCAGGCAGTATGTCCACCCCAAGACAGCAAATTCGAGTTCCGGCTAGGCAATGGGCTGGCCGACGGTCTCTTCCCCTCTCCCTTCAGATATATGCATGAGAATCACATGAGATACCGGTCCTGGAGCTTGTGGCTTCAACACTACTGTACTCTTGGAACCAACCGGATTTAGAGGCCCCGATGCCACTGTGCACCTAGATATACTATGTTAGATTCGATGAACGAGATGAGGACTTCGTATCACAGAGTTGTGATGGAAGTAGGCCTGAAAAGGACCAGTTTGCTTTGCGTGACATGCTCAATACAGACTGGCCACGGTCTGATTACGAACTTAGCGCATCACAAACTGAGGACCGGTGCTGAGAGGCTTGCTTGGCTGATTGTTTTTGTGCAGTCGCTGTTTTTCAAGATGGAAATTGCTGGAAAAAGAAGATCCCTCTTTTCAGTGGTAGGTTGGATCCAAGTGCGGGTGGAAAAGCTCTGATCAAGGTCAGGATAGGTAATTCAACTTTGACATCTCCAGGAAACGGCTAGAAGAAGAACAAGAACTCAACTCTGGTGATCATCGGACCAGTGCTGTTGGGTAATTCTGTGTTTTTGAACTTGCTTTTACTCCTCATTAGCTATTTAACTTATAAAAGCTTCCGATCTAGAGATTCTAAATTTTCACGAGCAGTATAGATCAACCAAGCCACAGGCATGCCAATTTTCACCTATCAGGAGCTTCAAGAAGCAACAGATGGATTCAAAGAACTGGGTAGGGGTGCTTTTGGAACAATGTACAAAGGTGTTCTTGGATCCGAGGATACAAACTTTGTGGCAGTAAAATTGTTGGCGACAAGGACTGGAGAAAGCGAAAAGGAGTTTGAAAGAGAAGTGAGTGCAATTGGCCAAACTAACCACGAGAACTTAGTGCATTTACTTGGATTCTGCAATGAGGGTCAACACCGATTACTAGTGTATGAATTCATGAGCAACGGTAGTATGGAAGATTTTCTTTTCGGCTCTTCAAGGCCTAGCTGGTGCAAAAGAATAGAAATTGCCTGTGGTGTTGCGAGGGGCCTCTCTTGCTTGCATGAGGATTGCACCAAGCATATAATCCACTGCAACATCAAGTCCCAAATATTCTTATTGATGGCTCTCTCACTGCAAAAATATCAAACTTCAGATTAACTAAGTTCTTGATGGCAAACCAAACATGGACCACCACTGGCGTCAGAGGAACCGGTGGTTATTTAGCGCCAGAATGGTTCAGGAATATGCCTATTTCTGCCAAAGTAGATGTTTACAGCTTTGGCATTTTGTTGCTTCAGCTCATCTGCTCAGAAAGAACCATAAGCCGGAAGCCAAAAGTGAAGCTCAAAGTGTATTGGTCACGACTGCCACCATGACAGGAGTCCACTTGTGCTAGTGGAGAGTGACGAGGAGGCGTCAAGCGACATAAAGATGGTGAGAAGATTTGTCATGACGGCACTGCGGTGCATCCAGGAAGACCCGGCTTTGAGGCCAACCATGAAGAAAATCACTCAGATGCTGGAAGGAGCTGTTGAAGTCTCAGTCCCCCTAGATCCAAGCTCTTTTATTAGTTCAATATGATTTTGATTATTTAGACAACTAGCGTCTGTAATAATGAAACGTATCTGTATGGTCTGTAAGTGCACCTACGCCAGAATAAACATTGTCATAATATGTTCACATAAATCCAGCTTCAATAAGCTAAATCTTCCTAAAGTTTGAAATTCACTAGCATGTTGGCAATTGTTGGCAAAATTGTTTTAAATCTCTTAGGAATTCTTCATGGATCATATTCCATTGAGTCGCAGGTAAAACTAATGTGACCCCATCAATGCAATTTCATCGACCATTTTGCTTCATCAAAATTGCATTCGATGCAGTAAAAGAGTATCTTAACCTCATCGAAGCAAAACAGATCTAATCTGCTAAATTTGAATGGTGAGAAACCATATGAAACTTGCTGATCCTCAAGTCGAGGATCAGTACCCTGAACTCCTAATTTCAAAAGGTCTGCTGCTTTTCTATTCACTCAGATGGGACTTTCACTTCCTTTTGGCAACCAACTTCATATAGACCAAAGAAATTAGAGTCCGCAAATCACGTGGTTGGAAGCATAATCAAACTGTTAAAAAAGTGATCCATTTTTAGAAAATTCTAGACTACACTAGACTACACAAGACATAAAAAGTTGGCGGAAACAAACCGGCAAAAAGCAAGCCTAGAAGACTCTCAAACGCTGAAGAATTTTCTGGTAAGTGGGCAGCAGAACACGTGGACAGCAAAAAGGCCAAACAAAAGTCAACAAGAGCTGCTGAGATTAGAAAAATGAAGAAAAATGAAGAAGTCCCCAGAAGATCCGTAGAAGTCCCACAAGCAGCAAGTTTGTAATATTATATTACTTTTTGTACTAAATCTCGATGAACGAAAGGCGGTGCTCACGCCTATAAATAGGGGTGTGGTGTCTGTTTTAGGTAGCATAAAAACTAGACACACTCCTTCCCTTGTAATATCAACTTCCATAATAAAAGTTTCTTTTTTACCTATACTCCCTTGCCATTGTAGTCCACTTTTATTCACACTACACACTTGCACAAACACTCACGCTTCCGCAAAAACATCCAACAGTGATATCAGAGCCAGGTTTTTGGTTGGTATTGGGCGTTTGTCCTACCTACCCATTCCTAAAACTACCCTTTCCAAATGCCCACTAACTAAACCATGGCCAACTCTATCTCATCCTCATTTCCCATTCCCATTTTTGATGGGAACAATTATGACTTTTGGAGTATAAAAATGACTACATTTTTTATGGCCCAAGACTTATGGGACATCGTGGAAAAAGGTTGCGAGGCTTCGCCAGAAGGTGCAAGTGTTTCTAAGGATCAACTACAGAAGGACGCAAGGGCGCTATATTTTATCCAGCAAGCACTCTCGGAAACCGTATTTCCGAGAATAATTGGAGCAAGGACTGCAAAAGGGGCTTGGGATATACTTCGAGAAGAATTTCAAGGATCGGAAAAGGTACGCACTATTCGTCTTCAAACACTGAGAAGAGATTTTGAGAATTCTAAAATGAAAAATTATGAGACCGTACAAGAATATTGTGGAAAATTAAAGAAACTAGTTAATCAAATGAGAGCCTATGGAGATGGGATAACTGATCAAAGGGTTGTTGAGAAAATATTGGTGTCACTTACCAAAAAATACAACTCCATAGTTACAACTATAGAAGGAACTAAAGACTTGACGACCCTATCAATAAGTGAATTAATTGGCTCTCTAGAAGCACATGAGAAAAGACTAATGGCACAAGATGAAGATTCAGTTGAAAGTGCCTTTCGGTCTAAAGTAAATATACGGTCTCATCAAACTAAAAATGGTGGAAGGAGCTCATGGAAAAACAAAAGAGGAGGAGAAATTATAAAAAAGGAAAATTATCCACCTTGTGGTATTTGCAATAAAACAAATCATTTGGAGAAGGATTGTTGGTTTAAAAATAAAAAACAACGCCGCTTTTGTAAAAGATATGGCCACCCAGAAAAAGATTGTCGCTCGAAAACAAATAATCGAGCAAACTATATAGAAAAAAAGAAAGTGAACAGAATACATTCTACGCAGGCCAAGCGGCAAATGACAATAAAAGTGAAACATGGTACATTGATAGTGGGTGTAGTAATCACATGACGAGGGACGAATCCATATTCACTGATATTGATAAGTCGGTGAAATCCCAAGTAAAGTTGGGCAATGGTGCATTAGTAGATGTCAAAGGAAAAGGCACCATCGCCATGGAAACGAATAAATGCCCAAAATATATACATAATGTATATCTAGTCCCTCATAGTGCACAAAATCTCTTAAGTGTGGGCCAAATGATACAAAGTGGGTATTCTCTATATTTTAATAGAGATACCTGCATTATCTATGATAAATATAAAAATATAATTGCCTCTGTTAAGATGAAAAATAACAATTTTCCTATTCAATGGAAATATGTCAAAGATATAGCCATGAAAGCTCAACTTGATGATTCATGGCTATGGCATCGAAGATTTGGCCACTTCAATTTTGTTGGGCTAAAAACTCTCCATTAGAAAAATATGATGAGAGATTTTCCAGTCATCACAGAAATTTCAGATGTTTGTGAAGGCTGTCTTCTTGGAAAACAACAGAGACAGTCCTTTCCATCTGGAGGTGCATGGAAAGCTAAGAAGCCATTAGAACTTGTCCACACGGATGTGTGCGGTCCGATGAGGACACCTACACCTAGTCAAAATAAATATTTTATCCTATTCATTGATGATTACACAAGAATGACGTGGGTATACTTTCTTCGAGAAAGATCTGAGATTTTTTCTATCTTCAGAAAATTCAAGAACCACGTCGAGAATCAAAGTGGCCAAAGAATCAAAGTCCTAAGGAGTGACAGAGGCACAGAATACAATTCAAAGGAGTTTAATAAATTTTGTGAAGATGAAGGAGTCCATCATCAACTAACTATTGGCTACGCCCCAGAACAAAATGGAGTAGCTGAAAGAAAAAATAGAACCGTCATGGAGATGGCAAGGTCTATGCTAAAGGAGAAAGGCCTTCCCAACACTTTTTGGGCAGAAGCAGTTTATACTGCAGTATACCTGTTAAACAGGTGTCCAACTAAAGCTGTTCAAAATAAAACACCAGTCGAAGCATGGAGTGGACGGAAGCCTTCAGCAAAGCATCTCAAAGTGTTTGGATGCATTTGCTACGTCCACATCCCTGCTCAGAAAAGGAGTAAGCTAGATGAAAAGACAGAAAAGGGAATATTCCTTGGCTACAGTGACCAATCAAAAGGCTATCGGATTTACAACCTAAGAACTAAGAAGCTTATGATTAGTCGAGACGTCGAGTTCGACGAGAATGCTGCCTGGAATTGGGAGGACGAGAAGATCAAGAAGAAGTATATCACCTTGCCAGACATACCACCTACTCAAGAGGAGTCAACGTCACAAGAAGAAGGAGAAGTACCGGATTCCACCACTCATGACATAACTCCACCAAGCTCTCCAAGAGTAACGCAAGAAGAATCTACTCCAGAGTCTCCAGTACTAAGGGTAAAAGCCCTTAGAAGAATTTATGACACATGCAACTTCTCTATTTTGGAACCAGAGAACTACGAACAAGCATCCAAAGATGAAGTCTGGATAAAAGCCATGGAGGAAGAGATCAAGATGATCGAGAAAAAATGAAACTTGGGAGCTTGTCGATCGACCCGAAGACAAAGAGATCATTGGTGTCAAGTGGGTCTACAAGACGAAGCTCAATGCGGATGGATCAATCCAGAAGCATAAAGCAAGGCTTGTTGCGAAAGGATACTTGCAACAACCAGGTATTGACTATACTGAAACTTTCGCTCCTGTTGCTCGCCTTGATACTATTCGGGCACTTATAGCTCTAGCAGCACAAAAAGAATGGAAGATCCATGAACTAGATGTAAAATCAGCATTCCTAAATGGATATCTTCAAGAAGAAATATACATAGAACAACCACAAGGCTTTACTGTAATAGGCCAAGAAGAAAAAGTTCTCAAACTCAAGAAAGCCCTATATGGGTTAAAACAAGCACCACGTGCGTGGTATAGTAGAATTGATGAATACTTTATCAAGCAAGGATTCAGGAGGAGTATGAGTGAGCCGACACTCTACATCAAGACCCAAGGTAAGTCCGACACTCTCATTGTCTCTCTATATGTAGATGATCTCATATATACAAGAAACAATGAGACAATGATCCGAGAATTTAAAGAAGAAATGATGAAGACATTTGAAATGACGGACTTGGGCTTGATGAACTATTTCCTCGGTATTGAAGTCAATCAAGGTGAAGGAATTTTCATCTCGCAAAAGAAATATGCAGAAGCTCCTTGAAAAATTCAAAATGAGTAATTGCAAAATAGTGGCAACACCACTTGTGATGAATGAAAACTATTGAAAAAAGATGGAGCTGAAAAAGTAGACGCTTCACTGTATAGAAGCCTAATTGGGAGTCTACTATATCTTACTGCTACACGGCCAGATATTATGTACGCGACAAGTTTACTATCACGGTTTATGCAGAGTCCAAGCCAAATTCATTTTGGAGCAGCCAAGAGAATTCTAAGATACTTACGAGGAACCACTGATTATGGTATTTATTACCGACCTAGTGCAACAACTAAGTTGATCGGTTATACTTATAGCGATTGGGCAGGATCATCTGATGACAGGAGGAGCACCACTGGTTATGCATTCACATTAGGTTCTGGAATATTTTCATGGATATCTAAAAAACAAGACTCAGTGGCACAATCCACTGCAGAAGTAGAATATGTTGCGGCTGCTACAACTACTAGTCATGCAATATGGCTTCGAAGAATTTTAGAAGACATTGGAGAACCACAAATGGAATCAACGCCAATATTTTGCGACAACAAGTCTGCGATTGCAATATAAAAAAATCCAATCTTTCATGAAAGAACAAAACATATTGATATAAAATATCACTTCATTCGTGAAGTGCAAAGCAAAGGAGAGATCGAGCTAAAGTATTGTAAGACTGAAGATCAAATTGTGGACATATTCACTAAAGCACTACCAACAGCAAAATTCGAGATATTGAGAAGTATACTTGGAGTATCACAAAAATGGATCAAGGAGGAGTGTTAAAAAAGTGATCCATTTTTAGAAAATTCTAGACTACACTAGACTACACAAGACATAAAAAGTTGGCGGAAACAAACCGGCAAAAAGCAAGCCTAGAAGACTCTCAAACGCTGAAGAATTTTCTGGTACGTGGGCAGCAGAACACGTGGACAGCAAAAAGGCCAAAGAAAAGTCAACAAAAGCTGCTGAGATTAGAAAAATGAAGAAAAATGAAGAAGTCCCCAGAAGATCCGTAGAAGTCGCACAAGCAGCAAGTTTGTAATATTATATTACTTTTTGTACTAAATCTCGGTGAACAAAAGGCGGTGCTCACGCCTATAAATAGGGGTGTGGTGTCTGTTTTAGGTAGCATAAAAACTAGACACACTCCTTCCCTTGTAATATCAACTTCCATAATAAAAGTTTCTTTTTTACCTATACTCCCTTGCCATTGTAGTCCACTTTTATTCACACTACACACTTGCACAAACACTCACGCTTCCGCAAAAACATCCAACACAAACGAACTTTCTTCTCGATTGATCTGTTGAGAAATTGCGCGAAGTGACAAAAGAAAGACAATACTCTAGGCATACATATACCTTTCCAAATGATCATTGGAGATCTTGTATAAGCCACTCCGCAAGCTACTGTTAATACCATTGGACAATGGGTCCAAACTGGAGGAAACCGAAAAATATACCAAGACAATGGAGAGACCCAGAAGATCCAAATCTAGCATCGATTTGCATCAGAAAATTGAAAGGTTCGATTTCATAGTTGTTTTTGTCAGCCATGGGGTCTGCCGGCTCGTTTGCTATCGTTCTAATGTCATTTTTATTCAACAAAACGTACGATATTTGGGTCAAGGTCTTCGTCTTTTGTTTGTTTCACTTTGGAATGGTCTGCTTGCGCCAATTTTATAGAAGTAGATGAATGCCCTTAATGCACCAGGTGAAGCAAAATTTTTTTTATTCGGATATGATAAAAAGTTTAAGAGGATGGGAGATTACTCCGTGTTAAGGCTAGGGCATAACACGGGTTTATAAAGTTTTATAATGGATTTACAGATCGCCTAGCAAAGGGGACTGTCGGTAGCGGGATTTCAACCCCAGCATGCTGCGCAAAGAGTTCAAATCTTACTAGCGGCGAAGGAGAGATTTATTGCACATAAACACCGTAAAAATACGAGGTGTCTCTTGTTACTTTAAAAAATCTCCAAGGTGGAAAAACGAGGTGAGGAAAATGATGTTGAAGGCTTCAATTTTCTCGCCAATTTGAACTCCCATGATGTAGCAAATACCACAATCCCCTTAATTGCGATGAAATGTAGGGAGAAGCATGACGGTTAGTTGCTAAGGGTTAACAAATTAAATCCCTAATTTTATGAAAATGTTTCGAAATATATAATAGGCAAAAAATTAAGTGTCAATAGTGAGGGTCCAAGCAAGAGCCATGTTTATCCAGCCCAATTTGTGAGTAAACCAAGCTCCTTTCAAGTTCATCCATCTCTAATCTTCATCACCGGACGTCCTAAGAGGTATCCGGACTTTGTCTGTTTACCGAGCATAGAATCAAAGTTTAAAGTTGAGCATGTTAGCTTTCCACGCTTCGATGGTGATGGTTTTATATGATTGGCTTAAGGCCCGTCCGCCCATGTTGGGCCTGAAAGCCCGGCCCACAGGATTAGGGCCCATGGATGGAGGGATACAATGAAGGGGTACGTTTCTATTTTTGAGGGAACGTATATAAGGGAGGAAAGAGAGAGACGAAAACACCTTTTGGCATTTTTCAACGTACGTTCGTCTCTCCTCTCTCCCTCCAAAAGAAAACCAAAAGCTTAAGGCGACGCGGTCTTCCCTTCAAGGCTAATCAACGTCATCGGATTGAACAGGATCGTTTTTCTCTTCCTCTTATCGGCGTTGGTGTTTAATCTGTGGCTAACAAGGTACGCTCGAATCCGTGGTGTGCTTTAGGATCGGTGATACGTGTTTTTCCCGGGCTTGTCTTCCGCATTCGTTTTAGGGGTTCAATTTAGTGTCGAATCCGGTTTTTGGGAATCCGATAATCCCAACATTGGTATCAGAGCCCTAGTTCATGTTTTCCCGACCGGCGACCCGACCCGACCCTACCCGCGCGAAAGCCTGGCACGCGCCGGCTGACGTCTGCGTGACGTCAGCCCACGCACGCACGCGGCACGTGTCGGTTAGTTCGTTCGACCCGGTCCGACCGGTCCGACCGCCCCGACCGGTCCAACCGGCCCGACCCGTTGACCTGTTGATCGTTGACCCATTGACCGTTGATGCCGTTGACCGTTGACTTTGACCGTTGACAAAAAAAAAAAAGGAGAAAAGGGAGGAGCAAAAGAATGTGTTTCTTTGGCCAAGTAATTCTATGTGAATTATATGTAATCCCTGATTTATTCTGCATTTGTTGCAGGAACAATGCCTCCCCTTAGGTTGGGCACACCTATTCGCCCAATTACCGATGATCAAAAGGAAAGGCTTTCTAGCTTGATAGCTGAGCTGAATGATTATCGATGGGAGAGTGGCGACTTAATTGATCACGTTCTTGAAGTCAACGGGAAAATTCAAAAGGTCATATGGAATGGTCGACCCATGCCACAGTCTGAGATGGTGCGATTTTTCATGAACACTCTTCCACCTGAATGGCAAGGAGTGTTGAATCGCATATGGGATGTCAACAAAGCCGCTTCATATAGGAAAATTGTGATGAATTTTATAGATGATTATTACTAGATTGTTACAAGGGAAAAAATCAAGAAATTGAACAAAAGATGATCTTTCCCAGTTCGTGTATTGACTTGGTGTTAGATGTGTTGGCTGGTCTTTGTTTAAGTGTGCTTAGTGGACATCTTATGTAATGTTTTCTACCTAGTTGTTGTTGGTGAAGTAGCTGATATGTTGGTTGTATTATGTGAAAGCATAATTATTCTATTGTATGTCAAATATTATTTGCTTTCTGTTATTGTTGATTGCTGTGGGTAGTTCATAGAAGTTTTTGTAGCTTCATAGAATTTATTTTGCATAAGACAATTATATTAATGATAGTTTTAAGTTAGGATTTTTGGAGGATGATTGGAAACATAGTGACCTTTTGATTCTGAAACCTTATTTGAAATTGTTCATTAATATGATGGGTCTGTGCAAAATGGATGCATAAATGATAGGCATTAATAATTCCTGCATATATGTCTGATGTGTTCAGATCAATGGCCTCAGCCACAAAGAGCATAGTTGCCGAGCTGAACAAAGGTGAAAAGCTCAATGGTGACAATTATGAAATATGGCACATGAAAATCCAATATGTGCTGGAAGAGCAAGAGGCACTAGAAGCTCTTAACCTAACCATGGTAGAACCTGAAGAAGGAAACACTGCACAGCACAAGAGAGATAAGGAAGCTTTTGCTGCATGGAAAAGAAAGAACTCTCTTGCTCGCATCACGTTGCTGAGCAGCATGGAAAATGACGTCATGCGAGAGTTTCGGCGTTTTGACAATGCCAAAGAAATGTGGGAGGCATTAGCAGCAAGATTTGGTCATACTTCGGTGACCAGACTGAGGCAGCTCACTATTAGGTTTGACTCATATAAGAAGCCTCATGGTCAGACCATGAAGCAACATCTTAGAAAGAAGTCAAACATGATAAATGAGCTGAAAGATGCTGGCCATGTCCTGATAGATGAGCAACAAGTGCAAGCAGTGATTCGTTCCTTGCCTCAGAGTTGGGAGCATATGAAGGTGCACCTGACTCATAATGAAAATATCAAAACCTTTGAGGATGCAGTGCGTCATCTTGAGCTGGAAGAGGACCGCCTCTTGGCGGCTAAGCCAGAAGCTGAACTATATCATGCTGGTTCTAGCTCACATGGAGCTTCGAGCTCCAAGCGCAAACGTCCTAACTGGCTTGATAAAGGGAAAGGCAAGGAAACAGGTCCTTCAGGAAAGAAACCCAAGCTTAACCAACATGAAAGAGGAAAGCGTCCTCGAATGAAGAAGCTTGCAAGGGTAAAGTGTTACAACTGTGACAAGAAGGGTCACTATGCTCGCGACTGTCGTGAGCCAAAGAAGGTAAACACCCCTTGTACTTTTCAGAACTTTACTTTTGTGTCGAGTTCTGTGTTCTTAACTGAGTCTAATCCTTTGTGGACTGTGGATTCGGGAGCGACAGACCATGTAGTGAAGGATAGAGGGTCCTTCGTGGAATTCCGACGAGTACCAACTAGAACTAAGTGGATCTATGTGGGAAACAACTCCAGAGCTGAAGTGAAAGGAATTGGCACCTGCCAACTGAACATGCGTGGTGGACGCACTTTATTCCTACATGATGTATTCTATGCTCCGGAGATTCGTCGGAATTTAGTGTCTGTTTTGGTGTTGGTTAAACTAGGTTTTAATATGAACTTCTATAATAGAGGTGTGGATTTGTTTTTGGATACAAATTACTATGGTTGTGGTTATTTTCTGGATGGTTTCATTGTATTAGATATTGACTATGTTAATGCAAATGTTTGTTATTCCCTTCTTACATCTCCTAATTCGTATGATAATGATGTAAATGTGTGGCATGCTAGACTTGGTCATATTGGCCAACAACGTATGAATAGACTAGCCAAAGAGGGCTTGTTGGGCAACATTGAAAAAGTCGATTTGCCCATATGTAAGCATTGCCTAGAAGGGAAAACGACAAGGAAACCATTTGGAAAAGGTAAAAGAGCTGAATTTCCTCTGCATTTAATCCATTCTAATGTCTGTGGTCCAATGAATGTGAGAGGAAGGCATGGGGTTGTTTATTTCATCACTTTTATAGATGATTATACTCGATTCGGATATGTCTATTTGATTTCTCATAAATCTGAAGCATTAAGTTGTTTCAAAAGGTTTATGAATTTGGTAGAAAATCAATTAGACAAGAAAATAAAAGTATTAAGATCCGATCGAGGTCGAGAATATTTATCTGATGAGTTCAGAAAATTATGTGATGAAAAAGGAATAGAAAGACAGTTGTCTATTCCATATACTCCTCAACAAAATGGTGTTGCGGAAAGAAGAAACAGAATTCTACTAGAAATGGTTAGGTCCATGATGACGCATGCTAACTTACCTATCACTTTTTGGAGTGATGCGTTGTTAACTGCTGCCTATATACTTAACCGAGTGCCTTCCAAATCAGTTACTTCTACTCCATATGAGTTATGGACAGGTAGAAAACTGGACTTAAGTTTTCTTAAGCCGTGGGGTTGTGCTACCTATACTCATGAGTCCTCTCACAAGTTTGGGAAATTGGGTCCCAGAGGAAAGAAGAGTATTTTCATAAGATACTCCGAACACTCGAAATGGTATGTGTTCATAGGTGAGCAGGAAAGTGGGAGTATAACTGAATTTGAATCACGGGATGTCACATTCTTAGAGAATGAATTTCCTAAGAAGGGCGAAATAGGTGAAGATTACTCCCTATTTGAAACCTTGGATCAAGATAATGATATTAGTGGAGTTTGTCCAAGTGGGAGTAACATGAGAAGTGATGAATTAAATTCAACTCATTCTCAATTACAACCACATGATGAGATGACATCATCATTATCTAATCCTAGTGGGAGCATAATGGGGAATGATGTGCACAGTGTACAATTTCCCATACGGCGAACAAGTCGCCAAAGTATTCCCCGTCGACGTTTTGACATTGAAGGGGAAACTTTTATGATTGCCCCACAAGATAAGGATGAGCCAAGAAATATACATGAGGCTCTAAGTTGCCCTAGTAAGGAAAAATGGATGCATGCAATGGAAGAGGAAATGGAGTCAATGAAGTCGAACCGAGTTTGGGAATTGGTTGATCTTCCGAAGGGACGCAAAGCCATTGGGAACAAGTGGGTTCTCAAAATAAAGCGTAAAGCTGATGGCACGATAGAAAGGCATAAGGCTCGCCTTGTGGCGAAGGGGTATAATCAACGGGAAGGAATTGATTATGAAGAAATATTTTCTCCGTAGTGAGATTTACCTCGATTCGCATTATTCGGCAATAGTGGCTAGTATGGATCTTGAGTTACATCAAATGGATGTAAAGACTGCTTTCCTCAATGGAGAATTAGAGGAAGAAATATATATGGAACAACCTGCTGGTTTCATTATGAAAGGCCAAGAAGAAAAGGTATGTCGACTTTTGAGATCGATATATGGCCTTAAGCAGTCGTCGAGACAATGGTATATACGTTTTCATTATGCCATAATGGCATATGATTTTACGATGATTGATGAGGATCACTGTGTATATATCAAAAGATCCAAAGATCAATTTGTGATCATATCATTATATGTTGATGATATACTAATTGCCGGAAGCAATATGGAGTTTGTTAATACTATCAAGAGTTGGTTGTCTTCCAACTTTGAGATGAAGGATATGGGTGAGGCTGCATACATTCTTGGAGTTAAGATTTCAAGAGATCGTTCGAAGAGATCGTTGTCTCTTTCGCAAGAAACATATATAAATAAGGTTCTTGAACGATTTCGTATGCAAGATTGTAAACCCATAGATACTCCTATTGCAAAAGGTGAAGGGTTGAGCCATAGACTATGTCCAAGAACTCCACAAGAGAATGAACAAATGAAACATGTTCCTTATGCTAGTGCTGTTGGGAGCTTAATGTACGCTATGATGTGTACAAGACCTGACATATGTTTTGCAGTTAGAATGGTGAGTAGATACCAATCCAATCCAGGTCAAGCACATTGGAAAGCCGTTAAGAGAATACTGAGGTATCTGAAGGGAACTGCTGATTACAAGCTGAATTATCAAGGAAAGGATTTGCGACTTGAAGGCTATTCAGATGTTGATTGGGGAGGAGATTTAGATGAAAGGAAATCTACCTCTGGATTTGCTTTCTTACTGAACAATGGCGCCATATCATGGAGCAGTAAGAAGCAAACGTGTATAGCCTTGTCCACGATGGAAGCTGAGTTCGTGGCATTATCAGCAGCGGTACAAGAAGGAGTTTGGCTTAAGAGATTTTTGGATCATTTAGGTGTTATAGAGAAAGCTGCAAATCCATTATTGGTTAACTATGATAGCCAAGCAGCTATAGCGTACACCAAAGATCCAAAATATCATGGCAAGACCAAACATATAGATACAAAGTATAACTTTGTCAAAGATATGGTTGCACGAAAGGATGTGAACTTACAGTACATATCTACGCATAGAATGGTAGCAGATCCTATGACAAAGCCAATACCCAGAGATGTGTTTTGTGGTCATATAAAATCTCTAGGATTGCGTAGAGTCGATGTCTTGAATATTGTAATTTCCCTGAGTTGTTCACATTTATGAACTTGTGTGTTTTTTCATTATTAATGCCTATGAATCTTTGTTTGATCTTTATGCATCTTAATGCTCAGTGCATTACTTTAAGTTGAGAAAGTATGTCGGACAGATAAAAGATTAGCCCACTCACACGGGTAATCGCCTCTATTTACGTGTGATAAATAGAGATGAGACTGTTTTAAGCTTATTATCTAGGTGATAATCGAGAGCTCAAGCTTAAAATACGTATGTCGCCTTAACTAAGTGTTAAGATGAGGACATAATACTTACTATGTCCGAAAGTAAAATAACCCACATATTTTACTTTATCTGTCTATGATGCCAGATGTGAGTTCTGATGAATTTTGTGAATGAGTAGATACGTGAACTCAAGTTAGACATTGGGTATGTCTGAACTATCATCTATACGGTATTGAAAGTGTAGACATACGCTCCATGGGAGAGGAGTTAATACCGTAATACATATTTCATACTACGTATGCATGAGACGACCAATAAGAGTGGCAAAAGTTTGATCTCAACTTTTATGCCGTGTAAGACTCTTGAGGAAAAGAGTTCCTCAATTTTAGTGCCCTCATGACTTTTACTTATTCTCAAGATTTCTATTTAGTGTTTGCTATCTTAGGATGTTGCCAATGGTCATGAATTGATTCGATCTAATGGGACATTTCTAGAAAAGCAAGCTGAACTGAAATTGAGAGTTTGAAGGAAAGAGGAAGATCGATTTTGGAGAATCACATTGTAGTTTTGTATTCACTGGTCGACCAATTATGACTGTCTTTGGGATAATTATAATTGTGAATACAATATATATATCATTGTTTAAAAGAAATCAAGAGAGATATAAATGTGATCGATGGATCTAGGGTACTGCATACAAAATCTACTCAAAGTGTGATGCCCATTATGAGCTGCTATATATTCCTAACAGATGTATAGCAACGAGCTCTCAAAGTATGCTGGTCGCACGGATTATTCACCGGTATGAATGTTGAAGAGAGGTAAAGAGAATCCTGTTCGGCCCACCATGTGCGAGTGGGAGATGATGGTTTTATATGATGGGCTTAAGGCCCGTCCGCCCATGTTGGGCCTGAAAGCCCGGCCCACAGGATTAGGGCCCATGGATGGAGGGATACAATGAAGGGGTACGTTTCTATTTTTGAGGGAACGTATATAAGGGAGGAAAGAGAGACGAAAACACCTTTTGGCATTTTTCAACGTACGTTCGTCTCTCCTCTCTCCCTCCAAAAGAAAACCAAAAGCTTAAGGCGATGCGGTCTTTCCTTCAAGGCTAATCGATGTCATCGGATTGAACATGATCGTTTTTCTCTTCCTCTTATCGGCGTCGGTGTTTAATTTGTGGCTAACAAGGTACGCTCGAATCCGTGGTGTGCTTTAGGATCGGTGATACGTGTTTTTCCCGGGCTTGTCTTCCGCATTCGTTTTAGGGGTTCGATTTAGTGTCGAATCCGGTTTTTGGGAATCCGATAATCCCAACAGATGGATATCCACAATATTTTTATTAAGTTATTGACTTGATACTCCATTGATCCTCTATAAGTTCTAAATGCTCTATATTTTTATGGTATTAGTGTATTACATGTCTTAAAACTTATTATAAAAGTACAATCGAATCCTTAAACCTTGAAAAAAACATAATTAAATTTTAAAACTTTTCAAAGCGGTTCACTCAAGTTTCTACATTAATTCTGTCCCATTTGGCTATTAGAAAAAGTTGATGCGACTTTTTTTACCATTTTTTTAAAGAATTAAGTGTTGATGAGATTGCCATGTTAGGTATTACAAAAATAAACGAAATAAAAAAGAAAAAGAATTGATTTCAAGATTTTAGAAAAATAAAAAATTGAAATAAAAAATTGGAAAAAAAGAAGAAGAATCAAACGTAGGAGAAGCTGAGAAGGCTAGTATAGATACAGTAAAGGTGGTGGCGGCTCAACGGCCACCCATGCATCAGCGAGGGGCCAACGTCCCACACCAGACTTACGTAAGCTAGTGCGACCCTTGCTACCACCTTCGCATTTTGAAAATAAAAATAAAAATAAAGTAAGCGTGTGGCAGACAAGTGAGCCACCCTCGTCACTCGTCAACAGGGACCTTCCCACTAGCTACTCTCTCTCCTCCGACAATTACGGCCACAACCCTTGCTCAGATCTTCGACAAATGATGACCCCGGCACAGATTTGAGACAATGATGATAGCCCACATAGTCAAAGAAGAAGATCGAAGGAGAAAGCGGTGTTTGGCCGCGAGGTGGTGAACCTCTAGTGAATGGCGGATTTGAGCAAGAATAGAGATCTCTTTAACAGAGTTAAAAACCAGCACCGGCGATGGCTGTGAAACGAAGTAGCTGAACGCAAAAATTGATGGAGTCAATTCTGGAGCATGATTTTCTCTTTAAGTTTTCTTCTTCTTTTTCCCTAATTTTATTTTTCTAAAGTTTCAAAAACAATTGATTATAGTTTAATTGCAACATCCAACATTTAGCTTTAAATATCTTTAAATATTTTTTTTCTAAATTGGCTAGCGTGACATCCTTATCAACGCATTTTCTTTTGAACAACAATGAAAAAACTATATTAACTTTTTTTGATGGTCAAATTTAACAGAGTTAAAAGAGCAATTTAATATACGCAAATTTGATGTCCATCTATCATTAATGTAGTCATTCCTCTCCAAGCTGCACAAGACTCAATTGCAGTCTAAGCAGCAAGCATTATATCACCCCAATGACACAGTTCACAATCGTGTGGAGTACGCCGCTCATGTCGAGAACATTCCTCGCGTTGCTTACCTCCGCCGGCAAAGCACAATCCAGCGGTGTGCTTCAAAGCACAAGGAAGAAGAAGGAGAAGGAGGAGGTAATTGTTTGCACGGGGAGAACCTCCATCGCACGAAACAAAGCAGCAGATTTCTCGTGGATAGACGTAGCCATCTCCTGCATTTCTATAATTCCCTGCGGAAGACGACAATGGAGCGAGAGCAACGGACGGTGTGGTGAGCGTGTGCTGACGTGTCAGTTGTCGGGGTGGTGTTAGGTGTGCTGTGTACGTTTCGCGGGTCCCGGGGCGGGGGGGGGGGGGGGGGGGGATTGATTAGGAGTGTTGTTTTTTTCTTGTGAAGTCCATTAGCGATCTGATTAAAGTCAAAATTAGCGGTCGTTAGGTAGTGTGGGGTGGCGGGGGGAAAAGTATTTCAGATGCTTTTCTTTTGCTTTTTCTTTTGCTTCTTTATTTACTATTTTGAATTTTTTTATATTTTGAGCGTTTTGCATGATAATCTACCGGATCCCGCTTCACTATTTTGAATTTTTCTTGTGAAGTCCATTAGCGATCTGATTAAAGTCAACTTAGAAGGTTCACAATCACATCCACTGAGCATGCATGCCTGATGCGGGAGACGCGGGACACCAGAGCAAAATTTCCACGTACGTACGTCATTCAAACGTTCAATTTCCACGAAGTGATCTGTGATCGCTTTGATTTCCATAGGAATCGAATCCTTTGTATTTTGGTCAAAATAAAAAACATTTTCCACTCCCAAAATCTCCTCCTCTAAACCTAAAAGATGTTTCGGTCAAAGTCTTCTAAATTTGTCTGTTTCTCCTTGGGAAATTTCAGGGTCGACCGAAGATTAATGGATCCGCCCAAGCAGACCTGCCTTTTTCTAAATTTTCACGTAATTGGGGACTTCTTAGTCAACTGATGTGGTAATGCACTAACAATGGTAGCAATTTACCATCAATAACTGCAATGATAATTCATTAACTTTTTTTAGAAATTTATTACTCAAAACCAAAATTTAGTGGTGAAATATATAACTTTCATATAAAGTAATAACTTACCATATAGGTCCGCTTATAAGGTAGTAATACCAATTTCAAGTGGAACGCAAGTTGTCCAATTATTTAGAAATTGACCATTTAAAACTAAATCGTAGCAGTGAAATTAGTAAGTTACCACATAAGTCTTTACAAGTTACAAGTTAGTAAATTTCTAATAAAGTGGCAAATTTTCTGTTAGAAAGAAAATCATGAAGAAATTACTCAAATCTCTCTCGAACTTTGCAATAGTATATATTTGCCCTTGAACTTTAAAATTGTTACTCCATTCTGTTAGCTCGTGCAAGGGACATGCCTCTTAAGGGGTAAAAGTTTATTGTCATCTTGTTAATGGCAATAGCTTTTTCACCACTGTTTTATGTGGAAATATAAAGAAAATGGAGAAAAATATATCTACAAAATAAAATGATAGATGAATCAATTATATATATATTTTTTAAAATGACTACAAATTCGATATATCATTTCCTTTTTAAATTTTATAAGTATTTTTATTAATTAATCAATATTTAAAAAAAGCTCCGCGATTGAAATTGGTAACTTAATAATGTATTGATGAAACAAAATTTTACTGTGGAAATTAACAAATTACTTGCGAAATTAGTGGCCTGCTTTTAGTTTTAGTTTAGTGGAGTTTACCAACGTGATATAAGGGCCATCTTCTTCCATCCCTTTCATCCCATAAAGTCTCCTGTACGACGACGTTTGGTCAAAGTCTTCCAAATTTGTGCCTTCCTCGAAAAGTGTCCGGGTCCCTGGCAAGCTTATGAAGCAGAGTCGCCTTATTCTAAATTTGACAAGTTCTTTCGATATTAATTTCTATAAAAAATAAAAAAAGAAGAAGTGAAAAACAAAGAAAATAGAGAAAATATAAATTTGCTAAAACATTATAATCCGAAAAAAATCAATATCAATGATACTATCATAAATTAGTTTTATTTAAATGTTGATGAAAATATTAATGGAACTAATAAGATACTTTAAGAAAAAAGAAACAAGATAAAGAAAAAGGAAAAAAAAGGCCTCAATAACGCCAAACACGAACCACCACGGGGGTCAAAGGAACCAGAGGTTATTTAGCGCCAGAATGGTTTAGGAATATGCCTATTTCTAGCAAAGTAGATGTTTACAGCTTCGGCATTTTGTTAGTCGAGCTCATCTGCTGTAGAAAGAACTTTGAGCCAGAAGCGGAAACGGAAGCTCAAATTGTGTTGGTCGACTGGGTTTATGACTGCTACCACGACGGGAGCGTGCTTCAGCTAGTGGAGAGCGATGAGGAGGCGTCAAGGGACATAAAGATGGTGAAAAGATTTGTGATGACAGCATTGCGGTGCATCCAGGAAAACCCGGCTTTGAGGCCAACCATGAAGAAAACTACTCAGATGTTGGAAGGAGTTGTTGAAGTCTCAGTACCACTAGTTCCAAGCTCTTTTATCACTTCATTATGATTTTGCTTATTTAAGACAACTGTAATCATGAAAAATATCGGTATTGTCTGTGAGTGCTATTACGCCAGATAAAATATTTTCATAATGTCTTCACATGGATCCTGCTTAAATAAGCTAAATCTTCCTGAAGTTTGACATTCCCTCGCAAGTATCCAAGAGAGAACATGTTGACGATTGTCAGCAGAAAGGATTGCATGCGAGGCCGCATGCAACTTTGAAGAGAGATTTATATTGTTGAATGATCAAGTAACTATATGAAATGATGCAGAACCAGTCACTGGTAAATTTAAAGTCACGGGCATTCGTGTGTTGAATCTTTTAAGAATTCTACGTGGATCATATTCCTGTATGTCACGGGAAAAACTAATGCGGCTCCATCAAAGCATTTTCCAATCGATAATTTTGCTTCATAAAAATTGCATTCGACGCAGTAGAACAGTGTTTCAACCTGACCCAAGCAAAATGGATCTTCTCTGCTAAATTAGATGATGAGAACCGTATGAAAGTTGCCGATCCTCAAGGCGTGCAGCGGGTGCCCGGAAATCCCAATCTCAATAGCTCTGCTGCTTTTTTTATTCATAAAGAAGGGGACACTCACTTCGCCATCTCCTGCATTTTTATAATTCCCTGCGGTAGACGACAATGGAGCGAGAGCAACGGACGGTGTGGTGAGCGTGTGCTGACGTGTCAGTTGTCGGGGTGGTGTTAGGTGTGCTGTGTACGTTTCGCGGGTCGCGGGGGGGGGATTGATTAGGAGTGTTGTTTTTTTCTTGTGAAGTCCATTAGCGATCTGATTAAAGTCAAAATTAGCGGTGATTAGGGAGTGGGGTGGCGGGGGGAAAAGTATTTCAGACGCTTTTCTTTTGCTTCTTTATTTACTATTTTGAATTTTTTTTTTATATTTTGAGCATTTTGCATGATGATCTACTGGGTCCCACTTCACTTTCGTAACAAACACATGAAAAAGGCGGTCAAGCGATCGTGATCCGTAAGCAAACATGAGCTTGCGTTTATACTGTTCGGCATGAGATCGTGTTCATACAGCAGCATGCATGCTTCATGCGGGACACCGCTGCAAATTTCCACGTCCGTACACGCACCAAAACTTTCAATTTCCACGAAGTGACCTGCAATCGCTTTGATTTCCGCGGGAATCGAATCTTCGTGTTTTGGTCAAGAAAACATTTTCAACTCCCAAAATGAGACGTTTCGGTCAAAGTCTTCTAAATTTGTCTGTTTCTCCTTGGGAAATTTCTGGGTCACGACCGAAGATTAATGGATCCGCCCAAGCAGACCTGCCTTTTTCTAAATTTCCACATACGGAGAAATAAAGAAATACGCCAAGGTTTTACGTCTAGATAGTGGCTTGTGACGAAATCCGATGGTGCTACCGAAGCACCGGAGGGTCGTGTGATCCCTGAAGGGTGATCTCCAGCAGTTCCTCGATCATAAAAAAAAAAAACCGCCAACTCCAATCATGTTTCCGCGCACGGCACTTTTCTAATATGATTAAAATTTATAAATCTTGTTGGTAATATCATGTAGCTTGTCGGTCCAAGTTTACAAAGTTAGCAATTCGCCAACAATAAATGCAAGAGTAAATTATCACCTTTCTTAGGAAATCATCACTCAAAGTTAAAAACTTAGCAGTGAAATTAGTAACTTAAGAGTGAATCTGATAAATTACCAACATGAGTCTCGCTGTAAGTTGGTAAGTTACTAAGAAAGTAAGGGATTTGCCATTGGAAATATAACCTTGGTTATTAACTTACTATGGGAATAAAAAAACTCACCAATGTAGGCCCGCTTTTAGCATAATAAGTTGCCAACGATTTGAGAGATTTACTAAC
This sequence comes from Eucalyptus guilfoylei, assembly GCA_016097605.1. Lineage (NCBI taxonomy): Eukaryota > Viridiplantae > Streptophyta > Magnoliopsida > Myrtales > Myrtaceae > Eucalyptus > Eucalyptus guilfoylei. Next base: position 42,790,954 of record CM027862.1, on the reverse strand, counting down.
ACCAAATTCAATCTTAAATTGTAAACCTCCCCCATTAAAGTTAGTAAGTACCAGTAAATTTAGCAACATGTCTGCTCTCTCAAGGTAGTTAGTCTCACATGAAGTATGAAATTTGCCGAAGGTCTTACATAATTAGGAGGTCTTTGGAGATTACCCATATAGTTAAGGACTGTGAAAGTAGTAATTTACCGACTAAGCTTGCTTTTAGCTTAATGAGAATAGAAATTTTGTGTAGTTACCAAACATGTTGTTTCCTCAGAAATTGTTCCGGGAAATAAAAATAAAAAATGACTATTTCTGAAAGAAATTGTTCTCCGGAACAGAAGCATTATTAAGCAGATCCTAAATGGATTTGACATTAGCGTGTCCTTAAGAACCAACACTAGCCACGGCGGCAAAACGAAGTAGTCAAATGCAAAAATTGATGGAGACGATTTTCAAGAATGATTTCTCTTCAATTTTTCTTTTTTTCCTATTTTTATTTCTCTAAAATTTCGAAAAAAATTGATTATATTTTAATTGCAACATACAACATATAGCTTTAAATATATTTTAATATATTTTTTAAAAATTGGTTGACGTGACATTCACATCAATTTTTTAGATAGTCAAATTTAATAGAGTTAACAGAGCAATTTGTGCAGAATATATGCAGAATTATGTTCATCCATCGTTGACGTAGCCATTCCTCTCCAAGCTTGCACAAGATTCGATTGCAGTCTAAGCAGCAAGCGTTAGATCACCCCAACGCCACGGTTTCCAGTCACATCCACTGACTGCATGCATGCTTGATGCGAGACACCACCGCAAATTTCCACGTACAACATCCATTGAAACGTTCAATTTTCACGAAGGGACCTGTAATCGCTTTGATTTCCGCAGGAATCAAATCCTTGTGTTTTGGTCAATAAAATATTTTCAACTCAAAAAATCCTCTCCTCTAAACCTAAAAGATGTTTCGGTCGAAGTCTTCTAAATTTGTCTGTTTCTCCTTGGGAAATTTCTGGGTCACGGCCAAAGCTCGATGGCCCTGCCCAAGCAGACTTGCCTTTATCTATAGAAAAATAAGTGGGAGAGACTCGGGTAGCGTGGAAAGTAGATAATCTCTATAAGAACGCTGGTTTCATCCTTAAGGCCGAAGTAGCTCAACTCAAGGAGCACGCCAGTTTCGCCAAACATGGCTTCAGTTATACTAGGAATCCTTCTTGTACTCGTTCCCCTTCCCCTTTCCGCCGAAGCTCAGACCCGCGGCAACTTGACCTTGGGCTCCTCGTTGACGGCGAATGACCATAACTCTTCCTGGCTGTCGCCGTCGGGCAAGTTCACCTTCGGGTTCCGGAGAATGGGAACAGGAGCTCATTTGTTGGCTATATGGTTCGAGAAGATAGAGGACAGGACCATCGTCTGGTCGGCGAATGGCGATAATCTAGCACCCGAAGGTTCGAAAGTCCAGTTGACCGCCAACGGCGGGCTGGTGCTTACCGACCCGAGAGAGAGAGAGCTGTGGTCTTCTGGCCTGAACGGCACTGGCTTAGCATATGCGGCCATGCTCGACACGGGGAACTTCATCCTAGCGAGCGCGAGCCACGTCAAGTTGTGGGATTCGTTCAGCCAACCGACAGATACGATACTGCCTACGCAACGGTTAGATCTTGGGACTAAAGTCAACGCTCGCTACTCCAAAATGAATTACTCCGCCGGGAGATTCCACTTCATGCTAGGAGACGATGGAAATCTCGCATTCTATGCCACTCCTGACCCGTATGATGCCTCAGATACCTACTGGGATAGCAACACCGTAGGTAGCGGCTTCCAGTTGATATTCAATCAAAGTGGTCAGGTCTACCTCACGGCTAGGAACGGAACGGTGCTCAACCGTATCACCACAGAACCAGTTCCAACCAGCGGATATTACCAAAGAGCGATCCTTGAATACGACGGGGTATTCATACAATATATCCACCCTAAGATGGAAAATTCAAGTTCTGGCCGGCTTATTGGCTGGTCGAGGGTCTCTGCCCCAGTCCCGCAAAATTTATGCGAGAGCATCACCCAAGAGAAGGGCAGTGGAGCTTGTGGCTTCAACAGCTACTGTACTCTTGGAGATGATCTGAGGCCCCGATGCCAATGCCCACCTGGATATACTCCGTTAGATTCAACGAATGAGATGAACGGATGCATACAGGACTTTATACCACAGAGTTGTAACGGAAGTAGGCCCGAAACAGACCAGTTCGTTTTGCGTGAAATGCTCAAAACGGACTGGCCAATGTCCGATTACGAGCATCGCAGGGGACAAACCGAGGACGGGTGCAAAGAGGCTTGCTTGGCTGATTGTTTTTGCGCAGCCGCCATTTTCCTTAGTGATATTTGCTGGAAAAAGAAGGGCCCTCTTTCCAATGGAAGGATGGGTCCATGGGTGAAACAAAAAGCTCTGATCAAGGTCAGGATACATGACACGACTTCAAAATGCACAGAAAACGACCAGAAGAGAAACAATAATACGACTCTGATGATCGTCGGATCAGTGCTGTTGAGTAGCTCTGTCTTTGTGAACTTGCTTTTACTCCTTATTACCAATTTAATGTATAGAAGCTTCCGATCTAGGGATTCTAAGTTGTCACGACTAGTCCAGATCAATCAAGTTACAGGCATGCGGACTTTCCCTTATCAGGAGCTTCACGAAGCAACATATGGATTCAAAGAAGAACTGGGTAGGGGTTCTTTTGGAACAGTGTACAAAGGTGTTCTCGGATCCGAGGAAACAAACTTTGTGGCAGTAAAAGTGTTGGCGACAAGGACTGGAGAAAGCGAGAAGGAGTTTGAAAGAGAAGTGAGTGCAATTGGCCAAACTAACCACAAGAACTTGGTGGAGTTGCTTGGATTCTGCAATGAAGGTCAACATCGACTACTGGTGTATGAGTTCATGAGCAATGGCACTTTGGCGGATTTCCTATTTTGCGCTTCAAGGCCCAGCTGGTACAAAAGAATAGAAATTGTCTGTGATGTTGCGCTGGGGCTCTCTTACTTGCACGAGGATTGCACCAGGCATATAATCCACTGTGACATCAAGCCGCAAAATATTCTTCTTGATGGCTCTCTCACTGCAAAAATCTCAGACTTGGGATTAGCTAAGCTCTTGATGGCAAACCAAACACGAACCTCCACTGGAGTCAGAGGAACCAGAGGTTATTTAGCGCCAGAATGGTTCAAGAATATGCCAATTTCTACCAAAGTAGATGTTTACAGCTTCGGCATTTTGTTGGTTGAGCTCATCTGCTGCAGAAAGAACTACAAGCTGGAAGCAGAAATTGAAGCTCAAATTGTGCTAGTTGACTGGGCGTATGATTGCTACCACGACGGGAGCGTACTTAAGCTAGTGGAGAGCGATGAGGAGGCATCAAGTGACATAAAGAGGGTGAGAAGATTTGTGATGACAGCATTGTGGTGCATCCAGAAAGACCCGGCTTTGAGGCCAACCATGAAGAAAATTACTCAGATGTTGGAAGGAGTTGTTGAAGTCCCAGAACCTCCAGTTCCAAGCTCTTTTATCAGTTCAATATGATTTTGCTTATTTAAGACCACTGTTGTCTATAATCATGAAAAGTACTCGTATTGTCTGTAAGTGCTATTACGCATACTGTCTTCACATGGATCCCGATTAAATAAGCTATATCATCAGTGAAGTTTAACATTTCCTCGCATGTATCGAAGAGAGAACGGGTTGATGATCGTCGCAAAAGGGATTGCATGCGAGGCCGAATGCAACTATCAAAGCATTTTCATCGACATTTTGCTTCATGAAAAATGCATTTGACACGGTGGAAGAGTATTTTAACTTGATCCAACCAAAACATACCTTATCTGCTAAATTAGATGATGAGAAGCATAGGAAACTTGCCGATCCTCAGGTCGTGGATCGTTGACCTGGAATCCCAATTTCAACAGTTCTGCTACTTTTTGATTCATACAGGAGGGACACTCACATCCTTTCGGCAACCAACTTCTTCTGGACCAAAGAAATCCCAGTTTGCAAATCACGTAGTTGGAAGTATAATCTGAGGGCGGCTAGCAGGTACCACCTTGAGGGGGTGACTAGATGATACTACAAAATCTTGACAAATTAAAACGGAATAGAATGAGTCAAGATTAAATTCTGAATTAGGGTCGGATTTTGGAATGCAGTAGCACAGACTTTGAAGCACCTAGCGAGTGTGTAATAAACAATAGCAAAAAACAATAAGAGTCTAGAGAAAAAAAGTTGCACACAAAATTTATAGTGGAACGGTTAAGATTAAGCCTATGTCAACTCTTTCATACTAATAACCTATTGGTTGGATTTCACTAGATAACTAATGACTGGTTACAATCAAGTTGTGTTGCTTATACCCAAGTGTTTCTACCCAAAGCTGGTGCTGCTTATACCCAAGCTGAAAGGACTCACTATCTTACACCAAACACACACTTATAACACTATCAACACCTCTCAAATGATTACAAAATTAAACTCGCAGTATGTGGTCAAAGTTCACTTAGATTTTGGAATTATAGGCTCTACACTTCGTCTCTTACAGGCTCCTTGGCTCTAATATGTGGTTGAAGTTCGCTCAGGCTATGTAAGGGATTTCCCTAACATAATCAAACAATCTTTCTTCTTGATGCATTTGTTGAGAAATTGCGAGAAGGGACACAAGGAAGACAATTTTCTAAGCAATACATATTCCTTTCCAAATGATCATTGGAGCTCTTGTATAAACAACTTAGTGAGCAATGGTCAAAGCCATTCCATAACGGGTCCAAACAAGACGGAACTGGAAAATATACCGAGACGAGACAATGGAAAGATCCCGTAGATTAAAATCTATAGATCGATCTGCACCAGAAGCTTAATGGGTTCGATTTCATGTTTGTCTCATTTAGCTATGGCGCCTGCTAGCGTGTTCGCCATCTTTTTCATGTCTTATTCTCAATTCGATGGAACAGACAATATTTTGGTCAAGGGCCTCCGTCTTTCGTTTGTTTCACTGCGGAAAAGTCTGCTTGCGCCAATTTCATAGAAGGAGATGAATGCCCCCATTCATGCAGCTGGCGAAGCAGAAAGTCATTAGACGATCATGGGCTTGTTCCCTTCGCATGAATGCATGAGGCCATTCCATTCAATGCATGTAGTTCGTCCTTGTCCAGTGCATGCTCAATTTAAGAGCATGTGGCCCAATGTCATCTTCATGTGGCCGGCCCACGTTAAGTTATTTGGAGTTAGCGTTTGACCATGCTGCTTTGTTGGGCCACGACTCGGTTCATTCTCCTTCGGATTTTTGATGATGCATATTAGAACTAAAAGCAATCTCCAAGGTGAATATTTGTAAACCGCTATGTTAATGATGTATGAGTGAAAATGATATCAAAGGCTTCAATGTTCTTGTCGAGTCGAATCTCCCATGATGTAGCAAAAATAACAATTCCCTTAATTGCGATGAAATGTAGTGTGAAGCTTTTTTTATTAAGAATCAACAGATTGAATCCCCAATTTCAGACATCCACGACGAGTCCCCAAGCAAAAGCCATGTCTAGCTAGCGTGAGTAAACTAAGCTCCGTTCAACTCCATCCATCTCTAATCTCTATCGCCTTGATGTCCTAAATGGTATTCGGTTGTGGTCCGTTTATCACATATAGAGCACTAAATCGAAGTTTAAAGTCGAGTATAATATCTTGCCGTGCTCCAATGGGCGTCCGTAAGATTTTTTTTTTTTTTAAGTTGATAATTTGATAATTCATTGATCATCCATAAGCTCCAGATGCTCTATATTTTTATAGGATAAAGTATACTAAAAGTCTTAACCTTATTGCAAAAGTGCAGTCAAGTCATAATGTAAATCAAATTGCTTTTAGATGCGGTAAGTTTGCCTGATATGGTTAAGTCCATGATAATACAATATCATTACATCACTACAACATCCATTTAAACAAACATACATGAGTTTCGAAACCCGAACCTACTGTATGCAAACTTTAGTAGAATATATACGGAATTATGTTCATTCATCATTGTTGTAACCATTCCTCTCCAAGTTGCACAAAGACCCGTCCCATTCTAAGCATCAAATCACCATAATGCCTCAGACCACAGTTCGCACCCACCCATTGAGCGCATGCCTAATGCAGGACGACAAAGCAAATTTCCTATTATGTCCGAGCATATATACAGTTAGATTGAAACATTCAAAATTTCCACGAAGTAAATTAGTAATCGGCTCGAATTTAGGGATTGAATCAACTGCGGGCCCTGCCTTCTTCTCCATAACTCATAAAGTCTCCAACTTAACATTTATGACGTTTGGTCAAAGTCTTCCAAATTCATGCTATTCCTTGGAAAATATCAGGGTCCCGGCAAGCTCATGGTGCTGACTCGCTGTATTCTAAATTCGAAAATTTTCTTTCACCATTGATTTCTATAAAAAAAAAAGAAGGAAAAAAAAAGAAAATTAAATTTATAAAGATATATCTTTCAGAAAAATTTAATATCAATGATAATCGTGGGAGAGACTCCGAGGGCATACAAAGTGGAAAATCTGTAACGAATGCTGGTTTCATTCATAAGGCTGAAGTAGCTCAACTCAGAGAGCACGCAACTTTCATCAAACATGACTTCAGCGATATTAGGAATCCTTTTAGTGCTCATTCCACCTCCGCTTTCGACCGAAGCTCAGACCAGCGGCAACTTAACCTTGGGCTCCTCCTTAACAGTGGATGACAGGAACTCTTCCTCGCTATATGGTTCCACAAAATAGAGGACAAAACCATAGTATGGTCGGCTAATGGCGATGATCTAGCATCCGGAGGTTAGAAAATCCAGGTGACCACCGACGGTGGACTACTGCTTGCCGACCCAAAAGGAAGAGAGCTGTGGTCTTCTAGCCTGACTGGCAATGGCGTAGCGTATGCAGCCATGCACTACATGGGGAACTTCATCCTAGCGAGCAGGAACCACGTCAAATTGTGGGATACATTCAGCCAACCAACTAATACGATACTGCCGACACAATGGTCAGATCAAGAGAATAAACTTAAACGCTCACTACTCCGAAATGAATTACTCCGCTGGGAGATTCATTTTCATACTGCAAATCGACGAAAATCTCGTGCTATATGCCACTCCTAACCCGCTAGTTGTCTCGGATGCATATTGGATTACCATCATCGTAGGTATTGGCTTGCGGTTGATATATAATCAAAGTGGTCAGGTCTACCTCATGTCTAGGAATGGAACTGTACTCAATATCGTCACCTCAGACACAGTTTGAACCAGTGGATTTTACCAAAGAGCAATCCTTGAAAACGGTGGGGTCTTTGGGCAATATGTCCATCCTAAGATGGCAAATTTGAGTTAAGGCTTGGCAACGGGCTGGTCGATGGTCTCTTTCATTAGGAAAATCCGATGTGTTTTTTTGAAGATGACAAAACATATCAAATGCTACTAACGTGTTTAATGATTGAGTAACAAACTATGCAAATGATAAAGCATGTAAAGGATATTATCAAATATTAGACTTGGAAGAACCAAAAGATAGACTCTATACCGAAGTTGAACTTATTCATCTATGTCCAGATCTTAAGGCTAAATATGTTCAAAAATAGATTTTAAGGATGAATATGTTCAGACTCTTGTCTAGATTGTAAAGTCTACTTTAGATGGAAGACACTTAGACTTTATGTACAGATGGAACACACTTAGACTTTACATACAGAACGAGACACATGTCCAGAACATGACAAAGTTCAAAACGTACTATGTTCAGAACGAAACAAGTTTAGAGAGAGACAACTTGATAGAATGAGACACAAGCCTAAAACGTAAAACGGTTAGTGATCTGGTTTGGATTCTACATTAAGAAAGATTTGATTGACTCAATCTAATTGATTGACAATTGAATCCTGAAGACAAGAACTTTCTAAACAGAGAAGCTCTATTTATAGAAACCAAGATTTTATTTGTATGGGCGATGAGAATTCTGCCTTTGTCACTCAACGGCTATCTAATCTTCTTGATATAGATCTGTCCAATGGGTAGATTGGAAGACAGTTATCTGGATAATGTCCAACAGTTAGTTTGGAATTGGAGGAGTATTTGAGAAGATCAAGAACCGAGGAGCAAGTAAGAGATGAAGCATAAAATCTAAAATCCCAAAGTCTGAGGGAACTTTCGATCATGCATTTGTCTTTCGTAATCTTAAACATTTGTCATCATGAGAGAAATAACAAAATAATAACTTAGTGAGATAGTGTGATCTACCACAAAGTGTTTACACTCAAAGTTGTAATTTTTTGTTAATCATGTAGTGGAATCTAGCTAGTAGATTGTTAGCGTGGGAGAGTGGGCATAGGTTTGATCTAAGCCGAACTACTATAAATCTATGTGCAATTCTCTTATCTCTTATCTCTTTAGTTAAGTCTATTGTGCTATTGCAGGTTATCTCAGAAGTCTGTTCTATTACATAATATATTATGAATATCTACCAAAAGTCTGGTGTTTCGCAAAACTGATTTTGTTCTTCATCCAGATTTTGCTAGCAACTTATTTATTCCGCAATTATTTGACCAAATTCCTTTCAAACACCTATTCACCCCCCTCTAGATGTTCTTTCTAGCATCATCAATTGGTATCAGAGCCAAGTGCTCATTTTGTTAAAGTGTTTTTACTTCTGAGCTAAAGATCTTTTATGACCAGTCTCTTGGCACCCGGACTTTTTGAGGGTCAAAGCAATGCCAGACCACATTATTTTGATGGAAAAGAGTACAATGTTTAGAAGAATAGAATGAATGCATTCCTAAGATCTAGAGATCCCTTGGAATGGGATATTATAGAAAAGGAAATCAATCCCACTACCGTGTCTACATCAAACAAGGATGGCAAAGAAAAACCAATCGAACGCCTTGCTTCTATGTCTTGGACGGAGATGTCCAAAAGAGAAACACTGGATGCAAAAGCTATCTACTCTCTTTAATGTGCCTTGTCTCCAACTAAGTATAACAGAATCTCTTCATGTGAAATAGCTAAAGAAATCTGTGATAGATTTCATGTTACTTATGAAGGTACATATCCTATAAAAGAGATGAAGGTGAACATTCTATTTGGCCAATATGAGTCTTTCAAGATGACCTCGAGAATCCATCGAAGACATGTTTGGCGGTTTTACAAAAATTGTAAATGATTTAGCATATCAAGGAAAACCAATTTCCACTCCTATGAAGGTCAACAAACTTCTACGAGGACTCTCAAAGGATTGGAATCATGTCAATACATCAATCCAAGAGACACAGAGAATTATGAGATTATCTGTTGTCGAACTTATTGGCACTCTTCAATCCTATGAAGTGGAACAAATCAATGATGAAGATCTTGAGGGTAAGAAGTCCATCGCTTTAAAATCGAATGCTGATTTTGATGATAAAGATTCAAAAGATGACATGGATGATGAAGATTTGGCACACCTGATAAAGAAATTTAGAAAACTGAATAAAAAGGGAAGAAGTTTCAATTAGAAGAAACAATACAAGCAAAATGGGCATAAAAGAACAATAGAAGAAGATGATGAGCAAAGAAAAATATGCTTGACGGTACATTTAGACTCAGACTCAAATTCGAAATCATATTTAGACATAGATTTTGAGGTAAATTTCCCTGAAATCCCTTACAAGACATCTAATTATATTGATGAGTTGGGCTTGAATCTTAAGTTTGCTCTTAAAAGGATCTCCAAACTAAAAAAAGAGAATTCATGGGCTCAGGTAACAAGATTTTTCTCGAAAATAAAAGTTTGAAATTTTGCAAAAAGATTTTCTACAAACAAAAGAAAGTTGAGATTTACTTGTCAAAGAAAATGATTCTTTAAAAAAAGAATTTTCAAATAGTTCAACAAAATTTTAAAGGGTTCAAAAACTTTAAAACATATTATTTCCATACAAGTACCTTACTATAATAAGTCGGGAATTGGTTTCAATAAGGAAAGTGATTCTCTAATAGACTTTTCTAAAGTCAAAGAGAGACTCAGACAAAAACCTCTTAAACTCGTTTATAAACAACATTTTCAAAAAGTATTTGTAAAACTTATTGGCCGAAGTGCCCTCAAGTGCTCCAAATGTGGAGATCCAGAACACTTTGAGAATGAATGTCTTAAAGTCTGGAGACCAATTAAGAGAGACTAGATAAAAATAGCATATTCTACTAACTCTCATGGACCCAAGCAAATTTGGGTACCAAAAAAAGGATGAGTTGTTTTTGTAGGGAATAAAGGAAAAGAAGAAAGAGAATTTGGTAAGAAAGGTATTTTTTTTTTAATTCTCAATTTGGTTTGGGTACATAATTTAATTTTTTATAAATTCTCTTTATATTTGATATTCATTATATCCTCTTTGTGCCTTGGTTGGTTCGGACTTTATTATGACTATATTCTATGATTGGTTGAAGGAAAAATCGTGTGATATTTTTTGGTGATTTGTAAGATGGGATTTGATTTAATACGTGTGATTGTTTTTGATATCTTGCTTAGGGACAATTGAGTTTATTTGGTTTGATTTTATGCTTTCAGATTTTGTCATATTTTGCTAAGTGGAAATCTGTTTTACGAGATATTAATTCATCATGCAATATATTCTTTCTTAAATACTCTATTATGATGTGTTTAGAAAGAATATTTGGTTATTTATGAAGATTGCATATTTTGCTCTAACCTTAAGGAAGGATCCAAATACATGGATACCAGAAAGGAAATAAGTTTATTGCAGGAAACTTCATGAAGGAAGAATGATTGGAAATCTATGCAAATCATGGTGCAATCAGAAAAGTATTTCATTTGAAAATTGGCTATGATCATTTTTAAATCAATGGTATATCTCAAACATATACCTTGGGTAAGAGAATATAAAATTGCGCATCTATCATCTTGCCTTTCAAATTTCTATTCGAATTTATGAAGATTTTAGATGATTCCTATGAATTATATATGATTTACATTGCAAATATCTCTCGTCATAAACATAAGGCATTGCAATTTTTTTTTTAATTACTTGATTTGGCACATGATAGAAATATCTACTTTCCTTTTGCGAAATGCATCAATAATATGATTTTGAGATTTATGCTTAAGGAAATCTCTTTAATCATGAAAGATATTATTGCATATTCATGGATACTCTTGCTACATTCTTAAAAGATATCTTATATTTAGCAAGTTTGATCCGCAAATTGAACGAAGGTATTACGTGATATTTTTGCAAAGATTGTTATCTTTTATGCAATAATTTGCAGGTGGTAGAAGAATAAGTTTGGAAAGCTTAATTAAAAAATTGTGGAGATTCTATACTATTTTCTTGAGGTTTGAAAGTTCTCCTTCTTGCGCAAATTTCTCATAAATTATTGAGTAGGTCCCTAATGCGTCGTACAAAAGGTTGAGTAGCTTTGAATTTAAATATTTGATAATCTTATATATGCTATTCAATTTATTTATTTGAAGAAATGACATTATATATTACGTGGATATTATAATAGTGTATTTGTGCAAAAAGTTTGTTGGGTTTATGCAGATTAAATTCGAGACGAGCTTGATTGAAGAAGACAAATCTCTACCGTGAATTTCAAAAAGCAAACAATCGCTGTTGATGTTGTTGCTAAGAGCGAAACAATGGAAAAATATTCTATTCAACATGCACAAGCCGCAATAAGTGCTATACGCAAATATTGTCATGGTGACAGGGGGAGAAAGTGAATCCAAAAGAAAGGGGGAGAATCATGATCATCTCAAAAAATGCATCAAATTGAGGAGGAGCATTGATCAAGTATGGAAAAATCTTTTTGAGTTGATCATGATCTTAATTATTATGGAAGGAAATAAAAGTTAAATGTGTTAGAACTTGTTAAGTTCTACAAAATCTGGTTAATGCATCTTTTATCAAGCTCATCCATCTGTCATCATCAAATCTCTTACTTACATTATCATTTTATAATGAAAAAAAGTTAAGTGAATTATATGTTTCGAAGATATTTTGAAGATATTATGTGAATTTGAGCTGAATTTTATATTTTCTATGTGATACCCTTTTAATTGTTATCGTTTTTTGATTATGACAAAAATGGGGAGAGAATATAAATATGCATATGAGTTAATTGGGTGATATTATTTATTGCATAATATTGAGCTACGATTATATTTCTATATATTGTTATGCTCAATCTATTTGTTTTCTTTTAATTTGAATTACATTATTTGAGATTGCCATGATTTATTAATATATTTAAAAGCGTGTTTATATATCTGCATATTCAGAGATTGTTTTGTCATCATAAAAAGGGGGGAGATTATTAGAAAAATCCCATGTGTTGTTCTGAAGATGACAAAACATATCAAAGGCTATTAACGTGTTTAATGATTGAGCAATAGACTATGCAGATGATGGAGTGGGTAAAGGATATTATCAAAGATTAGACTTGGAAGAACCAAAAGATAAATTCCATGCTAAAGTTGAACTTATTCATTTGTATCGAGACCTTAAGGTTAAATATGTTTAGAAGTAGACTCTAATGATGAATAAGTTTAGACTCATGTCCAGATTGTAGTCTACTTCAGATGAAATACACTCAGACTTTACGTACAGATTGAACACACTCAGACTTTACATATAGAATGAGGCACAAATCCAAAACATGACAAAGTTTATAACGTAACAGGTTCAGACTGTAACAAGTTCAAAACAAGACAACTTGATAGAATGAGACATAAGCCCAAAACGTATAACGACTAGTGATCTGATTTGGATTCTACATCAAGATAAATTTAATTGACTCAATCTAATTGATTGACAATTGGATCTTGAAGAGAAGAACTTTCTAAAGAGAAGCTTTACTTATGGAAACCAAGATTCTGTTTGTATAGGCGATCAGAATTAATTAGGGATTTTGCTTTTGTCACTCAACGGCTACCAAATCTTCTTGATATAGATATGTCCAATGGGTAGATTGGAAAAAGATCCTCTAGATAATGTCCAACGGCTAGTTTGGAATTGGAGGAGTATTTAAGGAGACCAAAAACTGAGGAGCAAGTAAGAGACGAAACATATAATCTAGAATTTCAATGTCTGAGTGAACTTCGATCATACACTTGCCTTTTGTGAGCTTAAACGATTGTGATCGTGAGAGAAATACAAAAAAAGTGACTTAGTGGGATAGTGTGATTTATCACTAAGTGTTTGTACTTAAAGTTATAATTTCTTGTTGATCATATAGTGGCATCCAGCCAGTAGGCTCTCAGCATGGGAGAGTGAACGTAGGCTTGATTTAAGCCGAACCACTATAAAATCTATGTGCAATTCTCTTATCTCTTTACTTAAGTCTGTTACACTATTATAGGTTATCTCATAAGTCCGTTCCATCACATAATATATTCTAAATATCTACCAGAAGTATGGTGTTTCGCAAAACTGATTATGTTCTTCATCCATACTTTGCTGGCGACTTATTTATTCCGCAATTATTTGTCAAGATTCCTTTCAAACACCTATTCAACCTCTCAAGGTGTTCTTACTAGCATCATAATCTTCCTTGGTCCTTTCAAATATATGCTCGAGGATGAACTGAGGTACTACTACTGGAGCTTGTGGGTTCAACAGCTACTGTACTCGTGGAGACGATCAAATTCAGAGGCCCCAGTGCCACTGCTCACCTGGATATACTTTGTTAGATTCGACGATCGAGATGAATGGATGCAGACAGGACTTCGTATCACAGAGTTGTGATGGAAGTAAGCCTGAAAAAGACCAGTTTGCTTTGCGTGACATGCTTAATACGGACTAGCCACAGTCAGATTAAGAGATTAGTGCGTCACAAACTGAGGACTGGTGCCGAGAGGCTTGCTTGGTTGATTGTTTTTGCACGGTCGCTGTTTTCAAAAACGGAAAATGCTGGAAAAAGAAGATCCCTCTTTTAAATGGTATGATGGATACTAATGTCGGTGGAAAAGCTCTGATCAAGGTAAGGATAGATAATTCGAATTGTGTTGGTGGACTAGGTGTATGACTGCTACCACAACGAGAGCATGCTTCAGCTAGTGGAGAGTGACGAGTAGGCATCAAGCGACATGAGGAGGGTGAGAAGATTTGTGATGGCAGGATTGTGGTGCATCCAGGAAGACCCGGCATTGAGGCCAAACATGAAGAAAATCACTGAGATGTTGGAAGGAGCTGTTGAAGTCTCAGTCCCTCCAGATCCAAGCTCTTTTATCAATTCAATATGATTTTTCTTATTAAGACAACTGGTGTCTTTGTAATCGTGAAACGCATTTGTATCGTTTGTAATTGCTATTACGCCAGAATAAAATTTTTCATAATGAGTTCACATGGATCCCGCTTAAATAAGCTAAATCTTACTCAAGCTTAACATTCCCTCGCATGTATCCAAGAGAGAACGGGTTGACGATTGTTAGCAAAAGGGATTGCAAGCGAGACCACATGCCATTTTGAAGAGAGATTTAGATTGTTGACTGGTCAAATAACTATATCAAATGATGCAAAATCATCACTAAAAAATTTGAAGTCATGGGCATTACTGTGTTGACTCTCTTAGGAATTCTCCGTGGATCATATTCCTGTGTGTCATGGAAAAACTAACGTGGCTGCATTAAAGCATTTTCATCGACAATATTGCTTCATCAAAATTGCATTCGACGCACTAGAACAGTGTTTTCACTTGATCCAAGCAAAACAGATCTTGTCTGCTAAATTAGATGTTGAGAACTGTTGGGAATTATCGGATTCCCAAAATACCGGATTCGACACTAAATCAAATCCCTAAAACGAATGCGGAAGACAAGCCCGGGAAAAACACGTATCACCGATCCTAAAGCACACCACGGATTCGAGCGTACCTTGTTAGCCACAGATTAAACACCGTTGCCGATAAGAGGAAGAGAAAAACGATCCTGTTCAATCCGATGACGTCGATTAGCCTTGAAGGGAAGACGGCGTCTTGGTTTTCTTTTGGAGGGAGAGAGGAGAGACGTACGTACAATTAAAAATGCCTAAAAGGTATCTTCGTCTCTCTCTCTCCTCCCTTATATACGTTCCCTCAAAAACAGAAACGTACCCCTTCATTGATGGGCCCTAATCCTGTGGGCCGGGCTTTCAGGCCCATCATGGGCGGACGGGCCTTAAGCCCATCATATAAAAACCATCAAGAACCGCATGAAACTTGCTGATCCTCAAGGCGTGGATCGGTGCCTGGAAATCCCAATTTCAACAGTTCAGCTGCTAATTTTATCATACAGAAGGGACTCTCACTTCCTTTTGGCAACCTACTTCTTATAGACCAAAGAAATCACAGTCTATAAGTCACGTAGTTGGAAGCATAATCAAACGAACTTTCTTCTTGACTCATCCGTTGAGAAATTGCGAGATGCGACACCATGCAGACAATTTTTAAGCATAGGTATTCTCTTCCAAAATGGTCAACGGAGATCTTGTATAAATAACTCGATGAGCTACAATCGATGCCATTCGATAACGGGTTCAAACAGGACGAAACTGAAAATATACCAAGACAAGACAAAGGGACGGATCCCGAAGATAAAAAATCGAACAATGAATATGCACCAGAAGCTTAATGGGTTCGAATTCATATCACATATTATGCAATATAGGTGCGCGGATTTGAACTCATTAACATGAATGTTAAAAGTTAACCCCAGAAACCCAATATATAACGTCCTAAAGTTTATTTGAAGGGAGAGGATTGAATTAAACGAAATATCAAACGATCAAATATCCAAGTTTAGGTTACTTGTCCATTTGTTACACTGGCGAGAAACTCGCACTTTGCAACGCGCACCATTTTATCAATTTTGTTTTGAAATAGTCAATAAAATTTTGTCACACTGATCCTTTTACAAATTGATTTTATTAATTTTTAGTTTGTGTTGACGATAAGAAATATTATCACTTTGGCCGAGCATTGTCATGTTTAAAATCATGCAAGTGATAATTTTTCCTGAGGGAAAGGTATTCTTTTCTTTGCCAAATTAACAAAAGTACAGTATGATTTCATCTACAGCGCCGCGGCAGTAGGTATATTTTCATTATCCGACTATTCAATGAATACTACACGCTGAAACACGATCTTCAACCCCATTAGCACATTTCAGCATAAGCTCACATTAAAACCCTCATTTATTAGACAATTAGGAGCTCGTTCCCTTTGCATGCATGCATAAAGCCATTCCATCCAATGCATATACTTCCTCCTTGTTCCTCCAATATTAAGATCTCCGAACAATGCACGCTCAATTTAAGAGCATGTGGCCCAATTCCATCTTCATGTGGTTGGTTCACGTTAAATTATTTAGATTTTTGATGATGCAAATTAGAACTAAAAATAATCCCCAAGGTGAATATTTGTAAACCACTGTGTTTATGATGTGTGAGAGAAAATGATATCAAACGCTTCAATGTTCTCATCAAGTCGAGTCTCCCATGATGTAGCAAAAATAACAGTCCCCTTAATTTGCTATGAAATATAGTGCAAAGCTTTTTGGCTAAGGATCAATAGATCGAATCCCTAATTTTAGGTGTCAACAGTGAGTCCCCAAGCAAAAATCATGTCAAGCCAGTGTGAGTAAACCAAGCTCTGTTCAAATCCATCCATCTCAAATCTTCATCATCTTGATGTCCTAGAAGGTATCTATTTGTGGTTCGTTTATTAGATACAGAGCACTAATCGAAATTTAAGGTCGAGTATTCACCTTACCTCTCTCCAATGGGCATCCATAAGATCTTTTTAAAGTTGTTGACACCTCATCGATCATCTATAAGCTCTAAATGCTCTATATTTTTAGAGGATAAGTATACCAAAAGTTCTAAACATATTGCAAAAGTGCAATTGAGTCATGCTGTAAACCAAATAGCTTTTAGATGTGGTAATTTTGCATAATGTCGTTAAGTCCATGAGAACAAGATATTGTCATGTCACCGCGACATCCATTTAATCAAACATATAGGAGTTTCTAAACCCGGAAATACTACATGCAAACTTTAGTAGAATTTTTATAGAATTATGTTCATTCATCATTGCTGTAACCATTCCTTTTCAAGTTGCACAAAGACCCATCCCAGTCTAAGCGTTAAATCACCACAACGCCATGGACCACAGTCCGCAATCATTGAGTGCATGCCAGATGCAGGACGACAAAGCAAATTTCCAAGTACGTGGGAGCATATCTACGATTATGATTGAAACACAATTTCGACAAAGTAACTCAGTAATCGGTTCGAATTCGTAGGGATTGAATCAACTGCGAGCCCTGACTTGTTCTCCATAACTCATAAAATCTCCTACTTAACATGTACCACGTTTGGTCAAAGTCTTCCAAATTCATGCTTTTCTTTGGAAAATATCGGGGTCCCGGCAAGCTAATGGTGCAGACTCGCTGTATTTTAATTTTTGAAAATTTTCTTTCACCATTGATTTCAATAAGAAAGGGAAAAATGAAAAAAAAAATGAAGAAAAATAAATTTACAAATATGTTATTATCAAAATTTTTTAACATCAGTGATACTATTATAAGATAATTTTTCGTAAGCTTTACTGAATATGTTAAAAGAACCAATAATATGCTTCAACAAAAAAGAAACAAAAACAAGGAATACTATCATAAGATAATTCTAGATATACGTGTTGACATGAGCAAAGTCTGTCCACAAATTTGGTTCAAACTAGCTGTGGGAGAGACAAAAGTAGGATACAAAGTGGAAATCTATAAAGAATGCTGATTTCGTTCATAAGGCTGAAGTAGCTCAACTCAAGGAGGACGCAAGTTTCATCTAATGTGGCTTTGGTTAGAAATTAAACCAAATTCATTGGTATAGACAATTGTCCGGTACCCACATTGAAAAAGAGTCATAATTGTAACATTATCTTTAATGAGTCTGTTCGTCATTATCTATAATGAGTCTAATTCTATTTTTAGGTGTAGTGATTATTTTTAGAGATAGTGATTGTTTTTAGAGATAATGTGAGATATGGTGATCGTTTTATTAGTTTCTAGATCTTATCCGGAACACTAGCTTTTTCTACTAGGAAGAGTAAAGGTCATGTAACAAGTTTATAAATATGGGAGTCTTGTAATTGTTTTTTGTTAAGGCGAAATAAATCTACATGCCTATATATCTTCTTCTCTTCCTTGTTTGAGTTGTGAGCGTTTCACATTCAAATTACTTCCATCAAATTGGTATTAGAGCCTACGGTTTGTGATCATGGCATCAACAAACAATCAGCTTCCTCTTCAATACCCTCATCTTACCAAAGACAACTATGATAACTGGGTTGTTAGAATGAAAGCTCTACTCAGCCCTTATGGCGTGTGAGAACTTGTCAACACTGATTATGATGAGCTAGAGGATGAAGCTACCTTAAACCAGAACCAGAGTGAATGCCTTGGAGAAGGTTTGTTTGAAAGATCAATATGCCCTATCAAACATGTATCAAGCTTTAGATGATTCTATGTTCGAAAATGTGTCAAATGCCACCATTGCTAAGGAGGCATGGGAGATTCTTCACAATACACATCAAGGAGTACAAAAAGTTCAGAAGATTCACCTTCAAACCTTGAGAGGTGAATTCGAGGTAATTCATATGAAAGAATCTAAATCGATTTCTGATTATTTCACAAGAGTTTTGGGATTGTCAACTAGATGAAAAGAAACGGAGAAGACGTTTCATAAGTTCATGTTGCCGAGAAAATATCTCAGTCCTTAGACAAGAAGTACGACCACATTGCTGTTGCAATTGAAGAATCCAGAGATTTGGATGCCATTACGATCGATAAGCTTATGGGTTCATTACAAGCTCATGAAGAAAGGTTCAGAAGAAAAAAGATTGAACTAGCGGAGGAAGTTCTCCAAACGTGGTTGACCATCCGAGATGAGAAGGAACAAATAAGAGAACTCGCACAAATTCACAGGACAAACCAAGATTGTGATCGTGGTCGAGGCTGAGGTTGCTTTCAAGGAAGAGGTCGTGGATGAAGTAGAGGAGATGTTGCTCCAAGTGACGGTAGCTACCAGTATCAAAGACGTGTTCATGGAAGAGGAAAGAACTCGATAGGCCAATGGTATGATAAATCTAAAATTTGATGTTATCATTGTGATAAACTTGGCTATTATGCTTATGACAGTTGGAACAAGGAAAGCAGCGGAAATGAAGGAGGCCAAACTGATACATGGTATTTGGATACCAACGGAAGCAGTCACATGTTTGGGAGATGTTTAACAAATTAGATGAGACAATTAAAGGTAAAGTCTCTTTTGGTGACAACTCCAAAATTCTTGTCGAAGGCAAAGGTACAATTTTGATTCACCTGAAAAATGGTGCACGTCAGTTTATTACTAATGTTTATTATGTCCCGAAAATGTCAAGAAATATTTTGAGTTTAGAATAGCTTTTGGAGAAAGGCTATACTATTCATATGAAAGATCTTAGTCTTATGCTAAGAGACAGGAATAATGAATTGATTGTGAATGTGAAGATGTCGAAGAACAGGATGTTTACTCTCAATATAAATAATGATACGTATTGATGTCTGAAGGCGTGCATAGATAATCCTTCATGGTTGTGGCATTTAAGGTTCGGCCATTTCAATTTTGGCGGACTCAATTTGCTTTCTCGCAAGAAGATAGTTTATGGCTTACCACATATTGATGATCCCGATCAATTATGTGAAGGGTATGTTATCGGTAAATCTTCTAGAACTAACTTTATGAAGGAAGCGACTTATCGAGTGAAGAAGCTGCTTGAGTTGATTCATTCTGATGTGTGTGGCCCAATCACTCCTCACTCATATGGTAATCATCGATATTTTGTTACTTTTATTGATGATTTTACTTGGAAAACTTGGGTGTATTTTTTGAAAGAAAAAACATAAGTGTTTGATACTTTCAAACAATTCAAAAACTTGACTGAAAAGGAGAGCGACTATTTTATCAAAGCTTTAAGAACTGATCATGGTAGAGAATTCACCTCAGCTATATTCAACAAATTCTGTGAGGATCATGGTATTCGGTGTTTCTTGATGGCTCCGTATTCTCCTCAACAAAATGGCATAGCTGAATGAAAAAAAATAGAATTATTTTTAGCATGGTTCGAAGCATGTTGAAGAGCAAAAATTTGCCCAAGGGGCTTTGGGCTGAAGATGTTTCATGTACGGTCTATCTTCAAAATAGATATCCCACATATGGAATTGAAGGCATAACTCCACAGGAAGCATGGACAGGGAGAACAGTAAGTGTTTCACACTTAAGAATTTTCGGGAGCATTGCCTATGCTCGTGTCCTAGACCAGAAAAGATCAAAGCTGGAAGACAAGAGCAAATAGCTCATCTTTATTCGGTATGAATCCTCATCCAAAGCCTACCGTTTATTTGATCCTAACACTTTGAAAGTGTATATAAGCAGAGATGTCAAGTTCGATGAAGATGGCTCATGGGAAGATAATCAAAAAGAAGAAGTGAATGCTCGTGGTGATATCGATCAAACGGAGTTGAAAAATCATTCTACACCTTCTTCTCCAGTATCTTCTTCAAGTTCATCATCACCTACCTCTTCAAATGATGTCGATGAACCTCTAGTGCCAAGATCAAGGAGATTGTTTGATATTTATGAAGCTACCGACGAGGTTCACCTTGTATGTCTTATTGCAGATTGTGAACCACTTGTCTATGATGATGTGGCCAAAGAAGAAAAATGTAGAAAAGCCATGAATGAAGAAATTGAAGCCATTGAGAAGAATCAAACATGGGAGCTTGTTGATCTACCAAAGGACAAGAAATCGATTAGAGTCAAATGGGTATACAAGGCTAAGGAGAACGAGAAAGGAGAAGTGACAAGATACAAGGCTAGATTAGTTGCGAAGGGGTAGAAGCAAAAAGCTAGAATCGACTATGATGAAATTTTTGCCTTTGTCATCCGCATGGAAGCAATTAGATTGATTATTTTTATCACTGCTCAAACTGATTGGCAAATTTATCAAAAGGATGTCAAATCGGCATTTTTGAATGACATCCTTGAAGAAGAGATTTATGTTGAACAACTTGAGGGGTTTGTTGTTGTTGTCAAAGGTCATGAAAACAAAGTGTTAAAGTTGAAGAAAGCTCTATATGGACTTAAACAAGCACCGGGAGCATGGAATCCATAATCAATGCATATTTCATGGTGAATGGATGTTCTTAATGTCCATATGAACATGCACTTTGTTTGAAGAAAGAAAAATGTGATGTTCTTCTCGCCTGTTTATATGTTGATGACATTGTTTTTATAGGAAATAATCTGGCAATGATTGATGCTTTTAAGGCATCGATGGTAAAAGAATTTGAGATGACCGATAATGGTCTCATGAATTATTTCCTTGGGATCGAAGTGAAGCAAAGTGCCCAGGGGATTTTTATTGCCCAAAAAGGATATGTAGAATATATCCTTGAAAAATTCAACATGAAGAATTGTACTCTGGTCAATACACCAATGGAGTGTGGAGCCAAGCTTTCCAAGTTTGATGACGGTGTCGATGTTGATTCGACATATTATAGAAGCTTGATTGGGAGTGTGAAATACTTGACATGCACAAGACCTAATATTATGTATAGTGTTGGAATTGTGAGTTGATATATGGAGAAGCCAAAGTCATCTCATCTTAAAGCTGTAGAGAGGATAGTTTGGTACATCAAAGGTACTACTTCTCATGGCCTACACTACTATTGCTTTGAATCCTTTCAACTTAGAGCTTAATCAGATAGTGATTATGGTGGAGACATCGATGATTGAAAGAGCACTACAGGCTTTGTATTTTTCTTATGTGACACTGCATTCATGTGGTCATTAAAGAAGCAACCCAGTGTCACCCTACTGACATGTGAAGCTAAATATATAGCTGCATCCTTATGTGTTTGTCATGGAATTTGATTGAAAAGACTACTCAAAGACATTCTTATGGAGCAGAAGAAAGCAACTGGGATTTTTGTTGATAATGTTTCTGCTATTGCATTAGCAAAAAATCCAATTTTTCATGAACGAAATAAACATATCGATGCTTGATATCAATTCATTTGAGAACATGTTAAAGAGAATGAGGTTGAAGTGTTGCATGTGAAGACGGGAGATCAAGCAGCAGACATTTTTACCAAATCTCTCTAGATTGATACTTTTGTGAAAGTTCAAGAGTGTGCTTGGAATGATCGATGGAAGAGAATTTGGTTTAAGGGGGAGTATTAGAAATTAAACCAAATTCATTGGTACAGATAACTGTTTGGTACCCGCATGGAAAAGGAGTCATAATTGTAGCGTTATCTTTAATGAGTCTGTTCGTTATTATCTATAATGAGTTTATTCCTATTTCTAGGTGTGGTGATTGTTTTTAGAAATAGTAATTGTTTTTAGAGATAAGGTGAGATACGGTGATTTTTTTTTTTATTTTCTAGATCTTATCCAGAACGCTAGCTTTTTCTACTAGGAAGAGTAAAGGTTATGTAACAAGTCTATAAATAAGGGAGTCTTATAATTGTTTTTTGTTAAGGCGAAATAAATCTACATGCTGATATATTTTCTTTTCTTCCTTATGTGAGTTGTGAGCATTTCACCTTCAAATTACTTCCATCAGCTTCAGTGAAGTTAGACATCCTTCCAATACTCGTTCCACTTCCACTTCTGCCAAAGCTGGCTCCTCCTTAACAGCAAATGATAGGAACTCTTCCTAGCTTTCTCTGTTGGGCAAGTTTGCCTTCGGGTTCCAGGAAATGGGAAGAGGAGCTCATTTGTTAGCTATATGGTTCAAGAAAATAGAGGATGAAATCATTGGAAAGACCTTGAAGGGTTCGACTTTGTAGTTGTTTTTGTCAGCTACGGTTGTTTGCTATCATTCTCTTGTCATTTGTATTAGATAGGACGGAAGATGTTTGGGTCAAGGTCTTCGTCTTTTGTTTGTTTCGCTTTGGAATAGTCTACTTACACTAATTTTATGGAAGTAGATGACTGCTCTTAATGCACTAGGCGAAGCAAATTTTTTATTTTATTTTATTCGGATATGATAAAAAGTTTAAGAGGAAAGGAGATTACTCCATGTTAAGGTCTATGTAGCACCGACATGGATACGTGACACGCGACACGACACGAAACGACACGCGACACGACACACCGACACGTCATTTTTCAAAAAATAGATAATTCCGACACGTTGGGACACGTTATATAATAAATAAAAAATTTTATATATACATATGATTATTTCAAAAATAAAGAGTAGAGCTAATTTAATTAAATAAATTTATAATTTTTCATGGTGATCATAATTTATTAGTATTTAGCATTATTCATCTTTTTTCTTTCTTGAAATCACCCTCCACCCTCTCCCTCCAAAAAAGAAAAGAAAAAAAACAACAAATCTCGCCCAGTTGGATGAGCATTCCATTTTAATTTTTTTTTTTTTGGGATAAGTGCACCAGAAGTCCTAAAACTTGTCACGAAAATGCATTTGAGTCCTAAAACTTGCAAAAAGTGCAAATAAGTCCTAAAACTTGTCAAAATGTTTCATTTGAGTCCTAAAATCGACATCGTTAGCCTTTTCCGTTAAAAATGCTGACGTGGCATTTAAAATTAATTTTTATTTTCCACGTGGCTTTTTTAATGATTTTTTATTCATTTAAAAAATAGATTTAAAAACTAAAAAATTAGATTTATTGATTTTATCTTATTTTCAACAAAAAAAGAAAAAAGAAAATTATTTAACTAAGAAAACAGTTCAAAAAAAGAAGAAAAAAAATGGTAGTCTCACGGGAGGGGCCAGCAACTGTCGCCGGAGGGGCTAGCGACGGTCGCCGACCTTGGGCGCGGGTGGCCGACTCTCGCCCGGCCAAGGCGAGGGTGCCCAGATCTGGGCACGCCAGCCCTCGCGGGGGACCGGTGGCAGTCGCTCGGCCTAGGAGAGGCGTTGCGGGCCCTCACGGGGGGCCGGCGACTGTCACCCGGCCTGGGCGACGCCTCGTGGACCCTCGCTTGCGGCCGGCGAGCCTCGCCGGCCTCGAGCGAGGGCCGGCGGCCATCGCCTGGCCTAGGCGAGGCGTCGCCGACCCTCACGGGGGGTCGGCAACTGTCGCTTAGCCTGGGCGACGCCTCGTCGGCCCTCTTTCGGGGCCGGCGAGGGCCGGCAACGGCCACCCTCACCTGAGCTTGGCGAGGGTTGCCGACCCTCGCCTGGGGCCGGCGAGGCCTCGCCCTAGGTGCGGGTGTTCAGGTGTCACCCAGCTAGGGCGACACCCGACCACCCGCACCTAGGGCCGGCGATCGTCACCGGCCCCTTCGGCCACGGTAGTTGGCCCCTTCGGCGAGGCTGCCATTTTTTTTTTTTTTTTTTTTAACTATTTTCTTTTTTAAATAAATTTTCTTTTTATTTTTTTGTTGAAAATAAGATAAAATCAATAAATCTAATTTTTTAGTTTTTAAATCTATTTTTAAAAAAATGAATAAAAAATCGTTAAAAAAAGGCACGTGGAAAATAAAAATTAATTTTAAATGCCACGTCAGCATTTTTAACGGAAAAGGCTAACGACGTCGATTTTAGGACTCAAATGAAACATTTTGAGAAGTTTTAGGACTTATTTGCACTTTTTACAAATTTTAGGACTCAAATGCATTTTTGTGACAAGTTTTAGGACTTCTGGTGCACTAATCCCTTTTTTTTTTTGCTCTTCATGGCACCATCATTTTTATTTTTTTTCCTGCTCTTCCTTGAAAACCCAAACACTAGCTGCCTATTATTCCTCCTAGGCGCCTCCTCCTTGCACGGCACCTCATTTTTAAATTTTTTCTGCCCTCTTTGAAAACCCAAACCTAGCTGCCTCATCCTCCTTAGACTCCTCCTCCACGGCACCCCCCATTTTTTATTTTTTAGAGATAAGTGCTACAGAAGTCTTAAAACTTGTCACGAAAATGCAATTGAGTCCTAAAACTTGCAAAAAGTGCAATTGAGTCCTAAAACTTGTCAAATTGTTTCAGTAGTCCTAAAACTAACGCTGTTGACTTTTTTAACGAAAAATGCTGACGTGGCGCAGACGGGAATTTTAAATAATTTTTCATTTTCCACATGGCTCTTTAAATAATTTTTATTCAATTTTTTTAAAAAAATTAGATTTAAAAACTAAGAAAGAAAAGTTAAAATTTATTTTTAAAAATTGTCGTCGGCCCCTCCGGCGAGGCTGCCATTTTTTTTTCTTTTTTTTGAACTATTTTCATTTTTAAATAAATTGTCACTTTTCTTTTTTTATTTTTAAAAAATTGAATAAAAAATAATTTAAAAAATCCACTTGGAAAATAAAAAATTAACTTTTAAATTCCACGTAAGCATTTTCCGTTAAAAAAGTCGATGGCGTTAACTTTAGGACTCGATTGAAATAATTTAATAAGTTTTAAGACTCAATTGCACTTTTTGCAAGTTTTAGGACTCAATTGCATTTTCGTGATAAATTTTGGGACTTCTATAGCACTTATCCCTATTTTTTATTTTCTACCCTTCCTTGGAAACCTAAACTGTAGCCTCCTCCTCCACATCACCCCCCATTTTTTTTTTCTGCCCTTCCTTGGAAACCTAAACCGTAGACTCCTCTTCCACGGCACCCCCCATTTTTTATTTTTTATTTTCTGCCCTTCCTTGGAAACCTAAACCGTAGCCTCCTCCTCCTCCTTCTATGCTCATCCTCCTTGCACGGCACCCATTCTTTATCTTTTAGAAACCCTTCTTCCTAAAACAAAAAGAGCAGCCTTGAAAACTCTCGGAAAACGCTGGCCGCTCCCTCCTCCTTCATTGCACGATCCTCTTCCTCTCAATCTGTACTCTCTCTCGGTCGCCTCGTTGTAGTTGCTCCCTGCCTTGCCTCTGGTCCTCCCTCTTTTGCGGTCATAGCCTTGTCTCCAATCCTCCATCACGGCCATCTCAGTCGCCTGGTTCTCTCTTCCTCCAGCCTTCTCTCATCGTTGCGGCCTCACCGTCACGGTGTCATTGCTGCGGCCTTGCCTCCGCAGCGTCGCTTCCTCTGCCTTGCCTCGTCTCCACCCTTCATCACCTTCTACAACGATTCACTCTCCCTTCACGCTTGCAGACCCACTCCAAAAACCCAGCCTCTTGTGATTCCAAACGCGCTCCGACTCACGTGTCGAGAAGAGTTGACCACGTGTTGGATTTTCGGACACGTGTTAACCGCGTGTCCGACACAAGACGGAAGGTTCCCAAACGTGTCCGTGCTTCATAGTCGACAGGTGCCCATAAGATTTTTATTAAGTTATTGACTTGATACTCTATTTGAAAGGGCTAGTACGCACACCTAGATGGGAGGTGAATAGGTGTATATAAAATTTTCTTTCTAGCAAGACTTAATAAAATAGATCGCCTTCGAATGATAATAACAAATTCATGATGTAAACAGCTTTGAACAATTCTATAAAGCAATTAAGTAAAGCAGCGAATAAGATAAGGAGGTTAGGGTAAAAGAATTTAAACACAAGGTTTATAGTGGTTCGGCTTAATCCAAGCCTACGTCCACTCTCTCGCGCTAACAGCCCACTAGCTAGATTCCACTATGAATCAAAAGAGATTATACATCTTGTGATCTTCGACTTCCTCAGTAGAGAGTCTCAGCTTAGTCTCTTTACAAAGTCTCATTATGTGCTTATCTCTTTTGAATATAATTTAAGCTAAATGAATGAAAAAGCAAGGAACTACAGAGATTCAGACCTTGAACAACTAGAGAGTCCTCCTTAAATACTCCTTCATGCCTTCACGACCGTTGGCACTTTCCAAAGGAATTCTTCCAATCTACTCGTTGGACAGAATCAATTAAGGTGATATCAAGTCGTTGATTGATTTGTGATGAAAGTCCGTTAATACTGTTCGCCCATACAATCAGGATCTTTGGTTTCCATAAGTAGAACCTTCCAAGTTTGCTCGTGTTTCAAACAATCTTCAAATCAGAGTAAAATCCAATAAGAATAATCAATCATGTTGATGTTGTATCCAGCCATAAGGTCTTCCAAAAACCATACGAATCGAATCCTTGAAGATAATCCGTCATCTGGATAGGTCTTCTTCCTTTGTCTGGAACTGTCAGTGAGGATAGACTTTAAGTCTTGAGTCTGGCGGTCTTCAGATTTTGACGATAGAGTTTGGAGTTCTTCAGACTTTAACACTTGGGTCTGGAAGTCTTCAAACTAGACTGATGGAAACGTTTTGTCAGCTTCAAAACAATAAATGAGTTTTCTCCAACAATCTCTCCATTTTTTATGGTGATAAAACTTTCATGCAGATTTGAAAGCTTTTGTCCTGCAAACAACACTTAAGCAAAGCATGATATCTTATAAAAGATGAGCTGATTAGGATAAGGACAGTATCATTTCTGCAACCACGGAAAACATGTTAGTCCTACAAGATAACTATCTTACCATAATCAATATCACGACCTAAGTTACTGCAAGAATCAAAAGATCAAAACAAAGTACTTTAGCAGTCAAGCAGTCCAAAGTGAAAAGTCCAATTCACAACCAAACAAAAGATAAAGGATAAGTCCAAAAGTCCAAAAATAAATCAAACCAAAAAGTGAAATAATCCAAAGTCAAATCTGCACCAACTTCTCCCCCTTTTTGTCAGCAGCAAACACTAGAGAACGAATAAAAAGAGTTGTTTGAAAAGAGTGGGGTCAGAGTCATGGCTGTTTTGGCAGGCGAACAAGCTGGAATTCTCCCATAGAATTCATTGTCTTCTCAAGCTTTGCAAGAGTCTCCTTCAGTGGCTGTAAATCTTCACCCTTCACAGTAGTTTGCACTTGAGTCTTCAAGGTGAGTAGCTATTCTTGCAGTGACACTGTAGTAACCATGAAAGCTTTCTTGAGATCCTTCATCTCATACTCCATACCATATTGCTGTCTCCTTAAATCCAACAGGATGTCTAACAGTTTCGAAAAGTTTGCTATTTGTTCTGGTGCAGCACTGGGTCCAACCGATTCTATTCCAGGAGTTTTGAGAATTGATGGATCTTCAGCAGTTCGTCCAACACGACTAGGAGTATATTGGAAGGATGCCTCAAAATCTACTTTAGGATAGTGAAAGGCATACACGTCCTCTAGATCTGCTACAGAACAACTCACATCACTAGTAAATACAGGTGAAGAAATACCTCTTTTTTCAGCAGCTCCCCCTGTTTTTTGCCTTCAGGTGGAGTAGTGAATTCTTCTTCCTGTTCAATTTCAGCTTCAGAGTGATATTGGTCTTTGTCTTGCACTCCAGCAGTTCCATTCCCTATCTTCTCAATGTTGCTTGACAAGGACATAGCCAAAGTTGGCTTAAAGGAGTCTTCTCGACCCTTTTCTACCTCTTCTTCTCTTTCTTTTTCTCCGACTTCTCTTCCTTCTTCCTCTTCCTCTGTCCTCCTCTGTTCTTCATTTTCTTTCTCTGTCTCTTCTATTTCTCTTCTCTCTCTTTCTTCTGGCTCTTCTCTCGTCTCTTGAAGGCTGACGAAACTCTTCAAGTTCCTTAAAGCTGAAAAAGTCATCTCGTCCTCATCTTCTTCATCCTACAAGATGAGGGTTCTCTTCTTTTTCACGGGAGTACCCATGGGTTCCTTGCCTCTCCTCTTGGTTGCTGTAGGGTCTTGCTTCGCCTTGACGGGAGACTTTTCCTTCATGCGCTTTAACACCTTGTTAAGCTCCTTCAGACGCATCTTTGTCACCATTTTAAATCCAATCACCATCGGAGAAATGTTTGTCAAAACAAAGGTGCAGGAATGTGAATTTTGAAATGTCTGAAAGGGCGCGTGATAAGAGCAGAATAAGGGAATTGTCCCTGGTCTTTCACCATTGTCCTGTACATGTGAAACAGGATAGTGTGAGGCGGAGAGAATTTGTAGCCAGCGTTGATAGCAAACATCAACTTTGCTTCGAAATGAGAGACATTAGTCTTTGATGTTGATTTTGGATGGATGCAGTTGATCACAATTTTGTGCAGCAAGACGTTGGAGGCATTCATCCTATTGTAGGTAATCTTGCCTTCAACACGCCTGTCTCGTACCAATTCCAGTGTAGCGTGAGCAACGGACACACTAATTGGTTGGAAACTCGTTCTTTCCACCCCAATTAAGTCAACCAAAGTGTCCACATCGACCAAAAATTCCTTATCTTTAACAGTGAAAGAGAATCTATTCGCATCCAAAAATGATAGATTCAAATAGAAGTAGGTTGTGAATTCCGGATAAGCAATTGTAGATTCAGAACAAAAACGCTCCAATTGAAGAAGTGCAAACTTCTCCCTCAAATTCACTTGCACAGAATCGAGAAAATAAAAGTCAACACTCCTAGGGTTCATCACCCCTCTTTCCAACAATTTTGAGTAAACTTTCTTGTGCTCCTTAGAGCGGAAAATGCTCGTTCCATCACCACCAGCATTAACAGCCACTCCCATCCTAGGCTGAAAATGTGTAAACATTCGTTCGTCGTCGTCCTATCCTTGTGGCTGATTAGTAGTGCCAAAGCGCGAGTCACTTGGAAAATTTGCAAAGGCCTTTTCGGCCGACCCTTTTTCTGCAACTCCTAACCTCTCCATCTCCCTCAAGAATAAAGTTTCATTTTTGAAGCCTCTATCTCTCAGAAACTCATCGATCAAAGACATAGCAGTACCTCCTTCTTTCAAGTTAGAATAAAGCGAGAAAGCAACTTTAGGTCTCAGCGTTCTTACAGGTTCAATATCTTCCACTATTTCTTCTTCTGGTTGAGGCGGTGGAGGAGACTAACGCTATTGAGAATGTTGTTGTTGCTGACTCGGTTGCTGCTGTTGAGAAGAGTCATCTTCCTCGATCAAATCGAAATGAGTAGGACCCTCAGGCATGCGCTGTGGTCCCCTGCTTGTAATTTTCGAAGACTTTCTTGAAGACATTGTCGTTCTAAGGGAAAAAAACTTGTACTTGCTCAAAAAAGATGAAATCTTTTGGATTAAACAAGAGTGAAAGAGAAAGCAAGTGGGAGTTTTGTATTCTAGGGTTTGAGAGTGAAAATGGAGAAGACAACAATCGATAGCATTTATAGCAGGTAAATCTGCGTATACGAAGCGTCACAAAGGAAAAAGTAAAACTGCCTTTTTCAAAAATGAAAAACTGTCTTTTTTAAAAAGAAAAAAATGTCATCAATTCAAATCTTGAAAAGATAAATTATAAAAATAAAATAGGCAAGAGACGATTTGAAATATCAATATACCAATTCGAAAAAGTATCTAAAGATAAAAACTTATGCATTTTGAAAGTATTAACTTACATTCGTAACTCTTAGTCATTATGAGTCTGAACATCTTCAGACTTTACCTCTGAGTCTGAATATCTTCAGACTTTATCTGTTAAAAGATATGATATTCGGTCTGGTGCAAATAAACTCAAAAAGGCTTTTCTCCAATGGCTTTGTAAATATGTCCGCCAGCTGATTCTTTGAGTCAATGAACTGAATCATAACGTTTCCGTTCTGAACATGATCTCTAATAAAATGATATCGAATCTCTATATGCTTTGCCCTTGAATGAAGAATTGGATTCTTTGTGAGATTAATGGCGCTAGTGTTGTTACATTTGATCTCGGTACATGATTCTTCAATTCCAAAGTCTCTTAATTGTTGTCGTATCCACAAGATTTGAGAGCAGCAGCTTCCAAGAGCCACATATTCTGCTTCGACTATTGAAAGGGCTACGGTACTCTGTTTTCTCGAAAACCATGATACCAGCTTGTTACCAAGCAGTTGACATGTACCAGAAGTACTATTTCTGTCCACTTTGCATCCTGCTAAATCTGCGTATGAATATCCAAGGAGAGTAAAGTCTCATTCTTTGGAATACCATAAACCTAACTTTGGAGTTGTTGCAACGTATTTGATAATGCGCTTTGCAGCAGTGAAGTGAGATTCTTTGAGATTTGATTGGAATATAGCACAGATACAAATACTAAACAAAATGTCAGGTCTAGATAAAGTAAGATAAAGAAATGAACCAATAATGCTATTGTATAGCTTTTGATCTACACTCTTTCCTTCTTCATCTTTATCCAGCTTTGAAGAACTTGACATTGGCGTCTTTGTCTTTTTGCAATTTTCCAATCCAAACTTTTTACATCCATTTGGAATAACCTGAAACTTTCGTAGCAAGCAAAAGCAAGTAATAATCTAATTACTTCTAACCTCACATCTGGTGCATAGGTCTCATCATAGTCTATCCCTTTTTCTTGTGTATATCCTTTTGCCACAAGTCTTGCTTTGTTTCTGATCACTTTTCCTTTTTTCGTCAACTTTGTTCCTGAAAACCTATTTAGTTCCAATAATAGACTTACCTTTAGGTTTAGGAATTAACTCCCAAACATCGTTGATGCCGAACTGTCTGAGCTCTTCTTGCATAGCTTCAATCCTGCTTTCATTAGCTAAGGCTTCTTCTATGGTTTTGGGTTTAATTTCGGAAACAAGTGCTAGAGCACTAGACTCTTCACGCCTTTTGGATCTGGTGCGAATTCCTTCATCAATGTTGCCAATGATGAGTTCCTTGGGATGACTTGACTTATACTTCTAGTTGCTAGTTGGTTTGTTAATCTATTGATCCTCTGTTTCTGTCGAATCTTCTGTTTCATCATGTTGTTGAACTTCAGGAATCTGAACCACTTCAGGGGAATTAGATTTTGCAACATCCAAAGCAGGTTCAGGTTCTTTAAGATGAGTCTGATCTAGTTGATTCTGTATTGAGTCTTGAAACTTGACATTCATGGATTCTTCAACAGACTGAGTTTTCTTGTTGTATACTTTGTAGGCTTTGCTTGTAGTTGAGTATCTAAGGAAAAATCTTTCGTCTGATCTTTCTTCAAACTTACCAGTTCGATCATTTGCATTCTTTAAAATAAAACACTTACTACCAAACACATGAAAGTAAGAAACAATTGGCTTCTTTCCTTTGAATAACTCATAGGGAGTTTTCTCCAGAATGGGTCTTAAGAATACTCTGTTTATAATATAACAAGATGTTGAAACCGCTTCAGCCCAAAATCGAGAGGAAATATTACTCTCTATTAAGAGTGTTCTTGCCATCTCCTGCAAAGATCTATTATTTCTTTCCACAACCCCATTTTGCTCTAGAGTATATGAAGAAGAGAAAACATGCTGAAGACTAGAGTCATCACAGTATTTTGCAAAGTCTTGGTTTTCAAACTTACCTCCATGGTCTGTACGTATTCTAGTAATAGCATACCCCTTTTCATTTTGAATTTTCTTGGTAAAATTTGAAAAGTAAGAGAATGCTTCAGACTTACTTGCTAGGAAGTATACCCATGTAAACCGAGAATAGTCATCCACGATTACTAGGCAGTATCTCTTTCCACCAATGCTTTCAGTTCTGGTTGGTCCAAAGAGAGCCATATGCAAAAACTGCAAAACACGATCAGTAGAAACCTGATTTATTGGTTTAAAAGAAGTTCTAACATGTTTTCTCAACACACATGGTGTGCATAATTAAGATTTTTGATACTTCAGGTTGGGCAGTCCACGAACAAGCTTCTTGAAGGAGATCTTAGCAATCTGCTTCATGTTGATATGGCCAAGCTTTCTATGCCAAAGGTTTGCTTCATCTTGAATGGATATTAGACATTGAGAACTTTCAGATTTTATGTCTAGAAGATAAATATTCCAATGTCTTCGTCCAGTGAAGGATTGAGAGAGATCTTTACTGATTCCCGAACATATGTCTTCTTGGAAATTAATCTTAAATCCAGTGTCGCACAATTGACTAATACTTAGAAGATTATAATTCAAACCTTCAACCAAGGATACATTGTTGATTGTAAGACTTCCAATTCTCACAGTTCCACATCCAACAATCCTTCCTTTACTGTTTCCACCAAAAGACACTTTTCATCCCTTTACTTGCACAAGCTTTATAAAACAGGTTGAATCTATTGTCATATGTCTTGAGCAGCCACTATCCAAATAACATTTAATCTTTTTCTTGATAGTGACCTGCAATCATAAAAAGAACTCAATTTTTCTTTGGTACCCACACTTTCTTGGGTCCAGGAGAGTTAGTACAAAATACAATCTTTGTCCACTCTCTCTTAATAGGTCTTTAGCCCTTAGGACATTCCTTCTCGAAATGTTCTAAGTTGTTACACTTTGAACATTTGAGAGTACTTCGGCCAACAGGTTTTACAAAAGCCTTATTAAAATGATTTCTGTAATAGGTTTTTGTAGGTCTTTGTTTAATTCTTTCCTTCACATTTGGAAAACTGATTAAAGGAATGGTTTCAGATGTCATTCCTAAACCAGATTTGTTGAAATATGGTCTTTGAATTGAAAGAATCTTTTCTAACTTCTCAGATCCCATTGAAAACCTTTTTGTGATATTTGAAATGTCTTCCTTTAAAATTGTATTTTCCTTTGAAAGAGAGTTTGCATTTTCTTTTAAAACGAAAAAACTTTCGTCTAGATTTTCAAACTTTTCTTTCCAAGAAGTTTCCTGTTGCTTTAGTTTGGAATTCTCCTTCTTTAGCTCGGAAATCCTCTTAAGAGATGTTTTGAGGCTAAGACAAAGTTCATTTATATATTTTGAAACTTTAATAGGAATCTTAAAATTACTAACCTCGACTTCTTTATCGAGTTTGAGTCTCGACCGAGTCAGATTCTGAATTTGCCATTAGATAGATATTGGCATACTCTTCATCACTTTCCTCACATTCTGTATCGCTCCATGTTTCTGCTTTAAGAGCCTTCTTGAATTTCTCAGTTTTACCTTTCTTTTTCTTCAGCGAAGGGCAGTTGGTTCTAATGTGTCCATTTTTCTTACATTCGAAACAAACCATATAATTGTTGGTCTCATCATCCTCATTTGATTTCTTCTGAAATCTTTGAGTGCCCTACTTTTTCCAATTAAACATTTTTCCTTTTCTGTTTAACTTTCTGAACTTCCTTATCATGAGTGTTAGTTCTTCATCATCCAAGTCGTCTTCAGAGTCTGTATCATCAGAATCATCGTTAGATTTTAAGGCAATTGACTTCTTACCTTTGGGATCTATTTCCTCATTGATTTGCTCTACTTCATATGATTAAGGTGTGCCAACCAATTCATCAACAGAAAGAGGCATGATCCTCTGGGTTTCTCTTATAAAAGTCTTCGCGTGGTTCTAGTCTTTGAAGAGTCCTCTCAGCAATTTGTTAACTTTCATTTGTCCAGAAATTGGATGTCCATGATATGCAAAACCGTTTACAATCTCTGTAAAACGACTGAACATATCAGTGATGGATTCTCCTGGCTTTATTTTGGAGGCTTCATACTGTCCGAGTAGAATATTGATCTTTGTTTATTTAACTCGATCAGTTCCTTCGTAAGTAACGTGCAACCTGTCCCATACTTCTTTGGCTATTTCACAAGATGAAATTATGTTATACTCAGTAGGAGATAAAGCACAATATAAAGAATAAATGGCTTTAGCATCAAGAGCTTGTCTCTTGGTTATTTCTGCTTGTGTCATTTCGCCAGCATCCTCAATTTCCTTTCCAAATGTTGATGTAACTTTAGGAATAATTCCTTTTTCTACCACATTTCATTCTAGGGGATCTTTCAATCTTAGGAATGCCTTCATCTTGTTTTTCCAAACGTTATATTCCTTCTCATCAAAGTAGGGAGGTCTGGTGTTGCTTTGGCCTTCAACCAAACCTAGTGCCAAGATACTAGCCATAAAAGATCTTTAGCTCAGAAGTAAAACACTTCAATAATTAAGCACACAAGCTCTAATACCAATTGAAAGGGCTAGTACGCACACCTAGAGGGGGTGAATAGGTGTATATAAAATTTTCTTTCTAGTAAGACTTAATAAAATAGATCGCCTTCAGATGATAATAACAAATTCAGGATGTAAACAGCTTTGAACAATTCTATAAAGCAATTAAGTAAAGCAGCGAATAAGATAAGGAGGTTAGGGTAAAAGAATTTAAACACAAGGTTTATAGTAGTTCGGCTTAATCCAAGCCTACGTCCACTCTTCCGCACTGATAGCCCACTAGCTGGATTCCACTATGAATCAAAAGAGATTATACGGCTTGTGATCTTCGACTTCCTCAGTAGAGAGTCTCAGCTTAGTCTCTTTACAAAGTCTCACTATGTGCTTCTCTATTTTGAATACAATTTACGCTCAATGAATGAAAGAGCAAGGAACTACAAAGATTCAGACTTTGAAATTCTTCTTTTATGCACTACCTCGAACAACTAGAGAGTCCTCCTTAAATACTCCTTCATGCCTTCACGACCATTGGCACTTTCCAAAGAAATTCTTCCAATCTACCCGTTGGACAAAATCAATTAAGGTAATCTCGAGTCGTTGATTGATTTGTGATGAAAACCCGTCAATCATGTTCGCCCATACAATCAGGATCTTTAATTTCCATAAGTAGAACCTTCCAAGTTTGCTCATCTTTCAAACGATCTTCAAATCGGAGTAGAATCCAATAAGAATAATCAATCATGTTGATGTTGTATCCAGCCATAAGGTCTTCCAAAAACCATACGAATCGAATCCTTGAAAATAATCCATCATCTGGATAGGTCTTCTTCCTTCGTCTAGAACTGTCAGTGAGGGCAGACTTTAAGTCTTGAGTCCGGCGGTCTTCAGATTTTGACGATAGAGTTTGGAGTTCTTCAGACTTTAACACTTGAGTCTGGAAGTCTTCAAACTAGACTGATGAAAACGTTTTGTCAGCTTCAAAACAATAAAAGAGTTTTCTCCAACACTATTGATCCTCTATAAGCTCTAAATGTTCTATATTTTTATGGTATTAGTGTATTACATGTTCTAAAACTTATTATAAAAGTATAATCAAATCCTTAAACTTTTTAAAAAAAAGTACAATAAAGTTTTAAAACTTTTCAAATCGGTTCACTCAAGTTTCTACATTAACTCCGTCCCGTTTGGCTATCAGAAAAAGTTGATGCGACTTTTTTTTACCATTTTTTTAAAGAAAGATGTGATGATGAGGTTGCCATGTTAGATATTACAAAAATAAACGAAATAAAAAAGAAAAATAATTGATTTCAAGATTTTGAAAAAAAAAAAATTGAAATAAAAATTTGGAAAAAGAGAAGAAGAATCAAACATACGAGAAGCTGAGAAGGATAGCATAGATGCAGTAAAGGTGGTGGCGGCTCAACGGCCACCCATGCATCAGTGAGGGGCCAACGTCCCACACCAGACTTAGGTAAGCTAGTGCGACCCTTGCTACCACCTTCGCATTCTGAAAATAAAAACAAAAATAAAGTAAGCGTGTGGGAGACAAGTGAGCCACCCTCGTCACTTGTCAACAGGGACCTTGTCACTAGCTACTCTCGCTCCTCCGACGATTACGGCCGCGACCCTTGGTCAGATCTATGACAAATGATGACCCTGGCACAGATCTGAGACAATGATCATAGCCCATATCGTCAAAGAAGATCGAAGGAGGAAGCGGTGTTTGGCCGCAAGGTGGTGAACCTCTAGTAAATGGCGGATTTGAGCGAGAATAGAGATCTCGTTGCCATGAAAGCTTAAGAACCAGCACCAGCTATGGCTGTGAAACGAAGTAGCTGAATGCAAAAATTGATGGAGTCGACTCTGGAGCATGATTTTCTCTTTAAGTTTTCTTCTTATTTTTCCCTAATTTTATTTTTCTAAAGTTTCGAAAACAATTGATTATAAATTATTTGCAACATCCAACATTTAGCTTTAAATATTTTTTAATATTTTTCTTCCAATTGGTTGACATGACATCCATATCAACGCATTTCCTTTTGAACAATAATGAAAAATTATATCGACTTTTTTCGATAGCCAAATTTAACAAAGTTAATAGAGCAATTTAATATACGCAAATTTGATGTATGCAAATTTCTGCAGAATATATGCCGAATTATGTTCATCTATCATTAATGTAGTCATTCCTCCCCAAGCTGCACAAGACTCAATTGCAGTCTAAGCAGCAAGCATTAGGTCATCCCAATGACACGGTTCACAATCGTGTCGAGTATGCCGCTCACGTCGAGAACATTCCTCGCCTCGCCTACCTCCGCCGGCAAAGCACAATCCAGCGGCGTGCTTCAGAGCACAAGGAAGAAGAAGGAGAAGGAGGAGGTAATTGTTTGCACGGGGAGAACCTCCATCGCACGAAACAAAGCAGCAGATTTCTCGTGGATAGACGTAGCCATCTCCTGCATTTCAATATTTCCCTGCGGAAGACGACAATGGAGGGAGAGCACCGGACAGTGCGGTGAGCGTGTGTTGACGTGTCAGTTGCCGGGGTGGTGTTAGGTGTGCTGTGTGCGTTTCGCGGGTCGCTGGGGGGATTGATTAGGAGTGTTGTTTTTTTCTTGTGAAGTCCATTAGCGATCTGATTAAAGTCAAAATTAGACGGTTGACAATCACATCCATTGACTGCATGCATGCTTGATGCGGGACACCACAGCAAAATGATACTGTGAAGGAGTGGAAGAAGGGATCAAACATCGAAAGAAAAACAACATATAAACTAAAATTTTATTTAGCAAAGAAAATCGAAAAGTAATATACATGGAGGGGGGGTGGGGGGAGAGAGAGAGAGAGAGAGAAATATATAAGTTATTTGTACAAAAGAGCAATGAAAATAGGAAGTAAGATATGAATTATAAAAGTTGGATCCCTTGGCTTCTGCGCATGTCCTGCCATATACTCACCCTTCTTTCTATGCTTTGCACATGGGGCTTGCATCTGGGGAATGGGAAAAGGGTAGGGAGAGAATGGCGTTTAATAAATAAATTATTTGCTCAAAAAGAGCAATGAAAATAGAAAAGTAATACATGAATTATCAAAGTTTGATTCCTTGGCTTTCGCGCATGTCCTGCCATAATCACCTCCCCTTCTTTCGATGCTTAGCACATGAGGCCTACAACCGCACATGGTGAAGAGGGTAGATAGAGAATAACTTCTGCAACTCCACATAAGGTCCGCTACCATTTCTTAACCCCCCTTAAACAGCGTCCTCAGGCTAACCCACTTCTTGAACCCCCGGTTAAACCTTGTAATTAATTAAACTTATCAATTTGTCCATCTTTGGATAAAATATTTACCTCGTGGACGAGTTGTAATTAGGTTGGCAAAACAGTAAGCATATTTTAATATGATCCGCGCATTCAAACGTTCAATTTCCACGAAGTGATACTGTGATCGCTTTGATTTCCACAGGAATCGAATCATTTGTATTTTGGTAAAGATAAAAAACATTTTCCACTCCCAAAATCTCCTCCTCTAAACCTAAAAGATGTTTCGGTCAAAGTCTTCTAAATTTGTCTGTTTCTCCTTGGGAAATTTCTGGGTCGCAGCCGAAGCTTAATGGCTCCGCCCAAGAAGACTTGCCTTTTCCAAAATTTCCACATACGAAGAAACCAAGAAACACGCCTACTCCAGTCATGTTTCGTGCACGGCACTTTTCCAATATGATTAAAATTTATAAATCTTGTTGGTTATATCATGTAACTTGTTGGTCCAAGCTTCAACCTAAGTAGCACCGACACTGATATGCAAAAATATTAGACTTCTTTTTATTAATCAACTTATACTTCATCTTCTTCTATCAATTCTTCATTTTTATTTTTCTTGACCCGAAGCTAAATTTCAAATCTAAAAGTATCCTTCTGCTCCTAAAGTGACGGTAGATATTTCGAAATCCTTTTAACTAATAAGGATTTATTTTTATAAGGATTATGGCAAATATTGAAAAGCCCAAATTCCACATCCTGGAAGTGAGTGGAAAGAATTATCTATCATGGTGCCTTGACATGGAAATGCATCTCCAAGGGCAAGGTCTCGCTAATGCAATTACAGAGGATGGAACCTCAAATGAAAAGGATAAAGCAAATGCGCTGATTTTTATTCGCCGTCATTTGCATGAGAGCCCGCAAACTCAATATTTATCTGTTCGAGACCCTCAGATCCTATGGAGGAGGTTGAAGGATAGATATGATCATACCAAGACTGTTATCCTTTCTCAAGCACAATATGACTGGCCAAATCTCAGACTACAAGATTTTAAATCAGTGTCTGATTATAATTCCGCTTTATTTGATATTGTTTCTTGGCTTAAGTTATGCGGTATCAGACTCGCTGATGCGGAATTGTTAGAAAAAACTTTCTCCACCTTCCATGCTTCGAATATTGTATTGCAACAGCAATACCGGCAGCGTCAGTTTGCCACATACATTGAATTGATTTATGTGCTTCTTACCGCCAATCAAACCAATGAATTACTGCTCAAAAATCATGATCTTAGACCTGCTGGCTCAAAAGCATTGCCTGAAGCACATGCTAACTTTGAGAAAAATACTGACTATTTTAAAGGCTATAAGCGTAGGCAAGAACATAATCCTAGAAGGGATGGCAGGAAATTTAACCGCCCTATGAAATCAAACTTTGGCCTGAATTATGGCAAAGAAAAGAAGCCAAAGAAGGTGATTAATAAAAGTATTTCTCATCGCTGTGGCATGACAAGGCACTGGTCACGTTCTTGTCGTACGCCAAAGCACTTTGTTGACCTATACCAAGCATCTTTAAAAAAATATGGGCAAGTGTGGTGAACCCCATGCCATTGAAATCAATCCTACTACCATAACCACTATTAAGGCCAACAATATCGTGGGACTCCTCTTGCTCCTAAAGTAGCAAATGCATCCTTGGATGTCTCTGATTTCTTTGAGGACCTCTGATTACTTTGATGAGGTATCATATTGAAGGATGATAATTTGAACTTCGAATTCTATGATTTAATAATTTATTCTTTTTTTTTTAGTTGTTTCGCTTTAAATGTATTACTTTTTATTGTTCTTTAATATGGTTATGAAATGCTTATGAACCTTATATAATATTTATTATGAAATTTTATTCGACTCTATAACTAATATGCAACTTTTATGATACTTGACACCTAAAGTTGTCAATATAAATGCAAATGGAAAATACCGAGAAAAAGGAAGATGTTTGTTTGCTTGATAGTGCAACAATGCATACTATATTTCGTAATAGACACTTTTTCTCAAGTATGACATTGCGGAAGGCACAAATCCATACAATATCAGGTCATGTTCCGATTATTGATGGTTTTGGAAATGCCACAATTATTTTGCCAAATGGCACCATCTTGCATATTGAGAATGCGGTTTCTAAGCATTAGATCCAAAAGGAATCTGCTCAGTTTCAAAGATAAAGAATATATTAGCATTTTCTCTTATAAGATGGGCCTGAAGACCATCCATGAGAAGCTAGAAGCTTCTTCTATGGGTTTGTATTGTGTCATGATTAAGGCTGTTGAAACCTACGCCACCACATCCTGGAGATTGGTAAACCCTGATCAGTTTGGACTGTGGCATGATCGCCTTGGTCACCTTGGCGCTTCAATGATGCGTAGAATAATTCAAAATGCAAAAGGACACCCTTTAAATGATACAAAAGTATTGTTATCCAAAGATTATAATTGTGAGGCTTGCTCATAAGGAAAGCTCATTATCAAACCTTCTATAACAAAGGTTAATCTTGAATCCCCTTTAGTCTTACAAAGAATTCAGGGTGATATTTGTGGACCAATACAACTACCAAGTGGACCATTTCGATCTTTTATGGTACTAATGGACGCATCCTGTAGATGGTCCCATGTTTGCCTATTATCTACGCATAATGTCACATTTGCACGTTTATTTGCACTATTATCATATTCTAGCTGCAAATACTCCAGCTAGGATAGCTATTCCCGAAGAACAGACTAAAATGGATCAAAATCCCCCGCATTTGAAGCGTGGTAGACCGATAGGATCAAAAGATGCTGCTCCTCGAAAACGAAGGGGAAAGAATCAAGAATCTGCTCTAGAAGAGCTTAGCATTGTGCTTGCTCCTAAAGAGCTTATTGCCCCTGAAGAAGCGCAAACCCACGAAAGGAACATCAATCTCGGGAATACTATGAATTACATTACATATTGTAATGAAATTTGGGATTGAAATGAAATCATCATTGATGATGCTTTTGCATTCTCAGTTGCTCATAAAATTATGGATGATGATTGTAAGCCGCAATCTATTATTGAATACCGTCAAAGGCAAGATTGGCCTCAGTGGGAGGAAGCAATTAAGGCCAAATTAGCTTCCCTAGCTAAACGAGAGGTTTTTGGACCCGTAACTCGTATCCCCGATAATGTAAAGCCCGTTGAATACAAATGGGTATTTGTTCGGAAACGAAATGAGAAAAACGAGGTCGTCAGATATAAAGCCCGACTCGTTGCCCAAGGATTCTCCTAGAGACCTGGGATTGATTATAATGAGACATATTCACCTGTGATGGATATGATTACATTTCGTTTTCTCATTAGCCTAGTAATCTCATAAAGATTGGGAATGCGTCTTATGGACGTTGTGATGGCATATCTATATGGCTCATTAGACTCTAATATTTATATGAAAATTCCGGAGGGATTCAAAATGCCTGAAGCATGCACTCCCCGCAATTTATTCTCAATAAAATTGCAAAGATCCTTATACGGATTAAAGCAATCCGGTCGCATGTGGTATCAACGCCTAAGTGAGTACCTAATTAAGGAAAGGTACAAGAATGATCCTATCTGCCCATGCATTTTTATTAAGAAATCAAAAACCAGATTTGCTATTGTAGCAGTTTATGTGGACGATATAAATTTAATTGGAACTCCAGAAGAGTTAGCTGAAACTGTTGAGTATTTGAAAAGGGAGTTTGAAGTTAAAGATTTGAGTAAAACCAAACTTTGTCTTGGTCTAGAGCTTGAGCATAAAGCAAATAGAATAATCGTCCATCAATCAGCATACGTTGAAAGATTGCTTAAACGTTTCAACATGGACAAAGCTCACCCATTGAGCACCCATATGGTTGTAAGGTCTCTAGATCCCCAAAAGGACCCATTTCGTCCTAGAGAATCTGATGAAGAGATACTTGGTCCTGAAGTACCATATCTCAATACAATTGGAGCTTTGATGTACTTGGCACAATGTACAAGACCAGATATCACTTTTGCGGTAAATTTATTGGCACGTTTTAGTTCTGAGCCAATTCGGAGACATTAGAATAGAGTTAAACATATTTTTCGTTATCTCCGATGAACCATAGATTTGGGATTATATTATTCCAAGGATTCCACTAACTTCGGTTTAGTTGGATATGCTGATGCTGGATATAAATCCGATCCACATAAGGCTCGCTCTCAAACCGGGTATTTATTTTGTTATAACGGCACCACTATTTCTTGGCGTTCTACGAAGCAATCGCTAGTAGCTACATCTTCTAACCACTCTGAGATTATTACTTTATATGAAGCTGAAAGAGAGTATGTTTGGTTAAGATCCATTATAACACATATTCATAATTCTTGTTGCTT
The DNA here is from genome assembly GCA_016097605.1 of Eucalyptus guilfoylei. Lineage (NCBI taxonomy): Eukaryota > Viridiplantae > Streptophyta > Magnoliopsida > Myrtales > Myrtaceae > Eucalyptus > Eucalyptus guilfoylei. Next base: position 42,748,446 of record CM027862.1, on the reverse strand, counting down.
AATACCGGTTACAAATTCTCCCACTATAATTTATGAAGATAATGCTGCTTGTGTTGCACAAGTTAGGGGAGGATATATCAAAGGTGATAGGACCAAGCATATCTCGCCGAAATTTTTCTATACTCATGAACTCCAAGAAAGTCGACAAATTGATGTTAAACAAATTCAATCCATAAATAATCTTGTAGATCTTTTTACCAAATCATTGCCAACATCAAGTTTTGAGAAATTAGCATATGGCATTGGTATGCGGCGAGATCACAAGATGCAAGATTGATTAGCCCCAGAAGTGGCTATATGGCTCAATTGAGGGGGAGATATTATGAACTATGCATTGCAGTATTAATATGCGGCGAGTTCAAAAGATGCAAGAATGATTAGCCCCAACAATGGCTATATATGCATTTCACTATTTTTTCTTTTTGTTCGGTTTTTTCCCACAAGGTTTTTCCGGCTTAAAGTTTTTAACGAGGCAACTAATGCATCCATAAAAGGGAGAGATCATAACATTTGTGCTCTGCACTCTTTTTCCCTTTTGTCCGGTTTTTGTCCCACTAGGTTTTTCCGGCTTAAGGTTTTTAATGAGGCAGTATCATTCGATGCATATTCGTAATAAATACAATGAATATTCAAGGGGGAGTGTTATAAAATACATGAATAAATGAAATACATGAATGAATATTCATTATATTCATCTTATCTAATGTACTTATTATGGTACATTTGTATCATCATTCTAAGTACATCTACCTATACAATGAACGATCATCTCCCCTATCAAGTACATATATCATTCGATACATTGATATTAATGATAAGTACATTTTTGTTCTCCTATAAATAGGAGTTTAGTTTTGATGTACAAGAATAACAATAGAACAACATATGAACAGTCACATAACAGTGATACACTAGAAATAAAATTCTCTCCTCTAACTTTCTCTACGAACTCTGGTGTCTGATTTTCTCTACTCAATCTCTCTATTCTCTCTATTCTCTCTATTATATATTTGCAACGCAATATTTTACAACACATTATCATTTTTATGATTATTTCAATCAAATTAATTTGAAGGAAAAGTATTTCAGACGCTTTTCTTTTGCTTTTTCTTTTGCTTCTTTATTTACTATTTTGAATTTTATTTTTTTATATTTTGAGCGTTTTGCATGATGATCTACTGGGTCATGCTTCACTATTTTGAATTTTTCTTGTGAAGTCCATTAGCGATCTGATTAAAGTCAAATTAGAAGGTTCACAATCACATCCACTGACTGCATGCATGCCTGATGCGGGACACCAAAGCAAAATTTCCACGTACGTACGCGCATTCAAACGTTCAATTTCCACGAAGTGATCTGTGATCGCTTTGATTTCCACAGGAATCGAATCCTTTGTATTTTTGTAAAAAAAAAAAAAAACATTTTCCAAAATTTCCTCCTCTAAATCTAAAAGATGTTTCGGTCAAAGTCTTCTAAATTTGTCTGTTTCTCCTTGGGAAATTTCAGGGTCACGACCGAAGATTAATGGATCCACCCAAGCAGACCTGCCTTTTTCTAAATTTTCACGTAACTGGGGACTTCTTAGTCAACTGATGTGGTAATGCACTAACAATGGTAGCAATTTACCATCAATAAATGCAATGATAAGTCATTAACTTTTTTTAGAAATTTATTAATCAAAACAAAAATTTAGTGGTGAAATTTATAACTTTCATATAAAGTAATAACTTACCATATAGGTCCGCTTATAACGTAGTAATACCAATTTCAAGTGGAATGCAAGTTGTCCAATTATTTAGAAATTGACCATTTAAAACTAAATTGTAGCAGTCAAATTAGTAAGTTACCACATAATATCTTACAAGTTACAAGTTAGTATATTTCTAATAAAGTGACAAATTTTCCGTTGGAAAGAAAATCATGAAGAAATTACTCAAATCTCTCTCGAACTTTGCAATAGTATATATTTGGCCCTAAACTTTAAAATTGTTACTCCATTCTGTTAGCGCGTGCAAGGCACATGCCTTTTAAGGGGTAAAAGTTTATTGTCATCTTGTTTATGGCAATAGCTTTTTCACCATTGTTTTATGTGGAAATATAAAGAAAATGGAGAAAAATATATCTACAAAAAAAAAATGATAGATGAATCCATTATATATATATTAAAATGATTATATATTCGATATATCATTTTCTTTTATGAGTCGAGGGCATCATTTCCTTTTTAATTTTTGTAAGTATTTTTATTAATTAATCAATATTTAGAAAAAGCTCCACGATTGAAATCGGTAACTTAATAATGTATTGATGAAACCAAATTTTATGTTGAAATAACAAATTACTTACGAAATTAGTGGCCTGCTTTTAGCTTAGTGGAGTTTACCAACGTGATATAAGGGCCATCTTCTTCCATCCCTTTCATCCCATAAAGTCTCCTGTACGACGCCGTTTGGTCAAAGTCTTCCAAATTTGTGCCTTCCTCGAAAAGTGTCCGGGTCCTGGCAAGCTTATGGAGCAGAGTCGTCTTATTCTAAATTTGACAAGTTCTTTTAGTATTAATTTCTAAAAAAAAAAAAAAGTGAAAAACAAAGAAAATAGAGAAAATATAAATTTGCTAAAACATTTTAATCCGAAAAAAAAAAAATCAATATCATAAATTAGTTTTATTTGAATGTTGATGAAAATATTAATGGAACTAATAAGATACTTTAAGTAAAAAGAAACAAGATAAAAGTAAAAAGGAAAAAAAAACGCCTCTCTCACCCGCCGTGAACGACGGGACGTACGGAGAGACTCCGGTAGCTTGGAAAGTAGGGAATCTCTATAAGAACGCTGGTTTCATCCTTAAGGCCGAAGCAGCTCAACTCAAGGAGCACGCCTGTTTCATCAAATATGGCTTCAGTTATACTAGGAATCCTTCTAATACTCGTTCCACTTCCCCTTTCCGCTGAAGCTCAGACCCGCGGCAACTTGATCCTGGGCTCCTCGTTGACGGCGAACGACCAGAACTCTTCCTGGCTCTCGCCATCGGGCGAGTTCGCCTTCGGGTTCCGGAGAATGGGAAGAGGAGCTCATTTGTTGGCTATATGGTTCGAGAAGATAGAGGACAAGACCATTGTCTGGTCGGCGAATGGCGATAATTTAGCGCCAGAAGGCTCGAAGATCCAGTTGACCACCGACGGCCGACTGGTGCTAGCCGACCCAAATGGAGGAGAGTTGTTGTCTCCTAGCCCGACTGTCGCTGGTATAGCGTATGCGGCCATGCTCGACACGGGGAACTTTGTCCTATTTGGCCAGAACGACACCAACTTGTGGGAGACGTTCAGCCAACCAACCGACACGATACTGCCTACGCAACGTTTAGTTGTTGGGACTAAAGTCAACGCTCGCTACCCCAAAATGAATTACTCCGCCGGGAGATTCCACTTTAAGCTAGGAGACGACGGAAATCTCGCATTCTATGCCACTCCTGACCCGTTGAATGACGGGTCAGATATCTACTGGCGCAGCAACACCACAGGTAGCGGCGTCCAGTTGATATTCAATCAAAGTGGTCAGGTCTACCTCGCGGCTAAGAATGGAACAATACTCAAACTCATCACCTCTGGCACAATCCCGACCAGCGGATATTACCAAAGAGCGATCCTTGAATACGACGGGGTATTCAGGCAATATATCCACCCTAAGACGGCAAATTCAAGTTCTGGCCGGCTTATTGGCTGGTCGAATATCTCTGACCCAGTCCCGCAAAATTTATGCACGAGCGTCGTCCAAAATATTGGCAGTGGAGCTTGTGGCCTCAACAGCTATTGTACTCTTGGAAATGATCTGAGGCCCCGATGCCAATGCCCACTTGGATATACTCTGCTAGATTCAACGAACGAGATGAACGGATGCATACAGGAATTCGCACCACAGAATTGTAATGGAAGTAGGCGTGAAACAGACCAGTTCGATTTCCATAAAATGCCCAATACAGACTGGCGACAGTCTGATTATGAGCATAGCGCGGCACCAACCGAGGACTGGTGCAGAGAGGCTTGCTTGGCTGATTGTTTTTGCGCAGTTGCTATTTACAATGGTGGAACTTGCTGGAAAAAGAAGCTCCCTCTTTCCAATGGAAGGATGGATCCTAGTGAGCCTGGAACAGCTCTGATTAAGTTCAGGATAAATAACTCGACTTCAAAATCTATGGGAAATGGAAACAAGAATTCGACTCTGATTATCATCGGATCGGTGCTGTTGAGTAGCTCTGTATTTGTGAACTTGCTTCTACTCGTCATTACCTATTTAATTTATAGAAGCTTCCGATCTAGGGATTCCAAGTTGTCACGACCAATCCAGATCAACCAAGCCACAGGTATGCAGACTTTCACTTATCAGGAGCTTCAAGAAGCAACAGATGAATTCAAAGAAGAACTAGGTAGGGGTGCTTTTGGAAAAGTGTACAAAGGTGTTCTCAGATCCGAGGATACAAACTTCGTGGCAGTAAAAGTGTTGGCGACAAGGACTGGAGAAAGCGAAAAGGAGTTTGAAAGAGAAGTGAGTGCAATTGGCCGAACTGACCACAAGAACTTAGTGCAGTTGCTTGGATACTGCAATGAAGGTCAACACCGACTACTGGTGTATGAATTCATGAGCAATGGCACTTTGGCGGATTTCCTATTTGGCGCTTCAAGGCCCAACTGGTACAGAAGAATAGAAATTGCCTGCGATGTTGCGCGGGGGCTCTCTTACTTGCACGACGATTGCACCAGGCATATAATCCACTGTGACATCAAGCCACAAAATATTCTTCTTGACGGCTCTCTCACTGCAAAAATATCAGACTTCGGATTAGCCAAGCTCTTGATGGTGAACCAAACACGAACCATCACTGGAGTCAGAGGAACCAGAGGTTATTTAGCACCAGAATGGTTCAGGAATATGCCTATTTCAAGCAAGGTAGATGTTTACAGCTTCGGCATTTTGTTGGTAGAGCTCATCTGCTGCAGAAAGAACTACAAGCCAGAAGCAGAAATTGAAGCTCAAATTGTGCTAGTTGACTGGGCGTATGACTGCTACCACGACGGGAGCATACTTAAGCTAGTGGAGAGCGATGAGGAGGCATCGAGTGACATAAAGAGGGTGAGAAGATTTGTGATGACAGCATTGTGGTGCATCCAGGAAGACCCGGCTTTGAGGCCAACCATGAAGAAAATCACTCAGATGTTGGAAGGAGCTGTTGAAGTCCCAGTACCTCCAGTTTCAAGCTCTATTATCAGTTCAATATGATTTTTCTTATTAAGACAACTGTTGTCGCTGTAATCATGAAAAGTACTCGTATTGTCTGTTAGTGCTATTACGCCGGATCAAACATTTTCATAATTCGCATGGATCCCGCTTAAATAAGCTAAATCATCAGTCAAGCTTAACATTCCCTCGCATGTATCCAAGAGAAAACGGGTTGACGATTGTCGCAAAAGGGATTGCATGCGAGGCCGCATGCATTAATTGAGAGACTACGATGTTTGAGTGACCAAGTAACTATATATCAAATAATGCAGAATCAGTCGCCGAAAAATTTAAAGTCACAGGCATTATTCTGTTGAATCACCTAGGAATTCTATGTGGATCATGTCCCTGCATGTCATGGTAAAAACTAATGTGGCTCCATCAAAGCATTTTCATCGACGATTTTGCTTCACTAAAATTGCATTTGACACAGTGGAAGAGTATTTTAACTTGATCAAAGCAAAACGGACCTTATCTGCTAAATTAGATGATGAGAAGCATATGAAACTTGCCGATCTTCAGGTCGTGGATCGGTGATCTGAAATCCCAATTTCAACAGTTCTGCTGCTTTTTTAATTATACAGAAGGGACACTCACTTCCTCTTGGCAACCAACTTCTTCTAGACCAAGGAAATCCCAGTCCGCAAATCACGTAGTTGGAAGCATAATCAAACGATCTTTCTTCTCGATGCATCTGTTGAGAATTAGCGAGAAGCAACACAATGTAGACAATTTTTCTAAGCAATACGTATTCCTTTCCAAATGATCATTGGAGATCTTGTATAAACAAAGCAGCGTGCTACAGTCAAAGCCATTCCATAACGGGTCCAAACAGGACGGAACTGGAAAATACACCGAGACGAGACAATGGAAAGACCTCGGAGATCCAAATCTAACGATCGATCTGCACCAGCAACTTAATGGGTTCGATTACACGTTTGTCTTAGTCAACTATGGCGTCTGCTAACGCCTTCGCTATCTTTTCCATGCCATATTCTCAATTCCATGGAACGGAGGATGTTTTGGTCAAGGGTCTTCTGTCTTTCGGTTGTTTCGCTTTGGAAAAGTCTGCTTGCGACAATTTCATAGAAGTAGATGACTGCCCCCGTTCATGCACCTGGCGAAGCAGAAATTTGCCAGACAATTATGAGCTTGTTCCCTTTGCATGCATACATGAGGCCATTCCATTTAATGCATATACTTTCCTCCTTGTCCAATGTATGCTTAATTTAAGAGCATGTGGCCCAATGTCATCTTCATGTGGTTAGGCCACGACTTGGTTCACTCTCCTTAGGATTTTTTATGATGCTACTTAGAAATAAAAATACTTCCCAAGGTGAAAATTTGCTAATCACTGTCTTAATGATGTATGAGTTCAAATGATATCTGATGCAGTAGCGGGATGGGTGAGAGTTGTTACACAACTTTGGGATTGAAAAAGCTCATCACCCAAGGCCTACATGAAAACCACCAGCCAAGTATATAGTGCTTCTTTGGCTCACCTCGAGGAAGAATCCACCTTCGAAGGATACAAAGATGGGGGTAATCCACTCTCCTAAGATATTTGCTCATAAAAAGGAAAATCTCAAAAATTCGTACACTCAAAATTCACTGTTTTACATTTGAGAATTTGCCTTATTATATAGAGAGATAATTACATAGGAAATAGACTAAACATTAAACACACGAAACTATCTAATTAATTAAAGACATAGGAATTAAGAAAAGCACAATAATGACCTAGGATCTAGACAATGCATTAAAACATCTAGAGACTTGAACTTTGGCTCTTTGAAAATTACAACTCACTTTTAAGACTAGAAACTTGAACTTTGGCTCCTTGAAAACTACAACACACTTAAGACTTCCTAATGACACTTGACTGGATGCAAAGTAATTAAAAAAGACTAAATTCGTTCGTCTCCTTGGGCAGTCTAATGGACATCTTTGAAGATCACCAAACAATAGAGGAAATTGTCCAGAACAGCCTTCGATTGTTAAATAGTCTATTAGTAGTCTCGGACCAACAATAAACATGTGTGTCGATGTCTCAATAGCGGATCGACTGGACGAGACGCTGCCCGAACAAACCGACGTGGACGAACGACGGCCCAAACGGTAGCTAGATGGAGGTCAGACAAGGCCAGAGCTCGCGGTGGCTGGACGGCCGCAAGCTCCGGCTTAGCGTGCCCAAAACAGGGCAAAGACAGAGGTCGAGAGGGAGCTTACGGTCTGGCTTGGGGACGGCGCGACGGTGGTCCGTTGGCGCGAAGGTTTTGTGTGATTCGTGTAGCAGGGAGCTTATTGGAAGCCACTCACAATAAGGTCAGGCCCTGATCGAGCCCTACAGACCCCGGAAAATTAGCCCTTCGCCTTACTAATTGAGCACTGTGGAAAGCAGCGAGTTGTAATTTATTTGCCGTACGAATGTATCGACAAGAAGTTTTGGGTGGGATTATCATTGCGGCACGGCCGCATGGGAATACTTCTGCGGTGATTGAGATGCTAAAGATGTGGAGGAGTCTTGTCAGTAAGATCAAAAATGTCCAGAAAACTGTAAATAATTTACCTCTTACTCAATTTATATACAGGAACACTCCTTCTGTGCACTGATCACTTATACTAAATACAAAACCAAATTGCTCCTAAATGTGGTAAGTTTCACGTGATCTCATTGAGTCCATGAGAATACGACATCGCACTCTGACATCCATTTGACCAAACATATCAGTTTCGAAACCTAGAACTCTCATATGTAAATTTTTGTAGGGTATCTAGAGGATTATGTACATTCATCATTGCTGTTATCATTCCTCTCTAAGTTGGCACAAGACGGCACAATGCCACCGATAGCATTGATCAGGCACATGCTTGATGCGAATTTCTCCGCACATTCGAGCATATTCAATTTCCACGGAGCGACTTGTAGTCGGTTTGAATTCATGGGGATTGAATCAACTGCTGGCCCTGCCTTCTTTTTCCACCAATTTCATCTTTAAAAGTCTCCAATAAACATGTACGACGAAGTTTGGTTGAATTTTTCCAAGTGCGTTCTTTGAAAAGTATCAAGGTACCGCCAAGCTTCTGGAGCATGGTCACCTTATTCTAAATTTGACAAGTTCTCTTTCACCATTGATTTCTATAAAAAAAAAAAAAAGGGGGGGGGGGGGGGAAATAAAGAAAAGGAAGAAAGATAAATTCATGGAGACATTATTATCAGAAAAATTAATATCGATGATATTATTATAAGAATTTTTTAAGAAAATTTGATGAATATATCAATAGAACTAATAAGATACTTCAAGAAAAAAGAAGCAAAATCAAGTAACTCATTATATACTCTAAAATGGTTTATTAATTGCTGCTAAATAAATGGTTTATTTTTTTTAAAGATTGACTAATAAAATATATGTACAAATATCACCTTCTATTTTAATTAATCATTTCCTTGTACTACAGGTGGAGATTTTATAAAACTTCAGACCATATGGTAAAATCATTATTCTAGAAAGAAATATGTGTTTTTTTTTTTTTTTTTTTTTTGGTCAAAGATAGTGATAGATATATGTGTTGACATGGGCAAAGGCTGTCTACAACTTTGGTTCAAACTCGCTGTGGAGAAAAGGAGGAGCAATTGCATCTACGCGGAGGAGGAATGGTCGCCTCTCTCACCTGCCATGGACGACCGGACGTACGCGAGAGACTCTGGTGGCATGGAAAAGTGGAAAAATCTCTATAAGAACGCCGGTTTCATCCTTAAGGCCGAAGTAGCTCAACTCAAGGAGCACGCCTGTTTCATCAAACATGGCTTCAGTTATACGAGGAATCCTTCTCGTACTCGTTCCACTTCCCCTTTCCACCGAAGCTCAGTTCGGCGGCAACTTGACCTTGGCCAACTCGTTGACGGCGAACGACCAGAACCCTTCCTGGTTGTCGCCGTCGGGTGAGTTTGCCTTTGGCTTCCGGAGAATGGGAGCAGGAGCTTATTTGTTGGCTATATGGTTCGAGAAGATAGAGGACAGGACCATAGTCTGGTCGGCAAATGGCAATAGTCTAGCACCTGAAGGTTCGAAAGTCCAGTTGACCGCGGACGGTGGGCTGGTGCTTACCGACCCAAGAGGGAGAGAGCTGTGGTCTTCTGGCCTGACCGGCACTGGCTTAGCGTATGCGGCCATGCTCGACACGGGGAACTTCATCCTATCGAGTGCGAGCCACGTCAAGTTGTGGGATTCGTTCAGCCGACCGACGGATACGATACTGCCTACGCAACGGTTAGATCTTGGGACTAAAGTCAACGCTCGCTACTCCAAAATGAATTACTCCGCCGGGAGATTCCACTTCATGCTAGGAGACGATGGAAATCTCGCATTCTATGCCACTCCTGACCCGTATGATGCCTCAGATACCTACTGGCGCAGCAACACCGTAGGTTGCGGCTTCCAGTTGATATTCAATCAAAGTGGTCAGGTCTACCTCACGGCTAGCAATGGAACAATACTCAACCGTATCACCACAGAACCAGTTCCAACAAGCGGACATTACCAAAGAGCGATCCTTGAATACGACGGGGTATTCAGGCAATATATCCACCCTAAGACGGCAAATTCAAGTTCTGGCCGGCTTATTGGCTGGTCGAGGGTCTCTTCCCCAATCCCTCCAAATATATGCTTGAGCATCAGGCAAAATACCGGTTCTGGAGCTTGTGGCTTCAACAGCTACTGTACTCTTGGAGATGATCGGAGGCCCTGATGCCAATGCCCACCTGGATATACTCCGTTAGATTCAACGAATGAGATGAACGGATGCATACAGGACTTCGTACCACAGAGTTGTAACGGAAGTAGGCCCGAAAAAGACCAGTTCGTTTTGCGTGAAATGCTCGAAACAGACTGGCCAATGTCCGATTACGAGCATAGCACAGCACGAACCGAGGACTGGTGCAGAGAGGCTTGCTTGGCTGATTGTTTTTGCGCAGCCGCCATTTTCAGGGGTGGAATTTGCTGGAAAAAGAAGAACCCTCTTTCCAATGGAATGATGGGTCCATGGGAGTGTTGGAGAAATCGTCCTTGAAGTATTTTGAAGCTGACAAAACGTTTCCATCAGTCTAGTTTGAAGACTTGTAGACTCTTCCATCAAAGTCTGAAGACCTCCGGACCACCAGACTCAAGACTCAAAGTCTATCCCATTGACAGTCTCTAGACCGTCGAAGAAGGCTTATTCAGAACTGGATGTTTCGTTAAAGATTTGACCTTATCGACTGGATTAATTCTCTTGGCTGGATATAGCATGTCGGAATCCTTTACTCAAATCAAGATTGATTCAGGGATGATTGGATCCGATGATTGACGAAGTATACTTGGAAGGTTCTGCTTATGGAAACCAAGATCCTGATTGTATGGGCGAGCAGGATTGATGGGCTATCGTCATGTTCCTTAAATAGCTCAAAGATCTTCCTAATTGATTCTGTCCAACGGGTAGATTGGAAGAATTCCTTTGGTAAGTGCCAACGGGTATGATGGCATAAAGGAGTATATAAGGAAGACGTTCTAGTCATGTAAGTGTGTGCGCGATAGAAGAATTTCAAAGTCTGAAGCTCCTTGTTCTTAGTCAATTAAACTGTTGAGCGAAATCTTGTACACAAAAGAGAGTCTATATGTTTGAGAGACCTTGAGGAAGGGTAGTAGAGTCTATACTCTGTGGAATCAAGGAAGAGCTACTGTAACAACTCTTTTGTTCATAGTGAAATCCAGCCAGTGGGCTGTCAGTGCGGAAGAGTGGACGTAGGCTTGGAATAAGCCGAACCACTATAATCTCTATGTTCATATTCTCTTCCCTACTCTCTTTTACTTTGATCGTATCTTGTTAAGAGAAAAACTCTCATCTCTTTATCTATTATCAAATGCTGCACACTTATCTCGAAAATATTGCTTTTACACCTATTCACCCCCTCTAGGTGCTTATACTAGCCCTATCAATTGGTATCAGAGCCCGTGTACTCATTTGAATTGAAGTGTTTTACTTCAGAGTTAAAGATCCATGGCTAGTATGTTGGCTCCAGGATTGGTTGAAGGGCAAAGCAATACCAGACCACCTTATTTTGATGGGAAGGATTACAACATATGGAAAAACAAGATGAAGGCTTTCTTAAGATCAAAGGATCCTCTGGAATGGGATGTAGTAGACAAAGGAATCATTCCTAAAGCTACACCTGTCTTAGAAAGAGGAAAAGAAGTTGTTGAGTCTAGCGAAATGACTCAAGAAGAGACGACTAAAAGACAAGCTCTTGATGCAAAAGCAATTTATTCCTTATATTGTGCATTATCACCTACTGAATATAACAGAATATCTTCTTGTGTTACAGCTAAAGAAGTCTGGGATAGATTACACATTACCTATGAAGGAACTGATCGAGTGAAAGAAACCAGAATCAACATTCTACTCGGTCAATTTGAAGCATTCAAAATGAAATCAGGAGAATCTATCACTGACATGTTTAGTCGTTTTACAGATATTGTGAATGGTCTTGAAAATCAAGGTCAACCAATTTCAGATCCCATGAAAGTAAACAAGCTGCTGCGTGGACTCTCCAAGGATTGGAATCACATAAAAACTTCAATAAGAGAGACGCAAAGAATTATGCCACTATCTGTCGACGAGCTGATTGGAACTCTTCAGTCTTATGAAGTGGAACGAATTAATGAAGACGAAGATCCAAGAGGTAAGAAATCCATTGCATTAAAATCAAATGATGATTCTGATGATACAGATTCAGAAGATGATATGGATGATGAAGAGCTTGCTCTCATGATAAGAAGATTCAGAAAGCTAAACAGAAAAGGAAGAAGATTCAATCCAAAGAAACAAAGCTTCCAAAAGCAACAGAGTAAGTCTGTTGAAGATGAAGAATCCAACAGAGATGTAGTCTGTTTTGAATGTAAGAAAAATGGACACATCAGACCCAACTGTCTCCTTTTGAGGAAGAAGAAAGGAAAAACTGAGAAATTCCGAAAGGCATTCAAAGCAGAAACTTGGAGTGATACAGAATGTGAAGAAAGTGATGATGATTATGCCAACATTTGTCTCATGGCACAATCAGACTCTGATTCAGACTCTGAAACAGACTCAGATTCAGACAGTGAAATCAAGGTAAGAAACTTAAAAATCCCTACTAAAGTTTCTAGATACATTGATGAACTGTGTCTTAGTCTCAAAACCTCTCTTAAAAGAATTTCTGAACTTAAGAGAGAAAATTCTGCTCTAAGACAACAGGAAAATGTATGGAAAGAAAAGGTCAAAAGTTTAGATGAAAATGTTACTACTTTGAAAGAAAATGAAGATAACCTTTCAAAAGAAAATGCTTTCTTAAAAAATGACATCTCAAATATTTCTAAAAAATTCTCAATAGGGTCTGAGAAACTTGAAAAAATTCTTTCAGCTCAAAGACCTTATTTCAACAAATCAGGTTTAGGAATGTCTGCTGAAACTATTCCTCTAATTGATTTTCCTAAAGTAAAGGAAAGAATCAAGCAAAGACCTACAAGAGATGCTTACAAAAATCATTTCCAAAAAGTTTTTGTAAAATCAATAGGTCGCAGTGCTCTTAAATGTTCTAAGTGTTACAGTTCAGATCATTTAGAGAAAGAATGTCAAATGGTTTGGAAACCTGTTAAGAAGGAATGGGCAAAAACTATATATAGTACTAACAACAATGGACCCAAGAAAGTATGGGTACCAAAGAAAGTTTGAGTCTCTTTTCTAAATGCAGGTCACTATCAAGAAAAAGATTAAATGGTACTTGGATAGTGGATGCTCGAGGCATATGACAGGAGATTCAAGCTGCTTCTTAAAGCTTGTTCAAGTTAATGGTGGAAAAGTTTCATTTGGAGGAAACAGCAAAGGAAAAATTGTAGGATTCGGTACTGTAAAGATTGGAAGCCTCATGATTAGCAATGTTTCCTTAGTGGAAGGACTCAACTATAATTTGCTAAGTATTAGTCAGCTATGCGACACTGGTTTCAAAATCAATTTTCAAGAAGGAATTTGTTCAGGAACCAGTAAAGCTCCTCTCAGTCTTTTGTGGGTCGAAGACATGGAAATATCTATCTTCTGGATGTCAAACCAGATGAAACCCAATGTCTAATCTCGATTCAAGAAGAAGCAAATCTGTGGCACAGAAAGCTTGGGCACATTAACATGAAGCAAATAGCCAAAATTTCAGAAAAGAAGCTTGTTCGAGGTCTACCCAAACTGTCCTATAAAAAGTCTGATCTATGCACACCATGTGTGTTGGGAAAACAGGTAAGAAACTCATTCAAACCAATAAATCAAGTTTCCACTAATTGTGTTTTGCAGCTTTTGCATATGGATCTCTTTGGACCTACCAGAACTCAGAGCATTGGAGGTAAGAAGTATTGTTTAGTGATTGTGGATGATTATTCTTGATTCACTTGGGTTTATTTCCTAGCAAGTAAGTCTGAAACCATTTCTCATTTCGTAAAGTTTGCCAAAAAGGTTCAAAATGAGAAAGGATATGTTATTTCAAGTATTCGGACAGATCATGGAGGTGAATTTGAAAATCAAGACTTTACAAAATTCTGTGATGAATCTGGTTTTCAGCATGTTTTTTCTTCTCCATACACTCCAGAGCAAAATGGAGTCGTGGAAAGAAAGAATAGGTCGCTTCAGGAAATGGCTAGAACTCTTTTAATTGAAAGTAACATATCTTCACACTTTTGGGCTGAATCTGTTTCTACAGCATGTTATATTATTAATAGAGTCCTTTTAAGGCCTATTCTGGAGAAAACTCCCTATGAGTTATTCAAAGGAAAAAAGCCCATTGTTTCATATTTTCATGTGTTTGGATGTAAATGTTTCATATTGAAAAATGCAAATGATCGAGTTGGTAAGTTTGAAGAAAAATCAAATGAATGTATTTTCCTTGGATATTCTATTACAAGCAAAGCTTACAGAGTATATAACAAGAAGACTCAATCTGTGGAGGAATCTATGAATGTCAAATTTCAAGACTCTACGCAAATTGAATCAATTCGACTCAACTTGAAGATTCGATCCTGCTCCAGACTCTACAAAGTCTAAATCTCCGTATGTACTCGAGACTTCAAAAGACCAAGAACAATTGATCGAAGAAAATTCAAATGAAGAAAAAGATCAACGATCGACAGATCTAACAAAGAATCGGAAGCATAAATCCAGTCATCCCAAAGATCTCATTATTGGCGATATTAATGAAGGAATTCGCACAAGATCCAAAAGGGGCGAAGAATCTAGTGCTGTGGCTCTTATTTCTGAAATAGAACCCAAGAGCATAGAAGAAGCTTTAACAGATGAAAGCTGGATTGAAGCTATGCAAGAAGAACTCAGACAATTCAACATCAATGATGTCTGGGAATTGACTCCTAAACCAAAAGGTAAAACTATCATTGGGGCTAAATGGGTTTTCAGGAACAAGATGAATGAAGAAGGAAAAGTCATAAGAAACAAAGCAAGACTCGTAGCCAAGGGATATACGCAAGAAGAAGGGATAGACTATGATGAGACTTACGCTCCAGTAGCAAGGTTAGAAGCAATTAGATTATTACTTGCTTTTGCTTGTTATAAGAATTTCAGGTTATTCCAAAGGGACGTCAAAAGTGCCTTCCTAAATGGATTCATCCAAGAGGAAGTCTATGTGGAACAACCACCTGGTTTTGAGAACCCAAGAAAACCATACTCTGTATTCAGATGGAAAAAGGCGTTATATGGCTTAAAGCAAGCTCCTCGAGCTTGGTACAACAGATTAAGTAAGTTTTTAATTCAAAATGGGTTTGTCAAAGGTAAAGTAGATACTACTCTGTTTATCAAAAGAGAAAGCAAAAACTTCTTACTTGTTCAAATTTATGTTGATGATATTATTTTTGGGTCTTCTAATGAAAGTCTATGCAAGAAATTCTCTAAGTCTATGCAGGATGAGTTTGAAATGAGCATGATGGGTGAACTAACCTTCTTTCTCGGACTTCAAGTGAAACAACTAAAGGAAGGAACCTTTATTCATCAAGAAAAATATGCCAATGAACTTGTCAAAAAGTTTGGACAGGAGAATTGCAAAAAGACTGACACACCAATGTCAAGTTCCTTGAAGATAGACAAAGATGAAGAAGGGAAGAAAGTTGATCAGAAGCTATACAGGAGTATCATTGGATCACTTCTTTATCTTACTGCTTCCAGACCTGACATTTTATTTAGTGTTTGCATTTGTGCCAGATTTCAATCAGACCCTAAAGAATCTCATCTAAGTTCTGCAAAGCGTATTATCAAATACATTGCTTCAACTTCAAAAACAGGTCTATGGTATCCTAAAGAAGGAGACTTTACTCTTCTGGGATACTCTGACGCAGACCTAGCAGGATGCAAAATTGATAGAAAGAGTACCTCGGGCACTTGTCAACTACTTGGAAGCAGGACAGTGTCTTGGTTTTCAAGGAAGCAAAGTACAGTAGCTCTTTCTACAGTAGAAGCAGAGTATGTAGCTCTTGGAAGTTGTTGCTCACAAATTCTGTGGATAAAACAACAGTTAAGAGACTTTGGAATTGAAGATTCTTGCACTGAAATCAAATGTGACAACACCAGTGCAATAAATCTCACCAAAAATCCGATTCTTCACTCAAGAGCAAAACATATAGAGATTCGGCATCATTTCATTAGAGATCATGTTCAAAGTGGAGAAGTATATATTCAATTTATTGACTCAAAGAATCAACTGGCGGATATCTTTACAAAGCCTTTGGAGAAAAATCAATTTGAAGCTATTCGTTCCAGACTCAATATCTTAAAGTCTGAAGAGGTTCAGACTCTGGTCTAAAAGTCTAAAAGCGCTCAGACTCAGATGATCAAGATTCATGACTGTAAGTTTTGGTACTATTTCTCACATCAAATCTTGAAAAGGTAAAATCTTCTATCCAAAATTGATTGGTTCTAATTCCGCGATTATTTTAATTTTTTTCCTTTTTGAAAAAGGGGTTTTCATTTACAGTTATCAAATATTTTGAAAAGGCAGTTATTTTTTAAAAGGCATCTTTATATTTTCTTTTTACGGCGTTTCGTATGCCTCGTTTCGATTGCTTTATATACTGGTGGTTTCTCTTCATTTCTCTCACAAAAACCCTAAGAAAGCATCGATCTTCCATTTCTGTCTTCTTCCCTTGTTTTTTTCTCGAAAAGTTGTCATCTTTCTGAGAAAACAAGCTTGGAATCTCTCAAAGACAGTAAAATATGTTGTCCCAAAGAAAGTCCTCAAGAATCGCGAACAGGGGACCACAGCAAATGCAAGAGGGGCCTACGCATTTTGATCTCACCGATGAAGAAGAATCTCCGAGACAGCAGCAGAGCCCACAACATTCTCAGCAGCGTCAATCTCCTCCCTCTAGTCCTCAGAATGTTGTACATCAAGAGGAGGAAGAAATTATCGAAGACGCAGATCTTGTAAGAACTCTCAAGCCCGCTTTCACCTATAAGCTTTATCGTGCGTTAAAGAGAAGTGGTACTCCGTTGAATTACATTGATGAATTTCTGAAGGATAAAGGGTTTAGAAATGAAACATTCTTTTTACGCACAATGGAACGATTGGGAATTGCCCCTGCTGGTTCGGCGGATGAGGCATTGGCAAATATTCCAGTTGATCCACGTGTTGGAGGGCTGAGTCAGCCAGATGGAAATGATGATGACAGGATGTACAGTGAGTTTAAACCGAGAATGGGCATTGCAACAAAAATCCGAGCGAAAAGGACGGACTTGTTTCGATCGGATGAACACAAGCAACTGTACTCTAAGTTGTTGAAGCATGGGGTGATAAACCCTAGAAGTGTGGACTTCGATTTTCTTGACTCTGTGAATATCAATCAAGGGAAAAATTCAATCTTCTTCAACTCGAACAGTTCGTTTCGACACCACGAAGGTCATGCTGAACTTATCGCTTATTTCTATTCGAATCTCGCTTTTTGACTGCGAATAGATTTTCTTTTAGTGTTCGAGATCAGGATTATGTGGTTGACATGAATACACTGGCTGATGTGATTGGAGTGGAAAGAGGAAGATATCAACCCATCAATGTGTCTATTGCTCGTGCAACGTTGGAACTTGTCAAGGATAGAAAGACGGAAGAAAAAATCTCTTATTCGAGAATGAATGCATTCAACATTTTGCTTCACAAGATTGTGATCAACTGTCTTAGACCAAAGTCAACTTCAAAGACAGATGTTTCAAACTCGGAGGCAAAATTGATGTATGCCATCAATGCTGGTAAAAAGTTCTCTCTTCCACACACTATCATGTTCCACATGTACAAAGCAGTGGTGAAAGACAAGGGTCAACTTCCGTATGCAGCTCTTGTGACCAAATTATTCAGACATTTGAATGTTCAGCCTCCCAGGATTTTCTGTGTTCGAACGTGCGATCACATGGTGGTGGAACTGAGAATGGTCACTAAGATGCGTCTGAAGGAACTCAACAAGGCGTTGGAGAAATTAAGGAGAAAACGCCTGTCAAATCCCATCTCTTATCTTCGGCTGCAAAGAGGAAATGGAAGGAGCCCATGGTTGCTCCTTCAAAGAAAAGAAGAGCCCTCATCATTGAGGATGAAGAGGATGAGGATGATATCACTATTTCTGCTTTGGCTTTGAAGAATTTGAGTCGATCTGTTCCAAGTTTCACCGAGCAACAAGAAAAAGAGACTGTTGAGACAGAACAGAGAGAAGCAGAGGAGAGAGAAGCAGAGGAGAAAGAAGAAGAGGAGAGAGATGCAGAGGAGGTGAGAATTCAAGAAGAAAAAGAGAAAGAGAGAGAGGAAGCAGAGCAGGAGGAATACTTTTCTCCACCTGAAGGCATGGAAACAGGGGGAGATCCTGAGAAAATAGGAACGTCCTCATTCCCTGTCACCAGTGAGGGAATTAGTCGTTCTCCAGCCGATCCAGAGGACATCTATGCTTCTCAATTTCCTGAGGAGGAACATGAAATTTCATCGCTCAATCTGCGTGTTGATCTGCCATCATCTGCACATACTCCATCTGATCAAGCAGAAGCCAGTACTCAGATTGATAATTCGGCAGACTTTCGCAGAATTCTTGATGTTCTCCTGGAAATGCGAGGTCAAATTTATGCTCTGGGATGCGAAGTACAGAACTTGCAGAATGCAGGGCAAACCTCTTCAGTTTCGTTGCATGATCAAATTCAGGCCCTTGCTCGTCAAGTTCAATCAACTGCTAAGGGTGAAGATGTGGAGCAACTGAAGGAGGACTTGAAAAAGCTGGAAGGAATTGTTCAGTTGATGGGAGATTTCCAGCTTGTTCGTGTCCCCAAGCAATCTTAAGCTTTTATTCTCTTTTCATCTCTACCTTTTTAATGATGACAAAAATGGGGAGAGATGTGGTGCAGATTTGTTTTGAACTTTATTTTTGTTGTTTGACTTGTCTTTATGTTTGGTTGTTTGGTTTTGGACTGTTGTTTTTGGATTTGACTTT
The DNA here is from genome assembly GCA_016097605.1 of Eucalyptus guilfoylei. Taxonomy (NCBI): domain Eukaryota; kingdom Viridiplantae; phylum Streptophyta; class Magnoliopsida; order Myrtales; family Myrtaceae; genus Eucalyptus; species Eucalyptus guilfoylei. The sequence goes on along the minus strand of CM027862.1, from coordinate 42,729,661 downwards.
GACTGCTTGAACAATTGGTTGTCTTAAGTAATATTGTTATCTCATGGCTTTGTTCATTTACAGGACTAACCTATCTTCTGTGGATGCAGACTTTAGTGTTATTTCTAAGCCTCTTATCTTTATGAGATATCCATATTTGCCTAAGTATTGTTTTGCAGGTCAAAGATATCCAAATCTGCAGGAAAGTTTTGTCACCATCAAAAAGGGGGAGATTGTTGGAGAAATCGTCCTTGAAGTATTTTGAAGCTGACAAAACGTTTCTATCAGTCTAGTCTAAAGACTTGTAGACTCTTCCATCAAAGTCTGAAGACCTCCGGACCACCAGACTCAAGACTCAAAGTCTATCCCATTGACAGTCTCTAGACCGTCGAAGAAGGCTTATTCAGAACTGGATGTTTCGTTAAAGATTTGACCTTATCGACTGGATTAATTCTCTTGGCTGGATATAGCATGTCAGAATCCTTTACTCAAATCAAGATTGATTCAGGGATGATTGGATCCGATGATTGATGAAGTATACTTGGAAGGTTCTGCTTATGGAAACCAAGATCCTGATTGTATGGGCGAGCAGGATTGATGGGCTATCGTCATGTTCCTTAAATAGCTCGAAGATCTTCCTAATTGATTCTGTCCAACGGGTAGATTGGAAGAATTCCTTTGGTAAGTGCCAACGGGTATGATGGCATAAAGGAGTATATAAGGAAGACGTTCTAGTCATGTAAGTGTGTGCGCGATAGAAGAATTTCAAAGTCTGAAGCTCCTTATTCTTAGTCAATTAAACTGTTGAGCGAAATCTTGTACACAAAAGAGAGTCTATATGTTTGAGAGACCTTGAGGAAGGGTAGTAAAGTCTATACTCTGTGGAATCAAGGAAGAGCTACTGTAACAACTCTTTTGTTCATAGTGAAATCCAGCCAGTGGGCTGTCAGTGCGGAAGAGTGGACGTAGGCTTGGAATAAGCCGAACCACTATAATCTCTGTGTTCATATTCTCTTCCCTACTCTCTTTTACTTTGATCGTATCTTGTTAAGAGAAAAACTCTCATCTCTTTATCTATTATCAAATGCTGCACACTTATCTCGAAAATATTGCTTTTACACCTATTCACCCCCTCTAGGTGCTTATACTAGCCCTATCAGGGAGGACGGAAAGGCTCTGATCAAGGTCAGGATACATGACACGACTTCAAGATGCATAAAAAACGACCAGAAGAAAAACAAGAATACGACTCTGATGATCATCAGATTAGTGCTGTTGAGTAGCTCTGTCTTTGTGAACTTGCTTTTACTCCTTATTATCTATTTAATGTATAGAAGCTTCCGATCTAGAGATTCTAAGTTGTCACGACCAGTCCAGATCAATCAAGTTACAGGCATGCGGACTTTCACTTATCAGGAGCTTCACAAAGCAACATATGGATTCAAAGAAGAACTGGGTAGGGGTTCTTTTGGAACAGTGTACAAAGGTGTTCTCGGATCCGAGGAGACAAACTTTGTGGCAGTAAAAGTGTTGGCGACAAGGATTGGAGAAAGCGAGAAGGAGTTTAAAAGAGAAGTGAGTGCAATTGGCCAAACTAACCACAAGAACTTGGTGCAGTTGCTTGGATTCTGCAATGAAGGTCAACATCGACTACTGGTGTATGAGTTCATGAGCAATGGCACTTTGGCGGATTTCCTATTTTGTGCTTCAAGGCCCAGCTGGTACAGAAGAATAGAAATTGTCTACGATGTTGCACGGGGCTCTCTTACTTGCACGAGGATTGCACCAGGCATATAATCCACTGCGACATCAAGCCGCAAAATATTCTTCTTGATGGCTCTCTCATTGCAAAAATCTCAGACTTGGGATTAGCTAAGCTCTTGATGGCGAACCAAACACGAACCACCACTGGAGTCAGAGGAACCAGAGGTTATTTAGCGCCAGAATGGTTCAGGAATATGCCTATTTCTAGCAAAGTAGATGTTTACAGCTTCGGCATTTTGTTGGTTGAGCTCATCTGCTGCAGAAAGAACTATGAGCCGAAAGCGGAAATTGAAGCTCAAATTATAATGGCTGACTGGATGTATGACTGCTACCATAACGGGAGCGTGCTTCAGCTAGTGGAGAGCGATGAGGAGGTATCAAGGGACATAAAGAGGGTGAAAAGATTTGTGATGACAGCATTGTGGTGCATCCAGGAAGACCCGGCTTTGAGGCCAACCATGAAGAAAATTACTCAGATGTTGGAAGGAGCTGTTGAAGTCCCAGTACCTCCAGTTCCAAGCTCTTTTATGAGTTCAATATGATTTTGCTTATTTAAGACCACTGTTGTTTGTAATCATGAAAAGTACTCGTATTGTCTGTAAGTGCTATTACGCATACTGTCTTCACATGGATCCCGATTAAATAAGCTATATGATCAGTCAAGTTTAACATTTCCTCGCATGTATCCAAGAGAGAACGGGTTGATGATCGTCGCAAAAGGGATTGCATACGAGGCCGAATGCAACTATCAAAGCATTTTCATCGACATTTTGCTTCATGAAAATTGCATTTGACACGGTGGAAGAGTCTTTTAACTTGATCCAAGCAAAACAGACCTTATCTGCTAAATTAGATGATGAGAAAGCATATGAAACTTGCCAATCCGCAGGTCGTGGATCGTTGACCTGGAATCCCAATTTCTACAGTTCTGCTACTTTTTTATTCATACAGGAGGGACACTTCTTCTAGACCAAAGAAATCCCAGTCTGCAAATCACATAGTTGGAAGTATAATATGAGGGCGGCTAGCAGGTACCACCTAGAGGGGGTGAATAGATGATACTACAAAATCTTGACAAATTAAAACGGAATAGAATGAGTCAAGATTAAATTCTGAATAAGGATCGGATTTTGGAATGCAGTAGCACGGACTTTGAAGCACCTACTGAGTGTGCAATAAACAATAGCAAAAAACAATAAGAGTTTAGAGAAAAGAAAGATGGACACGAAATTTATAATGGATCGGTTTAGATTAAGCCTATGTCCACTCTTTCACGCTAATAATCTACTGGTTGGATTTTACTAGATAACTAATGACTGGTTACAATCAAGTTGTGTTGCTTATACCCAAGTGTTTCTACCCAAAGCTGGTGCTGCTTATACCCAAGCTGATAGGACTCATTATCTTACACCAAAACACACACTTATAACACTATCAACACCTCTCAAATGATTACAAATTTAAACTCACAGTATGTGGTCGAAGTTCACTTAGATTTTGGAATTATAGGCTCTACGTTTCGTCTCTTACAGGCTCCTTGGCTCTAGTATGTGGTTGAAGTTCGCTCAGGCTATGTAAGGGATTTCCCTAACATAATCAGACAATCTTTCTTCTTAATGCATTTGTTGAGAAATTGCGAGAAGGGACACAAGGCAGACAATTTTCTAAGCAATACATATCCTTTCCAAATGATCATTGGAGATCTTGTATAAACAACTTGATGAGCAATGGTCAAAGCCATTCCATAACGGGTCCAAACAAGATGGAACTGGAAAATATACCGAGACGAGACAATGGAAAGATCCCGTAGATTAAAATCTATAGATCGATATGCACCAGAAGCTTAATGGGTTCGATTTCATGTTTGTCTCAGTTAGCTATGGCGCCTGCTAGCGTGTTCGCCATCTTTTTCATGTCTTATTCTCAATTCGATGGAACAGACAATGTTTTGGTCAAGGGCCTCCGTCTTTCCTTTGTTTCACTGCGGAAAAGTCTGCTTGCGCCAATTTCATAGAAGGAGATGAATGCCCCCATTCATGCAGCTGGCGAAGCAGAAAGTCATTAGACGATCATGAGCTTGTTCCCTTCGCATGAATGCATGAGGCCATTCCATTCAATGCATGTAGTTCGTCCTTGTCCAGTGCATGCTCAATTTAAGAGCATGTGGCCCAATGTCATCTTCATGTGGCCGGCCCACGTTAAGTTATTTGGAGTTAGCGTTTGACCATGCTCCTTTGTTGGGCCACGACTCGGTTCATTCTCCTTCGGATTTTTGATGATGCATATTAGAACTAAAAGCAATCTCGAAGGTCGGTCCTCGGCATGACCTTAAACTGCAGCGCTCCGGGGGGGACAACCCCGATAACAAGGCCCCTGGGTACGGGTCGGTACCTCACCCCCGCGCACACGCGGGAACCCCGGTGCACATGGGGGTACAGGCAGCTCCCACGCCTGGAAAAAGATAGTGGCTGGGTTAACCACCCGTAAGAGAATATTTGTAAACCGCTATGTTAATGATGTATGAGTGAAAATGATATCAAAGGCTTCAATGTTCTTGTCGAGTCGAATCTCCCATGATGTAGCAAAAATAACAATTCCCTTAATTGCGATGAAATGTAGTGTGAAGCTTTTTTTATTAAGAATTGATAGATTGAATCCCCAATTTCAAACATCCACGGCGAGTCCCCAAGCAAAAGCCATGTCTAGCTAGCGTGAGTAAACTAAGCTCCGTTCAACTCCATCCATCTCTAATCTCTATCGCCTTGATGTCCTAAATGGTATTCGGTTGTGGTCCGTTTATCACATATAGAGCACTAAATCGAAGTTTAAAGTCGAGTATAATATCTTGCCGTGCTCCAATGGGTGTCCGTAAGATTTTTTTTTTTAAGTTGATAATTTGATAATTCATTGATCATCCATAAGCTCCAATGCTCTATATATTTATAGGATAAAGTATACTAAAAGTCTTAACCTTATTGCAAAAGTGCAGTCAAGTCATAATGTAAATCAAATTGCTTTTAGATTCGGTAAGTTTGCCTGATATTGTTAAGTCCATGAGAATACAATATCATTACATCACTACAACATCCATTTAAACAAACATACAGGAGTTTCGAAACCTGAACCTACTGTATGCAAACTTTAGTAGAATATATACGGAATTATGTTCGTTCATCATTGTTGTAACCATTCCTCTCCAAGTTGCACAAAGACCCGTCCCATTCTAAGCATCAAATCACCATAATGCCTCAGACCACAGTTCGCACCCATTGAGCGCATGCCTAATGCAGGACGACAAAGCAAATTTCCTATTATGTCCGAGCATATATACAGTTAGATTGAAACATTCAAAATTTCCACGAAGTAAATTAGTAATCGGCTCGAATTTAGGGATTGAATCAACTGCGGGCCCTGCCTTCTTCTCCATAACTCATAAAGTCTCCAACTTAACATTTATGACGTTTGGTCAAAGTCTTCCAAATTCATGCTATTCCTTGGAAAATATCAGGGTCCCGGCAAGCTCATGGTGCTGACTCGCTGTATTCTAAATTCGAAAATTTTCTTTCACCATTGATTTCTATAAAAAAAAAAAAGAAGAAGGAAAAAAAAAAGAAAATTAAATTTATAAAGATATATCTTTCAGAAAAATTTAATATCATTGATAATCGTTGGAGAGACTCCGAGGGCATACAAAGTGGAAAATCTGTAAAGAATGCTGGTTTCATTCATAAGGCTGAAGTAGCTCAACTCAGAGAGCACGCAACTTTCATCAAACGTGACTTCAGCGATATTAGGAATCCTTTTAGTGCTCATTCCACCTCCGTTTTCGACCGAAGCTCAGACCAGCGGCAACTTAACCTTGGGCTCCTCCTTAAAAGCGGATGACAGGAACTCTTCCTGGCTATATGGTTCCACAAAATAGAGGACAAAACCATAGTCTGGTCGGCTAGTGGCGATGATCTAGCATCCGGAGTTTAGAAAATCCGGGTGACCACCGACGGTGGACTACTGCTTGCCGACCCAAAAGGAAGAGAGCTGTGGTCTTCTAGCCTGACTGGCAAGGGCGTAGCGTATGCAGCCATGCACTACATGGGGAACTTCATCCTAGCGAGCAGGAACCACGTCAAATTGTGGGATACATTCAGCCAACCAACCAATACGATACTGCCGACACAATGGTCAGATTAAGAGAATAAACTTAAACGCTCACTACTCCGAAATGAATTACTTCGCTGGGAGATTCATTTTCATACTGCAAATCGACGGAAATCTCATGCTATATGCCACTCCTAACCCGCTAGTTGTCTCGGATGCATATTGGGCTACCATCATCGTAGGTATTGGTTTGCGGTTGACATATAATCAAAGTGGTCAGGTCTACCTAATGTCTAGGAATGGTACTGTACTGAATATCGTCACCTCAGACACAGTTTGAACCAGTGGATTTTACCAAAGAGCAATCCTTGAAAACGGTGGGGTCTTCGGGCAATATGTCCATCCTAAGATGGCAAATTTGAGTTATGGCTTGGCAACGGGCTGGTCGATGGTCTCTTTCGTTAGGAAAATCTCATGTGTTTTTTTTAAGATGACAAAACATATCAAAGGCTACTAACGTGTTTAATAATTGAGTAACAGACTGTGCAAATGATAGTGTGTAAATGATATTATCAAAGATTAGACTTGGAAGAACCAAAAGATAGACTCTATACTGAAGTTGAACTTATACATTTGTGTCCAGATCTTAAGGCTAAATATGTTCAAAAATAGATTCTAAGGATGAATATGTGCAGACTCATGTCTAGATTGTAAAGTCTACTTTAGATGGAAGACACTTAGACTTTACGTACAGATGGAACACACTTAGACTTTACATACAGAACAAGACACAAGTCCAGAACATGACAAAGTTTAAAACGTAATATGTTCAGAACGAAACAAGTTCAGAGAGAGACAACTTGATAGAATGAGACACAAGCCCAAAATGTATAACGGCTAGTGATCCGGTTTGGATTCTACATTAAGAAAGATTTGATTGACTCAATCTAATTGATTGACAATTGGATTCTGAAGACAAGAACTTTCTAAACAGAGAAGCTCTACTTATAGAAACCATGATTCTATTTGTATGGGCGATCATAATCAACTGAGAATTTTGCCTTTGTCACTCAACGGCTATCAAATCTTTTGGATGTAGATCTGTCCAATGGGTAGATTGGAAGACGATCATCTGGATAAGGTCCAATAGTTAGTTTGGAATTGGAGGAGTATTTGAGAAGATCAAGAACCGAGGAGCAAGTAAGAGATGAAGCATAAAATCTAAAATCCCAAATTCTGAGGAAACTTTCGATCATACATTTATCTTTCGTAAGCTTAAACATGTGTCATCATGAGAGAAACAAAAAAAATAGTAACTTAGTGAGATAGTATGATCTACCACAAAGTTTTGCACTTAAAGTTGTAATTTTTTGTTAATCATATAGTGGAATCCAGTCAGTAGATTGTCAGCGTGGGAGAATGGGCGTAGGTTTGATCTAAGCCGAACTACTATAAAATCTATGTGCAATTCTCTTATCTCTTATCTCTTTAGTTAAGTTTGTTGTGCTATTGCAGGTTATCTCAGAAGTCTGTTCTATTACATAATATATTCTGAATATCTACCAAAAGTCTAGTTTTTCGCAAAACTGATTTTGTTCTTCATCCAGACTTTGCTAGCAACTTATTTATTCTGCAATTATTTGACCAAATTCCTTTCAAACACCTATTCACCCCCTCTAGATGTTCTTTCTAGCATCATCAATTGGTATCAGAGCCAAGTGTTCATTTTGTTGAAGTGTTTTTACTTCTGAGCTAAAGATCTTCTATGACCAGTCTCTTGGCACCCGGACTTTTTGAGGGTCAAAGCAATGCCAGACCACATTATTTTGATGGAAAAGAGTACAATGTTTGGAAGAATAGAATGAATGTATTCCTAAGATCTAGAGATCCCTTGGAATGGGATATTATAGAAAAGGAAATCAATCCCTCTATTGTGTCTACATCAAACAAGGATGGCAAAGACAAAGCAATCGAACGCCCTGCTTCTATGTCTTGGACGGAGATGTCCAAAAGAGAAACACTGGATGCAAAAGCTATCTACTCTCTTTAATGTGCCTTGTCTCCAACTAAGTATAACAGAATCTCTTCATGTGAAATAGCTAAAGAAATCTGTGATAGATTTTTTGTTACTTATGAAGGTACAGATCCTATAAAAGAGACGAAGGCGAACATTCTGTCTGGCCAATATGAGTCTTTCAAGATGACCTCGAGAATCCATCGGAGACATGTTTGGCCGTTTTACAAAAATTGTAAATGATTTAGCATATCAAGGAAAACCAACTTCTACTCCTATGAAGGTCAACAAACTTCTATGAGGACTCTCAAAGGATTGGAATCATGTCAATACATCAATCCGAGAGACATAGAGAATTATGAGATTATCTGTTGACGAACTTATTGGCACTCTTCAATCCTATGAAGTGGAACAAATCAACGATGAAGATCTTGAAAGTAAGAAGTCCATCGCTTTAAAATCGGATGCTGATTTTGATGATAAAGATTCAAAAGATGACATGGATGATGAAGAGTTGGCACACCTGATAAAGAAATTTAGAAAGCTAAATAAAAATGGAAGAAGTTTCAATTAGAAGAAACAATACAAGCAAAATGGGCATAAAAGAACAATAGAAGAAGATGACGAGCAAAGAAAAATATGCTTGACGGCACATTTAGACTCGACTCAAATTCGAAATCATATTTAGACACAGATTTTGAAGTAAATTACCCTGAAATCCCTTATAAGACATCTAATTACGTTGATGAGTTGTGCTTTGAATCTTAAGTTTGCTCTTAAAAGGATCTCCGAACTAAAAAAAGAGAATTCATGGCTCAGGTAACAAGGTCTTTCTCGAAAAGAAAAGTTTGAAATTTTGCAAAAAGATTTTCTACAAACAAAAGAAAGTTGAGATTTACTTGTTAAAGAAAATGATTCTTTAAAAAAAGAATTTTCAAATAGTTCAACAAAATTTTCAAAGGATTCAAAAACATTAAAACATATCATTTCCATACAAGTACCTTACTATAATAAGTCGGGAATTGGTCTCAATAAGGAAAGTGATTCTTTAATAGACTTTTCTAAAGTCAGAGAGACTCAGACAAAGACCTCCTAAACTCGTTTATAAACAACATTTTCAAAAAGTATTTGTAAAACCTATTGGCCAAAGTGCCCTCAAGTGCTCCAAATGTGGAGATCCATAACACTTTGAGAATGAATGTCTTAAAGTCTAGAGACCAATTAAGAGAGATTGGATAAAAATAGCATATTCTACTAACTCTCATGGACCCAAGCAAATTTGGGTACCAAAAAAAAAGGATGAGTTGTTTTTGTAGGGAATAAAGGAAAAGAAGAAAGAGAATTTGGTAAGAAAGGTATTTTTTTTTTTTTTTTAATTCTCAATTTGGTTTGGGTACATAATTTAATTTTTTTTATAAATTCTCTTTATATTTGATATTCGTTATATCCTCTTTGTGCCTTGGTTGGTTTGGACTTTATTATGACTATATTTTATGATTGGTTGAAGGAAAAATTGTGTGATATTTTTTGGTGATTTGTAAGATGGGATTTGATTTAATACGTGTGATTGTTTTTGACATCTTGCTTAGGGACAATTGAGTTTATTTGGTTTGATTTTATGCTTTCAGATTTTGTCATATTTTGCTAAGTGGAAATCTGTTTTACGAGATATTAATTCATCATGCAATATATTCTTTCTTAAATACTCTATTATGATGAGTTTAGAAAGAATATTTGGTTATTTATGAAGATTGCATATTTTGCTCTAACCTTAAGGAAGGATCCAAATACATGGATACCAGAAAGGAAATAAGTTTATTGTAGGAAACTCCATGAAGGAAGAATGATTCGAAATCTATGCAAATCATGGTGCAATCAGAAAAGTATTTCATTTGAAAATTGGCAATGATCATTTTTAAATCAATGATATATCTCAAACATATACCTTGGGTAAGAGGATATAAAATTTCGCATCTATCATCTTGCCTTTCAAATTTCTATTCGAATTTATGAAGATTTTAGATGATTTCTATGAATTATATATGATTTACATTGCAAATATCTCTCGTTATCTTTACAAACAAAAAAAAAAATCTCTCGTCATAAACATAAGGCATTGCATTTTTTATTTTTTTTATTACTTGATTTGGCATGATAGAAATATCTGTTTTCCTTTTGCGAAATGCATTAATAATATGATTTTGAGATTTATGCTTAAGGAAAAAGCTTTAATCATGAAAGATATTATTGCATATTCATGGATACTCTTGCTACATTCTTAAAAGATATCTTATATTTAGCAAGTTTGATCCATAAATTGAACGAAGGTATTGCGTGATATTTTTGCAAAGATTGTTATCTATTATGCAATAATTTGTAGGTGGTAGAAGAATAAGTTTGGAAAGCTTAATTAAAAATTTGTGGAGATTCTATACTAATTTCTGGAGGCTTGAAAGTTCTCCTTCTTGCGCAAATTTCTCATAAATTATTGAGTAGGTCCCTAATGCGTCGTACAAAAGGTTGAGTAACTTTGAATTTAAATATTTGATAATCTTATATATGTTATTCAATTTATTTATTTGAAGAAATGGCATTATATTACATGGATATTATAACAGCGTATTTGTGCAAAAAGTTTGTTGGGTTTATGTAGATTAAATTCGAGACGAGCTTGATTGAAGAAGACAAATCTCTACCGTGAATTTCAAAAAGCAAACAATCGCTGTGGATGTTGTTGCTAAGAGCGAAACAATGGAAAAATATTCTATTCAACATGCACAAGCCGCAATAAGTGCTATTCGCAAATATTGTCATGGTGATAGGGGGATAAAGTGAATCCAAAAGAAAGGGGGAGAATCGTGATCATCTCAAAAAATGCGTCAAATTGAGGAGGAGCATTGATCAAGTATGGAAAAATCTTTTTGAGTTGATCATGATCTTAATTATTATGGAAGGAAAGAAAAGTTAAATGTGTTAGAACTTGTTAAGTTCTACAAAATCTGGTTAATGCATCTTTTATCAAGCTCATCCATCTATCATCATCAAATCTCTTACTTACATTATCATTTTATAATGAAAAAAAGTTAAGTGAATTATATATGTTTTGAAGATATTTTGAAGATATTATGTGAATTTGAGCTGAATTTTATATTTTCTATGTGATACCCTTTTAATTGTTATCGTTTTTTTATTATGACAAAAATGGGGAGAGAATATAAATATGCATATGAGTTAATTGGTTGATATTATTTATTGCATAATATTGAGCTACGATTATATTTCTATATATTGTTATGCTCAATATTTGTTTTCTTTTAATTTGAATTACATTATTTAAGATTGCATGATTTATTAATATCTTTAAAAGCATGTTTATACATCTGCATATTCAGAGATTGTTTTGTCATCATAAAAAAGGGGGAGATTATTACAAAAATCCCCCGTGTTGTTCTAAAGATGACAAACATATCAAAGGCTACTAACGTGTTTAATGATTGAGCAACAGACTATGCAAATGATGGAGCGTGTAAAGGATATTATCAAAGATTAGACTTGGAAGAACCAACAGATAAACTCTATGCTAAAGTTGAACTTATTCATCTGTATCAAGACCTTAAGGTTAAATATGTTTAGAAGTAGACTCTAATGATGAATATGTTTAGACTCATGTCTAGATTGTAGTCTACTTCAGATGAAATACACTCAGACTTTACGTACATATGGAACACACTCAAACTTTACATATAGAATGAGGTACAAATCCAAAACATGACAAAGTTTATAACGTAACAGGTTTAGACTGTAACAAGTTCAAAACGAGACAACTTGATAGAATGAGACATAAGCCCAAAACGTATAACGACTAGTGATCTGATTTGGATTCTACATCAAGATAAATTTAATTGACTCAATCTAATTGATTGACAATTAGATCCTGAAGAGAAAAACTTTATAAAGAGAAGCTCTACTTATGGAAATCAAGATTTTGTTTGTATAGGCGATTAGAATTAATTAGGGATTTTGCTTTTGTCACTCAACAGCTACCAAATCTTCTTGATATAAATATGTCCAATGGGTAGATTGGAAAAAGATCCTCTAGATAATGTCCAACAGCTAGTTTGGAATTGGAGGAGTATTTAAGGAGACCAAAAACTGAGAAGCAAGTAAGAGACGAAACATACAATCTAGAATTTCAATGTCTGAGCGAACTTCGATCATACACTTACCTTTCGTGAGCTTAAATGTTTGTGATCGTGAGAGAAATACCAAAAAAGTGACCTAGTGAGATAGTGTGATCTATCACTAAGTGTTTGTACTTAAAGTTGTAATTTCTTGTTGATCATATAGTGGCATGTAGCCAGTAGGCTCTCAACGTGGGAGAGTGAACGTAGGCTTGATTTAAGCCGAACCACTATAAAATCTATGTACAATTCTCTTATCTCTTATCTCTTTACTTAAGTCTGTTACACTATTATGGGTTATCTCAGAAGTCCGTTCCATCGCATAATATATTCTAAATATCTACTAGAAGTATGGTGTTTCGCAAATCTGATTATGTTCTTCATCCATACTATTGGGAATGTCGGATTCCCAAAAACGGGATTCAACATCAAATCGAACCCCTAAAACGAATGCAGAAGACGGGCCTAGGAAGAACATGTATCACCGATCAAAAGTTACACTACATAATCGAGCGTACCTTATTGTCCACAGATTAAACACCAATGCTGAAGTTTGAGGAAGAATTTGATCCCGTTGTACCAAGGAGCGCACTGTTGCTATTAGGGGGAGAAAAGAACGTATGTTTCTTTTCTATCTTCTACTTTCTGTCTTTTAGGGAGAGAGAGAAAAAGACGTACGTTGTCTGAGGGAGAGAGAGAGAGTGTCTGCACACCGTTCATCCAAAAGGTACGTGCCTTTTATTCCCTTTTTCCTCAAAGCGTCTCCTCCAAGAGACGTAATTCTTCAACGTAACATTCCATCCAAAAGACGCAACCCCTCAACGCATCCTTTCACACATGGGCCCTAACCTTGTGGGCCGGGTTCTTAGGCCCAACATGGGCGGACGGGCCTTAAGCCCATCATAAAACCATCATCTCCCACTCGCACATGGTGGGCTAAACGAGATCCTCTTTACCTCTCTTCAACATTCATACCGGTGAATAATCCGTGCGACCAGCATACTTTGAGAGCTCGTTGCTATACATCTGTTAGGAATATATAGCAGCTCATAATGGGCATCACACTCTGAGTAGTTTTAGTATGCAGTACCCTAGATCGATCAATCACATTTATATCTCTCTTGATCTCTTTTAAAACAATGATATATATATATATATATATATATATATATATATATATATATTGTATTCACAATTATGATTATCTCAAAGACAGTCATAATTGGTCGACCAGTTAACACAAAACTATAATGTGATTCTTCAAATTTGATCTTCCTCTTTCCTTCAACTCTCAATCTCAGTTCAGCTTGCTTTTCTAGAAATGTCCCATTAGATCGAATCAAATCATGACCATTGGTAACATCCTAAGATAGCAAACACTAAATAGAAATCTTGAGAATAAGTAAGAGTCATGAGGGCACTAAAAATTGAAGAACTCTTTTCCTCAAGAGTCTCACACGGCATAAAAGTTGAGATCAAACTTTTGCCACTCTTATTGGTCGTCTCATGCATACGTAGTATGAAATACGTATTACGGTATTAACTCCTTTTCCCATGGAGCGTATGTCTACACCTTCAATACCGTACAGATGATAGTTCAGACATACCCAATGTCTAACTTGAGTTCACGTATCTACTCATTCACAAAAGTCATCAGAACTCACATCTGGCATCATAGACAGATCAAGTAAAATATGTGGGTTATTTTACTTTCGGACATAGTAAGTATTATGTCCTCATCTTAACACTCAGTTAAGGCGACATATGTATTTTAAGCTTGAGCTCTCGAATATCACCTAGATAATAAGCTTAAAAACCGTCTCATCTCTATTTATCACATAGTAAATAGAGGCGATTACCCTTGTGAGTGGGCTAATCTTATATCTGTCCGACATACTTTCTCAACTTAAAGTAATGCACTAAGCATTAAGATGCATAAAGATCAAACAAAGATTCATAAGCATTAATAATGAAAAAACACAAGTTCATAAATGTGAACAACTCAGGAAAATTACAATATCCAGTACATCAGACTCTACGCAATCCTAGAGATTTTACATGACCACAAAACACATCTCTAGGTATTGGCTTTGTCATAGGATCTGCTACCATTCTATGCGTAGATATGTACTGTAAGTTCACATCCTTTCGTGCAACCATATCTTTGACAAAGTTATACTTGGTATTTATATGTTTGGTCTTGCCATGATATTTTGGATCTTTGGTGTATGCTATAGCTGCTTGGCTATCACAGTTAACCAATAATGGATTTGCAGCTTTCTCAATAACACCTAAATGATCCAAAAATCTCTTAAGCCAAACTCCTTCTTGTACTGCTGCTGATAATGCCACGAACTCAGCTTCCATCGTGGACAAGGCTATACACGTTTGCTTCTTACTGCTCCATGATATGGCGCCATTGTTCAGTAAGAAAGCAAATCCAGAGGTAGATTTCCTTTCATCTAAATCTCCTCCCCAATCAGCATCTGAATAGCCTTCAAGTCGCAGATCCTTTCCTTGGTAATTCAGCTTGTAATCAGCAGTTCCCCTCAGATACCTCAGTATTCTCTTAACGGCTTTCCAATGTGCTTGACCTGGATTGGATTGGTATCTACTCACCATTCCAACTGCAAAGCATATGTCAGGTCTTGTACACATCATAGCGTACATCAAGCTCCCAACAGCACTAGCATAAGGAACATGTTTCATTTGTTCCTTTTCTTATGGAGTCCTTGGACATAGTCTATGGCTCAACCCTTCACCTTTTGCAATAGGAGTATCTATGGGTTTACTATCTTGCATACAAAATCGTTCAAGAACCTTATTTATATATGTTTCTTGCGAAAGAGATAATGATCTCTTCGAACGATCTCTTGAAATCTTAACTCCAAGGATGTATGCAGCCTCACCCATATCTTTCATCTCAAAGTTGGAGGATAACCAACTCTTGACAGTATGGACAAACTCCTTATTGCTTCCGGCTATTAGTATATCATCAACATATAATGATATGATCACAAATTGATCTTTGAATCTTTTGATATATACACAATGATCCTCATCAATCATTGTAAAATCATATGCCATTATGGCATTATGAAAACGTATATACCATTGTCTTGATGACTGCTTAAGACCATATATCGATCTCAAAAGTCGACATACCTTTTCTTCTTGGCCTTTCATAATGAAACCAGTAGGTTGTTCCATATATATTTCTTCCTCTAATTCTCCATTGAGGAAAGCAGTCTTTACATCCATTTGATGTAACTCAAGATCCATAT
This sequence comes from Eucalyptus guilfoylei, assembly GCA_016097605.1. Taxonomy (NCBI): domain Eukaryota; kingdom Viridiplantae; phylum Streptophyta; class Magnoliopsida; order Myrtales; family Myrtaceae; genus Eucalyptus; species Eucalyptus guilfoylei. The sequence goes on along the minus strand of CM027862.1, from coordinate 42,714,344 downwards.
TTGCCACTATTGCCAGAATAATGCGAATCGAGGTAAATCTCACTACAGGAGAAAATGTTTCTTCATAATCAATTCCTTCCTGTTGATTATACCCCTTCGCCACAAGGCGAGCCTTATGCCTTTCTATCGAGCCATCAGCTTTACGCTTTATTTTGAGAACCCACTTGTTCCCAATGGCTTTGCGTCCCTTCGGAAGATCAACCAGTTCCCAAACTTGGTTCGACTTCATTGACTCCATTTCCTCTTCCATTGCATGTATCCATTTTTCCTTACTAGGGCAACTTAAAGCCTCATGTATATTTCTTGGCTCATCCTCATCTTGTAGGGCAATCATAAAAGTTTCCCCTTCAATGTCAAAACGTCGACGGGGAATACTTTTGCGACTTGTTCGCCGTATGGGAGATTGTACACTTTGTACATCATTCCCCATTATGCTCCCACTAGGATTAGATAATGATGATGTCATCTCATCATGTGGTTGTAATTGAGAATGAGTTGAATTTAATTCATCACTTCTCATGTTACTCTCACTTGGACAAACTCCATTAATATCATTATCTTGATCCAAGGTTTCGAATAGGGAGTAATCTTCACCTATTTCGCCCTTCTTAGGAAATTCATTCTCTAAGAATGTGACATCCCGTGATTCAAATTCAGTTATACTCCCACTTTCCTGCTCACCTATGAACACATACCCTTTCGAGTGTTCGAGTATCTTATGAAAATACTCTCTTCTTTCTTCGGGACCCAATTTCCCAAACTTGTGAGAGGACTCATGAGTATAGGCAGCACAACCCCACGGCTTAAGAAAACTTAAGTCCGGTTTTCTACCTGTCCATAACTCATATGGAGTGGAAGTAACCGATTTGGAAGGCACTGGTTAAGTATATGGGCAACTTGATTAACAACGCATCACTCCAAAAAGTGATAGGTAAGTTAGCATGTGCCATCATGGACCTAACCATTTCCAGTAGGGTTCTGTTCCTTCTCTCCGCAACATCATTTTGTTGAGGAGTATAAGGAATAGAGAACTGTCTTTCTATTTCTTTTTCATCACATAATTTTCTGAACTCATCAGATAAATATTCTCGACCTCGATCGGATCTCAATACTTTTATTTTCTTGTCTAATTGATTTTCTACCAAGTTCATAAACTTTTTGAAACAACTCAATGCTTCAGATTTATGAGAAATCAAATAGACATATCCGAATCGAGTATAATCATCTATAAATGTGATGAAATAAACAGCCCCATGCCTTCCTCTTACATTCATTGGACCACAGACGTCAGAATGGATTAAATGTAGAGGAAATTCAGCTCTTTTACCTTTTCCAAATGGTTTTCTTGTCGTTTTCCCTGCTAGGCAATGCTCACATATGGGCAAATCGACTTTTTCAATATTGCCTAACAAGCCCTCTTTAGCTAGTCTATTCATACGTTGTTGGCCAATATGACCAAGTCTAGCATGCCACACATTCACATTATTATCATATGAGTTAGGAGACGTGAGAAGGGAATAACAAACATTTGCATTAACATAGTCAATATCTAATACAATGAAACCATCCAGAAAATAACTACAACCATAGTAATTTGTATCCAAATACAAATCCACACCTCTATTATAGAAGTTCATATTAAAACCTAACTTAACCAACACTAAAACAGACACTAAATTCCAACGAATCTCCGGAGCATACAATACATCATGTAGGAACAAAGTGCGTCCACCATGCATGTTCAGTTGGCAGGTGCCAATTCCTTTTACTTCAGCTCTAGAGTTGTTTCCCACATAGATCCACTTAGTTCCAGTTGGTACTCGTCGGAATTCCACCAAGGATCCTCTATCCTTCGCTACATGGTCTGTCGCTCCTGAATCTACAGTCCACAAAGGATTAGACTCAGTTAAAAATACAGAACTTGACACATAAGCAAAGTTCTTAAAAGTACAAGGGGTGTATACCTTCTTTGGCTCACGACAGTCGCGAGCATAGTGACCCTTCTTGTCACAATTGTAACACTTCACCCTTGTAAGCTTCTTCATTCGAGGACGCTTTCCTCTTTGATGTTGGTTAAGCTTAGATTTCTTTCCTGAAGGACCTGCTTCCTTGCCTTTCCCTTTATCAAACCAGTTAGGACGTTTGCGCTTGGAGCTCGAAGCTCCATGTGAGCTAGAACCAGCATGATAGATTTCAGTTTCCGGCTTAGCCGCCAAGAGACGGTCCTCTTCCAGCTCAAGATGACGCACTGCATCCTCAAAGGTTTTGATATTCTCATTATGAGTCAGGTGCACCTTCATATGCTCCCAACTCTGAGGCAAGGAACGAATCACTGCTTGCACTTGCTGTTCATCAGTCAGGATATGGCCAGCATCTTTCAGCTCATTAATCATGTTTGACATCTTTCTAAGATGTTGCTTCATGGTCTGACCATGAGGCTTCTTATAAGAGTCAAACCTAATAGTGAGCTGCCTTAGTCTGGTTACCGAAGTATGACCAAATCTTGCTGCCAATGCTTCCCACATTTCCTTGGCATTCTCAAAACGCCTAAACTCTCGCATGACGTCATTTTCCATGCTACTCAGCAACGTAATGCGAGCAAGAGAGTTCTTTCTTTTCCATGCAGCAAAAGCATCCTTATCTCTTTTGTGCTGTGCCGTGTTTCCTTCTTCAAGTTCAACCATGGTCAGGTTAAGAGCTTCTAGTGCCTCTTGCTCTTCCAGCACATATTGGATTTTCATGTGCCATATTTCATAGTTATCGCCATTGAGCTTCTCACCTTTGTTCAGCTCAAAGAACTATGCTCTTTGTGGTGAAGCCATTGATCCGAACATATCGAGACATATATGCACGAATTATTAATGCCTATCATTTATGCATCCATTTTGCATAGACCCATCATATTAATGAACAATTTCAAGTAAGGTTTCAGAATCAAAAGGTCACTATGTTTCCAATCATCCTCCAAAAATCCTAACTTAAAACTATCATTAATATAATTGTCTTATGCAAAATAAATTCTATGAAGCTACAAAAACTTCTATGAACTACCCACAGCAATCAACAATAACAAAAAGCAAATAATATTTGACATACAATAGAATAATTATGCTTTCACATAATACACCCAACATATTAGCTACTACACCAACAACAACTAGGTAAACATTACATAAGATGTCCACTAAGCAAACTTAAACAAAGATCAGCCAACACATCTAACACCAAGTCAATACACGAACTGGGAAAGATCCTCTTTTGTTCAATTTTTTGATCTTTTCCCTTGTAACAATCCAGTAATAATCATCTATAAAATCCATCACAATTTTCCTATATGAAGCGGCTTTGTTGACATCCCATAAGCGATTCAACACTCCTTGCCATTCAGGTGGAAGAGTGTTCATGAAAAATCGCACCATCTCAAACTATGGCATGGGTCGACCATTCCATATGACCTTTTGAATTTTCCCGTTGACTTCAAGAACGTGATCAATTAAGTCGCCACTCTCCCATCGATAATCATTCAGCTCAGCCATCAAGCTAGAAAGCCTTTCCTTTTGATCATCGGTAATTGGGCGAATAGGTGTGCGCAACCTAAGGGGAGGCATTGTTCCTGCAACAAATGCAGAATAAATCAGGGATTACATATAATTCACATAGAATTACTTGGCCAAAGAAACACATTCTTTTGCTCCTCCCTTTTTTTTTTTTTTTTTTGGGGGTCAACGGTCAAAGTCAACGGTCAACAGTCAACGGTTGTCACGGTCAACGGTCAAGGTCGCCGGGCCGGGCCGGACCGGGTCGGGCCGGGCCGGATCGGGCCGAACCGGGTCGGGCCGGGTCGGACCGGTCGAACGGACGGACCGGCACGTGTGGCACGCGTGCAGCTGACGTCACGATGACGTCAGCTAGTGCGTGCCTCGCACGCGCCAACGACCGCGCACGCGCACGTGCGCGCGTCGGTCGCGCGCGTGCGTGCGACGCACGCGCCTTCCCCTGCGAATCGGCGCGTGCAGACGCCGGTTCAATCCGGCTGCGCGTGGGGGCGCGTCTGGCGGCCTTTGGCAGCGTTCCGCCACTCGTCGCGCTCGTCTCGACGAGACCTTCCTTCCAATGCCATCAGAAATCGATTTTGAGTCACAAAAACTCGGAAAAATGGATGAACAGTGCGCGGGTGTTGGGATTTTTTGCCCCGATCGGTGTCGGCCGATTATATTCACGAAAAATCAATAAAAAAATCATCCATAAACATGAAAGGGGTCGGGAAAAAACATGGAAAGGATCGGGAAACAAGAACTTGGGCTCTGATACCAATGTTGGGAATGTCGGATTCCAAAATCCGGATTCAACATCAAATCGAACCCCTAAAACGAATGCGGAAGACGGGCCCAGGAAGAACATGTATCACCGATCAAAAGTTACACTACATAATCGAGCGTACCTTATTGTCCACAGATTAAACACCAATGCTGAAGTTTGAGGAAGAATTTGATCCCGTTGTACCAAGGAGCGCACTATTGCTATTAGGGGGAGAAAAGAACGTATGTTTCTTTTCTGTCTTCTACTTTCTGTCTTTTAGGGAGAGAGAGAAAAAGACGTACGTTGTCTGAGGGAGAGGGAGAGAGTGTCTGCACACCGTTCATCCAAAAGGTACGTGCCTTTTATTCCCTTTTTCCTCAAAGCGTCTCCTCCCAGAGACGTAATTCTTCAACGTAACATTCCATCCAAAAGACGCAACCCCTCAACGCATCCTTTCACACATGGGCCCTAACCTTGCGGGCCGGGTTCTTAGGCCCAACATGGGCGGACGGGCCTTAAGCCCATCATAAAACCATCACATACTTTGCTGGCGACTTATTTATTCCGCAATTATTTGTCAAGATTCCTTTCAAACACCTATTCACCCTCTCAAGGTGTTCTTACTAGCATCATAATCTTCCTTGGTCCTTTCAAATATATGCACGAGGATGAACTGAGGTACTGGTACTGGAGCTTGTGGCTTCAACAGCTACTGTACTCGTGGAGACGATCAAATTCAGAGGCCCCAGTGCCACTGCCCACCCGGATATACTTTGTTAGATTCGACGATCGAGATGAATGGATGCAGACAGGACTTCGTATCACAGAGTTGTGATGGAAGTAGGCCTGAAATAAACCAGTTTGCTTTGCGTGACATGCTCAATACGGACTGGCCACAGTCAGATTATGAGATTAGTGCGTCACAAACTGAGGACTGGTGCCGAGAGGCTTGCTTGGTTGATTGTTTTTGCACGGTCGCTGTTTTCAAAAACGGAAAATGCTGGAAAAAGAAGATCCCTCTTTTAAATGATAAGATGGATACTAATGTCGGTGGAAAAGCTCTGATCAAGGTACGGATAGATAATTCGAATTGTGCTGGTGGACTGGGTGTATGACTGCTACCACAACGAGAGCATGCTTCAGCTAGTGGAGAGTGACGAGTAGGCATCAAGCGACATGAGGAGGGTGAGAAGATTTGTGATGGCAGGATTGTGGTGCATCCAGGAAGACCCGGCATTGAGGCCAAACATGAAGAAAATCACTCAGATGTTGGAAGGAGCTATTGAAGTCTCAGTCCCTCCAGATCCAAGCTCTTTTATCAGTTCAATATGATTTTTCTTATTAAGACAACTGGTGTCTTTGTAATCATGAAAAGTATTTGTATCGTTTGTAATTGCTATTACGCCAGAATAAAAATTTTCATAATGAGTTCACATGGATCCCGCTTAAATAAGCTAAATCTTACTCAAGCTTAACATTCCCTCGCATGTATCCAAGACGGGTTGACGATTGTTAGCAAAAGGGATTGCAAGCGAGACCACATGCCATTTTGAAGAGAGATTTAGATTGTTGACTGGTCAAATAACTATATCAAATGATGCAAAAACATCACTGAAAATTTTGAAGTCATGGGCATTACTGTGTTGAATCTCTTAGGAATTCTCCGTGGATCATATTCCTGTGTGTCATGGAAAAACTAACGTGGCTGCATTAAAGCATTTTCATCGACAATATTGCTTCATCAAAATTGCATTCGACGCACTAGAACAGTGTTTTCACTTGATCCAAGCAAAACAGATCTTGTCTGCTAAATTAGATGATGAGAACCGCATGAAACTTGCTGATCCTCAAGGCGTGGATCGGTGCCTGGAAATCCCAATTTCAACAGTTCAGCTGCTAATTTTATCATACAGAAGGGACTCTCACTTCCTTTTGGCAACCTACTTCTTATAGACCAAAGAAATCACAGTCTATAAGTCACGTAGTTGGAAGCATAATCAAACGAACTTTCTTCTTGACTCATCCGTTGAGAAATTGCGAGATGCGACACCATGCAGACAATTTTTTAAGCATAGGTATTCTCTTCCAAAATGGTCAACGGAGATCTTGTATAAATAACTCGATGAGCTACAATCGATGCCATTCGATAACGGGTTCAAACAGGACGAAACTGAAAATATACCAAGACAAGACAAAGGGACGGATCCCGAAGATAAAAAATCGAACAATGAATATGCACCAGAAGCTTAATGGGTTCGAATTCATATCACATATTATGCAATATAGGTGCGCGGATTTGAACTCATTAACATGAATGTTAAAAGTTAACCCCAGAAACCCAATATATAACGTCCTAAAGTTTATTTGAAGGGAGAGGATTGAATTAAACGAAATATCAAACGATCAAATATCCAAGTTTAGGTTACTTGTCCATTTGTTACACTGGCGAGAAACTCGCACTTTGCAACGCGCACCATTTTCTCGATTTTGTTTTGAAATAGTCAATAAAATTTTGTCACACTGATCCTTTTACAAATTGATTTTATTAATTTTTAGTTTGTGTTGATGATAAGAAATATTATCACTTTGGCCGAGCATTGTCATGTTTCAAATCATGCAAGTGATAATTTTTCCTGAGTGAAAGGTATTCTTTTCTTTGCCATATTAACAAAAGTACAGTATGATTTCATCTACAGAGCCGCGGCAGTAGATATATTTTCATTATCCGACTATTCAATGAATACTACACGCTGAAACACAATCTTCAACACCATTAGCACATTTCAGCATAAGCTCACATTAAAACCCTCATTTATTAGACAATTAGGAGCTCGTTCCCTTTGCATGCATGCATAAAGCCATTCCATCCAATGCATATACTTCCTCCTTGTTCCTCCAATATTAAGATCTCCGAACAATGCACGCTCAATTTAAGAGCATGGGGCCCAATTCCATCTTCATGTGGTTGGTTCACGTTAAATTATTTGGATTTTTGATGATGCAAATTAGAACTAAAAATAATCCCCAAGGTGAATATTTGTAAACCACTGTGTTTATGATGTGTGAGAGAAAATGATATCAAACGCTTCAATGTTCTCATCAAGTCGAGTCTCCCATGATGTAGCAAAAATAACAGTCCCCTTAATTTGCTATGAAATATAGTGCAAAGCTTTTTGGCTAAGGATCAATAGATCGAATCCCTAATTTTAGGTGTCAACAGTGAGTCCCCAAGCAAAAATCATGTCAAGCCAGTGTGAGTAAACCAAGCTCTGTTCAAATCCTAGAAGTATTTGTTTGTGGTTCGTTTATTAGATACAGAGCACTAATCGAAATTTAAGGTCGAGTATTTACCTTACCTCTCTCCAATGGGCATCCATAAGATCTTTTTAAAGTTGTTGACACCTCATCGATCATCTATAAGCTCTAAATGCTCTATATTTTTAGAGGATAAGTATACCGAAAGTTCTAAACATATTGCAAAAGTGCAATTGAGTCATGATGTAAACCAAATAGCTTTTAGATGTGGTAATTTTGCATAATGTCGTTAAGTCCATGAGAACAAGATATTGTCATGTCACCGCGACATCCATTTAATCAAACATATAGGAGTTTCTAAACCCGGAAATACTACATGCAAACTTTAGTAGAATTTTTGTAGAATTATGTTAATTCATCATTGCTGTAACCATTCCTTTTCAAGTTGCACAAAGACCCATCCCAGTCTAAGCATTAAATCACCACAACGCCATGGACCACAGTCCGCAATCATTGAGTGCATGCCAGATGCAGGACGACAAAGCAAATTTCCAAGTACGTGGGAGCATATCTACGATTATGATTGAAACACAATTTCGACAAAGTAACTCAGTAATGGGTTCGAATTCGTAGGGATTGAATCAACTGCGAGCCCTGACTTGTTCTCCATAACTCATAAAATCTCCAACTTAACATGTACCACGTTTGGTCAAAGTCTTCCAAATATATGCTTTTCTTTGGAAAATATCGGGGTCCCGGCAAGCTAATGGTGCAGACTCGCTGTATTTTAATTTTTGAAAATTTTCTTTCACCATTGATTTCAATAAGAAAGGGAAAAATGAAAAAAAAAATGAAGAAAAATAAATTTACAAATATGTTATTATCAGAAAATTTTAACATCAGTGATACTATTATAAGATAATTTTTCGTAAACTTTACTGAATATGTTAAAAGAACCAATAATATGCTTCAACAAAAAAGAAACAAAAACAAGGAATACTATCATAAGATAATTCTAGATATACGTGTTGACATGAGCAAAGTCTGTCCACAAATTTGGTTCAAACTAGCTGTGGGAGAGACAAAAGTAGGATACAAAGTGGAAATCTATAAAGAATGCTGATTTCGTTCATAAGGCTGAAGTAGCTCAACTCAAGGAGGACGCAAGTTTCATCTAACGTGGCTTTTGTTAGAAATTAAACCAAATTCATCGGTACAGACAACTGTCCGGTACCCACATTGAAAAAGAGTCATAATTGCAATGTTATCTTTAATGAGTCTGTTCGTCATTATCTATAATGAGTCTAATTCTATTTTTAGGTGTAGTGATTGTTTTTAGAGATAATGTGAGATATGGTGATTGTTTTATTAGTTTCTAGATCTTATCCGGAACACTAGCTTTTTCTACTAGGAAGAGTAAAGGTCATGTAACAAGTTTATAAATATGGGAGTCTTGTAATTGTTTTTTGTTAAGGCGAAATAAATCTACATGCCTATATATCTTCTTCTCTTCCTTGTTTGAGTTGTGAGCGTTTCACATTCAAATTACTTCCATCAAATTGGTATCAGAGCCTACGGTTTGTGATCATGGCGTCAACAAACAATCGGCTTCCTCTTCAATACCCTCGTCTTACCAAAGACAACTATGATAACTGGGCTGTTAGAATGAAAGCTCTACTCAGCCCCTATGGCGTGTGAGAACTTGTCAACACTGGTTATGATAAGCCAGAGGATGAGGCTACCTTAAACCAGAACCAGATGAATGCCTTGGAGAAGGTTTGTTCGAAAGATCAATATGCCCTGTCAAACATGTATCAAGCTTTAGATGATTCTATGTTCGAAAATGTGTCGAATGCCACCATTGCTAAGGAGGCATGGGAGATTCTTCACAATACACATCAAGGAGTACAAAAAGTTCAGAAGATTCACCTTCAAACCTTGAGAGGCGAATTCGAGGTAATTCATATGAAAGAATCTAAATCGATTTCTGATTATTTCACAAGAGTTTTGGGATTGTCAACTAGATGAAAAGAAACGGAGAAGACGTTTCATAAGTTCGTGTTGCTGAGAAAATATTTCAGTCCTTAGACAAGAAGTACGACCACATGGTGTTGCAATTGAAGAATCCAGAGATTTGGATGCCATTACGATCGATAAGCTTATGGGTTCATTACAAGCTCATGAAGAAAGGTTTAGAAGAAAAAAGATTGAACTAGTGGAGGAAGTTCTCCAAACGTGGTTGACCATCTGAGATGAGAAGGAACAAATAAGAGAACTCGCACAAATTCACAGGACAAACCAAGATTGTGATCGTGGTCGAGGCCGAGGTTGCTTTCAAGGAAGAGGTCGTGGATGAAGTAGAGGAGATGTTGCTCCAGGTGACGGTAGCTACCAGTATCGAAGACGTGTTCGTGGAAGAGGAAAGAACTCGATAGGCCAATGGTATGATAAATCTAAAATTTGATGTTATCATTGTGATAAACTTGGCCATTATGCTTCTGATAGTTGGAACAAGGAAAGCAGCGGAAATGAAGGAGGCCAAACTGATACATGGTATTTGGATACCAGTGCAAGCAATCACATGTTTGGGAGAAAAGAGATGTTTAACAAATTAGATGAGACAATTAAAGGTAAAGTCTCTTTTGGTGACAACTCCAAAATTCTTGTTGAAGGCAAAGGTACAATTCTGATTCACTTGAAAAATGGTGCACGTCAGTTTATTACTAATGTTTATTATGTCCCGAAAATGTCAAGCAATATTTTGAGTTTGGAATAGCTTTTGTAGAAAGGCTATATTGTTCATATGAATAAGAGACAGGAATAATGAATTGATTGTGAATGTGAAGATCTCGAAGAACAGGATGTTTACTCTCAATATAAATAATGATACGTATTGATGTCTGAAGGCGTGCATAGATAATCCTTCATGGTTGTGGCATTTAAGGTTCGGCCATTTCAATTTTGGCGGACTCAATTTGCTTTCTCGCAAGAAGATAGTTTATGGCATACCACATATTTATGATCCTAATCAATTATGTGAAGGGTATGTTATCGGTAAATCTTCTAGAACTAGCTTTATGAAGGAAGCGACTTATCGAGCGAAGAAGCCGCTTGAGTTGATTCATTCTGATGTGTGTGGCCCAATCACTCCTCACTCATATGGTAATCATCGATATTTTGTTACTTTTGATTGATGATTTTACTCGAAAAACTTGGGGGTATTTTTTGAAAGAAAAAACATAAGTGTTTGATACTTTCAAACAATTCAAAAACCTGACTGAAAAGGAGAGCGACTGTTTTATCAAAGCTTTAAGAACTGATCGTGGTAGAGAATTCACCTCAGCTATATTCAACAAATTCTGTGAGGATCATGGTATTCGATGTTTCTTGATGGCTCCGTATTCTCCTCAACAAAATGGCATAGCTGTTTCATGTACGGTCTATCTTCAATATAGATATCCCACATATCTAATTGAAGGCGTAACTCCACAGGAAGCATGGACCAGGAGAACAGTAAGTGTTTCACACTTAAGAATTTTCGGGAGCATTGCCTATGTTCGTGTCCTAGACCAGAAAAGATCAAAGATGGAAGACAAGAGCAAATAGCTCATCTTTATTGGGTATGACTCCTCATCCAAAGCCTACCATTTATTTGATCCTAACACTTTGAAAGTGTATATAAGCAGAGATGTCAAGTTTGATGAAGATGGCTCATGGGAAGACAATCAAAAAGAAGAAGTGAATGCTCGTGGTGATATCGATCAAACGGAGTTGAAAGATCATTCTACACCTTCTTCTCCAGTATCTTCTTCAAGTTCATCATCACCTACCTTTTCAAATGATGTCGATGAACCTCTAGTGCTAAGATCAAGGAGATTGTCTGATATTTATGAAGCTACTAACGAGGTTCACCTTGTATGTCTTCTTGCAGATTGTGAACCACTTGTCTATGATGATGTGGCCAAAGAAGAAAAATGGAGAAAAGCCATGAATGAAGAAATTGAAGCCATTGAGAAGAATCAAACATGGGAGCTTGTTGATCTACCAAAGGACAAGAAATCGATTGGAGTCAAATGGGTATACAAGGCTAAGGAGAACGAGAAAGGAGAAGTGACAAGATACAAGGCTAGATTAGTCGCGAAGGGGTAGAAGCAAAAAGCTAGAATCGACTATGATGAAGTTTTTGCCTCTGTCATCCGCATGGAAGCAATTAGAATGATTAATTTTATCGCTGCTCAAACTGATTGGCAAATTTATCAAATGGATGTCAAATCGGCATTTTTGAATGACATCCTTGAAGAAGAGATTTATGTTGAACAACTTGAGGGGTTTGTTGTCAAAGGTCATGAAAACAAAGTGTTAAAGTTGAAGAAAGCTCTATATGGACTTAAACAAGCACCGGGAGCATGGAATCCAAAATCAATGCATATTTCATGGTGAATGGATGTTCTTAATGTCCATATGAACATGCACTTTGTTTGAAGAAAGAAAAATGCGATGTTCTTCTCGCCTGTTTATATGTTGATGACATTGTTTTTATAGGAAATAATCCGGCAATGATTGATGCTTTTAAGGCATCGATGGTGAAAGAATTTGAGATGACTGATAATGGTCTCATGAATTATTTCCTTGGGATCGAAGTGAAGCAAAGTGCCCAAGGGATTTTTATTGCCCAAAAAGGATATGTAGAATATATCATTGAAAAATTCAACATGAAGAATTGTACTTCGGTCAATACACCAATGGAGTGTGGAGCCAAGCTTTCAAAGTTTGATGACGGTGTCGATGTTGATTCGACATATTATAGAAGCTTGATTGGGAGTTTGAAATACTTGACATGCACAAGACCTAATATTATGTATAGTGTTGGAATTGTGAGTTGATATATGAAGAAGCCAAAGTCATCTCATCTTAAAGCTGTAAAGAGGATACTTTGGTACATCAAAGGTACTACTTCTCATGGCCTACACTACTATTGCTTTGAATCCTTTCAACTTAGAGCTTAATCAGATAGTGATTATGGTGGAGATATCGACGATCGAAAGAGTACTACAGGCTTTGTATTTTTCTTATGTGACACTGCATTCATGTGGTCATCAAAGAAGCAACCCAGTGTCACCCTACCGACATGTGAAGCTAAATATATAGCTGTATCCTTATGTGTTTGTCATGCAATTTGATTGAAAAGACTACTCAAAGATATTCTTATGGAGCAGAAGAAAGCAACTGGGATTTTTGTTGATAACGTTTCTGCTATTGCATTAGCGAAAAATCCAATTTTCATGAATGAAATAAACATATCGATGCTCGATATCAATTCATTTGAGAACATGTTAAAGAGAATGAGGTTGAAGTGTTGCATGTGAAGACGGGAGATCAAGTAGCAGACATTTTTACCAAATCTCTCTAGATCGATACTTTTGTCCTGCTTGGAATGATCGATGGAAGAGAATTTGGTTTAAGAGGGAGTATTAGAAATTAAACCAAATTCATTGGTACAGATAACTGTTTGGTATCCGCATTAAAAAAGAGTCATAATTGCAGCATTATCTTTAATGAGTCTATTCCTATTTCTAGGTGTGGTGATTGTTTTTAGAAATAGTAATTGTTTTTAGAGATAAGGTGAGATATGGTGATTGTTTTATTAGTTTCTAGATCTTATCCGGAACGCTAGCTTTTTCTACTAGGAAGAGTAAAGGTTATGTAACAAGTCTATAAATAAGGGAGTCTTATAATTGTTTTTTGTTAAGGCGAAATAAATCTACATGCCTATATATTTTCTTCTCTTCCTTATGTGAGTTGTGAGCGTTTCACCTTCAAATTACTTCCATCAGCTTCAGTGATGTTAGAAATCCTTCCAATACTCGTTCCACTTCCACTTTCTGCCAAAGCTGGCTCCTCCTTAACAGCGAATGACAGGAACTCTTCCTGTCTTTCTCCGTTGGGCAAGTTCGCCTTCGGGTTCCGGGAAATGGGAAGAGGAGCTCTTTTGTTGGCTATATGGTTCGAGAAAATTGAGGATAAAATCATTGGAAAGACCCTGAAGATCCAAACCTAACATCGATTTGCATCAGAAGCTTAAAGGGTTAGTTGTTTTTGTCAGCTATGGTCGTTCGCTATCATTCTCATGTCATTTGTATTAGATAGGACGGATGATGTTTGGGTCAAGGTCTTCGTCTTTTGTTTGTTTCGCTTTGGAATAGTCTACTCGCACTAATTTTATGGAAGTAGATGAATGCTCTTAATGCACCTGGCGAAGCAAATTTTTTATTTTATTTTATTCGGATATGATAAAAAGTTTAAGAGGAAGGGAGATTACTCCATGTTAAGGTTAGGGCATAACACGGGTTTAGAAAGTTTCATAATGGAATTACATATCGCCCAGCAAAGGGAACTGTCAGTAGAGGGATTTTAACCCCAGCATGCTGCCGAAAGAGTTCAAATCTTACTAGCGGCGAAGTAGAAATTTATTGCACATAAACACTATAAAAATACGAGGCGTCTCTTGTCACTAAAATTAATCCCCAAGATGAAAAAACGAGGTGAAGAAAATGATGTTGAAGGCTTCAATGTTCTCGCCAATTTGAACTCCCACGATGTAGCAAAAACCCCGATCCCCTTAATTGCTTTGAACTGTAGGGAGAAGCATAACTGTTAGTTGCTAAAGGTTAATAAATTAAATCCCTAATTTTATGAAAATGTTTTGAAAAGTATAATAGGTAAAAATTTAGGTATCAACAGTGATGGCCCAAACAAGAGCCATGTCTATCCAGCCCAATTTGTGAGTAAACCAAGCTCCATTCAAGTTCATCCATCTCTAATCTTCATCACCTTGACATCCCAAGAGGTATCCGGTCTTAGTCTGTTTACCGAGCATAGAATCAAAGTTTAAAGTTGAGTATGTTAGGTTTCCATGCTCCAACGGGTGTCCACAAGATTTTTATTAAGTTATTGACTTGATACTCCATTGATCCTTTATAAGTTCTAAATGCTCTATATTTTTATGGTATTAGTGTATTACACGTCCTAGAATTTATTATGAAAGTATAATCAAATCCTTAAACTTTAATAAAAAGAAAGTACAATAAAGTTTTAAAACATTTCAAATCGGTTCACTCAAGTTTCTACATTAACTCCGTCCCATTTGGCTATTAGAAAAAGTTGATGCGACCTTTTTTTACCATTTTTTTAAAGAAAGATGTGTTGATGAAGTTGCCACGTTAGATATTACAAAAATAAATGAAATAAAAAAGAAAAATAACTGATTGCAAGATTTTAGAAAAATAAAAAATTGAAATAAAAATTTGGAAAAAAAGAAGAAGAATCAAACACGGGAGAAGCTGAGAAGGATGGCATAGTTGCAGTAAAGGTGGTGGCGGCTCAACGGCCACCCATGCATCAGCGAGGGGCCAACGTCCCACACCAGACTTACGTAAGCCAGTGCGATCCTTGCTACCACCTTCGCATTTTGAAAATAAAAATAAAAATAAAGTAAGCGTGTGGGAGACAAGTGAGCCACCCTCGTCACTCGTCAACGGGGACCTTTCCACTAGCTACTCTCGCTCCTCCGACAATTACGGCCGCGACCCTTGCTCAGATCTACGACAAATGATGACCCTAGCACAGATCTGAGACGATGATCACAGCCCACATCATCAAAGAAGATCGAAGGAGAAAGCGGTGTTTGGCCGCAAGGTGGTGAACCTCTAGTGAATGGCGGATTTGAGCGAGAATAGAGATCTCGTTGCCATGGAAGCTTAAGAACCAGCACTAGCTGTGGTTGTGAAACGAAGTAGCTGAATGCAAAAATTGATGGAGTCGATTCTGGAGCATGATTTTCTCTTTAAGTTTTCTTCTTCTTTTTCCCTAATTTTATTTTTCTAAAGTTTCGAAAACAATTGATTATAATTTAATCACAACATCCAACATTTAGCTTTAAATATTTTTAAATATTTTTATTCTAATTGGCTGACGTGACATTCATATCAATGCATTTCCTTTTGAACAACAATGAAAAAACTATATCAACTTTTTACGATAGCCAAATTTAACAGAGTTAACAGAGTGAAATAATATACGCAAATTTGATGTATGCAAATTTCTGCAGAATATATGCTGAATTATGTTCATCTATCATTAATGTAGTCATTCCTCCCCAAGCTGCACAAGACTCAATTGCAGTCTAAGCAGCAAGCATTAGATCACCCCAACGACACGGTTCACAATCGAGTGGAGTACGCCGCTCACGTCGACAACATTCCTCGCCTCGCCTACCTCCGCCAGCAAAGCACAATCCAGCGGTGTGCTTCAGAGCACGAGGAAGAAGAAGGAGAAGGAGGAGGTAATTGTCTGCACGGGGAGAACCTCCATCGCACGAAACAAAGCAGCAGATTTCTCGTGGATAGACGTTGCCATCTCCTGCATTTCTATATTTCCCTGCGGAAGGAAGACGACAATGGAGCGAGAGCAACGGACGGTGTGGGGAGCATGTGCTGACGTGTCAGTTGCCGGGGTGGTGTTAGGTGTGCTGTGTACGTTTCGCGGGTCGCGGGGGGGATTGATTAGGAGTGTTGTTTTTTTCTTGTGAAGATCTGATTAAAGTCAAAATTAGCGGTGATTACGTAGTGGGGTGGCGGGGGGAAAAGTTTTTTTTTGGTCGGTGGGGAAAAAGTATTTCAGACGCTTTTCTTTTGCTTCTTTATTTACTATTTTGAATTTTTTAATATTTTGAGCGTTTTGCATGATGATTTACTGGGCCCCGCTTCACTTTCGTGACAAACACATGAAAAAGGCGATCAAGCGATCGTGATCCGTAAGCAAACATGAGCTTGCGTTTATACAGTTCGGCATGAGATCGTGTTCACATAGCATGCATGCTTCATGCGGGACACCGCTGCAAATTTCCACGTCTGTACACGCACCGAAACGTTCAATTTCCACGAAGTGACCTGCAATCGCTTTGATTTCCGCGGGAATCGAATCTTCATGTTTTGGTCGAGAAAACATTTTCAACTCCCAAAATCTCCTCCTCCCTAAGAGACGTCTCGGTCAAAGTCTTCTAAATTTGTCTGTTTCTCCTGGGTAAATTAATGGCTCCACCCTAGCAGACTTGCCTTTTTCGAATTTTCCACGTACGGAGAAACTATAAGAAACCCGCCTATTCCCAATCATGTTTTGTGCACGGCACTTTTCCAATATGATAAATCTTGTTGGTTATACAATGTAATTCGTTGGTCCAAATTTCAACCTAAATAGCATCGACACTGATACACGAAACGCAATATGACACGACATGACACGTCGATAAGTCATTTCTAAAAAAATATAGAATTCCAACACATTAGGATACATTATATATTAAATTAATATTTTTATATATACATAATAAATTATCATTTTTATGATTATTTGAATCAAATTAATTTGATTCAAATTCATAAATAAATAAATAATAATAAAAGCCTAGAATGACAGCATTGTTGTGCATCCAGGAAGACCTTGCTTTGAGGCCAAACATGAAGAAAATCACCCAGATGATGGAAGGAGCTGTCGAAGTCTCGGTCCCTCCAGATCCAAGCTCCTTTATCAGTTCAATATGATTTTGCTTATTAAGATAACTAATGTCTGTAATCGTGAAAATTATCCGTATTGTCTATAATTGCTATTACGCCAAAATATACTTTTTCATGATGTCCTCGCATGGATCCCACTTAAAATGGCTAAATCTTACTCAAGCTGGACATTCCCTCGCAAGTATCCAAGAGAGAACAGGTTGACGATTGTCAGCAGAAAGGATTGCATGCGTGGCCGCATGCAACTTTGAAGAGAGATTTATATTGTTGAATGATCAAGTAATTATATGAAATGATGCAGAACCTGTCACCGGTAAATTTGAAGTCACGGGCATTCTTGTGTTGAATCTCTTAGGAATTCTACGTGGATCATATCCCTGTACGTGGCTCCATCAAAGCATTTCCCAATCCACGATTTTGCTTCGTTAAAATTGCATTTGACGCGGTAGAACAGTGTTTCAACCTGACCCAGGCAAAATAAATCTTCTCTGCTAAATTAGATGATGAGAGCCGTATGAAAGTCGCCGACCCTCAAGGCGTGCATCGGGTACCCGGAAATCCTAATTTCAATAGCTCTGCTGCTTTCTTATTCATACAGAAGGGGAATCTCACCTCCTTCGGGCGACCAACTTGTTATAGGCCAGAAAATCACAGTCCGCAGATCACGTAGTTGGGGGCATAATCAGACGAACTTTCTTCTCAATTTTTCCATTTGAGAACTTGTGGGAAGCAACACAAGGCAGACAATTTTTTAAGCATACATATTCCCTTCCCAGATGATCATTGGAGATCTTCTATATATATATAAACAACTCGGCTACGGTAAGGTGGCATCCCTCGTCAGTTGTCAACAAGGACCTTGCCACTAGCTACTCTCGCTCCTCCGACAATTACGACCATGACCCTTGCTTAGATCTATGACAAATGATGACCCTTGCACGGATCTGAGACAATGATCGTAGCCCACATTGTCAAAGTAGATTGACGAATGAAGCGGTGTTCGGCTGCGAGGTGGTGAACCTTTAGTAAATGGCGGATTTGAGCGAGAATAGAGATCTCGTTGCCATGGAAGCTTAAGAACCAGCACCAACTATGGCTGTGAAACAAAGTAGCTAAATGCAAAAATAGATGCAGTCGATTCCCGCGAATGATTTTTTCCTGAATCATTCTTCTTCTTTTTGCCTAATTTTATTTCTCTAAAGTTTCAAAAACAATTGATTATATTTTAATTGCAACATACACCATTTAACTTTAAATATCTTTTAATATTTTTCTTCTAAATTGGCTGACGTGACATTCACATCAACGCCTCTCCTTTTGAATAATGATGAAAAATTATGTCAATTTTTTTTTTCGATAGCCAAATCTAACAGAGTTAACAAAGCGATTTAATGTACTCGAATTTCCGCATAATATATGCTGAATTATGTTCATCTATCATTGATGTAGTCATTCCTATCCAAGCTGCACAAGACCCAATTGCAGTCTAAGCAGCAAGCATTAGATCACCCCAACGACACGGTTCACAATCGCGAGGAGTACTCCGCTCATGTTGAGAACATTCCTGGCCTCGCCTACCTCCGCCGGCAAAGCACAATCCAGCGGCGTGCTTCAGAGCACGAGGAAGAAGAAGGTGAAGGAGGAGGTTATTGTTTGCACGGGGAGAACCTCCATCGCACGAAACAAAGCAGCAGATTTCTAGTGGATAGACGTAGCCATCTCCTGCATTTCAATATTTCCCAGCGGAAGACGACAATGGAGGGAGAGCACCGGACAGTGTGGCGAGCGTGTGCTGACGTGTCAGTTGTCGGGGTGGTGTTAGGTGTGCTGTGTACGTTTCGCGGGTCGCGGGGGGGATTGATTTTTTTTTTTTTTTTGGTCGGTGGGGGGATTGATTTGGAGTGTCGTTTTTTTCTTGTGAAGTCCATTAGCGATCTGATTAAAGTCAAAATTAGACGGTTCACAATCACATCCGCTGACTGCATGCATGCTTGATGGGGGACACCACAGCAAAATTTTCACGTACGTACGCGCATTGAAATGTTCAATTTCCACGAAGTGGTCTGTGATCGCTTTGATTTCCACAGGATTCGAATCCTATGTATTTTGGTAAAAAAAAACATTTTCCACTCCCAAAATCTCCTCCTCTAAACCTAAAAGATGTTTCGGTCAAAGTCTTCTAAATTTGTCTGTTTCTCCTTGTGAAATTTCAGGGTCACGACCGAAGATTAATGGATCCGCCCAAGCAGACCTACCTTTTTCTAAATTTCCACGTACGGAGAAATAAAGAAACACGCCAACTCCAATCATGTTTCCACGCACGGCACTTTTCTAATATGATTAAAATTTATAAATGTTGTTGGTAATATTATGTAGCTTGTTGGTCCAAGTTTACAAAGTTAGCAATTCGCCAACGTTAAATGCAATAGCAAATTGTCACCTTTCTTAGGAAATTATCGCTCAAAGTTAAAAACTTAGCAGTGAAATTAGAAACTTAAAAG
Organism: Eucalyptus guilfoylei; assembly: GCA_016097605.1. NCBI lineage: Eukaryota > Viridiplantae > Streptophyta > Magnoliopsida > Myrtales > Myrtaceae > Eucalyptus > Eucalyptus guilfoylei. The sequence goes on along the minus strand of CM027862.1, from coordinate 42,694,717 downwards.
TGAATCTGATAAATTACCAATATGAGTCTCGCTACAAGTTGGTAAGTTACTAAAAAAGTAAGGAATTTGTCATTGGAAATATAACTTTGGTTATTAACTTACTATGGGAATAAGTAACTCACCAATGTAGGCCTGCTTTTAGCATAATAAGTTGCCAACAATTTGAGAGATTTACTAACACCAAATTCAATCTTAAATTGTAAACCTCCCCCATTAAAGTTAGTAAGTACCAGTAAATTTAGCAACATGTCTGCTCTCTCAAGGTAGTAAGTCTCACATGAAGTATGAAATTTGCCGAAGGTCTTACTTAACTTATTTAGGAGGTTGTCTTTGGAGATTACCCATACAATTAAGGATTGTGAAAGTAGTAATTTACCGACGTAAGCTTGCTTTTAGTTTAATGAGAATAGAAATTTTGTATAGTTACCAAACGTGTTGTTTTCTCATAAATTGTTCCAGGAATAAAAATAGAAAAAAACTATTTCTGAAAGAAATTGTTCTTCGGAACAGAAGCATTACTAACCAAATCCTAAATGGATTTGACATTAGCTTGTCCTTAAGAACCAACACTAGCTATGGCGGCAAAACGAAGTAGTCAAATGCAAAAATTGATGGAGACGATTCTCGAGAATGATTTCTCTTCAATTTTTCTTTCTTTCCTATTTTTATTTCTCTAAATTTTCTAAAACAATTGATTATATTTTAATTGCAACATACAACATATAGCTTTAAATATCTTTTAATATATATTTTTTTAAAATTGGCTGACGTGACATTCACATCAACGCCTCTCCTCTTGAACAACAATGAAAAAACTACGTCAATTTTTTCGATAGTCAAAATTTAATAGAGTTAATAGAGTGATTTGTGCAGAATATATGCAGAATTATGTTCATCCATCATTGACGTAGCCATTCCTCTCCAAGCTTGCAAAAGACTCGATTGCAGTCTAAGCAGCAAGCATTAGATCACCCCAACGCCACGGTTCCCAGTCACATCCATTGACTGCATGCATTCTTGATGCGAGACACCACCGCAGATTTCCACGTACAACGCGCATTGAAACGTTCAATTTCCACGAAGTGGTTTGTAATCGCTTTGATTTCCGCAGGAATCAAATCCTTGTGTTTTGGTCAATAAAATATTTTCGACTCAAAAAATATTCTCCTCTAAACCTAAAAGATGTTTCGGTCAAAGTCTTCTAAATTCGTCTGTTTCTCCTTGGGAAATTTCTGGGTCACGGCCAAAGCTTGATGGCCCTGCCCAAGCAGACTTGCCTTTATCTAAAGAAAAATAAATGAGTGAATGTTTTTAATTTACTGTGAAAATAATAGTTTATCCTGAATCACAAAAAATCAAATAACAATTAATTATGAATTATTGTGAGGCCTATATCTTCAAAAATTTGTGACTCATAACAAGTTATTATTCTCACAAAAGTCTAAAAATTGTTATGCTAGCAAAATCCTTATCTAAATTTCTATATACAGGGAAATTAAGAAACACGCCTACTCCCGTGCACGACACTTTTCTAATATGATTAAAATTTATAAATCTTGTTGATAATATCATGTAACTTGTCGGTCCAAGTTCCAACCAACTAGCCGTAATCTACGAACAATGTTAGCAATTTGCCAACATTAAATGCAAGAGTAAATTATTACCTTTCTTAAGAAATTATCGTTCAATATAAAAACTTGGTAGTGAAATTAGTAACTTAAGAGTGAATTTGATAAATTACCAACATAGGTCTCGCTACAAGTTGGTAAGTTACTAACAAAGCATGGAATTTGCCATTGGAAATATGACCTTGGTTAATACCTTATTATGGAAATAATTAACTAAACCGTTGCCCATAAGATTATATTAAGTTCTTGACTTGATACTTCATTGATCCTGTATGATCTCTAAAGGCTCTATATTTTTATGGGATAAGTGAGCAAAAAGTCTTAAAAGTTATTGGAAAGGTCATCGAGTTTAAAACTTTCAAAAAGTGCAATCTTATCTTAATACTTGTCAAATTATTTCAATTACATTGCTCTATTAGCTCCGTTTAATTTAGCTAATAGAAAAAGCTATGTCATTTTTCTTTTTTTATTGTCAATTTTCGAAGAAAGAGGCACTGATGAGGTAGCCACGTTAACCATCTCACTAGTTATGGTTGTGAAGCGAAGTAGCCAAACGCAAAAATTGATGGAGGCAAATGCCCTTCTCGTAACTATTTTTTTTTTTTGGTTTTTCCTTCTTCTTTTTCCAGATTTTTATTTCTCTAAAATTTCAAAAACAATTATTTACTTAATAATTTTAACATAGAAAATTTGGCTTTTAATATATTTTTTACTAAAATGGATGATGTGGTAACTACATCAATGCCTCTCTTTTTGAATAACAATGAAAAACCATTTTAGTTTTTTCCGCTAGCCATATTGGAGGGACAAAGACTTGATTGCATAATTTTGACAAGTTTTAGGACTTAATTGCACTCTTATGAAAGTTTTAATACTCAATTACATTTTTGAGATTAATTTGATGATTTTTGATGCACTTATCTTTATTTTTATTAGCTCCCGTATGCAATTTTGGTAGAGCATGTGTGGAGTCATGTAGATTCGCTGTTAATGTAACCATTCCTTCTCCAAGCTGCACACGATTCATTGCAGTCTAAGCATTCGATCATCACAACATCTCATATCACATCCAATGAGCACATGTTTGATGGGGGACACCACAGCAAATTTTCCGCCTACATTCGAGCATATGTGATTATGATCGAAACATTCAATTTCCATGAAGTGACTTGAATCAACTGCGGTCTCTGCCTTCTTCTCCATCATTTTCATCTCATAAAAGCTCCACCAAACATAAAAAGATGTTTTGGTCAAAGTCTTCCAATGTGTCTGTTTCTCCTTGGAAAATTTCTGGGTCATGGCAAGCTTAAGGGCCAAGAACAAGGAGACTTGTCTTGTTCTAAGTTTGATAAGTTTGTTTTGCTAGCCATTGAAATTCCGACATAAGCTTGCTCCACTCACCTATAATTATAATATTCCGCTTGTCAATAAATCTCCGCGCACGGTACTTGTCTAATATGAATAATAAGTTGGATGCAAATTGTATAATCCCAAGATCTCCATAACCAGAACAAGAACATGTATAATTGAGTAAAAATATTAACGCATCTATTTTGGGATCCATCGTTCTTAAAGCGGAAGCGGAAAACTGATGTTCCACGCACAAGTTCTTCTTCTCTATTGCCCTCCGTATCACTGGCTCAATGAGATAGCCCCCTCACTCTTTAGCGTTAGGTTAACGCTCCTTATGTGAGGATATATGTGAGAATTAGGGTTAGAGGAGAGACTTGAGCACTATTTATAGAGTTTCTAGCCAGACCCCCTCATTACAGGCCAGGCTCAACTCAGTCCACACTAGCCAGCCCCATATTAGACTAACTAAGAAACTTTCTATCTCACCTTAGACCAACCCCGTTTTACAATAACCATAAAACGGTAAATTGCAATATCAATTAATGTAACCCACATCAGGAAAATTCTTACACAATAAATTATAAGTTTCCTTGGCAATATCATATGATGGTGGTACAACCAACGGATGGCAATTTACAGACAATTTTAGCAGTTTTACAATATTAAATGCAAGAGTAAAATATCACATTTCTTAGGAATTTATCACTCAAAATAATAACTCAGCAATAAATTTAATAGCTGACCGGTGAAATTAATAACTTATCGACATAGATCCGCTTATAAGATAATAAGTTACCAGCGGTGTAAGGAACTTCCCAACCAACTTCAAGCAAAATATAATTTACCACTCAAAATGAAAAACTTAGTAGTGAAATCAGTAACTCTAAGATCATGGACTATTCTTGCCATTTTCCCTAAATTGAAAAATGCTTCTACCGGTGGATATTAGATTTGAGAGCGGTATCGTTCTCTCATTGGTAAATTATAAACAGTTCAACTAGATTAAAAAAATTGCCTCTCAACTTTTACAGGAAACTTATAACGGTGAACAAGTTAGGCGAATTTTATCATGGTAAAAACAGTTATCTACAATATCATTTTAAATACATGTTTCCACTTGCAAAATGGCATAGTTCAAAGATTTGCATCAACAGCAGCATGAAAATCTACAAGAGGAAACGCCATTTCTAGTGAAAGTAAGCAACAATTTTACAGATCATGTAGATACAATTGCCAAGCAATTTCCAAATTGCATTAGTTTTAGATATTGCTAGGGACACACAAATAGAAGTATGTAACCTTCACCTAAAGAGATAACTAAAGGGGAAGCCCAAATACGAGCCCATTAACATATTCAGTTGTATCCACCTTCATTAAAAATCTTAAGCCAATTAACGATAAGGCAACTAGAATTTATTAACTGCTCCGTAATATATCACATGCATGACGTGATACTTCTTTCATCTAAGTTCTAACACCCTCACACATGCACCTCAACATGTATAATAGATAGCTGAATTCTATCGAAATATCTGCCGAAAAGCCAACAAATTTCCGTGATTATACTTTTTTTTATATGATCACCGATTCCAAATTTCATTGATAAAATCACGTAACTGGGGACTTCTTAGTCAACTGATGTGGTAATGCACTAACAATGGTAGCAATTTACCATCAATAAATGCAATGATAAATCATTAACTCTTTTTTAGAAATTTATTACTAAAAATAAAAATAAAGTAATCGTGTGGGAGACAAGTGAGCCACCCTCGTCACTTGTCAACAGGGACCTTGCCACTAGCTACTCTCGCTCCTCCAACAACTACGGCCGCGACCCTTGCTCAGATCTATGACAAATGACGACCCTTGCACAGATCTGAGACGATGATCATAACCCACATCGTCAAAGAAGATCGAAGGAGGAAGCCATGTTTGGCTGTGAAGTGGTGAAACTCTAGTGAATGGCGGATTTGAGCGAGAATAGAGATCTCGTTGCCATGGAAGCTTAAGAACCAGCACTAGCTATGGCTGTGAAATGAAGTAGCTGAATGCAAAAATTCATAGAGTCGATTCTGGAGCATGATTTTCTCTTTAATTTTTCTTCTTCTTTTTCCCTAATTTTATTTTTCTAAAGTTTCAAAAACAATTGATTAGAGTTTAATTGCAACATCCAACATTTAGCTTTAAATATCTTTTAATATTTTTCTTCTAAATTGGCTGATGTGACATCCGTATCAACGCATTTTCTTTTGAACAACAATAAAAAAACTATATCAACTTTTTTCGATGGTCAAATTTAACAAAGTTAAAAGAGCAATTTAATATACGCAAATTTGATGTCCATCTATCATTAATGTAGTCATTCCTCTCCAAGCTGCACAAGTCTCAATTGCAGTCTAAGCAACAAGCATTAGATCACCCCAACGACACGGTTCACAATCGCGTGGAGTACGCCGCTCACGTCGACAACATTCCTGGCCTCGCCTACCTCCGCCGGCAAAGCACAATCCAGCGGCGTGCTTCAGAGCACGAGGAAGAAGAAGGAGGAGGAGGAGGTAATTGTTTGCACGGGGAGAACCTCCATCGCACGAAACAAAGCAGCAGATTTCTCGTAAATAGACGTAGCCATCTCCTGCATTTCTCTATTTCCCAGCGGAAGACGACAATGGAGGGAGAGCACCGGATAGTGTGGCGAGCGTGTGCTGACGTGTCAGTTGTCGGGGTCGTGTTAGGTGTGTTGTGTACGTTTCGCGGGTCGGGGGGGGGGGATTGATTTTTTTTTTTTTTTTTTTGGTCGGTGGGGGGATTGATTAGGAGTGTTGTTTTTTTCTTGTGAAGTCCATTAGCGATCTGATTAAAGTCAAAATTAGACGGTTCACAATCACATCCACTGACTGCATGCATGCTTGATGGGGGACACCACAGCAAAATTTCCACGTACGTACGCGCATTGAAACGTCCAATTTTCACAAAGTGATCTGTGATCGCTTTGATTTCCACAGGAATCGAATCCTATGTATTTTGGTCAAAAAAAAAAAACATTTTCCACTCCCAAAATCTCCTCCTCTAAACCTAAAAGATGTTCGGTCAAAGTCTTCTAATTTTGTCTGTTTCTCCTTGGGAAATTTCTGGGTCACGACCGAAGATTAATGGATCCGCCCAAGCAGACCTGCCTTTTTCTAAATTTCCATGTACGGAGAAATAAAGAAACACGCCAACTCCAATCATGTTTCCGCGCACGGCACTTTTCTAATATGTTAAAATTTTATAAATCTTGTTGGTAATATCACATAACTTGTCGGTCCAAGTTTACAAAGTTAGCAATTCGCCAACATTAAATACAAGAGTAAATCATCACCTTTCTTAGGAAATTATGGCTCAAAGTAAAAAACTTAGCAGTGAAATTAATAACTTAAGAGTGAATCTGATAAATTATCAATGGGTCTCGCTATAAATTGGTAAGTTACTAAGAAAGTAAGGAATTTGTCATTGGAAATATAACCTTGGTTATCAACGTACTGTGGGAATAAGTAACTCACCAACGTAGCCCCGCTTTTAGCATAATAAGTTGCCAACAATTTGAGAGATTTACTAACACCAAATTCAATCTTAAATTGTAAACATCCCCCATTAAAGTTAGTAAGTACCAGTGAAATTAGCAATATGTTTGTTCTCTCTTAAGGTAGTATCACATGAAGTATGAAATTTGCCAAAGGTCTTACTTAACTTATTTAGGAGGTTGTCTTTGGAGATTACCAGTACAGTTAAGGACTGTGAAAGTAGTAATTTACCAACATAAGCTTACTTTTAGCTTAATAAGTTATGACCAGTGAAATAAAAAATTATCAACTTCTTTAGAAATTGACCACGTATCTGATGAACCCACTTGAAAATTTTTAAAGCACTTAAGAGTTCACTGCTTGAGGTGGGGGGTGATAACATCATGATTTCACTAGAAATTTACTAATTACTTGACAGGCTCACTCGTAAAATTTTAAAGCACTTGGTGATCTACCACTATACACTAGATTCTAACGAGATAAAATCTTCATTTGGTATGTTAAAGCACTGGGTAATCTAGATAAACTTACTGTTTGAGGATGATAATATCATTTTTTTCGTTGGTTTGTTACTAATTGACTGAAGGGGCCCAATTGTAAAACTCTAGAAAACTATTTTGTATTGTGCTGACAAGTGACAATTTACCGGTTGATTGACGGTTTCCCCTAAAAAATCTAAAACACTCGGTAATCTACCGCTAGATGTCAAGGTGGTGGATTTATAATCTTGTTGACAAGTGACGAGAGAGATACTGGAATTCTATAAAGAGCGCTGGTTTACATCCTTGAGGCTGCAGTAGCTCGACTCGAGCAGCGCCTCAAAGTTTCATCTCGTATGGCTTCAGTGATGCTCCGAATCCTTCTGCTGCTCGTCACACTTCCGCTTTCCGCCAGGGCTCAGACCAACGGCAACCTCACCTTGGGCTCATTGTTAACGGCGGATGACCGAAACTCTTGCTGGCTGTCGCCATCAGGCGAGTTCGCCTTCGGGTTCCGGAAAATGGGACAAGGGGCTCATTTGCTGGCAATATGGTTCGAGAAGATAGAGGAGAAGACCATTGTCTGGTCGGCGAATGGCGATAATCTAGCGCCAGAAGGTTCGAAGATCCAGTTGACTGCTGACGGCCGACTGGTGCTCGCCGACCTGATTGGAAGGCAGTTGTGGTCTCCTCGCCCGATTGGCGCTCGTGTAATGTATGCGGCCATGCTCGACATGGGGAACTTTGTCCTAGTTGGCCAGAACTACGTCAACTTGTGGGAGACGTTCAGCCAACCGACCGACACGATGCTGCCTACGCAACAGTTAGATAATGGGACTAAAGTTAACGCTCGCTACTCTGAAATGAATTACTCCGCCGGGAGATTCCACTTCAAGCTAAGAAACGATGGAAATCTCGCATTCTATGCCACTCCTAACCCATGGGATGCCTCAGATGCTTACTGGGTCAGCAACACCAATGGTAGAGGCTTCCGATTGATATTCAATCAAAGTGGTCAGGTCTTCCTCACGGCTAGGAATGGAACAGTGCTCAAACTCGTCACCTCAGTCACAAACCTGACCAGCGGATTTTACCAAAGAGCGATCCTTGAATACGATGGGGTCTTCAGGCACTATGTCCACCCCAAGCTGGCAAATTCGAGTTCTGGCTCGGCAAAGGGCTGGTCGATGGTCTCTTCCCCGGTTCCTCCAAATATATGCCAGAGCATCCAGCAAACTATCGGTTCCGGAGCTTGTGGCTTCAACAGTTACTGTGCTCTTGGAGACGATCAGAGGCCCCGATGCCACTGCCCACCCGGATATACCCTGTTAGATTCAACAAACGAGATGAACGGATGCAGACAGGACTTCGTACCCCAGAGTTGTGATGGAAGTAGGCTTGAAACAGACCAGTTCACTTTCCACGACATGCCCAATACAAACTGGCCACTGTATAATTATGAGGGTATTGCGGCACAAACCGAGGACAGCTGCAGACAGGGTTGCTTGGCTGATTGTTTTTGCGCAGTTGCTTATTTGAGTAGGAGCGGAACTTGCTGGAAAAAGAAGATCCCTCTTTCCAATGGAAGGGTGGACCTTACTGATATTGGAAAAGCTCTGATCAAGGTCAGGATAAATAACTCGACTTCAAAATCTACAGGAAATGTAAACAAGAATTCGACTCTGATTATCATCGGATCGGTGCTGTTGAGTAGCTCTGTGTTTGTGAACTTGCTTCTACTCCTCATTACCTATTTAATTTATAGAAGCTTCCGATCTAGGGATTCTAAGTTGTCACGACCAGTCCAGATTAACCAAGCCACAGGCACGCAGACTTTCACTTATCAGGAGCTTCAAGAAGCAACAGATCAATTCAAAGAAGAACTAGGTAGGGGTGCTTCTGGAACGGTGTACAAAGGTGTTCTGAGATCCGAGTATACAAACTTTGTGGCAGTAAAATTGCTGGCAACAAGGACTGGAGAAAGCGAAAAGGAGTTTGAAAGAGAAGTGATAGCAATTGGCCAAACTAACCACAAGAACTTAGTTCAGTTGCTTGGATACTGCAATGAAGGTCAACACCGACTTCTGGTGTATGAGCTCATGAGCAATGGCACTTTGGCAGATTTCCTATTTGGTGCTTCAAGGCCCAGCTGGTACAGAAGAATAGAAATTGCCTGCGATGTTGCACGGGGCCTCTCTTACTTGCACGACGATTGCACCAGGCATATAATCCACTGTGACATCAAGCCGCAAAATATTCTTCTTGATGGCTCTCTTACAGCAAAAATATCAGACTTTGGGTTAGCTAAGCTCTTGATGGCAAACCAAACACGAACCACCACTGGAGTCAGAGGAACCAGAGGTTATTTAGCGCCAGAATGGTTCAGGAATATGCCTATTTCAAGCAAGGTAGACGTTTACAGCTTCGGCATTTTGTTGGTAGAGCTCATCTGCTGCAGAAAGAACTACAAGCCGGAATCAGAAATTGAAGCTCAAATTGTGCTGGTTGACTGGGCATATGACTGCTACCACGACAGGAGCATACTTAAGCTAGTGGAGAGCGATGATGAGGCATCGAGTGACATAAAGAGGGTGGGAAGATTTGTGATGACAGCATTGTGGTGCATCCAGGAAGACCCGTCTTTGAGGCCAACCATGAAGAAAATCACTCAGATGTTGGAAGGAGCTGTTGAAGTCCCAGTACCTCCAGTTTCAAGCTCTTTTATCAATTCAGTATGATTTTGCTTATTAAGAAAACTGCTGTCGCTGTAATCATGAAAAGTACTCGTATTGTCTGTTAGTGCTATTACGCCGAATAAAAAATTTTCATAATTCGCATGGATCCCGCTTAAATGAGCTAAATCATCAGTCAAGCTTAACATTCCCTCGCATGTATCCAAGAGAAAACGGGTTGACGATTGTCGCAAAAGGAATTGCATGCGAGGCCGCATGCATTAATTGAGAGACTTCGATGTTTGAGTGACCAAGTAACTATATATCAAATAATGCAGAATCAGTCGCCGAAAAATTTAAAGTCACAGGCATTATTCTGTTGAATCACCTAGGAATTCTATGTGGATCATATCCCTGCATGTCATGGTAAAAACTAATGTGGCTCCATCTAAGCATTTTCATCGACGATTTTGCTTCACTAAAATTGCATTTGACACAGTGGAAGAGAATTTAAATTGATCTAAGCAAAACGGACCTTATCTGCTAAATTAGATGATGAGAAGCATATGAAACTTGCCGATCTTCAGGTCGTGGATCGGTGATCTGGAATCCCAATTTCAATAGTTCTGCTGCTTTTTTTATTTATACAGAAGGGACACTCACTTCCTCTTGGAAACCAACTTCTTATAGACCAAGGAAATCCCAGTCCGCAAACCACGTAGTTGGAAGCATAATCAAACGATCTTTCTTCTCGATGCATCTATTGAGAATTAGCGAGAAGCAACACAATGTAGACAATTTTTCTAAGCAATACGTATTCCTTTCCATATGATCATTGGAGATCTTGTATAAACAAAGCAGCGAGCTACAGTCAAAGCCATTCCATAACGGGTCCAAACAGGACGGAACTGGAAAATACACCGAGACGAGACCATGAAAAGACCTCGGAGATCCAAATCTAACGATCGATCTGCACCAGCAGCTTAATGGGTTCGATTACATGTTTGTCTTTGTCAGCTATGGCATCTGCTGACGCTTTCGCTATCTTTTCCATGCCATATTCTCAATTCGATGGAACGGAGGATGTTTTGGTCAAGGGTCTTCTGTCTTTCGGTTGTTTCGCTTTGGAAAAGTCTGCTTGCGACAATTTCATAGAAGTAGATGACTGCCCCCGTTCATGCACCTGGCGAAGCAGAAATTTGCTAGACAATTATGAGCTCGTTCCCTTTGCATGCATGCATGAGACCATTCCATTTAATGCATATACTTTCCTCCTTGTCCAATGTATGCTTAATTTAAGAGCATGTGGCCCAATGTCATCTTCATGTGGTTAGGCCACGACTTGGTTCACTCTCCTTAGGATTTTTTATGATGCTACTTAGAAATAGAAATACTCCCCAAGGTGAATATTTGCTAATCACCGTTTTAATGACGTATGAGTTCAAATGATATCTGATGCAATAGCGGGATGGGTGAGAGTTGTTACACAACTTTGGGATTGAAAAAGCTCATCACCAAGGCCTACATGAAAACCATCAGCCAAGTATATAGTGCTTCTTTGGCTCACCTCGAGGAAGAATCCACCTTCGAAGGATACAAAGACCGGGAGTAATCCACTCTCTAGAGATATTTGCTCATAAAAAGGAAAATCTTAAAAATTCGTACACTCAAAATTCAGTGTTTTACATTTGAGAATTCGCCTTATTATATAGAGGGATAATTACATAGGAAATAGACTAAACATTAATCATGAGAAACTATCTAATTAATTAAAGACATAGGAATTAGAAAAGCACAATAATTACCTAGGATCTAGACAATGCATTAAAACATCAACAAACTTGAACTTTGGCTCTTTGAAAACTACAACACACTTAAGACTAGAAACTTGAACTTTGGCTCCTTGAATACTACAACACACTTAAGACTTCCTAATGACACTTGACTGGATGCAAAGTAATTAAATAAGACTATAAATTCGTTCGTCTCCTTGGGCAGTCTAATGGACATCTTTGAATATCACCAAACAACAAAGGAAATTGTCCAGAGCAGCCTTAGATTGTTAGATAGTCTATTAGTAGTCTCGGATCGACAATAAACATGTGTGTCAATGTCTCAATAGCCGATCGACAACTATGAAATTGGCAACTTGTCCATTGAAGCGACAACTTTTCCGCACAATTGACATCTTCCACTTGAATCAATTGATGAAGCCCAATGCTCACACCTCAATCTCCCCAGGTTATTGAAAATTCGTCCTCAATTTTGTATTGCTTCATGTCCTCAATTACTCCGCTAGGAGATTCCACTTCATACCCCAACCGAGCCGGTCATCTCAAATGCTTACTAGATTAGCAACGCCCTGGGTACTGGCTACCAGTTGATATTCAATCAAAGTGTTCAGGTCTACATCGCCACGTTAGGAATGGAACGGTACTCAATATCGTCACCTCAGACACCATCCCCGCCTGCGGATTTTACTAAAGAGCGATCCTTGAATATGGCGGGGTCTTTAGGCAGTATGTCCACCCTAAGATAGCATATTCGAGTTCCAGCTAGACAATGGGCTAGCCGACGGTCTCTTCCCCGGTCCCTTCAAATATATGCATGAGGATCACACGAGATACCGGTCCCGGAGTTTGTGGCTTCAACAGCTACTGTACTTATGGAGACGATCGGATTCAGAGGGCCTGATGCCACTGCGCACCTGGATATACTACGTTAGATTCGATGAACGAGATTAACGGATGCAGACAGGACTTCGTATCACAGAGTTGTGATGGAAGTAGGCCTGAAAAGGACCAGTTTGCTTTGCGTGACATGCTCAATACAGACTGGCCACGGTATGATTACGAGCTTAGTGCGTCGCAAACCAAGGACTGGTGCTGAGAGGCTTGTTTGGCTGATTGGTTTTGTGCAGTCACTGTTTTTCAAGATGGAAATTGCTGGAAAAAGAAGAAACCTCTTTTCAATGGTAGGATGGATCCAAGTGTGGGTGGAAAAGCTCTTATCAAGGTCAGGATAGATAACTCGACTTTGACATCTCCAGGAAACGGCCAGAAGAATAACAAGAACTCAACTCTGGTAATCATCGGATAAGTGCTATTGAGTAGTTCTATGTTTTTGAGCTTGCTTTTACTCCTCTTTAGCTATTTAATTTATAAAAGCTTCCGATCTAGAGTTTCTTAATTTTCACGACCAGTCCAGATCAACCAAGCCACAGGCATGCCAACTTTCACCTATCAGGTGCTTTAAGAAGCAACAGATGGATTCAAAGAAGAACTGGGCAGGGGTACTTTTGGAACAGTGCACAAAAGTGTTCAAGGCCTAGCTGGTGCAAAAGAATAGAAATTGCCTGTGGTGTTGCAAGGGGCCTCTCTTACTTGCATGAGGATTGCACCAGGCATATAATCCACTGCAACATCAAGCCACAAAATATTCTTCTTGATGGCTCTCTCGCTGCAAAAATATCAAACTTCAGATTAGCTAAGCTCTTGATGGCAAACCAAACATGAATCGCCACTGGCGTCAGATGAACCAAAGGTTATTTAGCGCCAGAATGGTTCAGGAATATGACTATTTCTGCCAAAGTAGATGTTTACAGCTTCGGCATTTTTTCCTTGAGCTCATCTGCTGCAGAAAGAACTATAAGCCGGAAGCCAAAAGTGAAGCTCAAAGTGTATTGATCGACTAGGTCTACGACTGCTACCATGACAGGAATCTACTTGTGCTAGTGGAGAGTGACAAGGAGGCGTCAAGCGACATAAGATGGTGAGAAGATTTGTGATGACGGCACTGTGGTGCATCCAGGAAGACCCGGCTTTGAGGCCAACCATGAAGAAAATCACTCAGATGCTGGAAGGAGCTGTTGAAGTCTCAGTCCCTCCAGATCCAAGCTCTTTTATTAGTTCCGCATGATTTTGATTATTTAAACAACTGGTGTCTGTAATAATGAAAAGTATCTGTATAGTCTGTTAGTGCTCCTACGCCAGAATAGACATTGTCATAATATGTTCACATAAATCCAGCTTAAAGAAGCTAATCTTCCCAAAGTTTGAAATTCATTCGCATGTTGGCAATTGTTGGCAAAATTGTTTTAAATCTCTTAGGAATTCTTCCTGAATCATATTCCATTATGTCGCAGGTAAAACTAATGTGACCCCATCAATGCATTTCCATCAACCGTTTTGCTTCATCAAAATTGCATTCGATGCAGTAAAAGAGTATCTTAGCCTCATCGAAGCAAAACAGATCTTATCTGCTAAATTTGAATGGTGAGAAACCATATGGAACTTGCTGGTCCTCAAGTCGAGGATCAGTACCCTGAACTCCTAATTTCAAAAGGTCTGCTGCTTTTCTATTCACTCAGATGGGACTTTCACTTCCTTTTGGCAACCAACTACATATAGACCAAAGAAATCAGAGTCCGCAAATCACGTGGTTGGAAGCATAATCAAACGAACTTTCTTCTCGATTGATCTGTTGAAAAATTGCGCGAAGTGACAAAAGAAAGGCAATACTCTAGGCATACATATACCTTTCCAAATGATCATTGGAGATCTTGTATAAGCCACTCAGCAAGCTACTGTTAATGCTGCCATTGGACAATGGGTCCAAACTGGAGGAAACCGAAAAATATACCAAGACAATGGAAAGACCCAGAAGATCCAAATCCAGCATCGATTTGCATCAGAAAATTGAAAGGTTCGATTTCATAGTTGTTTTTGTCAGCCATGGGGTCTGCCGGCTCGTTTGCTATCGTTCTAATGTCATTTTTATTCAACAAAACGTACTATATTTGGGTCAAGGTCTTCGTCTTTTGTTTGTTTCACTTTGGAATAGTCTGCTTGCGCCAATTTTATAGAAGTAGATGAATGCCCTTAATGCACCAGGTGAAGCAAAAAAAAAAATTATTCGGATATGATAAAAAGTTTAAGAGGAAGGGAGATTACTCCATGCTAAGGCTAGAGCATAACACGGGTTTAGAAAGTTTTATAATGGATTTACAGATCGCCTAGCAAAGGGGACTGTCGGTAGCGGGATTTCAACCCCAGCATGCTGCACAAAGAGTTCAAATCTTACTAGCAGCGAAGTAGAAATTTATTGCACATAAACACCATAAAAAAACGAGGCGTCTCTTGTTACTTAAAAAAAATCCCCAAGGTGGAACTCCCAGTCTGAACTCCCATGATGTAGCAAATACCACAATCCCCTTAATTGCGATGAAATGTAGGGAGAAGCATGACGGTTAGTTGCTAAGGGTCAACAAATTAAATCCCTAATTTTATGAAAATGTTTCAAAATTTATAATAGGGAAAAATTTTAGTATCAACGGTGAGGGCCCAAGCAAGAGTCATGTCTATCCACCTAATTTGTGCGTAAATCAAGCTCCATTCAAGTTCATCCATCTCTAACCTACATCACCTTGACGGCCTAAGACGTACACAGTCCGTTTACCGAGCATATTGAAATTTAAAGTTGAGCATATTAGCTTTCCTTGCTCCAACAGGTGTCCATAAGACTTTTATTAAGTTATTGACTTGATTCTTCATTGATCCTCTATAAGCTCTAAATACTCTATATTTTTATGGTATTAGGGTACTACATGTCCTAAAACCTATTATACAAGTGCAATTGAATTCTTAAACTTTCAAAAAGTGAAACCTTGCTTAAAATTTTTCAAATTGGTTTACTCAAGTTTCTCTATTTAACTTCATTCCATTTAGCTATCAAGAAAAGCTTATACGACTTTTTTTACCTTTTTTTAAAGAAAGAAGTGTTGATGAAGTTGCTACATTGACATTAAAAAAAAATCGAAAAAAAAAAAAAAGAAGAAGAAAGAAATTGATTTCAAGATTTTATAAAAATAAAAAATTGAAATAAAAAATTGGAAAAAAAGAAGAAGAAGGAGGAGAAGGAGGAAGAATCAAACATAAGACAAGCTCATAAGGATAGCGGTAGTTCTAGTAAAGGTGGTGGCGGCTTAGTGGCCACCCATGCATCGGCGAGGGGCCGACATCCCTCACCGGGCTTAGGTAAGCTAGCGCGACCCTTGCTACCACCTTCACATACTTTCAAAAAAAAAAAAAAAGACAAAAATAAAGTAAGCGTGTGTGAGACAAGGCAGCCAGGCAAGGTGGCATCCCTTGTCACTTGCCTACACAAGGACCTTGCCATTGGCTACTCTCGCTCCTCCAACAATTACGGCCGCGACCCTTGGTCAGATCTACGACAAGAGAATGACCCTTGCACAGATATGAGACGATGATCATAGCCCACATTGTCAAAGAAGATTGAAGAAGGAAGCGGTGTTTGGCCGCGAGGTGGTGGATCTCTCGTGAATGGCGGATTTGAGTGAGGATAGAGATCTCGTTGCCATGGGAACTTAGGAACCAGCACCAGCTACGTCTATAAAAAGTAGACAAATGCAAAAATCTATGGAGACAATTCTCGAGAATGATTTTCTCTTTGATTTTTATTTTTATTTTTATATTTTATTTTTGTTTCATTAAAGTTTTGAAAAGAATTGATTATATTTTAATTGCAACATACAACATTTAGCTCTCAATATCTTTTAATAATTTTAGGGAAAATTCCAAAGAAAGGTTTGAAGCGCTCTCATTTTCTCGAATAGAGACCTGAAATGGATCTTGTTTCAAATGAAGATATGAAGGGTCATCACTTTCTCAAATAAGGATTTGAAGTGGTTATAGCTGTTTAAAATAAGGGTATAACCTCATTGGCTCATTGGCAAAATAATCAGATCGATCATGGGCTCAAATTAGATTAAAAAATTTTAAAAATTAAATTTGAAAAAAAAAAAAAAACAAAGAACAAAAATACCACCCCATTGTTGGTGGGGTGGCAGCGATGGCCAATGACCATATACCAAATCTGGGTGAGGGTCACTAGCCCTCGCACAAGTTTGGCAACCCTCGCGCCAATCCGGTTGGCGAGGGTCACTGGCCCTTGCCAAGTTGCTAGCTACCCCGCTAGCCATTGTGGCTGCCCCATCAATGATGGGGCGACAGCCATAGGCGAAGGGCCTATGTGTTTCTTTTTCTTTGTTCTCTTTTCAAGTTTTAGTTTTTTTTATGAAAAGAAAAAAAAAAGGACAAATTAAAAGATAAAAATGCCCTTAAGTAGTCAATGAGGTCAAACTCTTTTTTAAAACTGATATGGCCACCGGCTTTATTTGAAACAATGTTCATTTCGAACTCTTATTTGAAAAAATAATAATATTTTAAATTCTAATTTAAAATAAAGTTCACTTCAGGCTTTTATTTACCTAACATGACATCCACATCAACGCCTCTGTCTTTGAACAACAATGAAAAACACATGCAACTTTTTCTTAACCAAATTGAACAGAATAAACAGAGCCATTTGATATATGCAGAATTATGTTTATCCATAGTTGATGTAGCCATTCTTCTCCAAGCTTCACGAGGCTCGTTGCAGTCCGAAGCATCAGATCACCACACCGCCATGGGTCACATCCGCTGATCGCATGCTCGATGCGGGACAGCACAATAATTCTCCACCTACATCGACCAAAAAAATATAAAATATAAAAAAAATCTCCACTTAACATACGCGCATTGAAACATTCAATTTCCTCCACCTAATCGCGTCGATTCTTGTATTTTGGTCACAATAACATTTTCAACTTACAAAGCCGCCTCCTCTAAACCTAAAAGATGTCTCGGCAAAGTCTTCCAAAATCGTCTGTTTTTTCCTTGGGAAAGACTTGCCTCACTCTAAATTTGATAAGTTTTGCGCTGCCGGCCCATGGGAATATCACGAAGCACGCCTACTCCAATCATGTTTCCGTGCACGGCACTTTTCGGCAATATCATATAACTTGTTGGTCCAAGTTCCAACTGACCGACGGTAATTTACAGATAATGTTGGCAATTTTGCCAATGTTAAATGCAAAGAGTAAATTATTACCTTTCTTACGAATTTATCACTCAAAATAAAAGCTTAGCGGTGAAATTAATGACTTGCTGAGATCAATTTATAAGATAGTAAGTTACCGGCGAAGTAAGGAACTTACCAACATTAAGCAGAACATATTTTACCACTCAAAATAAAAACTTAGCAGTGAAATTGGTAACTTAAGAAATTTAACTAATAAATTACCAACTTGGGTCTCGCTACGAGTTGGTAAGTTGATTACAAAGTGAGGAATTTGCCATTGGAAATATAAAACCTTGGTTATTAACTTGCTATGGAAATAAGTAACTCACCAGCTTTTAGCATAGTAAGTTGCTAAAAATTTGAGAGATTTGCTAACAACAAATTCAATCTTAAATTGTAAACCTTCACCATAAAAGTTAGTAAGTACAAGTGAAATTAGCAACATGTCTATGCTCTCTTAGGGTAGTAAGTATCCCATGAAGTATGAAGTTTATGAAGTTTATCAAAGGTCTTACTCAATGAAAAGTTTATTAACTTATTTAGGAGGTTGTCGTTGTCTTTGGAGATTACCAGTACAATAAAGGACTGTTAAAATAGTAATTAGCAAACTTAAGCTTGATTTCATCTAGATGGTAAAATCATTATTTCGTTGGTTAGTTACTAATTAATTGCAGGGGCCCAATTGGAAAGCTCTAAAAATCTATATTGTATTTTGTTGATAATTTCCCGTCAATAAAGGTTCACTTAAACATCCACCGGTGGATATTATAATTGAGAAAGGTACGCTTTTTGTTCGTAAATTATAAATTATTTCGACTAGAGAAAGAACACTACCAATCAACTTTTACATGACACTTGTAAATGTGAACAATAACATATAAAAGAATGGAGAAAAATAATTTAATTAAACAATAAATACAAGAAAAAATAAATATCGATGATGATACGAAAAAGTAACTTCTTCTTTTTTTAATTTGATGAATGTATAATAAAACTAATAAGGCATATTAAGAGGAAAAAAAACACAATTAAGTAAAAAGGAAAATGCCTCAATGACAATAAAGTTGACCAAGCTCCTGATAAGATAAAACTTTAGGTGGTCCTTACTGATTCACGCATGATTCCAAATCATTATTTACGAGAGAGAGAGAGAGAGAGGGACTCGAATTCTATAAGCAGCGCTGGTCTTCATCCTTGAGGCTGCAGTAACTCAAGTTTCCATCTCTTATGGCTTCAGTGATGCTCGGAATCCTTCTGCTGCTTGTTACGCTTCCACTTTCTGCCAAGGCTCAGGCCAACGGCAACCTCACCTTGGGCTCCTCGTTAACAGCGGATGACCGCAACTCTTCCTGGCTGTCGCCGTCGGGCGAGTTCGCCTTCGGGTTCCTGCAAATGGGACAAGGAGTTCATTTGCTGGCGATATGGTTTGAGAAGATAGAGGAGAAGACCATCGTCTGGTCGGCGAATGGCGATAATCTAGCGCCAGAAGGTTCGAAGATCCAGTTGACCGCCGATGGCCAACTGATGCTCGCCGACCCAAATGGAACAGAATTGTGGTCTCCTAGCCCGACCGTCGCTGGTGTAGCGTATGCGGCCATGCTTGACACGGGGAACTTTGTCCTAGTTAGCCAGAACTATGTCAACTTGTGGGAGACATTCAGCCAACGACCGACACGATGCTGCCTACGCAACAGTTAGATCAAGGGACTAAAGTTAACGCTCGCTACTCCGAAATGAATTACTCCACCGGGAGATTCCACTTCATGCTGGGAGACGATGGAAATCTCGCATTCTATGCCACTCCTAACCCATGGGATGCCTCAGATACTTACTGGGTTAGCAACACCGTAGGCAGCGGCTTTGGATTGATATTCAATGAAAGTGGTCAGGTCTACCTCACGGCTAGGAATGGAACAGTGCTCAAACTCATCACCTCAGGCACAATCCCGACCAGTGGATATTACCAAAGAGCGATCCTTGAATATGACGGGGTCTTCAGGCAATATGTATACCCTAAGACGGGAAATTCAAGTTCTGGCCTGGCAATAGGCTGGTCAGTGGTCTCTTCCCCAGTCCCTCCAAATATATGCACGAGCATCGCACAAAATATCGGTTCTGGAGCTTGTGGCTTCAACAGCTACTGTTCTCTTGGAGACGATCAGAGGCCCCGATGCCTCTGTCCACCTGGATATACTCAGTTAGATTCAACAAACGAGATGAGTGGATGCAAACAGGACTTCGTACCCCAAAGTTGTGATGGAAGTAGGCCGGAAACAGACCAGTTCACTTTCCAGGACATGCTCAATACAAACTGGCCACTGGCTGATTACAATCGCAGCACGGGACAAACTGAGGACAGTTGTAGAGAGGCTTGCTTGGCTGATTGTTTTTGCGCAGTTGCTATTTTCGGCGGCGGAACTTGCTGGAAAAAGAAGATCCCTCTTTCCAATGGAAGGATGGATCCTAGTGAGGTTGGAAAAGCTCTGATCAAGGTCAGGATAAATAACTCGACTTC
Organism: Eucalyptus guilfoylei; assembly: GCA_016097605.1. Taxonomy (NCBI): domain Eukaryota; kingdom Viridiplantae; phylum Streptophyta; class Magnoliopsida; order Myrtales; family Myrtaceae; genus Eucalyptus; species Eucalyptus guilfoylei. The sequence continues at coordinate 42,674,587 of CM027862.1, read as the reverse complement.
AATAAATACGGGTAACGGAAATAAGAATTCGACTCTGATTATCATCGGATCGGTGCTGTTGAGTAGCTCCGTGTTTGTGAACTTACTTCTACTCCTTGTTACCTATTTAATTTATAGAAGCTCCCGATCTAGGGATTATAAGTTGTCAAGACCAGTCCAGATCAACCAGGTTCCAGGCATGCGCACTTTCACTCATCAGGAACTTCAAGAAGCAACAGATGGATTCAAAGAAGAACTGGGTAGGGGTGCTTTTGGAGCAGTGTACAAAGGTGTTCTTGGATCCGAGGATACAAACTTTATGGCAGTAAAAGTATTGGTGACATGGACCGGAGAAAGTGGTAAGGAGTTCGAAAGAGAAGTGAGTGCAATTAGCCAAACTAACCACAAGAACTTAGTGCAGTTGCTTGGATTCTGCAATGAAGGTCAACACCGGCTACTGGTGTATGAATTCATGAGCAACGGCACTTTGGCGGATTTTCTATTTGGCACTTCAAGGCCCAGTTGGTACAAAAGAATAGAAATTGCCTGTGGTGTTGCGCAGGGGCTCTCTTACTTGCACGACGATTGCACGAGGCATATAATCCACTGCGACATCAAGCCACAAAATATTCTTCTTGATGGCTCTCTTGCTGCAAAAATAGCAGACTTTGGATTAGCTAAGCTCTTGATGGCGAACCAAACACGAACCACCACTGGAGTCAGAGGAACCAGAGGTTATTTAGCGCCAGAATGGTTCAGGAATATGCCTATTTCTAGCAAGGTGGACGTTTACAGCTTTGGCATCTTGTTGGTAGAGCTCATCTGCTGTAGAAAGAACTATGAGCCAGAAGCAGAAATTGAAGCTCAAATTGTGCTAGTCGACTGGGCGTATGACTGCTACCACGACGGGAGCATACTTAAGCTAGTGGAGAGCGACGAGGAGGCATCGAGTGACATAAAGAGGGTGAAAAGATTTGTGATGACAGCATTGTGGTGCATCCAAGAAGACCCTGCTTTGAGGCCAACCATGAAGAAAATCACTCAGATGTTGGAAGGAGCTGTTGAAGTCCCAGTACCTCCAGTTCCAAGCTCTTTTATCAATTCAATATGATTTTGCTTATTCAAACAACTGCTGTCTGTAATCTTGAATTGTATTCTCCTTAGGATTTTTGATTATGCAAATTAGAAACAAAAATAATCCCCAAGGTCAAAAAACGAGGTGAGGAAAATGATATCGAAGGCTTCAATGTTCTCACCAATTTGAAAATGTAGCAAAAATCGCAGTCTCCTTAATTATGATGATATGCAGTGAGTAGCATAACTGTTACTTGCTAAGGATTAGCAAATTAAATCCCTAATTTTATTAAATGTTTTGAAAAGTCTAATAAGTGAAAATTTAAGTGTCAACAATGAGTTCCCAAGCGGAATCTGTGTCTATCTAGCCCAACCGGTGAATAAAGCAAGCTCCATTCAAGTTCATCCATCCCTGACCTTCATCATCTTGATGACCTTAAAAGAATCCGGTTTTGTTCCGTTTATCATATACCGAGCATTGAATTGAGGTTTAAAGTCAAGTATGTTAGCTTTCCACACCCCAATAGACGTCCATAAGATTTTGATTAAGTTATTGATTTGACACTTTTTTTTTTAGTCAGTCCTACTCTAATCCTACTCTAACACTCACGCTCAGACTTTTGCCCTGTCTCCTTGCGGAACGTGAGAGTCAAAACCCACTCCTGAAATAATAGACGTCCATAAGATTTTGATTAAGTTATTGATTTGACACTTCATTAGTCCTTTATTAGCTCTAAATGCTCTATATTTTAATGGAATAAGTGCGCTAAAAATCCTAAAACTTATTAAGAAAGAGCAATCGAATAATAAAACTTTCAAAAAAAATGAAATCTTAATATTTATTAAATTGTCTTAATAAAATTCCTCTGTTAACTCTATTCAATTTGGCTAATGGAAAAAAGCTAACATGACTTTATTTTTTAACCATTTTGTGAATAATAGGGTAGTTGATAAGGTTGTTGCATCGGCCATTTTAGGAAAAATAAAAAGAAATTAAAGGGAAAAATTGATTTTAAGATGTTTAGAAAAAATAAAAATCTGAAAAAAGGGGAAAAAAGAAGAGAGGAAGATCAAACATAGGAGAAGCTGAGAAGGGCGGTGATTGTTCCAATGAAGGTGATGGCGGCTTGGTGGCCACCGACACACTAGCATGGGGTAGGCTTTGCTCGTCGGACTTATTGATGAGGATTGTTGGAATATAATATACGAAAACAATAGGATCTTATAATTTATGTTAACACGCAAACTCCAAAGAGATAGATAAAAAATAATAAGGATACAAAAAATTTACGTGGTTCGGATCGAGAATCAATACCTATGTAAGAACTCTAGCGTTTGTCTTTGGTCCACGTACGTAAATCATCTTTGGTTCACATACGTAAGTCTTTACGTTACTTTTCAAGGCTTTGTGTGGCTTCAAAAGCTTATGGTTCCTCTCCAAGCGGCGTGGACGTGTAGGTTTCACGTTCCTTTTAGCTTTTATATTATGTGCCCAAAGTCAAGATTTTGACTTTGAGCCCACGTCTCTTTCCTTTCATTAAACGAGGATTTGTACACTGCAGGAGAAAAAGACCTTCTTTTTTCTTCCTTTTTTTTATATTCCCCTTAAAGATAAATAGATAGTATAAAATAGTGTGCCCCTTTTTTTGTTTTGTAGCTGCAGATTATATCTTCCTTACTTATTTGTACTTCCGAAAAAATAAGTCCAAGAAGGAAATCGTTTCTTCTTTCTTCATCCAATTTCTAATCCTCGGAAGAAAATATTTATCAACAAATTCAAATCCGAATTCAAATTCGAGACATTAATTTAATAAGGACCTTACCCCAGCTACCCTTGCTCATCTAGCAACGAGGGCCGCAACACTTACTTAGATCTACAGCCGAAGGACGGCCCCCACCCAAATTTGAGGCGATAGTCACATCCCAAGACGTCAAAGGAGATCAAAGAAGGCAGCGGTGCTCGACCGTGAGGTAGTGGACCTCTGGTGACTAGTGGGTTTGGGAAATGGAGTAGCCAGATGCAAAAATTATTGGGAGACGAATGTGCTTCTCAATAATGATTATCTATATATTAATTGCAACATAGAACATTTGGCTTTTAATATCCTTTAATATTGTTTTTTTCTTAAAATAGATGATGTGGCAACCACATCAACGCCTTTGTTTTTGAACAACAATGAAAAACCATATTAGTTTTTCCTATTAGCCATATTGGACAAAGAGAGACTTGGTTGCATCATTTGGACAAGTTTAGGACTTAATTGTACTCTTTTAAAATTTGAATACTCGACCACACTTTTATGACAAATTTTAGAATTTATGGTGCATTTATCTTTATTTTTATTAACTCGTGTAAGCAAATTTTCACAGAGTATGCAGAAGAATGTTTATTCATCATCAATGAATATAACCATTCGTCTCCGTGCTGCGCAAGATTCATTCCAGTCTGAACATTAGACCATTGCAACACCTCGGATCACATCCATTGAGCTCATGCTTGACCCGGGACTCCACAGCAAATTTCAGATCATATGGTAGGTCATAAATTGAGAGAATTTTCACCTACTATTAAATTCCACGTACGATCGAGCATCTGCGGTCATGATTGAAACATTCAATTTCCAGGAAGTGGCTGGGGGTCTGCATTCTTCTCCATCGTTTTCAACTCATAAAGTCTCCTCTAAACCTAAAAGATGTTTTGGTCAAAAGTCTACTAACTCTTGTCTGTTTCTCCTTGGGAAATTTCCGGGTCCCCAGGCCGACTCGCCGTGTCTAAATTTAATAAGTTTGCGCTGCCGGCCAACGGAGAAATTACGAAAAACGCCTCCTTCAGTCATGTTTCCGTGAACGGCACTTTTCTAGTATGATTAAAAATTATAAATCTTGTCAATAGTATCATGTAATTTGTTGCTCCAAGTTCTAATCAATAGGAAATTATCCAAAAAAATCATAAGCCTATTATATTTTTATCAATTTAATCATAAACTTTTCAATTTTACTAATTGAGCCCTAAATCTTTTCACTTTTTCGATTAAGTTCATCCGATCAATTTTGGCGAATTCGCTAACATAGATAAAATCTATTAATTTTTAAATATTTTTTCGAAATTTAAATTTTTTAATGTTCTCGTTTTTTCTTTTATTTTCTTTTTTCCTCTCTCTCTTCTTCCTCTCTATCAGTCACCCAGCCTTTGGCAACTGGCCAGAGGTTGCAACCACTGAGGGTCAGCCTCGCTAGCCTCAAGCGAGGTTGACCTCACCTAGAATTGGCAAGAGGTGACCTCACCGACCTCATGTGAGGTCGCCCTCGCTAGTTCCTAGGGAGGATTACCTCGCGAGCCTTGGGCGAGGCTCACCCTCGCCAAATCTGGCAAGGGTGAGCCTTGTTCATAGCCGGTGAGGCCAACCCTTGTTGCTTCAAGTGGGGGCGAGGGTCGCCTTTGCCAAATCCTAGCGAGGGATGACCTCGCAGTCCTTGGGCAAGGCTTGCCCTCATCGGATCTGGCAAGGGCAAGCCTCGCTTGCAGCCGGCGAGGCCGACCCTCACGTGCTTCGAGTGAAAGCGAGGGTCACCCTTGCTGGTCACGAGCGAGGCTCACCCTCGCCAGATCCCAATGAGGGGGACCTCGTGTAAGGCCAGGGAGGCCGCCCCTTGCTAATTCCCAGCAAGGGTGACCTCGCCGGAGGTCAACAAGGTCGACCCTTGCAGATCACAACCTCTGACTAGTCGTCGGAGGCTAGGCGTCTAACAGAGAGGAAGGAGAGAGAGGGAGAGGGGGAAAAAAACAATAAATTTTTTTAAAAATTTAGAAAATATATATAAAGAATAATCAATTTTGTCCACGTTAAGCGTCCATGCCATGTAAGACAGTTGGTATCCGTGTTAGCAAATTCCAACCAAAATTGATCAGATGAACTCAATTGACAAAATGTGAAAATTTTTATGACTCAATTGACAAATTGAAAGGTTTAGGATCGAATTAGCAAAAGTGTAATAGATTTAGAACTTTTTGGACAATTTACCCTCCAACCAACTGATGGTAATTTATAGACAATGTTAGCAATTTACCAACATTAAATGCAAGAATAAATTATCAATTTTCTTAGGAATTTATCACCAAAAAAAAACTTAGCAATGAACTTAATAACTTTACCAGTGAAATCAATAGCTTATCGACATAGATCAACTAATAAGATGATAAGTTACCAACGGAGTAAGGTACTTACCAACTTCAAGTAGAACGTAATTTATCACTCAAGATAAAAACTTAGCAGTGAAAATCATAATTTACGAGTAAAATTGACAAATTACTAACGTGGGTCTCTCTACATATTAGTAAGTTACTAACAAAGTAAGGAGTTTACTATTGGAAATAAAACCTCCGTTCGTAACTTACTATGGAAATAACTAACTTACCAATGTAGACCCGCTTTTAGTAAGCTCTTGATGGCGAATCAAACACGAACCAGCAATGGAGTCAGAGGAACCAGAGGTTATTTAGCGCCAGAATGGTTCGGGAATATGCCTATTTCTAGCAAAGTAGATGTTTACAGCTTTGGCATTTTGTTGGTAGAGCTCATCTGCTGCAGAAAGAACTACAAGCCGGAAGCAGAAATTGAAGCTCAAATTGTGCTAGTTGACTGGGCGTATGACTGCTACCACGACGGGAGCGTACATAAGCTAGTGGAGAGCGATGAGGAGGCATTGAGTGACATGAAGAGAGTGAGAAGATTTGTGATGACAGCATTGTAGTGCATCCAGGAAGACCTGGCTTTGAGGCCAAACATGAAGAAAAATCACTCAGATGTTGGAAGGAGTTGTTGCAGTCCCAGTCCCTCCAGATCCAAGCTCTTTTATCAGTTCAATATGATTTTGTTTATTCAGACAACTGGTATCTGTAATTGCAATTGTATGTATTTGGGCTGTAAGTGCTACTAGGCCAGAATAAACTTTTCCATAATATCTTCAAATGGATCCAGCTTAAATAAGCTAAATCGTCCTGAAGTATAAAACTACCTCGCATGTACCCAAGAAAGGGTTGACGATTGTTGGCAAAAGGGGTTGCAGGCAAGCCAGTATGCAATCATGAAAAAGAGACTTAAATTTTTGAGTGATCAAGTAACTACACCGACTGCTGCAGTGTCGGTCACTGAAAAATGTTAAGTCGCAGGCATTATTTTTTGTGAATCTCTTAGGAATTCTTCGTGGATCATATCCTGAATGTCACAGAAAAACTAATGTGGCTCCATCATAGCATTTTCATGGACAAGTTTGCTTCGTCAAAATTGCATTCCACGCAATAGAAGAGTATCTTGACCTGATCTAAGCAAAATAGAACCTTATCTGCTAAATTAGACTGATGAGAACCATACAAAACTTTCAATCCTCAAGCCGTGGATCGGTGCCATGAAATCCCAATTTCAACAGTTCTGCTGCTTTTCTATTCATACAGAACGGACTCTCACTTCCTCCAGAACTAATTTCTTGTAGACCAAAGAAATAGCAGTCTGCAACTCATGCAGTTTGAAGCACAATCAAACGAACTTTCTTCTTGATTAATCCATTGAAAAATTGCGGGAAGTGACACGAGGTAGACAATATTCTGAGCATATGTATGACTTTGCAAATGATCTTTGGAGATCTCGTATAAACCACTGGGTGAACCACAGTCAATGCCATTTGATAACGGGTCCGAACAGGAAAAACCTGGAAAATATACCGAGACAAGACAACGGAAAGATCCCCAAGATCAAAATCCAAAATTCAAATTTGCACGAGCAGCTTAATAAATAGAAGGGATACGTTTCGGTTAAGGTCTTCAGACTTCTGTTTATATCCCTTCGGAAAAGTCTGCTCGCATCAATTCTATATAAGTAGACGAATGCCCATAATGCACCTGGCGAATAAGAGATTTTCTAGGCATAAACACCATAAAAACATGAGACGTCTCTTGTTACTAGGAATGTGCATGCGGAATTGGGTTTGGTGTTTGTTGATATTGGATAGGTATGGAAGCACGGGATGCTTACGGCAAGAGCAATGGTATCTGCTCAAGCTATTATCCGCCTTCAACTGCCGGAGTGGGCCTTCTCTACCCTGTTTTCCTTCGACACTGGCCTGAGGTTGTACAGCATTGCAACGATGATCAATGTAATGCATGTTTTCCTTCGTTTCTTGTTCATAATCGTGCACGTGGGCATGATTACCGCATCCACCTTTGTGTTCAATGTAACACCGTGATACTATTAAGTCCCTAAATAGCATAGCATGATTTCTCTACTTGTGTGGATATAAGGACGGACAAAACGTGCCCACGACACACATAAGTAGGTTGATGCACATTTATATTGGCTAGTTTTCTTAAAACCATCATTCAGGTTCTTAAAATGGAGAGAAAAACAGGAAACTCCAGGTAGCATTTATCTCACTCGTGAACATAATTTTCTCCCCCAATCAATTAGCATACTAGTGACTAAAGTTGGCACGTGACAACTAGACAAAGGACGAATGAATGAACAACCGACAGGAAGGATAACAAATGGGGAAAAGAAGGTAAAACGAAACAATGACCATGTGCTGCAAGCTACTAACTTTTCCTCGTAGTTATCTCAGTACTTAATGCAGCAAAGTTCTGTCATTGAACAGCGAATTTTCACAAAAGCAGGTGAACTATTTCTTCCCTTAAAATGACCATACACAATGCAATGGAATACATCTATACACAAATAGCAAATTAAACTACTACTGCCGTCCTTAAGGGGAGAAAAGGTGCGTGTAATACTTTAGAAGGGTAAATAAATAAACTGTGCACCAACAGCTTCGTACCAGGACTACTTGACCAGATTTCGATCAGTTCCCCCTCCTTCCAGTCTTAACATAGTCTGCCCTGATTGCCCACAATTGCTCGCCAACTGCTTTCATATCAGGCCGATCAGCCCGGATGGGTGCTGCACACTGAATGGCCAACCCAAATATCCTTACAAGTATCCCTGCATCAACTACTTCTTCCAATCTTGGATCCACAAGGTCAACAACCTCTCCCTCATCAAACTTCTTGAAGGCCTGCACAGATATGTGTCTGTTGAATCTCCTAACTAAACTATTAATTCATGCAAATGAAGGTAACTGACAAACTACTCAAACATGCATCAAACAAGCATGATCATTTTTCTAGTGTAAACCTGAATATAATGACACAATGATCGAGTCTTTCTCTTTAACAAGTCATGTGATCTAGTTGAAGATAAGCTTAATGAGGAGCAGCTCATCTAACCAAGCTTGGGTGCAATTCAGCAGTTAGTGAAAACAATGGGAATCCACCGGATTTCTTTTGTCTCTTTCATTTTTTAAATCATGAGTCATCTCATACTATATAGTTATCCCTACAGTAATTATCCATCAACTGGTCCTGTTCTGTATTGATGCAGGTTTCACCGTAATTCAATATTGAAAAAGCACACATGCAATGTAGTCTTAAGATCTAAACCGTTTGTTTTTAGAAGGTGAGATTAACGTACCCATACAAGTGTCACACGTTCTTCAAAAGGCCGCTTTAGTTCAACAGGGCGACGGCCCGTCAGCATTTCTACAAGTAGAACTCCAAACGAGTACACATCACTCTTGGTAGTAAGCTTATAGGTCCTCATATACTCTGGGTCTAGGTAACCAACTGTCCCTTTAACGTTTGTCGAGACATGAGAATCATCTGAATCCACAGCACCAAGCCTTGCAAATCCAAAATCAGCTACCTTAGCCCTCAAGGTCTCCGTCAGAAGGATGTTCGATGATTTTACATCGCGATGGATAATTTGCCTTTCTATTAAGGACAACAGAAAATAAGATTGAATAGTAAGGAAAAGACAAAAGAATGATACTAAAGCAACAAGTGTGCAGGTGGGCAGAAAAGATCACAATGCGTGAATCACATTATGGTTACGATGACATGGTTTTTCCATGGACAATGACTTCCAAGAAAGTGTGAAGAAGAAACAATTGATTTGAAGCTAAAGATAGCATTAGTAACCATGCTAGGCTGACATGGATCCATGTCAGTTGCAATTAGCAATAGAAGAACAGAAACTATATCCCCCTTTCCCTACGAGTACTCAATAGCCTTTTCATTCCTCCAGGTGAAATTCCAATATTATGTGCAGTAGGTACAAGCAAGGATGATGTTTCCCTTCCTAATTTGTCCCTATATGTGGCGACTACAAACAAGTAGAGAGGTGATAGCTGATAAATCCATAGGTCATGTTTAAGTTACTCTTTGCTCTTTCAAATCTGTTTATTGTTGTCTATATGAATTGCATCCTTTTGACATCTAAGAGAAATAAAAGAAATTGCTATAAACCAGAGGATGTTTTCTCCACCAATGTGCTCTTGCAACGTTCCGCAAAACACATTAATTGTAAAGGGTGCAGAGGAATTTTATCCCTGAACAAGACTATCAAGAATGGCTGAAGGATTACCCTAAAAGAAAAAACTGATATTTCCTAACGCAGGTTCTGGTTTCCAAGAAACAGCTACCACTCATGACCATTAGTCAAGAGAGACAGTATGTCTATAGCATTTAGCAGCCTCAAAAAAGGAACAGAGTCAAGAATCAATGGAAAAGAATATTACAACCCTCATGGTTCTATTTACACACTGACTGACCTGTGAGGATTAAGTTATATTCTTAACTTGCTTGACAATATCACTCTGTCACATGTGCTCTAACAAAATTACCTGTACCCATGCAACCATGCCGACCAACTTGAGTAGAATTAGACATTTTAGATATTTTTATCATGCAGAATTACTAGAAGAAGGGGTAACAAATGTACGGCTACTCTTCTTGATAAAAGATTCAACCAAAAAAAAATAGTGAACGCTCAAAAGTGAAGTTCAATTACCTGCATATAGATGGAGATAAGTCAAGCCATGAGCAATGTCGATGGCGATTTCAAGTCTTTGATTAAAATCCAGAATCCTACCATGACGGCCTGCAAGGATCAGGCATAAGTATCACTTTTGAAATAAAAAAACAATTCCAAATTCAAGTTTAGAGATCTCACCATCCAAATGTTCCCTTAGGGTACCATTTGGCACATACTCTGTGATGATAAAGCGTTCGTCTCCATTATCAACATACCCAAGCAGCCTCACCAGATTCCGATGATCAATCTTGGCTAGAAGCTCAACTTCACTGCTAAATTCAGTTCGCAATCCCTTAAAATGCTCCTGCGGAAAGTGAGATATTCTCATGTAAATTACAAGTCCATGTTTAATATAACAAAAAAGAATTTAGGTAGGCGAACCATCTTAAACTCAATCTGACAACAGTAAAGAATGCCATGTCCAACAAGATCGAAGTGGAATGTATCGAATCTTGCTTTCAGTAAAGAAGGCATACTATTCCCTTCCTTCCATGGGAAATTCCCACCCACTCATAAGGACTAACTGTTTCAGGTTGGACAGCTTAAAATATCTATAACATTAAACAGAACAAAGCGGAGTCATTTTATGCCGTAGGCATACATTTCGTGAGAAATTTCTGTCTTTTACTTCATTTGAGGTAAAATCATAGATGGCAACAAATTGTAACCGAATTCTCCTTTTAGCCCACTAGTTCAATTGCTTATGCTGGGACAAGCATACAAATATAAGAGCAAGCTCTTCTACTATAACAATCCTCTCAAGAAGAAAACTACCTTTTTCTAAATGATGACATCAAAAGTAAGTATACACAGACCACTTAGTCCTTTATCTGCTTGGAATGTCCAATATCTGGAGCACGGTACCCCCACAGGAACTTAAAGCATACAATTTGCTAGTAATTCTCATAGGCGTATGCTCATGACTTATCAAATTTTACACTGGCAATAATCATGCATGAGAGGCTATTTTAGTTACATGAAAAAATCACTCACCCTCTTTGCTCTTTTAATGGCAACCACCTGACCCTCATCTAGGGATGCCCTGTAGACAGTCCCGAAGCCTCCTTTCCCTATTCGTAATGAAGGTGAAAAATTGTTTGTTGCTTTAGTGACCTGATTGAAATTGAGATGCAGCGATCCAAGTCTATTGAGTCGTGGAGATGGGGACATTGAAAATCTAGGACTCTGGGGAACCCTCATTGGACTAGGGGGCACCCGAGCTGGGCTGCCTAGGAACTTTTCTTGGGAATAAACCTTTTCTGAAACAGAGTTCCTGTCAAAGGAGGAAATCGATTCCACTGGGAGGAAAGATGTGTTAGAAACTAAGGCTAAAAAGGAAACAAACAAACAATACCAAAGTCAATAACTTTTGGTCCATGTACCAATGATGACGTACTCTACTTACTTGAATTCAGGTCCTTTGAAAGCATTGTGTGAGCAGTTGCCTTCCTTTTCCCATAGAACCAGGCACAAAGCGAAACACAACAGACAGCAAACGCTCCTGGTACTACCATGCCAATAATTTTGGAGGTTGATAGAAATTTGTCATCACTGTTGCTGTTATGTTCTGGCTGCTTCCTCTTATGATCCATTGCAGATTTGTCCATTGTCCCTTGCTGCAAAAGCTTTCTTCCTCCACTAAGATGCGAACTTGCTGCCAAAATAAAAGGTTTGGTATGATCATGGACATTTGAAGTATAAAGCTTCTACACTAAATAGACCTCCAGAAATCAAGCCCGTAAACAATTAATTACACACCATGTGAGCTATAAGTAGCACCGTATGGAAGGTCGAGTTCACATTGAATTACTCCAGGGTATTCCTCAAAGTCGCAGCCATTGGCGCCGTAGAATTTGAGGGCCTCGCAGAACAAAAGTTTTTCAACTACACCCCCATTGATGAGAAACAACTCGTGACCTAGATAACTCGAATATGCTATCTGATCGGCACCGCAAACCCTCGTCTCAAGAACAAACCCCGAAGTCGATGCTCTGAGAAATTGCACAAACAACAGCAGGGTAAACGCTGAAATTGACATCAAGAATCCTTAGGTACCTCCAAAATCCGTCATGGGAAGCTAAAACCTTTGGGGGAATCACCCAACTTCTCCAACTACCAGGCAGACACACTAAGAACAGAACACGAGAGGAATGGAGCCATCAGAGCCGATCAAGATCCCTCTGTATCTGCTTCCGCAAGAAATGCCAACTCCGCGGCCTCGGAAGATTCTTCAGGCAAGAAAGTTCATGCGCCGACGGTCATTCCAGCCGGCCAAGCACACGAACAAGAGAAACCAAGACACCAAAATGAGATGATCGACCCAGAATTCGTTCAAACCTCACGAGGTCAACTCTTGCAAAGTCAGTCCTCGGAGCCACCCCCACCCCCCGGTCAAAAGACGAAACCTTCCTCACACACTCCACTCCCTTCACACTTGCCGTCCACGCTTTGAAAAGCCTCGAACCTTGATCCGCCTCATCCGCAGCCCGATTTTCCTCCCTCCCCACCACCACTCCCCCAAAGACCACGCCCCCTTGACCTCACCGCCCTGCGCAACAGCTCACCGCTCACTCAGCCAGCGCGCCGCGCAACCAAAACGTCTCGACCGGAGCGACCCAAAACCCGCCAGAGAATCCCGACCCAGTAGACCTCGACCACCGGACAGAGCGCACGACCGAATTCCCACCAACCGGGCGGCCGCGACTTCGAAAAGGAATCAACAAACAGAGCGAGAAGGCCGAAGAGGCGGGACTAATGCTTGGCCGGCAGCTCCGGATTGCCGCCTCGCCTCAGCAAGTGGAGGATATAGAGAGAGAGAGAGAGAGAGAGAGAGAGAGAGGGAGAGGGAAGTACGTGGGGGTACGCACGAGAAGGGAGACGAAGAAGGAGAAGGAACTTTCCGTGTTGCTGAGAGGCAGCCAGCAGCGCTCGCGTTTGCGGACTGCAAAAAGGAGAAGTCGCGGGCGGACTGGGGAGGGTCGTTTTCGTCATTTCGAGTTCGGTCGGGAAGAGTTCTGTCGGGAAGTTTCGCGCCCCACCCGCGTTGACTTCGGACTCGGGCTTCCGGGGCGGGGCAGCCGGGATGATCCGGAGGTGCCGTCCGGACGCCAGGCTAGTTACGCATTTGATCGAATTATAAGTGAACGAATAAAATTTACCCATTCTAAATGCTTAAACTATTAAATAAATGAATGATTGATTATTTAAATATTTCAATACTTCTCTTCACAAATAGGAATTTAATTAAGGAGATAAATGGGGTATGAAAAAATCTGAATTTAGGACCTTCAACTATTACATGAAAGTGTGATTTAATATTTATATTTTTTAACAAAATTAAAAGTAAAACGTCACAAAAATCTCTAAAATATGCCCACACGACATGTTTACTTAAATTTTATTTTTTTTTATATCAAAAACTTCAAACCAATTCTTACCTTTTACCAAAAAAAAAAAAACTTCAAATCATGCTCGTTGTGATAGATTGTAATATAAAAAAAAGTCTAAATTTATATATATGTAACACATTGATTTTTATCAATATCTTTTCAGTCAAACTAATGTTGTTTTTAGTCACATCGGAGCCATAGTCACATCTCATCAACAAAATTTTGACGAGATAAACTCGGTATAAATTTAAGGTAAAGTTTATGGTTAATAAGTGTAAGTGGATATAAAGTTGGGTTTTTGATAAAATAAATTAAAAAGTTATCCAAAAGGAAAAAGATCAATTTTAAAATTACTTTTTACTTTTGTTTCTCTCACTGGCGATAGATCGAGGATCTAAGGTCCCCTGCCGTCTCTCTCGATCTGGGCCTCGGCCGCGTGCATGACACGTCGGACAGTGTGAAACGATTGGCACATGCTGTGGAAGATGGAAATAGTTCTCACAAATTGTTGGGACCCCACAATAGAATATCTTCGGAAAAGCCAAATAAAGCCTTATATTCGTGGTCCTTACCTTCACCTCTTGCCTTCTAAATTTTCTGCTAAAAGATATAAAAAAAAATATTTAATGGAGAGAAATTGCGAAAATAAATTTTGGGGTGACTTTGGACTCTACTTCACATGTCGTCAAAGGTTTAGCTGTCGCATTTCAATGATAAAAATAAAAAGTAAAAAGATAAATAATAATAAACATTAAAGTCGAATGGCACACTCGTTTAGTCTAGCTCAATTATTTAGATGTCATCCATTAGTTCTTTTCTTTTTTTAATAAGACTTTATTGCTTTGCAAGCTTAGCACCAATTAATTTGCAATGCTTTGGTTTATTGGGCTCTTCCAAGCAAAAAAAGAAATTGAAATTAAGAAAGTGCAAAGCTCAAGTTAAATATTTTTATTTAAGGATTATTTAGCAACTTTGCGGCATATATTTAAAATAGCTATCGTGCATTTTATTTTTCAAATAATACTATGGCATGAAGGTAAACATTTTCTCTTCTTTTTTTTTCTCTTTCTTTTGACATTTTATCTTAGGATTTCCTGTGATGAAGTCATATGCAAAGTTGCATACGAATCACCGACGCTACAACTAAAAAAATATATACAAATATGCAAATTTCATTTATAAAAAAGCTCAAATAAAATCTATGGGGGAGGGATTATTCGTCATATTTAAATCCAGAAGTTAGGAAGTTGCTCTCACCATGACGGTGGGAGGAACAAACCTCCCTAGAAATGGTGCTGCAAGCAATCGTCGTTAGGGTTAGGTGAGAGATTAGCTCTTGCCTTGTTGGCCAAAGAGCCGTTTTCCACTTGAGATTTTTTGTCCAATTGCAATTGAAAGTCAATAGAAAAGAAGCCAAAAACACAAATGGAAAGTGATGGGTTTGATCAACGCGTTTTGCAATTACAAAACCTTGGGCAAGGATTTGACAAGACCACTCGTTACATGAGGAATTACATCATTTTGGACATATCTTTGGTTAATATTCGAGGTAGACAAGTAATCTTTAAAATAATAACCCAAGTGTAAAAATGTCATGATCTCGGGTCATCCGGTTATATGCCGTCCCTTGCTTTGTTTTTTTTTTTTTTTTTTTATGACCCAAGGATCGTGCAAATAGGTGGCCGTGCAAAGAAACCCCTGGGATGACGTTAGCGGAAGACCCACCACCCTGACACCACACTTAAAACATCAAATGCCTCCACTGAGTTTCAAACCCATCACATTTGGAGAAGGATCAACAAAGCTCTTATCCAATGGAGCCACCACGACCGGTGGTCCGTCCCTTGCTTTGTTGTTAACGAGTGTAGGGAAAAAGTATGTTTGAGGTGGTTTCTTATACGTGAAGATGAATCATCGAAAAGCATTGATGCATAATGCCCAAAAGACATCTTCACCGTGAGATCCTCCAAATAGCACTGTCGAGGTTGGTGGTTGCCATGGGGTTCGGGAAAACAGAGAGAGTATGTGTACGAACTGTATATGCAGCAACAAGAGGAAGGGTAGACATACTCTTTTAAAGAACTTTCTTATTTTTCAAAAGCGTCAAAAAACAAAACTTTAATGGAACGCTATTTCGAAAAATTTGATATTTTTTCAGAAGTACATGTTTCTCACACATGTTAATTCAACGTAATACTCAAATTATCAAATAAGTATTCATAAAAAAAAATTTAAGGTTGTTTATTTTATTTTTTATTTTTTTTGGGTCATTGAAGGTTGTTTAGTTGACTTTAGGTTAAAAACAAGATTAGTAGAAATGCCAACTCTAGTCTTTATGAGGATCATCTCATGATCTAAGAGAAAGGCCCAAAAGCCTCACATTTTAGGGAGTAGGTTAGCAAGCTTGGGCCTATCACAATTCGACTAAGGAGAAAATGCTAAGACCTAGCCATCTGAATGATGTTTGGCCCATCAAAAGCTTCATGGAAATGTTATCAAATTGAATCTTGCATAATTCACACCAAAATTCTCTGTGTCACCTTTTGATCTTCTATGTTCCTAGCCTTTTGTAAAGGTTCATATGCATTGTGTTTTACACCATAGATCCATTTAATAAGAAGGTATTTATAAGTCGATGGCACCACATGATGGCAACACATAGAGAAACAAGTCGATCATCTATGAGTTATCGAAATTCAAACACAAAATTAGTTATCCTGAAAATTGTACAGAAAACATGACTAATCGATTACATTTATACATAAAATGGCGTAACTCATTATTTTTTTATTTTTTTATTAGAACTTAGCTTTTGATGATCTAGCAGTCAAGCGTGTTTTTGAAATGACAAAGGAAATCTTATATGGAAAATCAAGTCAATAAGAACGGAAAATAAATCAGATCTGGCTCCACGTCAACCTTAAATTAGAATGAAATTTATTAAAAAAAAAAGAAATAACTTCACAGCTGCTTCACTGATTTTTCATATCTTTGCATGCTAAAAGGGAAACCCTGTCAAACCCTTTTCCGACAGTGAAGTGCGATATCGAGCCAGTGAGTTTAAGTCTGGGAAGGTTGTTAGCTTCAGGTGAAAGAGCAATCAATTCCATGGCCCGACATAAGATCTGGTACATGATATTTTCCGGGACGATTCATTATCTTCGCAACAACTTTCATGTCTTGATGAGCAAAACTTTCCTGGGAAAGAACTCCAAAATAGATTGAAAGAAGCGTGACGATACTGTACCATAATTCCTGCTCAGTTTGGTCGTTCGAGTTTCTTGGTGATGCTTGTCGACACGTGTTTCCATGATCTCGAGGAATTGGTTCAATTAAGCGCTTGATCTAGATGTGATGAGTTTTGTGTCCTGAACACAATGTGCTCTACTCAGAGTGACATTAATTAGGACTCCCCTAGCCACCATTGTGGGTGGAGCCTTTATTCTATGCATGTGAATTGGCTATTCGTGTGCTTCTATTTGGACTTATTGATCCACGATGTTCGGAT
The DNA here is from genome assembly GCA_016097605.1 of Eucalyptus guilfoylei. Classification (NCBI taxonomy): domain Eukaryota; kingdom Viridiplantae; phylum Streptophyta; class Magnoliopsida; order Myrtales; family Myrtaceae; genus Eucalyptus; species Eucalyptus guilfoylei. Next base: position 42,657,719 of record CM027862.1, on the reverse strand, counting down.
ACCAAGTTTTGAAAGAATTGTGCAGTTCGGATGGTAGTTGAACATTTGTTGCGACATCACATTGCCAATGTATTCAACCTTTTTTGTTTGCATTTAATGGATAAGACTCCTTTCATAGAGCGGTGGACGTGTCTTCAAGTTAGCTCCAAGTGAGAGATGTTGCGATTCGATTGTGAAATTAGCAACATTCAAGCTAAGTGTTCTAATCATTCAACTAATCTCCAAGGGCTGATTTTGATCCTGGAAAATTCATTATCTTCGCAACAATTTTCATATCTTGATGAGCAAAACTTTCCAAGGACGGAACTCCAAAACAGATTGAAAGGGGCGTGATGATCCTGTACCATAGTTCGTGCTCAGTTTGGTAGTTCGAGTTTCTTGGCGATGCTTGTTGACACGTGTTCCCATGATCTCAAGGAATTGGTTTGATTAAGCGATGTGTCCTAAACATGATTTACTCTACTCAGAGTAACGTTAATTAGGACTCTCCCAGCCACCCTTATGGGTGGAGCCTTTATTCTATGCATGTGGATTGGTTATTTGTGTGCTTCAATTTGGAGTTATCGATCCGCGGGTCGGGGTGCCAAGTTTTGAGAGAATAGGTGAGTTGGATAGTAGTTTGAACATTTGTCACGGCATCACGTCACCAATGTATTCAACTTGATTTGTTTGCATGTATTGAGCAAAATCATTTTATAGAGCGACACATCTTCAAGTTAATTTCGAGTGAGAGCTTGTTCAAAAAAAAAAAAATCGAGTGAGAGATGCTGCAATGTGATTATAAAATTAGCAGCATCCAAGTTAAGTGCTCTCTAAAGGCTGATTTTGATCGCAGGAAAGCTATCTTAGGGAAGTTATGTCGTAGGGCTTTGAAGGGACGAAATTTTTGGGTCAAGAAGCATCGATAATTTTGCCTTAAAGATAGTAATTTCTCCAACAGGATTCGAGACACCAGGCAGTCGGATTTCGATGGAAAATTTATTCCCAAGATACAATGATCTTTGTCTTAAAGAGTTGCTAAAAATAATATTTATAAATAATTTTATGCCTACCCGCTATGTGATCTCATTCCAACGGAGAAAAAGCGATTCCTACACTAACGGCAATAAACTAACTATGGATAAAAAATAAAGGAAATGGTGCAAAATCAACCGGCACAAAAAGACCAACCGGGACCAAGTTTTAATTTAATTAATTACTTTCCTATGGAAATTTACACCATTCCCCCTCCAATTCTAAGCAAAACAGCTCCACGAGAATTATTGACAATTAATGCCATGTACGACCCATCCGTGGACATCCTAGAACCTATGGCAAAGCATAATTTAACAGTTGAGAGTACGAACCTTGATCTCCAACTTACCAATTTGATTTTCCTCACATTAAACAAGACAGTTGATTTCATTTATGATAGCATGTCATAGGTCAAGTACTTATCTGGACCTAGTGAAAGCTTTGGAGTAGTGCCATGGCTCATTGGAAACGGCCTTGGCTTCCACTCTCACTAAGGCAAATTTTGTCAAGGCGAATCACATTTTGTCGAAAATCTACTTGGCTCCTAGTTGTGTAAATTACTATCATATCATTGCAATGTAATATCTCTCGATAATCTCCTAGCCCAAATGATTAATTTCTGGCTAATGACATAACAATATACTCGCATTCCATTAGTAGATTTAGATTTTCTTGAAGCCCAAATCGCATCCCAAAACATTCAAATGAAGGAGCAACAGCATCGTAACACAATGAAAGTTGCACAATTTGTATCGAATATCCCACTAATCTATCAATTTCACCAGGATTAGAAGTAAATCTACTCAATTTCAATCATTGCTTAAGTACATCTTATTTAGTCGATTTATTATTCCCATGAATGGGCAATATATGTTTATTTTTTGGTAACTATATCGACAAAAATCACCTTTTCATATATAATGCCCCATTGCGATATGTTAATTCATTTAATACTGCCCTAATTATAAAACAAACATCTCTTCGGCATGTATTAGTGCTAGCTTAGCGTGAAGTTTGCTCCTGAAAAATCGGTAGATGGGACATACGTGTGTCACTTCAAGAAAGCTATCTTTATTATTATTTTTTGCCCCGTTTTTCTTGTGGTTTTGATTGATAATCAGTTGTTAAACTCGACAAGCCACCATTGGAGTCCTCGGAGCAAGCGAAGCAAAATAATTTATTGGACACTTTTGAAGTTTCTTAACGGCAATCCATGGAGTAAAATTCGAGAAAAAAAAATGTGGAGGAGTCCAGCGTTTGGCCACCTGTACCCTACTGTCTTAAAGACGTTTACCTAATTAGTCAAATTTCCCCCCACCATCTAAATCTAAATCTCACCAATCAAAACACGCCTACCCCTAATTTCAATAATCTCAAGATAAAGCAACTAACTCTGCATTTATGTTGTCCAACACGAAAAAGGGTATGTCGTCACCTTCGTATATAAGCATATTCCATTGCAGAAACTTTTATTCTCGAAAGCGTTGAGACTGTGCAAGAATAATATAATGTTTTTCTCACGTTTTTACGTTGCTAACAAAAAAATCATAGGACACCAATATGATAGACGACCATATCAAAAAATTTAAAGAAAAAAAAAACGAAGGTGCAAGAGATCTTTATAATATACTTTTTGATGGAATGCTTTGGATCGACATATATATGGTGGGCACTTATATAGATGGAGATTATTTAGGAGGATTTCACGCACGTTGTATGGCCAATCTGTAGGCAGACGATCGAGGAAGTTTGATGACGAATTTAATGATCGGTTGGTAGTTGGGCTGGTGGCGGTGGGGCCGCCGCTATGGGCGGTGGCGGCAGTAATTGTCTAGCCGGGTCTGTCGTAAAGGACGACCGCGTGCTAGCTGCAGAGGATTTCCGTCCCTCCGGCCTATCTTTCTGTAAATTTATTTTATTGTTCAATATTTTTTTATTTGTTAGAGCAAAAGAATTCTGCAAGTTCTTCGTTTTCACCTTTCGATATGATATAATTTTCGTGTGTTCGCGGCGAGGTGGTTGATGTCGGTGTGTAAAGTTATGTTAGAATTTGTATGCGAGTGCCATGAAGCATTCTTGTTGCTTTTTTGAACAGTTTGAAAGTTGGTTTTATTGAATTTTAACTGTTTCCAATTATCTGAACAAATGAATGGAAATTGGAAACCATCTCTCTTTATAATTCAAGATTTGAGAATCATGAAATACTATGGAAATCCCATTAATCGATAAGTCCAAGCATTTGGTTTGTGTTCGTGGCTCTGTGTACATAGCCTTGACTTATAGCAATTGCATGTAATTGATGAGACTCGATTGAGTGAAAATTTTCTGAGTTGAAAATCTTCGCATGCCTCAACAAAATGGCGACAATCTTGAGGGTTGGGATGTCGTTCTCCTCATTTAAAGACATCGCTCCAATCATTTTCTTGGGATAAATGACAAATTACTTTATAGGAGACCCAGTGTTGAAAGAAAACCCGCATATATAAAGCAAATTGCATCCGTACCATGCATTTGTTTCTCACTAATGCGTTAGAATAAAAATTAAAAAGGATATACAACAATTCATTTACATAATTAATTTGGAAATAAGGTGGCAAAAATCATTAGCGTTTTGTGTCTTACCCACTATTTAAATACCCTGTTAAAGTTCGTGAGATCCTTTGATATATCGATTTTGCAAAATTAACTTTCGATCCTTTGAAAACCAACTCTTTCTATATGACAAATCTATCCTTAATTATGCATCACCAATGACTAAGAAATAAGATAGACGGTAATTCGATGATTTGCAAATAAAAATAAAAATTGGATAATTCAACAAAAGCAAGGGACGAATCATTTGAAAAATCGCTCTATGAATTATTCGTGAAAATGACATCAGAAAAATGGCGATTTTGCATGAATGGTACGGTCTTCACTCGACATACATTTGTCACCTCTCGGAAAACCTAATAACTCATGCCCTATGCACAAGTCAAACTTAAAGATGATGATGCGATGAGATGGTCAAACATTGGCATGGCATGGCATATTCCAATGATAAGAAGAGGCCTTATTCCTTCATGGGTCATACGTTGTGAATGCGTTAAATTCAACTCCAATTCATAGTAGATCCTATGAACGGTGGTCGGTCCACGTTGACCAGCTTCATCTGCGTGAGATAAGGTAGGTTAGGGGATCGAGAACATTAATTTCCATATTTCCTACCTACCTAAAATATATACAGAAAATTTAATAGGTCGATGAAGTCATAATTTGCATTTAGTTAAGCCGAGTGCTGAGGGGCCAAAACAAGGTTTGTGCTCATAACGCAGGACAGCTCATTTTATCCACATTGGAGGTTCATAAAATCACTATTGACAGCTAACCGACCCAAAAAATAAAAGCTACTAAATGCGTTAATAAAGCGAGAAAGGCTCGCAATCTTTTTTACCGTAAGAAGGAGATGTAAGAATTAAGAGGTACATAATCCACTGCATAATGTGGCAACCATGACAATCGAGAAAAACTGCAAAACAATTATATTTTAATTAAAAATATAATCGACATTGACTAAGTCCCGCATCAACAATTCCGATCAAAATTGGCCGAGATGACTTAACAAATGTTGCTCGACACTATCTCACCCATTAGTTAACGTATGATTTATAACCACGGATGATAATCCACCACGCATTTTCTCTTCTTTCATTTAAAAAACAAAAAAATCATCCTACATTACATAATCACATCAATTCTTTCACCAAAATACATTCACTTTAGGTACTCTTTTTTTCGTAAGCAATCACGTTGCAAAGCACGGTGATCCTCCTCGCATACTTTCTCGACATGGCAGTAATTCGAATGACATTGAACATATATATATATATTGCGCGTGAAGTTCTCATTGTGCCCCACTCCAATCAGCCCCCACCATCTCATTCATCCACATGGATTTCGTTACTTCCTCTGCCTTTCCCTTTCGTTCAAGCAATCCACCATTAGCGTCCTAATTAAATTAAGGAGACCGTTCTGTCCGCTAAAAAGGACAAGAGAACAGACCGCAGACCTCCTCTCCTCCCCGCCATATTTATGGATGACCTAACTGCCATCTCTCCCTCCCTCCCCTCCACGCCAAACCAAACTCCTCCTCCTCCTCCTCCTTCTTTAAATGCTTCCACCCCTACTTGGGTTGATGCTGCAGCCGCTCTTTCTCTCTGAAGCAAGCTCAAGAAACCCTTCCTTCTTGCTCGTTTCTTGATCCTTGCTTCGTGGGGTTGTCCCCCGTCGCTTGTATATCGTTGTCGGGGCGGCAGTTCGTGGCAGACGATGAGTGCTGGCGAAGGAGAGACGGTCTGGAGGAGGAAGCCCGGGAGAGAAGCTGGGGATCGGAAGAGGCTCGACGCCATGTGCTGCTCTTCTTCTGATGATGGTGGCTGTGCGAGCGCCAAGAAGGGAGAAAAGGCTCGCGGTAGCCCGAAGAAGGCGAGGCGGTATGGGCTGGTGTCGTTCTGGGAGCTGCCGGAGTACATGAAGGACAACGAGTTCATCCACGGCCACTACCGCGCCGACTGGCCGCTCGCCGAGGCCGCCCGCAGCTTGTTCCGTTGGCACAACGAGACGCTTAACGTCTGGACGTAAGGATGAATGATGTGCTTTTAGTTCGACTTGAGTTAATTTTTATCTTCTTTTTTTTCTCGTGATTTGTCGTGATCTCTTCTGCGCTCTGTTTGTGATGGCGAGCAGGCATTTGATTGGGTTCCTGGTGTTTCTGGGATTGACGGTGGCAAATTTTGTGGACGTGCCTCAGGTGGCGGATCTTCTCGGCCTCTTCTCGTGGTGCGTTTTGTGTCATTCAATCCTATACTTGCGTGGACATTTTAGTGAGTCTCAGCAATATTGAATCGAACACATATCTTCTGTCGGAGTGGGATTCATAGCTATACATATATAATGAGGAATTTGTCAGTAGCAGCTCGATCTGTGTTGATTGTCGTAGCTCAATTTCACTGTCTCGAGTGTAATCTGAGATGAGGCTTGTTGGTGCAAGTTATAACACAGTAGAGAGCTTGCTGAATTGCTCCTTTGGTGAGGATGTTTGAATTACCATGTTTTCATCAAATCCTCCATAACCAGCTTAAAATTGTCGAATTTCACTGTCACAATCACCTAGATTTTAACTATCGGTTTATTAGCAGAATGGTGCCTTTAATCTGTACAAGTCAATTTAGTATTGTCATATTCGTGGCTTGCTACCATAATGAGCAACCTGGCCATTTTCATAAGCCGACCATCCTTGCAACCGGCAACCGAAATTGCCATTAACCTTCATTTTCTTCTGGTGCTGTATTGAAATTGCAGGTGCCATAGATAAATAACTCAAGTTTGTGAAATTAAGTGCAGGCACTTTAAATTAAACTCAGAAAGTTGGTTTCATAGGAATATACAAGGGTCGTGCTCGCCATGTTCATTGCTGCTAAATTTCAGGAGTAGTCGCCTGACAGTCGAGACAGTCTTTGTTCAAACGGCAAGTGCCAAATTAAGATGGATGGCAATGGTCACCTGTGATTTGTTACCATGATGGATCAAAGTATTAGTAGAAATTTCTGTTCCTTTCAAACAGAAATTAAAGATCCAATCCATTGGAAAATCTCTTCTCTGCTCCTGGTAATACAACATGGATTCAGTTCACTCTCAATGGATAATCATTTTCCACAGTGTGTCAAGAAAAAGTTCACACGTGGTGCAGCTCATAATACACTATTGCAGAATGCTTTGAAAGTTGATTGCTGCTAAGATTTTCTGAACCAAATCATAGTGGTACATAGCTTTTATAGTAAAGAGGAGTACACTGGTTGTCAAATTGAATTTGAAAGTATCGGCTTGAGCAAGCTAGGTAGTTATTCAGTTAGTGCTCTGCCCATTCACTTTCACCATTTTGGCCTGCTCTCTCCCTCCGGCAGACAGGATTGAACCATTTTCTATAAATTGTGATCTGAAGATTAGACTCCGACTAGTATTTCCATAGAAAATGCAATGGCTTGATATGCAAATCCACTTGTGCAGGTCAAACTCTACCAGTGCAGGAACTAATATATCTTATTCAAAGGAATTGCTTTTGGTGAGTGGGATGCCAACGGTGTTTCATTCTGAATTATGAAAAGAATACTCTCTTTTGAAGTATCAGATGCATCTAACACAAATAGTTTTCAGGGCACAAATTCTATGGTGAACTTGAATCAGATAACAGAAGAAGAAATGAAGGTTGGTTCACTCCAAGCAGCGGCGACACGGTGGCCGTTCTTCATCTTCTTAGGCGGATCCATGTTTTGCCTCCTCTCGAGCAGCATTTGCCACCTTTTCTCATGCCACTCACACTGCTTGAACATCCAGCTGCTGCGGATGGACTATGTGGGTATCACGGTCATGATCATCACCTCATTTTTCCCCCCAATCTACTACATTTTCCAGTGCGAGCCCCATTGGCAACTGATCTACCTTGGTGGAATAACGGCGATGGGGATGTTCACTGTCATGACACTGCTAACCCCTTCTCTTTCTTCTGGGAAATTCCGGGCATTTAGGGCAATGCTCTTCTCGTCCATGGGGTTTTTCGGTATCGTACCTGCAATCCATGGCTGCATTGTGAATTGGAGCAATCCACATCGCTCAATCACGCTTGCTTATGAGTTGGCCATGGCGCTATCTTACATTACAGGAACTTTGTTTTATGTTAGCAGGATTCCTGAGAGGCTAAAACCGGGTTGGTTCGACCTTGCTGGTCACAGCCATCAGATATTTCACGTCTTTGTGATCATGGGTGCCTTGGCTCATTATGGCGCTACTCTGTTGCTCTTACAGTGGCGAGATAGAGTTGGGTGCAATGGAACTGTGTAACGATACTAGAATTTGTCAAAATTCGATTCATTTTGATTGAAGAGAGTGTGAGCTATTATTTGCTGGGGGTTCGTGATATTACGTTGTTAGTGTGTGTACACCCCAAATCAAGAAGCCTCAAGGAGAGTTGGCGCTCCATGACAGAGGAGATGCCTCCATTTATAAAGAAGTGGAATGCTCATTGTATTTGTTATATACTTCTCATTATCCATGGATAATTTGATTTTACAATGTGATCATATGCGGGTAATAATCTTTTCTGGTTTCATGTTATTTCGAGTTGTTTGCAAGATTGGTGCTCCATAATTTTATTTCTTCTACTATTACTTTTCCTTTTTGCTGAAGAGTACTGCTACCGCCGCCGCCGCCACCACCATGATAATAGTTTTTTTAACCACTGTATCGTCCTCTGTACAAAAGAAAAAAAGCTAGAGCAGGAGGATGGTGAGTTATTTTGTACTTTGTGTGGTGACTGTTAAGAAGATAAATTATGAACCAATACAACATATATAAGTACTAAGAGTCTGCCTAATAGGGTTCGGGAAAAAGCAACGGATGTAAGTAGATAGAATCTGCAGGCTTGGAACTTGCTTCAGCCCATTTGCAATCTTTGCATCTATCAAAGCTCTGCGATAAAGAAAAAGAAAGTTTCTTCAAGAAGCATGAGCTGCGAAGAATTTCGAAGTCCAAGAAGGAGCCGCTGTTAGTAAGAAAAGAAACTCAGACGATCAAATTTGCACTTTTAGTAAAGCTTCATTCCGGCAGTCATTCTGCTAAATCTCAAAAAAGAATCAGCTACCTTTTCTAAAGGATAGTTAACAGCCGATCTGGCTTTGCAAAATCAGCCATACGACATTTCAGCGAAGTTCAAGTCCAAAAACGTTGGAGCACATTATCAAATTGTTTTACAAGCCATCGTAACCAAGCTCAAAGGGTCATGAAACGGAGGCAGTAAGTTCTACTAGTGTATCGTAGAAATTCCCAAACAAAATTAGAGAAGCACTTGTCAATCTGTGATAACAAGTCACCATCCATACTTTTTCTTTTTTAAGGTTATTGTATCTGTCACCACAATGATCTTTCCTTCAATTCACAACCAAAAGAAAATCCAATGGTGCTCATATCCAAATTTACAGGAAACGATGGAAAATACGGTGATCCGATGGTTCAACATGCATAGTGGAGAATCAAGATGTGTAAAATGCTTGCAAGCACGAGCTGTGCTCAAGAAACAATGGGATATGCTTTCAAACAAAACAAATGCTAAGTTGAGATAGTAGGAGTTTAAGTAGAGAAAAACAACAATGGAGAAAAATAATGACCCCAACGAATGCCACCATGTATGATCATGCAAAACTCAAGAAGGCATCTTTCAATGACTCATCCTCTCCACCTTTGTCAACAGTTGACGGTGTTCTTGGATCGTGATTCGAGCTATTACAACTTATTAATTATGATCCATGGGGGAGAGTTGTTGCCTTCGTAACTTGCTTTGTCAAAAATTCCAAATTGATTCTCTGTCTCGTGTGTTGTCTATCGAAAGTGTGTATAGCTATGTTAACCGTGGAGGAACCGGACTGGTGACTTGTTATCGGAAAGGTCCAAGCTCTCTATATTACTTCAATTTGAGAATGTTTTTAGAATCGATCCCGTCAAATGAATACACAATAGAATTAAGAGAGATATTTCACTCAAATAATCGATATTTAAAGGAAGAGAGCTGTTGACACTTGAATTTTAATTAACAATCCAAATTTTTTTCTTGAAAAAAATACGGATGAATGAAAGTAGATAATAATAAAAAATAATAAGACAGCTCAAAATCGGATACCATAATCGGGTGCACGAGAGAATCGGAGAGAATGAAGGAGAATCAATTCTTGCTCATAAATTTCACACCATTTCTTCTAGAACGCGGAGGTGGAATGATTTGCACCAGAAATTTGGCGTTGCTGTATATACACATTTTCAAAAGAATTTGTGGAAAGGGGGCTCACACAGAAGGCAAATAAAGAGAGAGCAAGAGAAAAACGCCTCTGCTCTTGTTGATGTCCACGGTTGGAGCAGAATTTTCTGCACGAATGGAGTTGAGTGTCGGAAATTGTAACGTGTTCGCTTTGATCTTTGCTTTGCTCTTCGTTTTTCCTTCTCCTCGCCTCTGTTCCCGTTGTTTTCATGTACTGCATCGGCATAAAAATCCCTTTCTCATGGAAATTTTCTATGAGGAAAATGAGCGAGAGTCGCGGATGTGCAAATTATCGTGTCTCTAGTAATGTACTTAATGCATGGTTTGCAATATTGAGATTCTGTCCTCAGGGATGGCCGAAAGTGGCAGTTGATTGGTGAACGTCAGAAGTGGTCTGAGATGGAGTCTCGTTTGAATCCTTAACGTGATAATTTAGATGAATCCGGGGGTGACGGACATTAAGTGAGAAAGTGCACATGTTCAGGCAAAGAAATAGAAATAAAAAAGATAATGAAAACGGGTATAAAAAAGAAGAAGAAGAAGGGCATTAAAAGATGGGCTTATATGCTGTCGTGCTCAAAATGGGTTTAATGAGGATTGGGCTGAATCCGTTTCATATAGATTTGGATTCGATTGGTCTCTAGGGAAAATTGGGCTAAATTCTATGAGCTGAGCCAAAATTTTCTTTGAGGCATCTCAATACAATAAGCCCAATAATCTGTCCATGGCCTGGACCCGTGGGATTGCAATCTGCTGCCCATACTCGGATCGGGTCCAAGGGCCCAACCCGAGTTCCTGTTTTCAGAAAATAAATAAAAATTCAAAAAAATTGGAAAATTTATTAGAGAAATAGGCCTTGATTAGGTTGTTAGATTTCATTATTAGAATTAGTTTAGTTTCATTTAGACATTACACGAATGGTTTAGGATAATTCATGATTTTCTCTAGTATAGGTGAGGGAAAACTAGTTTTATTAGGAATCAAATTTGACTTGAAACAAGCTCATGGGGTTGCTTTCCTGCGGCTACAAAGCCGTTTTATATTATTTTCATATGTTGTGATCTGCATGCATTAGCTGAATGGTTAGGTTACCTTGTTTTAAGGATTATAATAAACATTAATAAAAACATCGAATGGACATCTAGGACACGAATGATAACCATTCTATTATTGGAAACAATTTTTGGTTACAAATAAAATTTTTATTTATTTATATTCCCTAAACGAATTTCTAAGTAAAAATACGAATTTGATAATAACAAATTTTTTTTATTCTCCTAACAAAATTCATTTGATAGACCTCCTTAAATATCTCCCTTGCGGGCAATTGCGATGGACAGTCGATGGTGGACAGTGGTAGGAGGCAGTGGGCAGGTGGACGCGAAGAAGAATTTTTATTTCTCATTTCTATTCCAAAAATAGAAAAATTGAAAACTTCTACTTCTCATTTTTGTTCCAAACCTATTTTTGGGCTAAAAAGTTTTCCTCGAAATAGAAAAATGAAATTTTTTTACCAAACTGATTTTTATTTTAAAACCTATTCCCAAGAAAAAAATAGAAATACAGAGAAATAAAATTGTTATTATTCGCTCCCCTAGTAGGCGAGAATCTAGAATTCATAATTTTGTATTAGGCAACAATCTTAGAATTCATACTTTTGTAAAAAGACTGCATTGACACCTTAGATGACAAATAATCAAGTTTAGATACCAAAATAACACATAACTATAGTATAAATAAAAATCCAACGTTGCACAAGGTAAGAGTTTAGGAGAAGCTAAGCCGATTAAGGACTGTGGCTCAATAACTAGGGCATTTCCTCTTACTCACCATCTTCACTAATCTCACAAGTATCATCACTATTGTCACAATCTCAAAGGATCATCGGTATTATCACAGCCTTCTCATATTATGTGCTTTTCATCTTATATGGGCAATTGCTCTTGCCAACAATCTACTGTCCCGATGATGATCTGTTGCTCTTGATAGTATTCAAATCTTCTATCTTCTAGTCTTCCAAGTATATTGACTATTTTGACTCTATGAAGTTGTTGACCTTGATAGTTTTTCCAAGTTTTATCGAACATCCTCATTCTAGGCTTGTTTACAGGTGCAGTCTTTTCAAGCTTCAACAAACATCACAGTTTTATCATAACAACAGCTTGAGTTCGTCCGGTGATGATGAGTCAAGTTGGTGGACATCAGCTCGGCTACTGAATATGGTCACGATCTCAGCATCAGCACGGCAGATGCATGACGACTGGCGGCAAGAACATGTAAGGCGACCGTGTTGTCTGGTGAATGATGCGCTGAGTGTGCGGCTGTAACGGAGAACACAATCCCGCGCTTGAACGAGAGGGGGTGTTCGTGGCCACAAAAATCAACGATGAGCGGCAACAGGCATTGCCGCTTTCCGGCCTTATTCGATAGCATGCCTGATGTGAGATGTCGTGAGATGATGGTGATCTTTCATGATGGTAAAAATCTAGGGGGGTTAGTCACCAATCCGAAAGGAAATTGCCGAGACAAAAAAGGAGAATACGGCCATCTCTCTGCCCTCTCTTGGCCTCTCTGTGTATTATGCGTGTCCCTCGTGTCCTCTGCCAAGCGTTTTCTTTCCTTTTTAGGGGGTGATGAATCATGAAAATCCTATCTTGACTTTCCTTCTTAGTCCCATGGAATCGGTCCACCAATATCCTCTGGTGATCTCTAGCACTTTATGGCCGAAATTTGCTGAAGAGAGGCATGGAAGGATTTCCTTGCTTTGATTGGTCACTTTCCCTTTTGTGGAGGTCGTGAACCTCAAGTATAAAGAAAGGATACTTCTGATTTCCTTCCATATTTCTTGTTCTCATGTGCACAATCCATCCGTCCCTTTTCTCATATTAAAGACGAGATTCATAGTCCCTCATTAGACCGAGCATATTCCGAACATATTTGCACAATTGTGCACCATTTAGCATGTGCTGACCAAAAGTACTTTCCTACTCCTTGATTCGAATTCAAGCATGATAAAGCTAACTAAGATTAAATTTATTTGATGTGGACATGCTTTATAATTTCTAAATGCCCAAATGCGGTGAAAAATTATGCAAAATTTTCTTTAGTGGTCAGTGTAAGAGTTTTCTTTATGTGGGCTACATTAATTGAGATTGTAATTACCGTTTTACGGCGTTGGTCTAATAAGGTAAGGCATAAGGTTTTCTTAATAGTCGAATATGGGCCTGGCATTGTGTGGGCCGAGTTGGGCCTGGCCCGTAATGAGTGGGCCCGTCCAAAACTCTATAAATAGCGCTAAGGTCCCTCCTCTAACCCTCACTTCTTCCATGAAGTTTCTCTCACCTCACATAAGGCAAACTATGAGTGGCGGTCTCATCGAGCTAAGAACCGAGGGTCATAGAGGAGAAGATCTTCAACGTTAAAGCTCGGATTGCTGTTGGATCATTGTCATTCCGCATAAAGAATGATAGATTTCAAATAAGGTACACAAATCTTCGTATTCTTCTCCTACATGTTTGGTCTTCTAGCTACGCCGATCTTGGGAAGTTGCTTCAGCGGCCTACATTTGGTATCAGAGCCTCGTAGCCTAAAACCCGAACTGTTGCTTTTGGCCCGTTTTCAGAAAATTTGCACCTTGAAACTTGATTTTGAAAACAAATTTGGATTCTTCTCGTCAAGCTGAGCGTTTCGGTGTGTAGCACGCCTTTGGCAGAGCCCAAATGCGCCGGCGATGAGAAGTTCGGATTTTGCCTACCCTTGGGATGTTTCGCCTGTTTTTGTGAATTTTGGTTCGATGAAAGTGAATTTTGATTGTATAAACGGCTTATACTCTTCCATACGAGCGTTTTGGTGGGTCCAACGTCTCCAGAAGAGGCCGGAAACGGCCGCACACGCCTCCACATGCTGAGACGGAAATCGGAGGCGGTGACACGCGCTGCCGGGTTGTCTCCCGCGCGCGCGCGCGCTGATGCGTGGCGAACGCATGCTGATGCGTGGCTCACGCGCCCGCACGCGCGTGCATGCGCGCCGACGCATGCACCGCCACGCGGCTCACGCGCGCGCTCGAACGCGCATGCACGCCGACACGTGGTGATGACGTCATCCTGTTGACCGCCACGTCATCGATGACGTCACAATCGACCTGACCCAAGTTGACCGGGTCGACCTGACCGGTTGTTGACCGGGTTGACCCGACCTGGTTAACCGTTGATCGGTCAACCCGACCCGATTCGACGGTTGACCGGTCGAACCCTTGACCGGTCGGGCCATTGACCAGTCCGATCTGTTGACCGATCGGACCGGCTTCGGACCGGTTTAGTTCGGATAGGGAAGGGGCGCGTGGACCTCACGAGCCGGACATTCCAGTGGCGCATGAGGGCACGTGAGACGTCATATCGGCGCGTTTCTTGAACCGTTGTGCTCGTATGGCTGTGCTCTACACTATTATGTATTTATTTTATATTTTTGATGATTTTATGAATGTGAAAATGCATGTGAAACCCTAAGGTACGTGATTTCTGGGTAATTTTGTGCATATTTTTCATGTATTTCTCTGTGGTTTTGGAAATACGTTGCGATATCACATGTATATTTTCACATAAGGAATGTGTAGAGCTTCGATTCATTGATAACATGTATAAGGTTTAGCTTGTATTAATGAATGGAGTAATATGATTGGCATGATATGTGATTTTAGTAACGAATTGCCCCTATCATCCCGTCTAAAATCACATGTATAAAGTAAATGTGAGTTATAAAGTTTATATCCCTGATATGAGAGTGTTTCAATGATTTAATTGGGTTGTGACCGCCAAAGTGGCACACTTGATTGGATTTGAGAAACGTCGGTCTCATATCGTAATAGGATGTCTCCTGTTCTGATGCATATTTATACTCCCAAAGGAGGTAATTGTGTGTTAGTTCAAGGAGGGATGCATGTACAACATATGGTTAAGGAGTGACTGACTCTAGTGGTTCATACGCCCAAAGGTGGTGAATTCACGAAAAGTCAGAATATATTTGCATGACCGCTGTCATGTAGAGAGTATGCAATTTGCATGTCATGTATTCTGCCCAAAGGTGTTTATATGATGATGCGTGTAACTCTCAGGATGTGTACTTATAAGATTTTCAAGTTACACATTACTCACATAGTGCCAATTACATATGCTGTTTGCTATTAAGTAACATTATTAGTGATGGCAACTTCATTGTTGTTGAGGTTTCTATTGGTCAAATTTTAAGTAGTAAAAGGATTTTATGTTTAAAAATGAATGCCGGTAGATGTTGATATTATTCTTGTTTTGAGTAAGATGAGAATCTCACTGTTAGTTATATGGAATTAGAAGGCATATCATTTAAGAACACTTGAAAATGGTTTACCAGCTGACTGCATTATTAGAAGGATGATGAAAGTCGTGTTGGCTTGAAAGTGTGTCTTATCTATTACCGAGATTGGTATAAATGCAAGGACTCTTCAACATAAGGTGTGATGGTTCTGATGAGGTTAAGGATTACGTCATAAGGATGGTAGTTTTGAAGTCCAGAATCATACTCATAAGGGTATTCATAAAACTGTCAGTCATTCTGACAATCTGATCTTAAGATAACACATTTTGAAAGAAATTGTGTCATTTACTACTCTTATAGGAAGAAAGACATATAAAGACATTGTAATAATATAAAGCTTGCTTGTCCAAGCGTGAGTCTAGAGTTAATGATTTATTGGTATTCATTTATGAATTCAATTCCTATCAAAAGCCTCATCTGGTTCTTGGTGGCTAGATAGCGGTGCAACAAATTATGTTGTTTACCATAAAGGGATTCATAAATTTAAGGAAGCCAAATCAAAATGAATCATAACTTATCACGAGAAACAACATTTAACGTCATTTTAGTGGGAGATGTTGTTTTGACTATAGGTATTAGTTAGCATTTGACGTTGAAAAACATTTTTTATGTACCTTCCTTTAGACGGAACCTAGTTTCCGTATCATGTCAGGAAGTGTACGGCCATTCTTTTGAAATAAAGAACAATGCTATTTCAATGTTTTATAAGTCAAATAAAGTTGGATGCTATAATGGGTCAAATGAATTGTACCAATTGTGCTAATCTCCTAAGGATATGTATGTAGTTTTACAATTGAAAAGGTTGTTTCCAATAAAGATTTACCTGAAGAATAGTCTTATGCATTGTAGAAGAAAGATGATTAAGAAAAAGAAGAAAACTGCAGTATGAAGTTTTGAACTATTAAGGGTCATTCATATTGATATTGATGACCTTATATGGTAAAGTTTTATAGAAATATTGACAACTATTTTCTCTTGATTAAAAAAAAAAAGGGGGTCTGAATCTTTGGATTTATTTAAATTCTTTCGTATTAAGGTCAAGGAACAATTGGGATGAGTCTTAAAGATTGTCAGATATGATCATGGTGGTGAGTGTTTTGACTATGGCAATGCTAGATAGCTTAAAGGGCCATTTGTCAAATATTTAGAAACATTCTGGGGTGGTAACTTAGTTTACTATATCCGAAAATCTTGGAATAAATTGGTGTGGCCGAAAGGCATAATTCCACCATGATGAACATGACAGTGAGTATGATTACTTGGACTAATTTATCAGGTTTCTATGGGGCAATACAACCCAATATGCATTAAACCGTTTTACTACCAAAGGTGTTCCATTCGCTCCCTTTTGAGCGTTGGATCGGACGTAAACTTGACTCGAATCATCTTAAGGTTTGGAGCGTCCTGCAGAAGTTTGGTTATATAATCCAACATTAAATAAGTTGGAATCCAGAATCACTCGGTATCATATCCAGATCATTTGAAGGGATATCAGGTTTTATTATCCCATTAGAGGTATAAGAATTGTAGAATCACAAACAGTAAAGTATTTAGAGTTCGACGAAAATGTAGATGATAGTTACTCTTAGACTATTAAAGATAATGGTATGGTGGAGTGTCTTTGGTTTTGTCTTTCCCTATACAGATAATTGTGGAGTCTTTTACTCTATATATTGAGCTTGTGAGGTTCAGGATATTGTTATTAATACGATTCCTGATGAAGTTTTTTCAAGCCTCTCAAGTGCTAGATAGAATGATAGTAGCTCCACTCAAGAGATCTGTTACTGAAAGATGTTCAGTTATACCACCATACTATATAGTCTATTTGTAAGAGTGTAATTACAATATCTGCTATGTGATCGAACTAGTGACTTGTATGTGCAATTGTTATTTCTTGTCATTAGTCTGATCTGTGGTTAGACATAATGAAAAGACGAGATACAATTTATAAAATGTGATAGTGTTTGGGAGCCTATTGAATTGGTTGAGGGTCACAAGCTCATCCGCTGCAAATGGGTGTATGAGGGTAAGAAAAATTTCAAGGGAAACATTGAGAAGTTTAAACTCAAATTATTAATATAAGGTTTCACTCAGAGAGAAGTTTAGTCTTTTCTAAAGACTATTTCAGAGTGAATATGGTATTACTGGCTCATTTTTATGAAATTACATTAGATAGATAATTCTAATTGTGTTTTTCAATGAATACCTTAATAAAGAAGTCTGTGTGGTATAACCCAAAGGTTTTGTAGCGGATGATTCAAATAAGCTTGTGTGTAAACTGAAAACCCTTATTCATGGCCTTAAGAGAATCTGTAGATCAGACGATGCTTGAAGTTTTATTATGTTATCGCTTCATTCAGTTTTGCTGAGAATAGAGTACATCAGTGTATATACTGCAAGATCAATGGGAGAAAATTTAGGTTTCTCAGATTCCATGTAAGTGATAACTTGCTTGTGATAATAATATTAGACTACTATATAAGATAAAATAGATATTGTCGAGGAATTTTTGACTTGAAGACCTTGGTCAAGTACCTTTTGTCCTTGGCATTGAGATCTATAGAGATCGTTTTTGGCGCACATTAGATTTATCTTATATTGCATATGTTGATTATATTTTGAAAATATTCAATAAACCAGGAGTTGCTGCTGTTGTTAGGGCTGATAGATTGAATATCTGACATTGTCCTTGTTCAAATTTTGGGAAAATCCAAATGAATGATACACTTTATGCTAGTGCACTTAGAAGTGTCATACATGTTTAAATCTGCACTAGACTACATATTGCTTTTGTGGCAAGATTTTTTGGCAGATATAGGTCAAGTCTAGGACATGATCATTGGAGTGCTGCCTATGAGGTTTTGAGATTCTGAAAAGGACAAGAAAACTATATACTGACAAACATATTCAGGGTCCAGAGCTAGTAGGATATTCGAATGCAGATTTTACTAGCTATAAGGATAACAAGAAGTTGATAATATAATATATCTTTGTATTAGCAGAAGGTGCGGTATTATGAGAAGTGTTAAACAGAAATTTATGTTATCATCTACCGTATAAATGGAGTTTATAACATACATTTTAGCTGCTACTCAAGATATTTGACTTTGGAACCTCATTAAGGAGTTGACTATATTTGATATTATGAATAGACCCATACGGTTGTATTGAGACAATAACTCTTTAGTATTGTTTGTCAACAACAATAAGGGTCTCGAGGGGTCTAGATTTATGACAGTAAGGTTTCTGACCATAAAGAAACAATACAGAATGGTGACACTACAGTAGAGCATATTTCCACAAATGATGTGGTTGTAGACCCACTAATTAAAGATTTTCACCCTTGTGTACATGAACGACGTGTCGTGAATATGGGCTAAGGAGCATCATTAGATGCTGTTGTTTAGTGGGAGTTGTTTTGATTTTGCTATAATAAAGCTTATATATATTGCACATTCAATAAAGTGTTCATGAATGTGTAGTCACCATATTGAACTAATTATATGTAATGAAAATCTCAAGGTATTGTGTAAACCTTGAGTGAAGGCTGGGGCATCTAATTATCAGCCTTGAACATATGTTTTGATTACATATAAAGAAATGTTAACCATAAAGATAAGACATATGTGGGTTCATTAGAACCATAAAGATATTCTTTAGTGCCACATCCGGTTTTCTGTGACACTTAAGGTAAGATAATAGTGACCGACAAAGGAGATAACACATAAAGTATTACTCTTTATGAGGTGTTATCCGTTTGCCACATAACTATATTGAATCCATATCAATAAAGTTGAAAGCATCCATAACCATGGAAGGCTCTGTATGAATACATGCAATTACCGCCATGATTCGGTGTTGGAGACTTTATGGGATAGGATTGATAATTAAGAATTGCCACTAGACCAACATAAAGGTGCGCACATAAAGTACAGTCTCAATCAATATAGCCCAAGTGGGAGAATGTAAGAGTTTTCTTTATGTGGGCTACATTAATTGAGATTGTAATTACCGTTTTACGGCGTTGGTCTAATAAGGTAAGGCATAAAGTTTTCTTAATAGTCGAATATGGGCCTGGCATTGTGTGGGCCGAGTTGGGCCTGGCCCGTGATGAGTGGGCCCGTCCAAAACTCTATAAATAGCGCTAAGGTCCCTCCTCTAGCCCTCACTTCTTCCATGAAGTTTCTCTCACCTTACATAAGGCAAACTGTGAGTGGTGGTCTCATCGAACCAGGAACCGAGGGTCATAGAGGAGAAGATCTTCAGTGTTAAAGCTTGGATTGTTGTTGGATCATCGTCATTCCGCATAAAGAACGATAGATTCCAAATAAGGTACACAAATCTTCATATTCTCCTCCTACATGTTTGGTCTTCTAGCTACGCCGATCTTGGGAAGTCGCTTCGGCGGCCTACAGTCAGGACTTGCAATAGCCAATATCAACACCATTGAACACCATATGAACAACACTAGCAAAGAACACTCCATGTCTTAATGTTTAACTGTTGCATTGTGTCGTTGTCTGATTCAGTATGTGTAATATATGTAGCTTAGCATTATGTGCTATGTTTCTTCTAAGGCTATCAATTTAGCTTGACCCAGATTTCTTCCAGATAAAAGATGTGATTTGGTGGACCCTTGACATATATTCTATTTTGAACAAGATATTAAGGTGATGGGAAAAGAAACTCCGGCACAATCATTGATCCTATCACATCCGCTCTTAAAATTCAGTAGTTGAATTGAGCTTATCCTCCGAGCAATATTGCATTCAGTGTTGGATAAGCAGTGCATGCCTTTCTTGTCAAATTGAAGCAATCCCTAACGCCCAATCATTTATGTTAGTAGGATCTTGCCTGGAGACTCTAAAACAGTCGGTTTGATATTGCTGGCCATAGCCATAAGATATTTCACAAGTTGGGTAACATTTACTAGAATTTGTTAATGTTGGATTCATTTTGGTTGTGAACTAAACTATCCACTCTCAATTCACAACAAAATCAAATCTACTAATATTCAGATTATCAGGACAAGGAATACAATACGAACACTCCGAGAGTCAGGAGTTCAAAAGGCATAATAAAGACTTAAATGCTTACAATACAATTAAGTAAATGTTCTCCACTGTTTCATTGTCTTTTCCATCTCAAAATGCTTAGAAGAAATATCTCTACTGAGGAAATAATGGGATAAGATTAGGGACAAGCTTGAATAGCTGGTACCAATAGTATGAGTTTAGGTAGAGAAAAAGAACCACCCCAATGAATGCCACGACATATGATCCTGCAAAACTCCATAAAAATGCTTCTCTCCAAGAGTCATCCTCCTTGGTATGATACAAAGATGGTGGTGTCCCTGGTTCTTGATTTGAGTCATCACAACTTGTTAATGGTGGTCCGCAAAGAAGAGGGTTACCTTCATAACTTGCTTCACCAAAAGTTCCAAATTGACATTTTGGGTCTGGTGTCCTACCTGACAAATTGTTGTGAGCCACACTAAAATCTGATAGCGCATAAAGCTCTGTTAATTGTGGAGGCATGTGACCAATTAAGCTATTGTAGGATAGGTCCAAGCTCTCTATGCTCTTTAAATTCGAATATGTCTGTGGGATCGATCCTATGAAATGATTGTGTGACAGATTCAATGCTCGAAGTTCAATGAAGTAGCCGAACTCTGGAGGAAGAAAGCCTATCAAATTGTTTTGCGAGAGATCTATTCCCGACATGAGTCGTAGAATTTTGCCCTTATAAGATTCCAATCTCCTCTTTGTCATGAAGTCCGCTTCTACTAATTCATCCGCAGAAGCATATAAGCTAATTTCAATGCTCCTTTTTATTGAAGGGATGTGGCTCTTATAGTCGTCTGGATCATTCACGACCATCCAAGTTCTTAAGTAAGTAAAATTTGATGTAACAACCCAATGGTTTCCAAATGTCAAATCTTTCAAACAAGAAGGAATTTTTCCAGAAATATTATTACTGGAGAGATCCAACATGCTTATATTTTTCAACGAACATAGACCCGAAGGGATTGAACCTTCAAAATTGTTTCCTTGCAAAAGAAGAACCTTCAAGTTCCAAAGTGAGCTGATCCAGTTGGGAACCTCACTTGACAATGCATTGCGTCTAAGATCCAATATAACAATTGATGAAGCTTTAGAAAGGAACACAGGAAAATGCCCGGCAAACTCGTCATTTGTTAAATGCAAGAACCTCATCGGTAATGTAAAATTGGCACAGGGAGGTATGCTTGGCCCAAGGTTGTTATATGAAAGGTCTAAATGATCAAGATTTTGTAACTTGCAAAAGCTCAATGGTAAAGAACCTCCCAATAAATTGTTCGACATCATAAGCACTTGCAAGTTTTGAATATCTCCAATCCACTTGGGAAGTGCTCCAGTTAGGAAATTATCACTAGCATCAAAAATCAGCAAGGATGAGCTATTCAATATACTGGGTGATATGTCCCCTGTGAAATGATTCCTATCCAGATACAAAGATGCCAAACTTGACAAGTTGGTGTACCTCGGTAGCATTTGGCCTTGCAAATTGTTGCCTGATAGTTTTAATATAGAAAGTAACTGACAATTTTTAGCCAGTGTCTCTGGTATCCCTCCCACAAAACCATTATTCGACAAGTCTAATGCTTCTAGTGATTTTATATTGCCGATTGAGGGAGGGATTCTACCTTTCAATAAGTTGTTTGACAAATTTAAATATTTCAAATTTGGGAGGATAGAACCAATCCCAGATGGAAGCTCTCCTTCAATAACATTAGCAGACACATCAAACCACCACATCTTGTCAAGAGTCAAATTGGAAGCCATGTCAAAAGCACCCGACAAATTGCTACCGATGAGGTCGAACTGTTCTAGTTTTACATTCTTGTCCAATAGCCAACTTGGGAAATTTCCTGTCATTTTATTATGGCTAAGTTGAACAATTCTCAAGTCATATTGTTCTTTCAAAAAGTTGGGAATTATGCCATTTGCATCTTTGTTGAGCACACAATTTGATAGATTGAATACCTTAAGTTGAAATGAAGCAAACCAAGTGGTGTCTTCTGTATTTACTTCCATATGGTTACGGTTGTCGAGGAGACGGAATACCTCGAGGTTAGAATTATTAGCCAAGGAAGCAAGTGAAAGTGAGCCTTCAAAAGCATTTCCAGAAAGCTCAATATATTCAAGTGACTTGAGATTAGAGATGAGACATGAAGGAATGGCCCCACTAAAATTGTTATTGTGGACATCAAGTGCACGGAGTGAGGTCATATTGCAAAAGCATGAAGGAAGAGGACCCGAAAATCCATTACCACTAATATCCAAATCTTCAAGGTTCCTCAATCTGCACAAGCCTATTGAAGTCGACAATACAACTATGAGCATCATCAGTAAATTGTACTTGTATGATTAAAACACTCAGAGATCATGGTTTGTGCCTATAATGGAGGATAGCAAAAATTGTGCAATTTATCCAATATTCACAGAAAAATTGAAAAGATGGAGCTTTGTAGTGTTGAGTCACATCACCACAATGTTTCATTTCCACTATTCTTTGCTTTACATTAATTAGAACAAAAAGGGAGAAGCTTAATTACTTCCAGAGTTTGACAAATTTCGAATTGGATTGGAAACAAATGTAAAGTAGATGTTATCCCTAGATTTAAAGGCGTAGTTATATGGGCAGCCTCTAAAACGGTTGTGCAATCTTGCACTTTTCAAAAAACGATTCAAAATATTATATAGACTTGCGATTCACTTTTTTTTTTTCCTTTTTATATTGTGCTTACTTTTTTCTTCTTTCCATTTTCTTTTCTTCTTCTTCTTCCTTGCACTTCCATGTCATCCGCAGCAACTCACCAAGGCAACCCGCCGTCCTCCGCCACTATCCGCACCATTGTCCCAGCTCGCTGTCCATCACCGCCACCTCACTGCCTGTCCATCCCCATCCCCACCCCCACCCCTTCCTCCTCTTCTCCGCGCCTTAGATTTGAGGCGCGTGACCTCAGTTCTGAGGCATTGCAACCTCTAATTTGAGGCCATACTTCAAATATGAGGTCGTTGTGCCTTGAACCAAATGGCGTGCGGGGTCTTCTGGCTGTGGGGATGTCGACTCTGGTGGTGGTAATGGCGACCGAGCTTCATGGTACTATGATGGGTTTGAGCTGCAGTGGACAGAGGCAGCAATGGACAGTGGTGCTAAAGATGCCGAGTTTTTTCAAGATCGAATGAGTTTTTCGTATTATGATAAGTTTTTTCAATTCTACACATTGATTTCTTTAATGGGAAAAAGAATTTTTCAAATAAATTAATTTATCCATTATAAGATGTATTTTACTTCGTTAGATTTTATTCATCTTAGTTTGCTGATATAAATTTTCAATTTCTTATAAAATCAATTTTCATGTTAATATCTTAATCTAAGTGAAATGTACTTACTTTATGAAATAAGCAAAAATTGAAATGATAATAAATGAGATGCATTATTAGCTTTTTAAATTTCTCTTTTAAGTTACCTAGTCTGCAAGCACGCGTATGGCGTGCAAGACTTTTGACTTAGTGTGATCAACTGTATGTTGTTTCTTAACACTTTCAGTTTAACGAGAAATGTAAGGAAACCGTTTCCTCTATCTTCTATTTTTTCTCAACTCCAGTTATCCCAAAACTATGGGGTTGTAACCAATAAAGGTGCAAAACCTATATATATATATATATATAGAAAATTCTTCGTTAATATGATTCATGTCATTTGATTACATATTTGAAAATTTCTCTACCAATTTTTTCAAATTTAGACTCTATAAGACATAAAAGTTTGAGAATGACAATGCAACTAGTTATGTGGCCCGTGCTTTGCATGGGCATATATTGTTGGTAAAGATATTTTTACATGTGTTTATCCTTTTCATTATTAATGCAAGTAACTTTTGAATATATATTATTTGCGGTTGTTACCCATTGGATATGAAATACACAAAATTAAAAATATTCGTTATCCATCCAAAAAAAGATATTTGTTAAATCGGACAAACAAAACGTGGGAGAAAAGTTTAAACTGAAAACCTTATGTAAACAATACAATAGAGCAATAAGATAAGAGTAATACCATTATCTTCTTAACATATTCGATTTATTTTTTATTATATTTATGTGGATTTCCTTATTAGCATCGTAGTCTTTAAACACAATTTTCATTCACCATTCAAAACATGATTTCCATTTTTTTTTTTTTTGGGTCGGTCCTACTCTATTCCTAATCTAACTCTCACTTTCAGACTTTTGTCCTATCTCCTTGCAGGGCGTGGGAGTCGAAACCCACTCCTGAAATGAAATCGTCCCCACCCCAACCCCATGAGAAAGTGGGGATTCGAACCCCCCACCTCCCCCTTCCAAGTTGAAAGGATGGCCACTGGGGCAAATCCCAATGGTTCATGATTTCCATTTAACTAAGCCAAAACTCGAGATCATTTTCTGATTATCCATGAGTTAAATTTTATTTGAATTGTTACATTGAAACCAAATTGACTAATACTTATGAAATTCTCTCTTATTATTATTTTCTTTTTGGAAATGAATTTCAAATTAAGTGGACTTTGGATGAATATTTTTTCATTTTTATTTCCTATTAAATGGACTTGCCTTAAATGAGATATGCTGTTTCAGATAAGTGAATTTTAGAGGAAGCAAAACTAAATAAAGTGTAAATATTCGTGTGTGTGAAGTAAGTTAATTTTTTCTGATGTTTAAGAAATTAATTATAAACTTGGAGAATATTAAGCAAAATAAGAAATAAAATAAGCTGCCATTCAAATTATTTTAATTTAATTTTAAAAACTAGATATATTATGTATTTATGACTGTCCCGAAATAGGTTATTTTTCAAAATATGAATATTAGTCATGTAATAAAATATATTGCTCTTTTTAACTTCAATTTTAGATTACATGAATAAATTACCTAGTTCAAGATATTTTATGTTTGTTCACTTTTTTCAATCTTAAAATGAATGAATGATAAATGTTGAAGGAGATAATCTTGAAATAATATAAGTCAATTGAAGATATTTCATCTTTATTTGTGATTTTCATGTTAAGTCTAAAGAGACAAAGTTTCAAGAATAACAAATCGATATTTTAGAACGTATTAACCGAATGCATCCCATGTGGCAAATTTTCTCCGCAATTTATGCACATGGCGATTACATATTTTAGTGAAGTGGCATGTGTGGAGCAATCTCACATCAAATGGTTATATTTTATAATTTGAGATTAGTCTTTATTTACTTTTTTTCAAAATTAAAATGAACGAGAGATAAAAGTCAAAAAAGATAAACTGGAAAAGTTTTTCGAGGTACTTTCTCTTTATACGTAATTTTTAAATTTAAATTCAATACAGATAAAAGCTTGTTGATGACAAATTAATAAAACAATGCTTATAAGTGAAAGTAAATTGCCACATGACGAGTATATGAACGAACATATCTCTGACTTTAACTATATATGAAATTGGTAGATAAGTGAAAGCTCACTTTAAATGAAAATCATTCAAATAAGAGATAAAATATTCAATGACAAACCAAAAGGGTAAAATTATTTACTAATTACTTTTTAATTAAGTGATGAAATAGGCTAAATTTCAAATGATAAATAGAATATATATTTAAATAGTATATATTTTAAAGTTAATTTCAAATTGAATAAGTTTTATGATTAACTACAATTAGAAATTGTTCTCTTGGTAAACTATTTATAAGTTGCTTTCAAAGTTAGTTACGTCATATAAGAATATTCTTTCGCTTTATCCATTATTTGAAATTCAAATTAAGTGGAGAGAGAATTTTGGGTGATAAATCAATAAGCTAATACATACATTTTTTTGTCACATTTAGATCACATGGTAAAAACGATGCAATATGCTTTGCCAGGTCACAAACATAAAGTGAAGTGTCACGTGAAATATGCTTTCTCTTTATTCACTATTTTAATAATTAAAATAATGAGATATTGAAGTTTGAAATGACGAACAATTAGCTAAAACCTTATTTGTCCAATGTAGGCCATTTTGCATATGTATGTTATGTATCTTCTCACGTAGCTATCACAAAAAGGCAAGGTGAAGGGCTACGTGACAAGAACATGAGAGAACATTCTCTCATTTCTGGTTTTAACTGTACATAAGGGATAAATAATAGATTTGTAGATGCATGTTTGTAAAAATGTGTTTATTTGTTTTTTAAGTGGTGCTAATTGGTAAAGGCTATCTATGGGCTTATTAAAACGTAGCGCCTGAACATATTGTTTGTTGACATCCCAATCTTGAATATCTTTTTCAGTTCCCGTTTATTCAACCATATCAAGAAAAATTTCAAATAAAAGCCTGAAATGTCATCGTTTTCTCAAATAAATACCTAAAATAAACATTATTTCAAATAAATGGCTGAAGTGAACCTTGCTTCAAATAAGAGCCCAAAGTGTCATATTAGTCTTGAAAAAGGGTTTGACCTTACCAGCTGATTGAGGGCATTTCTGTCATTTAATTCTTTTTTAAATTTCTTTTTTATACTTTTTTTCTATTTTTAATAAAAACCCAAAAAAGAAAAAAATTAAAAATTAAAAAAAATTATTAAAAGAAAAAGAAAAAGGAAAAAAGAAACAATCGGGAGGGCTAACCGCAACCCACTTGCCTATGGCCGTTAGAGTTGTTGGCGCTTTGGTGAGGGCTAACGATCCTTGCCCGAACTGAGGCAAGGGCTGGCCATAGGGGGGAAGGCTACCAAACCTCCACTTTTAAGTTAGCTTTTTCCCCCTTTTCTCGGTTTGTCTTTTTGGAAAAAATGGAAAGAAAATTTTTAAAAAGCAAATGACGAAAATGCCCTTGATCAGCTGGTGAGACCAGACCATTTATTGAGATTGACGTGGCACTTCAGGTTCTTATTTGAAATGAAATCAACTTCATGCTCTAATTTGAGAAAATGATAGCACCCCATGCCATAATTTGAAATAATGTTCACTTTACACCCTTATTTGGAATTTTCCCATCATATTATATTCAAATAGAGAGATTATATAAATAAATAAATAAAAGATTTTGGCATCAGACCCATCAATATAGCTAGTTCGGATTAATACTTTGCTTTTAATAGCATAATCACTATTAATCAAATGCAACCGTTCCCCTTTGTCATCAATATCAAGGGTTGCTTGATAGTCAAATTAGAAAATTTTAAATACTGACACAATTATTGTACTTAAATTTGTACATGTAAGTTAATCATTAAGTATTACCATAAACAATAGATGACGTGCGTCTTTTTTAACTTTGTGAAATGTACATAACAATTTGTTTTTTACTATACTCTCAAAATCTAAAATATAACGTAATTTAAAAATAATACAACAAATTATGTCTCCACAGTTGTACATGTTTAGGGTGTTTCCAATGAAAAAAAGGGGCCAAAGTGAAAGATCCCCAAGATTTAGAATAAGCAAAAAGGATAAAGTAAAAATCAATCTTAAAATGTATGTCCAGTAAGGTTTCTTTATTTAACTTCAAATTCCATTTGTTTTCGCAAAAAATGAATGATTTAAAAAATATATTTTTTTAAATAATTGATTGTGTCGATCAAAATAATTAATTAATGAAAAATTATTTTATTATCGATAACAATTTATATTTGAACATTTTTGTGAATGATGAAAATATTTTTCATTCATTCATTTTTGTAAGCAATACATGTAATCATTTTTAGGAAAATATTTTTCAAATTAGTCATTTTATGTGAAATAAATTTAGCTTTAGTGTCATTTAATTTCTTATGCTTCCTGGCTTAGTTGAATTTAGTGACACTTGCGATACCTGACTTTTGACCACTATCGTGGTTTAATAGGTGAACTTTAAATATTGTTTCATTCTAATCCCGATTAACTTTTGCATTTAATTTGGTTATGATTCATGTACAATATTTGAACTCTGGTATATTGTCATATCGGACGTTTTTATCTTCTTAGCAATGATTCCTTGAATCTGTTGTGTTAACACACTATTCTTTAGATTGGCCCGTAAAAGAAGTTGCACAAAACTAAAAGCATGGAGACTAAACTTCAATCTGCAAAGATCAGGGATTAAGTCGAAAGAAAATATCAAACTTTTAAGGATCACCGACATAATGATCCCTCAATTAAGACATGAAAGCATGACATTGGTTTAATTATGGTCAAACAACTGTATATGCTTCTATGATAAGTTATTAGTAATGATAAACGAAAGCATTTTTACAGAATTAAGGCGCGGTCTTTTATTTTACATGTACCTTCAAGCAGGTTGGAAGATAGCTTATGGGCCTCCGCAGAAGTTTGCTCATACAATGAGGGGACTTCTAGATCATTGAGAGATGGATTTAGCCTCGTCAATTTGCTCAGAATTTGAAAATCTGATTATGAAAAGATCCATGCATACCCAATAATCAATTAACTATCCACAAATATCATATGTATGACTATCATCAATTTATTGAGAATAACTATATGCTCATGACGAAGATAATTTATTTATAGGTAGATACCAGTTAGCCCAACATCTCTGAGCTTAAAAAAGTCTCTGTGGCATGAATTTGTAAACCAATTTCATTAACAAGTTACTTAAAGCTTTACAGTGTCTATCATATGTACTAACAGATGGACCTAAGCAAGTCCTTAAACTGCTCAATGGAGATAAAGGCGGGAGAACCGCCCTGGGGTGGGTGACCCCGTACTTGCCTCCCCATCCTCTCGGTCGGTTGGATAAACATAGACCGAGAATTAGGGGGCTCATTGGTAGGGAAGGTAAACTCTACGTCTGTGGAAACACAGACTACGATTGGCCTGGCATGGGGTAACCAATCCCTGTCCCTCGCCCAGCGTGAGATGAGGTAGGTGAAAATCCTATGGCTACAATAGCATGCCTAACAGCACAGTTCCTCAACCAACTGGCTATGGTAGTCCCCCTGGTTGAGGAATTGTCCCACATTTGCTCTCATGCGACATTTGACTTTACGTCTATGACAGCCATTGTGGCAAGATATATGGCATAATTTTGCCACGCAGTCCGTATTCGACCAACAAAAATTAAGGAAGTTAAACAAAATATAAATTCCCATCTCTTAGAAGATTATGATGAAACTTTTAAACTTGCAATTTCTTTAAAATTATAAATTATTAAAAATCATGACTTCATTTAAAATGTATCATATTTACATTCTATTTAGAATTGAAAACAATAATTTGAACAATGTATTTATATGTTCACATAGTTTGACTAAATTTAAAGATGGAAGCTTTTATTATAGGGTGCATATGTTTCCATGGCTTAAATGGCTAGGGTTCCGGCGAGACCTTCCAGGGAAATATGTTGTTGCAGAGATAGAGCGACTCAGTGTATCTCAGTTTTTTAAGAAAGATGATGAACAATAGCGCGCAAAACTAAAGAAAAGAAAAAAGAAAGAAAAGGAAAGGAAAAAAAAGGAGAGAAAACCGCAAAAAAGTGAACTGAAAAGGAAACAAAAAATTCAAAAAAAGCCAAAGAGCTGGGGTTACCTGATCGGCAATTGATTGAAGTGAAATTAGATATCATCTTCGAAGCCGGGCCGCGACGCCTCCTCGGGGTCCACCTCCTGAGTTGGTGGAGTACGTCGTTGTACAATTCGTACTCATACTATATTTGTAGCTGTCTGCTGCTATGTCCCGTCCGCTTGGGCCAATCAGGCACTCTATTATGCAAAAGGACGTCATTTTATCAATAGCCGTACAAGTCAAATTACCGATTGTGTATCATGAGATGGCTAATAATAACTGGACTGCATATGGGCAATTTTTAGTGCTGATTAGCAAAAATGACTACATTATAATTTCGCGTAAAAATTTATGATTACATTGATAAAAATTGAATATTTTATATCTAAATTGATATTCTTGTAATAGATTTAAGATTAAATTAATAATTTTCTTGACTAAAGGAGAAGGGGAAATGTGGAAAGAGGGAAAAAGAAAAAAGAAAAATAAAGAAAAGCCAAAGGAAAAGAAAATGGAAATCAATTTGGACCGTCATATGGTCCTTGCGATGAGGTATTAAAATTTGAAGAGAGTAAATTTACAATTACCCTTAAGATTTTGTTCGTAAAATAGACGAAGAATGTTTGGTTTTTATTATTTGAGCCGAATCCATCTTCTGCTATAGTGTTTGACCATTTTATCCCGATATGTCCCATCTGTATACAGATTATATCCAAATAAAAAAATGCGGGGCCTCATTTTGTGTCCCGGTGGTGCATGATGATTTCTCGAATTGTTTCCATTCCCTCCCCCCGCCGCTGCGGCCCATCTATTTTTCTCACACTTTCCTTTTTTTCTTTTGCGTTATAACGTCACCACCAGCAATTATGCTGGAAAAGTAAGAGAAACCGACGGAGTATACTCGACGTAAGCGAAGCAAGATGGAGAAAAAAGAGGGAATTCGGAAGCCGAAGAGACGGAGAAGCAGCATGTCGAGAACTTTGGAGGTGTGGTCGGTAATACAATGGACAACAAAGAGAAAGCGGAGCTGGAGGAAGTGCACAAGAGTCGGACGGTGGAAACCATAAAGGTGCTAGCCCGACGAAACAACGTTGGTGGCACCTCTGACCGCGTCCCAAATTCGCCATTCCTGGACAAGGCCTTCTTGGAGTTGAAAAAGAAGCTTCCCAGCGACATCTGGTGGACCAATTCTCCCGCGGTTGCATCCAAAGAAGAAAGGGTCGTTTGGGTGGCGAAGTACAAGATGACCTAGAAATTGGCTGAAGGACAATGACAACTCCATCTTGAGAATGGATAAAGAGATCATGGAGCTCTCCTGAGGCATCAGTGAATTCCAGAGTAGTTTAGATAGATTTAATAGCAGAGGCGGACCGTGAAAGAGGCGGATGGTGATAGAGACCTCTGCTGTAGGTCAACACCCTCGCCTCCAACTTTTCCGCTGGCACCATCGCGGTTTGTTCTTGGGTTCTCAGAGCACGAAGTCCGCCAGCACAATCTATAACCTCGCATTCCAGATCTGAGGTCGACTGAGCTCTAGATCTGACATCTGGGGCTCAACTCGACCTATGATTTGGGTCGATCCAAGGTCGAAAGGGGCCAGCAAAAGCCGCAATTGGGTTTTTCAGGTCAATGGCCGCCGTTGAGCCCCGACGGGGGAGTTGCCACAACGGTGAGAAAGTGGAAGAGAGGTGGGGGTTGGCTGGCCCTTGGGTAGCCTTGTCGAACTCAGAGGCCAAGCGTTGGGTCGCGGTTGACGTCCTATGGCTCAAAAGGAGGTGGGGCTACGTCGACAATATGAGGTGGGGCAAGCAACGGCAGGCGGCGATGACGACACGTGGTCTAGTGGCAATGCAAATTTGGGAAGCCGATTGTGGAAAGAGAGCTTGTTTACTCATTTTGGAGTACTTCCTCCCCTATGATTCGCTTCTGTTTTTTCCAAATTGGATACATTCAATAGAAGAGCGGCGGAGTGAGTGGAAAAATTGAGCCGCACTTTAATCATTTGAGTGTGGAGATAATTGGTAAACAAGTAGGGCCCACTAGAGATAATATGATCCAAACACTATTGTAGGTAGGACTGATCGGTTCCCGGTCCGGTCCAGTTCCGAGGCGAAACTGGTAAGTTTACTGTTTTGGGCCAAAAAAAAATAAAAAAAAATAGGAGAAACTTGGAGGAGTTAGGGTTTTTTTCTTAAGAAATTTAAAAATATATATTATATATATAAAATTAACCGGTCCAATCCATCGGTTGGGTTCCCACCTTAGAACTGGAAACCGGACCGACTGGCCACTAGTTCCAAAAGCGGGAACCAGGAGTCGGGAATTGGACCACCCTCTTTGGGAACCACCCAAAACCGGCCGATTCAGTCCAGTCCAGTCCAAGCGATTCCCAGTGCACACCCCTAATTGTAGGGGTTGTATTAGCAAAAGAGAGTGGAAAAAAAGTGACCCGATATGATTTCTAATGGAATCTCTAACTGCTCTTCCTCAATGTACGTAGATCAAATCGATCGAATCACGTAAATCTAATCGATATGCAATCTATTTTCTTCTTCTATTTATGTCTATTTTTGTTCGATTGCTTTATTTGCACAACACTAAATGTGACATTCCCTATCTGAATGGACTAAAAAAGATGTTGGAAATTTGGTAAATCATTGCTTACCAAGCTAATTCTATTCTTGTTCTTCGTACTTATCATTGTCATGGTAAGTCTCATAATTAATTAATGATATGTGCAATAAACTACTTTAAGAATTGCATCATTTGTGCGATCATGTGTTTGTCATTAATTCATTATCTACGATTTATAGCATCATAGTATGACATTTTTTTCATTGTTCAAAAAGTAAACGATTACTTAGAAACGCAATTGAAATAACAAAATGAAACAAATAACAGAGAGAGAGAGAGAGAGAGAGAGATTCACCTGAGAGATGATCTCTTCTTAAATCCAACACTTGAAATTCCTCCAAAGATTCACTTGAGAGATGATTTCTACTCAAATCCAACACTTGAAGTTCCTCCAAAGGAAGGAATAAAGAGGCATCAACCCGAGGTCGAGACTCTTCTCTTTCCCGGCCAACTCCCCATTCCAAACCACATGCATCGCCCAGATATAGTCCAGTCACACGCGAAGTGGTGTAATTGCATTCAACGCGTGTCCAACCGCAACAGTCACCATCACTGTCGTGCCACGACAATAAAGAAGATCCATTGAGGGGGTAGATGGCGGCCTCAATGTTAAGCAGTGCATTCCTCTCTTCTTTCAAGCACCCCATGCTTCTTCCACTTCCCATCAAAACAAGCAACGCCCAAGTCCACATACCCAAAAAAAGATGCTTCATGTTTTGTAATGTTGTTTTGTGCGTTTATCTGTTTCTTATGCTTCACCATGTGCAGACTTATGAGGGTCATCTCCTTAATTTATATGTGCGGTCTTTTCCTTTGGAGTGATGATCACAGTTGGGCCAACACCATGAAACAACCATGGGCAAAGTCAAGTCTGCTGGGGTCAACTCCTCGGAACACTTGATCATCATTATTGACTTGACCCTGGACTTCTCCAAAAGAGAGGTGAAGATTATAAAATAACAAAAAAATATTATTAGCAAATCAAAAAAGAAAAAAGTTACGATTTGATTTCAAGAAAGCTACAAAAGAAAAATATGTGACCTAATATTGCTTCACAAAACAAAAACTGAGATAGACGGTGTTGTTAATTTTCAGTAAGTGTTATTTTTCTAAGAACTGTCGGATAAATGGGTACTTATTTGGACTTATTGAAGGAACAAAAAGAGGCAATTTCCATCAAAGTTAATGAAGCGGTTAAGACAGTGCAGATAAATGTTCAGTGTATCTCATAATTAATTGTAGTATCAGTAAACCCAAAATAAATTAATTATCACCGCATCGCTCAAATACTTGTTAGTATTTGATGAAAATCTTTTTAAACACTGTACCACGACAGAAGGCGGATTTAATCTTGAGCAAGGCATCTTTCTTCCAAACACACCGTCAATTTCCACTTCCCTCCAATATGGACACCTCCCAATTCTACTCTGTTTTATGGTATTTTTTGGATTATGAGAGACCATTATATGAGTAGTGTGTGTAAATACATATCAAATTGAATCAATACTGCTAAAGATAGTGGATTCCACGAGATCGGATGGCCCAAATTTAATTTAACATATGTATTGGGTTCACAAAATTCTTGCTCAGGACACGTGGGTAATACGTTTCTGTTAGGGACCTCTCCGGCTCAAAGATGCAAAACATCTTACCCTCCCATGTGGTCGTTAAAGCTTGCCGTGACCTAGATATTTTCCAAGGAAAAGGATGCAAACCATTTCAGCTTTGTTGAGAATTAGGGACATGAAAAATGATAGGGATGAAGGCAGGCATTGTAGCTGATTCAATGACCGTCAAATAAAACCAATCAAGTTTTTCATGAAAATTAAATATTCAATAATAATTGTGGAGGCCAAAACATACGTAGAAATTCATTCTATTTATTGCGTTCCCTCAAATTCCATGCGTTCAATGGATGTGATCAATTACATTGTGCGAGTCCTATGTAGTCTCACCTTGTTCATTGATCGGAATGCATCGATTTTATATGTTATGGATTCATGTGCAAAAATTGCTTTTAAATTTGAGAAAATTGTTTGAAATGTCCTAAACCTGTTATATGATTATCAATTTAGTCGTAAACCTGTAAATTTTATCAATTTAGTACTAAACCTTTCAATTATGCCAATTTAATCATAAATATTTTAATTATACCAATTTAGTCCCCAACCTTTTGATGATTTGCCAATTTAGTCATAAACATCTTAACGATTTATCAATTTAGTCATTCTGGATAATTTGAGCTAAAAATCACTAACGTGACGGTCTAGTCAGCGTCGACTGTCTTACATAGGATCGTCGGCGCTGATGTGAAACATTTTGCAATTTTTTTAATTACTGAATTTTTCTTTTACTTTCCTTTTCTTTTTTCTTTTTTTCATTTTTACCTTCGCCAGCCATCAACATTTGGCCGGTGGAGAATCCAACTAGGGTGGCCCTTGCATGAGGCCAGTAGATCAATCGTTGATGGCCAACGGAGGGAAAAAGGGAAAAAAAGAAACAAGAAAAAACAAGGAAAGGAAAAAATTCAGAAAATTAAAAAAGAATGTAAAAAAATTATATACGTTAGTATCAATTGTACCACATAGAATGGTCGACATTGACTAAACTACCACGGTAGTGATTTCTATCCATAATTGGTCGGAGTGACTAAATTCGCAAATCATTAAAAGATTTAAGACTAAATTAGCAAACCATTAAAAAAAGGTAGAATTAAATTGGTAAAATTGAAAGTTTTAGGACTAAATTGACAAGTTCTCAAAAGACTTAGGGTTAAATTAGCAAAATTGAAAAGTTTGGAATTGAATTGGCCACCGTACTATAGGTTTAGGGTTTTTTTTATAGATAATTTGCTCTTTTAAATTTTATATATAAATAAAAAGAAAGTTGGGTAGAGTAGAGTTTTGTGGTTGAGCCGCATCATGGCAAAACCTCATTCTCTCGACTTCCTATAATATAACTGACGACTTATTGATTAGATAGAGAGGCTTTATTACATAATTAACATTGATGTTCCTAAAAAAATATTATGAATAGATTCTTGTGATATATAAAGAGGTCATTGCTAATTCATTATGTACAACAAATAATATGTAATTACTTAATTACATATGTTGACTATGAAAAAAAAAGTGAAATATTTTAATATTAATTAAAAAACATGTTCTTATATTGGTTGAAAAGTTTGCACTGTATATGTGTTATCTAAGTTCTCTTATTTATCTGTAAAAAGTTTACAGTATCTGATATGAACAATCTTATCTTATGTATCCAAATAATCGGGGGTTTTGGTGCATTATATGGTGTGGGAGATTTTGCAATCAGTGTTCGTCACTAAATTATTTTACATCTACTAACATTGTTTAAATTTTTAATAAGTATAAGTAAGGGGATGGCCATGAGAATGTTAAAAGACGTGAAATTTCGGGCTGTCAATTAATGTTCGCCTATGACTCTACCTAAAAGACCTCAACATTTTGTATGGGCATTTCTCTAGATGGTCAAATTGTCCCGATTAGTGTCAACTCTTTGCCTTAAGGAGACAATTAGTGGAGTCTGTAAAACACAAGCGGATGTTCTCTGGTGATTTCCCTTTGACAATGATTCATAAGTGAAACCAACCTTTCAAATATTTAGTATTTGAATAGTTATTTTGGAAGTTTGCCAATGCGGCTCGGGCCATATCATTACAGTGTAACCCATTACTTATTAGTTAAATTATTTTACCTATTAAAATTATGAACGAAAGATGTTGTATGATTTATTAATTTTTCTCAACCAAATTTATCAAAATAGAAGGGATAAATTTATCACACAAGATACCCGAACTTGTGAGTTGAGCTCATCAGTTGGATTCCATGTATCATGTTTCTTTTATTTTATTTTTTCTTTCACTAAACCTATATTATGTTGATGTGAAATGCTTCGCTTTTTGGATAGGTATATCCGTTATAGCTTGACCCAGCTTTCTCCCAAGTTGTCTTCGCCACCTACAGTAAAGGTTGGGAAATGCTTTACCTTTATTGACAAAGATGTCCACTATGGAAAATAAATAGTAACACCTCGACTAACTTTATGTTTCATTAATCCAAAAGCAATATAAAGTTGATGGACAAGAGAGTCGGCCTAGTCACTCAATTTCTCTTTCCATCTCAATCTAATCTTGGATGAGATTTTGCCTCTTTACCTTCGACAAAACGCTAGACAAATTACTTCATTTTCTCATAAAGCATTTGGTCAATACTCTAAAGTTGGTCAAGCAAGGGCAACTAGACCCTTGCCCTTATGTGGATTTGGAAAATGTATTGGAATTTTCTAAATTCTGGAGTTACTTTATCTGGTAATGTCAATCACCACATCAAAATGCTCTCGTCATTAGATAAATTTCATTTAGAACACCATAAATTAACTTAACATATATAATTGGCTTTTCTTAATTTATTAATTCATCTATTAATAGTCGCTGAATTGGAAGTTTCCTTCCTTCCATTTTTATTTTTGAACTGAGTTGATGAAAATAGAGATATGGTGGAAGTTCTTTTTTCTTGCACTTTTTTTTTTTTGGTAAATCCACGTCTAATTTCCTTCATGGGCTAAATTTGTCGGTAAATACCATTCAATAAATCATCTTTAATCATCTTTAATCATCTTGAAGACAGTGGTTGATTTCAATGAGTTTCTGATGTAAAGAATCTACTACTCCCTCACATCTCCATCTTAACTCTCCTCTCCTCTCCTCTCAACTTCCTTTGTGTTTGTAATCATTTATTGGATTTGATCAGCCTCTTCTCTCTAATCACTCCTCTCCTCCAAGCATACTCGTAAATTATCCCAAAAATGATCAGAGCTTCTCCCCATGAGACATCTGATGGGATACGAGTAAATGTTGGTGTCAGACTCATGTGCATCTCTAATACAAAACTTCAAAACTTGACTAATCTTTTCACCTGGTACAAGTAATTATTTTTGGACAAATTTTTACAAGTTCTTAATTTTCTGTGAAACAACCGAACAAATAATAAGCTCCAAAACTCAACCTCTTTCAATAATTATTATTATTGTCACTTTTAGTTTCTTTTTCTCATTTTGGCCATCAAGCACCATTAGCCTTTCCATGTGGTCGAACCTACCAAAGGCTAACTCTCCTAACTCTCCTAACTCGAGAGACATCCATGTTCTCTCAACTTCAAATTGTATATATATTATTATCAATTGGTTAACAAAAATAGTATACAAGTGCCAATTATTTGTCTAGTTATATGATTTACTTTTAGTTTATCTACTCGAATTTCATTTAAGGAGTTTTCAAGGTGTAGAATGGAATTTTTGTGGATTTAACTAACAAGCGATTTAAGGTCTAATAGGTGTTTTGAATTTTTAATGCCCGCTTCATCATGTAGGGACTTATGTATAATTTGAGCAAATCATTTTTGTCACTTGCGAAAAAAGCTGTGAAATGCTTTGCCCTTTTGATAGAAATGTCCATTATAGCTCGACTCTAATTTCTCCCAAGTCGTTTTGGCTACCTACCATGAAAGCTGGGAAATGCTTTATCTTTATGACTGGGATATCCATTATAGAGAGTAAGTGGCAAGACCTTGCCTAAATTTATGTTTCTTTAATCCAAAAGCAATAGAAAGATAACGGAAAAGAGAGTTGACCCAGCCACGCAATTTCTCTTTCCTTCTCGATGTAATCTTGGGTGAAATTTTGCCTCGTTACACGCTACCCTCGACAAAACGCTAGACTAATTACTTCTTTTACTCATAAAGCATTTGGTTGATACTCAGGAAAATTGGTCAAGCAAGGGCGACTAGACCCTCGTCCTTACGCTAATTTGAAAATTGGATTGGAATTTTCTCTGGTCATGCAATTTACGTTATCATCTCGATGTAATCTTGGATGGGATTTTGGCTTTTTACCCCAACAAAATGCTAGACTAATTACTCTTTTTCTCATAAAGTATTTGGCCGATACTCCGAAGAACTGGTCAAGCAAGGGCGACTAGACCCTTGTCTTTACGCAGATTTGAAAAATGGACCGGAATTTTCTAACGTTTGGTCACACAATTTCTCTTTCCATCTCAATGTACTTGGATGGAATTTTGCTCTTTACCCTCAACAAAACGCTTGAGTTATTACTTCTTTTTCTCATAAAGCATTTGGCCAATGCTCCAAAAAATTGGTCAAGCAAGGTTGACTAGACCCCATCCTTATGCGGATTTGAAAAATGGATTGGAATTTTCTAAAGTCTAGAGCAACTTTATTTAGTAATGTCAATCACCAAACCAAAATGCTCTAATCATTTGAGAAATTTCGTTCAAAATATCATAATTTAACTTAACATATATAATTAGATTTTCATAATTTAGTAATCCATCCATTAATAATCACTAAATTGGAAGTTTCTTTCTTTCCATTTTTATTTTTGAACTGAGTTGATGAAAATAGAAATATAACGGAAGCTCTTTTTTCTTTTGTAAATCCACATCTAATTCCCTTCAAGGTATAAATTTGTTGATAAAATACCATTCGACAAATTGTATTTAATCATCTTAAAGACAATGTTTGATGTTGTTGACTTTGTAATGTGAAGAATCTGCAATTCCCACGTATCTCCATATTAACTCATTATCCACCTCTCCTCTCCACTCCTCTCAGATTTCTTTGCGTTTGTGCAAATCTTTGAAACGAAACTTCAAAACTTGACATCTTTTATTGTATTATTCCTAATCATTTTTTCTCATTTGTTCCCAAATCCCAGATGGTAGTTTCTGGACTAGGGTGCAGTAGATTGGTCATAGGTGGAAATTTGCTTTGTAGTGTTTTCATAGCCTGTCAAATTTCATTTTATGCGATGATTAAAGATATTTTATAAATATAACCATTTCAAAGTGTCATTAATTGAGTGAATATGGTTACTAAATTTGAAATATATTTTATGACATACTTTCATTTAATCTGATTGGCCTTCATTCTCATCTGCATATCATTGTAACTCCTTTACGTTTCATTGCTTTCAGCTATAATTGCTACTTCACTTAGTTTTACCAATGGCATCTCGAGTTCCCTAGGGTAGTAGCCTGAACAATCCTGAAAATAAAATTAGAAAAATACGCCCCAAGTTTTACTGATGGCATCATTGTTTTTTGTGAAATCAATAATAAGCTTTGGGACTCAACCTTTTTACCGTTGTTACTAAATTCGTTTTCTTGTTTTCATCCATCGAGTACCTTCATCCTTTATAAGTGGTCTATCCTACTGAAGGCTTAGTCCGAGTAATATCCATATTCTCTCTACTTCATAGATTGAACATTTATCATTATCAATAGGTTAACTAATTTTTTAAAGATTAATAAAAATAATATATATTACCAACTGCTTTTCCATTTATATGATTGATCTATCCTTATATTTGCTAGAATTCCTTTTGAGGCGGTTTGAGGGTATAAAATTGGAAACTGTGTGTATTTAACTGGCAAGAGATTTAATATTTGTTATGTATAGACTCATTATGCATAGACTCGAGAACTAAATTAATAGTTTGGGATTTTTTATTAAGTGATTATTTATAAAGAGAATGACAAAAGTCAAAGTGACTTTTCGTAAGATTGATTATCACGTTATTGTAGAATTATGAAAAATATAATAGCGTAATAGAACAAGGAAAGGCAGCACTCAAAGAATATATAGAGGCATAGATGCGTATCCACCGGAATATATAGGTACCTTAAGATTTTGTTTTATTAAAGCACGAAAGCGTGTTATATGGTAGTCAACGAATTGTCACTATTATTCAGAAAATCAAAAGTCATTGTACCGGGAAAATAATCGCAAAAAAGGAGAGAGAGAGAGAGAGAGAGAGAGAGAGAGAGAGAGAGAGAGAGAGAGAGCGAAGACAAAATACCATGTAATTGTAAATGAGGGGACTGGATTGAAGATGGAAGGTCCCCGACAGTCTTAGATCATGTTGTTGTTATTATGAAAATGCAAGTTTTGAAATTAATGTGTGTTATTAAGCCTGGTCATTTGTCATCTTTCAATTACACCGTTCATGCTAATCGCAATCACCGTATCTATATCATGTATTGTAACTTTTAGTAGTCAAATGTTTAAGAGAATCATTCATCTTTAAATAAGTATTAGGTTAACGAATGGTGATGAGATTATTAAAGAACAAGAAATTCTTGACCGTCGTGTTATTTTTGCCTGTAACGGTTAACTCCTTTATGAGCTACACTATTTTATGACTTTCTCCCTAAAGACTCGAGCATTTTATATGGCCATTTCCTTGGATGTTCAAAATGGATCTCAATTAGAGTCACTTCTTTGCCTCAAGGTGACAATTGGGGGAGTCTGCAAAACACAAGCGGATTCTCTCTAGTGATTTCCATTTAATAGCGGTTTAAAGTAAAATCA
Organism: Eucalyptus guilfoylei; assembly: GCA_016097605.1. Classification (NCBI taxonomy): domain Eukaryota; kingdom Viridiplantae; phylum Streptophyta; class Magnoliopsida; order Myrtales; family Myrtaceae; genus Eucalyptus; species Eucalyptus guilfoylei. Next base: position 42,616,918 of record CM027862.1, on the reverse strand, counting down.
ACCATCCACATGATTACAATTTAAATAGTTATTTTGAGATGGTTATTTTGAGAGTTTGCCGACGTTGTTTGGCAACCCATTATTTGTTAGCAAAATCACTTCGTCCTTAAAAATTTCCAATCAAAGATGTTGTATTACTTTAGTAAATTTTCGACCAAATACATTAAAATAGAATAGACAAATCAATAACATGAGATATATGAACCTATAAATCAATAAGTTGAGCTTATCAGTTGAACTCATTATATCATGTTCTATTTTTTTCATCAAACCTATATTTCCTTGAATGTTTGAATGTCTGCTTCATCATGTACGGACTCTTGTATAATTTTGAGCAAGTCATTTTGGTCTTGCGATAAAAAGCTGTGAAATGCTTTGCTTTTTGGATAGGGATGTCCATTATAGCTTGACCTAGCTTTCTCCTGGGTCGTCTTACGGTTAATGCGGGGAAATGCTTCACCTTTATTGAAAGAAAATAATAAGACTTTGACTAACTTTATGTTTCATTAATCCAAAAGCAATATGAGGATGATGGAGATGGAAAGGAAAATCCGCCCAATCACTTGATTTCTCCTTTCATCTTAGTCTAATCTTGGATGAGAGTTTGCCTCTTTACCCCCGACAAAACGCTAGACTAATTACTTCCTTTTCTCATAAAGCATTTAGCCAATACTCCAAAGTTGGTCAAAAAACGGCGACCAGACCCTTGCCCTTTACGCGGATTTGGAAAATGGATTGGAATTTTCTAAAGTTTGGAGTAACTTTATCTTGTAATTTTAATCACCACATCATAGTGCTCCACTTATTTGAGAAATTTCATTTAGAACACCATAAATTAACTTAACATATATAATTGGATTTTCATAATTTAGTAATTCGTCCATTAATAGTCGTTGGATTGGAAGTTTCTTTCCTTCCATTTTTATTTTTGAATTGAGTCAATGAAAATAGAGATATGGTGGAACTTCTTTTTCCTTACATTTTCTTTTTTTGTAAGTCCACATCTAATTTCCTTCATGGACTAAAACTGTTGGTAAATACAATTCGATAAATTGTTTTTAATCATCTTGAAGACAATAGTTGAAGTCAATGACTTTCTAATGTGAAGAATCTGCAACTCCCACGTATCTCGATCTTAACTCACTGTTGACCCCTCATCTCCTCTCATCTAAGCTTCCTTTGTGTTTGTAATGATTTATTGGATTTGATCAGCCTCTTCTCTCTACTCAGTCTCTCTCCTCCACACAAACATGAAAATCATCCCTAAAATGACTGAGCTTCTCCCCACGAGACATCAGATGGGATATGTGCAAATGTTGGTGTCGCACTCATGTGCATGTCTTTGATACAAAGCTTCAAAACTTAACTAATCACTTTTACTGGTACAAGTTATTATTTTTGCACAAAATTTTACTAATTATTGATTTTCCATGAAATCACCACACAAATAGTAAGCTCCAAAACTCAATCTCTTTCAATTTTTATTATTATTGTCACTTTTAGTTTCTTTTTCTCATTTTGGCTATTGAAGACCTTTACCCTTTCCATGTGGTCGAACCAACCAAAGGCTATGTCTCTCCCAAGTCCGAGTGACATCCATGTTCTCTCAACTTCAATGATTGTATATGTATTATTATCAATTAGTTAACTGATTTTCTAAAGATTACTAAAAATAGCATACAGTACCAACTATTTGTCTAGTTATATGATTTATTTTTAGTTTATCAGCTCAAATTTCATTTAAGGCATTTTCAGGGTATAGAATCGGAAATTTGTGTATTTAATAGGCATTTTGAATGTTTAAATGCTTGCTTCATTGGAGTGATCAGTACCTCGGAACCGAGCTAGGGACCGGACTAAAAGGATTAGTTCCCCATTTTCAGAACTGAGGATCGGACTGAAGGAGGCTAGAATCGGATGGAACCGAACCGATCGGTCCGATTCGATTCCCGGGCAGTCCAATGGATCACATGTGCTTGAAACACATGTTCCTATGTGCAAAAAAATCAAACTCTACTTATGTGAGCATCGATCATAGTTCATATATTTCACGTTCAATCTTGGCCAAAAAGGCCGTGAACAACATGTCTAAAGGAGATGCTTGCCTTAGGTTTTTGTAGGCAATCTCTCTTGTACTCTCTGAGTATTTGCTTGATATGGTACTCTTGGAGGCTTGGAGGGCCTTGTCTCTTACAAGTGAGAAGAGAGAGAGAGACGAGGGTGTGGCTCTTGGAGCCATAGTCCCAGGTGGAAGAAGAAACTTACAAATAAGCTTCCTCTTTAAGTAGCGAGGAACAAGGAAATGGTTTTAGTGGTCTTTTGGCCACATGTGAGGCTGATGCCTCAATAATATTGAGAAAGGCCTTGAATTGAGGCACTTTTTCATTCCATGAAAATTTTAGTTTAAATTAGATCTTTATATGTTTATAAGAAATAAAATTAAACACTCAAAAATTAACAATTGGTCTGGTTCGATTTGGTTGGTCGATTGTATTCTTGAGACCGGGAATGGGACCCAAAGTCATTGGTTCCAATTTAGTGAAACTGGGAACCGAATCCAACTGGTCGATTCAATGTGGTTAGGGTGGTTTTTTATGTCGATCCAATGCAATCAAGGTGGTTTTTTTTTTTTTTTTTATCACCCTTATGTTTCATCATGTAGGGACTCATGAATAATTTGAGCAAATCATTTTGGTCACTTGCTCTAAAAGCTATGAAATACTTTGCTTTTTGGATAGGGATGCCCATTATAGCTTGACCCGGATTTCTCCCAAGTCGTCTTGGCTGCCTACCATGAAAGCTTTAGAAATGCTTTACCTTTATGACAAGGATGTCCATTATAGAAAGTAAGTGGCAAGACCGTGACGAAATTTATGTTTCTTTAATCCAAAAGTAATATGAGGATAATGGAAAAGAGTGTCGGCCCGGTCCCCCAATTCTCTTTCCATATGGATCAAATCTTGGATGAGATTTTGCTTCTTTACCCCCTCCCTCCCCCGCCACGTGTTCCCTCCCCCCCTCACTCCGAGCCCCCCAAAAAAAAAAAAACACTTGATTAATTATTTCTTTTTTCGTAAAGCATTTGGCCAATACTCCAAAATTGGTCAAGCAAGGGTGACTAGACCCTTGTCCTCCACGGATTTGAAAAACGGATTGGAATTTTCTAAAGTCTGAAATAACTTTATCTAGTAATATTAACCATATAAAAAAAAATGCTCCAATCATTTGAGAAATTTCGTTCAAAATACCATAAATTAACTTAACATGTATAATTGGATTTGCGTAATTGAGTAATTCATCCACTAATAGTCACTGAATTGGAAGTTTATTCCCTTCCATTTTTCTTTTTGAACTGAGTTGATGAAAATAGAGATACGATGAAGCTCTTTGTCCTCACATTTTATTCTTTTTGTAAATGCACTCCCCATTTCCTTCAAGGTCTGTATTTGTTTGTAATTACCATGTGTTAAATCGTATTTTATCATCCTAAAGACAGTGGTTGATATAGATGACTTTCTAATGTAAAGAATTTATAATTTCCACGTATCTCCATGTTAACTCACTGTTAACCCCTCCTCTACTCTCAGCTTCCTGTGTTTGTAATATTTTATTAAATTTGATCAACCTCTTCTCTCAACTTGCTCTCTCTCACCCACATATACATGAAAATCATCCCAAAACTTGACATCTTTCATTGTATTTTTCCTATTCATTTTTTTCTCATTTGTTCCCAAATCCGGACGGCAGGATCTGGACCAGGGGGCACTAGATTGGTCCTACGTGGAAATTGGCTTTGTAGTGATTACATGGCCTTTCAATGATTTGGGTAAAGATTATTGTTGATGATGAACATTCTAACCAATACAAATAACTATTTTTAGAAAAAATGTTTACAACCTCTTGACTGTCACTGTTAGCTTCGTTTTCTCTTTTGCACCATCATGGACCTTTAACCTTTATATGTGGTCTATCCTACTTAAGGAGAAAGACAAGTAACATCCATGTTCTCTCAATTTCATAGACTGAACAATTATCATTATCAATAGGTTATCTAATTTTTTAAAGATTAATAAATATAGTACATAGTACGAACTACTTTTCCATGTATATGATTGATCTATCTCTATATTTGGTAGAATTTCTTTTGAGGCGATTTAGGGGTATAAAATTGGAAACTTTGTGTATTTAACTGACAAGAGATTTAATATTTATTATATTTAGACTCCTTATGCATAGACTCGAGGACTAAATTAGTAGTTTGGATTTTTTTATTTTTTATAAGTGATTATTTATAAAGAGAATGACAAAAGTCAAAATGAGTTTTCGTAAAATTGACTATCACGTTATTTTAGAATTAGGAGCTACAATAGTATAATAGAACAAGGAAAAGTAGCAATCAAAGAATATACAGAAGCATAGGTGCATATCCCATGAATATATAGGTGCCTTATGATTTTGTTTTATTAAAGTACGAAAGTGTGTTATATGGTAGTCAATGAATTGTCAATATTATTCAGAAATTCAAAAGTCATTGTACATGTAAAATAATTGTGAAAAAGGCAAAAAAAAATAAGGACAAAATACCATATTAAAGATGGAAGGTCCCCGGCAGTCTTAGACCATGTTGCTTCTTTCTTTTCTGCATTAAATAGGTCAATTAATTTTATGAAAAACATAATTTGATATTTTGATGTAGAATTTAGCTATATAATTATAATGGTCATTAATGGCCAAAACTATAGTGTACGTGATTAAGATAATATTGTCCAAAGTAAATAAAACAACGGGTTAATGCAAGTAATGTGCAAAGTCCATTATCCAAAAAAAAAAAAGAAAGAAAATGTTTCCTTCAGAAGAAATATATAATAAAAAAGAAAGGAAATAATATAAAAAAGGCTCCAATTCGGTCATAATTGAAAGGACGTTGTCCAGTTCACACAGCCCAGACCAGATCCACAATAACAGCCCGGGCCATACCAAGCCCATCATCTTTACAACTATTGAGAGCCGCCCGATCGCCACCAGTTCTGTAGCTGTGAAGAGGCTATGTTCGCCCCTATTTCAGATTCATCGCTGCCGAAGTACACAATCTAGGTCCATTCCTCCCTTTGACGGTTCTAGGTCCCGGCGTTACCGTCCATTATGATCTCTCTCCTTCAGGCGATCATCAATCTCGACCAGTGATGACTTTGGCAACGTATCCCTCTTCTATTGCCTGTTTTCATCGATTCGTCTACGATAATGTTTAAAGTGAACGTCTCATTTTCTTCTCCTCATCGATGACTTGTTGAATATTTAGTCCCGAGCACTTCGAATTTATGTTCATTAGGTGTTTGATGTTTTGCCCAAGTGACTTCCAGTATTGATTTGCTTCTGTTATTGGTCAACCTGAGAGAATTCTAGTGCGATTTGCATGGTTATTAATTGAGGTATGGACCCTAATCGATTTGCATTTGAGAGAGTTCGGATTCAGCTTTTTGGGTTTGTTGTTCCAAAAGAGCATATGTCTTTGACTAACCAGCCCTGTTTGAGTTCTCTACTATTTTTATGGTGGGGGATGCTTTCATCTTGTGTGTATTTAACATTGTGATTGTGAGGCGACAGTTCTAGGCAAACAAATGATGTTGTCTCTCGTGTCATACTGTCGATTTTTTGGGAGTTCCACCATTTGATGCATCTCTCAGTCACTGCCGTTTAAATTTATTCCAATCGAGCGGTCGAGATAGTATCATGTTTGCACAATCATGAATATATGCGAGGAATTTGATTTTGCATGATAGTGTATTGGTATACGATGTGCCACATTTATTCTGATTAAGATATCTGATTTAGATAGATTAAAGGCAAATACAGCTCTTTGTTGATCCGGTTTGCTGGGATCTCGAAACAAGGCACCACAAATACATCTCTTCGAAAGATGTAACGCTACTAACATTGCTCCACCCACATGGATCAAGTTCTGAAAAGGTTTTACTCAAGTCCAGTTCGTGAAATTTTTTCGGGTTGGGTCAAACTTACGTACTCTTCAATAATATCTCTTCCAAGTACCAATCCATATGTGAAAATTTTCTTTAAGCAATGATTTTATGTTATTTGAATAGAAATAGGATACGGAGTTATGTCCCTGGTCAATTGCGAAGTGAATTGAGCATATCATCCATTATGACAAACACAAAACAGTGTCATTTTGGCTCGGCTAACATGTCACGTCATTGCTATTAGAATGCCAAATAAACTTCTTTAACGGACGCATATATATATACCTCTCAAGCAAAACTCCATGCTGTTTCTGGGGTCTTCAGAAAAATGATGTTATTTTTGTTCAAGGTTATAATCATGAATATTTTTGCCCGATAACAAAAGTTTGTGCTTTTGTTTGGGTTGCTTTACAATGGTCTGTTGTTATTGACCAAACGGTTTGGTATCTCAAACTCAGGAATTGCATGAAATGGCGCAACTGTCCTTGCTCTTAGCTGGTTGGCCGTTCTTCTCTGAGACCTTTGAGATGTCGAGTCAGTTCGTATTCAAGTTTTTGAACAAGTAGCAACGTTTTCGAGTTGGCTTGCATAAGATCTGGGTGGAATGGATGACAAAACTATGAAGACTCTGGGATTCTTTTTGATTCCTTGAAAAGGGTGGTCAAACCAACTATCGCTGTTATCAATAACAAACAAATCTTTTTGCTGGTGCTTCTATGGTGCTGCATCCTCAAGACATGGAATGCTGTGTTACTAGGAACAAAGGACAATTATTGTCAAACATGTCTTCATCAAAATCCCATCAGGTTATAAGTCAAATATACTTCGGTTATGCTTAATAAGAAATGATTATACAGGACAAAGAAAGTGGGAAAACTCGAGATTTCTTAAAGGGGTCTTTGGGGAGACTTATATTTTGAAGGATGCTATAATTAAAAGATCTTGGAAGGTAGGTAGTGTGAGTAGTACATGACTTCTAACGAAAGTAAATGATTTCAAGCGATGCCCTTCTCTTATGGAGCCGTCGATGTTGTTAGAACCAAAAAGTTTGTAAGTTTCCAAGATAGGGATGCACTAATTCAATGGTAGGTTAGCTCGGAGTAATTGACTTTCTAACTGAGAACCTCGGACTATAGGTGTGGTTAATTGTGTCAAATACAATCACTAACGTATGAGGACAGCTACTGAAAGAAAGATCAAATCTATCACAAAAATAACACGAAAGACAAGATGCAGCAATTCTCCATGGCTCGTACTGATTGTTACCTAATGATCTGAAGACTACAAGGTGAATGATGAGATTAAACAGTAGAAAGGTCCGCCGCTTGAATGGAAGAAGGTTCTGTCAAGCGAGCTGAGACTCCTCTGGTTCAAAACTCGAGAATTCCAATGCTATGCTTCAATTGCTTCTTGTTTCAGCATGACCATTATCTGAAGCCAATAGTCACCTCAAACACTGAGGATGCATCTGTCTCGCTTCGGCAAACAACAAACATCAGATGCAAGAAACCGGACAATCTCCTGGTGCCAGAGCATGAGAAGATAAATGTCTCAGTTGTCAAACTGTCTTAAAAGGAGTAGGGTAGTATTAGCATATAAGCACTCACTTTTGTTAGGAAAAGAGTACGCACATTCAGAATCCTATATTCGTCTTCATAAACTTCATAATTACAGTCTTGAGATACTTTACAGTGCTTGTTATACTTATCGACCTACTTCAAAACAAACAACGCGATTATAAATGCGACAGCAAAAGAGACTATTAACTCGTTCAACCAAACAAAATTTGGGGATGGACAAAAGCACCTAACGAGCAAAAGTTACATCTCCAAGGACTGCTTTGCGGGAGCTTACAATCTCCTCATTTCTGATGGGTATTAGTACTCGGCCAGTCCAGGAATTTGTACCCTTGAAGTGAGGGTGGTATGTAGCTTTGCGTTGCCTGAGGATCGTCAGGAGAATACATGTAGCATTTTCCATATCCGATTTCCTTCATCAGCTTGGTAGGCCCATTTCTCAGATGCAGCGGGACTACCTCATTTTGCCCAACGGATTCTCCCACTACCTTCTGTGCAGCTCCTGTCACTCGATAAACGGCAATTGATTTTGGAGCAAAGCCAAGTAGGCGACGCACTGTGCAAGAACCACGTTGCATTCTGGCATCCCTATAAAATGGCAAGCTTGGTAACAAGAAACGGCCTGATTAAGAGCCAACAGGTCGGCCAAACCAACATCGTGGCTTGGAAACCTGATCAATCGCCGCGCAACGTAAAGAGGCTGCTCGCCTCTTTCCCATATTCTAACCAACCAGTAAATGGCAGCATACGCATCACTTCCCCTCATAGAAATGTTGTCATTCTAGCTGATTTTTGCCAGGAACGGCCAACGTGGCAGTCTAGTAATTGTCGGTTGTCCCATGTGGTGCCGCACCACTGGTGCGTCTTAGGCGAAGCGAAGTCTAACAGTTTGTCGAACGGGAACGGACGATCCATCTATTTGAGGTGCACACTCTTGTTCACAAGTTCTCCCGATGCCTAACCGATTGTGACGTTGAGGGATTCAATTAATTTATGAAATTTTTTTTTATCTAATTGGGGACACCATTAACCTATTAGGGGCTGGTTAAGGGCCAGCTCCTAAATGCAATATTTCAAACACATGACAAGTGATCCAAGATGCCTTGACATATAAAACAAGTATGAAAATGTGCAATCAATGGTTGTACTTAACAAACTATGTCATTGGGAAAACACAAGCGCACAAAAATTAACATATGGATCGAGTAAAAATCACAAAAATAGGCACAATGCCAGGTATGGGTAGCAGCATGATGTTTATTACCCTAAATCCTCACCTTTCATTAGTTTTCACAATCAAAACATGTATCAAATCAATCAATGCACACACAAGTAACATCTGGGGACATAATCGGGCTATATTAGGCTCAATCCATTTTGATTAGGTATCAAGCAATTTAAATTTGGACAGCGGCACGAGGATGCCAGATAGTGTTTTCAGACTGGTCTGGACAGTGATCGAAACTTGGCATCATCGGGTCATTTTCGTTTAACAAAACGATTCGTGAACAGGGGAGAACAGAGGCAAAACCAGCCCTCGGAATGAATAAGACGCACCAAAACATGAAAAACTGGCGTCCTTGGACGGGTGATAGAGCTTGTATGTTGATGGAGCAATGAAGATGAGCTACAGACGATAGAGCCAACATCTCCACAAAAAAATGGATTTCGAATGAGCTAAAGAGAGGAGAGGGGCTCGGCTTCATTTTCTCAAAAGTCTGGACCAGCTTCATCCAAACGAGAGAAAATAGTCTCGATTCCGTTCGACAATGAGAACTCTGCGATTTGACAAACTCTGGCCAACTGACATGGAAACAAAGCAGAAGAGAGGAGAGTAAGGCCAAGTGAACTGGAGGTGAGCTTCCGGTTATGAGCTGAGCAGCGATCTTGAACTGGAGGAGGAACAGCGATGGAGGGAGGAAGAAACCGACCTCCTCCTGCTGGCTACAGTTTTAGCCGAATGGAATGCAGGAGGTGAGAAGCGCTGCAGAGAGAGAGAGAGAGAGAAGAGAGCCGGATGGTGTCCACTGACGAGGAAGAGAGGAACCTGTTGGAATCTGTCAGTCAAAATTTCGATTGACGGGCTCGAGGTCTCGATATTGTAATGTTCCTAGTTCATGAATTAATCCTATTTATATCATGAATTTAAAAATGGTCGATGAAATTCGAACGTCTACAATGCAGAGTTAAGATAAAACTCTTCAATTATGAAGTTCATTAATCAAAACACTCCATCCCTCAAGAAAGGTTTAGAGGGGTTTAAATTGATGCAACTTAGAACAACTCTCCGAGCCTAGGCAAATTCCCAGACCCCAGACATTGAATGTTCCAAGACAATGCCTAATAATCTCTAGATCAAATGTAGACTTTTTTCCGATCATTTGTGTGCCATATAACTTTTAATTGATCACTTAAGTGTCATAACATTTTAAAAATATTCGCCATAAGTGTTATACATCATTAAATGTGGTACAGGGGTAAAATATTTAATTTAGATGGGTTGAAGGCAAATATAATCAGTTTGTTGATTTGGTTTGCTGGGGTCTCGAAACTAGGCAACACAAATACGGAAAACCCGAGTCACTGACTTTGCGAATTTGGATTGTATTCAACTACTAAAGGTCATTTTGGAATTTTTTTTCTCAGTAATCCCCCTTCAAAAAATTTAATGCTACTAACATTGCTTAGACCTCATGGATCAAGTTTTGAAAGTTTACTTAAATCAAGTTTGTGAAATTTTCCGGATTGGGTTATACTAACCTACTCTTTAGGAATATCTCTAATACCAATCCATATGTGAGAATTTTCTATAAGCAATGATTTATGTTATTGGAATAGAAATAAAATATAGAGTTATGGGCCTTATAGATTGCGAAGTGAATTGGGCAAATCATCCGTTATAGTAAACATGTGGTTTGAGCGAAAATCACAAAAATAGGCACAATACCAGGTATGGGTAGCAGCATGATGTTTCCCATAATATCCCTCTCCTTTCATTAGTTTTTACAATCAAAACACATAACAAACCAATCATGCACACACAATTAACATCCCGGGACATAATTGGGCTTCATTGGGCTCAATCCATTTTGTTTACTAATAATGCAATTTAAATTTGGACAGCAAGTGTTTATGATTATTTCTGCACAATTCCATGATGAAATTCACAACAAAAATCGGCATCCAAAGTCTTCAATTACCATCTTATATTAAGTCTAATGATTCACTTTCATAAACTATTACCAAAAAATAGGGTTGTCAAATAAGTGGGTCGAGTTGGGTTTGGATCGGATCATTGATCCGACCTATATTGATCAATTTAACCCGTTTTGACCTATTTTCATGTGATGTAAATTTATCAACTTGTACCAGACTCGTATTACCAAATCATATTAATAGTTAATGTACTTTGGGAGAACCCTTTAACCCACTTTAAGCCTTTTATATGTATATATTACTTAGATAAAAATTTCACATCAAATTTAAAAAGTTAATTAAACAATAAAAAATTAATAAATAAATAAATGTAAAAAAAAAAACTAAAACCTGGCCAACCCACTCCCTACTCGGCAGAACTAAAAGCCCAAGGTCTCCTAAGCAAAAGCCTCACGCACAACTCCAACCCCGCTTCTCCCGAATGTCTCCGCATAGCCTATCATCCAGCCCTTTTTTAAAAATATTTTCTTTTGTTTTCTTTTACTATTTTTTATTTCTTTCCCATTCACCTCCTCCTTCACCGAGAGCCTGCTGTTCTTGCCGAGAGAACGCGCCGTTCTTCACAGACAATCTGCTGCCGGAGCCCTTTTTATCGACCTTAATGTCTAACGCCAACACTATCCGCGAGCACCACGACCGACTTTATACCTTCATCACCAATCATGACCGGAGGGTTTGGCTGAGACATTTTGTCGAACATCCCGGCGGGCATTATTAACTTGGGGAGGAGCCTGGACTCATTCAAGACTCGAGCTCACATTGTAATCTACAAATAATCAACAAACAGGACTGGAAATCAATAGGCGGCGACCCAATCACATTCAGCACAAGCACGAATGAGGAACAACAACAATCTCGGTCTTGGGTTTTGCCAAAACGGAGCAAAACTGGCAGAGAGAAGGGCTCGGGCTTGGGGGGGCGGCCAGCGGCTTCGTTCCAAGACAGGCACTCGCATCTGAACATCCTCTCTCTCTCATTCTTTCGCGTGACGCGTCGGATCAAGAACGCCCCTCTCCGCCGGAGAAAAGTAGGGACTTTTGGGAGGCCGAGAGAGAGAGAGAGAGAGAGGGGGGGGGGTAAAGATGGGCTGCTAGGGTAAAAGCGACGTAACGCACACGCCGTCGTAGTTGGTGGGGCTGTGCCAGCATTCTTGTGGGCACCTCCGACTCCCTGCCGACCCTCCCACCTCCGATTCCCTCTCCGTCAAATCCCTCAACCCTAGCCCCTTCCTCGATTCCTTCCCCAAGTCTCTCACCTCCATAGCTACGGACGAGCTGCAAGATACAGGCACGGGCATCCCAACAAGCCATGGATGAAGTGGACAAGGTCAGGCTCTAGCTCGCTGGAGACAACATCGCGCTAGAGATGTTGTCATTGGGTTTGTAGTGGAAGATGGCTCTGATTTTAAGCTTCGAAGGCAATGGATCAGCAACTATTAATTTAGCAATCTGAACAGGTCTGACTTAAGTAAACAGGAAGCAATTCGGGCGAGCGCCATGAGGATGCCGGATAATGTTTTCAGACTGGTGTGGACAGTGATTAAAACTTGGCACCGTCGGGTCATTTTGGTTTGACAAAATGATCCATGGACAAGGGAGAACATAGGCGAAATAAGCCCTTGGAATGAATGAGACGCACCAAACCAAGAAAAACTGGTGTCTCTGGACGGGAGATAGAGCCTAAATGTTGATGGAGCAATGAAGAGGAGCTACAAACGATAGAACCAAGATCTCCAGAAAAATGGATTCTTGAACGAGCTAAAGAGAGGATAGGGCTCGGCTTCGTTTTCTTGAAAATCTAGACCAGCTTCATCCAAATGAGAGAAGATAGTCTCGACTCCACTCAACAAGGCGAATGCTATGATTTGACAAACTCTGGCCAGCGACATGGAAACAGAGCATAAGAGAGGAGAGTAAGGCTGAGGTGGCACGCTCGGTTAACTGGAGGTGAGCTTCCAATTATGAGCTGAGCGGCGATCTAGAACTGGAGGAGGAAAAGCAACGGAGTGAGAAAGAAGCCGAGCTCCTCCTGCTGGCCACAGTTTTGGCCGAATGGAATGCAGGAGAGGAGAAAAGAGAGAGAGAGAGAGAGACGGATGGATTCTAAAGGGAGACGGACCTCAGTTGTCGGTAGCTCCATGAAGAAGAAAGCCACCAGAGAGTCTTCGTCTTCTTTTATCAGCTCTTGGATGAATGGCTAGATGCGATGTTAGAGACGGTGAAGTCGAAGGGAGGGAAGCTGTCACGCGATAGCTTCAACTAGAACGAGATGGGGATGACAGCGATGGAGGTGGGAGAAATCGAGGGAGTTCCTGAATTAAGTCCGACACAGAGCAAATTCCCTATATTCAATCCTCTACTGCTAGTCTGTTTTACCTTTTTATGGAGATGCTTGTCGTCGAAGAGATGACGATCCCGATGAAGAACTTCCGAGAGCATTTTTTTTAATAGAGGAGCAAGAGAGCTCCTCTATCATTGAAAATCCAACCGGGATGTTTGCATTGACGGGCGGTAGGGCTTCTGTCGATTGATATTTCGATTGACAATCTCAATGTCTCGATATTATAATGTTCCTAGTTCATTAATTTAATTTTCTTTATATCAAGGGACATTCATTTTTAAGAACAATCGAAACCTTTCTATAGTGAAGCTGTAAGGACTTGTTCAATTTTGAACACAAGAAGACTATAATTTTTAAAAAAAAAAAAAAGAAAGAAAGAAAGGAAAATCACCCAAGAAGACTATTTTTAATTTTTTTGAGGAATTCTAATTTTTTTATTTTTATTTTTGTAATTTTGGATTTTTTTTAAAGAATTTTCGAATTTTCCATATATGTTATTATTATTTTTAAAAATATTTAAAATATTTTTCAATTTTTGTGAATTTTTTTTATTTTTTTACTAAAACATATCCAGAAAAATAGGGACTCGGATCAGGCCTTGGGCGCAGTTTAGGCTTTGACACTAAATCCATTTTCAAGATAACTCAAGCCTGATTTAAAATAAAGCTAAGTCCAAATCATAGCCCACCAAAGTTTCTATAAGAACAGACTAAGCCCAAACGGACCGTCACTAGAGTTGCGCCCCACTCTCTCCACTTCAACTCAAACCCAAACAGCTTACTAATCCTTATAACAGACCTAAGCCCAGATCCACTCAAAATACCCTCACGTCTTTTCTGCTATTTCAGTCCAAATGAGCCCATTTCCCCTCTTATTTTTTAATTCAATTATCTATTACCTAAAGCCTTCCCACGTCTTCTTCCCACTTGGCTTACCCCGAGATAGACTCAGAACACACCAAAAACGCATGACCGAAATCTACTCCCCAAGTATTACAACAATCAACGGTCCTCACGCTAACACATCAGAATGTCTACTGAACACCCACACCACCAGCTATGATTGCCATCGTCGGCGAATACCATCACCATTGCTGCTCGTCGGATGCTGCCCTTTTACTACGACTTAACGAAACGAACAAAAACCGGAGGACATTAAGAAAAGAGAAACATGTGGAAATAGACTCATACGTTTCATGAGTGATCAGCAATGTTATTTCCGCTCCAGCATAACTCTCACATGGCATTGGAACATAAGACTCCAAGAAAACAATGAACCCATAAAAGGAATGAAACATATGCTAACTTGGTAAGGGCATTTCAACGAACACATCGTGAGCAGCGAGTGGGGAAGAAAACATTGACCAGTTCGGAGCTCGAGCGCACACCCAAACTCAAAAGAAATCAACACTCAACGTTCGGATTCAACAAAAACCAATTCATTCAGGTCTGGCACGAGCAAGAGATAAAGAAATGAAGTCGACACTCACCTCACTCAAGTTAGGACAGATCAAGCAGGGTAATGGGGTTTGCGGAATTAGGTTCAATCATGGAGATCCCTACCTGGCTCAGAAACGGCGGCTAGATGCGCGTGGATTCTCGCCTTGCCAGCTGCCCCGACCGAACGTCCTTCCTTAGCATCGCATGCGATGTCCTCACTCTGTCCTGTTCCCCCAGTGTCGTCCTTCCTCCAGTGCTCTTTTGTCGCACACGTGGAGAGGGGGAAGGAGGAAAAGACAAGGGTTGGCCTAGGCGAAGAAGGAAGGGAAAGGAAAAAGGAAGCCGGGCCAGCCTGCGGGCCTCGCTTTTTTGGTTTTCCTTTTTCCTTTAAAATAAAAAATAATTTTAATTTTAATTTTTTTATGACTAGTAATGCAAATGTTCCTAATGTCTATGTGATGCAATTTAATGAAAATTAAATTCTGAAACAAATCAAATATCCTAATATTCACATTAGTAGGACAGGAATCCAATATGAACGCTATGGCAGTCAACCATTCAAATGCAGTCAAGATTCAAGTACTCATAATCCTATAAAACGAAGGTTCTTCATTGTTTTATCATATTTTTCCATCATAAAATGCTTAGAAAAATATTCTCAACTTAGGGAAACGATGGTATAAGCTTACGAACAAGCTCGACCAGAACAAACTGGTAATACGAGTTTACATAGAGAAAAAGAACCACCACAAAGAATGCTACCACATATGATCCTGCAAAACTCCACACGAAGGCTTCTCTCCAAGAGTCATCCTCCCTAGTATGATTAACAGATGGCGGTGTCCCATGTCCCAAATTTGATCCATCACATCTTGTTAATGGTAGTCCACAAAGAAGAGGATTACCTTCATAACTTCACCAAAAGTTCCAAATTGATTTTTTTGGTCCGGTGTCTTGCCTGACAAGTTGTTGTAAGCCACTCTAAAATTTGACAAGGTGTAGAGCTCTGTTAGTTGTGGAGGGATGAGACCAGTTAAGTTGTTGTAGGATAGGTCTAAGCTCTCTATGTTCTTTAAATTGGAAAACGTTTTCGGGATCGATCCTGTCAAATGATTGTGTGACAAGTTCAATGCTCGAAGTTCACTCAAGTAGCCGACCACTAGAGGAATAAAGCCTCTCAAATTGTTCCGTGAGAGATCTATTCCTGACATGAGTTTTAGAATGTTACCCTTATATGATTCCAACCTCCTCTTTGTCATGAACTTGATTTCTTCTAATTTCAACAAATCTTTCTCTTTTAAAAATACCTCTCCTAAATAATAAAAGCCAAAGGAATCATGTAACTGTGCAGATACCTCACCTTCTCCAAATTTCAAATGTTTTAAACAAGAAGGGATTTGTCCAGAGAGATTATTATTAGAGAGATCCAATATGCTCATATTTTTCAACAGACATAGATCCAGAGGGATTGAACCTTCAAAATTATTTCCTTGTAGTAGAAGAAACTTCAAGTTCCGAAGTGAACCAATCCAACTAGGGACCTCACCTGACAATGCATTGTGTCTTAGATCCAATGTGACAATCGATGAACCTCCAAGAAGAAACTCAGAAAAATGGCTGGCAAGCTTGTCATTTGCTAAATGCAAGAACTTCATATATGTAACATTGGCACATGGGGGTATATTTGGCCCAAGGTCATTACTTGAAAGGTCTAAAAGAATGAGCCAATCTATGTTGCAGAAACTCGATGGTAAAGGATCTCCCAATAAATTACCCGACAACATTAGCACTTGCAAGTATTGTAAATCTCCAATCCAATTGGGAAGCGTTCCAGATAAGGAATTATTACTTACATCTAAGACTTTCAAGGAGGAGCTATTCAATATATGAGGCGATATGAACCCTGCGAAATTATTGCTAGATAGATCCAAAATGGACAAACTTCTCAAGTTAGAATTCTTCGGTAGCATTTGGCCTTGCAAATTGTTGCTTGACAGATGCAATACATAAAGTGCCATACAATTTTTAGCTAGTGTCTCTGGTATCTCTCCCGTGAACCCATTATATGACAAGTCCAATGAATATAGTTGGCTCATATTGCCCATTGAGGTGGGGATTCTACCTTCCAATAAGTTGTTTGACATGTTGAAATTTCCCAAATTTGGGAGGATAGAACCAATCCAAGATGGAAGCTCTCCTTCAATAATATTAGCAGACGCACCTAACCACTGCATGCCAACAAGATTCAAATTGGAAGGCAAATAAAAAGCACCTGATAAATGGTTGCCGTTGAGTTCCAATTGTCTTAGGTTCACATTGTTGTCCAATAGCCAATTTGGGAAAGTTCCTGTCATTCCATTGTTGTTGAGTTCAAGCAATCTCAAGGCATACTGTTCTCTCAAAAAGCTGGGAATAATGCCATTTGCGTTTTTGTTGAGCACACAGTTTGATAATATAAACTTCTTCAGTTGAAATGAAGGAAACCAAGTGGGTTCTTCTGTATTTACTTCTAGACGATGTCGGTTGCCGTACAGGTACAATATCTCAAGGTTTGAATTATTGGCTAGGGAAGCAAGTGAAAGTGAGCCTTCAAAAGCATTTCGAGAAAAGTCAATAGATTCGAGTGACTTGATATTAGAGAGTAGACATGAAGGAATGTCCCCGCTAAAATTGTTATCTCCGACATTGAGCACACGGAGTGAGGTCATATTGCAAAAGCACAATGGAAGAGGACCCCATAGTCCATTTCCATCAATATTCAGCTCTTCAAGATTCCTCAATCTGCACAAGCCTGCTGAAGTGGATGTTGCAACTATGAGTATCATCACTAAACTAAAAATTTTGATAAGATGGAACTTTGTAGTTGAGTCACATCAGCACAATGCTCATTTCCACTATTCTTTATAGTTCATTAATAGAACAAAAAAAAGAAGAAGCTTAATTACTTTTGTAGTTTGACAAATTTCAATCAGATTGGAAATCAAGTTTGAAGTTGATATTAAGACTAGATTTAAGGCTTAATTTCATTGTAGTTTTTGAAACTTTATAGTTAAAAGGATTCGATGTGATCCTCCGTTAAGTGCAGTGTGAGATCATGTGCTTTTCTTGTCTTTTTTTTTTTTTTTAGGCATATGCTCTCAACATTTTTAATGGTGCTTACTATCTCTTTTTTATTTTCTCTTCTTCTTCTCCACCCTTCCACTTCCATGTCCTTCGTAGCAACTCACTATCGCCACCCGCCATCCTCCACTACCATTTGCACCATCGTCCCAACTCGCTGTCCATACTACTAGCTCGCTTCCCCTCCATCAGGCCATACTTCAAATCTGAAGTCATAATGGCTCACACCGAAGGTCATGCACGATTCTCTTAAAGCTGTGATTTTGACTCTGGTGGTGGTAATAGCGACTGAGCTTCATGGTGTCATGATGGGTCTAAGCGCCGTAGTGGGTGGAGGCAGCAATGGGCAATGGTAATGAAGATGCCGAGTTCTTCTCAACCTTAGTTATCCTAAAATTATGGGGTTGTAACTGTGAAAGTGTACGATAGTAATTTAGGTAGTGAACACCAATATTTAAAAGATAGCTTTATATGTATATTATAGATTTGTAATTAAATGTAATTCATTGATTACACTATTATAAATTGTTTTGTACACAAAAATTGGGCATATATGACACGAAATAAAAGTTTAACCTAAAAAATGTAACTAAATAGATGTACAACAAAATAATTCGATAAGAATAATAGTTTCTTCACAAATTCGATTTAATTATAATTTTTATGATAGATTACGTGGATTTCCTTATTAACATCATATTCTTTAAATGTGATTGTCATTCAACCAAATCAAAACTTGAGATCATTTTCTCCTTATCCATTAGTTAAATTTTATTTGAATTGAACCATTAAAATTTTTTTGAGTAGAACTTATGAAATAAGCTATACTTCAGATAATGAATTTCAGAGGAAGCAAACCTAAATAAATTGCAAATATGTATTTGTGAAATAAGTCAAATTTCCTAAATGTTTAAGAAATTAATGTTATTGTAATATTTAAAGTAAGAGAATATTAAGTAAAATAAGAGATAAAGTAAGCTGCCATTCAAATCATTTTATTTTAATTTTAGAAAACTAGATAAAAATTGTATTTATAATTGCACTGAAAAAGGTATGTTTCAAAATATGAATATCATTGATGTAATAAGATATATTTCTCTTTTTAATTTAAATTTTAGATCACATGAATAAGTTATTTCAATATATATATTATATTTATCTACAATGTGCATATTTATCCGAAAGAGTTAAAATTTCGAGAATTATAAATCGATCTTGTTGCAACCTCCTCGAGCCCTCCCATGGGGGGTGGAGGCTAATGGTTTGCTAAATCTAAGCTTAGCCTGAGCTTTCTCAAGTCCATCAATTCGCGACTTTTGATTCAATTTTTTCACCTATAAGTCATTTTCAAGTAGCAGTCGCTATTAAAGAAATTAGGATCGGGGACTTGATTACACTATTTAATCAATTAATGTCCTTTTGATACCTAAGATTATTTAAATCTTGAATTTGATTTTTTTGAAGGATTTTTAATTCATTTTGTTTTGGAGAAAATACTGAGAAACTATTTTTAAAACTTTTTTCTAATTTTTGGAAAAAATAAAACATTTTTGGATTTTTTTATTTTTAATATATTAAAATAATAATAGAATATTATAATATAAACAACCGAACCGGGTTGAATATCCAAACTCGACCCAAGCCAAGGCCAACTAGGGCCCCGACCAGACTGGGCTCATTTATTGAGCCTGGTCCCGTGATTGACCCGACCCATGCGTGGACTAAAAAAGAAAGCCCTCATGTCCAAGCCGGTTGAACCTGCGACCCGAGAATGATCCGGACCCGATCCAACTCGAGCTCCCTCTTGCCCTCGCACTATCTTATTCCTTGGACCTCACCGAGAGCTCCTCCTCCTCGATGTTTCGCCGAAACAGCCTGCCCTCCAACCGTAAACCATGCTCAGTGACACTTGCACGCGTCGGCCTCGACCAAGAAAGGGAGGTAGTGATGGCCAAGGATAAGACAACATGACAAACCAACAATCTCAGAGACGAGTACTCTCAGCACAAGCTCAGATCTGGTTTAGACATTCCATCGAGTGGGTGGTGTGCGCAACTGGAATGGGGGACTCTCGGCTCGAACGGGATTGGAACTGGCGTCGACACTTTCAACACAAACTAGAACACGCGTGACGGCGTGATGAGGGACGCCGGTGGCCGGAGCTCGCGTGAGCTAGATGGCCTCGATCTCCGACGCAACACACCCAAGAAAGGGCATGGAACATGGTCGGGGAAGGCTCACTGGTTTGGCTCGCGAGAGTGTCCGCTGGGCGAGGTTGCCGGACGGAGCTCGCACATGGCCAAGGTGTCGACTGAAGCCCTCTCGCTCGGATCTCCTCTGATTTCACTCTTGGCCGACTTCTCTTTCTACTTCAGCCTCTCTGATCCCCCTTTCTTCGACCACTGCCCTTGATCCCCCTAATAGATGCCTTTTTTTTTTTTTTTTCTAGATTTTCCTCCTCCACCTTCAATCGAGCTTGTGGCCCCCTATTTATAGGGGAGGAGCCCGGTTGACGGAGGTGCTCCCACCGCCGGTCCTTGACACGCCGACCGGGCCCTCTCTTGGCCGAGCCGGCTTTCCCTCACCATCCACTCCGCAGCAGGCCTAGCTCTGCACCTCCTCTCTCCTGCACCGTCTCCTACCTACTCCACCCTAGTTGCTTCTGCTCAGCAGTGTCCTCGGTGGACGGGAGAGAGGGGGAATCTAGGGTAAGCCAGGCCCCAGCCCGTGCCTTGGGGGTGGGGGGAACTAAAGGGGGCTTGGGCAAAAGCCCAACCCCCGAGCTCCTTTTTAGCCCTTTTTAAAAAAAATATATATTTTTTATTTATCCGAAATAAGGTAAAATAAGGGAAAATAAAGTAAAAATAAAGCTTAGTAGATGCAAATAATATTAATACCTAGGTGATGTGCAAAATCCTTCTTTGTTAAGGTTGAATTGGCTCCTTATTGGCTCTTAATATTTATGCAATTTAATCCTAAACATTTGTCAAAATTTAGGTGTCAACAATCATTTATAACTTAATAGCCAAATGCATCTCATGAGGCAAAGTTTTGCCGCAACTTATGCCGCATGCCAATCACATATATTAGTTAAGTGGCATATGTGGAGTAAACTTAAATCGGACGGTTAAATTTAATATTTCAAGATACATTATATTTACTCACTTTTTTTTTTTCAAATAAACAATCAATGAGTAATAAAGGTTGAAAAAGATGAGTGTTGGAAACATTTTTTGAGGTGCTTTGTCTTTTTACTTATATTCAGCTCAATAAATATTAAAGCTTGTTGATGACAAATCAATATGCCAATGCTTCTAAGTTGAAGTGAAGTATCATATGTTGAGCATAGGAGCAAATGTAGCTCCGACTTTAACAATATACATATAAAATTGATAGATAAGGGAAAGCCTACTTATTTGTCCAAATAAGAGATAATATCTTCAATGACAAACCAAGTAGATAAAAACTTATTTACTAAGTTTAATCATGTGATGAAATAAGTTAAATTTGAAATGATAAATATAATATATTTAAACAATATATGTTGTAGGATTAATTTCAAATTGAATAAGTTTCATGATTAACTAGTATTATAAATTGTTTTCTTGATAGACAATTTATATGGCCGCCTTGAGCTGGCTATGATGGTGGTTTTAGATTTTTATTTTTATTTTTATTTTGCAATTCTCATCATTTTTTCCTTTAAAATTCTTTTTCCTCTCTTAAAAAAATTAAGAAACTTTTTTTTTTCTTTTATGTGGAGCTTAGTGCGTGCTACATTATTACTACGCATGTTAAGAAAGTAATAAAAACAAACATTTCAGCTTTTCTAGTTGGCCAAACGACAGTGCATCAATTTGATAAGGTTGAAAATTTGATTACACTTTGGTGATATGTTTTAAAATTTATGATGCACTTATCCTTTTTGAGATAGGCCATTCTATTGTCGCCTAACCCTAGTGTCTTCATTCTTGGAGATAGTAGCCACTTATAAAATAATGTCTTGTTATCATATTTTGCACGCAACAGATTCTCTCTCACAAAGTTTATTACTTTGCAACAACACTATTATTAAGAATAACTTAGTGTGAGTCTTATAAGTTAATTACCATTCGGTAACAATAGTTTCTTCACTCTCTCTCAACTCACAACTTAAGGTTATTGACTCCCTTATTATGCTTTCATTTATATAGGTAATTCAATCAAGAAGTATTACCATAGACAAAAGATGATGTGCGTCTTTTCTTTTTTCTTTTTTTGCTCTATGAAAGTACAAAATAATTTGGTTTTTGCTATACTATCAAAATCTAAAATATAACTTAATTTTAAGATAATACAAAAAACTATATCTCCACAGTTGTGTATGTTGTGGGTGTTTCTAAGTAGAAAAAAAGAAGAAGTCAAAGTGAAAGATCTGCAACATTTAAAATAAGCAGAAAGAATAAAGTAAAAATCAATGTAAACATGTATGTCCATTAAGGTTGCCTTGTTTGAGCTTTAGTGTCATTTAATTTCTTAGGTTTCATGGCTTTGTTGAATTTGTTGACACTTGCAATCCCTGAAGATTGACCACCATTATGCTTTAATATGTAAACTTTAAATATTGTTTGATATTGATTTCGAATTAACTTTTGCATTTAATTTGGTTATGATTCCTATATAATATTTGAACTCCTCTGGTATATTGCCGTGTCAGTATTTAATCTTCTTAGCTATGACTCCTTGAATATGTTATGTTGTTCCACTATTATTCAGATTGGCCCACACAAAAAGTTGTAGAAAACTAAAAGCATGGGGACTAAACTTCAATCTTCAAAGATCAGGGAAGAGTTTGAAAAAAAAAAAAATCAAACTTGTGAGGATCACGGACATCATAACACATTGAAGCATGACATTGGTTTACTTATGGTCAAACAATTGTATGTGCGTCTATGATAAGTTAATAATGATAAACAAAAGCCTTTCTATAGAAGTACCTTCCAATAACTTTGAAGAGGCATCCCATTCACAATCACTTATGTCTAAGGCCTTAAGAGATGTTATCCTCGTAATGCCCGTGAGAGCATCATTCACCAAATTGTTCCTCCAAAGATCCAACACCTCAAGATTCACACCTGTGATTGACAAAAGGTTCTCAACATTGAACTTTACATATCAAGGCATTGTCTTCTATTCTACATGTACCTTCAAGTTGACTGGAAGACAAATTTTGGGCCTCCATTGAAGTTTGCTTGTACAATGAGGGGACTCGTTGCAGATGATTGTAATGTAGATCTAGCCTCTTCAATTTCTTCAAGTGTAGCGTTCCATTTAAATCTAATTATAGAAAGATTCATGCATGCATTATGGTTAATTAATGATTTATAGATAATGTATATCTAACTATCTTTAATGTGCCAAGAATAACTATATGCTCATGATGAGGAGAACTTATTAATAGGTAGAAATCAATTATTCCAATGTATCCAAGCATAAAAAAAAATTCTATATCTTTGTTTGTAAACCAATTTCATAAGCGAGTAGTTTGTGCCTTTAACAATATTTATTTTATTTACTTAACTAGCAAAGCTAAGATAGCTATGTGCTCTACTTTACATTTGTAATTATCACGTGGCAACATACATGGCATAGTATTGTCATGTGGCTTGCATTCGACTAATAAGCATTAGTTTTGGCTTGCTTGTGCAAGGTAACCGCCTCCTCATGAAATGGCAGCTCAGCCTCGGGCTATCCAGATTTGGGGTCAAAGTAGAGAGAGAGAGAGGGGAACTCCACCAGGCAACGGCAGCTCAAGGGTCACAAGGGTCATATGAGTGTCAATGGTGGGTTTGTGTGTGAGAAAAGAAGTGGGAGAGAGAACAAAGACTAAAGGGGAATAATTACCAAATTAATTTTAAACCTATTGTACGGAGACGAATTAGTCCTAAAATCTTCAAATTTCCAAATAATCCTAAACATTTGTATGAAATTCCAACGTAATAATTCTAGCAAATTGCTACTAGAAATTGCTGACATTATATTCAATCGTCAATGGTCATTTTACATTGCACGGCTGACGTTTTGACATGTATAATTCTTAATGAAACAACACGTTTTGCATATATTTTCTGATTTTTTTTTTGTTTTTGCCCTTTTTCTTTTCTTCCATTTTTTTTTCTTTTCTTTCCTTTTATGTGCTAGTGTTCATCTTCTTCCTTAGAGAGCTCCTATTCATTGATCATGGTAGCAAAATGTTTTAGCTAGGGAAAAATGATTCGGCTGGGGTTGCTGGGATCCAAGGGCTCTAATATTGGAGCTCCTTAAAATCAGCGACATTCCTAGCATTTTTGGCACTTCTTGCTCTCAACTTGTGGCAATGAGAAAAATGTGAAAGCAATTAAAGATCCATCTAAATTTTAGGACAAGCAAAAGGAAAAAACAAAGCTCTCTGAAGGGTGCATTTGTGAGTCAAGAAAGCCATGTACCAAACTTTCACCACTCGCTAAAACCAAGAAATTCGAAAAAAGAAGAGGAAACAATGAGCAACGATGTTGAAGGAAAACAAGACGCTTGCATTAGCTGAAGGGGGAAAGAAAAAGACAAACCTTTTAGGTGCTAAAAAAGTCGGAACTAAAAATAGCAGGATTCTTCATAATAGAGAGGAGTTTTGAAACAATAGTTTCACGCTCTTAAGCAAAAGGGTCAAAGAAAACACAAAGCATAGATTTCGAAACGACCAATCTAGGAGGCACCTAATATAGAGCACAATATTTTGTGGGACATAGAATGAGCAGAAACTCGACAATCCTCGCCAGTAAAATAAATAAATAAATAAAGGATTCTTTGCTACTAGCCTGGATAACTAGGGTTCTGATGAGATCTTCTAGAGACATATGGTGTTGTGGTGATGGAGCGACTCAGTGGTCTCAACTCTCTAAGGAAGTAGATGTATAGTAGAGAGAGGAAGTAAATAAAAGAAAAAAAGGAAATTTTAAAAAGTATGCAAAACAACGTCGTTTTATCAAGAATTGTACAAGTCAAATCACTTTCTGTGTCGCGCAGGATGACCGACAATGATAGACCGCCACGTCAGCAATTTTTTGTGGCAATGGATAGAAAAAACTTCATTAAAATTTCATAGAAAGGCATAGGAATACATCAACAAAATTGAAAATTTTAGATTTAAATTGGCATTCATTTAATGTGCTCAAAATCGAATTGGTAATTTTCCTGAATAAAGGAGAAGGGGAAAAGTGGAAAGAGGGAAAAGAAAAAAAGAAAAAAGAAAAACGGAAGGAAAAGAAAATTTGAAATCTATCTTGATATGATTCTGTGCTAAAGTATCAAACTTTCAAAAAAGTATATTTACAATTATCCTAATGGTGATGAAAATTTGGGGAGAGAGCTTGTTTACTCATTTGGGATTACTTAATCCCGAATGCTTCAGTTTTGTTTTCGGCTTCTCAGATTTGGATACTCTCAAGAGAAGCGAAGAGAGTAGAAAAACTGGACCCCACTTTATTGTGTAGGCCGACCCTCCACGTCCAAGCCCACTTCAAACATTGACACGTGGCTCCAGTTGGGTCCCACTTTCTCTCTCTTCTCTTATCCTCGTGGGTCATCTGTCTTCATTAATTCCTTTCTCTACTTGTTGTTCTTTTTTATTTTTTTACCTCCTTTCTTCATTCTCCCTTTCACTCAACCGTGGATGACTCCGCCTTCGCCCCAACCCCCATGTCTCTCTTTACCGTCACCTCCATGCCACGAGAACTCGTCCACTAGGGGTCGATAATGGCAGTTGACCTCCAAAAAATCCAGATGTGGCTGCTATATTCCTTGATCGACCTCGAATCAATTGAGATCAGAGGTCTAGGGCTCACTCGAGCTTAGATCCAAAATCTGAGGTTCTAGGGCACCAATTGAGCTCGAGATAAACGATGGTAAGGACAAGCTGCAGCTCGGTGGAAGTGAGGATGATTGGCTTTGGTGGTGGAAGGGACCGAGGTGGTGATAAACGGACGACTGGAGAGGAGAGAGAGTGTCATAGGCAGAGGTGGCGGTTTTGAGTTGAGGATGTGATCGATGGAGGCTTTTGGGAGTGAAGAGTATGTTGAAAAAAAATTAGGCTTCAATCTTTCTCTAGAACAACGCAAAAGAGAGGAGAAAGAGTGTCGTACAATTGAAGAGATTGATAATGCAGGGGCGTCACTGAAGAGGGAGAGACAATGGGTCCTAGACGCCACATTTTGATCATTGATTGGGCCGACCCCGTAGTGACATGGAGAGGTTGGCCCACACAATATTTTCTCCTTTGAATGTGGATATAATTTGTAAATATATAGATCACATCGATCTATGTGTAATCTATTTTCCTTTTTAGTTGTGTAAGCTTGCCTTATTTCCTCGACATTGCATATATTTGTTTCAAGAAAAACTTCACATAAAAGAAAATATTTTTCTATTTTTTGGAAAAATATTTAGTTCTCCTTTATTTGGTGATATATGACCGAAAACATCTTTTGGTGTTTGGATCGCATCTGAAAAATGATTTTAATTTCATGACTTCATTTTAAGTAATTTTTTTTAATTTTTAAATATTTTTTTATTCATTTTTTCATTTCCTTCTCCCTTCACAAATCCTAGAGCCTCGGAAACCAGCCATAGGCACAAGCTGGCGGGTTCCACCTCAACGACCTCAATCGAGACTAGCGAGCTCAAGCTTGCCCAATCTCAATGAGGTCGAGCCTTGTCGGTCGCCGGCACCGGAGTAGCATAAAGGAAAAAGAAAATAAAAAATAAAAAAAAATATTTAAAAATTTGAGAGGAGTAATTTTGGAATTTTTTTTATCTTTTTAGATTTGAAAATTCACTTTCTTAAATTTATACATAAATATTTTCGTTGACCGGTTCAAAAAATTAATTTTTGAAAAATACTTTCCTCGAAACACATGTACCTAAATGTGACTTTTCTTATCTAAATAGACTAAAGGTTGACCCAAAGAGCTCTTAGAAGGGGTTTTCTGATTTTCTTGCATGTCTGGATGCATGATGGGTAGAGTGGCTTGGGACTTTGGAGCCATTTGCCTTCTCCGACCAGGCATGAGTCCATGCATCCATATAAATATTGATGTTGGAAGATGTAGCCAAAATAGAAAATAAGAAACGCAAATAATTATAAGAGAAAAGAAGAAAAAGGAAAATAAATAATGCATTATCACTTTATTGTATTTTTATGTATATATAATTTGAAGTATTTACAATTTGAAATAAATCAAAAGTAAATTCGGGAAAAGAAAAAAATTGTTTAATAAAAGTAGCAGTGCCCTCAATCCCTCCAAATCCCTTTATATGAGGAATGTAAAGAACGGATAGCTATACATTATTCCTCTTGATATGTTCTAATCTTTTTTATTCTGTTCCGTTTCTTTCCCTCTATCCAACCACCACACTACCTTTAAATCCTTTCTCTTCCCTCTAAATTAATCCTCTCTACCAATCTACCTTTCGGCATTTTTAATTTCAGCTTTTTTTCTTATGTAAATCGTATGGCTCTCCCAATTGGATTTTTATTTATCATAAACACTCAAAAACCTTTCTAAAAATGTAAATATTGATACGTAGAATGATAAACTTGATTTTTTTTTCTTATTTTGAATCTTAAGAAGAAGACACAAATAAAAATATTAAGCAGATTTTGGTCCACTTACAAACAAGAGCAAAATTGTTGGGGTGAAAAATTCAAACAACTCTACCTTTTATTAGAAAAAGAAAAAAGGTCGGAATTTGGTAAATCATTGCTCACTGAGCTAATTCTATTTTTTGTTCTTCGTACTTATCATCATCATGGAATGAGTCTCATAATTAGTTTATGATATGAGCAATCAACTACTTTAAGAATTGCATCATTTGTGCGATCATGTATTTGTCATTAGTTCACTCGATTCACTTTTATACTTTATAGCACCATAGTATGACATTTTTTCTTTTAACCAAGGAATTGAGTCAACATGATGGTCATAAAACCACTGTTGAAGCATAGGTTGACTAAGTAGGAACCCTTTTGAGTTCCACCTCTTCACCCCAACCGTAGAAGGCTACTATACCATCCTACTTGCGATAACCACCTCCTAAAAGGTGACGTGGAGTTTACATTTCCCACCAGAGGCCCCATTTGTTCCTAGATGGATACTTTTCTTCCCCATCTAGGAGGGAATACAAGAGATAGCAGGGGGTCCCATTCCTAAGGGGTTCTTCCCCTTGTTTCTTACCTTGAGCCTTTTAAGAACCTACTTAGATCTATTCTTATAGGGAGGTCCCTAGCCACTATGTTTTTCGAGGCGTGGGAGCTACCTCTATCTCCTCTGTTTTATGCTGGGGAACACCTCAAAGAGATGCCAGTGACAATCAGCTGACCTACTCCACCATAGATTAGGTCCAATCATTTTACAACGGGGCATGGGGACTCCCACTGCAGAGGGGTTCTTCCCCTATTTCCTGTAGACCTTTTAAGAACCATACTTTTATACTTTATGGCACCATAGTATGACATTTTTTTCATTTTTCAAAAACTAAACAATTACTTATAAACATTTGAGAGAGAGAGAGAGAGAGAGAGAGAGAGAGAGAGAGAGAGAGAGAGAGAGAGAGAGAGTCACCTGATAGATAATTCCAACTTAAATCCAACTCTTGAAGTTCCTCCAGAGGAAGGAATAAAGAGGCATCAATAACCCAAGGCGAACGCACTTCGCTTTCCCAACGCGACCCTACCCTTTTCCATTCTCTTACACCCGACAGATATAGTCCAGTCACCCGCGAAGTGGTGTTATCACACTCCACGGAGTTCCAGCTGCAACAGTCATCATGGCTATCACGCCACGACAAGAAAGAAGACCCATTGGGTGGGTAGAAGGCGGCCTCAATGTTAAGTAGTGCAGTCCTCTCTTCTTCCAAGCACCCCATGCTCCTTTCACTTCCCATCAAAACTAACAACACCCAAGTCCACATACCCAATAAAAGACACTTCATGTTTATAATGGTGTTTTGTGTGTTATTTGTTTCTTCTGCTTCACCATGTGCAAACTTACGAGGGTCATCTCCTTAATTTATACGTGCGATGTCTTTCCCTTTAGAGTGACCATCACGGTTGGGCCAACACCACGAAACAAGCATGGGCAAAGTCAAGTCTACTGGGGCCAACTCCTACGAACACGTGATCATTGCTGTTGACTTGACCCAGGACTTCTCCAAAAGAGGAGAGATGAAGATTATAAAATGACAAAAAATTATTATTAGCAAATCAGAAAAGAAAAAAAGTTACGATTTGATTTCACCAAAGCTATGACAGAAAAACATGTGCCCTAATATTGCTTCACAAAAAAAAAATTAGATAGATGATGTTGTTAATTTTCAGTAAGCGTTATTTATCTAAGAACTATCGAATGAATGGGTACTTATTTGGACTTATTGAGGGAACAAAAAGACACAATTTCCATCAAATTTAATAAAGCGACTAAGACAGTGTAGATCAACGTTCAGTATATCTCATATTTAGTTGTAGTATCAATAAACCCAAAATAAATTTATTATCATTTTAGAGACTAATATAAAAGAATATAGTCTTAAATTTGTGCATCGCTCGAATACTTGCTAGTATTTGATGAAAATATTTTTAAACACCATGCCATGACAGAAGGCAGACTTAATCTTAAGCAAGGCATCTTTCTTTCAAGCACCCCGTCAGTTTCCAGTTCCCTCCAATATGGACACCTCCCGAGTCCACTTATATATATATGGTATTTTGTGGATTATGAGAAACTACTATATGAGGGTAGTGTGTGTATATTTATATATACCAAATTGAATCGAGACTACCAAAGATAGTGGATTCCATGAGATTGGATAGATAAAGCTTAACATGCGTGGAAATTTATTCCGTTTATTGTATTCCCTCAAATTCCAGGCGAGTCCTGTGTAGTCCCACCTGATTTACTAATAAGAATGCATTGATTTTATATGTTCCAGATCCATAGGCAAAAGTTGCTTTTAAATCTAGGAAAATTATCCAAAAAGTCTTTCTAGACAAAATTTTCCCAATTTAGTCCTTGGGGACAATTTTTCCAAGAAATAGCTGACGTAGTAGTCTAGTTAGCATCAGTCATCCTACGTAGGACCATTGGCAGTAACGTGACATATTTTTGTAATTTTTTTAATTTACTGAATTTTTTTCCTTTCCTTTTCTTTTTTTATTTTCTTTTTTGATTTTTTTCTCTTTGCCAACCATTAACGGTTGGTGGCCGGTGGACGATCCAATGAGGGCCATCCTTTCCGGCCTAGGCACCGGTGTACCTCGCCTCAGGCTAGCGAGGGCAGCCCTTACATGAGGCAAGGATCAAGAAATTGTTAATTTTTAAGGTTTGATATTGTTAATTTTTAGTGCAAGTGATGTTGTGCCAAGAAATATCAAATAAATTGGTTTTTGTTTGGACTCATTGAACAAAAATAATGCAATTTTGAGCAATTTGATAAAGTGATCAAGACAATACAGGTCAACAATCAATATATCTTGTATTTAACTTGAAGTATCAATGCAAAATTGATTAACAGTCTATAAAAAACTCGTTATCTTCTCATAGTCGACGTCATGTTGAAATTTAGAGCATCATCCCTTGACTGCTCTTCGGCTCAATTTTCTTCTGCCACTTTACAAGAATTACCCTTTTCATTGATTACTACGGGTGGGCCAACTCCACGAAATAGCAATGAGCAAGGTCAAATCTATTGAGGCCAATTCCATAGGACTTAGAACTTCTCCTAAAGAGAAAGATTTAGTGCAAAAGAATTATTATTGGCAAATCCACAAAAACAAAAAAAATGTTACCGGTGATTTTCTGAAGTTATGAAGGGAAAATACGTTCCCAAGTTTCGTTTTTCATGAAAAATAAGATAAATAACTAAGAGTTGATGCTATTAAGTTTTAGTGTAGCTGTTCTTTTGCGAAAAAAAAAATTACATAAATTGGTATTTGTGTGAACTCGTTAAAGAAACAATAAGATAACTTTGTTCAATTTGATAATGCTAATCCACACAATACCGACCAACATGCAGAATATCTTATACTTCACTTACAGTATCTAGGAACGAAAAATCGGTAAACTATCACTATTTAAAATAATATAAAAAAAGGGAAAATTACCAAAAAAAGTCCTAAATCTATTGTAATTGTGCCAATTCAGTCATAAACTTATTTTTGTGACCAATTGAGTCCTAAACCTTTTACAATTCTTCCCGATTAGTCCATCCGGCTGAAAATGGCCGGCCGACGCTGACGTGGCAGCTGGCCGACGCCAGCGACATTTTTTAAATAATATTTCATTTTTTGAAATATTTTATTAACTTTTTTCCTTTTTTTCTTTTTTTCCCTCTCCCTCCTTCCTCCTCCTCTCCTCCTTCTTCCCTTGGCTCCAGCGACCGGCCACAGGGGAGGGCTGGCCGGTCGCCGGACTGAGGCGGCCGGCGAGGCGAGCCCTCGCCAGATCTGGTGAGGGGGCCTTCGTCGTCGCCGGGTCTGGCGAGGCGAGCCCCGCCTAATCTGGCGAGGGCTTGCCTCGCTAGTCAGCGCGCGCCCAGCGACGGCGGGGCGAGCCCCCGCCGGATCCGCGAGGCGAGCCCTCGCCGATTTGCAGGGAGCCGCAGTTTCTCTCCCCCCCGCATGTGATTCCGGGGGCCGGCTTCCACTGCGCGCGATGGTGGTTGCAGTGTCGACACCGATGAACCCTAATAAGGCGGCGGCGGTGACGGCGGCAAGGGCGACGGGTCGAGGAGGAGGAGGCGGTGCGGGTCGCGCGAGGCCTTTGAGGCCGCCGCTCTGGCGAGGGCTCGCCTCGCGCCTCGACGGCGAGGCGAGCCCTCACCAGATCCGGCGGGGCTCGCCCCGCCGTCGCTGGGTGCGCGCCGACTGGCGAGGCGAGCCCTCGCCAGATTAGGTGGGGCTAGCCTCGCCAGACCCGGCGATGGCGAGGGCTCGCCCCTCCAGCCGCCTCAGTCCGGCGACCGGCTAGCCCTCTCCTTTGGCTGGTCGCCGGAGCTAAGGGAAGAAGGAGGAGAGGAGGAGGAAGGAGGGAGAGGGAAAAAAAAAGAAAAAAATATTTTAAAAAATAAAATATTATTAAAAAAATATCGCCGGCGCCGGCCGTCTGCCATGTCAGCGCCCATCGGCCATTTTTAGCCGGATGGACTGATCGGGAAGAATTGTAAAAAGGTTTAGGACTCAATTGGTCAAAAAAATAAGTTTAGGATTGAATTGGCACAATTACAATAGGTTTATGACTTTTTTGGTAATTTTCCCTATAAAAAAATATAGACTTTAACTCGTGCGATACACTGATATTTTGGTAGTGTTATAAGAATCTTTTTAAACAACTTCCACTTTAGCTTTCACTTCCCTCCAACATCGACACTGCCCATATCTACAAGCACATGTTTAGCACTAGTGGAGGACACTTTAATTTTCTGCCCTCCTTGTTCGGTACTAGTGGTGGACACTTTAATTTTTCACTAGGGATCTCTTCAAATCAAAGATGCAACACATCTTTACACTCCCACACGTCATTAAATCTTGTCGTGACCCAGAAATTTTCGAAGTATGCAAACCATTCTTCAATTTAGATGAGAATTGAGGACATGGAAATGAAAGAGAAGAAGGCGCGCACCATAGCTATAAAACCAATGAAGTCCTTGGCGGAAATCGAATGTTCAATAATGACGGTGGACGCAAGAGCGCATGTGGAAATCTATTTAATTTATTGCGTGGGGGTGGATCACTTACGCTCAATGGATGTGATCTATTATATTGTGTGGGTCCTATATTGAATCACTTATTTCTTCAGTTGGAAAGCATTGATTTTGTGTGTTCTAGATCCATATGCAAAAGTTATTCAAAATATAATTCAGAAATAGGAATAAGTGAACTAAGAGTTTTAAACTTGTTATTAAAGTACAATTGAATCTTTAAACTTTAAAAAAAGTGCAATCAAATCTTAAAATCTATTAAATTAGTATAATCAAATCCCTCAGTTCAATCCATCTCCAATGTCGACCTACTTTTTTTTTTCTATTACTTTCCTAAGAAAACGTGATGTTCACTAAGTGTCACATTTGGAAAACAATTTGAAATTTGAAAAAGAAAAAGTGATAAGAAGATTTTTAAAAAAATAAGAATAGGATAAAGGAAAAAAGTACAAGCATTAAAACAAATAAAAAAGCTAAAATAGAAATATAGGCTTCAATTTGTGCGATTCACGTGTTAGTGTTATAAGAATCCTTTTAAACAACTTCCACTTCAGCTTCCACTTCCCTCCAACATCGACACTACCCAGGTCCACACGCACATGTTCAATACTTATGAAGGGCTTAATTTTCTGCTAGGGATCTCTTCAAGTCAAAGATGCAACTCATCTTTTCCTCCCGCGCGGTCATTAAAGTTTGTCATGACCCAGAAATTTTCCAAGTAAAGGTATGCAAACCATTCTTCAAGTTAGTTGTAAATTGAAGACAAGAAAATGATAGAGAAGAAGGCAGGCACCAAAACCAATCAAGTTCTTTGTGGAAATTGAATGTTCAATAATAACAGAAATCTATTTAGTTTATTGCGTGGTCCGTGGATCACTTACGCTCAATGGATGTGATCAGTTACATTGTGTGGGTCCTATGTTGAATAACTTATTTTATCAGTTAGAAGGCATTGATTTTATATATTCTAGGTCCATGTGCAAAAGTTATTGGAAATCTAATCCACAAATAGGAATAAGTGCACTAAGGGTTTAAAACTTGTTGTAAAAGTGCAATTGAATCCTTAAACTTTCAAAAAAATGCAACAAAATCTCGAAATTTGTTGAATTGGTGTAATCAAATATCTCAGTTAATTACGTCCTATTTTATTTACAAAAAAAATGCTATCATGACTTTTTTTCTATTACTTTATTAAGGAAATTTGGCGTCCACCAAGCACCACATCAAGAAAAAAAAATTTGAAAATATAAAAAGAAAAAAGGAGAGCTACTCTATTTTCGCGGCGTCCACCAAGGCAAGGCAAAACCTTGCCTCGCGAGTTTCATCAAGCTTGGCCATGACCACCAACAGGCTTTTTCAAGATTTTGGCCATTGCTGCTCTAATTTCGTCGAGCTTGCAGCCATTGCCACTTCAGCTCCAGGCTTCATTGAGCTTCCTGGCCATGGGCAGTAGCTGCTCGAGTTTTGTCCTAAAGAAAAAGGTGAATATTATAAGACGAATATTATAAATTGATAAAAAAAAAATTGGTATTAGCAAATGGACCGAAAAAAATAAAAGTCATAAGTGATTCACCGAAGTTATAAAGGGAAAAAAAACCGTTCTAGGTATCGCTTCTCAAGAAAAATAAGATAAATAACTAAGATTTAATGTTATTAAGTTTTAGTGTAGGTGTTGTCATGCCAAGAAATATCACATAAATTGGTATTTGTGTGGACTCATTGAAGAAACGATAAGACAACTTCGTTCAATTGGTATTTATCCTCCCACACAGTCACTAAATCTTGTCACGACGCAAAAATTTTCCAAGTATGCAAACCATTCAAGTTAGCTGAGAATTGAGGACATGGAAATGATAGAGAAGAGGGTGGGCACCACACTTGATTTGACCACTTTGACATAAAACCAATCAAGTTCTTTGTGGAAATTGAATGTTCAATAGTAACGGTGGATGCAATAGCGCATGTGGAAATCTATGTAGTTTATTGCGTGGGACACGGATCACTTGTGCTCAATGGATGTGATCTGTTACATTGTGTGGGTCCTATATTGAACCATTTGTTTCATCAATTGGAAGGCCTTGATTTTGTATGTTATGGATCCATGTGCAAAAGTTATTGGAAATCTAATCCACAAATAGGAATAAGTACAATGAGAGTCTTAAACTTGTTGTAAAAGTGTAATTGAGTCTTTAAATTTTTCAAAAAAATACGATCGAATCTTAAAATTTGTCGTATTGGTGTAATCAAATCCCTTAGTTCAGTCCATCTCATTTCACTAACGAAAAATAACGACTTGACTTTTTTTCTATTATTTTCCTAAGAAAACGTGACGTCCATCAAATGCCACATTAGGAAAAAAATTAAAAATTTTAAAAAGAAAAAGGGATAACAAGAATTTTTTTTTTTTTAAAAAGAAGGATAAAGGAAAAAAGTACAAGCATTGAAACAAATGACAAAGCCAAAAAAAAAAAAAAACTATAGGCTTCAACTCATGCGATTCATGGATATTTTATTAGTGTTATAAGAATCTTTTTAAAAAACTTCCAGTTCCCTCCAACATCGACACTACCCCAGTCCACACGCACATGTTCAGTGCTAATGGAGGGCACTTAATTTTCTGCTGGGGCCCTCTTCAAGTCAAAGACACGACACATCTTTTACTCCACGGGTCATTAAATCTTGTCATGACCCAGAAATTTTCCAAGTATGCAAACCATTCTTCAAGTTAGTTGAGAATTGAAGACATGGAAATGATGGAGAGAAAGGCG
This sequence comes from Eucalyptus guilfoylei, assembly GCA_016097605.1. Classification (NCBI taxonomy): domain Eukaryota; kingdom Viridiplantae; phylum Streptophyta; class Magnoliopsida; order Myrtales; family Myrtaceae; genus Eucalyptus; species Eucalyptus guilfoylei. The sequence goes on along the minus strand of CM027862.1, from coordinate 42,581,714 downwards.
GGCACCACAGCCGATTCAACAACTTTGACATAAAACCAATCAAGTTCTTTGTGGAAATTGAATGTTCAATAATAATGGTGGCACAAGAGCATATGTAGAAATCTATTCAGTTTATTGCATGGTCCGCAGATCACTTGCACTCAGTGGATGTGATATGTTACATTATGTAGTCACTTGTTTTATCAGTTGAAAGGCATTGATTTTACATGTTTCGAATCCATGTGAAAAGTAATTGGACATCTAATCCATAAATAGGAATAAGTGCACTAAGAGTCTTGAATTTATTGCAAAAGTGTAATTAAGTCCTATACTTTTAAAAAATGCAATCAAATCTTAAAATTTGTTAAATTTGTGCAGTTAAATCCCTTAGTTAACTCTATCTCATTTCACTAGCGAAAAATACCAATGTGATTTTTTTTTTATATTACTTTCCTAAGAAAATGCAGTGTCCACCAAGCACCACATCATGAAAAAAATTACAAATTTTAAAAAGAAAAAAGAATAACAAGATTATTTTTTTAAAAGAAAAATAGGATAAAGGAAAAAATACAAGCATTAAAACAAATAAAAAAGCTAGAAACTTTTGTGGAAAAAAGAGAGAGAGGCAAGACCTTGCCTCACGAGTTTCTTCAAGCTTGACCATGACCACCAACTTCCAAGCTTCTTAAGATTTAGGCCATTGCTGCTCTAAGTTCGTTAGCTTGCATCCATTGCCACTTCATCTTCCAGGCTTCTTTAAGCTCATAGTCCACAATTCGAGCTTGCGGCCATGGCTGCTCGAGATTGGTCTAGCACTCTAGCTTCCAAAATTCTTCAAGCTCGCAGTCACAGCCAGTCCAGTTTCGTCAAGCTTAACCATGGCTGGGAAAGCTTCATCCAGCTCGATTATTGAAATAATTTTTTAAGCTAAACTGAAGATGAAGAACTTAATATTAATTCTACGTTGGTTTGATTTTTTTAGCAAAACGTAATTCATGTATTTCCTCCAATTTTCAGGAAAAAAAAAACACATGATACTATTACTATGCCATTCTAATTCTCTGCCTTTCAATGCTTTCACTGCTTCTCGTGTTTGATTGAAGCACGCTCGATTATTACAAGAGTCGTAAGTTCTTTTTTGCTTTTTGAATTATCAAAATCAAGAAGTTGGGTTAAGTGTTGGGACTTTTTGATTGGCTGTGGAATTACTTCCTCCTCTGTCTTCTTGTCGTTGTCGTTCTTCTTTTTGTCAATTCAAAACGAATTAAATTCAACCATCATTTAAATTATTTATGCAATTGTATTCTATTATTAATTTTCATTCTTTAAATTTCCGTATTAGGGAATGTAACAGTGATCTTATCACGTCCAGTCTTTAAGAGAGTTTCTTTCTATTTATTTTATCCAGTCATCTCATGTGAATATGAAAAATAACTGATGAGAAAGAGTTTGGCAATGATATGCAAAATAAAAATGAAAGCTTTATGAATATTAATTGTCTTAAATAGTTGTTGATGTTCAATTTTTATTTGTATTTTTCTTCATGATCAATTCATAAATTTGCTCAACAATGTGAAAAAGAAGTAGGTTTTCTAGAAAATTCTCTCTTCAAGAAAGCTAATATGTACAGTGGAAAAATTTAAAAAGAAAAATTTAGTGCTTTTTAAATATGCTTCGTAATACCCACTTAAAATTTTTAAGAAAACATATACATGATATTCTTAATTTTGGCAACTTCTTCCAGCATAGAAATAGAAAAAATAAAGAAAAAGGAGGAAAGTGAATAACTTTAGGTCCACCACTTTAAACTTTAGTGAGATGATTAAGGGCAATTTTATCTCTTTTTATCAAATGGGATGGATTTAGGCACATGGAAAGTTGAGAGGACATGATGCTTTCATAATAATTTTTAGAGTTAATACATTGAAAAACCCCAAACTGATACACATATAACAAATTTATCCCAAACTAATGTTTTGACCACCAAAAACTCTAAACTGATACATTTTTGACAAATTTACCCCAAACAGAAACACTTTTGATAAATTTACCCTTTGTTAGTTTTTATTAAATTTTACAGCTAAGTTTGATGATATGTAACAGTTGATTAATGTACCAGTTTGTGATTTTGCTCTTTATATATTATAGTTGTACAATTTTTGTGGTTTTTTTTATAGTACTAATCCAATTTAACATAGGAGATATTTATCACAAATGTACCATTTTAGGATTTTTGGCGGTCAAACAAATTAGTTTTGGGTAAATTTGTTACAAATGTACCAATTTGAAATTTTTTATTATCATTTGGAGTACATTTGTCACATGTATACCGGTTTGAAGTTTTTCATGGTAAAAAAATTAGTTTTTAGCAAATTTGTCATATGTGTACTAGTTTGGGGTTTTCCAATGTATTAACTCTAATTTTGATTGAATCTGGATTATTTAAATTAGAAAAAAAAAATCCAATAGCGGCGATTGCTTTGACGTGCCATAGATTCTGATTTAAGTGGGGTTATGAAGCCTACAAATCCAATGTCAAAGGCTTATTAAGGGCCCTAATGACCTCAAATGAAGAAGCCACTGCCGTTATTTTTTTACCCAAAAAACTTCACTTCTTTCCTAGTTTCATAACACTCCTCAAGCCCATTAGCTGTAGATTTAATTATTTATGCACTCTACGTTGAGGCTCGAACCGCCTCGACACCTTGGACTTGCTATGGTTCTTGGAGTACTTATTCGTTAAGCTTTTCTTATAACGAACACTTGAGAGAGTTTTAAAATAGGGCCTGGACATGGAACATCTATGGCACGTAAACATTCTTAGAGGCGTTTATTTTGCCATTAACATGTTCAGTTCACAAAAAAATGGCATAATCCTAGATTATATAATAATAATAATATCCTACACAACATATCAATCTTAAAACTTATTTTTACAAATTCAAGTTTCTATCTTATGTACATAATTATGCTAATAAGCAATAAAAGAATATAAAAAAAAGCTCCGCAAATCTTATTTTTAATATATAATCATTCAAATGGTTATTTAATATATAATATAAACTAGTACTTGCATATTGCTAAAAAATCTCTCTTGCAAGTACCAACTTCACTTCTTCCCATTCATCCACCCAAGCAATATGAAAATACTCATCACAATATTCAAAATGTCATAATGAATCTGATGCTATACAAGTATGGCAGTCAATCTTCTTCTATCTTAAATTATAGTATCAAATGCACTTTTGAACATCCCATGACTTCCGAATGTCAAATTTGTCAAACAACATGGGATTTTTTATTTTTTTTTTTAACTTCAAAAAAACAAATTTGTTTCGTTTTAGAAGAACCATATAATAAAAAAGAAAGGAAATAATAAAAAAAAAGGCTCCAATTCGGTCACAATTGAAAGGGCCTTGTCTAAGTTGCACAGCCCAGACTTGATCCATAGTAACAGCCTAGGCCATACCAAGCCCATCATCAGAGGAAGCCTCGGCTCAGAGATCAATCCCATTAAAGCCGCAGGCCCATTAAGCCAGTCCGATTCTCTCGGGGTTATGTAGCTTCTCATGGTGATTTCCCTCTCCATAGCCCTCAGGCCATCGGTAGCCACCGTCACTCGTCCATCACGGGTCACCGACGCACGCTGTCGTCGCAGGGAGCACATACCCAAAGAACATAGTAGGGGCACAAGGGGAGCTCGGGAGAGATAATTCTCTCTCATAAAGTCGGTTTTCGGAGGATTCTGCATATCCATTCCCTCCAGTCATGTCAATTACAACCATCGGTAGCTCCCTCATCGCCACCAGTTCCACCATCGTGAAGAGGCTCTGTTCGCCCTTAATTCAGAGCCATCGCTGCCGAAGTACACAATCTTTGTCTCTTCCTCCCTTTGACGGTTCTAGGTCTCGGCATTACTGTCCATTGCGATCTTTGTCCTTCGGACGACCATCGATCTCAACCAGTGACGGCTCTGGTAATGTATCCCTCTCCTATGCTCTGTTTTTGGTTTAGCCGAGCATATTTCAGTGCATGCCTGTCCTCCGATTCGTCGATTTTGTCTCTGATAATGTTTAAAATGAGCAACTCACTCGACACTCCTCATCGATGATTTGTTGAGTGTTCTGTTCCGAGCACTTCAAATTTCATGTTCATCAGGTGTTCGATGTTTTGCTCATGTGATTTCCAGTATCGATTTGCTTCTATTATTAGTCAATCTGAGAGTATTCCAGTGGGATTTGCATGGTTATTAGTTGACGCTTCGACCCTAAGGTATGATTACTGATTTGTTACTCATGCATGAGGCCAGTCCAATCTCGGTCATTCTGTAATTGGCGTCAAAGCTTTGATTGTCCGCTTGCTCCTGTACATGTTGAGATCTTGGCTCTTGCCTTGAGTTTATGTACACCGGATTTGTTTCCTGAGAGAGAAGGCGAATGCGAATCGGATTATTCGAGAGAGTTCGAATTTGGCTTTTCTGGTTCGTTGTTCCGAAAGAGCATATGTTGATGACTAACCGGCCTTGTTTGACTTCCCTACTTGGAAATTCTAGTGTGTCTAAAAGAGGGAGGATCTGTCTGAATAGAATTGGTTAGGATTTGAGGGATTTGTCAGCTTTTATGATTGTGTGGATGGAGTTGAATGATGTTGGAACTCGAATGTTTTGGATATTATGGGAATGGAAATATGCTGGAGGTGTCAAAGACTACTCTGTTGCATCTCTTCTTTGTGGCTGTTTGGTGGACAAATCTTGCTTGATCGGTCTTTCCGATGTTGGAACTTCGGCTAAAAGATTTGACTGAGTAATGTCTGTGAGTGCTTGTTTTGATGTTTTGGCCTGACGACATTGCTTGCTTGACCTCAAATGCACAATTGAATTTAGTCTTACTCTATCAATGCTACGGTGGTGCTGAATTCTCTTCCGCTTAAAAAAAATTAATATTAAATATAAAAGGATAAGAAAAATGGGTATTTATATTTAGGGACTATAATTATGCAGGCCTTCTTTTCCTTTTTTCTTTTTTTCTGTTTTTTTTTTTTTTTTTGAGTTTTACTTAGTGATTGTTTTTTAATAGGTAGTTTTCTTTAGCTAAAAATAGATTTTGACTTGGTCTTCGAAACTAGATTGAAACTTAATGTTCTTCTGTTGTTGTATCGAAATAGTAGGTGCAAAAAAAAAAAAAAAAAATGAATTACTTGAATTTGTGGCATTAATTGCAGGCATGCCAAATTAAACTCGGAAATTTATTTCGTTGGAGTATACAAAGGTCCTGCTTGCCATTTTCATTGCTGCTAAATTTTAGGAGCCGTAGCTTGACAGTCAAATGGATAGCATGATGGGTCAAAGCATTAATAGAAATTACCTTTCTTTTTTAATAGAAATTAAATTGTTGGATGATGAAATGAAAGGTTTCTTTCGACAAAAATAAAATAGAAATTAAAGATCCAATCCATCGGAAAACCTCCATCTCTATTTCTAGTATTACAATATGGATTCAGTCCAATGTCAACAGGTACTCGTTTTTCAACGCAGGTAGCTCCGTCTATATTAAGAAAAAGTTCACAAGTTGATGGATAGATGCTCTGAAAGTTGATTGGTACTAAGATTTTCTGAATGAAATTAAAGTGGTAAATGACTTTTATAATGAAGAGTCGCTTATCGGGTGTCAAATTGAATCCGAAGTATATCAACTTAAGCAAGTGAGATGGTTGTTCAATTAAGGCTTTGCCCATTCACTTTTACCATTTTGGCCTACTCTTTCCCTTCAGCAAACATGATTGAACCATTTTCTGAAAATTATGATCCAAAGATTGGATAGTTTTTGTCTATTTGTTAATGTAGTCTGAATAAAGGGCTAGTTATTTGGTTTCGTAATTGTAAAGTAGAACTCCCATATAAGTTCAGGACAAGCTGAGGGAGTAGTTAATGGAAAGTGATTTACAAAGTTTGATGCGTGGGAAGAGGCTTTGGACTTAGTTTGTTCTACGCTCTCTACTAGCACACGAAGACCTATTTAAATAGGCCAGTTCCACCGTTGTGGTGCATCCGAATATCTCTGCTTCAGAGATCTTTTCTTTCTCTTTGGCTCTAGACCACACACTTCACCAACCACAAGTAGACTAAATTCTTACAGACATTGCTAGAGGATCCTAGATTTTTTTTAATAAAAAAATTGATCGGATTTTGACAGATTTATTGATTATAAAGATAGGGGGTTTAATACAGTTATCAATTGATTCAATGGCATAATTTTATTTAGATATTTCGTGATTTTCATAAAGGTACCAGTTCAAATCTTAATCGTCACCGTCAACTAGCAAATCTATCTTATTAAATTTTTTTTAGCATAGCTGACATTATCCTGAAATATATAAGTAAATGGATTAAGTTTTGTCTGGATAATAAAAATTAAGAATCTCGATTTTCTTTTTGGTTAAATCTAGCGAAAAACATTTCGACTGAGCATTGAAACTTTCAAATTTTTTATCACCTGATTTCTCAATAAATTCCCAATAAAACTTGCAAAAATCCTTTTTTCACAAAATAAAAAAAAAAATCTTAAGTCTTAATCTTGAAAAAAATATATCAGGAGATGCAAAGGGAACGCTGATATTGGGCCAAACGAGGCCTCCGCGATTTCTTCATCTTCTTCTCCGATCGGCCTACCAACAAAAGCGAAAGGCCTCCTCCTCTGAGTTCTCCACAGAAAGGTAAAAGGCCACAGTGAGATGGAGCGAAGGGGTGATGGCAATGGGGGAAGACGATGGGCCATCGATTCTCACCGACACTTCCCCTTCTCATCCACTCGCACTGCTTGAACATCCAGCTGCTGCGGATGGACGACGTCGGCATCACGGTACGCGCTGGCGTTGCTCCGGCAGCTGCCGGAGCACGTGAAGGACAACGAGTTCATCCTCGGCCACCACCAGCGCCAGTTGGCCGCTCGCCAAGGCCGCCCTCAGCTTGTTCCGTCGGCCCAACGAGACGCTCAACGTCTGGACGTACGGATGAATGATGTGTTTTTAGTTCGACTTGTTTTCTTCATGCGAGGCCATCTTTGTTCATATTTTCTTCTCGAGTTCCATTTTATCTTCTTTTCTTTTTTGGTGATTTGTGGCGATCTCCTTTGCGTCCTGTGTGTGATGGCGAGCAGGCATTTGATTGGGATTGCCGGTGGCCAATTTTGTGGAGGTGCCTCAGGTGGCGGAACTTCTCGGCCTATTCTCAAGGTGCGTTTCGTGTCATTCAATCCTATACTTGCGTGGACATTTTAGTGAGTCTAGATGATATCAAATGGAACGCACAATTTCTGTCGGAGTGGGAATCAAAGCTATACATTTATAGTGAGGAATTTGTCAGTAGCAGCTTGATCTGTGTTGATTGTCATAGCTCGATTTCACCGTCTCAAGTGTAATCTGAGATGAGGCTTGTAGGTGCAAGTTATAGCTCACTAGAGAGCTTGCTGAATTGCTCATTTGGTGAGGATGTTTGAATTACCCTGTTTTGATCAAATCCTCCATAACCAGCTTAAAATCGCCAAATTTCACAGTCACATTCGCTTAGATATTAACTACCTGTTTATTGGCAGAAAGGCGCTCTTGGTATGTACAAGTCAATGTAGTATTGTGATATTCGTGGCTTGTAACCATACTGAGCAACCAGCCATTTTCATGAACCGGCCTTTCTTGCAACTGGCCACCAAAATTGCCATTAACCTTCATTTTCTTCTGGTGCTGTATTGAAATTGCAGGTGCCATAGATGAATAACTCAAGTTTGTGAAATTAAGTGCAGGCACATAAAATTAAACTCCGAAAGTTTGTTTCACAGGAATATGCAAGGGTCATGCTCGCCAATTACTGCTAAATTTCAGGAGTAGTAGCCTGACAGTCAACACAGTCTTTGTTCAAACAGCAAGTGCAAAATTAAGATGGATAGCGAGGGTCATCGGTGATTAGTTACCATGATGGAATCAAAGTATTAATAGAAATTTCTGTTCTTTTCAAACAGAAATCAAAGATCCAATCCATTTGAAAATCTCTCTGTTCCTGTTAATACAACATGGATTCAGTCCACCGTCAATGGATAATCATTTTCCGTGCAAGTAGCACGGTGTGTGTCAAGAGAAAGTTCACACATGGTGGACCTTGTTAAAAACTATTGCAGAATGCTCCGGAAGTTGACTGCTGCTGAGATTATCTGAACCTAATTATAGTGGTAAATAGCTTTTATAGTGAAGAGTAGTTTACTGATTGTCAAATTGAATTTGAAAGTATCAGCTTAAGCAAGCTAGATAGTTATTCACTTAGTGCACTGCCCATTCACTTTCACCATTTTGGCCTCTTCTCTCCCTCTAGCAGATTCATAGATTATGCAATGCTTGATGTGCAAATTTACTTGTGCAGGTCAGGCCCTACTAGTGCAGGACCAATATATCTTACTCAAAGGAATTGCTTTTGGTGAGTGGCACGCCAACAATGTTTCATTTGACTTACGAAAAGAATGCTGTCTTTTGAAGTCTACAGATGCATCTAACACAATGTAGTTTTCAGGGTACAAATTCTTTGGTGAACTTGAATCGGATATCAGATGAAAAAATGAAGATCGGTTCACTCCAATCAGCTGCGACACCGTGGCAGTTCTTCGTCTTCTTAGGCAGATCCATGTTCTGCCTCCTCTCGAGCAGCATTTGCTACCTTTTCTCATGCCACTCACACTACTTGAACATCCAAGTGCTACGGATGGACTATGTTGGCATCATGGTCATGATCATCACTGTTGGCATCATGGTCATGATCATCACCTCATTCTTCCCCCCAATCTACTGTATTTTCCAGTGCGAGCCCCATTGGCAACTGATCTACCTTGGCGGAATAACGGCGATGGGGATGTTCACCGTCGTGACACTGCTTGCCCCTTCTCTTTCTTCTGGGAAATTCCGGGCATTTCAGGCGATGCTCTTCTCGGCCATGGGGTTTTTCAGTATTGTACATGCAATCCATGCCTGTACTGTGAATTGGAGCAATCCCCAGCACCCAATCACGCTTGCTTATGAGTCAGCTATGGCACTGTCTTACATTACAGGTACCTTGTTTTATGTTAGCAGGATTCCTGAGAGGCTAAAACCAGGTTGGTTCGACCTTGCTGGTCATGGCCATCAGATATTTCACATCTTTGTGATCATGGGCGCGTTAGCTCATTATGGCGCTACTCTGTTGCTCTTACAGTGGCAAGATAAGAGTCGGGTGCGATAGAACTATGTAACAATACTAAAATGTGTCAAAATTCAATTCATTTTGATTGAACTGAGTGTGAGCTATTTGCTGGGGCTTTCATGACGTTACGTTGTTGGTGTGTGTACGCCCCAAATCAAGAAGCCTCAAGAAGAGATGGTGCTCCATGACAGAGGAGATGCCTCCATTTATAAAAAAGTGGAATGCTCATTGTATTTGTTATATTTTTTGCATTTTCCATGGATGATTTGATTTACAATGTGATCATATGTGGGTAATGATATTTTCTGCTTTCATCTTATTTTGAGCTGTTTGTAAGATTGTTGCTCCATAATTTTAGTTTTTCTATTATTAATTTTCCTTTTTCACTAAAGAGGACTGCTGCTACCACGACGACCATGAGAATAGTCTGTTAACAACTATATTGTCCCCTGTACGAAAGAAAAAAGCTAGAGTAGGAGGATGATAAATTATTTTGTACTTTTTGTGTGAATTTTAAGAAGTTAAGCCATGGACCAATACAACATATAGATATACTAGGAGTCTACCTAATAGGGTTCCGGAAAAAGCAACTGATGTAAGCAGATAGAATTTGCAGAGATGGAACTTGCTTTAGCTCATTTGCAATCTCTGCATCAATCAGAGCTCTGCGATAAGAAAATTTTTTTGAAAGAAACGCGAGCTGTGAAGGACTTGGAAGTCCAAGAAGGAGCTGTTGTTCGTAAGAAAAGAAGATGATCTGATTTGCACCTTCAGCGAAGCTTCATTCTGGCAATCATGCAGCTAAATCTCAGAAAGAATCAGCTACCTTTTGGCAAAAACAGTTAACAGGTGATCTGGCTTCACAAAATCAGCCACTTCAATGGTACTTGGGTGCACCATATGACGTTATAGAAATTGAAAGGCTTAGGATGAATTGGTCGTTATACTTCATAATGAAACCTACGTCCTAATAAAAAAGTTGTACACTTCCCTCCATCTAATATAAGAGTGTTAATAGAACATTTGAACGCATAAAATAGATCAAATAGAGTAGCATCAGCAGATATCATTTAAAAAAAATTCTCAACAAACGTCGTTCGACACTATCTCACCCATTAGTTGACGTATGACTTATAATACGGATGATAATCCACCACGTGATTTCTCTTCTTTCATTAAACAGAAAAAAAAATCATCTCACGTTACATAAACACCTCCATTCTTTCACCAAAATATATTCACTTTAGGTGCACTTTTTTTCATAAGCATGTAAGAGTTTTCTTTATGTGGGCTACATTAATTGAGATTGTAATTACCGTTTTACGGCGTTGGTCTAATAAGGTAAGGCATAAGGTTTTCTTAATAGTCGAATATGGGTCTGGCATTGTGTGGGCCGAGTTGGGCCTGGCCCGTGATGAGTGGGTCTGTCCAAAACTCTATAAATAGCGCTAAGGTCCCTCCTCTAGCCCTCACTTCTTCCATGAAGTTTCTCTCACCTCACATAAGACAAACTGTGAGTGGCGGTCTCATCGAGCCAGGAACCAAGGGTCATAGAGGAGAAGATCTTCAGCGTTAAAGCTCGGATTGCTGTTGGATCATCGTCATTCCGCATAAAGAATGATAGATTCCAAATAAGGTACACAAATCTTCGTATTCTCCTCCTACATGTTTGGTCTTCTAGCAACGCCGATCCTGGGAAGTCGCTTCGGCGGCCTACATTTGGTATAAGAGCCTCGTAGCCTAGAACCCGAATTGTTGCTTTTGGCCTGTTTTAAGAAAATTTGCCCATTGAAACTCGATTTTGAAAACAAATTTGAATTCTTATCGTCGAGCTGAGCATTTCGGTGGGTGGCACGCCTCTGGCGGAGGTCGAATACGCCGGCAACAAGAATTTCAGATTTTGCCTACCCTTTGGATGTGTCACCTGTTTTTGTGAATTTTGATTGTATAAACGGCTTATACTCTTCCATATGAGCATTTTGGTGGGTCGAACGTCTCCAGACGAGGTCGGAAACGGCCACACGCGCTTCCACGCGCCGAGACGGAGCTCGGAGGCAGCGCGAGCCGCCTCACGCGCGCACACGCGCGCTGACGCGTGGCTCACGCGGGCGCTCGAACGCGAATGCACGCCGACACGTGGTGATGACGTCATCCCACCGACCGCCACGCCATCGACACGTGTCGATGATGACGTCATGATGACGCCACCGACACGTGGCATGTGACGTCATCGATGACGTCACCGTGGACCCGACTCGGTTAACCGTTGACCGGGTTGACCCGACCCGGTTGACCATTGACCGGGTTGACCTGACCCAGTTCGTCGGTTGACCGGTCGAACCGTTGACCGGTCGGACCGGTCGGACCGGCTTCGGCTGGTTTTCGGGCGCCAGCGCGTGCAACTCACGCGCCGCGCGTTCCAGGGGCGCGTGAGGGCGCGTAGGAGCTCCAATTGGAGCGTGGTTTGGACCGTTGTGCTCGTATGGATGTGCTCTACACTATTATGTGTTTATTTTATATTTTTGATGATTTTATGAATGTGAAAATGCATGTGAAACCCTAAGGTACGTGATTTCAGGGTAATTTTTTTGCGTATTTTTCATGTATTTCTCTATGGTTTTGGAAATACGTTGCGATATCACATGTATATTTTCACATAAGGAATGTGTAGAGCTTCGATTCATTGATAACATGTATAAGGTTTAGCTTGTATTAATGAATGGAGTAATATGATTGGCATGATATGTGATTTTAGTGACAAATTGCCCCTGTCATTCTGTCTAAAATCACATGTATAAAGTAAATGTGAGTTATAAAGTTTATATCCCCGATATGAGAGTGTTTCAATGATTTAATTGGGTTGTGACCGCCAAAGTGGCGCACTTGATTGGATTTGAGAAACGTCGGTCTCATATCGTAATGGGATGTCTCCTGTTTTGATGCATATTTATACTCCCAAAGGAGGTAATTGTGTGTTAGTTCATGGAGGGATGCATGTACAGCATATGGTTGAGGAGTGACTGATTCTAGTGGTTCATACGCCCAAAGGTGGTGAATTCACGAAAGGTTAGAATATATTCTCATGACCGCTGTCATGTGGAGAGTATGCAATTGCATGTCATGTATTCTGCCCAAAGGTGTTTATATGATGATGCGTGTAACTCTCAGAATGTGTACTTATAAGGTTTTCAAGTTACATTGTACTCACATGGTGTCAATTACATATGCTGCTTGTTATTAAGTTACATTATCAGTTATTACAACTCCATTGTTGTTGAGGTTCCTATTGGTCAAATTTTAAGTAGTAAAATGATTTTATGTTTAAAAATGAATGCCGGTAGATGTTGATATTATTCTTGTTTTGAGTAAGATGAGAATCTCACTGTTAGTTATATGGAATTAGAAGGCATATCATTTAAGAACACTTGAAAATGGTTTACCAGCTGACTGCATTACGAGAAGGATGATGAAAGTCGTGGTGGCTTGAAAGTGTGTCTTGTCTATTACCGAGATTGGTATAAATGCAAGGACTCTTCAACATAAGGTGTGATGGTTCTGATGAGGTTAAGGATTACGTCATAAGGATGGTAATTTTGAAGTCCAGAATCATACTCATAAGGGTATTCATAAAACTGTCGGTCATTCTGACAATCTGATCTTAAGATAACACATTTTGAAAGAAATTGTGTCATTTACTACTCTTGTAGGAATAAAGACACATAAAGACATTGTAATAATATAAAGCTTACTTGTCCAAGCGTGAGTCTAGAGTTAATGATTTATTGGTATTCATTTATGAATTCAATTCCTATCAAAAGCCTCATCTGGTTCTTGGTGGCTAGATAGCGGTGCAACAAATTATGTTGTTTACCATAAAGGGATTCATAAATTTAAGGAAGCCAAATCAAAATGAATCATAACTCATCACAGGAAACAACATTTAACGTCGTTTTAGTGGGAGATGTTGTTTTGACTATAGGTACTGGTTAGCATTTGACGTTGAAAAACATTTTTTATGTACCTTCCTTTAGACGGAACCTAGTTTCCGTATCATGTCAGGAAGTGTACGGCCATTCTTTTGAAATAAAGAACAATGTTATTTCAATGTTTTATAAGTCAAATAAAAGTTGGATGTTATAATGGGTCAAATGAATTGTACCAATTGTGCTAATCTCCTAAGGATATGTATGTGGTTTTACAATTGAAAATGTTGTTTCCAATAAAGATTTACCTGAAGAATAGTCTTATGCATTGTAGAAGAAAGATGATTAAGAAAAGAAGAAAAACTACAGTATGAAGTTTTGAACTATTAAGGGTCATTCATATTGATATTGATGACCTTATATGGTAAAGTTTTATAGAAATATTGACAACTATTTTCTCTTGATTAAAAAAAAAAAAGGTCTGAATCTTTGGATTTATTCAAATTCTTTCATATTAAGGTCAAGGAACAGTTGGGATGAGTCTTAAAGATTGTCAGATATGATCATGGTGGTGAGTGTTTTGACTATGGCAATGTTGGATAGCTTAAAGGGCCATTTGTCAAATACTTAGAAAGATTCTGGGATGGTAACTTAGTTTACTATATCCAAAAATCTTGGAATAAATTGGTGTGGCTGAAAGGCATAATTCCACCATGATGAACATGATAGTGAGTATGATTACTTGGACTAATTTATCAGGTTTTCTATGGGGCGATACAACCCAATATGCATTAAACCGTTACTACCAAAGGTGTTCCATTCGCTCCCTTTTGAGTGTTGGATCAGACGTAAACTTGACTTGAATCATCTTAAGGTTTGGAGCGTCCTGTAGAAGTTTGGTTATATATAATCAACATTAGATAAGTTGGAATCCAGAATCACTCGGTATCATATCCAGATCATTTGAAGGGATATCAGGTTTTATTATCCCATTAGAGGTATAAGAATTGTGGAATCACAAACAGTAAAGTATCTAGAGTTCGACGAAAATGTAGATGATAGTTACTCTTAGACTATTAAAGATAATGGTATGGTGGAAACCATTGTGTCTTTGGTTTTGTCTTTCCCTATACAGATAATTGTGGAGTCTTTTACTCTATATATTGAGCTTGTGAGGTTTAGGATATTGTTATTAATACGATTCTTGATGAAGTTTTTTCAAGCCTCTCAAGTACTAGATAGAATGATAGTAGCTCCACTCAAGAGATCTGTTACGGAAAGATGTTCAGTTATACCACCATACTATATAGTCTATTTGTAAGAGCATAATTACAATATCTGCTATGTGATCGAACTAGTGACTTGTATGTGCAACTGCTGTTTCTTGTCCTCAGTCTGATCTGTAGTTAGACATAATGAAAAGACAAGAAGCAATTTATAAAATGTGATAGTGTTTGGGAGCCTATTGAATTGGTTGAGGGTCACAAGCTCATCCGCTGCAAATGGGTGTATGAGGCTAAGAAAAATTTCAAGGGAAACATTGAGAAGTTTAAACTCAAATTATTAATATAAGGTTTCACTCAGAGAGAAGTTTAGTCTTTTCTAAAGACTATTTCAGAGTGAATATGGTATTACTGGCTCATTTTTATGAAATTACATTAGATAGATAATTCTAATTGTGTTTCTCAATGAATACCTTAATAAAGAAGTCTATGTGGTATAACCCAAAGGTTTTGTAGCGGATGATTCAAGTAAGCTTGTGTGTAAACTGAAAACCCTTATTCATGGCCTTAAGAGAATCTGTAGATCAGACGATGCTTGAAGTTTTATTATGTTATCGCTTCATTCAGTTTTGCTGAGAATAGAGTACATCAGTATATATACTGCAAGATCAGTGGGAGAAAATTTAGTTTTCTCAGATTCCATGTAAGTGATAACTTGCTTGTGATAATAATATTAGACTACTACATAAGATAAAATAGATATTGTCGAGGAATTTTTGACTTGAAGACCTTGGTCAAGTACCTTTTGTCCTTGGCATTGAGATCTATAGAGATCATTTTTGGCGCACATTAGATTTATCTTAGATTGCATATGCTGATTGTATTTTGAAAATATTCAATAAACCAGGAGTTGCTGCTGTTGTTAGGGCTGATAGATTGAATATCTGACATTGTCCTTGTTCAAATTTTGAGAAAATCCAAATGAATGATACACTTTATGCTAGTGCACTTAGAAGTGTCATACATGTTTAAATCTGCACTAGACTACATATTACTTTTGTGGCAAGATTTTTTGGCAGATATAGGTCAAGTATAGGACATGATCACTGAATTGCTGCCTATGAGGTTTTGAGATTCTGAAAAGGACAAGAAAACTATATACTAACAAACATATTCAAGGTCCAGAGCTAGTAGGATATTCGAATGCAGATTTTACTAGCTATAAGGATAACAAGAAGTTGATAATATAATATATCTTTGTATTAGCAGAAGGTGCGGTATTATGAGAAGTGTTAAATAGAAATTCATGTTATCATCTACCGTATAAATGGAGTTTATAACATACCTTTTAGCTGCTACTCAAGATATTTGACTTCGGAACCTCATTAAGGAGTTGACTATATTTGATATTATGAATAGACCCATACGGTTGTATCGAGACAATAACTCTTTAGTGTTGTTTGTCAACAACAATAAGGGTCTCGAGGGGTCTAGATTTATGACAGTAAGGTTTCTGACCATAAAAAAACAATACAGAATGGTGACACTACAGTAGAGCATATTTCCACAGATGATGTGGTTGTAGACCCACTAATTAAAGATTTTCGCCCTTGTGTACATGAACGACGTGTCATGAACATGGGCTAAGGAGCATCATTATATGCTGTTGTTTAGTGGGAGCTGTTTTGATTTTGCTCTAATAAAGCTTATATATATTGCACATTCAATAAAGTGTTCATGAATGTGTAGTCACCATATTGAACTAATTATATGTAATGAAAATCTCAAGGTATTGTGTAAACCTTGAGTAAAGGCTGGGGCATCTAATTATCAGCCTTGAACATATGTCTTGATTACACATAAAGAAATGTTAACCATAAAGATAAGACATATGTGGGTTCATTAGAACCATAAAGATATTCTCTAGTGCCACATCCGGTTTTCTGTGACACTTAAGGTAAGAGAATAGTGACCGACAAAGGAGATAACACATAAAGTATTACTCTTTATGAGGTGTTATCCGTTTGCCACACAACCATATGGAATCCATATCAATAAAGTTGAAAGCATTCGTAACCATAGAAGGCTCTGTATGAATACATGCAGTTACCGTCATGATTCGGTGTTGGAGACTTTATGGGATAGGATTGACTATTAAGAATTGCCACTAGACCAACATAAAGGTGCGCACATAAAGTACAGTCTCAATTAATATAGCCCAAGTGGGAGAATGTAAGAGTTTTCTTTATGTGGGCTAAATTAATTGAGATTGTAATTACCGTTTTACGGCATTGGTCTAATAAGGTAAGGCATAAGGTTTTCTTAATAGTTGAATATGGGCCTGGCATTGTGTGGGCCGAGTTGGGCCTGGCCCGTGATGAGTGGGCCCATCCAAAACTCTATAAATAGCGCTAAGGTCCCTCCTCTAGCCCTCACTTCTTCCATGAAGTTTCTCTCACCTCACATAAGGCAAACTGTGAGTGGCAGTCTCATCAAGCCAGGATCCGAGGGTCATAGAGGAGAAGATCTTCAGCGTTAAAGCTCGGATTGCTGTTGGATCATCGTCATTCTGCATAAAGAACGATAGATTCCAAATAAGGTACACAAATCTTCGTATTCTCCTTCTACATGTTTGGTCTCTTAGCTACGCCGATCCTGGGAAGTCGCTTCGGCGGCCTACAAAGCAATCACGTCGCAAAGCATGGCGACCCTCGTCCCATACTTTATTGACATGGCAGTAACTCGAATTCACATCGAACAAATAAATATTACGAGACGTTCTCACTGTGCCCCACTCCAATCGCCCCCCACCATCTCATTCATCTACATGGATTTCGTTACTTCCTCTGTCTTTCCCTTTCGTTCAAGCAATCCGCCATTGGCGTCCTAATTAAATTAACGAGACGGTTCCGTCCGCTAAAAAGGACAAGAGAACAGACCGCAGACCTCCTCTCCTCCCCGCCATATTTATGGATGACCGAACCGTCATCTCTCCCTCCCTCGCCTCCACGCCAAACCAAACTCCTCCGCCTCCTCCTCCTCCTCCTCCTCCTCCATCCCTTTTTAAATGCTTCCATCCCACTTGGGTTGATGCTGCAGTCGCTCTTTCTCTCTGAAACACGCTCAAGAAACCCTTCCTCTGATGAGTGGGAGTGAAGGAGAGACGGTCTGGAGGAGGAAGCCGGGGAGAGAAGCCGTGGATCGAAGAGGCTCGACGCCATGTGCTGCTCTTCTTCTGATGATGGTAGTGATGATGGTGGTGGCTGTGCGGCTGCCAAGAAGGGAGGGAAGGCTCACAAGAGCCCGAAGAAGGCGAGGCGGTATGTGCTGGTGTCGTTCCAGGAGCTGCCGGAGTACATGAAGGACAATGAGTTCATCCTCGGCCACTACCGTGCCAACTGGCCACTCGCCGAGGCCGCCCGCAGCGTGTTTTGTTGGCACAACGAGACGCTCAACGTCTGGATGTAAGGATGAATTATGTGTTTTTTCACTCGTGGCCATCTTTGTTCATATTTTCTCCTTGACTTACTTTTTTTATCTTCTTCTTTTTTTTTTTCTTTTTTTTTTTCGTGATTTGTGGTGATCTCTTTTGCGCTCTGTTTGTGATGGCGTGCAGGCATTTGATTGGTTTCCTGGTGTTTCTAGGATTGACGGTGGCAAATTTTGTGGACGTGCCTCAGGTTGCGGATCTTCTCGGCCTGTTCTCAAGGTGCATTTTGTGTCATTCAATCCTATACTTGCGCGGACATTCTAGTGAGTCTTGACGATATCCAGTGGAACACATAATTTCTGTCGGAGTGGGAATCATAGCTATACATATATAGTGAGGAATATGTCAGTAGCAGCTCGATCTGTGTTGATTGTCATAGCTCGATTTTACCGTCTCAAGTGTAATCTGAGGTGAGGCTTGTAGGTGCAAGTTATAGCTCACTAGAGAGCTTGCTGAATTGCTCATTTGGTGAGGATGTTTGAATTACCATGTTTTGATCAAATCCTCCATAACTAACTCAAAATTGTCGAATTTCACAGTCACAATCGCTTAGATTTTTCCTAACTGTTTATTAGCAGAACAGTGCCTTTAGTCTATACAAGTCAATGTAGTATTATGATATTTGTGGCTTGCTACCATACTGAGCAACTGGCCATTTTCATTAGCTGACCTTTCTTGCAACTGGCAACCGAATTTGCCATTAACCTTCATTTTCCTCTGGTGCTGTATCGAAATTGCAGGTGCCACAGATGAATAACTCTGAGTTTGTGGCATTAAGTGCAGGCACATAAAATAAACTCAGAAAATTTGTTTCATAGGAATATACAAGGGCTGTGCTCGCCATTTTCATTGCTGCTAAATTTCAGGAATAGTAGCCTGATAGTCAGATAGTCTTGCTCAAATGGCAAGTGCAAAATTAAGATGTATAACGACGGTCATCTCTAATTAGTTACAATGATGAGATCAAGGTATTAATAGAAATTTCTGTTCTTTTCAAACAGAAATTAAAATCCATTGGAAAATCTGTGTTCCTGGTAATACAACATGGATTCAATCCACCATCAATAAATCATCATTTTCCGGGCAAGTAGTGTAGTGTGTGTCAAGAAAAAGTTCACACATGGTGGACCTTGTAATAAACTATTGCAGAATGCTCTGGCAGTTGATTGCTTCTAAGATTTTCTGAACCAAATCATAGTGTTAAATAGCTTTTATAGTGAAGAGGAGTTCACTGGTTGTCAAATTGAATCTGAAAGTATCAGCTTAACCAACCTAGGTAGTTATTCAGTTAGTGCTCTGCCCATTCACTGTCACCATTTTGGCCTGCTCTCTCTCCCTCCGGCAGACGGGATCGAACCATTTTCTATAAATTGTGATCTGAAGATTGGACTCTGACAAGTATTTCCATCGATTATGCAATGGCTTGATATTGCAATCCACTTGTGCAGGTCAAACTCCACTAGTGCAGGAACTAATATCTCTTACTCAAAGGAATTGCTTTTGGTGAGTGGCGTGCCAACTGTGTTTCATTCAACTTACGAAAAGAATCTTTTGATCTCTCCAGATGCATCTAACACAATATAGTTTTCAGGGTACAAATTCTTTGGTGAACTTGAATCAGATAACAGAAGAAGAAATGAAGGTTGGTTCACTCCAACCAGCTGCGACATGGTGGCCGTTCTTCATCTTCTTAGGTGGATCCATGTTCTGCCTCCTCTCGATCAGCATTTGCCACCTTTTCTCATGCCATTCACACTGTTTGAACATCCAACTGATGCGGATGGACTATGTTGGCATCATGATCATGATCATCACCTCATTCATCCTCCCGATCTACTACATTTTCCAGTGCGAGCCCCATTGGCAACTAATCTACCTTGGTGGAATAACGGCGATGGGGATGTTCACTGTTGTGACACTGCTCGCCCCTTCTCTTTCTTCTGGGAAATTCCGGGCGTTTCGAGCGATGCTCTTCTCATCCATGGCGTTTTTTGGTATCGTACCTGCGATCCATGCCTGTATTGTGAACTGGAGCAATCCACAGTGCCCAATCATGCTTGCTTATGAGTCAGCCATGACACTATCTTACATTACAGGTACTTTGTTTTATGTGAGCAGGATTCTTGAGAGGCTAAAACCGGGTTGGTTCGACCTTGCAGATCACAGCCATCAGATATTTCACATCTTTGTGATCATGGGTGCGTTAGCTCATTATGGCGCTACTCTGTTGCTCTTATGGTGGTGAGACAGAGTCGGGTGCGATAGAACTGTGTAACAATACTAAAATTTGTCAAAATTCGATTCATTTTGATTGAACCGAGTGTGAGCTATTTGCTTGGGGTTTTCATGATATTACGCTGTTGGTGTGTGTACACCCCAAGTCAAGAAGTCTCAAAAAGAGATGGCACTCCATGACAGAGGAGATGCCTCCATTTATAAAGAAGTGGAATGCTCATTGTATTTGTTATATTTATCTCATTTTCCTTGGATGATTTGATTTACAATGTGATCATATGTGGTTAATAATATTTTCTTCTTTCATCCTATTTTGAGCTGTTTTTAAGATTTTTTCTCCATTTTTTTTTTCTTCTGCTATTGATTTTCCTTTTTCGCTAAAGAGTACTGCTGCTACCATCACCACGAGTCCGTTAATTATTTTGTACTTTTTGTGGTGAATTTTAAGAAGTCAAGTCATGGACAAATACAACATGTAGATATACTAGGAGTCTACCTAATAGGGTTCCGGAAAAAGCAACAGATGTAAGCAGATAGAATTTGCAGACATGGAACTTGCTTTAGCTCATTTGCAATCTCTGCATCTATCAGAGCTCTGCGATAAGAAAAAATATCTGCAAGAAACGCGAGCTGTGAAGGACTTGGAGATCCAAGAAGGAGACGTTGTTCCTAAGAAAAGAAATTCAGATGATCTAATTTGCACCTTCAGCGAAGCGTCATTCTGGCAATCATGCTGCTAAATCTCAAAGAAGAATCATCTACGTATTGGCGAAGACAGCTAACAGCCAATCTGGCTTCGCAAAATCAGCCACTTCAATGGTACTCGTGCGCACCATGTGACATGCCATTGAAGTTAAGTCCAAATATGTTGGAACACATTATCAACTTGTTTTACGATTTGTATTAACCAAGTTCAAAGGGTCATGAAAATTGAGGCAGTGAGGTGTACTAGTGCACTGTAGAAATTCCCAAGGAAAATCAGAGCAACACTGGTCAATCTATGATAATAGGTCACAGCCATCTTTTTTTCTTTTTTACGGCTATTATATCTGTGACCACAATCATCTTTCCTAAAGTAAAAAAAAAAAAAAAAAAAAAAAAAAACCCTGACAGCATTCATATCCAAATTTATAGGAAAAGACCGGACAAAATGACAATCCAACAGTTTAACATGCACGGTGGAGAATGAAGATGCTTAAAATGCTTGCAAGCACAAGCTCTGCTCAGGAAACAATGGGATATGCTTATAGACAAAACCGAACACTAAGATTGTAGGAGTTTAAGTAGGGAAAAACGACAATGGACATAAATGACGACCCCAACGAATGCCATCATGTATGATCCTGCAAAACTCAAGAAGGAATCTTTCAAGGACTCATCCTCTCTGCCTTCGTCAACAGTTGAGAGTGTCCTCGGACCGTGATTTGAGCTATCACAACTTACTAACTGTGCTCCACAAAGAAGAGGGTTACCTTCGTAATTTACTTCATTGAAAGTTCCTAATTGATTCTCCGTCTGGTGTCTTGCCTATTGGAAGTGTGTATAGCTCTGTTAGTTGTGGAGGAATTAGACCATTTAACTTATTGTAGAAAAGGTCTGAGCTCTAGAATGTTGCCGTTATAAGATTCCAATCTACTCTTTGACATGAAAGGTTAAATGTTTTAGTTCATAAAAAAAAGTTCTTACGCTCCTACCGTCAAAGTTGAAATAATAAGTTGAGTTTTGACTTGTACTCGTAGAGCTGTCAATACTCTGCATTTTCACTCAATGTATGGAATGTGCTTTTAGATATCCCAACATTTCTAAATGTCAAATGTTCCAAACAAGAAGGAACTTCACCCAAGAGGCCATTATAAGAGAGATCCACTCGTCTCCGTCAATTGACAAAGAGCGAGAGAAATTGAACCTTCAGAGTGGTTTTGTTTACGTAGAAAAAACTTCAAGTTCCAAAGCAAACTATTGGGCATCTCAGTTGTCAACGCATTTTCCGGTAGATGTGATATGACCATGGATGAACCTCTAGAAAGAAACTAAGGAAAAGGCCCAATGAGCTCATCACTTTGTAAATGCAAGAACCTCATAATTGTAACAATGGCACAGTAGGCTATGTCTGGACAGAAATTTGTTAGTCCAAAGGTATAAAACAACGAGAGAACTCAATTTGCAAAAGTTCAATGATAAAAGACCACCCAGTAAGTTTCTTGACAACATAAGAAATTCCAAAAGTTGAACATCTTGAGTCCAATTTGGTATCGGTCCGGCCAAGAAATGATCACTTTGATCCAAAATCCTTAAGTTCGAGGTATCCAAAATGTCAGCTAGTATATTCCAGTGAATTGATTGTCTTCCAGATATAAATATTTCAACCTTGTCAAGTTTGTAGTTCTTGGCAGCATCCAGCCACGCAAGTTGTTGCCAGACATTTTTAATACATATAGTGAGATACAACCTATGGCCAATGGCTCTGGCATTTCCCCCATGAAGCCATTATTCGACAAATCTAAGGTGGTCAACAATTTCATATTGCCTATTGATGGAGGGATTCTATCTCCTATCAATTTCCTTGATAGGTTTGGGAATAGCAAATTCAGAAGGATGAAATCAATTTGAGATGGAAGTGCTCCTTCGATCCAATTGGCAAATGCTTCGAACCAATGCATATGGACAAGATTTGACTTGGATGGCAAATAAAAGCACCCGACAAGTCATTGCCAGTGAGTTTTAACTCGATGAGATTCACATTATTTTGCAATAACCAACATGGAACTCCACATGCACAACACCAGCGAGAACACTTCATGTTTTTATGATGAATTGTTGCATTGCGTCATTGCCTGCTTCAGTATCCTTAATCTATGTAGCTCAACATTATGTGCTTTTTTTTTTTTTCCATATGGCTATCAATTTAGCTCGACCTAGATTTCTTCTGGATTAAAGGTGTGACTAGGTTGACCCTTGACAAATCTTCTATGTTTATTTAGTTTGAACACGACCTTAAGGTGATTGGGAAAATAAAAATTGGCACGACCATTGATCTTGATGCATATGCAGGTGACAGTCGCTCATTTTGCCAGTAGAATCGAACTTATCCTGCAAGCAATTTTTCATTTAAGTATTGGATAAGCTTAGTTCTCTTACTATAAATCTTTGTCAAGCAGTGAGCACAAAGGTGGGCTCAAGCTGTGCTCAAGCTACAGATTTGTGCTCCTACAATGCATGCCTTTATCGACAATTTTCTACACCAAATCCTTTATTTTATGGGGATCTTGTCTTGAGATGCTAAAACGCGGTTGTTTTGGTGTTGCAAATCGCAACATTAGAAATTTAATGCTGGATTCTTTTTGGTCGTGAACAAAAGTATTTTTGCTCAAATCACAACCAAATTAAGATCTTCTTATATTCAAATTAGTAGGACAAGGATTACAATACAAACACTCCAGGAATCAACTCAAATGCTTACAATCCTATTACATAAAGGTTCTCCACTGTTTCATCATATTTTTCCATCTCAAAATTCTTAGAAGAATAATCTCTACTATAGAAACGATCGGATAAGCTTACAAACAAGCTCGAACAACACGCATTGATAATATGAGTTTAGGTAGAGAAAAAGAACTACCCCAAAGAATGCCACGACATATGATCCTGCAAAACTCCACAAAAAGGCTTCTCTCCAGGAATCATCCTCCTTGGTATGATTTAAAGATGGTGGTGTCTCCCATTTGTGATTTGAGTAATCACAGCTCGTTAATGGTGTTCCACAAAGAAGAGGATTACCTTCATAACTTGCTTCATCAAAAGTTCCAAATTGATTTTTTCGGTCTGGTGTCCTGCCTAACAAGTTGTTATGACCCACTCTAAATACTGACAGGGCATAGAGCTCCGTTAGTTGTGGAGGGATGGGACCGGTTAAACTATTGTAAGATAGGTCCAAGCTCTCTATATTCTTCAAATTGGAAAATGTTTTCGGGATCAGTCCAGTCAAATGATTGTGTGACAGGTTCAAGGCTCTGAGTTCACTCAAGTGGCCAACCTCTGGAGGAATAAAGCCCGTCAAATTGTTCCGTGAGAGATCAATTCCTGACATCAGTATTAGAATGTTGCCCTTATAAGATTCCACCCTTTTCTTTGTCCTGAAACTTACTTCTTCTAAAACATATTCGAATTCCAGGGCAGAATCACCCCAATCATGCAAGGCAACAGATAAGTTTGGAGATATTCTATTGTTTACAAATGTTAAATCTTTCAAACAATGAGGAATTTTTCCAGAAAGATTATTATTTGAGAGATCCAATATGGTCATGTTTTTCAATAGACATAGATCTAGAGGGATTGATCCTTCAAAATTGTTTCCTTGCAGTAGAAGAACCTTCAAGTTCGGAAGTGAACCAATCCAATTGGGGACCTCACCTGACAATGAGTTGTGTCTCAAATCCAATGTGACAATCCATGAAGCTCCATAAAGAAAATCAAGAAAATGCCCAGCGAGTGTGTCATTTGCTAAATGCAAGAACCTGATAACTGAAACATCGGCACAAGGAGGTATATTTGGCCCAATATTGTTACTTGAAAGGTCTAACAGAAAGAGATTATGTAAGTTGCAAAAGCTCAATGGTAAAGGACCTCTCAATAAATTACTGGACAACATAAGCACTCTCAAGTATTGGATATCTCCAACCCAATTGGGAAGTGTTCCAGATAGGGAATTATTATTTACATCCAAAACTCGCAAGTAGGGACTATTTAAGATGCCAGGCGATATGTCTCCTGTGAAAAAATTGTTTTCTAGATACAAATATGCCAAACTTGTCAAGTTAGAATTCCTCGGTAGCATTTGGCCTTGCAATTTATTACCTGAAAGTATCAATTCATAAAGTGACGTACAATTGTTAGCCAGTGTCTCTGGTATCTCTCCCGTGAAGCTATTATTTGACAAGTCCAATGTAAAAAGTCCTTTCATATTGCCCATTGAGGAAGGGATTCTACCTTTTAATAAGTTGTTTGACAAATTCAACTCTTCCAAATTCGGGAGGATAGAACCAATCCAAGATGGAAGCTCACTGTCAATATGATTAGCGGACACATCCAACGAGCTCATGTTGACAAGAGTCAAATTGGAAGGCAAATGAAAAGCACCTGATAAATTGTTGCCTCCGAGTTCTAAGTACTCAAGATTTACATTGTTGTCCAATAGCCAATTCGGGAAATTTCCTGTCATTCCATTGTGGCTAAGTTCAAGCCATCTCAAGTCATGCTGTTCTTTCAGAAAGCTGGGAATTACGCCATTTGCATCTTTGTTAAGCACGCAATTTGATAAATAGAACCCCTTCAATTGAAATGAAGGAAACCAAGTGGGCTCTTCCGTATTTACTTCCAAACAATTATGGTTGTCGGAAAGGTCGAATACCTCAAGGTTAGAAGTATTAGCTAGGGAAGCAAGCGAAAGTGAGCCTTCAAAAGCATTTCCAGAAAAGGAGATATATTCAAGTGACTTGAGATTATAGAGGAGACATGAAGGAATGGTCCCGCCAAAGTTGTTTGATTCAACATCAAACCTACGGAGGGAGGTTAGATTGCATAAGCATGGAGGAAGAGGACCCCAAAAACTATTATAACTAATATCCAACTCTTCAAGGTTCCTCAACCTGCATAAGCCTGTTGAAGTGGACACTGGAACTATGAGTATCATCACTAAATTGTACTTTGTATGATGGTTTTGTCGAGAATGGAGGATAGAAAGAGTATGCAATCTAATATCAAAAAATACAAACAAAAAATTTGGTAAGATGGAGATTTGGGGTGGAGTCCCATCACCACAATGCTCCATTTCCACTTTTCTTTACATTTCATTAATTACAACAAAAAAGGAGAGGGTTGATTACTTCAGGCGTTTTGACAAATTTTGAATTGGATTGGAAACAATGTCTAAAGTTGATATTATCCCTAGATTTAAGGCATAATTATATGGGCAGCATCTAAAAGGATTGTGCAATCTTTTACTTTTCAGAAGACGATTCAATGTGATCCTCCGTCGTGTGCGGCGTGAGATCACATGCTTTTTTGGCCGACGTGTTTGCCAAGTCAGCATTGGTGGTCCCCCAAACATCATGTGGACTTGCATTTCACTTTTTCCCCTCTTTTTCCTTTTTTTTTTAATTGTGCTTACTTTTTCTTTTTTCGTAATTCATTTATTATACTTTTATAAATTATTCTTTAGATAAGTTATATTTAGAAAAAAAAAAATTGTCGTTAATATGATCTATATCATTTGATAACATATTTGAAAATTTTCTTTAACAATTTTTCAAATTTATACTCAATAAGACATAAAAATTTGAGATCGACAAAGCAACTATTCACGTGGCTGGTGCTTTACAGGGACATATGCTTGTTGGTAAACATATTTTTACATGTATTTATCCTTTTTCGTTATTAGTGTTATTGACTTTTGCATATGTATCATTTGGGGATGTTACTCATTAGGTATGAAATACACCAACTAAAAATATTCGCTAGATTGGACAAACAAAACGTGGGGGAAAAGTTTAAATTGAAAACTCTAGCTAAATAGAGGTACAACGGTACAAAAAGATAAGAGTAATACTATTATCTTCTTCACAAATTCAATTTGATTTTAATTATAATAATGTGGATTTCCTTATTAATGTCAAGTCTTTAAATATGATTTTCATTAAACTAAGTCAAAACTCGAGATTATTTTCTCACTATCCTTGAGTTAAATTTTTGTGAATTGTACAATTGAAACCAAAATTGAGTAAAACTTAAGAAATTCTCTCTTATCTTCCTTTTTTTTTTGTCAATCAATTTCAAATTAAGTGGCCTTTGTATATATATATTTTACATTGCTTCAAATGAAATAAATATTTCAGATAAGTGAATTTTAGATGAAGAGAAAGTAAAAAAAAAAAAAAAAAAAAAAAAACTGTAAATATTCATTTGTGAATTAAGTTAATTTTTTTCTGACGTTTAAGGAATTAATGTTATTGTGGTATTTAAACTTAGAGAGTATTAAATAAAAAAATATTTCAAATATTATGCAAAATAAGAAATAAAATAAGCTGCCATTCACATTATTTTAATTCAATTTCAAAGACTATAAATTATGTATTTATGACTGCACTCAAAAAGGTTATATTTCAAAATATGAATATTTTTCATGTAATAAGATATATTATTTTTTTAAATTTAAATTATAGATTACATGAATAGAATACGTTGGTCAAGGTATTGTCTGTTAGTTCACTTTTTGATTCCACGTGGTAAATTTTTCTCCGCAATTTATGCACATGTCAATTACATATACGAGTGAAGTGACATGTGTGGAGTAAACTTACACGAAATGGTTGAATTTTATATTTTGAGATACATTGTCTTTACTTACTTTTTTTTTCAAATTTTTATAATGAATGAGAGATAAAAGTCGATAAAGATAAATGCCAGAAAAGATTTTTGGGGTACTTTCTCTTTATACTTAAAGTTTAAACTTAAAGTCAATAAAGATAAAAGCTTTTTGAAGACAAATTAATAAGACAATGCCTATCAGTTGAAGTGAATTATCATGTGATGAGCATATGAGCATATGAATGAGAATAGCTCCGATTTAACTATACATGAAATTGGTAGATTAGTGAAAGCTTATTTATTAAGTGAAAATTGTTCAAAGAAGAGACAAAATTTTCAACGACAAACCAAAAAGGTCAAACTTTTTTACTAAGTAAATTTAAGCTAAATTTGGAATGATAAATAGAATATATTTAAATAATATATGTTTTAGAGTTAATTTTTAGATTACATGAATAAGTTATTTCAATATATTTTATCTTTATCTATAATGTGCATACTTATCCTAAAGAGCTAAAATTTCAAGAATAATAGATCGATCATGTCACGACCTCCTCGAGCCCTCCTGCGAGGCACGAAGATTGATAGCTTGCTAAGTCTAAACTTAGCCTGAACTCTCATAAGCACACCAATTTGCGACTTATGGCTCGAGCCTTTAACATATAAGTCATTTTTAATTACGAGTTGCCACTAGAGAAATTATGATCGATGACTTGATTACACTAGTTAATCAACCAATGTCATTTCGAGACTTAATCTTATTTAAACTCGGAAGTTTGATTCTTTTGAATGACTTTTCATGCATTTTTTTGGAGAAAACTACTGAAAAACTATTTTTTAAGCTTTTTTCTAACTTTTGGAAAAAATAAAACATTTTCGGAATTATTTTTATTTTTTAATATTTTTAAATATTAAAATAATAATATAATATTACAATATAAACAACCGGACCCGGGTTGGACATCCAGACTCGATCCGGATCATTTTGAGCCTGGTCCCACGATCGGCCCAAGGGAACAAAATGGGCAAAAAGGGAGAGGCCCAGCCCGTGCGTAAACTAAAAAAAAAAAGCCCTACATCGCCCAAGCCCGTGCACACCCGGCCCGTGAGAAAAAAAGAAACGTGCCTGAGCCAGTTCAACCCCCGACCCGGAAATGATCCAGACCCCACCCGACTTGAGCTCTCCACTACACCTATGCTATCTTCTTCCTTGGACCTCACTGAGAGCTCCTTCTCGGTGTTTCGCCAGAACAGCCCGCCACCCCTAAACCATGCTCTGGTGACGCTCACATGCGTTGACCTCAACCAAGAAAGGGAGGCAGTGATGGCCAAGAATAAGACGACACGATGAACCAACGATCTCAAAGACAAGCACTCTCAACACAAGCTCAAATCTGGTTTAGACATTTCGTTGAGCGGGTGGTGCGCGCAACTGGGACGGGGGGACTCTCGGCTCGAACGGGATCGGAACCGGCGCCGGGGCTTTCAACACAAACTAGAACACGCGTGACGGCGTGATGAGGGACGGCCAGTGGCCGGAGCTCGTGTGAGCTAGACGGCCACGGTCTCCGACGCAACACGCCCAAAAAAGGGCACGGAACATGGTCGAGGAAGGCTCACTAGTTTGGCTCGCGGAAGCGTCCGCTGGGCGAGGTTGCCGGATAGAGCTCGCACATGGCCAAGGTGTCGCTGAAGCCCTCTCGCTCGGATCTCCTTCGATTTCACTCTTGGCCGACTTCTCTCTCTACTTTAGCCTCTCCGATCCCCCTTTCTTCGACCACTGCCCTCGGTCCCCCTCACAGATGCCCTCTTTTTTGGGATTTCCCTCCTCCTCCTCCTTCAACCAAGCTCGTGGCCCCGTATTTATAGGCGAGGAGCCTAGTCGACGGAGGTGCTTCGATCGCC
The DNA here is from genome assembly GCA_016097605.1 of Eucalyptus guilfoylei. Taxonomy (NCBI): domain Eukaryota; kingdom Viridiplantae; phylum Streptophyta; class Magnoliopsida; order Myrtales; family Myrtaceae; genus Eucalyptus; species Eucalyptus guilfoylei. The sequence continues at coordinate 42,552,383 of CM027862.1, read as the reverse complement.
GGTCCTTGGCACGCCGACCGGGCCCTCTCTTGGCCTAGCTAGCTTTCCCTCACCATTGACTCCACAGCAGGCCTAGCTCTGCGCCTCCCCTCTCCTGCACCGTCTCCTACCTACTCCACCCTAAATGCTTTTGCTCTGCGGTGTCCTCGGTGGCGTGCAGTGGAGGAGGAAGAGAGAAGGGAGAGAGGGAGCCTTGAGCGGCTATGGTGGTGGTTTTAGATTTTTTTTTTTTTTTTTTTAATTTTGCAATTCTCATCATTTTTTTCTTTTTTTTTAAAATTTTTCCCTTTCTTAAAAAAATTTAAAATCTATTTTCTTTTTCTTTTATGTGGAGCTTAGTGGGCGCTACATTAGCACTACGCATGTTAAGAAAGTAATAAAAACAAACATTTCAGCTTTTCTAGTTAGCCAAATCACATTGCATCAACTTGACACATTTTAAGATTTGATTGCGCTTTCATGATATGTTTTAAAATTTATAATGCACTTATCCTTTTTGAGAAAGGCCCTCCTATTGCTGCATAACCTCATTGCCTTCATTGTCGGAGCTAGTAGCCACTTATAAAACAACATCTTGTTATCATATTTTGCACCCAACATATTTTCTCTCTCACATAGTGTATTACTTTGCAGTGACATTATTATTAAGAATAACTTAGCGTGAGTCTCATAAGTTAATTACCATTCGATAACAATAGTTTCTTCATTCTCTCTCAACTCACAACTTAAGGTTATTGACTCCCTTATTATACTTTCATTTATATAGGTTATTTAATCAAGAAGTATTACCATAGACAACAGATGATGTGTGTCTTTTTTTTTTCTTTGTGAAAAGTTCAAAATAATTTGGTTTTTACTATACCATCAAAATCTAAAATATAACTTAATTTAAAAATAATACAAAAAACTATATCTTCACAGTTGTGTATGTTGTGGGTAAGTCAAAGTGAAAGATCTGCAACAATTAAAATACGCAGAAAGAATAAAGTAAAAATCAATGTAAACATGTATGTCCATTAAAGTTGCTTTGTTTGAGCTTTAGTGTCATTTAATTTCTTAGGCTTCATGGCTTTGTTGAATTTATCGACACTTGCAATCCCTGAAGTTTGACCACCATTGTGGTTTAATATGTAAACTTTAAATATTGTTTGATATTGATTTCTGATTAACTTTTGCATTTAATTTGGTAATAATTCCTATTTAATATTTGAACTCCTCTGGTATATTGTCTTTTCAGTATTTAATCTTCTTAGCTATGGCTCCTTGAATCTGTTATGTTATTACACTATTATTCAAATAGGCCCACACAAAAAGTTGCACAAAACTAGAAGCATGGGGACTAAATTTCAATATTCAAAGATCAGGGAAAAGTTGAAAAAAAAAATCAAACTTTTAAGGATTACCAACATCATAACACATCGAAGCATGACATTGGTTTACTTATGGTCAAACAGCTGTATGTGCTTCTATGATAAGTTATTGATAATGATAAACTTAAGCCTTTCCATAGAAGTACCTTCCAATAACTTCGAAGAGGCATTCAATCCACAAATACTGATGTTTAAGGCCTTAAGAGATGTCATCCTAGTAATGTCCACGAAAGCATCATTCACCAAATTGTTATCCTTAAGATCCAGCACCTCAAGATTCACACCTGTGATTGACAAAAGGTTCTCAACATCGAACTTTACATATCAAGGCATTGTCTTCTATTTTACATATACCTTCAAGCTGATTGGAAGACAAATTTTGGGCCTCCATTGAAGTTTGCTTGTACAATGAGGGGACTCGCTGTAGATAATTGCCAAATAGATATAGGCTCTTCAATTTCTTCAGGTGTAGTGTTCCATTTAAATCTGATTATAGAAAGATTCATGCATGCATTATGTATAAATTAATTATTTATAGATATCATATATCAAGCTATCTTAAATATACCGAGAATAACTATATGCTCACAATGGTGGGTTTATGTGTGAGAAAAGAAGTGGGAGAGCGAACAGAGACTAAAGGGGAATAATTACCAAATTAATTTTAAACCTATTGTATGGAGACTAATTAGTCCTAAACTCTTCAAATTTGCAAATAATCCTAAACATTTGTATGAAATTCCAATGTAATCTTTCCAGCAAATTGTTGCTAGAAATTGCTGACGTGATATTCAATCATCAATGGTTATTTTACGTGGTATGGCCAGCGATTTGACATGTACAATTCCTAATGAAACAACGTCATCTTGCATATTTTTCTGATTTTTCTGTTTTGCCCTTTTCTATCTTCCTTTTTTCTTTTCTTTTCTTCCATGTGCTAGGGTTCATCTTCTTCCTTAGAGAGCTCCTATTCATTGTTCATGGTGGCACAATGTTTTGGCCGGGAAAAAAGTGCCTGGCTGGGGTTGCTGGGATCCAACGGCTCTGATCTTGGAGCTCCTTAAAATCAGCGACGTTCTTATCATTCTGGGCACTTTTTGTTCTCAACTTGTGGCAATGAGAAAAACGTGAAAGTAATTAAAGGTCCATCTAAAATTTAGAACAAGCAAAAGAGAAAAAAAACAAACAAAGCTCTCTGAAGGGTGCATTTGTGGGTCAAGAAAGCCGTGTACCAAACCTTCACCACTCGGTAAAACAAAGAAATTCGAAAAAAGAAGAGGAAACAATGATCAACAATGTTGAAGGAGAACAAGACGCTTGCATTAGCTGAAGGGGGAAAGAAAAAGATAAACCTTTTAGGCGCTAAAAAAGTCTCAGCTAAAAATAGTAGGATTCTTCATAGCAGAGAGTGAGGAATTTAGAAACAATAGTTTCATGCTCTTAAGCAAAAGGGTTAAAGAAAACATAAAGCATAGATTTTGAAACGATCAATCTGGAAGTCACTTAATATAGAGTGCAACATTTTGTAGGACATTGAATGAGCAAAAACTCAACAATACTTGTCAATAAAATAAATATATAAAGGATTATTTGCTACTAGTCCAGATAGCTAGGGTTCCAGCGAGATCTTTTGGGGAAATGTGGTGTTGTGGAGACGGAGTGACTTGGTGGTCTTAGCTTTTTAAGGAAGAAGATGAATAGTAGAGTGGAAAGTAAAGAAAAGAAAACAAAAAAAAAAGCAAAAGGTTAAAAAAAAATTAAAAAGTACACAAAATGATGTCATTTCATCAAGATTGTATAAGTCAAATCACTAGTCGTGTCACATAGAATGACCGATAATGACTGAACTTCTACGTCAGCAATTTCCAATGGCAATTGATAGAAAAAACTTTATTGAAATTTCATACAAAGATATAGGAATATATCAACAAATTTGAAAAGTTTAAGTTTAAATTGGTCATCATGTAATAACCTCAAAATCAATGGTAATTTTCCTAACTAAAGGAGAAGGGGAAATGTGGAAAGAGGGAAAAAGAAAAAAGAAAAATAAAGAAAAGCAAAGGGAAAAGAAAATGGGAAATCAATCTTAATATGGTTCTTGTGCTGAGGTATTTAACTTGCAAAACAGTAAATTTACAATTATCCTTATAAGGAAGAAGCTTCCGGATGACATCCCATGGACCAATTCTCTTGTGGTGGCATCCAAAGACGAGAGGGTCAATTAGGTAGTGGAGTATAAATAAAGAGATCAAGGAGCTCTCTGGAGGCATTAGTGAATTCCAGAGTAGTTTAGATAGATTTAACGATAGAGGTGGACCACACAATAGAGACTCCACCCAAGGTTAGCACCCTCACCTTTGACTTCGCTAGCATCATCATGGTTTGTCCTCGATGTCTTCGAGCTTGAAGTCCGCTGGCACAATCGAGCCTCACATTCTGAACCTAAGGTCGACCAAGCTATAGATTTGACGCCCATGGCTTGACTGGACCTAGGATTTAGGTCGATCTAAGGTCAAAAGGGACCAATAATAGGCACAATTGAGTTTTTTGGTTGATGGCTGCCATTGAGCCCTGGCGGTGACGTTGCCGTAATGTCAAGAAAGTGGAAGAGAGAAGGTGGGGGTTGGGTGCAAGGAGGAGGCTCGGGCAGCCTTGTTGAGCTCAGAAGCCAAGTGCTAGGTCGTCGGCGACATCATATGGCTCGAACGAAGGCAAGGCTGTATTGACAAAGTGAGGTGGGGCAAGCAAGGGTAGGCCGCAATGACGACAAGTGGCCTAGTAGTGATGAAAATTAGGGAGGCCGATCGTGGGGAGAGAGAGAGCTTGTTTACTCATGTGGGAGTACTTCATCCCCAAAGCTTCGCTTCAATTTTTGGATACATTCAAGAGAAGAGCAACGAAGCGTGGAGAGAGAGAGAGAGTGCTAGGTCGCTGGCGACATCATATGGCTTGAATGGAGGCAAGGCTGTGTTGACAAAGTGAGGTGGGGCAAGCAAGGGTAGGCCGCATGACGACAAGTGGCCTAGTAGTGATGAAAATTAGGGAGGCCGATCGTGGGGAGAGAGAGAGAGCTTGTTTACTCATGTGGGAGTACTTCATCCCCAAAGCTTCGCTTCAATTTTTGGATACATTCAAGAGAAGAGCAGCGAAGCGTGGAGAAAGAGAGAGAGAGAGAGAGAGAGAGAGAGAGAGAGAGAGAGAGATTCAAAGAGTGGAATAATTGGGCCTCACTTTAAGAATTTGAGAATGTAAACAAGTGGGACTTACTAGGCATAATATGGTCCAAACACTATTATAAGGATTGTATTAACAATAAAGAAAGTGGAAAAAGTGCAACGCTTTTAATCTTATCCATGAATGGAATTTTTAGCTGTTTTTCCCGAGTGCACCTAAATCACATCGATTGAATCATGTAAATATAATCAATATGTAATATATTTTCTTATTTTATTTACGTCTATTTGTGTTCGATCGCCTTATTTGCACAACACGGAACGTGACTTTTCCTATCAAGATAGACTAAAGGTTGACCTAAAAAGCACCAAGAGGTATTCCGATTTTCTTGCATGTCTGGATGCATGGTTAGGGTGGTTGGGATTTTGGAACCATTTGCCTTCTCCTACGAGGCACAAGTCCATGCATCCATATAAATAGAGATGTTGGAAGATTAATGAAAATAGAAAATAAGAAATTCAAATAATTACAAGAGAAAAGAAGAAAAAGGTAATGAACGAAATAAGTCATGATATTGTTTGGAAACAAACAAGTGAGAAAAGAAAAGAAATGATGCGTCGAAGGTATGTGTGTTAAAGGAAAAAAGATTTTTGATAAAAGTATTAGTCCCCCTTAATCCCTCCAAACCCTTTATATGGGGGATATAAAAGACACATGACCATAAATAATTCTTCCCAATATGTTGTAATCTTTTTTATTTCCGGTCCATGTATTTCCCTCCATCCAAACCTTACAGTACATGTAAGATCCTTTCTCTTCCCACTAAATTAATTCCCTCTACTAATCTACTTTTCGAGATTTTAATTTTTAATTTTTAATTTTTTTGCAAGCCTCATGACTCTCACAATTTGACTTTTATATGTCACGAAACACTCAGAACGTTCCCAAACATGTAAATATCAGTAAGCAGAATTATACATAGTTCTTTCATAATAAGATGAAACATGATATTCTTTTTTCTATTTTTTGAATCTTGAGAGGAAGTCACAAATAAAAGTATTAAGGAGATTTTGGTCCACTTCCAAACAAGTGCCTTTCAAGTAAACTTCGTTGGGTTGCAAAAGGCAAACAAGTCACACTTTTTGTGATGGCAGAGAAGTCGGCATTTGGTAAATCATTGCTTACTGAGCCAATTCTCTTTAGACATATTTCTACTATGGAGATGAATCTCCTAATCAATTTGTGATATTTGATATCAACTAATTTGGGAATTGTTTGGCCAATCAGCTATTTTTCACCAAATCACTCAATCCACTTTGTAGTTTGTAGCACCCTTGTACGATTACTATAAGTAAACAATTAATTAGAAGCAGAATAAAAAGAAACAAATAACAGAGAGAGGGGGAAGGGAGGGAGGGAGGGAGGGAGGGAGGGAGAGAGAGAGAGTCACCTGAGAGACGATTCCCACCTAAATTCAATACTTGAAGTTCCTCCAAAGGAAGGAATAAAGACATGTCAATAACCAAAGGCTTAGACACGTACTGGTCGCGTGTATCGTATAGATCCAGTTGAGTCACTCGTGAAGTGGCGTTATCGCACAAAACTCGTTTCCAGCGGCAACAATCACCCCCGCTCTCTGCCCAAGACGGGAGAGAAGACCTGTTTGGGTGGAGCCAAGACCTGTTTGGGTGGAGCCAAGACGGGATAGAAGACCTGTTTGGGTGGAGCCAAGACAGGAGAGAAGACCCGTTTGGGTAGTTGAAGACGGCCTTAATGTTGAGCAGTGCATTCCTCTCATCTTCCAAGCACCCCATGCTTCTTCCACTTCCCACCAAAACCAACAACACCCATGTCCACATACCCAGTAAAAGACGCTTCATGTTTATAGTGGTGTTTTGTACGTTATTTCTATTTCTTCTATTTCACCATGTGCAAACTTACGAGGGCCATCTACTTCATTTATATGCGCAGGGTTTTCCCTTTCAAGTGATTATCACGGTTGGACCAATTCCACGAAACCGTGGGCAAAGTCAAGGTTTGCTGGGGTCAATCCCATGTAACACGTAATTATTGCCGTTGACTTGACCTAAAAATTTTCCAAAAGAGAAAGATCAAAATTGTAAAATGATAAAAAGTTATTACTAGCGAATCAACAAAAAAATGTGCCTAGGAATTACTTCAAAAAATAATAATAATAGAGATAAATAATTAAGGTTCGGTATTGTTAATTTTTAATGCAAGTGTTGTTGTGCCAAGAAATATAGAATAAATTGGTATCTGTTTGGACTCATTGATGGAAAAAATAAGGCAAAGCTCCAACGAACGGCAGCTATTACTACAACGAGTTGTGAGGTACCGACCAAAAAAGAAAGTGCAATTTTGATCAATTTGATAAAGCATCAAGATAATACAGGTCAACATTCTGTATATCTTATAATTAACTTGAAGTATCAATGAATATAAAATTGATTAACAGGTTATTAAAGACATAGTCTTTCGTGCAACACACAGATACCTTACTAGTTACTAGTATTAAAGAAAAATATTTTTAACCGTCGTGCCAAGACACGATCAGAACCACTGGGTAGTTTAAGGTGGATTCGCCCATGAGCAGAGCATTCTTCTCTAGTCTCCCTTTCGAACCACACTATCAGCTTCCACTTCCCTCCAATATCGACACCACCCAGAGTCCCCATGCACGTGTACAGTGCAATGAGGGACACTTAAATTCTGATTGTTTTGTGGGTCATAAGAAACTATTAAATAATCATACTATATGTATTAATTTAAATCCGGACCATTGAAGATAAGGAATTTCATGAGATCTGATAGTCCAAATTCGATTTAGAATAAATATTAGGTTCATGGTGTACTTGCTCGTGGCTGCACAGATCTTCATATTGGGTCGCAATTAGTGTTACTTCTATGGTTTTCATGTAGCAATGATGTGCAATTACTATTAGAGCAATTTTTCTATTGTAATGTTGGGTTCTCAAAATTTAGTAATTCATTGGAGTGTTATAATTCATTCAATAGTCACTAAATTGGAAATTTCTTTCCTTTTTTTTTTTTTTTTGTGGTGCAAATTCACGTCTAATTAACTTTAAGGGTTAAATTGAGTTGATCCAAGGAGATATATAATGGAAGTTCTTTTTCTTCCACTATTTTTTTAGTAAATGACAGTAGCTAATGTTATAACTTCCCATCATCAAGGATCTGCAACTCCTACGTATCTCCTCGTTAAGTCACTATCGACCCCTCTTCTCCTCTCGTCTTTGCTTTATTTTTTGTTTATAATGATTTATTGAGCGCCTCCCCTTCCGAGCACCCCGTCAGCTTTCACTGACCTTTGTTGATAGACAGGGATGTCCATCGTTAAAAGTAAGTGGCAAGGCCTGGATTAAGTTTACGTTTCTTTAATGCAAAAGCAATATGAGGATGATGGAAAATAAAGTTGGCCTAGTCACTCAATTTCTCTTTCCCTCTCGATGTAATTTTGAATGAGATTTCCTCTTCTCCCCGACAAAACGCTAGACTAATTATTTCTTTTCTCATAAAGCACTTGGTCAATACTCCGAAAGTCAGACAATGCAAGGCAGCTAGACCCCTGTCCCTATGGGGATTAGAAAAACGGATTGGAATTTTCTTAAATGTGGACTAACTTTATTTGGTAATATTAACCACTTGATCAAAATGCTCAAGTCATTTGAGGAAATTCATCTGAAACATCGTAAAATAAGTTAACATATATATAATATCATTATGATTTGATTTTCATTATATAGTAATTCATCCACTGATAGTTACTCAATAGGAAGTTTCTTTCCTTCCTTTTTTTTTATTTTTTTGTTGTAGTAAATTCAGGTCTAATTTTTCTTTTTCAAGGTTGAAGTGAGTTGATGGAAAGAGAGATATCATGGAAGTCCTTTTCCCTTCATAAATCTACATCTAATTTCCTTTAAAGTCTAAATTTGCTTGTAAATATGAAGGTCGATGTGAATGATTTTCTGTTAGAAGGAAGTTGACGGAAGAAACGATTAACTTCTTCAATGCGTAATAAATGAATCATCCACGAACGTACATTGAATCACGAGCGAACGACGGATGATATGACTTCACGATGGTCCAAATACACTCATAAGGAAGGCATTTACGTTCCACAGCGTAAATGTCAATTGTCTTCTCAAAGCAGTAATGTAATTACCTTTATTTGTTGATGGAGAGAGGAAAAGAAGAGATAATAGTTTTTCATAATGTTCTTTTTGCCAACCAACCATTACGGTTATTTTCAGAAGTTATTTACATAACTTCCCTCACACCCTTTCAAAATGTATCCCTCAATTATATCACATTAAAACAAACAAGTGTGTCTTAATCGCACCCCATCATAGACGTACCAATAAAATATAACACTTTCCATTATGAAGAATCTGCAACTCTCATGGATCTCCACGTCAACTCACTATTCACCGCTCTTCTCCTCTTAGCTTCCTTTGTGGTTCGTAATTATTGTTTGGAATTGATCAGCTTCTTTCTCTCAATCCACTCTTTCTCATCTAGCAAACACACAAATCATCCCAAAAAATGATCAAACATGGGATACGAGTAAATATTGGTGTTGGACTCTTGTGCGTGTCTCTAATATGAAGCTTCAAAACTCGAACATCTTTCATGGTATTATGTCTATTTTTTTTTCTCATATGTGCCTTGCAGGACCTATATATACTGGTTGATCAGACTATAGCCTTCACTGGAGCTGTTAATGTTGAATACATCAACATGCATTATCTTGATATATAGGGTGTGTTTATTTCGCAAAACATCAATTTGAAATATTATTAGAAAAATAATCACTTGTATCGCTTATAAAACAAATTAATAGGAAACATTTTTATGATAACGAAAATAATTAGCAATGATTGTCATCGATGATGAAGATATCTTCTGTTGACTAATTTTTTAACCAGTACAAGTAATTATTTTTAGATAAATATTTACAAGTCATCAATTTCCGTAAATAAATACACCAATAAGCTTTAAAACTCAACCTCTTTCATTTTTATTATTATTGTCCCTATTAGTCTATTGGGTTTCTAACTTGGTAATGGAGTTAGCTTCTGGCCCAATTTATTTCCCATATATATGGTCTCACATTCTTCAAATTCCACATACATTCGTTGGGAGAGGTTTTGTTGAGTGATTTATAAGTGAATACCCACATTGAAATGATCACTATCTTATGTGATTACTCAGAGTATTTTGTTTTCAGCATACATTAAGTAGCTTATGCGGAGCCACTAGCGTGTCTCCTTTTGTTTTTGTTTTTTTTTTTCATTTTTTGTTTGGCATACTTTTAAAATTAAGATTCATTTTCGATATTTGATCCCTCTTAAATGCCAAGCGGCCGTAGTTGCGATTCATTCGTCCAAGTTGTGTTGGTCTCGCTTCAACATGTATGTCAATCTGATAATTTATGTTCTCTATTTTTGTCTTTTACTTAAATATATTGCCGTGTTGACCAATCCATTATGTACTAGTATATTGAGATTTTTTAAAAAAGGAATCACAGTAATCACTTGTACTTTTGCTCTTCGTATACAGAATTCATACGTATTTCAAACAAAACTAGGAGAGTTATTTCAACAGTTACTGCAATTATATCAACTCACATATCTAACCGTTTATCTACACTAGATTAGTTGAGATTATCTACAGAGGACATTGTGATCGATTATAAGAAGAGATAGACTATATTGGTCAAACGAATTAAATTAATTAAATCAATGGATATGTCCAATTGTGTCTGATATGCTTGATCTATATAGTTCATTCATGGAGGACACGAGTCATATGGTAACATTCATAGGTAGTACTAGCAGACGAATGTTTATATGAGGCTCATCTACTTCATTTATATATGTAGTCTTTCCCTTTCGAGTAATTATCGTAGTTAGTCCAACTCCATGACACAATCATGAGCGTGATCAGCGTCATTGACTTGACTTAGAACTTTTCCAAAAGAGAAAGGTGAAAAATGATAAAGCGAATCTTCTAAAATGATAAAGAATGACTATTTGCATATCAACAAAACTTTACTAGTGATTTCAGCAAAATTATTGAAAAATATGTTTCCACGTATCACTTTGTAAAAAAAAAAAAAAAAAGATAAGATAAATAAAAAAAAACTTGATGCTGTTAATTTTTATGTACAGGTATTGTTTTGTCAATAAATATGAAACAAATGAGTATTTCTTTAGACTTATTGAAGGAAATTTAAGGGAAATTTCGATTGATTTGATAAACCAGTCAAGCCAATACCAATCAATGTTCAAAAAATCTTATAATTAACTTGAAGTATCAATGACTGCAAAATCAACTGACTATCACTATTTAGAATAAAACCGAACATATAGTCTTAATCTTGTGTAAATGTATGAATACTTGCTAGTATTAAATAAAAATCTTTTTAATCGTCGTACCACTATCGAAGAAAACCCATTCCGGTTGTTTAAGGCGGATTTAATCTTGAGCAGGGCATTCCTCTCCAGTCTCTCCTTCCAAGCAACGATATCATCTTCCACTTCCCTCCAATATTCGGCACCGCCCAAGTGCACATGCCCAGGTACAGTAAAATGGAGGACACTTCATTTTTATAGTGTTTTGCGTCACACGAGAAAATATTATTGGTATATGTATTGAATGAATATCAATCATTGACGATAATGGATCCCACAAGATTTGATGGTCCAGATTCAATTCTTATATGTGTTATATTCATGAAATTCTTGCCTGTGGCCTGTGAGTCGATCAATTTTGCTAGGGACCTCTTTGACTCAAAGATGCGACACATCTTATCCTCCTGCGTGGTCATTAAAGCTTACCGTGACCCAGAGATTTTCCAAGGAAAAGCAAGCAATCCATTTCAATCCTGTTGAGAATTAAGAACTAGAGAAGAAAGCAGGCACCATTGCGGATTCGATCAATGGCAAATAAAACCGGTCTTTGTGGAAATTGAATGTTCAATAACAATCTTGGATGCTAGAAGCGTATAGAAATCTATTCTACTTATTTTGTGGCCTTAAAATAACATGCACTCAGTGGATGTGATTTGTTACATTGTGCATGTCCAATGTTAGACTTTAGGGGCCTGATTGGTAACATTTCTATTATGGAGAATAATTTATTTTCAGAAATAGTTTTTTTTTATTCCCCAAAACAATTTCTAAGTAAAAGAATACGTTTAGTAACTATAAAAAAATTATTTTTCAAAAATAAAAAGAACATGAATGCTCTTGGTACGGTCCACAAGTTTTTTTTTTTTTGTAACGTATAATTTCTTTTAATTTTTTAAGATTTTTTTTCTTCTTTGCCGCCGTCCTCTAGCCGCCGATGGGTGGGTGGTGACGGGAGGCGAGCGATGAGGAAGAAGAAGAAAGAAAAAAAATAAAAGAAAAAAATGACTTATTTTTAAAAAATGTTCTCAAGAATAAGAAGTTATTTTTTTCTACTTTTTATTTTTGTTTCAAATCTACTCTCAACCATTTTTCTATTCCTGGTAATAGAAAAATTAATTGATGTTATTAAATTAATTTTTGTTCTTTTTCTATCTCGAGAAGCAAAAGAATAGAAATGTTACCATGCACACCTCTAATCTACGGTCAAAATGCATTGAATGAGTTGCTCTAGGTCCATGTGCAATATTTGCTTGGAAATCTAATACTTGTGTTCCTAGAAAAATATTTTAAAATAGATTCATGTGATATATAAAGAAGTCATTGCTAGATTAATTAAATATGTTGAATGGTAAATAATTACCTAATTATATATGTTGACTAATAAAAAATAAAAAGTGAAATATTTTATTATTGACCGTTACAAAACATGTTTGTATATTCGTTAAAAAGTTTGCAGTTTATATGTGTGTGTTACACGATAAATTCTCTCATTTGACTTCAAAAAGTTTGCAATATTTATATATCTTTCATCTTATCGCATGAAAAAAATGTCTTTGTGCATTGTATGATGTGGGAGGGTTCGCAATTAGTGTTTGTCACTAAATTATCCATTGTTGTTGTTATTATTGTCATTTGTTGTTGTTATTATGAAAATGCAAGTTTTTGAAATAAATGTGTTATTAAGCCTGGTCATTTGTCACCTTCCCATTCTTGCTAATCACAATTATCGGATCTGTATTATGCATCACGAAAAGAATCATTAATCTTTAAATAAGTATTAGGTTGACGAATGGAAATGAGATTATTAAAGAACATGAAATTCCAGGCCGTGGTGTTATTTTTGCCTATGATGATGAATTCCTTTATGAGCTACACTATTTGATGACTTTCTCCCCCAAAGACTTGAGCATTTTATATGGGCATTTCCTTGGATGTTCAAAATAGATCTCAATTAGTGTTGCCTCTTTGCCTCAAGGAGACAATTGGGGGAGTCTGCAAAAATCAAGCGAATTCTCTTCGGTGATTTCCATTTAATGTGTTATTTTTGGAAAATATTTTCCAAGAAACCATTTTCCAGAAAAATGTAATTATTTCATGGTGTTTGGCCAAAACCTAAAAGGAAAAGAAAAATATTTTCCGTTGTTTAGTAAGGAAGGTGCAAAATCTTTTCCTCCATGCAATATTTTTCAATAATTTTTTATTATTTTATTTTTTAAAATCTAATTTGTAATTATTTTTTATTTTTTAAAAAAATTTATTTTTTTAGTCTTCTTCTTCTTAAGTTAATCGCTGGCTATGGCGATGGCCAGCAACTGAGTGAAGGTGAGTTCGCTGCTTGCTAGCGCTTGGTGAGCCTAGAGCCCTAGCTCACCGCCGATCGGGGGAGTGGTGAGCTAGGGCTTGAGCTCACCACTCGCTTGGCTTGCCACCAATCGGGTAAGCAGCAAGCCTCAAGCTAGTGCGAGGTCAGTAAGCTCAAGGCTCGTCTGTGGCTTGTCACCGATGATCGTTGTGGCTAGCAACCGGCCAAGATAAAACTAAAAGAGAAAAAAAAATTTTGAATTTTTTAAAATAAAAAAGAAAAAAAGAAAAAATAAAGATGGGAAGGTTAACATGGGTATAAGATAAGAGAAAGTAAGTGATGAAAATTTTCTCTTCCTCAAAAGTGGAAATCTTTCCCTCAATCTTAGAAGGCTTTTTTCCCTTCATGGAAAATATTTTCCCCAAACGAACATAAAAAAATCTAGAAAACATTTTCCTAGAAGATATTTTCCCCGAAACAAATGGAGTGGTTCAAAGTAAAATCAATCATCCAAATGATGACCACTTGAATAGTCATTTTGGGAGTTTGCCAACGTTTTTTGGCGACCCATTACTTATTAGAAAAATCACTTCATCCATAAAAATTACCGATTAAAGATTTTATATAATTTTATTAAATTTTCAACCAAATATATCGAAATAAAATGGGCAAATCAATTACATAAGGTACTTGAACCTATAAATCACTAAGTTGAGCTTATCAGTTGAATTCATTATATCATGTTCTATTTTTTTCACCAAATCAATATTTCGTTGAATGTTTGAATGCCTTCTTCATCATGTAAGGGTGACTCTTGTATAATTTTGAGCAGGTTATTTTGGTCACTTGCGATAAAAGGCTATGAAATACTTTGCTTTTTGGATAGAGATGTCCATTATAGCTTGACCCAGCTTTCTCCAAAGTTGTCTTGGCCTCCTATGGTATATGCTGGGAAATGCTTCACCTTTATTGACAGAGATGTCCATTATGGAAAGTAAATAGTAAGACCTTGACTAACTTAATGTTTCATTAATCCAAAAGCAATATGAGGATGATGGAAAAGAAAGTTGGCTTAGTCACTCAATTTCTCTTTTTATCTTGGTCTAATTTTGGATGAAATTTTGCCTCTTTACCCCGACAAAACGCTACACTAATTACTTCTTTTTTCTCATAAAGCATTTGGCCAATACTCCAAAGTTGGTCAAGCAAGGGGCGACTAGACCCTTGTCCTTACGCAGAGTTGAGAAACGGATTGGAATTTTCTAAAGTCTAGAATAATTTTATCTAATAATGTTAACCACCATATCAACATGCTCCAGTCATTTGAGAAATTTCGTTCAAAACAACATAATTAAGTTAATATATGTAATTGGATTTTGGTAATTTAGTAATTCATCCATTAATAGTCACTGAATTAGAAATTTCTTTTCTTCCATTTTTCTTTTTGAATTGAGTTGATGAAAATAGAGATATGGTGGAATTTCTTTTTCCTTACACCTTTATATGTAAATCCCCATTTAATTTCCTTCAAGGGCTAACTTTATCTGTAAATACCATTGGATAAATCATTTTTAATCATCTTGAAGACAGCAATTGATGTCAATGACTTTCAAGAATCTGCAACTCCCATGCATCTCCATCGTAACTCACTATCGACCCCTCCTCACCTCTCCTCTTCTCTGAGCTTCCGTTGTGTTTGTAATGATTTATTGGATTTGATCAGCCTCTTCTCTCAACTCACTCTCTCTCCTCCACACAAATACGAAAGTCATCCCAAAAAAGACCGAGCTTCTCCCTACGAGACATCAGATAGCATACTCGTAAAAATTGGTGTCATACTCATGTGCATGTCTCAGGTACGAAACTTCAAAATTTGAGTAATCATTTTTACTGGTACAAGTAATTATTTTTGGACAAGTTTTTACAAGTTATTGATTTTCCATGAAAAAACCACAGGATTACAAAGCTCCAAAACTCAACCTCTTTCAATTTTTATTACTATTGTCACTTTTAGTTTTTTTTCCCCCTCATTTTGGCCATCAAGGACCTTTCCCTTTCCATGTGGTCGAACCTACCAAAGGCTAAGTCTCTCCTAAGTCTAAGTGACGTCCATGTTCTCTCAACTTTAAACATTGTATATATATTATTATTAATTGGTTAACTGATTTTCTAAAGATTAATAAAAAAATACCAACTATTTGTCCAGTTACATGATTTATTTTGAGTTTATTTGCTTGAATTTCATTTAAGGTGTGATCAGAGTATATAAATTGAAAACTTTGTGTATTTAATAGGCGTTTTGAATGTTTAAATGCCTACTTCAGCTTGTAAGGACTCATGTATAATTTGAGTAAATCATTTTGGTCGCTTATGATAAAAGCTATGAAATGCTTTGCTTTTTGGATAGGGATGTCCATTATAGCTTGACTCGGATTTCTCCAAGTCGTTTTGGCTGCCTACCGTAGGAGACGGCAAATGCTTTACCTTTATGATAGGGATTTCCATTATAGAAAGTAAGTCGCAAGACCTTGACTAAATTTATTGTTTCTTTAACCCAAAAGCAATATGAAGATGATGGAAAAGAGACTTGGCCCGGTCACACAATTTATCTTTCCATCTTGAGGTAATCTTGGATGAGATTCTTCCTCTTTACCCCGACAAAACGCTAGACTAATTACTTCTTTTTCTCATAAAGCATTTGGCCAATAGTCCAAAGAATTGGTCAAGCAAGGGTGGCTAGACCATTGTCCCCATGCGGATTTAAAAAAGGATTGGAATTTTCTAAAGTTTAGAGTAACTTTATTTAGTAATGTTAACCACCAGATCAAAATGCTCCAATCATTTGAGAAATTTTGTTCAAACTATCATAAATTAACATAATATATATAATTAGATTTTCGTAATTTAGTAATTCATCCATTAATAGTCACTAAAGTGGAAGTTTCTTTCCTTCCATTTTTATTTTTGAACTGAGTTGATGAAAATAGAGATATGATGGAAATTATTTTCCCTTATAATTCTTATTTTTGTAAATCCACATCTAATTTCCTTCAAGGTGTAAATTTGTTGATAAATACCATTAGAGAAATTGTATTTAATCATCTTAAAGGCAATGGTTATGTCAATGGCTTTCTAATGTGAAGAATCTGTAACTCCTTTGTATCTCCATGTTAACTCACTATCGACCCCTCCTATGTTCTCTTAGCTTCCTTTGTGTTTGTGCAAATCTTTGACACGAAGCTTCAAAACTTGACATCTTTCATCATAATATTCCAAATCATATTTTCTCATTATCCCCTAGAAGCACTAGATTGGTCTTACGCGAAAATTTACTTTGTAGTGATTTCATGGCCCGTCAAATTCTAATTTCTAATGGAATTATATAGCTAGATATATGATGACCAAACCATATTTTATACATATAACCATTGCAAAGTGTCATATAAATAGAGTGAATGCAATTACTAAACTTAAAAGATACTTTATAACATGCTTTCATCGACACTGGTTGGCCTCCATTCTCATCTGCGGATGTCTGTATGCCCTTTACGTCTCATTGTATTCAATTATGTTTTCTACTTCACTTATTTTTGCTAATGGCATCTTGGGCCCCGAGACTTGTAGCCTGAACAAGCCTGAAATCAAAATTAGAAAAATACACCCAAGGGGTGGTCCCATCTAACTTATCACGCCCCAAACCTCGAGCGTGCACACATCCCTCAGTGGTCGATAAAATTGCGACATCTCAGGACGCGTCGCCGACCCATTCATTTTATTGCACATGCGGAAGTGTATAATAATCCCCATAAAACACAAACATGGGATAGAAAAGTAGGACAACAAATTTTCACAAACCACTTTTATAAACAACCAAGGTCAGCCTATAAAGTTATATACACAAAAGTCGAGGTCTCAAAAAGAAGTCCCTAGCTAACTCTATCCCGAGCCCTATCTACTTGGGCTTCGGGTCTACCATAACACCGTCAGGTGGGTCAGCTACCCCCTCACCCGCAGCGGCGTTGATCGCAATGGTGAGGACGTCGAAACCCTTTAAGGGACCTTCCCGGACCCCATTAGGCCCATGACGGAACTACACCCTGAATCGATGAGGTACCAATTGTGGTAGTCCCTCATCGACCAAGATAGTGGTCATGATGAGCTCATGGAGCTAGGGACTCCCGAGGATAAGGACGTCGATACTCTGCTTGGTATACCCCCGCGGCTGTCCAAAACTAACCAGCCTCGCTTCCATTTAAGGACCTGCAAAGATTAAACTCACAACGGGGTGAGACAATATCTCAGCGAGTTCATGTCCTAAACCCCGATTAGGAATGAAATATGTCTAGAGGCAGTCTAATCACATATAATAGAATACTCACCTCGCCTCTGTTCCTTCTTGCACGTTAGTATAATTCAAATCACATATGCATATAATAAATGCATATATCAATTGGAACGTCTCACTCATATCTCAGACAATTACATGGGTCTCGATTATAAGGCCAAATCGTTATGACACGTCCCATTCTGTGCCATATAATTTTGTCCCATAATCGGGCGCGTTTATCTCAATCATTCATGCGTTCCAATTGATTATTGCTCGCACAAGCACGTTCTACCCGACGCACATCGGTCTTCCGGCATAGCCGGGCATCATCTCATCCCTTGAGCACAGCAACGTCTACCACTAGACGACATTCCCGAAGGAGCTTCGGTCTGGCCTCTACCACGATCCGGCATCCGTTGTTAAGGGCATCCCATATAGGGGCAATGTTCACCCGACACACATCGGGAACGGGTTCTCATAACCATCACACGATCATTCAATCTCGGCCAAGAACATTGTGCTTTGTACCCAAATGCCTCAATTAAGATAGTGTGCTTAGCCTATTTTCTTCGTATTAAAAACACCGGTAAAAATATTCGTGTGTGGATACACAGTCAGATCAAACCTTAAAAATTGATATCATTCCTTTTAAAAATCCCACTATTTAATATAGTACTTACAAATATTTTCAATGTCAAAACCCGATACCTAGTATTTTCTAATTAAATATCAAAATTTCACAATTTTGAAATAATAAACCAAAATTCTCAATTACCACTCAATTGCACAAATTAACACTCAATTGCATAAACTAATCACACCACGACAATTAGCACGAAATTCCGGCTATGGGCTATTCCAGTATAATTTCCAGAAAATAATAAATAATTAAATAAATTACAAAATTAATCAAATCAATTCAAATTAATTAAATAAATGCCTAATTAAGCCTAATACACTAATTTAACCCACTAATTGGACCTAGAAAAATGCACTATACTAATTAAATACTATAATATAATTAGCCCTTAACTAATCTAATCTAACCACTTAATAAGCTTAAACCACTAATTACTCTAAACTAACCACATAAGCCAAGCTTAGCCTAATCTAATTACCTACTAAGCATAATTAACCTCCTAAGCAATGTTTAGCAAGTAAACTCACCAGATTAGTGAGCTAGTGAGTTCACGGCGACGGCGATGGCGACGGCGACGTGGAGGCGAGTGGAACACTAGCCTACGACGACACCCGACGAGGTTCGGAAGGGCTTGGAAAAGCCCACGAAGCTCACAGCTTGGGTTGTGAGTTCGGTTGTGTCCAAGGCTGAAGGAGCTGGATTGAGGGCCCGGCTTGGCTAGAAACAGGCCACGCGGGAGGCGGACGGCAACAAAGGGTCCTGGCAAGAGCGATGGCGGCTTGGGCGGACGGCGGAGGGAGCTCAACGAGCTGGATGGAGGGCTCGACAGCTTGGGACGGTGGACTGGACGCGAGTAGGAGGCGAAACCGACGGCCTGGATGCGTGGGCTCGGGCACTCGCGGGCAGACGGACTGGCGATGGCAGTGGCTTGGATGGGCGGTTGACGGTTGCAGGGGCTGACTCTTTGGTTTGTTGGCTGGTTTTTGAGCTCTAACAACAACAATGGAGGAGGAGAACAGCAAGGAAGAAGAAGGAGGTGGTCTGCTGGCTTGAGGGGGAACAAATGCCCTAAAAGTCTTCAAGAAATATCCAATACACTCAAGTTCAAGGTCCCACCATCTTCAGCCATGTCCACACCCATCTTTCCTTCACCAAACTTCCCTTAGAAGCCACCCAAGGGGTCCAAAAGGTTGCTGCCCCTTATGGCTACGAAATTGTGACATTTCCCCTCCAATTTCAACTCAAATTCAACCCATTTGGACTCAATTCCAAAGCCAAAATGTCATGGTAGATGCCCACCTCAAATTCCACATTTTTCCTTGCCCATGATCCACCTCGAATGCCAAAAATCCACACAAAAATGGCCCCCCTTAATTTCCTAGTCCAAAATCGCCCAAACTTGAATTTTCACCAAAATTTCGGACTTGCCGAAAATTCTTCGGAGGATGAGTCGATGTTCCTAAAATAAATCGTGACATGACAGAACTTTAAATTTCGTGGTTAATTTCAATCAGACGTGATTTTAGCGTCACCTAATCTATTGGGTAGCTTTTAGGAATTTTTAGTGCATTTGGCCGATTATTTTTTAGCCACATTGTACATCTTCGACACATAGGTGGCTCTCGGTTGTCATGAAAATCTCGAGATTTCAAATATGGACACAGGGTATAAACGACAAAAAAATCAGTTTAATGTCGTTCGACGAGAAGTTTGCAATTAGATGAAATCACCCACACTTTAATTACATACCTCAATCGAATCGACCTATCTCCGGTCTCTGATCAATTTTGATAACGTCGTATTGACTCTTGCAGATTAGCACGGTCGAGCAGTCGATTTATGGTCGAATTCTCAAATCTATCGCGTTTAGATTCCTTAACGGCTTCACCTGATAGATTAGTTATCTCTTGAGTGATCAGCTCAGAGAAAAAGATTATAGGTGCGTTAATGAAAAGCCCATTTCATTTACTCGAAAGCAGAATTGAAAAATCAGGATGTCACATAACTCGTGCTTGAGAAATGTAGGGGTCGATTCGGTTGGGCCGATTTGGGTTTTCGAGCTCTTGATGGCTTATGAATTTTGTTTATTGTTTATTATCTTTTATTTTCCATCTTTAGTATCCCAAGTGCTGGAGAGGTGGAGTTCTTTTATTTATTTTTTTATTTTTCTTGATTTTGTTAATTTTCATTACAGGTTTTTTTTTTTTTGCAAGACTATCAATTAAAGGGGTATTTGTTTGGACTCATTGAAAGGAAAATAAGAGCCAACACAACGATCATCACTCTTCTAACTTAATCAATACAAACTATTTCTGACTATACTTGTCACCCGGAAGTTGTCATATGCAATGTAAGCGACATAGTTGTTATCTATTTAGGTGGGCCTCTTTATTAAAAAAAGAATCATATATTTGTAAAGTATTTTTCAAATATTGCACTGCAATTTTGAGTAACGAATCTATTAGTGGTTAAGTAACATAAATATGTGTGGTTTAGATGCACAATACTAGTTTATGGAATGTATAATATCTATAATCATATATATACAAGAGATTTTATACATCATTAGGTCAATACTGAGTTTTTCTAAAATAATATGAATACTGATAGATGCCTATATAGAAAGGTTGTCATGTTTTAATGATGTGTGATTACTTCTAGAGCAATTTCTCTATTATAAAATGGTTTTCGTAATTTAGTAAGTCATCCATTAATTTAATTGGGTATTAGTATTCTTGTCCTTTCAAGAGTCACTGAATGATTCTTCCCTTTTTGGCAGTCATTCAATGAGTGGATGGAAAAAGAGTGGTAGGAAGTTTCCTTCCTTCCTTATTTTTTGGGGCAAATTCACGTCTAATTTCCTTCGAGGTCTAAATTGCGTTGATGGGAAGTCAGACAAAATGGAGTTCTTGTTCCTTCCAATTTTTGTAAAGATGCGACACATCTTTTCATAGTGGTCCTTAAGTTTTGCCGTGACGCCAAAGTTTTTCCTAGAAAAAGTATGCAAACTATTTCAATTATGTTGACAGTGAAGGACATGAAGATGATAGAGATAAAGGCAAGGACCACAGTTGATTCAATCACTATAATAGAACCAATCAAATTCTTTGTGGAAATCAAATGTTCAGTAATCACCGTGGAAAAGTACTGATTGCCTTGTATTCAAATCACATGCTCTCAATGGATGTGATTTGTTACATTGTGCAAGTTGTATGTAGACTTTTTGGCCAAAGGACTCACTAGATTTATTAGTAAAAGATATTGTTTTACATATTCCGGGTCCATGTGCAAGAATTTTTTGGTGAAAATTTGCATTTTTAGTTCTAAACCTATTATATACATTTGAATTCAATCTTAATATTTTCAATTGAATTCAATGCAGTTTAAACTTTTGAGTAAAAATACAATTAAATTCTCTAGAGCAACACTTGCATGAAGATGCCAACATAGTGGTCTGGTCATCATTGATCCAACCATCTTAAGTGTCAATGCCAGAGTTGATATGGACAATTTTAAACAAAAAGATACTGTTCTTTTTTCTTCTTTTTCAAGTTTTTATTTTAGACTATCGGCATCCCCTTTCACTATAGACACGGCATGTGCTCTATAGGTATATACTCTTTAAATATGTTCGATGCAGTGATATTCCTTAGACAAGGAAGATTATGTTCAGTGGAGGCACCAATTAAACTTTTCAAAATTGACTGATCGACCAACATACTATCATTCCCCAGTTACATGAAATGAAACAATTACAAGGCAAATAACATTTGAATTATGATTTGTTTTTCTCTTTTCCATTTCAATCCAAAATCTGATGCAATGAAACAAGTGCAATGAAAATAACATCTTGAGAGTAAATTGATAAGGGCTCATGTGATCACACTTCACAATCTGATTGAGTTGAGCCATATCACAGCCAAAGCAACAATTATCACTCTCGTAACATCATTATTATTATCAAGGTCAATATCACAAGAAATTTCAGACTAATACATATGTGTCACATTTATCCTAAATTATTTCACGTCACAAAAAATCACATACTAGTAAACCATGCTGCATACACTCCAAAAATCCCAAATTCACCACAATTTGAGGTAGATATAGCATGAGTGTACCATTTTGAGATAAATTTGATACGAGTACAACAGTATTGATGCAAATATTAATTTAGGGTAAATATGACACAAGTATAACGGTTTGAAATTTTTTGTTATACGAAAATTAGTTTAGGTCAAATGTGGCACGGATATTATTAGCCCTTAATACTAACCATTTCTAAGTGTACTCATTGGAAGTTGTTATATGCAATGTAAGCGACGTAGTTATTATCAAGGCTTCTTCATTGAAAGAAGAATAATATATGTTTGTAGATGAAATTCTAAGTATTTTTTCCAATTTTACGCTACAATTTTGAGTAATGAGTCTAGCAATAATTAAGTAGCAAATATATGTGTGATTTATATACATTATACTAGCTCGATTCCCCATGTCAGCACATGTAAACAATTTCATGTTAAAGTCACGTGTAAGGATTTTAGCTCGGTTTTTACTTTGTTGACAATATTAGTAGATTTTTTGCCAGAGTTTACTTTAGATAAGTGAATAATTGAACTTTGAAGAAATTGACATCTTCATCACCCATTTATTTCTCCCAAGTGAGAAGTATGAGCAACCTATTGGGGAAGTCCTAAGGCATGAAAGGCCAGACTTAGTGAAGCATCGTCACTTTTTTTTTTCATTTTTAAATATCAACATTATATAGTATGCATGCATTATGTTTAATGTGATAGTGCTTAAGTGAGTGCTGATGCATAATTAATTGCTCGCGAACACATCATTTCCAACCATGGAGGCTCTAAACTTTCCTCTTCAGTTCCCAACAAAAAGAAAATCTAATGCTCAAAATCAAATCTATAGGGTACTAGAAAATTTAGATGAACGGAGTTTTGTGGCTGGTAGTCACATCGTCCCAAAACTCAGTTCTCTTCCATTTCCTCTTGTTCTACTTACAAACCATCAACTTTTACACTAGTTAAATAAAAAATCTCAATTACTTATTTAAGATTGATATTCCTAAAAAATGCATTTTAAAAGTAAGATTCAAGTTATACTAAAGACGCCATGTTTCTTTATATTTGATACTAAAAGAACATATTATAAAGCCGCAATCCACCCGTGGTGCAACTCACGGGAGTTTTTTTTTTTTTTGGTCTAAACTCACGGTTCGACCACCAACTTCCTGGCTTTTTCAAGATTTTGGCCGTTGCTGCCCTAGTTTCGTCGAGCTTGCAACTATTGCCACTTCAGCTTCCACGCTTCATTGAGCTTCCTGGCCATGGGCCGTAGCTACTCGAGTTTTATCCTAAAGAGAAAGGTGAATATTATAAGACGTATATAATAAATTGATTAAAAAAATTAGTATTAGCAAATGGACCCAAAAAAAAAAAAAAAAAAGTTATCAGTGATTCACATAAGTTATAAAGGGCAAAAAAAAAAAAAAGCCATTCCAAATATCGTTTCTCAAGATTTGATGTTATTAAGTTTTAGTATAGGTATTGTTTTGCCAAGAAATATCACATAAATTGGTATGTCTGGACTCGTTGAAGAAACAATAAGACTACTTCGTTCAATTTGATAATGCTAATCCACACAATACCAATCAACATTCAATATATCTTATATTTCACTTAAAGTATCAATGAATGAAAAATCAATTAACTATCGCTATTTAGAATAATATAAAAAATATAGGCTTTAACTTGTGCGATACACAGATATTTTGTTAGTGTTATAAGAATCTTTTTAAACAACTTCCACTTCAACTTCCACTTCCCTCCAACATCGACGTCGCCCAAGTCCACACGCACAAGTTCGGTACTAATGAAGGACACTTTAATTTTCTGTCGGGAACATTTTCAAGTCAAAGACGCAACACATCTTATCCTCCCACACGGTCATTAAATCTTGTCGTGACACAAAAATTTTCCAAGTATGCAAACCATTCTTCAAGTTAACTGAGAATTGAGGACATGGAAATGATAGAGAAGAAGGTGCGCACCACACCTAATCCAACCACTTTGACATAAAACCAGTCAAGTTCTTCGTGGAAATTGAATGTTCAATAATAACGGTGGATGCAAGAGCACATGTGGATATCTATTTAGTTTATCACGTGGCATCCAGATCACTTGCGCTCAATGAATGTGATCCGTTACATTATGTGGATCCTATATTGAATCACTTGTTTCATCGGTTAGAAGGCAATAAGAGTCTAATTTGTATGTTCTAGATCCATGTGCAGAAGTTACTGAAAATCTAATCCATAAATAGGAATAAGTGCACTAAGAGTCTTAAACTTGTTGAAAAAGTGCAATATAATCTTTAAACTTTCAAAAAAAAATACAATCAAGTCTTAAAATTTGTTGAATTAATGTAATCAAATCCCTTAGTTCAGTCTATCTCCTTTCATTAACAAAAAATGTTGACCTGACTTTTTTTTCTATTACTTTCCTAAGAAAACGTGACATCCACCAAGCGCCACATCAAAAAAAAATTTGAAATTTTAAAAAGAAAAAGGATAACAAGATTTTTTTTTTTTAAAAGAATAGGATAAAGGAAAAAAGTACAAGCATTAAAAAAAATAAAAGCTAAAAAGATATGGGCTTCAACTCATATGATTCATGGATATTTTGTTAGTGTTATAAGAATCCATTTAAACAACTTCCACTTCAGCTTCCACTTTCCTCCAACATCGACACCACCCAGGTCCACACGCACATGTATAGTACTAACGGAGGACACTTAATTTTCTGCCGGGACCTCTTCAAGTCAAAGATGCGACTCAACTTTTCTTCCCATGCGGCCATTAAAGCTTGTCATGACCCAGACATTTTCCAAGTATGCAGACCATTCTTCAAGTTAGTCGACAATTGTAGACATGGAAATGATAGAGAAGAAGCTGGGCACCACAGCTGATTCAGTCACTTTGACATAAAACGAATCAAGTTCTTTGTGGAAATTGAATAGTCAATAATAATGGTGGACGCAAGAGTGTATGTGGAAATCTATGTAGTTTATTGTGTGGTGTGCGGATCACTTTGCACCCAATGGATGTGATCAGTTACATGTGTGGACCCTATGTTGAATCACTTATTTTATCAATTAGTTAGAAGGCATTGATTTTATATTATCTGGGGCCATGTGCAAAAATGATTGGAAATCTAATCCACAAATAGGAATAAGTGCACTAAAAGTTTTAAACTTGTCATAAAAGTGTAATTGAGTCCTTAAACTTTAAAAAAATACGATCAAGTCTTAAAATTTGTTGAATTGGTGTAACCAAATCTCTCAGTTAATTCCATCTTTTATTTATTTACGAAAAATGCTACTGTGACAATTTTTTTCTATTACTTTATTAAGAAAACTTGCTGTCCACCAATCCCCACATCAAGAAAAAAATTTGAAAATTTAAAAAGAAAAACGGAGTGCTACTCTAATTTCGTGGCGTCCACCAAGGCAAGACAAAACCTTGCCTCGCGAGTCTCGTCAAGCTTGGCCATGACCACCAACTTCTAGGCATTTTCCAGATTTTGGCCGTTGTTGCTCTAATTTTGTTGAGCTTGCAGCCATTGCCACTTCAGCTTCTGAGCTTCTTTAGGCTCACAGCCCACACCATTCGGGCTTCATTGAGCTTGCGGCCACGGCCGCTCGAGATTTGTCTAGCTGTTGGCCATGGGCCAAAGCTGCTCGAGTTTCGTCAGGCTCAGCCATGGGCACTCTAGCTTCCAAAATTCTTCAAGCTTGCAGCACAGCGAATCGAGTTTTGTCGAGCTTAACAATTGCCGCAAAAGCTTCATCCAGCTCGATAGCTGATATAATTTCTGTAACTAAACTAAAGATGAAAGACTTAATATTAATTCCACGTTGGTCCGATTTTTTTTTTTCTTTTTGTAAGGCATGATGGAACAATAAAACTCTTTCCAAGCTGCAAACATTATTTCATGTATTAATCCACTTTTCAGGAAAAAGAGAGAGAGGATATCATTACACGCTCAATTATTACATGATCGAGCGTGTAATAATCTAGTACTTGCATATTACTCAACAATCTCTCTTCCAAGTATCAATCCATATGGGAGACAAACTTCACTTCTTCGAGTTCATCCATCCAAGCAACACGAAAAAAAATTCATTGCCATAATTAAAGTGTCGCAGTAACTTTGGTGCTATACAAGTATGGCAGCTAATCTTCTTCTATCTTAAATCATAATATCAAATGTGCTTTTTGACATCTCATGACTTTCGAATGTCAAACTTTTGTTGGAATTTCCCATGAAAGACAATTATACGAGACATCCACTATGGTCATATCTTGGAGGTAAGACACCATGGAGGGATTGAACCTTCAAAAAAAATAAATTGTATCCTTTCAAAAGAAATATATAATAAAAAAGAGAGAAAATAATTTAAAAAGGCTCCGATTGGGTCATAATTGAAAGGGCCTTGTCCAATCCGCACAGCCCAGACCTGATCCACAACAACAGCATGGGCCATAGAAAGCCCATCATCAGAGGACGCCTCGGCCTAGAGATCAAACCCATTAAACACACAGGCCCATTAAGCCAGTCCGATTCTCTCGGGGTTCAGCAGCTTTTCGCGGCGATTCCCTCCCCATCGTCCTCAGGCCACCGGTAGCCATCGCCGATCGTCCATCGCCGGCCGCCGACGCACGCAGTCATCGTAGAGAGCACAGACTCAAAGATATCAGCAATTCCGCAGTCGATCGCCGCCAGTTCCGCCGCCGTGAAGAGGCTCCGTTCGCCCCTGTTTCGGAGTCATCGCTGCTGAAGCACACAATAATCTACGTCTATTCCTCCCTTTGACGGTTCTAGGTCTCGGCGTTACTGTCCATTACGATCTCTCTCCTTTGGACGATCATCGATCTCGACCAGGGACGGCTCTGGCCACGTATCCCTCTCCTATGCTCTGTTTTGGCTTCAGCCGAGCATGATTTCGTGCACGCCTGTCCTCCTATTCGTCGATTTTGTCTCTGATAATCTTTAGAATGAACACCTCGCTTTATACTTCTCACCGATGATTTGTTGAATGTTCTGTCCCGAGCACTTCGAATTTCATGTTCAACAGGTGTTCGATGTTTTGCCCAAGTGACTTCCAGTATTGATATGCTTCTGTTGTTAGTCAATCTGAGAGTATCCTAGTGCGATTTGCATGGTTATTATTTGACAGATCGATCCTGAGATATGATTTACTGATTTTTTACTTGCTGGTAGAGAACCGTCATGCATGAGGCCGGCCCAATCTCGGTCGTTCTCTAATTGGCGTTAAAGCTTTGATTGTCTGCTTGCTCCTGTACATGTTGAGATCTTGGCTCTGGCCTTGAGTTTATGTACACCGGATTTGTTTCGCAAGAGAGAGAAGGCGAATGCAAATCGGATTATTCGAGAGTGTCCAGATTCGGCTTTTCTGGTTTGTTGTTCCAAAAGAGCATATATTGTTGATTAACCAGCCTTGTTTGAGTTCCCTACTTGGAAATTCTAGTGTGTCTGAAAGAGGGAGGATCTGTCTAAATAGGAATTGATTTGGGTTTGAGGGATTTGTCATCTTTTTGTATTGTGCAGATGGAGTTGAATGATGTTGGAACTCGAATGTTTTGGATATTATGGGAATGGAAATGCTGGAGGTGTCGAAGTCTCTTATGTTGGACAAATCTTGCTTGATCGGTCTTTTTTATGTGCGAATTTTGGCTAAGATTCCACTGTTTAATCTCCAGGAGTGAATGCTCGTTTTGATGTTGTGGTCTGATGACATTGCTTGCTTGACTTCAAATGCACAATCGAATTTAGTCTTACTCTATCAATGCTACGGTGGGTGCTCGATTCTCTTTTGCTTAAAAAAAAAAAGAAATATAAAAGGATTAAAAAAAAAATGTGTGTCTGTATTTGGGGACTATGATTATGCATGTCATCTGTTTTTTTTTTTTTTTTTTTTTTTCTTAAGTTTCACTTAGTGAAACAGAGCATCCACATCTCGTTTCTAGCCGGAAGTTTGCTCTTCCTGGTCAGGGCAATCATGAACAGCCGAGAGCAGGCCAAGATTCTCCACCACGGTACTGAGCTGCTGTACTTCATTCATGGAGGACACGAGCCATATGGTAACTTTCATGGGTAGTACTAGCATACAAATGTTTATATGAGGCTCATGTACTTCATTTATACATGTAGTCTTTCTCTTTTGAGTGATTATCACAGTTAGTCCAACTCCACGACACAATCATGGGCGTGATCCTCGCCATTGACTTGACTTAGAACATTTCCAAAAGAGAAAGATGAAAATGATAAAGCAAATCTTCTAAAATTATAAAGAATGACTATTTGCATATCAACAAAACTTTACTAGTGATTTCAGCAAAATTATTGAAAAATATGTTTCCACGTATTGCGTCGTAAAAAAAATATAAGCTAAATAAAAAAAACTTGATGTTGTTAATTTTTTACAGGTATTGTTTGTCAATAAATATGAAACAAATGAGTATTTGTTTAGACTTATTGAAGGAAATTTAAGGGCAATTTCGATTGATTTGATAAACCAGTCAAGCCAATACCAATCAATATTCAGTAAATCTTATAATTAACTTGAAGTATCAATGACTGCAAAATCAATTGACTATCAATATTTAGAATAAAACCGAACATATAGTCTTAATCTTGTGTAAATGTATGAATACTTGCTAGTATTAAATAAAAATCTTTTTAATCGTCGTACCACTATCGAAGAAAACCCATTCCGGTTGTTTAAGGCGGATTTAATCTTGAGCAGGGCATTCCTCTCCAGTCTCTCCTTCCAAGCAACGATATCATCTTCCACTTCCCTCCAATATTCGGCACCGCCCAAGTGCACATGCTCAGGTACAGTAAAATGGCAGTGTATTGCGTCACACGACACGAGAAAATATTATTGGTATATGTATTGAATGAATATCAATCATTGACGATAATGGATCCCACAAGATTTGATGGCCCAGATTCAATTCTTATATGTGTTATATTCATGAAATACTTGCCTGTGGCCTGTGAGTCGATCAATTTTGCTAGGGACCTCTTTGACTCAAAGATGCGACACATCTTATCCTCCCGCGTGGTCATTAAAGCTTGCCGTGACCCAGAGATTTTCCATGGAAAAGCAAGCAATCTATTTCAATCCTGTTGAGAATTAAGAACCAGAGAAGAAGGCAGGCACCATTGCTGATTCGATCAATGGCAAATAAAACCGGTCTTTGTGGAAATTGAATGTTCAATAACAATCTTGGATGCTAGAAGCGTATAGAAATCTATTCAACTTATTTTGTGGCCTTGAAATATCATGCACTCAGTGGATGTGATTTGTTGTTACATTGTGCAGGTCCAATGTTAGACTTTAGAGGCCTGTTTGGCAACATTTTTATTTCGGAGAACAATTTCTTTTAAAAAATAATTTTTTTTATTCCCCAAAACAATTTCTAAGTAAAAGAATATGTTTAGTAACTATAAAAAAATTCTATTTTTGAAATAAATAAATAAAAACATGAATGCTCTTGGTACGGTCCACAAGTTTTTTTGTAATGTATAATTTCTTTTAATTTTTTAAGATCTTTTTCTTCTTTGCCACCGCCCTCTAGCCGCTGATGGGCAGGTGGTGAGGGGAGGCGAGCGATGAGGAAGAAGAAGAAAAGAAAAAATTAAAAGAAAAAAAAATGACTTATTTTTAGAAATTGTTCTCGGGAATAAGAAATTTTTTTCTACTTCTTATTTCTGTTTCAAATTTATTCCCAACCATTTTTCTATTCCCGGTAATAGAAAAATTAATTGATGTTATTAAATTAATTTTTGTTCTTTTTCTATCTCGAGGAGTAAAAGAACAGAAACGTTACCATGCACACATCTAATCTACGGTCAAAATGCATTGAATGAGTTGCTCTAGGTCCATGTGCAATATTTGCTTGGAAATCTAATACTCGTGTTCCTAGAAAAATATTTTAAAATAGATTCATGTGATATATAAAGAAGTCATTGCTAGATTAATTAATTATGTTGAATGGTAAATAATTACTTAATTATATATGTTGACTAATAAAAAATAAAAAGTGAAATATTTTAATATTGACCATTACAAAACATGTTTGTATATTCGTTAAAAAGTTTGCAGTTTATATGCGTGTGTTACACGATAAATTCTCTCATTTGACTTCAAAAAGTTTGCAATATTTATATATCTTTCATCTTATCGCATGAAAAAAATGTCTTTGTGCATTGTATGATGTGGGAGGGTTCGCAATTAGTGTTTGTCACTAAATTATCCATTGTTGTTGTTATTATTGTCATTTGTTGTTGTTATTATGAAAATGCAAGTTTTTGAAATAAATGTGTTATTAAGCCTGGTCATTTGTCACCTTCCCATTCATGCTAATCGCAATTATCGGATCTGTATTATGTATCACGAAAGAATCATTAATCATTAAATAAGTATTAGGTTGACAAATGGAAATGAGATTATTAAAGAACATGAAATTCCAGGCCGTGGTGTTATTTTTGCCTATGATGATGAATTTCTTTATGAGCTACACTATTTGATGATTTTCTACCCCAAAGATTTGAGCATTTTATATGGGCATTTCCTTGGATGTTCAAAATATATATTTCAATTAGTGTTGCCTCTTTGCCTCAAGGAGAAATTGGGGGAGTCTGCAAAAATCAAGCGAATTCTCTTCGGTGATTTCCATTTAATGTGGCATTTTTGGAAAATGTTTTCCAAGAAACCATTTTCCAGAAATATGTAATTATTTCATGGTGTTCGGCCAAAACCTAAAAGGAAAAGGAAAATATTTTCCGCTATTCAGTAAGGAAAATCTTTTCCTCCACGCAATCTTTTTCAATAATTTTTTATTATTTTATATTTTAAAATCTAATTTGCAATTATTATTATTTTTTAAAAAATTGATTTTAAATTATTATTATTATTATTATTATTATTATTATTATTATTATTATTATTATTATTATTATTATTATTATTATTATTATTATTATTATTATTATTATCATTATTATTATTATTTTGGTCTTCTTCTTCTTCAGCTAATCGCTGGCTATGGCGACGGCCAGCAACTGAGTGAAGGTGAGCTCGCTGCTTGCTAGCGCTTGGTGAGCCTAGAGCCCTAGCTCGCCGTCGATCGGGGGAGTGGTGAGCTAGAGCTTGAGCTCACCGCTTGCTTGGCTCGCCGCCAATCGGGTAAGCAGCAAGCCTCGAGCTAGCGTGAGGTCAATAAGCTCAAGGCTCGTCTGTGGCTTGTCGCCGATGATCGTCGTAGCTAGCGATCAGCCAAGATAAAACTAAAAGAGAAAAAATAAAAAAATAAAAAATGGAATTTTTTAAAATAAAAATAAAGATGGGAAGGTTAACATGGATATAAGATAAGAGAAAGTAAGTGATGAAAATTTTCTCTTTCTCAAAAGTGGAAATCTTTTCCTCAATCTTAGAAGGCTTTTTTCCCTTCATGGAAAATATTTTCCCCAAACGAACATAAAAAAATCTAGAAAATATTTTCCTAGAAGTTATTTTCTCCGAAACAAATGGAGCGGTTCAAAGTAAATCAATCATCCACATGATGACCACTTGAATAGTCATTTTGGGAGTTTGCCAACATTGTTCGGCGACCCATTACTTATTAGAAAAATCACTTCATCCATAAAAATTACTGATTAAAGATTTTATATAATTTTATTCAATTTTCAACCAAATATATCGAAATAAAATGGGCAAATCAATAATATAAGGTACTTGAACCTGTAAATCACTAAGTTGAGCTTATCAGTTGAATTAATTATATCATGTTCTATTTTTTTTCACCAAACCAATATTTCGTTGAATGTTTGAATGCCTTCTTCATCATGTAAGGGTGACTCTTGTATAATTTTGAGCAAGTTATTTTGGTCACTTGCGATAAAAAGCTATGAAATACTTTGCTTTTTGGATAGAGATGTCCATTATAGCTTGACCCAGCTTTCTCCAAAGTTGTCTTGGCCTCCTATGGTATATGCTGAGAAATGCTTTCACCTTTATTGACAGAGATGTCCATTATGGAAAGTAAATAGTAAGACCTTGACTAACTTAATGTTTCATTAATCCAAAAGCTATATGAGGATGATGGAAAAGAAAGTCGGCTTAGTCACTCAATTTCTCTTTTTATCTTGGTCTAATTTTGGATGAAATTTTGCCTCTTTACCCCGACAAAACGCCAGACTAATTACTTCTTTTTTTCTCATAAAGCATTTGGCCAATACTCCAAAGTTGGTCAAGCAAGGGGCGACTAGACCCTTGTCCTTACGCGAAGTTGAGAAACGGATTGGAATTTTCTAAAGTCTGGAATAATTTTATCTAATAATGTTAACCACCATATCAAGATGCTCTAGTCATTTGAGAAATTTCGTTCAAAACAACATAATTAAGTTAATATATGTAATTGGAATTTCGTAATTTAGTAATTCATCCATTAATAGTCACTGAATTAGAAGTTTCTTTTTCTTCCATTTTTCTTTTTGAATTGAGTTGATGAAAATAGAGATATGGTTGAATTTCTTTTTCCTTACACCTTTATATGTAAATCCCCATTTAATTTCCTTCAAGGTCTAAATTTGTCTGTAAATACCATTGGATAAATCATTTTTAATCATCTTGAAGACAGCAATTGATGTCAATGACTTTCAAGAATCTACAACTCCCATGCATCTCCATCGTAACTCACTATCGACCCTTCCTCACCTCTCCTCTTCTCGGAGCTTCCGTTGTGTTTGTAATGATCTATTGGATTTGATCAGCCTATTCTCTCAACTCACTCTTTCTCCTCCACGCAAATACGAAAGTCATCCCAAAAAAGACCGAGCTTCTCCCCACGAGACATCAAATAGGATACTTGTAAAAATTGGTGTCATACTCATGTGCATGTCTCAGGTACGAAACTTCAAATTTTGAGTAATCAGTTTTACTGGTACAAGTAATTATTTTTGGACAATTTTTGTTTCCATGAAAAAACCACATGATTACTAAGCTCCAAAACTCAACCTCTTTCAATTTTTATTACTATTGTCACTTTTAGTTTTTTTTTTCTTCATTTTGGCCATCGAGGACCTTTCCCTTTCCATGTGTTCGAACCTACCAAAGGCTAAGTCTCTCCTAAGTCTAAGTGACGTCCATGTTCTCTCAACTTCAAACATTGTATATATATTATTATAAATTGGTTAACTGATTTTCTAAAGATTAATAAAAAATACCAACTATTTGTCCAGTTGCATGATTTATTTTGAGTTTATCTGCTTGAATTTCATTTAAGGCGTGATTAGAGTATATAAATTGAAAACTTTGTGTATTTAATAGGCGTTTTGAATGTTTAAATGCCTACTTCAGCATGTAGGGACTCATGTATAATTTGAGCAACTCATTTTGGTCACTTACGATAAAAGCTGCGGAATGCTTTGCTTTTTGGATAGGGATGTCCATTATAGCTTGACTCGGATTTCTCCAAGTCGTTTTGGCTGCCTGCCGTAGGTGCTGGCAAATGCTTTACCTTTATGACAGGGATTTCCATTATAGAAAGTAAGTCGCAAGACCTTGACTAAATTTATTGTTTCTTTAACCCAAAAGCAATATGAAGATGATGGAAAAGAGAGTTGGCCCGGTCACACAATTTATCTTTCCATCTTGAGGTAATCTTGGATGAGAATTTTCCTCTTTACCCCGACAAAACGCTAGACTAATTACTTCTTTTTCTCATAAAGCATTTGGCCAATAGTCCAAAGAATTGGTCAAGCAAGGGTGACTAGACCATTGTCCTCATGCGGATTTAAAAAAAGGATTGGAATTTTCTAAAGTCTAGAGTAACTTTATTTAGTAATGTTAACCACTAGATCAAAATGCTCCAGTCATTTGAGAAATTTGTTCAAAATATCATAAATTAACGTAATATATATAATTAGATTTTTGTAATTTAGTAATTCATCCATTAATAGTCACTAAAGTGGAAGTTTCTTTCCTTCCATTTTTACTTTTGAACTGAGTTGATGAAAATAGAGATATGATGGAAGTTCTTTTCCCTTATAATTCTTAGTTTTGTAAATCCACATCTAATTTCCTTCAAGGTGTAAATTTGTTGATAAATACCATTCGACAAATTGTATTTAATCATCTTAAAGGCCACGGTTGCTATCAATGGCTTTCTAATGTGAAGAATCTGTAACTCCTTCGTATCTCCATGTTAACTCACTATTGACCCCTCCTATGATCTCTCAGCTTCCTTTGTGTTTGTGCAAATCTTTGACACGAAGCTTCAAAACTTGACATCTTTTATTATAATATTCCAAATCATATTTTCTCATTATCCCCTAGGAAGCACTAGATTGGTCCTATGCGAAAATTTGCTTTGTAGTGATTTCATGGCCTGTCAAATTCCAATTTCTAATGGAATTATATAGCTAGATATATGATGACCAAACCATATTTTATACATATAACCATTGCAAAGTGTCATATTAATAGAGTGAATGCAATTACTAAACCTTAAATATACTTTATAACATGCTTTCATCGACACTGGTTGGCCTCCATTCTCATCTGTGTATGTCTGTATGCCCTTCACGTCTCATTGTATTCAATTATATTTTCTACTTCACTTATTTTTGCTAATGGCATCTTGGGTCCCAAGGCTTGTAGCCTGAACAAGCCTGAAATCAAAATTATAAAAATACACCTTAGGACTGGTCCCATCTAACTCGTGCTTGAGAAATGCGGGGATCGATTCGGTCGGGCCGATTCAGGTTTTCGAGCTCTTGATGGCTTATGAATTTGTTAATTGTTTATTATCTTTTATTTTCCATCTTTAGTATCCCAAGTGCTCGAGAGGTGGAGTTCTTTTATTTATTTTTTATTTTTCTTGATTTTGTTAATTTTCATTACAGGTATTTTTTTGGCAAGACTATCAATTAAAGGGGTATTTGTTTGGACTCATTGAAAGGAAAATAAGAGCCAACACAACGATCATCACTATGCTTGTCACCCGGAAGTTGTCATATGCAATGTAAGTGACATAGTTGTTATCCATTTAGGTGGGCCTCTTTACTAAAAGAAGAATCATATATTTGTAAACTATTTTTGAAATATTGCACTGCAGTTTTGAGTAACGGGTCTATTAGTGGTTAAGTAACATAAATATGTGTGGTTTAGATGCACAATACTAGTTTGTGGAACGTATAATATCTATAATCATATATATAAGAGATTTTACACATCATTAGGCCAATACTGAGTTTTTCTAAAATAATATGAATACTAATAGATGCCTATATAGAAAGGTTGTCATGTATTAATGATGTGCAATTACTTCCAGAGCAATTTCTCTATTATAAAATGCTTTTCGTAATTTAGTAATTCATCCATTAATTTAATTGGGTATTAGTATTCCTATCCTTTCAAGAGTCACCGAATAATTCTTCCCTTTTTGGCGGTCATTCAATGAGTGGATGGAAAAAGAGTGGTAGGAAGTTTCCTTCCTTCCTTATTTTTTGGGGAAAATTCACGTCTAATTTCCTTTGAGGTCTAAATTGCGTTGATGGGAAGCCAGACACAATGGAGTTCTTGCTCCTTCCAATTTTTGTAAAGATGCGACACATCTTTTCATCCTTAGTGGTCCTTAAGTTTTGCCATGACGCCGAAGTTTTTCCTAGAAAAAGTATGCAAACCATTTCAATTATGTTGACAATGAAGGACATGAAGATGATAGAGATAAAGGCAAGGACCACAGTTGATTAAATCACTATAATAGAACCAATCAAATTCTTTGTGGAAATCAAATGTTCAGTGTTCACCGTGGAAAAGTACTGATTGCCTTGTATTTAAATTACATGCTCTCAATGGATGTGATTTGTTATGATGTGCAAGTCGTATGTGGACTTTTTGGCCAAAGTACTCACTAGATTTATTAGTAAAAGATATTGTTTTACATATTCCGGTTCCATGTGCAAGAATATTTTGGTGAAAAATTGCATTTTTAGTTCTAAACCGATTATAAAAATTTGAATTCAATCTTAATCTTTTCAATTGAATTCAATGCAGTTTAAACTTTTAAGTAAAAATACAATCAAATTCTCTAGAGCAACACTTGCATGAAGATGCCAACATAGCGGTCCGGTCATCACTGACCCAACCATCTTAAGTGTCAATGCCAGAGTTGATATGGACAATTTTAAACAAAAGGATACCATTATTTTTTCTTCTTTTTCAAGTTTTTATTTTAGACTATTGGCATCCCCTTTCGCTATGGACACGGCATGTACTCTACAGGTATAGACTCTTCAAATATGTTCGATGCGGTGATATTCCTTAGGCAAGGAAGTCTATGTTCTATGGAGGCACCAATTAAATTTTTCAAAATTGATTGATCGACCAACATACTATTGTTCCCCAATTACATGAAATGAAACAATTACAAGGCAAATAACATTTGAATTATGATTTGTTTTTTTCTTTTCCTTTTCGATCTAAAATATGATGCAATGAAACAAGTGCAATGAAAATAACATATTGATAGCGAATATGATAAGGGCTCATGTGATCATAGTTCACAACCTGATTGAGTTGAGCCGTATCATAGCCAAAGCAACAATTATCACTCTCGTAACTTCATTATTATTATCAAGGTTAATATCACAAAAAATTTCAGACTAATACATTTGTATCACATTTATCCTAAATTATTTCATGTCACAAAAAATCACATACTAGTAAATTCACGCTGCATACACTCCAAAAATCCCAAATTCACCACAATTTGAGGTAAATATAGCATGAGTGTACCATTTTGAGATAAATTTGATACGTGTACAACAGTATTGATGCAAATATTAAGGGAAAATTTCAATTAAGGGCTCGAAGTGGAACCGTTTTCTCAAAAAAGGGCCTAAAGTGGATATTATATCAAATAAGGGCCCGAAATAACTGATTTAGTCTCGAATAAGGGTTTCAACTTGAAAGCCAGTCAAATTTTATTTGCAACTAGGGGTATTTTCGTCTGAAGACTTTTTTTTTTGTTTTTCCTTTTTGTTTTTTCTTTTCTTTCTTTTTTCATCTTGCTCACCTCCTTCTTGACAAATGCATCAGACTCCTCACGCACGAGCTTGCACAGGTGCAAAACAATTTAAACAATTTAGGAAAAGAAGAAAACGAAAGTTTTCAAGAAGTTATGTAGTTTTGCAAAACTGCAAATTGCGTGCTTTAGTTCTGCAGCCTCCCCATCAGCAAACTTCAAAGCGCATGCTCTACATTATGCAATTTTGCATCCTCACCCAAGAACTCATCGATTTCGGCATAAGCCAGTTTTTAAGTTATTCGCCACCACTCACCTTCTCCGATGATGATAATGAACTTGAGAATCAAGAAATATCCATCAGTGGGTTTTGTTTTTATTCAATTTTCTTGTAAAAACTTATTATGGCAATTAAAGTAACAGTTTCATGCTCTCCCCGCCAATGAACTTGCCTATGCCATGATAACTTTCACTCGTAGCTTCTTGGGAATGTTTTATTGGGTCCGGGTTGGATTCTTCATAACATTCATAGACACAGCTTGCATTGAGGTGGAATATATGGCTTCTTGAGAGGGTCCAATTGTGTCGTGCATGCTGGTTATTTTCAAAGACCGCTGAATCATTCTGACCAATGATTAAAGATACTCGCCTTTGGTGGCGATTCGAATCAGACAGCACTCAATCTAAAAAATGAATGACTCTGGTCTACACATATTCAAACAAATTTGCCTCTCTAACTCTGAAATATTATCTACACAAATTTGAGAGAAAATAACAAGATGAAAAAAGTACAAAAAAATTCCCAAAACCACGTATTTCACTGAACAAATCAATGCGCATGAGTATCACAGAGATTCCTAAAAAACCTCTAATAAATTTGGCTTAGGCACTTCAATCTGGCTTCTCCTCGCTAAGATCGATCATAGCCTGCGTGAGCATCAATTTGAATTCAAGCATCGACGACAACGAGGGCAGCTGATTTGAATTCAAGCATCGACGACAACGAGGGCAGCAAGCTAATGGCTTACACCTTATCATGCTTCGTGCTTGACCATGACCGCAAGATGTGGGGATCGAATTGAGCTTAGCGTCACATCTTGGTCCACTCGTGCTCGATCTAGGGCTTGGATTGACCTCCATCTTTCAACAAATGTATTGGAATTGCTGTTGAGGGCAATGACAAATGAGGTTGAGGGCGTTGATGGCTAATTTGGCAAGGAAGATAGAGATGGACTTTGGAGAACGCCATCTAAAGAGTGAAAAAGGCAAAGGCACGATGATGATGAAGAAAAGAAAGAGAAGGAGAAAATAAATTTAAAAGAAAAAAAAGAAGGAAAAAAAAAGTCTTTAGACGAAAATACC
The DNA here is from genome assembly GCA_016097605.1 of Eucalyptus guilfoylei. NCBI lineage: Eukaryota > Viridiplantae > Streptophyta > Magnoliopsida > Myrtales > Myrtaceae > Eucalyptus > Eucalyptus guilfoylei. The sequence continues at coordinate 42,513,621 of CM027862.1, read as the reverse complement.
CCTAGATGCAAATAAGATTTGGTTGGCTTTTAAGTTGAGGCCCTTATTTGAAACTAAGTTAGTCACTTCAGGTTCTTGTTTGAGACAATGTTCATTTTGGGTCCTTTTTTGAGAAAATGGTTCCACTTTAGGCCCTTAATTGAAATTTTCCCAAATATTAATTTAGGGTAAATATGACACAAGTATAATAGTTTGAAATTTTTTGTTATACAAAAATTAGTTTAGGTCAAATGTGGCACATATATTATTAGCCCTTAATACTAACCATTTCTAAGTGTACTCGTTGGAAGTTGTTATATGCAATGTAAGCGGCGTAGTTATTATTAGGGCTTCTTCATTGAAAGAAGAATAATATATGTTTGTAGATGAAATTCTAAGTATTTTTTTCCAATTTTACACTGCAATTTTGAGTAATGAGTCTAGTAGTAATTAAGTAGCAAATATATGTGTGATTTATGTAAATTATACTAGCCTGATTCCCCATGTCAGCACGTGTAAACAATCTCATGTTCAGGTCACATGTAAGGATTTTTAGCTCGTTTTTTTACTTTGTTGACAAGATTAGTAGATTTTTTGCCAGAGTTTACATTAGATAAGTGAATAATCGAACTTTAAAGAAATCGATGTCTTCATCACCCATTTATTTCTCCGAAGTGAGAAGTATGAGCAACCGATTGGGGAAGTCCTAAGGCATGAAAGGCCAGACTTAGTGAAGCATTGTCACTTCTTTTTTTTTCATTTTTAAATATCGACATTATATAGTACGCATGTATTATGTTTAATGTGATAGTGCTTGAGTGATTACTGATGCATAATTAATTGCTTGTGAACATTTCATTTCCAACCATGGAGTCAGGAAGGGCATAACAAGGGCTGTCACCCGCTGCTCTAAACTTCCTCTTCAGTTCTCAACAAAAATAAAATCTAATGCTCAAAATCAAATCTATAGGGTACTAGAAAATTTAGATGAACGGAGTTTTGTGGCTGGTAGTCACGTCATCCCAAAACTCAGTTCCCTTCCATTTCCTTTTGTTCTACTTACAAACCATCAAATTTTACACTAGTTAAATAAAAAATCTCAATTACTTATTTAAGATTGATGTTCCTAAAAATTGCATTTTAAAAGTGAGATTCAAGTTATAGTAAAGATGCCATGTTTCTTCAGCTTCGATATTAAAAAAAAAAAAACTATATTATAAAGCCGCAATCCACCCGTGGTGCAACTCACGGGAGTTTGACCACCAATTTCCTGGCTTTTTCAAGATTTTGGCCGTGGTTGCCCTAATTTCGTTGAGCTTGCAACTATTGCCACTTCAGCTTCCAAGCTTCATTGAGCTTCCTAGCCATGGACCGTAGCCATGTGGCATAGATATTATTAGCCCTTAATACTAACCATTTCTAAGTGTACTCGTTGGAAGTTGTTATATGCAATGTAAGCGACGTAGTTATTATCAGGGCTTCTTCATTGAAAGAAGAATAATATATGTTTGTAGATGAAATTCTAAGTATTTTTTCCAATTTTACACTACAATTTTGAGTAATGAGTCTAGTAGTAATTAAGTAGCAAATATATGTGTGATTTATGTAAATTATACTAGCCTGATTCCCCATGTCAGCACGTGTAAACAATCTCATGTTCAAGTCACGTGTAAGGATTTTTAGCTCGTTTTTTTACTTTGTTGACAAGATTAGTAGATTTTTTGCCAGAGTCTACATTAGATAAGTGAATAATCGAACTTTAAAGAAATCGATGTCTTCATCACCCATTTATTTCTCCGAAGTGAGAAGTATGAGCAACCGATTGGGGAAGTCCTAAGGCATGAAAGGCCAGACTTAGTGAAGCATTGTCACTTTTTTTTTTTTTTCATTTTTAAATATCGACATTATATAGTACGCATGTATTATGTTTAATGTGATAGTGCTTGAGTGAGTAATGATGCATAATTAATTGCTTGTGAACATTTCATTTCCAACCATGGAGTCAGGAAGGGCATAACAAGGGCTGTCACCCGCTGCTCTAAACTTCCTCTTCAGTTCTCAACAAAAATAAAATCTAATGCTCAAAATCAAATCTATAGGGTACTAGAAAATTTAGATGAACGGAGTTTTGTGGCTGGTAGTAACGTCGTCCCAAAACTCAGTTCCCTTCCATTTCCTTTTGTTCTACTTACAAACCATCAAATTTTACACTAGTTAAATAAAAAATCTCAATTACTTATTTAAGATTGATGTTCCTAAAAATTGCATTTTAAAAGTGAGATTCAAGTTATAGTAAAGATGCCATGTTTCTTCAGCTTCGATATTAAAAAAAACTATATTATAAAGCCGCAATCCACCCGTGGTGCAACTCACGGGAGTTTGACCACCAATTTCCTGGCTTTTTCAAGATTTTGGCCGTTGCTGCCCTAATTTCGTTGAGCTTCCAGCTCGATAGCTGATATAATTTCTGTAACTAAACTAAAGATGAAAGACTTAATATTAATTCCACTTTGGTTCGATTTTCTTTTCCTTTTTGTAAGGCATGATGGAACGATAAAACTCTTTCCAAGCTGCAAACATTATTTCGTGTATTTCCTCCACTTTTCAGGAAAAAGAGAGAGAGAGGATATCATTACACGCTCAATGCCACCGACGCATGCAGTCATCGTAGAGAGCACAGACACAAAGATATCAGCAATTCCGCGGTCGATCGCCGCCAGTTCCGCCGCCGTGAAGAGGCTCCGTTCGCCCCTGTTTCAGAGTCATCGCTGCTGAAGCACACAATCTACGTCTATTCCTCCCTTTGACGGTTCTAGGTCTCGGCGTTACTTTCCATTACGATCTCTCTCCTTTGGGCGATCATCGATCTCGACCAGGGACGGCTCTGGCCACGTATCCCTCTCCTATGCTCTGTTTTGGCTTCAGCCGAGCATCTTTCCGTGCACGCCTATCCTCCTATTCGTCGATTTTGTCTCTGATAATCTTTAGAATGAACACCTCGCTCTATACTCCTCACCGCTGATTTGTTGAATGTTCTGTCCCGAGCACTTCGAATTTCATGTTCAACAGGTGTTCGATGTTTTGCCCAAGTGACTTCTAGTATTGATTTGCTTCTGTTGTTAGTCAATCTGAGAGTATCCTAGTGCGATTTGTATGGTTATTATTTGACAGATCGACCCTGAGATATGATTTACTGATTTGTTACTTGCTGGTCGAGAGCCGTCATGCATGAGGCCGGCCCAATCTTGGTCATTCTCTAATCGGCGTTAAAGCTTTGATTGTCTGCTTGCTCCTGTACATGTTGAGATCTTGGCTCTCCCCTTGAGTTTGTGTACACCGGATTTGTTTCGCAAGAGAGAGAAGGCGAATGTGAATCGGATTATTCGAGAGTGTTCAGATTCGGCTTTTCTGGTTTGTTGTTCCAAAAGAGCATATATTGTTGATTAACCATCCTTGTTTGTGTTCCCTACTTGGAAATTCTAGTGTGTCTGAAAGAGGAAGGATCTGTCTGAATAGGAATTGATTTGGGTTTGAGGGATTTGTCATCTTTTTTTATTGTGCAGATGGAGTTGAGTGATGCTGGAACTCGAATGTTTTGGATATTATGGGAATGGAAATGCTGGAGGTGTCGAAGTCTCTTCTGTTGGACAAATCTTGCTTGATCGGTCTTTTTGATGTGAGAATTTTGGCTAAGATTCCACTGTTTAATCTCCAGCAGTGAATGCTCGTTTTGATGTTATGGTCTGATGACATTGCTTGCTTGACTTCAAATGCACAATCGAATTTAGTCTTACTCTATCAATGCTACGGTGGGTGCTCGATTCTCTTTTGCTTAAAAAAATAATAAGAAGTATAAAAGGATTAAAAAAAAAAAATGTGTGTCTGTATTTAGGGACTATGAATATGCATGCCATTTGTTTTTTTTTTTTTAACAAATTTTTTTTTTAGTTTCACTTAGTGAAACAGAGCATCCACGTCCCGTTTCTAGTCGGAAGTTTGCTCTTCCTGGTCAGGGCAATCATGAACAGCCGAGAGCAGGCCAAGACTCTCCACCACGGTACCGAGCTGCTGGTCAGTTCCTCTGTTCCTGTTTATCATTCGGTTGGAAATAATTCATTGGATTTGCTTTCTAGATTCAGCTCAGATAAGATCATTTTGGGAGTGAGATCCTAGGGCTGATAATGGAGTCGATTAATTGTATGAATCCAGCTAATAGAACTAGCCCAAGACAAACAACTTGAATCATAGAGAAAAGCATGGGACGTAATCAGTGTAGAGGAAAAACAAATTTGTACTCTTTCAGAATGTGGCGTGTATATTACAGTTGATGCCGAGTAAATTGGTGAAGCTTGGATCAATTGCCTTCTTTAGTAAGCTTCAAAACTGGTGAGAGTCTTTGAGGCACGTAAAACCTAGCACAACACAGTCGCCACACGGATGTTTTAGCAAGTGGGCATGTACCTTATTTCAATAAAAGCCAGAACTTTGATTGCATTGAAATTCTATGAATGTAGGGAAGGAGTTGGGAAAAGTGCCAAAAAAGTCCTAAACCTTTTGGCTTTGTGCCAATTTAGTTCTAAACCTTTTTTTGGTGCCGATTCAGTCCTAAACCTTTTTAAGTTGTGCCAATTCAGTCATTTCCAACCAATTTTGGCCGGATTTTGCTAACTGGACGCCGGCTAGCTGACGTGGCCTGATCGGCACTGATATGGACAACTTTTAATAATATTTTAATATTTTAATATTTTTTAAATACTTTTTTATTTTTTTATTTTTTTATTTTTGTCTTTTTCCTCCAGCCGGTCGCCGAGGTCCGGCAACCGGCCAGAGGCGACCGCCGGCGAGGGCGAGGGCCGGTGAGGCTTGACCTCGCCAAATTCTGTGAGGGCGAGCCTCGCCCATGGCCACCTCGCCAGATCCAGCCATGGGCGAGGCTCGCCTCACCAGATCTGGCGAGGTCGAGCCTCGCCGGCCCTCGCCCGACCTCGCCAGATCAGGCCATGGGCGAGGGCCGGCGAGGCTCGACCTAGCCAGATCCGGCGAGGGCGAGGCTAGCCCTCGCCGGCGGAAACAAGCTGGCCCGGTCGCGTGGCGGCCGGCGACGGCGACTGCGGGAGGAAAAGACAAAAATATATATATATATTTAAAATATTTAAAAAATATTTAAAAAATAATATTATTAAAAGTTGTCCACGTCAGCGCCGATCATGCCACGTCAGCCAACCGGCGTCCAATCAGCAAAATCTGGCCAAAATTGGCCGGAAAGGACTAAGTTGGCACATCTTAAAAAGGTTTAGGACTGAATCGGCACCAAAAAAATGTTTAGGACTAAATCAGCACAAAGGTAAAAGGTTTAGGAATTTTTTGGCACTTTTCCCGGAAGGAGTTGGATATGTTGGAAATTTTCGGAAGTCTCATGTTCATGATCGGGAGATTGGTGAACGTGGTGAAGGTCTTCAAGATGCAGCAAATGGACGGGCTTTGGCTCGAGAAGCTGTGAGGAGGAGCGCACAAGCAGTTGATCCGAGCAAGAGAAGGCCATATGCCGCTCCTCTCGGAGGATCCCGAGCAGCATAGGAGGAGGAAGCCAATGGAAGAACCGCAGCTACCAGCTCCCGCGCCGCCTACACATTACAAGAATGTCCTTGTTGGGCAGGCTTGATATAGATTGCTAAGGATGTCAGGAGTTTCTTGTCCCTTTTTACTCGCTTGGATTTGAGTGAGGTTGTAGCCATTTAGCCAATTTGCCTGCCTCTTTTTCTTTATTGGATTAAAAAATACTGTTCCTTATTTTGGCCGACTAAATTGGGTGAATCTAAAACCTTCTCGAGATGCTCTTTGTAATATCAGGAAGGGCAAAATCTCATTTCATGAGGATGAGGTAGGCAGCTGAGGATGGTTTCTCGATACAGAAGAGAGGTACTTCCTTTTTTATGTTTGGCCAAAAGATTTACTTGACTAATCATTTACCTTAGGCTGGAAGTACATTTCAAGTCAATTGAACAGTGAAAGAATTGGGTTGAGGATGTTGTTGAGATACACATTCGAGGGTTTTAGGAGAAAGAAGTCGCATATTTGAAGATGTGGCGAAATGTGGATCCACTTAATTTGTTCATAATCCATTCACCTAAGCTTTTTGTCCTTTTTGAGTTTAAGTAAGTATAGCTTAATATTATGATGAGCTTATATTTGAGCTTTTTCTTGATTATCTTTACATACGAAAGTATTGGTTGTATGATGCCATAATTGATTGTTAGCTTACTCATAATATGTATTGACTATGGTGTTTATCTCTTAAGAAAGGAATTTGAACTTGGCTCAGACTTTGAAACTAGATTAAAACTTCATTTTCTTCTCGTGTTGTATCACAATTGCATGTGCCACCAATGAATTACTCGAGTTTGTGGCATTAATTGCAAGGACGTTAATTAAACTTGGAAATTTTATTTTGTTGGAGTATACAAGGATCCTGCTTGCCATTTTCATTGCCATTAAATTCTAGGAGCCCTAGGTTGACAATCGAATGGATAGCAAATTGAAATTAAAGTGTTGAAAGATGAAATGAAATGTTTTTTTCGACAAAAAAATAAAAATAAAAATTGAAATTAAAGATCCAATCCACCAGAAAAACTCCGTTTGGTAGTACAACATGGATTCAATCCAATATCAACAGATACTCATTTTTCAACGCAAGTAGCTCCATCTGTACTAAGAAAAAGTTCACAAATGGGTGGACTTTATAATATATTGTTGCAGAATGCTCTTAAAGTTGATTGCTGCTAAGATTTTTGAATGAAATCGAAGTGGTAAATAGCTTTTATAGTAAAGAGTTGCTCATTGGGTGTCAAATTGAATTCGAGATATATTGCTTCAAGCAAGTGAGATAGTTGTTCTATTAGTGCTATGCCCATTCACTTTTACCATGGTGTACTTTTTCCCATCGGCAGACATGATTGAACCATTTTCTTTGAATTAGGATGTAAAGATTTGATAGTTTTTGTCTATTTATGTAGTTTGGATAGAGGGCTAGTTATTTTGTTTTGTACAAAAAGAGCCCTCTGTGTTAGTTTGGGACGAGCTAAGGGCGTACTTAATGCATAGTAATTTACAAAGTTTGGTGCATGGGAAGAGGCTTTGGACTTAGTTTGTTCTATGCTCTCTCTACTAGCACTTGAAGACCTATTTATATAGGCCACTTCCACCACTTCCATTGATTTGGCGCATACCAAATCTCTACTTTATTAGAGATATTTTTTTATACTTTCGCTCCAGGCCACACACTTCACCAACCACAAGTAGATTAAAGTCTTATAGACATTGGTAGAGGGTCCTAGATGTATTTTTTTTAAGAAAAATTGATTGAATTTTGACACTTCTCCTTGATCATAAAATGAGATTTTGTTAAATTGTAGGTATGATTGATTTGATGGCATAATTTTGTTTAGATACTCCGTGATTTTCATTAAGGCATTGGTTCAAATCTAAATTGTCACTGTCAATTAGCAAATCTGTCTTAATAAAATTTTTTTATCGCAACTGACATTATATTGAAATATATAAGTGAATGAATGAAGTTTGTCTAGATAATAAAAATTAAGAACCTTGATTTTTTTTTTTTTGGGTCAATTTGAGCGAAAAACATTTTGATTTGGCGTTGAAACTTTCAAATTTTTTATTGTTTGATTTCTTAACAAATTCCGAATAAAACTTGCAAAAAAAATCCTTTTTTTAAGGAAATAAAAAAATCTTAAATCTTAATCTTGAAAAAGATATATCAAGAGATACAAAGGAGGCGCTGATATTGGGCCAAATAAGGCCTCCACGATTTCTTCATCTTCTTCTCCGACCGGCCTACCAACAAAAGCAAAGGCCTCCTCCTCTGAGTTCTCCACAGAAAGGGAAAAAGCCACATCGAGATGGAGCGAAGGAGGAGAGGAAGGAGACCAACAAATTCAGCAGAAATCGATGAGGAAGCGCCCAGCGAAAGAGCAGGAGGAGGAGGAGATGGAGAAGGAGTGATGGCAATGGGGAAAGACGATGGGCCATCGATTTTCACCGACGCTTCTGCTTCTCATGCCACTCGCACTGCTTGAACATGCAGCTGCTGCGGAGGGACGACGTCGGCATCATGGTACGCGCTGGCGTCGTTCCGGGAGCCGCCGGAGTACGTGAAGGACAACGAGTTCATCCTCGGCCACTATGCGCGCCAGCTGGTGGCTCGCCGAGGCCGCCCTCAGCTTGTTCCGTCGGCACAACGAGACGCTCGACGTCTCGACGTAAGGATGGATGATGTGTTTTTAGTTCAACTCGTTTTTCTTATGCGGGGCCATCTTTGTTCATATTTTCTTCTTGAGTTCATTTTTATCTTCTTTTTTTTTTCTTTTTCTTTTGTGATTTGTGGTTTTCTCTTTTGCGTCCTGTGTGTGGTGCGGAGCAGGCATTTGATTGGGACGTGCCTCGGGTGGCGGATCTTCTCGGCCTATTCTCAAGGTGCGTTTTGTGTCATTCAATCCTCTACTTGCGTGAACATTCTGGTGAGCCTCGACCATATCAAATGGAACATATAATTTGTGTCGGAGTGGGAATCATAGCTATACATTTATAGTGAGAAATTTGTCAGTAGCAGCTCGATCTGTGTTGATTGTCATAGCTCGATTTCACGGTCTCAAGTGTAATCTGAGATGAGGCTTGTAGGTGCAAGTTATAACTCAAACTCACTAGAGAGCTTGCTGAATTGCTCATTTGCTGAGGATGTTTGTATTACCCTGTTTTGATGAAATCCTCCATAACCAGCTTTAAATTGTCAAATTTTGCAGTCACATTCGCTTAGATATTAACTACCTGTTCATTAGCAGAAAGGCGCTCTTGGTATATACAAGTCAATGTAGTATTTTGATATTCGTGGCTTGTTACCATACTGAGCAACCAGCCATCAAAATTGCCATTAACCTTTCTTTTCTTCTGGTGCTGTATTGAAATTGCAGGTGCCATAGATGAATAACTCAAGTTTGTGAAATTAAGTGCAGGCACATAAAATTAAACTGTGAAAGGTTGTTTCACAGGAATATGCGAGGGTCGTGCTTGCCAATTTCATTGCTGCTAAATTTCAGGAGTAGTAGCCTGACAGTCAAGACAGTCTTTGTTCAAAAAGCAAGTGCAAAATTAAGATGGATAGCGAGGGTCATCTGTGATAAGTTACCATGATGGAATCAAAGTAATAATAGAGATTTCTGTTCTTTTCAAACAGAAATTAAAGATCCAATCCATTTGAAAATCTCTCTGTTCCTGTTAATACAACATGGATTCAGTCCACTATCAATGGATAATCATTTTCGCGCAAGTAGCACACTGTGTGTCAAGAAAAAGTTCACACATGGTGGACATTGTAATAAACTATTGCACTGCTGCTGAGATTTTCTGAACCAAATCATAGTGGCAATAGCTTTTATAGTGAAGAGTAGTTTACTGGTTGTCAAATTGAATTTGAAAGTGTCAGCTTAAGCAAGCTAGATAGTTATTCAGTTTGTGCTCTGCCCATTCACTTGATATGCAAATCCACTTGTGCAGGTCAAACTCTGGCAGACATGATTGAACCATTTTCTATAAATTATGATCTGAAGATTAGACTCCGACTAGTATTTTCATAGATTAGGCAATGGCTTGATATGCAAATCCACTTGTGCAGGTCAAACTCTACTACTGCAGGAACTAATATCTCTTACTCAAAGGAATTGCTTTTGGTGAGTGGCACACCAACGATGTTTCATTCGACTTACAAAAGGAATGCTGTCTTTTGAAGTCTATAGATGCATCTAACACAATATAGTTTTCAGGGTACAAATTCTTTGGTGAACTTGAATCGGATATCAGAAGAAGGAATGAAGATCGGTTCACTCCATTCAGCTGCATTACAGTGGCCGTTCTTCGTCTTCTTAGGCGGATCCATGTTCTGCCTCCTCTCGAGCAGCATTTGACCACTTTTCTCATGCCACTCACACTGCTTGAACATCCAACTGTGGACTATGTCAGCATCACGGCCATGATCATCACCTCATTCTTCCCCCCAATCTACTACATTTTCCAGTGTGATCCCCATTGGCAACTGATAGGTAGAATAACAGCGATGGGGATTTTCCCTGTCATGACACTGCTTGCCCCGTCTCTTTCTTCTGGGAAATTCCAGGCATTGCAGGCGATGTTCTTCTCGTCCATGGAGTTTTTTGGTATTGTACCTGCAATCCATGCCTGTATTGTAAATTGGAACAATCCCCAGTGCCCGATCACTCTTGCTTATGAGTCGGCCATGGCACTGTCTTACATTACAGGTACTTTGTTTTATGTTAGCAGGATTCCTGAGAGACTAAAACCGGGTTGGTTCAACCTCGCTGGTCAAAGCCATCAGATATTTCATGTCTTCATGATCATGGGTGCGTTGGCTCATTATGGCGCTACTCTGTTGCTCTTACAGTGGTGAGATAGTGTCGGGCGCGATAGAAATGTGTAACAATACTAAAAAATTTGTTAAAATTTGATCCATTTCGATTGAAACGAGAGTGAGCTATTTGCTGGGGTTGTGTGAATCAAGAAGCCTCAAGGTGAGATGGCGCTCCATGACAGATGAGACGCCTCCATTTATAAAGAAGGGAAATGCTCATTTTCTCATTTTCCATGAATGATTTGATTTACAATGTGATCATACGTGGGTAATAATATTTTCTGCTTTCATCTTATTTTGAGCTGTTTGTAGGGTTGTTGCTCCATAATTTTAGTTCTACTATTACTTTTCCTTTTTCGCTAAAGTGTCCTGCTACCACCACCACCACCACCATGAAAATAGTTTGAAAAAAGCTAAAGCGGGAAGATGGTGAATTACTTTGTATTTTGTGTGGTGAATTTTAAGAAATTAAGTCATGGACCAATACAACATATGGAACTACTAAGAGTCTCTACCTAATAGGGTTCGGGAAAAGGCAAAAGATGTAAGCAGATAGAATTTGCAGACATGGAATTTGCTCAAGCCCATTTGCAATCTCTGCATCTATCAAAGCTCTGTGATAAAATAAAAAAACATGTCTGAAAGAAGCACGAGCTGTGAAGAATTTGGAAGTCGAAGAAGGAGCCGCCGTTAGTAAGAAAAGAAACTCAGATGATCTAATTTGCACCTTTAGCGAAGCTTCATTCCGGCAATCGTGCTGCTAAATCTCAAAGAAGAATCAGCTACGTATTGGCAAAGACAGTTAACAGCTGATCTGGCTTCACAAAATCAGCCACTTCTATGGTGGTCAGGTGTACCTTTCAACATGTCATCGAAGTTAAGTCCAAATACGTTGGAACGCATTATCAAATTATTTACGATTTGTAGTTAGGTTCATAGAAAGGGAGGCAGTAAGGTATGCTAGTGTACTGTAGAAATTCCCAAGGAAAATAAAAGAAGCACTTGTCAATCTGTGATAACGTGTCACAGCCGTAGTTTTTCTTTTTTATGGTTATTGTATCTCTGACCACAATGATCTTTCCTTCAGTTCATAACCAAAAGAAAATCTGGTGATACTCATTACCAAATTCATAGGGAAAGACGAAAACTATGACTATCCAATCGTTTGACGTGCATAGTGGAGAATCAAGATGTTTAAATACTTGCAACCACAAGCTTTTCTAAGGAAACAATGGGATATTTGCTGACAGACAAAACCGAACAGTATGTTGAGACGGAAGTTAAGTAGAGAAAATAACAGTGGAGAAGAAGACGACCCCAACAAATACTACCATGAATGATCCTGCAAAACTCAAGAAGGCATCTTTCTAGGACTCATCCTCTCTGCCTTTGTGCCTTCGTCAACAGTTGACAGTGTCCTTGGACTGTGATTTGAGCTATGGGTTATCTTCGTAAATTGCTTCATCGAAAGTTCCAAATTGATTATCTGTCTGGTGTCTAGCCTAAAGGAAGCGTGTATAGTTTTGTTAGTTGCGTGGGAATCTGGCCAATTAACTTGTTGTAGGAAAGTTCCACACTGTATATTACTTAAATTGAAGAATATTTCTGGAATTGATACTGTCAAATTATTATGCAATTCTGGAATTGATCTTGTCAAATTATGATGCGATAGATTTAAGACATATATTTCGCTCAAATAACCGATTTCTAGAGGAAGAGAGCCCATCAAATTATAGTGCGAGAGATCCATTCCAGACACTCATCCTAGAATATTGACCTTATAAGATTCCAGTCTACTCTTTGACATGAAAGGTCACTTGTTCTAGTTCATCCAAAAAAAGCACTCGTGGCTCTATCACCATGGGAGAAATGATAAGCTGAGTTTTGCCTCGTATTGGTAGAGTTGCCAATGCTCACCATTTTCACTCAACATATCGAATGTGCTATTAGATACCCCACCATTTCCAAATGTCAAATGTTCCAAACAAGAAGGAACTTCCCCAAAAGGCCATAATAAGAAAGATCCACCATGCTTATCTTCGTCATCTGACGAAGAGCTAGACTAATTGAACCTTCAAAGTGGTTTCGTTCCAGCAGAAGATACTTCAAGTTCCAAGGCAAACTAATCCAGTTAGGCATCTCCCGTAGATACATTGTGACGATGGACGAAGCTCTAGAAAGAAACTAAGGAAAAGGCCCGGTAAGCTCATGACTTTGTAGATGCAAGAATCTCATAAATGTAACATTGGCACAGCAGGGTATGTTAGGACTAAAATTTGTTAGTCCAAAGGTATAAAACAATGAGAGAATTCAATTTGTAGAAGCTCAATGATATAAGTTTCTAACAACATCAGAAATTTCAAAAATTGGATATCTCCAATCCAATTTGGTATTGGTCCGGACAATAAATTATAACTTAGATCCAAAATCCTTAAATCTTAGCTATCCAAAATGCCAGGTGACATATCTCGGTGAATTGGTTGTCTTTTAGAGAAATATTTCAACCTTATCAAGTTAGTAGTCTTGGTAGCATTTGGCCACGCAAATTCTTGCCTGACATATTTAGTACAGATAGGGAGATACAACCTATGGCTGGTGGCTCTGGCATCTGCCTCATGAAGCCATTATTCAACAAATCTAAGGTCATCAACGACTTCATATCGTTTATCGCTGTAGGGATTTTTCCTCCTATTGAGTTCCTTGACAAGTTTAGATACAACAAATTTGGAAGGATGGAATCAATCTGAGATGGAAATGCTCCTTTAATCCTTTTGGCAGATGCATTGAACCAACACATATGGACAAGATTCGACTTGGCTGGCAAATAAAAAGTACCCGACAAGTTGTTGCCAGTGAGTTTAACTTGACGAGAATCGCATTATTTTTGCAATAGCCAATATCATCACCACTGAACTCTACATGCACACTAGCGAAGAACACTTCGTGTTTCTCTATTGAATTGTTGCATTACGTCATTGCCTGAAATATACGTAGCTCAGCATTATGTGCTCAGTTTTTTTTTTTTTTTCCATAGCTCGACCCAAATATCTTCTGGATAAAAGGCGTGACTAGGGCGACCCTTGACAAATGTTCCACGTTGGTTTAGTTTGAAAAGACATTAAGGTGATGGAAAAAGAAATGCTGGCACAATCATTAGGTGTGTTTGTTTCGCGGAAAACTTTTCCGGGAAAACTTTTCCCCATTTTCCAACATTTGGTTTGGTCAGAAAAATTAGTTGATGGAAAATGTTTGCCTAGTCAGAGTCAACGAAAAATGTTTCCCTACCAAAACTTAAATTCCGAAAAATGATTTCCCCTTTGAAAGAATCAGAAAACAGTTTCCAAATTTTTTTTCCTAGTCTTTGGATCCTTGGTTAATGAAAATTTTATTCTTATAAAAATAATTTTAAAAAATCAGATTTTTAATTATTTTAAAAAATTTCAATTAATTTTTATTATTTTATTTTATTTTATTTTTATTTTTCTTGCTTCTTCTTCCTCCTTCTTCCCCCTTCTTCCTCCACCCACCCGGCGATTAGCCAAGATGTAGACCGACAAGCTCCAGGCTTTACTGATCCAAGCGAGCCCGAGCTCGGCCAAGGCCAGTGAGCTCACAGCTCGCCTGATCCTGGCTAGCTCGAGCTCTGTCGGGGCTAGCGAGCTTGTGGCTCACTCAGTCTCAACGAGCCGAAGCTATTGCCATCGCCGACTAGTAGTGGCGGAGGAAGGGAGAAAAAGAAAAGGAAAGAAAAGAAAAAGAAAAAGAAAAGGGGAAAGAGAAAATTTAAAAAATAATTAAAATCCATTTCTAAACAGAAAATAAAAAAGAGAGAAATAAAATAATTAAAAATTCGATTTTTTTAAAAATGTAAAAATTTTAACTTTATTTTTTTTGCATGAAATTAAATCATTAGATTGAAATTATTTTCCAATAATATCCAAACAACAAAAATCTTTTTTGATCATATATCACCAAACAAAAGAAAACTAGCTATATTCTTGGAAAATATTTTATCGGAAAACATTTTCCTATATCATTGAATTTTCCACAAAACAAATGCCCTTGAGTTGGTACATATGCAGAAGACAATCGCTCTTAAAATTCTGCCAGTAGAGTCGAACTTAATCTTCAAGCAATTTTGCATTAAGTACTAGATAAGCTTAGTTCTCTTGCTATAAATCTTCATCAAGCAGTAATCACAAAAGTGGGCTCAGGTTGCTGGGCAGTGGTCCTGCAACGCAAGCCTTTATTGTCAAATTGGAGCAAGTCCCCCGCGCCCAGTCCTTTATGTTAGTAGGATCTTGTTGAGACGCTAAAATCTGGTTGTTTTGATATCGTTGGTTGCAACCATTAAATAATTTACGTCTTGGGTAACATTTATAGGAATTTGTCGATGCTAGATACATTTCGCTTGTGAACTAAACTACTTTCTCTCAATTTATAGCCAAATAAAAATGTCTTTCTATTAAAATTAGCATGATAAGGAACACAATAGGAACACTCTAGGAGTCAAGCATTCAAAATGCATAATAAAGACTCAAATGCCAACAATTCTACTAAAGAAAATTTCTTCACCATTTCATTATTTTTTCCATTGCAAAATGCTTAGAAGAACAATTGCTAATGGGGAAACGATGGGATGAGCTTACAAACAAGCTTGAATAGCACATACTGATAGTACGAGTTTAAGTAAAGAAAAAGGACCACCCCAAGGAATGCCACAACATATGATCCTGCAAAACTCCACAAGAAGGCTTCTCTCCAAGGGTCATCCTCCTTGGTGTGATTAAAAGATGGCAGTGTGCCCCTTTCCCGATTTGAGTCATCACAACTTATTAGTGGTGCTCCACAAAGAAGGGGGTTACCTTCATAACTTGTTTCACCAAAAGTTCCAAATTGATTTTTTCGATCCGGTGTCCTACCTGACAAGTTGTTGTAAGCCACTCTAAAATCTGATAGGGTGTAAAGCTCCGTTAGTTGTGGAGGGATAGGACCGATTAAGCTATTGTAGGACAAGTCCAAGCTCTCTACACTCTTCAAATCAGAAAATGTTTTCGGGATTGATCCCGTCAAATGATTGTGTGACAAGTTCAATGCTCGAAGTTCACCCAAGTGGCCGATCTCTAGAGGAATAAAGCCTGTCAAATTGTTCTGTGAGAGATCTATTCCCGACATGAGTTGTAGAATGTGGCCCTCATATAATTCCAACCTCCTCTTTGTCATGAAGTAAACTTCTTCTAATCTATATGTATACGTAGACCTTCTATCTTCATAATAGGACAAAAATATAGAGAATTTGCTGATATATACATATGGAAGCACAGGCTGCTGTGAATCAGAAAATGTATCAAATGCGTCTGTAGATACCCCATTGTTTCCAAATGCCAAATCTTTCAAACAAGAAGGAATTTGTCTAGAAAGATTATTATTAGAGAGATCCAACATGCTCATATTTTTCAACAGACACAGGTCCAGAGGGATTGAACCTTCAAATCTATTTCCTTGCAGTAGAAGAACCTTCAAGTTCCAAAGTGAACTAATCCAAGCGGGGATCTCGCCTGATAGTGCATTGTGTCTAAGATCCAATGTAACCATCAATGATGCTCTAGAGAGAAACTCAGGCAAATGCCCAGCAAGCATGTCATTTGTTAAATGCAAGAACCTCATAACTGTAACATTAACACAGGGGCGTATATTTGGCCCAAGGTTGTTACCAGATAGGTCTAAAAGCTTGAGACAATGTAAGTTGCAGAAGCTCAACGGTAAAGGACCTCTAAATGAATTACTCGATAGCATAAGCATTTCCAAGAATTCAATATCTCCAATCCAATTAGGAAGTGTTCCAGATAGGGAATTATTGCTTACATCCAAAACTTGCAAGGAGCTATCTAATATGCCAGATGATATGTCCCCTATGAAACGATTATTATCCAAATACAAATATCTCAAGCTTGTCAAGTTAGAACCCCTTGGTAGCATATTGCCTTGCAAATTGTTGCTTGACAGTTTCAATAGAACAAGTGACGTACAATTTTTAGCTAATGGCTCTGGTATCTCTCCTGTGAAGCCATTATTCGACAAGTCCAATGTATGCAGGTGATTCATATTGCCCATGGAGTAAGGGATTCTACCTTTCAATAAGTTCTTTGACAAATTCAAATAAATTAAATTTGGGAGGATGGAACCAATCCAGGATGGGAGCTCTCCTTCAATAATATTAGCAGACACATCTAACTGTAGCATGCTGTCAAGATTCAAATTGGAAGGCAACTGAAAAGTACCTGACAAGTTGTTGCCCGTGAGTTTGAATCGTTCTAGATATACATTATTCTCCAATAGCCAATTTGGGAAATTTCCATTCATTCCATTATGGCTGAGTTGAAGAAGTATCAAATCATGTTGTTCTTTCAGAAAGCTAGGAATTATGACATTTGCATCTTTGTTGAGCACACAATTTGATAAAGTAAACACCTTCAGTTGAAATGAAGGAAACCAAGTGGGCTCTTCTGTATTTACTTCCAGATGGTTATGATTGTCGAGGAGGTGGAATACCTCAAGATTGGAATTATTGGCTAGGGAAGCAAGAATACCTCAAGATTGGAATTATTGGCTAGGGAAGCAAGCGAAAGTGAGCCTTCAAAGGCATTTCCAGAGAACACAATATATTCAAGTGACTTGAGATTACTGAGGAGAGATGAAGGAATGGCTCCACTGAAATTGTTATTTGCCACATCAAGCACACGGAGTGAGGTCATATTGCACAAGCATGAAGGAAGATGACCCCAAAATCCATTATTATTGATATCCAACTCTTCAAGGTACCTTAATCCGCGCAGGCCTGTTGAGGTGGACACTGCAACTATAAGTATAATCTCTATATTGTACTTCATATGATGGTTTGTGCCGAGAATGGAGGTTAGAAAGAGTAATCTAGTATCCAAAAGTACAAACAGAAAAATAGGTAAGATAGAGCTTTGAAAGGAGTCGCATCACCACAATGTTTAATTTCAACTATTCTTTACATTACATTAATTACTTCAAAGTTTGATAAAATTTGAATTAGATTGTAAACAAACTCTAAAGTTGATATTATTCCTAGATTTATGGCCTAATTGTATGGGCAACTTCTAAACCTTTGCTCGATTTTCATCATAGTTTCTGAAGTTTTTTTTCCAATTTAATCATGTACTTTTCAAAAACAGTGCCTGCCAAGTCAGCAGTGGAGGCCCCCAAACATCATTTGGACTCGCAAGTCACTTTTTTCCCTCTCTTTCTTTCTTTTTTCATTTTTCTATTTTCGTTTCTTCTTCTTCTTCCTTGCACTCACGTGTCCTCCACAGCAACTCGCCACCGCAACCTGCGGTCCTCCACCACCATTCGCACCATCGTCCCAACTTGCTATCCATCACCGCCACCTCGGCGCCTATCCAACCCACCCGCCTCCTCCTCGAATCTAATTTGAGGCCACACTTCAAATCTGAGGTCATCTTGGCTCAAACCAAAAGTCGTCTGGTGGTGGTAATGGCGACCGAGTTTCGTGATGTGATGACGGGTCTAAGCGCCGCGGAGGGCGGGGGTAGCAATGGACACTGGCGCTGAAGATGCCGAGTATTTTTTTTTTTTTTAAAATAAGTCCGTATGAGTTTTTAATATTATAATTACTTATTCTACTCTATATATTGTTTACCTTAATGGTAAAAGAGACAATTTTCAGATAAATTAATTTATCCATAATAAGATGTGCTTTCTTTGTTTGATTCTATCCATCTTAGTTTACTGATATAAATTTTCATTTTCTTATATAATTTTCGCCACCTAGTTGAATTTATTAACTCTGGCAATCCCTGAAGTTTAACCACCATTGTGGTTTAATGTGTAAAATGTAAGTATTTTTTGGATTTTGATTCCCCATTAACTTTTGCATTTAATTTTGTTATGATTCCTGTACAATATTTGAACTCCTCTGATACATTGTTATTTCGGACTTCAAAGCAATAACTCCTTGCATATGTTATGTTATCACACTACTCTTTAGATTGGCCAATAAAAAGTTTCACAAAAATAAAAGCACGGGGGCCTAAACTTCAATCTTCAAAGATCATGGATTTAATTGAGAAATGAACAACCTTTTAACAATCACCGACGTCGTGATCCCACAATTAAGACATTGAGCATGACCTACGTTTACTTATGGCTTCCAGGGACATTTAACTAAATCCTTCCAACTTCGAGCATGAGTCAAACAACTATATGATGTCACTTACCTAAAAACAAGTCGTTGGCGCTAAGTTATTTGAAGCAAATGTGCGGTCAAAATATTATCTCTGGAGAACGTCTAATATAATGCAGTCATGCCTTCTATGTTCAAGAAAATCTTATCTTATTTTTAAAAAGGTGATATATTAAAGCATTTTCGCAAGAGTACCTTCCAGAAACTTCGAAGATGCGTTCAATCCACATTGATTGATGTACAAGGCCTTGAGAGATGTCATCCTCATAATGTCCGTGAGGGCATCATTGGCCAAATTGTTCACTAAGATCCAATACCTCCAAATTCACACCTATAATTGACAAAAGGTTCTCAAAATCAAACTTTATGTATCATGACATGGTCTTCTATTCTACATGTACCTTCAGGCTGATTGGAAGACAATTTTTGAGCCTCTGCTGAAGTTTGCTTGTACAATGAGGGGACTCGTTGTAGATTATTGAAAGATAGATCAAGTCGCTTCAATTTCTTCAAGTGCAGTGATCCATTTAAATCTGATCATAGAAAGATCCATGCATACCTAATAGTTAATAAATTATCTACCAATATCAAATGTCTAACTATCTTCCATTTATCTAGAATTACTATATGCTCATGATGAAGAAAATTGATTTCTATGCAGAAACCAGTTGATCCGACATATCTGAGCATCAACAAAGTCTCCATCACATGCATTTGTAAACCAATTTCATAAACGGGTAACTTATAGCTTCAACAATGTCTACCAGATGTAGTTAACTAGCAAAGCTGAGAAAATGTTCCCTCGTTTGCTCCCATGTGACATATGAGTTTACTTTTATGACTGCCTCGTGGCAAGATACATGACATAATTTTGCCATGTGACCCGTATTAGACCAACGAGCATTGATTTATTGAGCTGTCATCTCTGAACTTCTATCTCTTATTGAGTTTAAATTACAAAACATGAATAAAGAGAAAATAATTTTCAGAATATATTCTTGAAGATATAGTTTATTTTGCAACGTGAATGTTCCATTACGTGCTCACCGTATGACATTTGGTTCTATCTCCATATGACCAGATACAATGCCTCATTTTTTCTATGTGGCTCACGTCGATTAATAAGTATCAGTTCAATCATTTGTCATTTCCAAACCTCTATCTCTTTTGAGTTTAAATTTCAAAGCATGAATAAAGAGAAAAGTTTTACATATATTCTTGAAGATATAGTTTATTTTGCCATTCCCAAACTTCAAAATCTTGTTACTTTGAAAGTCAAAAAATGCATAAAGAGAAATTATCACGTTCCTCAAATATAGAAACAATTCTTCCAACAAATAAATCCATTGCATTTAAAACTGAACAAAATACAACAAACTAGTGATAAATTTTATTTGTGATGAGCCATCGAAGATTAAAAAGTACAATTTTTTATTTAAGCCAATGCAATTTTGTTAATTAGTTTATCACTTTCAGTTAGAAGGAAATTAAACAAAATATAAAATCCTATCGCTTCAAAGATTACAATCAAACTTTTGAACTTGCAATACGTCTTTTAAAATTATAAATCGTTAAAAATCGTGACTTCTTTAGAATGTGGCATATTTGCGTTTAATTTAGAATTGAAAGCAATAACTCGAACAATATACTTATATATTCATTTAGTTTGACTAATTTTAAAGATGGAAGCTTTTGGTATATGTTGTACGGCCTAAATGGCCTGGATTTGTTTAAACTAACCAAAATGTCTTTGTCTCGATAAGTCTCGGTCAAGCCACGAATGCCAAATTCAGTCGGAAGTTTTTCCTCTTGGACCTGACCTCTCTCTCTCTCTCTCTCTCTCTCTCTCTCTCTCTCTCTCTTAATAAATGTTGTAGCTGCTGGATTCGATAAGATACAAATTCAATCTCTCATAGGTGTAAGATGTAGTATTGCTTTGCCTTATTTGTGGTAGAGGAGATTGTAACCAAAATAATTAGTTCTTGGTCAATCCGTCAATGCCAAAATCAGACAAGATTTTTCCTCTGAGACCACTCTCTGTCCAGCTTGTCGCTTTTCTTCTTCAGGCATTGCTTCTTATTCCATCATTTGACTATCGAAATCATTAATGCTTCACTTAGTATTTTGGAGATAGAGGTTACAAAAATTGAGAAGAAGAGTTAATTAAAATTCACAATTTGCCTTTTCTTCCATCTCACATAAATTTTATACTAAAATTTTCCGCTAAAATCATCCCATTTTACCTCACTGTCCAATTAAAGCCTCAAGAAAAATGGGATTTTGGTTCATTAAAGGGTTCCCAGCTTTTTAGGCTGTGGAAATAGGCCTTTCCCTTCAGTATACATATTCATTTAGCTTTTTGAGTGTATAAAAGTAAATATAGGCATTTTATCTGCATCCTCCTTTCTTCTACACAATTTTAACTTTCTGGCGTAAAACAAATCAGAGCTGAAATTAGCAAGATTCTTCAGAGCAGAGAGTGAGGAGTTTTGAAACAATAGTTTAGAACTCTCAAGCCAAAGGGTTGAGGAAATTACAAAGGATAGAGTTTGAAATGTACTGATCTAAGAGTCACCTAATGCAAAGCGCAACGTCTTGTGGGACATTATGTGAGCAGAGACTTGATCACATATAAAAAGGAATATATATATAGGATTCTTCGTTTGCATATTAAAAAACGAAAAAGTAAATAGAAGAAAAAAGAAATAAGAGGAAAGGAAAAAAGCAAAAAAAATAAAAATCAGAAAATATGTAGAATGATTTCATTTCATCAAGAGTTGTACATGTCAAATTACAAGTCGTGTCATACAGGAAGACCTATGCAATTTCCAACTACAAGTGGCAGAAAGGACGATTTGAATTCAAGAAAAGGTTTATAATTACATTAGCAAAATTGGAAATTTTATAACTGAATTGGCATATGTAATTTAGGACTAAATGAATAATTTTCCCGACTAAAAGAGAAGATGAAAAGTAGAAAGAGGACACAAAAAAAGAAAGAAAAATAATAAAAAGCAAAAGGAAAAGAAAGTGGGAAATCAAGTTGGAGTGTCAAATGGTTTTTGTGTTGAGGTATTAAACTTTCAAGACAGAAAACTTACAATTATCCTGAATATAGAGGATCTCAATAATATATTAAGAGCATTTGAATGACTTGAATATCATCTTTACTTTTTATCATATCGCTTAATCCGGAATCTCTTGCTAATCTTCTTAAAGGTGCACGTAGGTCATATCAACCGAATCACGTCAATATGATAGATGTGTAATCTAATTTCCTTTTCCATTTATGTCTATTAGTGTTCGAATGCGTTATTTGCCCAACATTAAAATGACTTTCCGAGTCTACATAAACTAAAGGTTGACCTGAGAAGCACTAAGGTTTCTGGTTTTCTTTCATGTCTGGATGCATAGGTGGAGTGGCTTGGTTTTTGGAACCATTTGCCTTCTCCTACTAAGAACTGGTCCATGCATCCAGAAAAATATAGATGATTGGAAGACGTAACCATAAAAGAAAATAAGAAATTCAAATAATTTCGAGAGAAAAGAAGAAAGTAAGTCATAATATTGTTTGGATACTAGAAAAAGGAATGATCAAGAGAGAAAAGAAATGATGCATTATCACTTTATTGTACTTTTATGTATATATAATTTATGTAATTATATCATAAATACATCAAAGGTAAATGTGGGAAAGAGAAAACAATTTTTTGATAAAAGTATTAGTGCTCTCAGTCCCTCCAAATCCCTTTATACGAGGGATTTAAACGACACACAGCTACACATAATTTTTCCAGATATGGTTTAATCTTTTCTTTTTTCCGGTCCATTTCTTTTCCTCTATCCAACCATTACACTACCTTTAAGACCTTTCTCTTCCCTCTAAAATAATCCCATTTACCGATCTACTTTTCGTGATTTTTAATTTCAATTTTTTTCATCTTTTGTAAACCTGATAGCTCTCGCAATTTGACTTTCATTTATCATAAAACACTCAAAACCTTTTCAAAAATGTGAATATTGATATGTAGAATGATAAACTTGATTTTCTTTTTTCTCATTTTGAATGTTGAGAGGAAGCCACAAATAAAAACATTACGTAGATTTTGGTCCACTTCCAAACAAGTGCAAAATTGTTGGGGTGAGAAATTAAAACAAGTCTACCTTTTATGATATAAACAAAAAGTTGGAATTTGGTAAATCATTGCTCATTAAGCCGGTTCTATTTTTGTTCTTTGTACTTTATCATCGTCATGGAAATGAATCTCGTAATTAACTTATGATATGTGCAATTAACTACTTTAAGAATCACATCATTTGTGCAATCATGTGTTTGTCATTAATTCAATTTTACAGTTTATAGCATCATAGAATGACATTTTTTCGTTGTTCAAAATTGTAAACGATAACTTAGAAACATAAATGAAAAAAAAGAAAAAAGAAACAAAGAAGAGAGAGAGAGAGAGAGAGAGAGAGAGAGAGAGAGAGAGAGAGGCACCTGAGAGACAATTATTCCTCAAATCCAACACTTGAAGTTCCTCCAGAGGCAGGAATAGAGACGCGTCAATAACCCAAGGGCCATATTCTCGCAATTCCAAATCGCGTATATAGCTCAGAACTAGTTGAGTTACTCGTGAAGTGGTGTTATCGCACTCGATGCCTTCCCAGTTGCAACAGTCACCATCGCCGTCTCCCCAAGACGGAAGAGAAGACCCGTTTGGGTGGTTGAAGGTGGCCTTAATCTTGAGGAGTGCATTCCTCTCTTCTTCCAAGCACCCCATGCTTCTTCCATTCCCTATCAATACCAACAACACCCAAGTCCACAAACACAATAAAAAATACTTCATGTTTGTGTGGGGTTTTGTGCATTATCAATTTCTTGTACTTCACAGTGTGCAAACTTATGAGGGTCATCTACTTAATTTATATGAGCAGAGTCTTCCCTTTTAGTGATTATTACGGTAGGGCCAACTCCACGGAACAACCATGGGAAAACTCAGAGTCTATTAGGACCAATTCCACGGAACCCGTGATTTTCGCTATTAACTTGACCTAGAACTTCTCCTAAAGAGAAAAGATCAAGATTATAAAATGATAAATAAAAAAAATACTATTAGCAAATCAACAAAAAAATGTGCCCATGAATTACTTCGCAAAAAGAGAGGGAAATAAGTAAGGTTTGACATTGTTAATTTTTAAAGCAAGTGTTGTTTTGCCAAGAAATATCAAATAAAGTGGTATTTGTTTGGACTCATTGACGGAAAAATAGGCTAATTTTGATCAAATCGATAAAGTTATCATGAAAATATAGTCAACATTTAGTTTATCTTATAATTAACTTGAAGTAAGTGAATGCAAAATTGATTAACAGTCTGTAACAAAATACAGGCTTAAGTTCGTGCAACACACGGATACGTTCCTAGCATTAAATAAAAATATTTTTAACCGTCTGCCAAGGCATAAGCAAAACGATTGGGTTGTTTAAGGTGGATTAGTAAGGCATTCCTCTCTAGTCTCTCTTTCGGACCACCCTGTCAGCTTCCACTTCCTTCCAATAACGACATCATTGAAAGTCCCCACAAACATGGACAGTACAATGAAGGACCCTTTCAAATTCCGAACAGCTCACAAATTCCGTGGGTTTAGCAATTAGTCAAGATGTAATTATATTAAATTGACTCTGGACCAATGAAGACAGGGGATCCAAGGAGATCTGATGGTCCAAATTTACTTTAGTATATATAATATGTTGATGGTATACTTGTTCTTGGCCCGTACGTTCTATGTTTCTGCTAGGGACCTTTTTGACTCAAACATTCGACAGATCTTACCTCTCTTATTGTCACTAAAGCTTGCCGTGGCCTAGAAGTATTCCAGGGAAAAGCATGCCAACAATTTGAATTTTGTTGAGAATTAAGGACATGAAAAAAAATGATAGAGAAGAAAGCAAGCACCACAATTGATTCAATCACCGTGAAATAAAACCAATCAAGTTCTTAATGGAAATTGAATGTTGAACAATAACCGTGGATGTCGGAACGTAAGTGGAAATTTATTCAATTTATTGTGAGGCTATCGAATCACATGCGCTTAATAGATGTGACTTGTAATATGTAGACTCGTCATATCTATTGGTGGGTCACATGGGTCTATTATTGAATTTATTTATATGTTCAACGAAACTAATCACAACCAAACTCAAAAGTGTTGCACCCCTTGAAATGGATGCTTGGGTCTGTTATTGCTAATTATATGTGTCGAATAATATGAAAGTACATAACCATATATGCTGACCAATAAAATCTAAAAAAGTGAAATCTTTTGATATTGAAGATATATAAACTTAGCGGGGGCCCCGGCTGGTGGGTTACTGGGCTAGTCTCCCCCGATGTATAGTCGGTGCTGTGCTCCCGTAAGATGAGCTAGACTGGATCCTCAGCATAAAAAAAAAAAAAGAAGAAGATATATATAAACATGTTCTTATGTTGTTTAAAAAGTTTGCAATGTATATTTTATATATAAATTCCCTTATTCGTCTGAAAAAAGGATTGCCATATATAAAGTCTGCGATATCTATATTTGATATGTATAATATTATCTAATATATCCATATTTTATGCAATATCTAACATATCCATATAAACAAGGGTTTTTGTGCATTATATGGTGAGGGAGATTTTGCAATAAGTGTGCGTCGCTAAATTATTTTAAATTTATTATTTATTTTTTTTCGTCGTTATTGTTATTATTATCATTATAATTTTTACTGAAAATGTGAGTTTTTGAAATTAATGTAGGTTATCAAGTCTAATCATTTGTCACCTTATCAATTGCACCTTTCATTCTAATCGCAATTCCTAGATCTACGTCATGTGTCATGACGTTCAGTAGTCAAATAAAGATTCTTTAATCTTTAATAAGCATTAGGTTAACGAATGGCCATTAAATTGTTAAAGATGTTAAATTCCAGGCCGTCATTTTATGTTTGCCTGTGACGTTTAATGTCCTCATGAGCTGCATGATGTGATGGCTTTCTCCCTAAGGACTTGATCATTTTGCATTGGCATTTCTCTGGATGTTCAAATGGGGTCTCAATTAATGTCACCTCTATAGCTCAAGGAGATAATTGGAGCAGGCTGCAAAATACAAGCAGATTCCTTGCGGTGATTTTTGTTAAATAATAATTCATAAGTAAAATCAACCTTCCAAATCATTACCACTTGAATAGTTATTTCGGGAGTTTGTCAATGTTGCTTGGGTCACGTCATTATAGTGTAACCCATTACATGTTAGTATAATTACTGGATATATAAAAATTACCAATTAAAGATTTTGCATAATTTTATCAATTTTTCTCAACCAAATATAATGAAATGGAACAAATAAATCAATAACGCAAAATATCCAAACCTGAGAGTCAACAAGTTGAACTTATTAGTTGGATTGAATATATAATGTTCTAATTTTTTTCACCAAACCTATATTCTGTCAAATGTTTAAATGCCTGCTTCATCATGTAGGGACTCATCTATAATATGAGCAAGTCATATTGGTCACTTGCAATAAAAGCTGTGAATTGCTTTGCTTTTTGGAGAGGGATGTCCAATATAGCTTGAACCAGATTTTTCCCAAGTCGGCTTGATTGCCTGCGATAAAAGCTGGAAAATGCTTTATCTTTTTGATAGGGATGTCCACTAGAGAAAGTTTGTGGCAAGATCTTGAGTAAATTTAGTTTTTTTATATGAGAATGATGGAAAGGAAAGTCGCACAGTAACTCAATTTCTCTTTTCATCTTAATCTAATCTTAGATGAGATTTTTCCTAACCACCGACAAAATGCTGAACTAATTTCTTCTTTTTCTCATAAAGCACTTGGCCATTATTCCGAAAGGTGGTCAATGCAAGGGAGGCCGGACCCTTGTCCCTAAGCAGAATTGAAAATCGGATTGGATTTTCTAAAAGGTGGAGTAACTTTATTTGGTAATGTTAACTACTAGATCAAAATTCTCTAGTCATTTGAGAAAATTCATTCAAAACACTATAAAATAACTAACACACACACGCACACACGCGCGCACACACACACAGATATATATATATATATATATATATATATATATATATATATATATATATATATATCTATATATTGAATTTTCATAATGTAGTAATTCATCTATTAAAGTCACTGAAGTGGAAAGATAGATATGATGGAAGTTCTTTTTCCTTTCACTTTTGTAAATCCACATTTAATTTCCTTCAAGATCTAAATTTGTTTGTATATAAAGTGGTCGATGTTAATGACTTTTCATTGTGAAGAATATGTAACTTTCACATATCTTTATGTTAACTCTCCATTGACCCCTCCTATCCTCTCAGCTTCCTTTGTGATTTTGTTTGGATTTTGATCAGCCTCTTCTCTCAACTCATTCTCTCTCATTTGCGCAAACATGAAAATGATCCCAAGAATGAACGGAGCTTCTCCTCACAAGACATCAGATGGGATAGGTGTAGATGCTGGTGTCATACTCTTGTGCATGTCTCTTATACGAAGCTTCGAAACTTGACATCTTTCATTGTATTATTGCTATTTCATTTTTCACATTTGTGCCCTGCAGGACCTATTTATATAGGTTGATGATACTATGGCCTTCACTAGAGCTGTAAATATTTAATATATTAACGTGCATTGTCTTGATATATAGGGCTCTGTTTATTTCCCAAAAAATCACCAATTTAAAACATTATTCTAAAAATAATAATTTGCATCACTTACAAAATAAATAAATAAATAAGTAACATTTTTATGATAACAAAAATTATTAGGCAATAATTGTCATTAATAATGAAGATATCTTCCATTGCCAAAAGTTTAAACAATACAAGTAATTATTTCTAGATAAATATTTACAAGTCGTCGTTTTTCTGTGAAACAAACACACTAGTGAGATTTAAAATTCAACCTTTTTCATTTTTATTGTCACTGGCCCTATTAGTTTCATATTCTCATTCTCATTATGGCCATCGAGGATCTTTAACCTTTACATGGGGCCAAACCCACTACCGGCTAGGTGCAGGTAAAATTCATGCTCTGTTAATATCATTGTATATTTGTTACTATCAATAGGTTAACTAATTCTCTAAAGATCAATAAAAACAGTATATTGTACGAACTGTGTGTCCAGTTATATCATTTATTTGTCTTTTTACTCGCTAGAATTTCATCCGAGGCGTTTTGAGGGTATATTGGAAATTTTACTGACAATAGATTTAAAATTTGGTATGTGTAGACTTATGCACAAAACTTTCTGTTCATGCAATGACTTGACAATTAAATTAGTAGCTTAGGATTGTTTTATAGAAGTGACTATTTATAAGAGAATGACAGAAATCAAAGTGACTTTAGGATTATTTTATTCATAAAACCAACCATCACCTTGTTTTATTAGTATGAGCTATATAATGGTGCTATAGAACTAGGGAATAATAAATAAAATTTCATAAGAAGTCATAACGAATCACCAAAATTTGGAAAAGGAACTATATGACAAGAAGACAAGGAAAGGCAGCACTCAAAGAAAATATAGAGGCATAGGTACATATTTGTTGAATGTATAGGTGCCTATGAATATATGATTCTATTAACCTCTGGAACAGGCAAGCGTGAGCTAAATCCTAATATAAGCATGTAATTACTCCAATCCAGTGATGGAAATTTCCTAACTAAAATGATAACGATGAGAAACTAATTAAGATGAAATACAAAAAATCATGAAACTAATGCATACATGTAAAAGGGTTCCGACTGCTCCCCGTCAAATCCGAACCAATCGTGACTCGGCGCCATCAAGCCCAAACCAACCGGGTTCCAATTTCTGAGAAAACAAGCCGAACGGTCTCCTCAAGGACTGATTCACCCATTATTAGATATTAACAATGCAACCCCCATTAAACACTTAAGGCGTTTTGACAAGTAAACACGAACAAGTGTGCATGCCCCTGTCAACTAATGGCAAAATCAAGCATAAAGGAGACCAAAACTCATTACGAATCACACGATGCGCAGCCAATTTCGGGGGGAAGGCATCGCGGGCTCCCCTAACCCCACCCGAACCCTGTAAGGGGTTTGTGGCTGGGATGGGATATGGGCAGACCCCACGTTTTACGTCCGTGGGGGGCCACCGTGGGGGGCCACCAGACGGCCTTTGTTTAAGGTCCTTAGGCTGGACCAATTCTGGACAATAACTAGGTATGATCATTCTCCACTAACAAGACGCAATAATTGACATCCAATGGCCTCAATTCACATTTAGTGACAAGTCTTCAGTTTATAGATTCATGAATAACATCAAATGGTAATCGCGCTGAAAATCGTTAGGATCTTCCACTTGCCGACATGCACAAGTCTTTTTATCTCTCTCTGGATGCGTTATGTCAAAGTTAGTCGAACCATTTTCAAGATGTTCTAGATTGCTCTTTGCAAGATTGTCAAAATTTAAGGCGTACAAATGTCAAAGAACATAGGCTGGAAAAATCTCTTCAAATGTCAAAAAGCATAGGCTGACCAAACCCAATAAAAGACACTTCACGTTTATTTGTGTTTCCACCAAAGAAATGGCCAACTTTTAGTTATTATCAAGATAGACTTAATCGATGAGAGCAAAGTTTGGTCATTTATGAATAGAATCATCGGCAACTTGAAGAGAATCAGCAGCTCGTTAGTAAAGTTATCGACAATACATAGCATTAAGTTATCGATTAGAATCTCAAAGTTGATTGACGAAGTCATCAATATCAATAGCAAGCAATTGATAAGAGGATAACCTTAGGTTGATTATTTTTCCACTATTTTAGGATTGTTGTAACTTCTCATAAGCACTATCAAGTTATTTCTTTTTTAGTATCCATTTGTAACCTCCATTTGGTAACCGTTTGCAACATATGTTTGTGATTTCCCTTTGTAACCTTCGTCGATAACTGTCTATTGTGGGCTTTAAATAGCCATATCGTACTCTTCAGAGACCCTCCAGACAAATCAAACAAATTTACTATCTTTCAATATCTTTACTTTCTTGCATTGTGATTCTACTTTCCAGACTCACATTGTCAATTTAATTCCAACATATTTCTTAGCTGTAGCTTTCAGATTCACGTTATATGTATCTTTATTCTGGGTATTGTGTCGTCGATTAAATTCTAGCATAGTATATATGTTTATGTTCTTAGCTTGTATCATCAATTAAATTTCGGCATAGTTTATGTAGTCCTGTTCTAGTCAAAGTTAGAGTTGGCGCAAAACATTGTCTCCTTCAATTTAAAAATCGAAAAATGACTTTCAGTGAAAGATATTTTGTCGCAAGAAAAATTCCAACGAAACAATATGGTAACTTTCATAGGTAGTACTAGCTTTTTAGGTAATTCACATCCATTATAAATGTTTATAAGTCAAACATACCCAATAGAAGACACTTCATGTTTATATGGTGTTTTTTTAGTTAGTCTCTGCTTCACCTAGTGCAAACTTTCGAGGTTTATGTACTTCATTTATACATGCAGTCTTTCCCTTTCGAGTGATTGTCTCGATTTGCCAATTCCATGACACAATCATGGGCAAACTCAAGTCTGTTGGGGCCAATTCAACGGAAGACGTGATTGCCACCGTCGACTTTGCTCAGTCTTCTCTAAAAGAGAAATATGAAAATGATAAAATGAATATTATAAAATCATAAAAAAATGATTATTTGCAAATAAACAACAAAAAATATCAGTGATTTCACCCAAATTGTAAAAGCAAATATTTTCCCAGGTATCACTTTGTAAGATAAATAATTAAAACTCGATGTTGTTAATTTTTGGCCACCATCGATTCTCATCGACACTTCTACTTCTCATGCCACTCGCACTGCTTGAACATCAAGTTGTTGCGGAGGGACGACGTCGGCATCACGGTACGCGCTGGCATCGTTCCGGGAGCTGCCGGAGTACGTGAAGGACAGCGAGTTCATCCTCGGCCACTACCTGCGCCAGCTGGCCGCTTGCCAAGGCCGCCTTCAGCTTGTTCCGTTAGCACAACGAGACGCTCGACGTCTGGACGTATGGATGAATGATGCTTTTTTAGTTCGAGTTGTTCTTTCATGCGAGGCCATCTTTGTTCATATTTTCTTCTTGAGTTCATTTTTATCCTTCTTTTTTTTTGGGTGATTTGTGGTGATCTCTTTTGCGTCCTGTGCGTGATGGTGAGCAGGCATTTGATTGGGTTTCTGGTGTTTCTGATATTGACGGTGGCCAATTTGGTGGACCTGCCTCAGGTGGCGGATCTTCTCGGCCTCTTCTCAAGGTGCGTTTTGTGTCATTCAATCCTATACTTGCGTGGACATTTGTCGCGACCTAAATTTCGGGGTGCGCCACCTAAAACTAGGTTAATGGACTACTAAGTCTTTAAGCTTAGCTCGGGCTCTCCCAAGCCCATACCAAATCGCGACTTAAAGTTTTAATATGCAAATAGATTTTATCTAGGAGTCGCCACTAATCAATTTATGGTAGGTCGATTAGACATCTAAATAAAATAATGGGAGAATTATTTTACTCCTACGAACCAGAGACTAAGGGTACGGGGACTTGGTTACACTAGACTATCCTAGTGCCCTTTCGGTACCATTTCTTTTTTTAATTTTCCAAAAAATGTTTTTGCAGGCAGCTTGGATTTATTTTAATTCACTTTCCTAATTCCTAACGTGTAAGGTGATCATGCGAATGCACAAACAATTAATTTAACACCCAAGAAAGCGAATAAAATAATGCAGGACTTACCTCAAAGCAGCGAAAGCAAAAGCAATGCTAAATTAGAATCCACATCAACAACCCTGGATATGATTTCTAATTAATAAGCAATCACTTCAATTTTTGCTTTCATTTTATTTAATGAAAATCATGATTTATGCAATGCATGTCATTAATCTATCATGAAATGATATAACATGACCTAAACTATATGGCATAAATAAGCATGCAATCTATCCTAAAGCATGAAATGAATTTATTCTAATTATTTTATATTTTCCACGAAATTTGAAATTAAAGAAATGCAACAATTAAATATGCAATCTAAATTAATCAAATGACCTAATTCTAATGACGGGTAATGCGATGCAATGACATACGAAATTATTTTAACTAAAATGACACGCAACATACAATTTAATATGCGAGTTACATGTCATGCGACATTTATTAGATGACTTAGTCTAATGACGAGGAAGTTCTAATTAAATGAACCTAATAAAAACTAAATGACGTGCATTTGATATTTCTATTTTTAAAAATGCAAAAATGATCTTGCTAGATTAAAATTCTATCTAATTTAAACTAAGGATTAAGTCACATTAAATCCTAATTTAAACTAAGATATTATCTTAATCTAATATGCAATTTATCTAAAAAGATGATCTAAATTTAAAATGAAACATTTCATTCTAACTTAATATGCTCAATGATTTTTTGTGATTTTCTTTATGAAAATTCGAAATTAAAATTAATAGATAATTAAACATGCAATCCAAATAACAAACTAACAACCTAAATGAATGCATTTTTTTTGTTTTTTATATTTTCCTAAATTCGGAATAAAATCCCTATTCTAGATATGCAAGATAACAAGAAATATTCCAAAACAAATTGAATCCTAATTCAAATATTTTTTGGATATTTTTTTAATGGTTTTCCAAAATAAGCAATTATCAAATAAACATTGTATTTAAACTAATCAGGACATTCAATCAAATAAAGGATTAAAATAATCGAAAAAATAACATGTTGTCTCACAAGTCAAATTAGCGATTATCCTAACCCTAATTATCACGACAAAGAATTCAAAATAACTAAAAATCTGATCCAAGTCTTACGGATCAAATTAATCATTATATTGATTCAACACTTAAAATACTATCGACAAACCCCAAAAATTAATATAATTAAAAAAATGATCCGACATCTTACGGATCAAATTAGTAATTATAATAATTTGGGAAGACCCTCATGGATAATTCCTACAAAATTCATGAAATGAAGATCACTTCAAATTTACACAATAACAACTAAACTTAAAAGAAATAGATAAAATAAAGTTAATAGAAAAAGAAAATAAAACTACCTAATTTCCTTTTCTTTTTTTTTTCTTTTTCACCTGTAACCGTGGGTCTCCGAGGGCAGCCGGTTGATTAGTCCGGCAAGGGAACTCCGGCAGAGATAAACCAGCGATCTAGCGGCAACAGAGGGATGCGGAGTACGGATCACGTGTGGGCGGACGGCCACCGGCGTCGGCTTTGCGGATGGCAACCGGCAGGCGCTCGGGCGGAGGAAGACTCAGGCGTCGGGGACTCGGCACGGCGCGGCGGTCGCGGCTGGCTTCGGGGCGGCGAGCGGCGCGGGTCGGCAGGATGTCGGGGGGAGCGAGCAGCGCGGGTCTGCCTGGCTTCGGGCAGAGCAGCAGCAACAGGTCGGATCGAGCGGCGCGGGTCCGCCTGGCTTGTGACCTGGGTCGCTGATCGGAGGTCACGGCGGTCAGATGGGCGGCGGTGCAAGCTCCGGAAGGCAGCAGCGGGTCGCGACTGGGCTCCTGTGGGTTGGTCGGAAGCAGGCGAGGGCTGGGACGGCACCAGGGCTGCTGGGCGGCGACGGCGAGATGGGTCGCGATTCTGGGTGTGGCCACGAACAGGACGGAGGCGAGGCGGAAGCGGCGTCGGGGCAGCACCACGAGGTCCGGGTCGGTGTTGCGGGCACAGGTACTCGGCTCCGACTGTGGGGCAGCTACCGGCGGGTGGAGGAGGTGCGGATGTGCGTCGGAACTTCACAGGTCGTTGGGTGGAGCGGTGGAGCGTCCGATTCGATCCAGTCGTCTGTGCTTCCGCGTACTCCGGGGCGGCGTTGGGCAGATTGGCGTCGCGGGTCCTCCTGGCTTGCGATCTAGGTCACTTGATGAGAGGCGGGGAGGAATAGACGCAGACCGGTGCTCGGTGGAGGCAGACGCGGGGTCGTCGGCAGCAAGCAGGAAGCGGAATCGGGTCTGGCAGATGGAGGGCAAAGCGGAGCCGGCGAGTGTGAGGGAGACGATGAACAGTAAACGTCCCCTCACCTCTGCCTTTTTTGTTTACTTTTCTCACCTCTCTCTCTCTCTCACTTGTCGCCCGTCCTCTCACCGGTCTGCCCTTTCTGCAGAAACTTCACTTTTCTTTTTTTCACTTTTTGACCTTTTTTTCTTCTTTCCTTCCCCCTAAAACAAAAAGAAAAACCCCCTTTTATAGACGAAACAAAACGTGATCTTTTTTGTTAATATTTTCATCTCACGAATATTACTTATAACCTCTTGATCACAAAAATCCTTATCTCATGAATATCCTCCCCTGATTTCGTCATCCATTGATAAAGATAAGATTACAATGCGATTTTCTTAATTTTCAAAAATCATCATAATATCGCATCAAATCTTAATTTTTTCACAAGATAATTAATTAAAAATAACGACGGGCTTGGGTTAATTTTCTCCTTTCGTGGGCCTAGCCCGGCCTGCCGAACTAGAGCTCAGAAATACTAATTCGAACCCATCCACCACCGGTCCTAAAATAAAATAAATAATAAAAAATGCAAAACATGTAAATTAAAAATGAATGCACCTAAAAATTATATGCTATGCAATTGAGTTATAATATTTTTCTTAGGGGTTAAAAATTAATCCCTAATTTTTATGCAATAAATGACTAAATGGGTTGCTCCAAATTTAAGTGTCAACAACATTTTAGTGAGTCTTGGTAATATTGAATCGAACACATAACTTCTGTCGGAGTGGGATTCATAGCTATACATATATAATGAGGAATTTATCAGTACTGTTTTCATCAAATCCTCCATAACCAGCTTAAAATTGTCGAATTTCAGTCACAATCAGCTAGATTTTAACTACCAGTTTATTAGCAGAATGGCATCTTTAATCTGTACAAGTCAATTTAGTATGGTCATATTCGTGGCTTGCTACCATACTGAGTAACCGGCCATTTTCATAAGCCGACCTTTCTTGCAACTGGCAACCGAAATTGCCACTAGCCTTCATTTTCTTCTGGTGCTGTATTGAAATTGCAGGTGCCATAGATAAATAACTCAAGTTTGTGAAATTAAGTGCAGGCACATTAAATTAAACTCAGAAAGTTGGTTTCATAGAAATGTAC
Organism: Eucalyptus guilfoylei; assembly: GCA_016097605.1. Lineage (NCBI taxonomy): Eukaryota > Viridiplantae > Streptophyta > Magnoliopsida > Myrtales > Myrtaceae > Eucalyptus > Eucalyptus guilfoylei. The sequence continues at coordinate 42,478,761 of CM027862.1, read as the reverse complement.
AAGGGTTTTGCTCACCATTTTCATTGCTTCTAAATTTCAGGAGTAGTCGCCTGACAGTCGAGACAGTCTTTGTTCAAACAGCAAGTGCAAAATTAAGATGGATGGCAATGGTCACCTGTGTTTTGTTTCCATGATGGATCAAAGTATTAGTAGAAATTTCCTTTCTTTTCAAACAAAAATTAAAGATCCAATCCATTGGAAATCTCTTCTCTGCTCCTGGTAATACAACATGGATTCAGTCCACTCTCAGTGGATAATCATTTTCCACAGTGTGTGTCAAGAAAAAGTTCACACGTGGTGCAGCTCATAATACACTATTGCAGAATGCTTTGAAAGTTGATTGCTGCTAAGATTTTCTGAACCAAATCATAGTGGTAAATAGCTTTTATGGTCAAGAGGAGTTCACTGGTTGTCAAATTGAATTTGAAAGTATCAGCTTGAGCACGCTAGGTAGTTATTCAGTGAGTGCTCTGCCCATTCACTTTCACCATATTGGCCTGCTCTCTCCCTCCAGCAGACAGGATTGAACCGTTTTCTATAAATTGTGATCTGAAGATTAGACTCCAACTAGTATTTCCATAGATTATGCAATGGCTTCATATGTAAATCCACTTGTGCAGGTCAAACTCTACTCGTACAGGAACTAATATATCTTACTCAAAGGAATTGCTTTTGGTAAGTGGGGTGCCAATGGTGTTTCATTCTGAATTATGAAAAGAATACTCTCTTTTGAAGTATCAGATGCATCTAACACAATATAGTTTTTCAGGGTACAAATTCTTTGGTGAACTTGAATCAGATAACAGAAGAAGAAATGACGGTTGGTTCACTCCTAGCAGCCACGACACGGTGGCCGTTCTCTGTCTTCTTAGGCGGATCCATGTTTTGCCTCCTCTCGAGCAGCATTTGCCACCTTTTCTCATGCCACTTACACTGCTTGAACATCCAGCTGCTGCGGATGGACTATGTGGGTATCACGGTCATGATCATCACCTCATTTTTCCCCCCAATCTACTACATTTTCCAGTGCGAGCCCCATTGGCAACTGATCTACCTCGGTGGAATAACGGCAGTGGGGGGGGTTCACTGTCATGACACTGCTAGCCCCTTCTCTTTCTTCTGGGAAATTCCGGGCGTTTTGGGCTATGCTCTTCTTGTCCTTGGGGTTTTTCGGTATTGTACCTGCGATCCATGCCTGTATTGTGAATTGGAGCAATCCCCAATGCCCAATCACGCTTGCTTATGAGTCGGCCATGGCACTATCTTACATTAAAGGTACTTTGTTTTATGTTAGCAGGATTCCTGAGAGTCTAAAACCGGGTTGTTCGACCTTGCTGGTTACAGCCATCAGATATTTCACGTCTTTGTGATCATGGGTGCCTTGGCTCATTATGGCGCTACTCTATTGCTCTTACAGTGGTGAGATACAGTCGAGTGTGATAGAACTGTGTAACAATACTAGAATTTGTCAAAATTCGATTCATTTTGATTGAACAGAGTGTGAGCTATTTGCTGGGGGTTCGTGATATTACGTTGTTAGTGTGTACACCCCAAATCAAGAAGCCTCAAGGAGAGTTGGCGCTCCATGACAGAGGAGATGCCTCCATTTATAAAGAAGTGGAATGCTCATTGTATTTGTTATATACTTCTCATTATCCACGGATAATTTGATTTTACAATGTGATCATATGCGGGTAATAATCTTTTCTGGTTTCATGTTATTTTGAGTTGTTTGCAAGATTGGTGCTCCATAATTTTATTTCTTCTACTGAAGAGTACTGCTACCGCCGCCACCACCACCACCATGAGAATAGTTTTTTAACCGCTGTATCGTCCTCTGTACAAAAGAAAAAAAGCTAGAGCAGGAGGATGGTGAATTATTTTGTACTTCGTGTGGTGACTTTTAAGAAGATAAATTATGAACCAATAGAACATATACAAGTACTAAGAGTCTGCCTAATAGGGTTCGGGAAAAAGCAACGGATGTAAGTAGATAGAATCTGCAGGCTTGGAACTTGCTTCAGCCCATTTGCAATCTTTGCATCTATCAAAGCTCTGCGATAAAGAAAAAAAAAAAGTGTCTTCAAGAAGCATGAGCTGCGAAGAATTTCGAAGTCCAAGAATGAGCCGCTGTTAGTAAGAAAAGAAACTCAGACGATCTAATTTGCACTTTTAGTAAAGCTTCATTCCGGTAGTCATGCTGCTAAATCTCAAAAAAGAATCAGCTACCTTTTCGAAAGGATAGTTAACAGCCGATCTGGCTTTGCAAAATCAGCCATACGACATTTCATCAAAGTTAAAGTCCAAAAACGTTGGAGCACATTATCAAATTGTTTCACAAGCCATCCTAACCAAGCTCAAAGGGTCATGAAACGGAGGCAGTAAGTTCTACTAGTGTATCGTAGAAATTCCCAAAGAAAATCAGAGAAGCACTTGTCAATCTGTGATGTTGGAAGATATGCGGATTGCCCGAGATGTTTTGATCTTAATTGATCATGATTTGTGTGTATATATCGATTAAATATTAGATTTAGATCTAGATTGATTTTTTAGATCATTTACTTCCTTACACAGAATACTGCTTGTATTATATCTTAGGAGATTTGTACATTCAGAATTACAATGAGAGAATACAACAAAGTCTTCCTACGTCGCTCTCTCTCTCGACTCCATCCATCCTTCCTTCTCCTCTTTGCCTTCTTTCATGGTATCAGAGCCTCTCGGTCTCTGACTCGCTTCCGCCTCAAATTGCTGCCGAAGAGAATTCTCAACCTACGAAGGGATTAATCTTTCGGCATTAGGCATACTCTTGAAGGAAGAAATTTTTTTTCTTAACTCACCATGGCTTTTCGGCAGGACCCCAATTTGGCTGCCGACAACAGGACCACAGGAGAAGAAGGTAGTCCTCAAGCTCCGTAGATCCAGAATCTCCCTACAGTAATCCCAGTATCTGACCACAATCAGCTTAGGCCCAACCCGTGCAGTGGCGGCCCACGCAGGCTTAGTTCCAATTGGGGCAACCCACGATGGGCCAACCATACCAGTGGATTCCATATCCACTTTATTTTGGGCCAAGCCCAAGTTCCTCATCGCCTGTTTTCATGGGCCACCAGAGTTACGATGGGGGCCCGCCAGCCACGAATGGGGCAAGCCCAACCATCAGGATGGAGCAGACGGGCGGGTCGGGTGAATCGGGTACGGGACATAATCCCTACCCGGGATATCTCAATGCGGGTTATCCGGTCGGGTCGAGCGAATCGGGTCAAGGGACGAATCCCTACCCAAATTTCACGCCCGGATTTCTGTCCGTTCCTGCGGCGGCGTTCACTGGGCGACCAGAACTAGGCGATCCTTTGTATGTCTCCACCGCCGATGGACCGGAGCTTCGACTGATAAGCCAGCAACTAACCGGACCAAAGATCTATTCAAAGTGGTCACAGGAGCTCCGGCAGGCACTGGTGACAAAGGACAAAGACGGGTTCCTCGACGGAACCATCGCAATCCCCTCCGATGAACGCCTAGCCCGACACTGGCGAAAGTGCAATCAACTCGTCCGAACATGGATCGGGAATTGCATATCCCCAGAAGTCGCGGCTGGGCTTCCACCCACAGAGGATGCCAAAACTATGTGGAAAAACGTACGAGAAATGTACGGCAAACTGGATCAAGCAAAGATTTTTAATCTCATGCAGGAAATCAACGAGCTTAAACAAGGAAATCTGACGGTCACGGCCTACTTCAACAGGCTATCATCCCTCTGGAATCAACTCGAGGCAGTAGAAGAAAAGCTTGAAGGGCCGGAATCTACCCTCAAGCAGTATAAAAAGATTAAAGAAAGAGAAAAAGCCACGCGATTCCTGCTGATTCTAAACAAATCGTACCTCACGTTTCGGTCACAGATCCTTGCCATGGATCCCATGCCACCAATCGGGCATATTTTCCAGTTGGCGATGCAGGAGGAGAGTCAGCGACTCGCAACGACCGAACACACAAGGAACAGCGAGAGCATTGCTCTCGCCGCCCGCGGTGAACAGAGAGACGCAACTGCCAAGACAACCCTAACCCTAGCTCGCAAAAGGGAAAGAAAGAATCCCTTAGGGTTCGGCGACGCAGACTCTCGCGGCTTTAAAAGGGACGGGACGAACGGCCCAGATTACACGCGAGGATCGAACGGCCTAGATTACATGCGAGGATCAAACGACCCAGATTACAAGTGAGGATCGGACGGTTCTCAAGGGGTCGAGATCGCGCTTGGATGGGACAGTGGACAGGAGATCGCGTTCAAAGGAGCGGACGGCCAGATCTTTGCCACGTCATCAAGGAATTTCGTAAAAAATTCAAAAGGAAAGGGTAAATTTTTTTGCGATTATTGCAAGCGTACTAACCATATCATTGACAATTGTTGGAAATTACACGGTAAACCCGAAGAAAATGAGAAAAAAAATTCCATAGCTTATCAGGTCACTGGACCAACTGGTCCACAAATTGACCAGCCTATTTCATATGGTCAGTATCAGCAACTCATGCAGGCATTGTAGAAGTTGGATATATCCAACAAAGGGGGAAGTTTCTCAGGTATTTCACATTGTCTAATTAGTTCTATTTCCAGAAAGGCATGGATTATAGACTCTGGGGCAAGTGACCATATTATATGCGACAAGGGATTTTTTTTCAAATATAAATGAAAGCTTGAATTTTCCTGTCTCCGTACAATTACCCAACGGAAATATTACTCATGTCAAAGTGACATGAACAATGAATCTCAGTCCTCAGATTATTCTCCAGAATGTGCTCTATGTCCTAGAATTCCAATTCAACCTCATATCTGTGTCTAAAGCCTGCAAAGAAAGTTCATGCCGGGTAATTTTCGATGCTAACACCTGTTTATTTCAAGCTCTTTCGACTGGCAGACTGATGGGCTTGGGTAATCTTTCTGAAGGACTCTATTTCTGGACGAGTTTTCCAAGTAATTTCAATTTTTCCTGCAATTCATTGAATAAGAAATCATTGTGTAATTCAACTACCAATGATAGAGATTTTACTATGCATATGAGATTGTGTCACAGTGCCTCCTTTCCATATCTTGAGTGTCCTATATGTCCCCTTGCAAAGCAATCACGTACACCATTTCCCTCTAGTACCTCACGATCTAGTGAAATTTTTGCATTAATTTATGTGGACATTTGGGGACCTTATCATATAGTCAATCATGATGGCTCTTGTTATTTTCTTACGATAGTAGATGACTATTCTCGGGCAACATGGATTTTCCTTATGCAATCTAAGAATCAGGTCTATTCTCACCTGAAAAATTTCGTTCTGCTATCCAAGACTCAATTCAGGAAATCCATTCAGCGGATCCGTACTGATAATGGGAGAGAATTTTTTAGTCATGAATGCTCCCTGTTATTCAATTCTCATGGTATTCAACACGAAAGTTCATGCGTTTACTCACCACAACAAAATGGAGTGGTTGAACGAAAGCATCGCCATCTACTGGAAGTTGCTCATGCCTTAAAATTTCAAGCATCAATTCCGGAAAGTTATTGGGGAGACTGTGTCACCACAGCAGCTTATCTTATTAATCGAATGCCTACTCGGATCCTCAATGGGCAAACCCCATTCGAGCTGCTGTTTTGGGAAGAAACCTGAATTGAATCACCTTAAGATCTTCGGATGTCTCTGTTATGTTGCAACAATGGGATCTCGAGATAAATTTAGCCCACGTGCATGGCGATGCATCTTTATGGGATATCCCAATCTCCAGAAGGGATATCGGGCTCTTGAGATCTCCACAAGAGAATTCTTAGTAAGTGGTGATGTAATTTTCCATGAGAATTTTTTTCTGTTTTCTGAAAGTGCATCTCTAGATGAAGGCCCAGAGACAGTTTCCAGCCATCATAATTTTCTCTCTGATGAGGCATCATATCAAGATCTCTCCTACATACCAGTAGCACAGCCAAGGAGTCCTGTCCTAGCTCCGTCGAATTCCAATACAAATTCGAATTCTTCAGAACATATTCAGGAAGATACATTAGAAGATTCCATTGCCAATGTGGAAGTTCTTGACACTGCACCAACTTCCTCATCAGAGACATCACAACCTACCACCTGAGTATCCTAGGCGGTCTGGACGGGCGACAAGACCTCCAACCTAAACCAAAGATCATGTCTGTGCTACTCACAACTCTCCAGGTATTCAGTATCCAATCTCCTCATATGTTTCCTTTCATAGATTATCTTCGGAGCATAGATGTTGTATTTGTCGTTTATCCGACGACAAGGAACCGTCCAGTTATGAAGAAGCTTCCACTAATCCAAAATGGCAAGAAGCCATGAAGGCAGAATTGAAGGCACTTACTGATAATCATACATGGGATCTTGTCCCATTACCACCTCATCGCAAACCAATTGGATGCAAATGGGTCTACAAGATCAAGTATCGTGCTGATGGCTCTATTGAACGGTACAAGGCAAGATTGGTAGCCAAAGGGTTCACCCAAAGAGAAGGTTTTGACTATCACGAGACGTTCTCTCCAGTTGCCAAAGACGTTACAGTCCGTTCATTCTTAGCTGTTGCTGCCATTAATGACTGGCACCTACATCAGATGGATGTCCATAATGCCTTCCTCCACGGTGATTTAGATGAAGAAATCTACATGGATATCCCTCAAGGCATACAAAGACAGGGGGAGAATAAGGTATGTCGTCTCCATAAATCCCTTTATGGATTAAAATAGGCATCCAGACAATGGTATGCTAAATTTGCCAGCGCTCTTACAACAACAGGCTTCAAGCAATCCAAGCACGATTATGCTCTATTCTCAAGAACTAAAGGTATGTCATCTATTTATTTGATGATTTATGTCGATGACATACTTGTTATGGGAAATGATAGAGCCTCTATAGAGAATTTCAAGGAATATTTGCATGCCACCTTTCACATTAAAGACTTAGGAGCACCAAAATATTTTCTTTGAATTGAAATTGCCCGATTTGATAAGGGGATTTCCCTTAGTCAGCGGAAGTTTATATTAGAGATCATATCAGAAGCAGGTCTATCAGGATGCAAGCCAGCTGTAACTCCCATAGAGCAAAACACTAAGTTGACCACCGTAGACTATGATAAGGGAATATCTCGAAATGATAATCCCGTACTCAGTGATCCGTCAGGCTATCAAAGACTTGTTGGGAAACTTATATACCTAACAATGACTAGACCTGATATCTCATATGCGGTTCAGACACTTAGCCAGTTTATGCACCATCCGAAGCGTTCTCATTTGGATGCGGCCTTAAAGGTCGTGAAATATCTGAAGAAATGTCCAGGACTTGATACTTTTATCTAAAAAATGTGACATGAGGATGACAGCATATTGTGATGCAAACTATGCAACATGTCCTATTAGTCGAAGATCTGTCACTGGATATTGCATTAAGTTGGGAGAATCTCTTCTTTCTTGGAAGACCAAGAAACAGGCCACTGTGTCTCTATTCTCAGCTGAAGCAGAGTATCGAGCTATGGCCAAGGCCACTTGCCAAATAGTTTGGATACGAGGATTACTTAAGGATCTTGGAGTAGAAGTGCAAGGACCCACGAAGCTATATTGTGATAATGATGCAGCTCTTAAACTTGCATCCAATCCTATAGTGCATGAAAGAACCAAGCATATAGAAGTGGATTGTCACTTTACGCAGGAAAAGATCCAGGAAGGAGTAATTGAGACAAGAGGAATTGGGACAACGGAACAACCAGCAGACATGTTCACCAAGCCCCTATGTCAGAGACAACACGCATATCTACTAAACAAGCTAGGCGTCTTGGACATCTATAAGCCACCAGCTTGAGGGGGAGTATTGGAAAATATGCGGATTGCCCGAGATGTTTTGATCTTAATTGATCATGATTTGTGTGTATATGTCGATTAAATATTAGATTTAGATCTAGATTGATTTTTTAGATCATTTACTTCCTTACACAGAATACTGCTTGTATTATATCTTAGGAGATTTGTACATTCAGAATTACAATGAGAGAATACAACAAAGTCTTCCTACGTCGCTCTCTCTCTCGACTCTGTCCATCCTTCCTTATCCTCTTTGCCTCCTTTCATGTGATAACAAGTCACAACCATACTTTTTCTTTTTTAAGGTTATTGTATCTGTCACCACAATGATCTTTCCTTCAATTCACAACCAAAAGAAAATCCAATGGTACTCATATCCAAATTTACAGGAAAAGATGGAAAATACGACGATCCGATGGTTCAACATGCATAGTGGAGAATCAAGATGTGTAAAATGCTTGCAAGCACGAGCTATGCTAAGAAACAATGGGATATGCTTTCAAAAAAAACAAATGCTAAGTTGAGATAGTAGGAGTTTAAGTAGAGAAAAACAACAATGGAGAAAAACGATGACCCCAACGAATGCCACCATGTATGATCATGCAAAACTCAAGAAGGCATCTTTCAAGGACTCATCCTCACCGCCTTTGTCAATAGTTGACGGTGTTCTTGGATCGTGATTTGAGCTATTAACTTATTAATTATGATCCACGGGGGAGAGTTGTTGCCTTCGTAACTTGCTTTGTCAAAAATTCCAAATTGATTCTCTGTCTCGTGTGTTGCCTATCGAAAGTGTATATAGCTATGTTAACCGTGGAGGAACCGGATTGGTGACTTGTTATCGGAAAGGTCCAAGCTCTCTATATTACTTCAATTTGAGAATGTTTTTAGAACCGATCCCGTCAAATGAATACACGATAGAATTAAGAGAGATATTTCGCTCAAATAATCGATATTTAGAGGAAGAGAGCTGTTAACACTTGAATTTTGATTAACAATCCAAATTTTTTTCTTGAAAAAAAATATGGTTATAAAAATAGAATGAAAGTAGATAATGATAAAAAAAAAAAAATAAGACAGCCCAAAATCGGATAGCCATAATCTCGTGCACGAGAGAATCAGAAAGAATGAAGGAGAATCGATTCTTGCTCATAAATTTCACACCATTTCTTCTAGAACGCGGAGGTGGAATGATTTGCACCAGAAATTTGGCGTCGCTGTAAATACACATTTTCAAAAGAATTTGTGGAAAGGGGGCTCACACAGAAAGGCAAAGTAAAGAGAGAGCAAGAGAAAAACGCCTCTGCTCTTGTTGATGTCCACGGTTGGGGCAAAATTTTCTTCACGAATGGAGTTGAGTGTCCGAAATTGTAACGTGTTCGCTTTGATCTTTGCTTTGCTCTTCGTTTTTCCTTCTCCTCGCTTCTGTTCCCGTTCTTTTCATGTACTGCATCGGCATAAAAATCCCTTTCTCATGGGAATTTTCTATGAGGAAAATGAGCGAGTCACTGATGTGCACATTATCGTGTCTCTAGTAATGTAGTTAATGCATGGTTCGCAATATTGAGATACTGTCCTCAGTAATGGCCGAAAGTGGCGGTTGATTGGTGAACGTCAGAAGTGGTCTCAGATGGAGTCTCGTTTGAATCCTTAACGTGATAATTTAGATGAATCCGGGGCTGACGGACATTAAGAGAGAAAGTGCAGATGTTCAGGCAAAGAAATAGAAATAAAAAAGATAATGAAAACGGGTGTAAGAAAAGAAGAAGGGCATTAAAAGATGGGCTTAAACGCTGTCGTGTTCAAAATGGGTTTAACGAGGATTGGGCTGAACCCGTTTCAAATATATTTGGATTCGATTGGACTCTAGGGAATATTGGGCTTAATTCTATGAGTTGAGCCGAAAAATTTTAATTGAAGCATCTCAATACAATAAGCCCAATATTCTGTGTCCATAGCCTGGACCCGTGGGATTGCAATCTGCTGCCCATACTCGGATCGGGTCCAATGGCCCAACCCGAATTCCTCTTTCCAGAAAATAAATAAAAATAAAAAATAAAAAATTCCAAAAAAAATCAAAATTGGGAAATTGATTAGAGAAATAGGCCTTGATCAGGTTGTTAGATTTCATTATTAGAATTAATTTAGTTTCATTTCGACACTACACGCATGGTTTAGGATGATAATTCACAATTTTCTCAAGTATAGGTAAGGGAAAATTAGCTTGTTTAGGAAATTGAATTTGATTTGAAACAAGCTCATAGGGTTGTTGTCCTCCGGCTTAATAACAAAGCCGTTTTATATTATTTTCATATGTTGTGATTTACATGCTTTAGCTCAATGGTTAGGTTACCTTTTTTTTAGGATTATAATAAACATTAACAAAAACATCGTATGGACACTTAGGGCGTGAATGATAACTATTCTATTCTTAAGAATAATTTTTTACTACAAATAAATTTTTTTATTCCTATTTTTTGGATGAGTTTCTGAGCAAAAATATGTGTTTGATAATGATATAAATTTTCTGTTCCCCTAACAAAAATTCGTTTGATAAACCTTCTTAAATATCTCTCTTCCGGGTGGTGGTGGCAAATAGCCAATGGCGGGCAGTGGCAAGAAGGTGGGTGACGAGAAGAATTTTTATTTTTCATTCCATTCCAAAAATAGAATAATAGAAAATTTCTACTTAGTAATTCTATTCCAAACGTATGTTTTGGCTAAATTTTGTTTTGGAAATAGAAAAATGAAATTGTTTTATCAAATTGATTTTTGTTCCAAACTTGTTCCCAAAAACAAACAAAAAAATAGAGTATAAAAAAATAGAATGGTTATCATTCATGCTCCTAGTAGGTGAGAATCTTAGAATTCATAATTTTGTAAAAAAAGACTGCATTGACACCTTTGTTGACAAATAATCAAGTTTAGGTATCGAAATGACACTAGTTAGATAACTATAGTATAAATGAAAATCCAACGTTGCACGAGATAAGGGTTTGGGAGAACCTAAGCCAATTAAGGACCGTGGATCAATAACTCGGGCATTTCCTCTAATTCGTCATCTTTACTGATCTTACAAGTATCATCACTACTATCACAATCTCACAAGGATTATCGGTATTATCACAACCCTCTCATCTTATATTGGCAGTTCCTATCGCCAATAATCTACTGTCTCGATGATGATCCGTTGCTCCTGATAATAATCAAATCTTCTATCTCCTCATCTTCTAAGCATATTAACCATTTTGACTCTATCAATTTGTTCACCTTCATGGTTCTTCCAAGTTTTACCGAACATCCTCGTTCTAGGCTTGTTTACAAATGCAGCCTTTCCAAGCTTCAATGAACATCATATTTTTATCATAACAACAGCTTGAATTCGTCCAGTGATGACGAGTCAAGTCAGTAGACGGCAGTTCGGCTATTGAATGTGGTCACAATCTCGGCGTGAACGCAGCAGAAGCATGACCACTAACAGCAATAACATGTAAGGCGAGCGCGTTGTCTGGTGAACGGCGCGGCGAGTGTGCGGCTGGAATGGAGCTCACACTCCCGCGCTTGATATGTTGGTACGATTACGCAACGAGAGGGGACGTTCGTGGGGACAAAAATCAACGATGGGCGGCAATAGGGATTCTTGCTTTCCGGCCTAATTCGAAGGCATGCGTGGTGTCGAATGTCGTGAGATGATGATGACAATCCAGGGGTATTAGTCACCAATCCAAAAGAAAATTGCCGAGACAAAAAAGAGAATACGGCCATCTCTCTGCCCTCTCTTGGCCTCTCTCTGTATTATGCGTGTCCCTCGTGTCCTCTGTTAAGCGTTTTCTTTCCTTTTTTATGGGGGTGAAGAATCATGAAAATCCTATCTTGACTTTCCTTCTTAGTTCCATGGAATCAGCCCACCAATCTCCACTGGTAATTAGCACTTTATGGCCCAAATTTGCTGAAGAGAAGCATGGAAAGATTTCCTTGCTTGATTGGTCACTTTCCCTTTGTAGAGGTGGTGACCTCAGGTATAAAGAAAAGATATTTCTTATTTTCTTCCAAATTTCTTATTCTCATGTGGGCAATCCATCCGTCCCTTTTCTCATATTAAGGGCGAGATTCATAGTCCTTCATTAGACTGAGCATACTCCTAAAATATTTGCTCAATTTTGCACCATTTAGCATGTGCCGTCCAAAAGTACTTTCCTACTCCTTGATTTGAATTCAAGCATGATAAGGCTGACTAAGATGAAATTTATTTGATGTGGACATGCCTTGTAATGTCTAAATGCCCAAATGCGATGAAAAATTATGCAAAATTTCTGACCCCTAATTTTTTTCTTTACAATAAATAAAGAACGAATTGGAGTTGCCAATATTTAGGTGTCAATAAAATTATTGCCAATGAATTTTAACTTGACGAAATTCACATTATTTGCAATAGCCAATGTCAACACCATTGAACACCATATGAACAGAACTAGCAAAGAACACTCAATGTTTTAATGTTTAACTGTTGCAATGTGTCATTGCCCGATTTGGTATGTGTAATAGATGTAGCTTAGCATTATGTGCTCTGTTGCTTCCAAGGCTATCAATTTAGCTTGACGCTGATTTCTTCTGGATAAAAGATGTGATTGGATCGACTCTTGACAAATATTCTATTTTGAATGGGAAAAGAAACACTGACAAAATCATTGATCTTGATGCATCTGCTCTTAAAATTCAGCAGTAGAATAGAGCTTATCCTCCAAGCAATATTGCATTCCGTGTTGGATAGGCAGTGCATGCATTTCTTGTCAAATTGGAGCAATCCCCAGCACCCAATCATTTACGTGAGGAGGATCTTATCTCGAGATGCTAAAACAATTGGTTTGATGTTGCAGGTCGCAGCCATAAGATATTTCACAAGTTGGGTAACATTTATTGGAATTTGTTAATGCTGGATTCATTTTGATTGTGAACTAAGCTATCCTTTCTCAATTCACAACAAAATCAAATCTCCTAAGAGTCAGGAGTTCAAAATGCATAATAAAGACTTAAATGCTTACAATACTATTAAGTAAATGTTCTCTGCTGTTTCATCATATTTTCCATCTCAAAATGCTTAGAAGAATAATGTAAGTAGTTTGAATCTTACATCTCGAGTGGGGTGATGTAAGGAATGTGCAAAGTTCACGAGCGCAAAAAGAGAAAAGCCATGCTGCGGAGTTTACCCATTGTATGTCACCATAATATCCTACAAAGTTTATTAATCTTAAAAATTATTTTTACAAATTCAAGTTTCTATCTTTTGGACATAATTATGCTAATAAGCATTAAGAGAATTTTAAAAAAAAAATATCAAAGCTTCGTATAACTTATTTATGTTAAATAATCATTCAAATGGTTATTTGATATATAATATAAACGAGTACTTGCATATTGCTCAACAATCTCTCTTCCAATACCAAATCCATGTGTGAGATGAACTTCACTTCTTCGAGTTCATCCATCCAAGCAGCATGAAAAAATTCATCACCATATTCAAAGTGTTGTAGTGAATTTGCTTCCACACAAGTATTGGCAATTAATCTTCTTCTATCTTAAATCGCAATATTAAATGTGCTTTTGGACATCCCATGACTGCCAAATGCCAAATCTTTCGAGCAAGATGGGATTTTCCTGGAACCTTCAAAAAATTTATTGTTTCCTTTTAGAAGAAATATATAATAAAAAAGGCTCTAATTCAATTATAATTGAAAGGGCCTTGTCTAATTCGCACAGCCTCGACCTGATCCATAATAACTGCCTGGGCCATACCAAACCCATCATCGGAGGAAGCCTCGGCCCAGAGATAAAACCCATTAAACCCACAGGCCCATTATGTCAGTCCAACTCTCTCGGGGTTCAGTAGCTTCGCATGGTGATCCTGATCCCCTCTCCATCGCCCTTAGGCCACTGGTAGCCATTGCCGATCGTCATCGCCGGCCACCGACACACGCAATTATCGCAGAGAGCACATCCGCAAAGAATAGAGCACAGGCACAAGGGAGAAAATTCTCTCTCGGTCGTGTCAATTACAACCACCGATAGCCGCCTGATCACCACCAGTTCCGCTACTATTTCAAAGTCTTCGCTGCCGAAGCACACAATCTTTGTCTCATCCTCCCTTTGACGGTCCTAGGTCCCGGCGTTACTATCCATTACTATCTCTCTCCTTTGGGTGATCATTAGTCTCGACCAGTGACGGCTCTGGGCAACCTACCCCTCTCCCATGCTCTGTTTTGGTTTCAGCCGCGCATGTTTCAGTGCTCCTCCAATTCGTCGATTTTGTCTCTGACAATGTTTAAATGAACACCTTACTTTATACTGCTCGCCAATTTGTTGAATATTCTGTCCCGAGCACTCGAATTTCATGTTCAGAAGGTGTTCGATGTTTTGCCCAAGTGACTTCCAATATTGATTTGCTTTTGTTATCAGTCAATCTGAGAGTATTCTAGTGTGATTTGCATGGTTATTATTTGACGCATCGACCCTAAGATATGATTACTGATTTTGTTACTTGCTGGTCGAGAACCATCAGGCATGAGGCCAGCCCAATCTCGGCCATTCTTTAATTGGTGTTAAGCTTTCATTGTTTGCTTGCTCCTGTACATGTTTAAGATCTAGCCTCTTGCCTTGAGTTTATGTAACCCTAGATTTGTTTTGCCACAGAGAGAAGGTGAATGCGAAGCGAAGCACTCGAGAGAGTTGGGATCGAGGCTTTCCTGGTTCGTTGTTTCGAAAGAGCATATGTCGTTGTTAAACAACCTTGTTTGAGTTCTCTACTGTTCTTTTGGTGGGGGATGCTTTTATCTTTTGTGTGTTTAATAGTGGGATTGTGAGCCGACAGTTCTAGGCAAACAAACGATGTTGTCTCTCGTGTTATGCTGTCAATCTTTCAAGAGTTCCACCATCGATGCATCTCTCAGTCAATGCCGCTTAAATTTATTCCAATGGAGTGGTCGAGATAGTATGGCGTTTGCACAATCATGTATATATACGAGGAATTTGATTCTGCGTGATAGTGTGTTGTTGTACCATTTGCCATGCAGATCCTCATTAGTTTGATTAAAATATCCGATTTATTAAACATGGTATAGGGAAAAAATATCTAATTTAGATAGGTTGAAGGCAAATCCAATCTGTTTATTGATCCTATTCGCTTGGATCTTGAAACAAGGCACCACAAATACAAAAAAAAAATCCAACTCTCTGACTTTGCAAATTTGGATCATATTGAACTACTAAGGTCATTCTGGAATTTCTCTCAGTAATCCCCCCCTTCGGAAGGATGTAATGCTACTAACATTGCTCAGTCCACAAGGATCAAGTTCTGAAAAGGTTTACTCAAGGCGAGTTCGTGAGATCTTTCGGATTGGGTCATACTTATATACTCTTCAATAATATCTCTTCCAATTCCAAGTACCAATCCACATGTAAGAATTTTCTTTAAGCAATAATTCTATGTTATTGGAATAGAAATAGGATACGAAGTTATGGCCTTATCGATTGCGAAGTGAATTGGGCAAATTATCCGTTATGATAAACACATGGATAGAGTAAAAATCACAAAAATAGGTACAATACCAGGTATGGGTAGCAGCATGATGTTTATCTTAACATCCCTTACTTGTCATTAGTTTTCACGATCGAGACATGCATCAGTTAGCCATGCACACACAATTAACATCCGGGGACATAATCAGGCTTCATTAGGCTCAATCCATTTTGATTACGAATCATGCAATTTAAATTTGGACAGCAAGTGTTTATGATTATTTCTGCACTATTCCATGATGAAATTCACAATAAAAACCGAAATTCAAAGGCTTCAATTGACGTCTTTTATCAAGTATGATGATTCGCTTTCATAAACAATTACCTGAAAGTGATGAGCAATGCAATAACACCATGACATCACATGCAAGCTCAAGGAGTAAATAATCGCACTAGTATAGAACTTCTTATGAGCAGGCCTAGCTCGAAGACCTCGAGTGAATCTAATAAATTGCAGACAATCAAGAAACTACGAGAAAGATTATTTCCCCAAATTTGCTACCAAATATTAGTTCAGATACCGACTGGAGTATAGCTCAAGGCCAACGATTATATCAAGAGACGGATGGAGAATGAGTCGATGGAGATAGAGCTTGTATGTTGATGGAGCAATGAAGAGGAGCTACAGATGATAGAACCAAGATCTCCAGAAAAATGGTTTTTCAAACGAGCTAAAGAGAGGAGAGGGCTCGGCTTTGTTTTCTCAAAAATCTGGACCAGCTTCATCCAAATGAGAGAAGATAGTCTTGATTCCGTTCGACGAGGCGAATGCTACTATTTGACAAACTCTAGCCAGAGACATGGAAACGGAGCAAAAGAGAGGAGAATAAGGCTGAGGCGGCGCTCTTGGTGAACTGGAGGTGAGCTTCCGGTTATGAGCTGAGCGGCGATTTCGAACTGGAGGAGGAACAGCGGTGGAGGGAGGAAGAAGCCGGGCTCCTCCCGCTAGCTACAGTTTTGGCCGAATGGAATGCAGAAGATGAGGTGCGCTCCCGAGAGAGAGAGAAGAGAGAGAGAGAGACCCCGGATGGCGTTCATTGAAGAGGAAGAGAGGAATCCGTTGGAATCTGTCAGTCAAAATTTCGATTGACGGGCTCGAGGTCCGATATTGTAATGTTCCTAATTCATGAATTAATTTTATTTATATCTTGCATTTTGAAATGGTCGGCGAAATTCGAGCGTTGGCAATGTGGAATTAAGATAGAACTCTTCAATTGTGAAGTTCATTAATCAAAACACTCCAGCCCTTAAGAAAGGTTTAGCGGGGTTTAAATAGATTCAACTTAGAGCAACCTTCCGAGCTCAGGCAAATTACAAGATCCCCAACTTTTACTGTTCCAAGACAAAGACTAATAATTTCTGGACAAGATATAAATAACAGCATTGACTCCTGACCTAAATGACTTTAAAAACGAAGTACAATGCATAGGACTCAACGAACACATAAAAACATTCGGACTCAATCGTGGATTTTCTTACCACCTCTCGGTGTTTTGGGACTTACTTCATCTAGAAAACTCCAAATTGTTTAAATTTGACTTATTTAAAAATAGATACATAAAGCTTTCAAGCCAAATTTTTTGGGACCATAGTGGAAATGAAATCCTCATCAAAATGCGGAAGAAAGTGATTATCAAAATTTTGGGAAAAATGATACCACAAGCGTCGACTTTCGTATGGCTTTTATTTGAGCGCCATAATTTTTTTTTTTTTAATCACTTGAGTACCATAACTTTCGTATGTCTCTCGCTTGAGTGTCATAACTTTTTTTCTTTTTCGGATTAGTTGTGTGCCATATAACTTTTCAATTAACCACCTAAGTACCATAATTTTTTAAAAACATTTACCACGAGTGCCATGTGAGGTTGGAATTCTGACACTTGTGTCACGGTTCGTGATTCTCCCGTACCTGTAAACTCTTGGGAGTAAAGCTTGGGGTTATCAAGTGAAGAGTGAGAATGCAGAGAGGATAAACACAACTGGTCCATGGGAGTTGCGTCAAGATGGTTGGTGTTAGGAGTTCTAAGATAGAAGGATTATATTACTTAAGAGCTTTGAAGGTAGGGTTGGCCTCTCGTGCACAAACTGGTCGGGAGCTGATGTCGCTTTCCTAATGAGGCCATAGGAGGCCAAAACCAGTTATTAAGCCTAAAGAGGGCTGCTGTCTCGCTCAATTAACTAGACGCCCAATCAAAACTGGGTGTGGTACGATCTCATATAAAAGAACTATTCGCCATATTATTCACTGAAACAACTATAGAAGGAAGGTTGATCTAGCGAATTCCGATTGCCAAGCGTCGCACGGGTTATTCCGCGGCCAAGGAACTATCGACCCGTGACAAATGATATTAGAGCAGGGATCCCTCTAGTAGGTGGGTGATTCAGGGAAAAACCTGTGGTCTTCCTAGTCCTATGAGGGCAGAGAGTGATCGCTGGGGCTAGAGAGGACTCGGACAATGTGCGGCTCTTGTCTAGCTTCTAGGATGGCAATAAGGGCATAGGAAGGAACCGAATTGTTTGCTGAATGGAGATAACGTTCCTGGATCAATGGGCAAATCTTAAGAAGAGGTCTATGATCACGTTTCCACCAAGGGGGACCCTCTGTTGGCTTGTAGAGATCAGGAGGAACTTAGTAGGTGAAAGAAGGTGCTACCACTAGGGTGCAGTTGGCTAGGGATACCACACTTGTTGAAACACAAGTGATTGGAGATTCGCGAACTGCTTTGATCGGGAGAAGCAAACAATGGAATGGAGTGACTTGTTCTGTTCGGCGAGCGTTGCCATATATGTAAGTCCCAGGGAGTGGCATTGATGGTTAGGGAAATAGGGAAGCGACTAAACAGCCCGCAACGAGGGCGCTGTCGAATTGAGTTGGGGAGTTTGTCACGGTCCATGATTCTCCCATACCCATGAACCCTTGGGAGCGAAGGTTAGGGTTATCGAGTGAAGAGTGAGAACGCAGAGAGAATGAACAGAATTGGTTCGTGGGAATGGCGTTAGGACAGTTGGTGCTATGAGTTTTAGGATAGAAGGATTATATTACTTAGCAGCTCTGAAGGCGGGATTGGCCTCTCATGCACAAATTGGTCGGGAGCTGATGCCGCTCTCCTGATGAGGTCATGGGAGGCCGAAACTAGTTGTTAAGCCTAAAGAGGGCTACTATCTCACTTGATGAACTAGACGCCTAAGCAAAGCTGGGCGTGGTATGATCTTGTATAAAAAAGCTATTCGTCGTATTGTTCATTGGAACAATTATAGAAGAAAGGCTGACCTGGCGAATTCCGATCGCCAAGCGCCGCACGGGTTATTATGCAACCAATGAACTATCGACCTGTGACACTTAGGTGAACCTTTTATAAAAGTTATGGCATTCAAATGATCGATTAAAAGTTATTACACTCGAGTAAATATTTTTTAAAATTAATAGCCCTCAAGTAATAAAAAAGAAGTTATGATCCTCATGTGAGCACTATACAAAAATTATGACATTTATAATATTATCATCCAAAAAATTTTGCCAATAGAGTAGAACTTATCCTCCATACAATTTTGCATTAAATGTTGGACAAGGCTGAGTTCTCTTGAGATAATTTGTCATCGAGCAATGAACTGAAAAGATGGGGCTCAAGCTATAGAGTAGTTGTCCAGTAGTCCATGCTTTTATCGTCAATTGAGCAATTCCCACCACTCAATCCTTTATTTGTTAGTAATTTATGAGACGCTAATACCTGGTTGGTTTGATGTTACTAGTCACATAGAGTAGAAATAATTTGTGACATTTAGAAAATTTTTGAATGCTAGTATCTGTCAATTCTGAAACAATTTAAAAATCCTAATGTTCACATTAGTAGCACAAGGAATCCCACACGAACGCTCTAGGAGTCAACCATTCAAACATGCAATCAAGACTCAAATGCTTAAAATTCTATTAAACAAAGGTTCTCCACTATTTCATCATATTCATCATAAAATGCTTAGAAGAATAATCTCTATTTAGGGAAACGATGGTATAAGCTTACGAACAAGCTCAAACAAAACGTACCGATAATATGAGTTTAGGTAGAGAAAAAGAACCACCCCAAGGAACGCTACCACATATGATCCTGCAAAACTCCACAAGAAGACTTCTCTCCAAGAGTCATCCTCCCTGGTATGATTAAAAGATGGCGGTGTCCCCTGTCCCAGATTTGGGCCATCACAGCTTGTTAATGGTGGTCCACAAAGAAGAGGATTACCTTCATAACTTTCTTTATCAAAAGTTCCAAATTGATATTTTAGGCCTGGTGTCCTGCCTGACAAGTTGTTGTAAGCCACTCTAAAAGTTGATAGGGTGTAGAGCTCTATTAGTTGTGGAGGGATGGGACCGTTTAAGTTGTTGTAGGACAAGTCCAAGCTCTCTACTTCCTTTAAATTGGAAAACGTGTTTGGGATTAGTCCCGTCAAATGATTGTGCGACAAGTTCAAGGCTCGAAGTTCACTCAAGTTGCCGAAATCTGAAGGAATAAAGCCTGTTAAATTGTTCCGCGAGAGATCCATTCCCGACATGAGTTTTAGAATGTTACCCTTATACGATTCCATCCTTCTCTTTGTCATGAATTTTACTTCTTCAAATTTAAACGCAAAAGCAGTCATATCACGTGTAAGATTTACAAGCCCAGGGCTCAAGGCATCATATACCGAAAATGACTCATCTTGATGAAATCTCAACTGGTCCAAACAAAAAGGGATTTGTCCAGAAAGATTGTTATTGGAGAGATCTAATATGCTCATCTTTTCCAGCAAACATAAATCCTGAGGGATTAAACCTTCAAAATTGTTTCCTTGTAGCAAAAGAAACTGCAAATTTCGAAACGTACTGATCTAGCTGGGGATCTCACCTGATAATGCATTGTGTCTTAGATCCAATGTGACAATCCATGAAGCTCCCAGAAGAAACTTAGGAAAATGCCCCGCGAGCATGTCATTTGTTAAATGCAAGAACCTCAAATATGTAACATTGGCACATAAGGGTGTACTCGGCCCGAGGTTGTTACTTGAAAGGTCTAAAAAAAAGAGTTCTTGTATGTTGCATAAAGTCGATGGTAAAGGACCTCTAAATAAATTACTCGATAATATAAGCACTTGCAAGCGTAAATCTCCAATCCAATGGGGAAGTGTTCTAGATAGGGAATTATTACTTACATCCAAAACTTGCAAGGAGGAGCTATTCATTATACTAGGTGATATGTCCCCTGTGAAACGATTGCTAGCCAAATCCAAAATTCTCAAATTTTCCAAGCTAGAATTCCTTGGTAGCATTGGGCCTTGCAAATTGTTGCCTGACAATTTCAATATACCAAGTGTCCTACAATTAGCTAGTGTCTCTGGTATCTCTCCTGTGAACTGATTATTCGACAAGTCCAATGAATAGAGTGTGCTCATATTGCCCATTGAGGGAGGGATTCTACCTTCCAATAAGTTGTTCGACATGTTGAAATATTCCAAATTTGGGAGGATAGAACCAATCCAAGATGGAAGCTCTCCGTCAATAATATTAGCATACGCATCTAACCACCACATGCTAACAAGATTCAAATTGGAAGGCAAATAAAAAGCACCCGACAAATGGTTGTCCTTGAGTTCCAAATGTGTTAAATTCACATTGTTGTCCAATAGCCAATTTGGGAAATTTCCTGTCATTCCATTGTTGTTGAGTTCAAGCCATCTCAAGGCATACTGTTCTTTCAAAAAGCTGGGAATTATGCCATTTGCGTCTTTGTTGAGCACACAGTTTGATAATATAAACTCCCGTAGTTGAAATGAAGGAAACCAAGTGGGTTCTTCTGTATTTACTTCCAGATGATGGTTGTCCTGGAGGTACAAGTTCTTAAGGTTTGAATTATTGGCTAGGGAAGCAAGCGAAAGTGAGCCTTCAAAAGCATTCCAAGAAAAGTCAATAGATTCAAGTGACTTGATATTAGAGAGTAGACATGAAGGAATGGCCCCGCTAAAATTGTTATATATGACACTGAGCACACGAAGTGAGGTCATATTGCAAAAGCACGATGGAAGAGGACCCCACATTCCATTTCCATCAATATTTAGCTCTTCAAGATTCCTCAATCCGCACAAGCCTGTTGAAGTGGATGTTGCAACCATGAGCATCATCACTAAACAGAAAATTTTGATAAGATGGAACTTTGTAGTTGAGTCACATTAGCACAATGCTTCATTTCCACTATTCTTTACACTTCAATAATAGAACGAAAAAAAGAAGAAGTTTAATTACGTTTGGAGTTTGACAAATTTTAATCAAATCAAAAATCAAGTCTAAAGTTGATATTAATTAGATATAAGGCTTAATTTCATTGTAGTTTTTGAAACTTTATTGCCAAAAGGATTTGATGTGATCCTCCGTTAAGTGCAGTGTGAGATCATGTGCTTTTTTTTTTTTTTTTTGCATCTGCTCTCGACATTTTTAATGGTGCTAACTTTCTCCTTTTTATTTTCCCTTCTTCTTCTCCACCCTTCCACTTCCATGTCCTCTGTAGCAACTCACCATGGCCACCCTCCATCCTCCATTACTATTTGCACCATTGTCCCAACTCGCTGTGCATACTGCTAGCTCGCTTCCCCTCCATGAGGCCATACTTCATATTTGAAGTCATAATGGCTCACGCCGAAGGTCGTGTACGGTTCTCTTGCGGCAGTGATT
This sequence comes from Eucalyptus guilfoylei, assembly GCA_016097605.1. NCBI lineage: Eukaryota > Viridiplantae > Streptophyta > Magnoliopsida > Myrtales > Myrtaceae > Eucalyptus > Eucalyptus guilfoylei. The sequence goes on along the minus strand of CM027862.1, from coordinate 42,456,648 downwards.
TTGACTCTGGTGGTAGTAATAGCGACTGAGCTTCATGATGTCATAAGGGTCTGAGCGCCGCAGTGGGCGGAGGTAGCAATGAGCAATGGTAATAAAGATGCCGAGTTCTTCTCAACCTTAGTTATCCTAAAATTATGGGGTTGTAACTGTGAAAGTGTGTACAATAGTAATTTAGGCAGTGGACACCAATATTTAAAAGATAACTTTATATGTATATTATAGATTTGTAATTAAATGTAATTCATTGATTACACTATTATAAATTGTTTTGTACACAAAAATTAGGCATATAAGACACGGAAGAAAAGTTTAATCTAAAAAATGTAACTAAATAGATGTACAAAAAAATAATTCGATAAGAGTAATAGCTTCTTCACAAATTCGATTTAATTATACTTTTTATGATAGATTATGTGGATTTCCTTATTAACATCGTATTCTTTAAATGTGGTTGTCATTCAACCAAATCAAAACTTGAGATCAATTTCTCCTTATCCATTAGTTAAATTTTATTTGAATTGAACCATTAAAACAAAATTTGAGTAGAACTTATGAAATAAGCTATATTTCAGATAAGTGAATTTCAGAGGAAGAAAAACTAAATAAATTGCAAATATTTATGTGTGAAATAAGTCAAGTTTCCTAAATGTTTAAGAAATTAATGTTATTGTAATATTTAAAGTCAAAGAATATTAAGTAAAATAAAAGATAAAGTAAGCTGCCATTCAAATCATTTTATTTTAATTTTAGAAAACTAGATAAAATTTGTATTTATGACTACATTGAAGAGGGTATGTTTCAAAATATGAATATCATTGATGTAATATGACATATTTCTCTTTTTAATTTAAATTTTAGATTACATGAACAAGTTATTTTAATATATTTTATCTTTATCTACAATGTGCATATTTATCTTGAAGAGTTAAAATTTCGAGAATAATAAATTGATCATGTCACGACCTCCTCGTGCCCTCCTGCGGGGTGCAAAGGCTAATGGCTTGCTAAATCTAAACTTAGCTTGAGCTCTCTCAAGCCCACCAATTAGCAACTTTTAGTTCGATTTTTTAAACTGTAAGTTATTCTCAAGCAGCAGTCGCTGTTAAAGAAATTAAGATCAGGAATTTGATTACACTAGTCAATCAACTAATACCCTTTTGATATCTAATGTTGTTTAAATCTTGAAGTTTGATTTTTTTTGAAGGATTTTTCATGCATTTTTTTAGAAAATTATTGAGAAACTTTTTATTAAGCTTTTTTCTAATTTTTGGAAAAAATAAAACATTTTCGATTTTTTTTAATATTTTAAAAATATTTTAAAAATATTCAAATAATAATATAATATTATAATATAAACAACCGAACCCGGGTCGGATATCCAAACCCGACTCGGCCAAGGCCAACTAGGGCCTCGACCGGACTGGGCTCATTTATTGAGCCTGATCCTACGATTGGCCCGGCCTGTGCGTGGACTAAAAAAGAAAGTCCTCATGCCCAGGCCGGTTGAACCTGCGAACCGAGAATGATCTGGACCCGACCCGACCTGACTCGACTCGAGCTCCCTCTTGCCCTCATGCTATCTTATTCCTTGGACCTCACCGAGAGCTCCTCCTCCTTGATGTTTCGTCGAAACGGCCTGCCCTCCAACCGTAAACCATGCTTCGGTGACACTTGCACGTGTTGACCTCGACCAAGAAAGGGAGGTAGTGATGGTCAAGGATAAGACAAAATGATGAACCAACGATCTCAGAGACAAGCACTCTTAGCACAAGCTAAGATCTGGTTTAGACATTCCGTCGAGCGGGTGGTGCGTGCAACTGGAACGAGGACTCTTGGCTCGAATGGGATCAGAATCGGCGCCGGCGCTTTCAACACAAACTAGAACACACATGACGGCGTGATGAGGGACGGCGTGATGAGGGACGGCTAGTGGCTGGGGCTCGCGTGACCTAGATGGCCGCGGTCTCCGACGCAACACGCCCAAAAAAGGGCACGGAACATAGTCAGGGAAAGCTCACTGGTTTGGCTCTCGGAAGCGTTCGCTGGGTGAGGTTGTCGGATGGAGCTCGCACATGGCCGAGGTGTCGGCTGAAGCCCTCTCGCTCGAATCTCCTCCGAGTTGACTCTTGGTCGACTTCTCTCTCTACTTCAGCCTCTTCGATCGATCCCCCTTTCTTCGACCACTGCCCTCGGTCCCCCTCACAGATGCCCTTTCTTTTGGATTTCCCTCCTCCTCCTCCTTCAATCAAGCTCGTGGCCCCCTATTTATAGGCGAGGAGCTCGGTCGACGAAGGTGCTCCGACCGCCGGTCCTTGGCACGCCGAGCGGGCCCTCTCTTGGCCGAGCTGGCTTTCCCTCACCATCCACTCCGTCGTAGGCCTAGCTCTATACCTCCTCTCTCCTACACCGTCTCCTACCTACTCCACCCTTATTGCTTCTGCTCAGCAGTGTACTCGGTGGCGTGCAGTGGAGGAGGAAGAGAGAAGGGAGAGAGAGGGCTGGGTCGATGGGGAATCTAGGGTAAGCCAGGCCCGGGCCCGTGCCCCGGGGGGGGGGGGGACTAATGGGGGCTGGGGCGAAAGCCCAACCCCTAAGCTCCTTTTTAGCCATTTCTTTAAAAAAAATTATTTTTTATTTATCCGAAATAAGGTAAAATAAAAATAAAGCTCAGTAGATGTAAATAATATTAATACCTAGGTGACGTGCAAAATCCTTCTTTTTTAGGGTTGAATTGGCTCCTAATATTTTATGCAATTTAATCCTAAATAATTAGTCAAAATTTAGGTATCAGCAATCATTTACAACTTAATAGCCAAACGCATCCCATGAGGCAAAGTTTTGCCGCAATTTATGCCGCATGGCAATCACATATATTTGTTAAGTGGCATATGTGGAGTAAACTTAAATCGGACGGTTAAATTTAATATTTCAAGATACATTATCTTTACTCACTTTTTTTTTTCAAATATACAATCAATGAGTAATAAAGGTCAAAAAAGATGAGTGTTGGAAAAAATTTTCGAGGTGCTTTGTCTTTTTACTTATATTTAACTCAATAAATATTAAAGCTTGTTGATGATAAATCAATAAGCCAATGCTTCTTAGTCGAAGTAAAGTATCATATGTTGAGCATAGGAGCGAACGTAGCTCTGACTTTAATAATATACATATAAAATTGATAGAAAAGGGAAAGCCTAATACATAGGAGCAAACGTAGCTCCGACTTTTAACAATATACATATAAAATTGATAGATAAGGGAAAGCCTACTTATATGTCCAAATAAGAGATAATATCTTCAATGACAAACCAAAAAGATAAAAATTATTTACTAAGTTTAATCATGTGATGAAATAAGTCAAATTTAAAACGATAAATAGAATATATTTAAACAATATATGTTGTAGGATTAATTTCAAATTGAATAAATTTCATGATTAACTAGTATTATAAATTGTTTTCTTTGATAGACAATTTATATGGCCGCCTTGAGCGGCTATGATGGTGGTTTTAGATTTTAGATTTTTTATTTTATTTTGCAATTCTCATCATTTTTTTCCTTTTTTTTTTTAAATCTTTTTCCTTTCTTAGAAAAATTAAAAATATATTTTTTTCCTTTCATGTGGAGCTTAGTGTGCGCTACATTATGACTACGCATGTTAAGAAAGTAATAAAAACAAACATTTCAGCTAAAATAAAATTTTAATTTAAAAATAATACAAAAAACTAAATCTCCACAATTGTGTATGTTGTGGGTATTTCGAAATAGAAAAAAAGAAGAAGTCAAAGTGAAAGATCCGCAACATTTAAAATAAGCAAAAAGAATAAAGTAAAAATCAATGTAAACATGTATGTCAATTAAGGTTGCTTTGTTTGAGCTTTAGTGTCATTTAATTACTTAGGCTTCATGGCTTTGTTGAATTTATTGACACTTGCAATCCCTGAAGTTTGACCACCATTGTGGTTTAATATGTAAACTTTAAATATTGTTTGATATTGATTTCTGATTAACTTTTGCATTTAAATTGGTTATGATTCCTATATAATATTTGAACTCCTCTGGTATACTATCATGTCAGTATTTAATCTTCTTAGCTATGGCTCCTTGAATCTGTTATGTTGTTACACTATTATTCAGATTGGCCCACACAAAAAGTTGCAGAAAACTAAAAGCATGGGGACTAAACTTCAATCTTCAAAGATCAGGGAAAAGTTAAAAAAAAAAAAAAAAACAAATCAAACTTGTAAGGATCACCGACATCATAACACATTGAAGCATGACATCGGTTTACTTATGGTCAAACAATTGTATGTGCTTTATGATAAGTTAATAATGATAAACAAAAGCCTTTCTATAGAAGTACCTTCCAATAACTTCGAAGAGGCATTCCATTCACAATCACTTATGTTTAAGGCCTTAAGTGATGTTATCCCCGTAATGTCTGTGAGAGCATCATTCACCAAATTGTTCGACCGAAGATCTAGCACCTCAAGATTCACACCTGTGATTAACAAAAGGTTCTCAACATCGAACTTTACATATCAAGGCATTGTCTTCTATTTTACATGTACCTTCAAGCTGACTAGAAGACAAATTTTGGGCCTCCATTGAAGTTTGCTTGTACAATGAGGGGACTCGTTGCAAATGATTGTAAGATAGATCTAGCCTCTTCAATTTCTTCAAGTGTAGTGTTCCATTTAAATTTGATTATAGAAAGATTCATGCATGCATTATGGTTAATTAATTATTTGTAGATATCATATAACTAACTTATGATGAGGAGAATTTATTAAAAGAGAGAAACCAACTGGTCTGACATATCCAAGCATAAAAAAAGTCTCTATCACATGGCTTTGTAGACCAATTTCATAAGCAAGTAGTTGTGCCTTTAACGATATTTATTTTATTTAGTTAACTAGCAAAGCTGAGATAGCTATGTGCTCCACACCTAACATTTCTTTACTTTACATCTGTAATTATCACAAGGCAACGTACATGGCATAGTATTGTCATGTGGGTTGCATTCGACCAATAAGCATTAGTTTTGGCTTGCTCGTGCAAGGTAACCACCTTCTCATGAAATGGCCGCTCAGCCTCGGGCTATCCAGATCTGGGGTCGAAGTAGAGAGAGAGAGGAGGGAACTCCACCAAGCAACGGCAGCTCAAGGGTCAAAAGGTCATATGAGTGTCCATGGTGGGTTTGTGTGTGAGAAAAGAAGGGGGAGAGTGAACAGAGACTAAAGGGAAATTATTGCCAAATTAATTTTAAACCTATTGTACGGAGACTAATTAGTCCTAAACTCTTCAAATTTGCAAATAATCCTAAATATTTGTATGAAATTCCAACGTAATATTTCTAGCAAATTGCTGCTAAAAATTGCTGACGTTATGTTCAATCATCAATAGTCATTTTACATTGCACGGCCAGTGATTTGACAAGCACAATTCTTAATGAAACAACATTGTTTTGCATATTTTTCTGATTTTTCTGTTTTTGCCCTTTTCTTTCTTCCTTTTTTCTTTTCTTTCCTTCTATGTGCTAGTGTTCATCTTCTTCCTTAGAGAGCTCCTATTCATCGTTCATGGTGGCAAAATGTTCCGGCCGGGAAAAAACTACTTGGCTGGGGTTGCTGGGTTCCAAGGGCTATGATCTTGAAACTCCTTAAAATCAACGACATTCTTATCATTTTGCGGTGCTTCTTGTTCTCAACTTGTGGCAATGAGAAAAACGCGAAAGCAATTAAAGATCCATCTAAAACTTAGAACAAGCAAAAGAAAAAAAAAAAAAACAAAGCTCTCTGAAGGGTGCATTTGTGAGTCAAGAAAGCCATGTACCAAACTTTCACCACTCGCTGAAACAAAGAAATTTGAAAAAAGAAGAGGAAACAATGAACAACAATGTTGAAGGACGACAAGATGCTTGCATTAGCTGAAGGGGGAAAGAAAAAGGTCAACATTTTAGGCGCTAAAAAAGTCGGAGCTAAAAATAGTAGGACTCTTCATAGCAGAGAGTGAGGAGTTTTGAAACAATAGTTTCATGTTCTTAAGTAAAAGGGTTAAAGAAAATACAAAGCATAGATTTTGCAACGACCGATCAGCGAGTCACCTAATATAGAGCACAACATTTTATAGGACGTTGAATGAGCAAAAACTCAACAAACTCTCCAATAAAAATAAATAAATAAACAGATAAAGGATTCTTTGCTACTAGCTATCTCGGTTAGGGTTCCAATGAGATCTTTTGGGGAAATGTGGTGTTGTGGAGATGGAGTGACTCAGTGGTCTCAGCTTTCTAAGGAAGAAGATGAATAGTAGAGCGGAAAGTAAAGAAATGAAAAAAGAGAAAGGGAAATGTAAAAAAATAAATTAAAAAGTATGCAAAACGACATCATTTCATCAAGAATTATACAAGTTAAATCACTGGCCGTGTCATGTAAGATGATTGATAATAATTGGACCGTCGCATAAGCAATTTCTAGTGACAATTGGTAGAAAAAACTTTATTGAAATTTCCTGCAAAGATATAGGAATATATCGACATTTGAAAAGTTTAAGTTTAAATTGGTCATCATGTAATAAGCTCATAATCAAAATGGTAATTTTACTAACTAAAGGAGAAGGGGAAAAGTGGAAAGAGGGAAAAAGAAAAAAAGAAATATAAAGAAAAGCAAAAGGAAAAGAAAATGGGAAATCAATCTTAATATGGTTCTTGTGCCGAGGTATTTAACTTTCAAAAGAGTAAATTTACAATTATCCTTATAAGGAAGAAGCTTTTGGATGACATCCCATGACCAATTCTCTTGTGGTGCCATCCAAAGACGAGAGGGTCATTTAGGTCGCAAAGTACAAATTGGCTATAGGACGATAACAACTCCATTTGAAGAATGGATAAAGAGATTAAGGAGCTCTATGAAGGCATTAATGATTTCTAGAGTAGTTTTAGATAGATTTAACGATAGACTTGGACCGTGATAGAGACCTCTGCCCAAGGTCAACACTCTCGCCTCTGACTTTGCTAGCATTATCATGGTTTGTCCTTGGTGTCTTCAAGCTTGAAGTCCGCCGGCACAATCGAGCCTTGCATTCCAAATCTGAGGTCAACCAAGCTATAGATCCGACGTCTAAGGCTCGACTGGACCTAGGATTTAGGTTGATCTAAGGTTAAAAGGGGCCAGTAATAGGCACAATTGTTTTTTTTTTCAGGTTGATGGCTACCATTGAGCCCCGGCGGGGGTGTTGCCGCAATGTCAAGAAAGTGGAAGAGAGAAGGTGGGGGTTGGGTGCAAGGACGAAGCTTGGGCAGCCTTGTCGAGCTTAGAGGCCAAGTGCTAGGTCGCCGGCAACATCGTATGGCTCAAATGAAGTCAGAGCTGTGTCGACAAAGTGAGGCGAGGCAAGCAAGGGTAGGCTGCGATGACTACACGTGGCCTAGTAGTGATGAAAATTAGGGAGGCCGATCACAAGGGGAGAGAGAGAGAGAGATTGTTTACTCATTTGGGAGTACTTCATCCCTAAAGCTTCGCTTCTATTTTCAACTTTCTCAAATTTGGATACATTCAAGAGAAAAGCAACGAAGCGTGGAGAGAGAGAGAGATGGAGAGAGAGACAAAGAGTGGAATAATGCCTCACTTTAATAATTTGAGAATATAAACAAGTGGGGCATACTAGGAATAATAGGGTCGAAACACTATATAAGGATTGTATTAGCAAAATAGAAAGTGGAAAAAGTGCAACCCTTTCAATCTTATCTATGTATGGAATTTCTAGTTGTTCTTCTCAGGTACATGTAGATCACATCGATTGAATCACATCAATATAATCAATATGTAATATATTATCTTATTTTATTTACATCTATTTGTGTTAGATCGTCTTATTTGCACAACACGTAACGTGACTTTCCCTATCCAAATAGACTAAGGGTTGACCTGTAAAGCACCAAGAGATATTTCGATTTTCTTGCATGTCTGGATGCATGGGTAGGGTGGTTGGGATTTTGGAACCATTTGCTTTCTCCTACCAGGCACAAGTCCATGCATCCAGATAAATATAGATGTTGGAAGATGTAATGAAATAGAAAATAAGAAATTCAAATAATTACAAGAGAAAAGAAGAAAAAGGTAATGAATGAAATAAGTCATAATATTGTTTTGATGCTAGAGAAAGAAATGATCGAATGAGGAAAGAAAAGAAATGATGCATCATCACTTTATTGTACTTTTATGTATTTATAATTTGAAATACATAGAAAATATGTGTGGAAAAGAAAAAAGATTTTTAATAAAAGTATTAGTCCCCCTTAATCCCTCCCAACCCTTTATATGAGGGATATAAAGGACACATGACTATACATAATTCTTCCTGATATGTTGTAATCTTATTATTTCAGGTCCATTTATTTCCCTTTATCCAAACATTACACTACTAGTGACTACCTGGAAGATCCTTTCTCTTCCCACTAACTTAATCCCCTCTATCAATCTACTTTTCATGATTTTAATTTTTAATTTTAATTTTTTTGCAAACCGCATGACTCTTGCAATTTGACCTTTATATATCATGAAACACTCAAAACATTTCCAAACACGTAAATATCAGTAAGTACAATTATATATAGCTCTTTCATAATATGACGAAATATGATTTTCTTTTTTCTTATTTTTTACTCTTGAGACGAAGTCACAAATAAAAGTATTAAGTAGATTTTAGTCCACTTCCAAACAAGTGCCCTTCGAGTCAACTCCGTTGGGTTGCAAAATGCAAACAAGTCACATTTTTTGTGATGGCAGAAAAGTCAGCATTTGGTAAATCACTGCTTATTGAGCTAATTCTCTTCAGACATATCTTCACCATGGAGATGAGTCTCCTAATCAATTTGTGATATTTGCTATCAACTACTAGAGAGAGAGAGAGAGAGAGAGAGAGAGAGAGAGAGAGAGAGAGAGAGAGAGAGAGAGACCTGAGAGAGAATTCAAACTTAAATCCATCACTTGAAGTTTCTCCAAAGGAAGGAATAAAGACGCATCAATAACCCAAGGCCAAGGCAAGAGCGAAGATCGTGTACACAACAAATCTAGTCGAGTCACCCGTGAAGTGATGTTATCGCACTCGACGCTTTTCCAGTTGCAACAGTTGCCATCGTCGTCGTGCCACGATTGAAGAGAAGACCCATTCGGGTGGTTGAAGGCGGCCTTAATCTTGAGGAGTGCATTCCTCTCTTCTTCCAAGCACCCCATGCTTCTTCTTCCACTACCCATCAATACCAAGAACACCCAAGTCCACAAACAGAATAAAAGACCCTTCATGTTTATAATGGTGTTTTGTGCGTTATTTCTATTTCTTTTGCTTCACCATGTGCAAACTTACGGGGGCCATCTACTTCATTTATATGCGCTCGGTTTTTCCCTTTCGAGTGATTATCACGGTTGGGCCAACTCCACGAAACAACCATGGGCAAAGTCAAGGTCTGCTGGGGTCAATCCCACGAAACACGTAATTATCGCCATTGACTTTACCCAAAATTTCTCCAAACGAAAAGGATCAAGATTATAAAATGATAAAAAGTTATTATTAGCAAATCAACAAAAAAAATATATATGCCGAGGAATTACTTTGCCAAAAAAAAAAGGAGATGGGTAACTAAGGCTTGTTGTTGTGCCAAGATATATAAAATAAATTGGTATTTGTTTGGACTTGTTCATGGAAAAATAAGGCAAAGCCCCGATGAACGTTGGCCATAACTATAGCGAGTTGTGAGGTACTGACCAAAAAAGAAATTGCAATTTTGATCAATTTGACAAAGTGAACATGACAATACAGGTCAACATTTGGTATATCTTATAATTAACCTTAAGTGCACCTTTCATGCTAATCGCAATTACTAGATCTAAATCATGTATAAGGACTTTTAGTAGTCAAATATCTAAAAGAATCATTAACCTTGAAATAAGTATTATGTTAACGAATGGCCATGAGATTACTAAAGAACATGAAATTCGAGGCCATCATGTTATTTTTGCCTATGACGATTAACTTCCTTATAAGCTATACCATTTGATGACTTTCTCCCTAAAGATTTAGAGCATTTTATATGGGCATTTCCTTGGGTGTTCAAAATGAATCTCAATTAGTGTCGCCTCTTTGCCTCAAGGAGACAATTGGGGGAGTCTGCAAAACATAAGCGGATTCTCTTTGATAATTTCCATTTAGTATCGGTCCAAAGTAAAATCAACCTTCCACATGAGTACTACTTGAATAGTTATTTTGGGAGTTTGCCAACGTTGTTCGGCAACCCATTACTTGTTAGCAATGTCGCTTCATCCATAAAAATCACCAATTAAAGATGTCGTATAACTTTATTAAATTTTCAACCAAATATATTGGAATAGAATGGACAAATTAATAACATAAGATATTCGAATCTGTAAATCGATAAGTTGAGCTTATTAATTGAATTCATTATATCATGTTCTATTTTTTTTTTTTTAAACGAAACCTGTATTTCTTTGAATGTTTGAATGCCTACTTCATCATGTAGGGACTCTTTATAATTTTGAGCAAGTAATTTTGGTCACTGGCGATTAAAAACTATGAAATACTTAGCTTTTTGGATAGGGATGTCCATTATAGCTTGACCCAACTTTTTGGATAAACCCTTTAATTAGAGAGTGATGAAAGGAAAAAAGCGCTCGGCGAAAATCACCAATTTGATGAAAAAATTTAATTTTATATGGGAATAATCCATAAAAATTACCGATTAAAGATTTTGTATAATTTTATTAAATTTTCAACCAAATATATCGAAATAAAATGGACAAATCAATAACATAAGGTACTTGAACCTGTAAATCACTAAGTTGAGCTTATCAGTTGAATTCATTATATCATGTTCTATTTTTTCACCAAACCAATATTTCGTTGAATGTTTGAATGCCTTCTTCATCATGTAAGGGTGACTCTTGTTTAATTTTGAGCGAGTCATTTTGGTCACTTGCGATAAAAGGCTATGAAATACTTTGCTTTTGCTTTTTGGATAGAGATGTCCATTATAGCTTGACCCAGCTTTCTCCAAAGTCATCTTGGCCTCTTATGGTATATGCTGGGAAATGCTTCACCTTTATTGACAGAGATGTCCATTATGGAAAGTAAATAGTAAGACCTTGACTAACTTAATGTTTCATTAATCCAAAAGCGATAATGAGGATGATGGAAAAGAAAGTCGGCTTAGTCACTCAATTTCTCTTTTTATCTCAGTCTAATTTTGGATGAAATTTTGCCTCTTTACCCTGACAAAACGCTATACTAATTACTTCTTTTTTCTCATAAAGCATTTGGCCAATACTCCAAAGTTGGTCAAGCAAGGGGTGACTAGACCCTTGTCCTTACGCGGAGTTGAGAAACAGATTGGCATTTTCTAAAGTCTGGAATAATTTTATCTAATAATGTTAACCACCATATCAAGATGCTCCAGTCATTTGAGAAATTTCGTTCAAAACAGCATAATTAAGTTAATATATGTAATTGGATTTTCGTAATTTAGTAATTCATCCATTAATAGTCACTAAATTAGAAGTTTCTTTGCTTCCATTTTTCTTTTTGAACTGAGTTGATGAAAATAGAGATATGGTGGAATTTCTTTTTCCTTACACCTTTATATGTAAATCCCCTTTTAATTTTTTTCAAGGGCTAAATTTGTCTGTAAATATCGTTGGATAAATCATTTTTAATCATCTTGAAGACAGCAATTGATGTCAATGACTTTCAAGAATCTACAACTCCCATGCATCTCCATCGTATCTCACTATCGGCCCCTCCTCACCTCTCCTCTTCTCTGAGCTTCCGTTGTGTTTGTAATGATTTATTGGATTTGATCAGCCTCTTCTCTCAACTCACTCTCTCTCCTCCACACAAATACGAAAGTCATCCCAAAAAAGACCGAGCTTCTCCCTACGAGACATCAGATAGCATACTTGTAAAAATTGGTGTCATACTCATGTGCATGTCTCAGGTACAAAACTTCAAAATTTGAGTAATCATTTTTACTGGTACAAGTAATTATTTTTGGACAAGTTTTTACAAGTTATTGATTTTCCATGAAAAAACCACAGGATTACAAAGCTCCAAAACTCAACCTCTTTCAATTTTTATTACTATTGTCACTTTTAGTTTTTTTTCCCCTCATTTTGGCCATCAAGGATCTTTCCCTTTCCATGTGGTCGAACCTACCAAAGGCTAAGTCTCTCCTAAGTCTAAGTGACGTCCATGTTCTCTCAACTTTAAACATTGTATATATATTATTATTAATTGGTTAACTGATTTTCTAAAGATTAATAAAAAAAATACCAACTATTTGTCCAGTTACATGATTTATTTTGAGTTTATTTGCTTGAATTTCATTTAAGGTGTGATCGAGTATATAAATTGAAAACTTTGTGTATTTAATAGGCGTTTTGAATGTTTAAATGCCTACTTCAGCTTGTAAGGACTCATGTATAATTTGAGTAAATCATTTTGGTCACTTATGATAAAAGCTATGAAATGCTTTGCTTTTTGGATAGGGATGTCCATTATAGCTTGACTCGGATTTCTCCAAGTTGTTTTGGCTACCTACCGTAGGAGACGGAAAATCTTTACCTTTATGATAGGGATTTCCATTATAGAAAGTAAGTCGCAAGACCTTGACTAAATTTATTGTTTCTTTAACCCAAAAGCAATATGAAGATGATGGAAAAGAGAGTTGGCCCGGTCACACAATTTATCTTTCCATCTTGAGGTAATCTTGGATGAGATTCTTCCTCTTTACCCCGACAAAACGCTAGACTAATTACTTCTTTTTCTCATAAAGCATTTGGCCAATAGTCCAAAGAATTGGTCAAGCAAGGGTGACTAGACCATTGTCCCCATGCGGATTTAAAAAAAGGATTGGAATTTTCTAAAGTTTAGAGTAACTTTATTTAGTAATGTTAACCACCAGATCAAAATGCTCCAGTCATTTGAGAAATTTTGTTCAAAATATCATAAATTAACATAATATATATAATTAGATTTTCGTAATTTAGTAATTCATCCATTAATAGTCACTAAAGTGGAAGTTTCTTTCCTTCCATTTTTACTTTTGAACTGAGTTGATGAAATGAAAATAGAGATATGATGGAAATTATTTTACCTTATAATTCTTATTTTTGTAAATCCACATCTAATTTCCTTCAAGGTGTAAATTTGTTGATAAATACCATTAGAGAAATTGTATTTAATCATCTTAAAGGCAACGGTTATGTCAATGGCTTTCTAATGTGAAGAATCTGTAACTCCTTTGTATCTCCATGTTAACTCACTATCGACCCCTCCTATGTTCTCTTAGCTTCCTTTGTGTTTGTGCAAATCTTTGACACGAAGCTTCAAAACTTGACATCTTTCATTATAATATTCCAAATCATATTTTCTCATTATCCCCCAGAAGCACTAGATTGGTCTTACGCGAAAATTTACTTTGTAGTGATTTCATGGCCCGTCAAATTCTAATTTCTAATGGAATTATATAGCTAGATATATGATGACCAAACCATATTTCATACATATAACCATTGCAAAGTGTCATATAAATAGAGTGAATGCAATTACTAAACTTAAAAGATACTTTATAACATGCTTTCATCGACACTGGTTGGCCTCCATTCTCATCTGCGGATGTCTGTATGACCTTTACGTCTCATTGTATTTAATTATGTTTTCTACTTCACTTATTTTTGCTAATGGCATCTTGGGTCCCGAGACTTGTAGCCTGAACAAGCCTGAAATCAAAATTAGAAAAATACACCCAAGGGCTGGTCCCATCTAACTTGTCACGCCCCAAACCTCGAGCGTGCACACATCCGTCGGTGGTCGATAAAATTGCGACATCTCAGGACGCGTCGCCGACCCATTCATTTTATTGCACATGCGGAAGCGTATAATAATTCCCAGAAAACACAAACATGGGATAGAAAAGTAAAACAACAAATTTTCACAAACCACTTTTATAAACAACCAAGGTCAGCCTATAAAGTTATATACACAAAAGTCGAGGTCTCAAAAAGAAGTCCCTAGCTGACTCTATCCCGAGCCCTATCTACTTGGGCTTCGGGTATACCATAACACCGTCAGGTGGGTCAGCTACCCCCTAGCCCGCAGCGGCGTTGATCGCAATGGCGAGGACGTCGAAACCCTTTAAGGGACCTTCCCAGACCCCATTAGGCCCATGACGGAACTACACCCTGAATCAATGAGGTACCAATTGTGGTAGGCCCTCATCGACCAAGATAGTGGTCATGATGAGCTCATGGAGCTAGGGATTCCCAAGGATAGGGACGTCGATACTCTGCTTGGTATACCCCCGTGGCTGTCCAAAACTAACCAGCCTCGCTTCCATCTAAGGACCTGCAAAGATTAAACTCACAACGGGGTAAGACAATATCTCAGCGAGTTCATGTCCTAAACTCCGATTAGGAAGAAAATATGTCTAGAGGCAGTCTAATCACATATAATAGAATACTCACCTCGCCTCTGTTCCTTCTTGCACGTTAGTATAATTCAAATCACATATGCATATAATAAATGCACATATCAATTGGAACGTCTCACTCGTATCTCAGACAATTACATGGGTCTCGATTATAAGGCTAAATCGTTATAACACGTCCCATTCTATGCCATGTAATTTTGTCCCATAATCAGGCACGTTTATCTCAATCATTCATGCGTTCCAATTGATTATTACCCGCACAAGCACGTTCTACCCGACGCACATCGGTCTTCCAGCGTAGCCGGGCATCATCTCATCCCTTGAGCACAGCAACGTCTACCACTAGACGACATTCCTGAAGGAGCTTCGGTTTGGCCTCTACCACGATCCGGCATCCGTTGTTAGGGGCATCCCATATAGGGGCAATGTTCACTCGACACACATCGGGAACGGGTCCTCATAATCATCACACGATCATTCAATCTTGGCCAAGGATATTGTGCTTTGTACCCAAATGCCTCAATTAAGATAGTGTGCTTAGTCTATTTTCTTCGTATTAAAAACACCGGTAAAAATAATCGTGTGTGGATACACAGTCAGATCAAACCTTAAAAATTGATATCATTCCTTTTAAAAATCCCACTATTTAATATAGTACTTAAAAATATTTTCAATGTCAAAACCCGATACCTAGTATTTTCTAATTAAATATCAAAATTTCACAATTTTGAAATAATAAACCAAAATTCTCAATTACCACTCAATTGCACAAATTAACACTCAATTGCATAAACTAATCACACCACGACAATCAGCACGTAATTCCGGCTATGGGCTATTCCAAAGTATAATTTCTAGAAAATAATAAATAATTAAATAAATTATAAAATTAATCAAATAAATGCAAATTAATTAAATAAATGCCTAATTAAGCCTAATACACTAATTTAACCCACTAATTGGACCTAGAAAAATGCACTATACTAATTAAATACTACAATATAATTAACCCTTAACTAATCTAATTTAACCACTTAATAAGCCTAAACCACTAATTACTCTAAACTAACCACATAAGCCAAGCTTAGCCTAATCTAATTACCTACTAAGCATAATTAACCTCATAAGCAAGGTTTATCAAGTAAACTCACCAAATTAGCGAGCCAGTGAGTTCACGGCGACGGCGAAGTGGAGGCGAGTGGAACACTGGCCTACGACGACACTCGACGAGGTTCAGAAGGGCCTGGAAAAGCCCACGAAGCTCACAACTTGGGCTATGAGTTCGGTTGTGTCCAAGGTTGAAGGAGCTAGATCGAGGGCCCGGCTTGGCTAGAAACAGGCCACGCGGGAGGCGGACGGCAACAAAGGGTCCTGGCAAGAGCGATGGCGGCTTGGGCGGACGGCGGAGGGAGCTCGACGGGCTGGACGAAGGGCTCTACAGCTCGGGACGGTGGATTGGACGCGAGTAGGAGGCGAAACTGACGGCCTGGATGCGCGGGCTCGGGCACTCGCGGGCAAACAGACTAGCGACGGCAGTGGCTTGGATGGGCGGTCGACGCCTGCAGGGGTTGACTCTCTAGTTTGTTGGCTGGTTTTTGAGCTCTAACAACAACAATGGAGGAGGAGAACAGCAAGGAAGAAGAAGGAGGTGATCTGTTGGCTTGAGGGGGAACAAATGCCCTAAAAGTCTTCAAGAAATATCCAATACACTCAAGTTCAAGGCCCCACCATCTTCAGCCATGTCCACACCCATCTTTCCTTCACCAAACTTCCCTTAGAAGCCACCCAAGGGGTCCAAAAGGTTGCTACCCCTTATGGCTACGAAATTGTGACATTTCCCTTCCAATCTCAACTCAAATTCAACCCATTTGGACTCAATTCCAAAGCCAAAATGTCATGGTAGATGCCCACCTCAAATTCCACATTTTTCCTTGCCCATGATCCACCTTGAACGCCAAAAATCCACACAAAAATGGCCCCCCTTAATTTCCCAGTCCAAAATCGCCCAAACTTGAATTTTCACCAAAATTTCGGACTTGCCGAAAATTCTTCGGAGGATGAGTCGATGTTCCTAAAATAAATCGTGACATGACAGAACTTTCAATTTCTGAAATCGGGTTCAATTTCGTGGTTAATTTCAATCGGGCGTGATTTTAGCATCACCTAATCTACTGGATAGCTTTTAGGAATTTTTAGTGCATTTGACTGATTATTTTTTAGCCACATTGTACATCTTCGACACATAGGTTGCTCTCGGTTGTCATGAAAATCTCGAGATTTCAAATACGGGCACATGGTATAAACGACAAAAAAATCAGTTTAATGTCGTTCGACGAGAATTTTGCAATTAGATGAAATCATCCACATTTTAATTATATACCTCAATCGAATCGACCTATCTCCGGTCTCTGATCAATTTTGATAGCGTCATATTGACTCTTGCAGATTAGCACGGTCGAGCAGTCGATTTATGGTCGAATTCTCAAGTCTATCGCGTTTAGATTCCTTAATGGCTTCACCTGATAGATTAGTTATCTCTTGAGTGATCAGCTCAGAGAAAAAGATTATAGGCGCGTTAATGAAAAGTCCATTTCATTTAGTCGAAAGCAGAATTGAAAAATCAGGATGTCACATAACTCGTGCTTGAGAAATGCAGGGGTCGATTCGGTCGGGCCGATTTGGGTTTTCGAGCTCTTGATGGCTTATGAATTTTGTTTATTGTTTATTATCTTTTATTTTCCATCTTTAGTATCCCAAGTGCTGGAGAGGTGGAGTTCTTTTATTTATTTTTTATTTTTCTTGATTTTGTTAATTTTCATTACAGGTATTTTTTTTTTTGCAAGACTATCAATTAAAGGGGTATTTGTTTGGACTCATTGAAAGGAAAATAAGAGCCAACACAACGATCATCACTCTTCTAACTTAATCAATACAAACTATTTCTGACTATACTTGTCACCCGAAAGTTGTCATATGCAATGTACGCGACATAGTTGTTATCTATTTAGGTGGGCCTCTTTATTAAAAAAAGAATCATATATTTGTAAACTATTTTTCAAATATTGCATTGCAATTTTGAGTAACGAATCTATTAGTGGTTAAGTAACATAAATATGTGTGGTTTAGATGCACAATACTAGTTTGTGGAATGTATAATATCTATAATCATATATATAAGACATTTTATACATCATTAGGTCAATACTGAGTTTTTCTAAAATAATATGAATACTGATAGATGCCTATATAGAAAGGTTGTCATGTATTAATGATGTGCGATTACTTCTAGAGCAATTTCTCTATTATAAAATGGTTTTCGTAATTTAGTAAGTCATCCATTAATTTAATTGGGTATTAGTATTCTTGTCCTTTCAAGAGTCACTAAATGATTCTTCCCTTTTTGGCGGTCATTCAATAAGTGGATGGAAAAAGAGTGGTAGGAAGTTTCCTTCCTTCCTTATTTTTTGGGGCAAATTCACGTCTAATTTCCTTCGAGGTCTAAATTGCGTTGATGGGAAGCCAGACAAAATGGAGTTCTTATTCCTTCCAATTTTTGTAAAGATGCGACACATCTTTTCATAGTGGTCCTTAAGTTTTGCCGTGACGCCAAAGTTTTTCCTAGAAAAAGTATGCAAACTATTTCAATTATGTTGACAGTGAAGGACATGAAGATGATAGAGATAAAGGCAAGGACCACAGTTGATTCAATCACTATAATAGAACCAATCAAATTCTTTGTGGAAATCAAATGTTCAGTAATCACCGTGGAAAAGTACTGATTGCCTTGTATTCAAATCACATGCTCTCAATGGATGTGATTTGTTACATTGTGCAAGTTGTATGTGGACTTTTTGGCCAAAGGACTCACTAGATTTATTAGTAAAAGATATTGTTTTACATATTCTGGGTCCATGTGCAAGAATTTTTTGGTGAAAATTTGCATTTTTAGTTCTAAACCTATTATATACATTTGAATTCAATCTTAATATTTTCAATTGAATTCAATGCAATTTAAACTTTTGAGTAAAAATACAATTAAATTCTCTAGAGCAACACTTGCATGAAGATGCCAACATAGTGGTCTAGTCATCACTGACCCAACCATCTTAAGTGTCAATGCCAGAGTTGATATGGACAATTTTAAACAAAAGGATACCGTTCTTTTTTCTTCTTTTCAAGTTTTTATTTTAGACTATCGGCATCCCCTTTCACTATGGACACGGCATGTGCTCTATAGGTATATACTCTTTAAATATGTTCGATGCAGTGATATTCCTCAGACAACGAAGATTATGTTCAGTGGAGGCACCAATTAAACTTTTCAAAATTGACTGATCGACCAACATACTATCATTCCCCAGTTACATGACATGAAACAATTACAAGGCAAATAACATTTGAATTATGATTTGTTTTTCTCTTTTCCATTTCAATCCAAAATCCGATGCAATGAAACAAGTGCAATGAAAATAACATCTTGAGAGCAAATTGATAAGGGCTCATGTGATTACACTTCACAATCTGATTGAGTTGAGCCGTATCACAGCTAAAGCAACAATTATCACTCTCGTAACATCATTATTATTATCAAGGTTAATATCACAAGAAATTTCAGACTAATACATATATGTCACATTTATCCTAAATTATTTCACGTCACAAAAAATCACATACTAGTAAACCATGCTGCATACACTCCAAAAATCCCAAATTCACCACAATTTGAGGTAGATATAGCATGAGTGTACCATTTTGAGATAAATTTGATACGAGTACAACAGTATTGATGCAAATATTAATTTAGGGTAAATATGACACAAGTATAACGGTTTGAAATTTTTTGTTATACGAAAATTAGTTTAGGTTAAATGTGGCACGGATATTATTAGCCCTTAATACTAACCATTTCTAAGTGTACTCATTGGAAGTTGTTATATGCAATGTAAGCGACGTAGTTATTATCAGGGCTTCTTCATTGAAAGAAGAATAATATATGTTTTTAGATGAAATTCTAAGTATTTTTTCCAATTTTACGCTGCAATTTTGAGTAATGAGTCTAGCAGTAATTAAGTAGCAAATATATGTGTGATTTATGTACATTATACTAGCCTGATTCCCCATGTCAACACGTGTAAACAATCTCATGTTAAGGTCACGTGTAAGGATTTTAGCTCGGTTTTTACTTTGTTGACAATATTAGTAGATTTTTTGCCATAGTTTACTTTAGATAAGTGAATAATTGAACTTTGAAGAAATCGATGTCTTCATCACCCATTTATTTCTCCCAAGTGAGAAGTATGAGCAACCTATTGGGGAAGTCCTAAGGCATGAAAGGCCAGACTTAGTGAAGCATCGTCACTTTTTTTTTTCATTTTTAAATATCAACATTATATAGTATGCATGCATTATGTTTAATGTGATAGTGCTTAAGTGAGTGCTGATGCATAATTAATTGCTCGCGAACACATCATTTCCAACCATGGAGGCTCTAAACTTTCCTCTTCAGTTCCCAACAAAAAGAAAATCTAATGCTCAAAATCAAATCTATAGGGTACTAGAAAATTTAGATGAACGGAGTTTTGTGGCTGGTAGTCACATCATCCCAAAACTCAGTTCTCTTCCATTTCCTCTTGTTCTACTTACAAACCATCAACTTTTACATTAGTTAAATAAAAAATCTCAATTACTTATTTAAGATTGATGTTCCTAAAACATGCATTTTAAAAGTAAGATTCAAGTTATAGTAAAGACGCCATGTTTCTTTATCTTTGATACTAAAAGAACATATTATAAAGCCGCAATCCACCTGTGATGCAACTCACGGGAGTTTTTTTTTTTTTTTGGTCTAAACTCACGGGAGTTCGACCACCAACTTCCTGGCTTTTTCAAGATTTTGGCCATTGCTGCCCTAGTTTCGTCGAGCTTGCAACTATTGCCACTTCAGCTTCCAGGCTTCATTGACCTTCCTGGCCATGGGCCGTAGCTGCTCGAGTTTTATCCTAAAGAGAAAGGTGAATATTATAAGACGTATATAATAAATTGATTAAAAAATTTAGTATTAGCAAATGGACCAAAAAAAAAAAGTTATCAGTGATTCACAGAAGTTATAAAGGGCAAAAAAAAAAAAAAAGCCGTTCCAAATATCGTTTCTCAAGAAAAATAAGATAAATAACTAAGATTTGGTGTTATTAAGTTTTAGTATAGGTATTGTTTTGCCAAGAAATATCACATAAATTGGTATTTGTCTGGACTCGTTGAAGAAACAATAAGACTACTTCGTTCAATTTGATAATGCTGATCCACACAATACCAATCAACATTCAATATATCTTATATTTCACTTAAAGTATCAATGAATGAAAAATCAATTAACTATCGCTATTTAGAATAATATAAAAAATATAGGCTTTAACTTGTGCGATACACAGATATTTTGTTAGTGTTATAAGAATCTTTTTAAACAACTTCCACTTCAACTTCCACTTCGCTCCAACATCGACGTCGCCCAAGTCCATACGCACAAGTTCGGTACTAATGAAGGACACTTTAATTTTCTGTCGGGAACATTTTCAAGTCAAAGACGCAACACATCTTATCCTCCCACACGGTCATTAAATCTTGTCGTGACGCAAAAATTTTCCAAGTATGCAAACCATTCTTCAAGTTAACTGAGAATTGAGGACATGGAAATGATAGAGAAGAAGGTGCGCACCACACCTAATCCAACCACTTTGACATAAAACCAGTCAAGTTCTTCGTGGAAATTGAATGTTCAATAATAACGGTGGATGCAAGAGCACATGTGGATATCTATTTAGTTTATCGCGTGGGATGCAGATCACTTGCGCTCAATGAATGTGATCCGTTACATTATGTGGATCCTATATTGAATCACTTGTTTCATCGGTTAGAAGGCAACAAGAGTCTAATTTGTATGTTCTAGATCCATGTGCAGAAGTTACTGAAAATCTAATCCATAAATAGGAATAAGTGCACTAAGAGTCTTAAACTTGTTGAAAAAGTACAATATAATCTTTAAACTTTCAAAAAAAATACAATCAAGTCTTAAAATTTGTTGAATTAATGTAATCAAATCCCTTAGTTCAGTCTATCTCCTTTCATTAACAAAAAATGTTGACCTGACTTTTTTTTCTATTACTTTCCTAAGAAAACATGACATCCACCAAGCGCCACATCAAAAAAAAAAAAATTTAAAATTTTAAAAAGAAAAAGGATAACAAGATTTTTTTTAAAAAAAAAAGAATAGGATAAAGGAAAAAGTGCAAGCATTAAAAAAAATAAAAGCTAAAAAGATATGGGCTTCAACTCATATGATTCATGGATATTTTGTTAGTGTTATAAGAATCCATTTAAACAACTTCCACTTCAGCTTCCACTTTCCTCCAACATCGACACCACCCAGGTCCACACGCACATGTATAGTACTAACGGAGGACACTTAATTTTCTGCTGGGACCTCTTCAAGTCAAAGATGCGACTCAACTTTTCTTCCCATGCGGCCATTAAAGCTTGTCATGACCCAGACATTTTCCAAGTATGCAGACCATTCTTCAAGTTAGTCGACAATTGTAGACATGGAAATGATAGAGAAGAAGGTGGGCACCACAGCTGATTCAGTCACTTTGACATAAAACGAATCAAGTTCTTTGTGGAAATTGAATAGTCAATAATAATGGTGGACACAAGAGTGTACGTGGAAATCTATATAGTTTATTGTGTGGTGTGTAGATCACTTTGCACCCAATGGATGTGATCAGTTACATGTGTGGACCCTATGTTACACCATTCGAGCTTCATTGAGCTTGCGGCCACGGCTGCTCGAGATTTGTCTAGCTCCTGGCCATGGGCCAAAGCTGCTCGAGTTTCGTCAGGCTCAGCCATGGGCACTCTAGCTTCCAAAATTCTTCAAGCTTGCAGCACATCGAATCGAGTTTTGTCGAGCTTAACAATTGCCGCAAAAGCTTCATCCAGTTCAATAGCTGATATAATTTCTGTAACTAAACTAAAGATGAAAGACTTAATATTAATTCCACGTTGGTTTGATTTTGTTTGTTTGTTTGTTTTTTTTTTTTTTTGTAAGGCATGATGGAACGATAAAACTCTTTCTAAGCTGCAAACATTATTTCATGTATTTAATCCACTTTTTAGTATAAAAGAGAGAGAGAGAGGATATCATTACACGCTCAATTATTACATGATCGAGCATGTAATAATCTAGTACTTGCATATTACTCAACAATCTCTCTTCCAAGTATCAATTCATATCTGAGATAAACTTCACTTCTTCGAGTTCATCCATCCAAGTAACACGAAAAAAATCCATTGCCATATTCAAAGTGTCGCAATGAATTTGGTGATATACAAGTATGGCAGTCAATCTTCTTCTATCTTAAATCATAGTATCGAATGCGCTTTTTAACATTTCCTGACTTTCGAATGTCAAACTTTTGTTGGAATTTCCCATGAAAGACAATTATACGAGACATCCACTATGGTCATATCTTGGAGGTAAGACACCGTGGAGGTATTGAACCTTCAAAAAAAGAAAATTTGTTTCCTTTCAAAAGAAATATATAATAAAAAAGAGAAAACAATTTAAAAAGGCTCCGATTGGGTCATACTTGAAAGGGCCTTGTCCAATTCGCACAGCCCAGACCTGATCCACAACAACAGCCTGGGCCATAGCAAGCCCATCATCAGAGGACGCCTCGGCCTAGAGATTAAACCCATTAAACACACAGGCCCATTAAGCCAGTCCGATTCTCTCGGGGTTCAGCAGCTTTTCGCGGCGGTTCCCTCCCCATCGTCCTCAGGCCACCGGTAGCCATCGCCGATCGTCCATCGCCGGCCGCCGACGCACGTAGTCATCGTAGAGAGCACAGACACAAAGACATCAGCAATTCCGCGATCGATCGCCACCAGTTCCGCCGCCGTGAAGAGGCTCCGTTCGCCCCTGTTTCAGAGTCATCGCTGCTGAAGCACACAATAATCTACGTCTATTCCTCCCTTTGACGGTTCTAGGTCTCGGCGTTACTGTCCATTACGATCTCTCTCCTTTGGACAATCATCGATCTCGACCAGGGACGGCTCTGGCCACGTATCCCTCTCCTATGCTCTGTTTTGGCTTCAGCCGAGCATGATTTCGTGCACGCCTGTCCTCCTATTCGTCGATTTTGTCTCTGATAATCTTTAGAATGAACACCTCGCTTTATACTTCTCACCGATGATTTGTTGAATGTTCTGTACCGAGCACTTCGAATTTCATGTTCAACAGGTGTTCGATGTTTTGCCCAAGTGACTTCCAGTATTGATATGCTTCTGTTGTTAGTCAATCTGAGAGTATCCTAGTGCGATTTGCATGGTTATTATTTGACAGATCGATCCTGAGATATGATTTACTGATTTTTTACTTGCTGGTAGAGAACCGTCATGCACGAGGCCGGCCCAATCTCGGTCGTTCTCTAATCGGCGTTAAAGCTTTGATTGTCTGCTTGCTCCTGTACATGTTGAGATCTTGGCTCTGGCCTTGAGTTTATGTACACCAGATTTGTTTCGCAAGAGAGAGAAGGCGAATGCAAATCGGATTATTCGAGAGTGTCCAGATTCGGCTTTTCTAGTTTGTTGTTCCAAAAGAGCATATATTGTTGATTAACCAGCCTTGTTTGAGTTCCCTACTTGGAAATTCTAGTGTGTCTGAAAGAGGGAGGATCTGTCTAAATAGGAATTGATTTGGCTTTGAGGGATTTGTCATCTTTTTGTATTGTGCAGAAGGAGTTGAATGATGTTGAAACTCGAATGTTTTGGATATTATGGGAATGGAAATGCTGGAGGTGTCGAAGTCTCTTCTGTAGGAAAAATCTTGCTTGATCAGTCTTTTTGATGTGCGAATTTTGGCTAAGATTCCACTGTTTAATCTCCAGGAGTGAATGCTCGTTTTGATGTTGTGGTCTGATCACATTGCTTGCTTGACTTCAAATGCACAATCGAATTTAATCTTACTCTATCAATGCTACGGTGGGGGCTGGATTCTCTTTTGCTTAAAAAAATAACAAGACATATAAAAGGATTAAAAAAAAAAAAAAATGTGTCTGTATCTAGGGACTACGATTATGCATGCCATCCGTTTTTATGTTTTATTTTTTTTAGTTTCACTTAGTGAAACAGAGCATCCACATCCCGTTTCTAGCCGGAAGTTTGCTCGTCCTGGTCAAGGCAATCATGAACAGCTGAGATTAGGCCAAGACTCTCCACCACAGAACCGAGCTGCTGGTCAGTTCCTCTGTTCCTGTTTATCATTCGGTTGGAAATAATTCATTGGATTTGCTTTCTAGATTCAGCTCAGACAAGATCATTTTTGGAGTGAGATCCTAGGGCTGATAATGGAGTCAATTAATTGTATGAATCCAGCTAAGAGAACTACCTCAGGACAAACAACTTGCATCATAGAAAAAAGCATGGGACGTAATCAGTGTAGAGGAAAAACAAATTTGTACTCTTTCAGAATGTGGCGTGTATATTACAGTCTTTGAGGCATGTAAATCCTAGCACAACACAGTCGCCACACGGATGTATCAGCAAGTGGGAATGTACCTTATTTCAATAAATGCCAGAACTTTGATCGCATTGAAATTCTATAAATGTAGGGAAGGAGTTGGATATGGTTGGGCATTTTCGGAAGCCTCATGTTCATAATCGGGAGATTGGTGAACGTGGTGAATGTCTTCAAGATGCAGCAAATGGACGGGCTTTGGCTCTAGAAGCTGTGAGGAGGAGCGCACAAGCAGTTGATTTGAGCAAGAGAGGGCCATATGCCGCTCCTCTCAGAGTATCCCGAGCAGCATAGGAGGAGGAAGCCAGTGGAAGAAGCGCAGCTGCCAGCTCCTGCGCCGCCTACACATTACAAGAATGTCCTTGTTGGGCAGGCTTGATATAGATTGGTAAGGATGTCAGGAGTTTCTTGTCCCTTTTTACTCGATTGGATTTGAGTGAAGTTGTAGCCATTTAGCCAATTTGCCTGCCTCTTTTTCTTTATTGGATTAAAAAATACTGTTCCTTGTTTTAGCCGACTAAATTGAGTGAATCTAAAACCCTTCTCGAGATGCTCTTTGTAGTATCAGGAAGGACAAAATTTCATTTCATGAGGATGTAGTAGGCAGCTAAGGATGGTTTCTCAATACAGAAGAGAAGTACTTCCTCTTTTATGTTTGGCCAAAAGATTTACTTGACTAATCATTTACCTTAGGCTGGAAGTACATTTCACGTCAATTGAATAGTGAAAGAATTGGGTCGAGGATATTGTTGAGATACACATTTGAGAGTTTTAGGCGAAAGAAGTTGCATATTTGCAGATGTGGCGAAATGTGGATCCGCTTAATTTGTTCATAATCCATTCACCTAAGCTTTTTTGTCTTTTTTGAGTATTAGTAAGTATAGCTTAATATTATGATGAGCTCAGATATGGGCTTTTTCTTGATGATCTCTACATATGAAAATATTGGTTGTATGATGCAATAATTGATTGTTAGCTTACTCATAATATGTATTGATTATGGTGTTTATCTCTTAAGAAAGGAATTTGAACTTGGCTAGACTTTGAAACTAGATTAAAACATCATTTTCTTCTCGTGTTGTATCGAAATTGCAGGTGCCACAAATGAATTACTCGAGTTTGTGGCATTAATTGCAAAGACGTTAAATTAAACTCGGAAAATTTATTTTGTTGGAGCATACAAGGATCCTACTTGCCATTTTTATCGCCACTAAATTTTAGGAGCCCTAGCTTGAGAGTCGAATGGATAGCAAAGGTCATATGTAATTGGATAGCATGATGGATCAAAGCATTAATAGAAATTAACTTTCTTTTCGAATAGAAATTAAAGTGTTGAAAGATGAAATGAAATGTTTCTTTCAATAAAAAAATAAAAATAAAAATTGAAATTAAAGATCCAATCCACCAGAAAACCTCTGTTTGGTAGTACAACATGGATTCAGTCTAATATCAACATATACTCATTTTTCAACGCTAGTAGCTCCATTTGTATTAAGAAAAAGTTCACAAATGGGTGGACCTTTTAATATACTGTTGTAGAATGATCTGAAAGTTGATTGTTGCTAAGATTTTCTGAATGAAATCGAAGTGGTAAATAGCTTTTATAGTAAAGAGTTGCTCATTGGGTGTCAAATTGAATTCGAAATATATTGCTTCAAGCAAGCGAGATAGTTGTTCTATTAGTGCTATGCCCATTCACTTTTACCATGGTGTACTTTTTCTCCGTCGGCGGACATGATTGAACCATTGTCTTTGAATTAGGATGTAAAGATTTGATAGTTTTTGTTTATTTATTTATGTAGTTTGGAAAGAGGGCTAGTTATTTGGTTTTGTACAAAAAGAGCCCTCTGTGTTAGTTTGGGACGAGCTAAGGGCGTACTTAATGCATAGTGATTTACAAAGTTTGGTGCATGGGAAGAGGCTTTGGACTTAGTTTGTTCTATGCTCTCTCTACTAGCACTTGAAGACCTATTTATATAGGCCACTTCCGCCACTTCCACCACTTCCATTGATTTGGCGCATTCCAAAATCTCTACTTTATTAGAGATATTTTTTTATACTTTCGCTCCAGGCCACAGACTTCACCAACCACAAGTAGATTAAAGTCTTATAGACATTGGTAGAGGGTCCTAGATGTTTTTTTTTTTTAAGAAAAATTGATTGAATTTTGACACTTTTCCTTGATCATAAAATATGAGATTTTGTTAATCGTAGGTATCGATTGGTTTGATGGCATAGATACTCCGTGATTTTCATTACGGCACCGAGTCAAATCTAAATTGTCACTGTCAATTAGCAAATCTGTCTTAGTAAAAAGATTTTGGCACAGCTGACATTATATTGAAATATATAAATGAATGAATGAAGTTTTGTCTAGATAATAAAAATTAAGAATCTTGATTTTTTTTTGGTCAATTCGAGCAAAAAACATTTTGATTTGGCGTTGAAACTTTCAAATTTTTTATTATTTGATTTCTTAACAAATTCCGAATAAAACTTGCAAAAAAATCCTTCTTTCACGAAATTAAAAAAAATCTTAAATCTTAATCTTGAAAAAGATATATCAAGAGATACAAAGGAGGCGCTGATATTGGGCCAAAAAAGGCCTCCTCCTCCGAGTTCTCCACAGAAAGGGAAAAGGCCACATCGAGATGGAGCGAAGGAGGAGAGGAAGGAGACCAACAAATTCAGCAGAAATCGATGAAGAAGCGACCAGCGAAAGAGCAGGAGGAGGAGGAGATGGAGAAGGAGTGATGGCAATGGGGAAAGACGATGGGCCATCGATTTTCACCGACGCTTCTGCTTCTCATGCCACTCGCACTGCTTGAACATGCAGCTGCTGCGGAGGGACGACGTTGGCATCATGGTACGCGCTGGCGTCGTTCCGGGAGCTGCCGGAGTACGTGAAGGACAACGAGTTCATCCTCGGCCACTATGCGCGCCAGCTGGTGGCTGGCCGCCCTCAGCTTGTTCCGTCGGCACAACGAGACGCTCGACGTCTCGACGTAAGGATGGATGATGTGTTCTTAGTTCAACTCGTTTTCTTATGCGGGGCCATCTTTGTTCATATTTTCTTCTTGAGTTCATTTTTATCTTCTTTTTTTTTTTTTCTTTTGTGATTTGTGGTTTTCTATTTTGCGTCCTGTGTGTGGTGCGGAGCAGGCATTTGATTGGGACGTGCCTCGGGTGGCGGATCTTCTCGGCCTATTCTCAAGGTGCGTTTTGTGTCATTCAATCCTCTACTTGCGTGAACATTCTGGTGAGCCTCGACCATATCAAATGGAACACATAATTTGTGTCGGAGTGGGAATCATAGCTATACATTTATAGTGAGAAATTTGTCAGTAGCAGCTCGATCTGTGTTGATTGTCATAGCTCGATTTCACGGTCTCAAGTGTAATCTGAGATGAGGCTTGTAGGTGCAAGTTATAACTCAAACTCACTAGAGAGCTTGCTGAATTGCTCATTTGCTGAGGATGTTTGTATTACCCTGTTTTGATGAAATCCTCCATAACCAGCTTAAAATTGTCAAATTTTGCAGTCACATTCGCTTAGATATTAACTACCTGTTCATTAGCAGAAAGGCGCTCTTGGTATATACAAGTCAATGTAGTATTTTGATATTCGTGGCTTGTTACCATACTGAGCAACCAGCCATCAAAATTGCCATTAACCTTTCTTTTCTTCTGGTGCTGTATTGAAATTGCAGGTGCCATAGATGAATAACTCAAGTTTGTGAAATTAAGTGCAGGCACATAAAATTAAACTGTGAAAGGTTGTTTCACAGGAATATGCAAGGGTCGTGCTTGCCAATTTCATTGCTGCTAAATTTCAGGAGTAGTAGCCTGACAGTCAAGACAGTCTTTGTTCAAAAAGCAAGTGCAAAATTAAGATGGATAGCGAGGGTCATCTGTGATAAGTTACCATGATGGAATCAAAGTATTAATAGAGATTTCTGTTCTTTTCAAACAGAAATTAAAGATCCAATCCATTTGAAAATCTCTCTGTTCCTGTTAATACAACATGGATTCAGTCCACTATCAATGGATAATCATTTTCCGCGCAAGTAGCACACTGTGTGTCAAGAAAAAGTTCACACATGGTGGACATTGTAATAAACTATTGCACTGCTGCTGAGATTTTCTGAACCAAATCATAGTGGCAATAGCTTTTATAGTGAAGAGTAGTTTACTGGTTGTCAAATTGAATTTGAAAGTGTCAGCTTAAGCAAGCTAGATAGTTATTCAGTTTGTGCTCTGCCCATTCACTTGATATGCAAATCCACTTGTGCAGGTCAAACTCTGGCAGACATGATTGAACCATTTTCTATAAATTATGATCTGAAGATTAGACTCCGACTAGTATTTTCATAGATTAGGCAATGGCTTGATATGAAAATCCACTTGTGCAGGTCAAACTCTACTACTGCAGGAACTAATATATCTTACTCAAAGGAATTGCTTTTGGTGAGTGGCACACCAACGATGTTTCATTCGACTTACAAAAGGAATGCTGTCTTTTGAAGTCTACAGATGCATCTAACACAATATAGTTTTCAGGGTACAAATTCTTTGGTGAACTTGAATCGGATATCAGAAGAAGGAATGAAGATCGGTTCACTCCATTCAGCTGCAACACAGTGGCCGTTCTACATCTTCTTAGGCGGATCCATGTTCTGCCTCCTCTCGAGCAGCATTTGACCCCTTTTCTCATGCCACTCACACTGCTTGAACATCCAACTGTGGACTATGTCAGCATCACGGCCATGATCATCACCCCATTCTTCCCCCCAATCTACTACATTTTCCAATGTGAGCCCCATTGGCAACTGATAGGTAGAATAACAGCGATGGGGATTTTCCCTGTCATGACACTGCTTGCCCCTTCTCTTTCTTCTGGGAAATTCCAGGCATTGCAGGCGATGTTCTTCTCGTCCATGGAGTTTTTCGGTATTGTACCTGCAATCCATGCCTGTATTGTAAATTGGAACAATCCCCAGTGCCCGATCACTCTTGCTTATGAGTCGGCCATGGCACTGTCTTACATTACAGGTACTTTGTTTTATGTTAGCAGGATTCCTGAGAGACTAAAACCGGGTTGGTTCGACCTCGCTGGTCAAAGCCATCAGATATTTCATGTCTTCATGATCATGGGTGCGTTGGCTCATTATGGCGCTACTCTGTTGCTCTTACAGTGGTGAGATAGTGTCGGGCGCGATAGAAATGTGTAACAATACTAAAAAATTTGTTAAAATTTGATCCATTTCGATTGAAACGAGAGTGAGCTATTTGCTGGGGTTGTGTGAATCAAGAAGCCTCAAGGCGAGATGGCGCTCCATGACAGATGAGACGCCTCCATTTATAAAGAAGGGAAATGCTCCTTTTATTTGTTATATTTTCTCATTTTCCATGAATGATTTGATTTACAATGTGATCATATGTGGGTAATAATATTTTCTGCTTTCATCTTATTTTGAGCTGTTTGTAGGGTTGTTGCTCCACAATTTTAGTTCTACTATTACTTTTCCTTTTTCGCTAAAGTGTCCTGCTACCACCACCACCACCACCATGAAAATAGTTTGAAAAAAGCTAAAGCGGGAAGATGGTGAATTACTTGGTCCTTTGTGTGGTGAATTTTAAGAAATTAAGTCATGGACCAATACAACATATGGAACTACTAAGAGTCTCTACCTAATAGGGTTCGGGAAAAGGCAAAAGATGTAAGCAGATAGAATTTGCAGACATGGAATTTGCTCAAGCCCATTTGCAATCTCTGCATCTATCAAAGCTCTGTGATAAAATAAAAAAACATGTCTGAAAGAAGCGCGAGCTGTGAAGAATTTGGAAGTAGAAGAAGGAGCCGCCGTTAGTAAGAAAAGAAACTCAGATGATCTAATTTGCACCTTCATTCCGGCAATCGTGCTGCTAAATCTCAAAGAAGAATCAGCTACGTATTGGCAAAGACAGTTAACAGCTGATCTGGCTTCACAAATCAGTCACTTCTATGGTGGTCAGGTGTACCTTACAACATGTCATCGAAGTTAAGTCCAAATACGTTGGAACGCATTATCAAATTGTTTACGATATGTAGTTAGGTTCATAGAAAGGGAGGCAGTAAGGTATGCTAGTGTACTGTAGAAATCCCCAAGGAAAATAAAAGAAGCACTTGTCAGTCTGTGATAACGTGTCACAGCCATAGTTTTTCTTTTTTATGATTATTGTATCTCTGACCACAATGATCTTTCCTTCAGTTCATAACCAAAAGAAAATCTGGTGATACTCATTATCAAATTCATAGGGAAAGACGAAAACTATGACTATCCAATCGTTTGACGTGCATAGTGGAGAATCAAGATGTTTAAATACTTGCAACCACAAGCTTTGCTAAGGAAACAATGGGATATTTGCTGACAGACAAAACCGAACAGTATGTTGAGACGGAAGTTAAGTAGAGAAAATAACAGTGGAGAAGAAGACGACCCCAACAAATACTACCATGAATGATCCTGCAAAACTCAAGAAGGCATCTTTCTAGGACTCATCCTCTCTGCCTTTGTGCCTTCGTCAACAGTTGACAGTGTCCTTGGACTGTGATTTGAGCTATGGGTTATCTTCGTAAATTGCTTCATCGAAAGTTCCAAATTGATTATCTGTCTGGTGTCTAGCCTAAAGGAAGCGTGTATAGTTTTGTTAGTTGCGTGGGAATCTGGCCAATTAACTTCTTGTAGGAAAGTTCCACACTGTATTTTACTTAAATTGAAGAATATTTCTGGAATTGATACTGTCAAATTATTATGCAATTCTGGAATTGATCTTGTCAAATTATGATGTGATAGATTTAAGACATATATTTCGCTCAAATAACCGATTTCTAGAGGAAGAGAGCCCATCAAATTATAGTGCGAGAGATCCATTCCAGACACTTATCCTAGAATATTGACCTTATAAGATTCCAGTCTACTCTTTGACATGAAAGGTCACTTGTTCTAGTTCATCCAAAAAAAGCACTTGTGGCTCTATCACCATGGGAGAAATGATAAGCTGAGTTTTGCCTCGTATTGGTAAAGTTGCCAATGCTCACCATTTTCACTCAACATATCGAATGTGCTATTAGATACCCCACCATTTCCAAATGTCAAATGTTCCAAACAAGAAGGAACTTCCCCCAAAAGGCCATAATAAGAAAGATCCACCATGCTTATCTTCGTCATCTGACGAAGAGCTAGACTAATTGAACCTTCAAAGTGGTTTCGTTCCAGCAGAAGATACTTCAAGTTCCAAGGCAAACAAATCCAGTTAGGCATCTCCCGTAGATACATTGTGACGATGGACGAAGCTCTAGAAAGAAACTAAGGAAAAGGCCCGGTAAGCTCATGACTTTTAGATGCAAGAATCTCATAAATGTAACATTGGCACAGCAGGGTATGTTTGGACTAAAATTTGTTAGTCCAAAGGTATAAAACAACGAGAGAATTCAATTTGTAGAAGCTCAATGATATAAGTTTCTGACAACATCAGAAATTCCAAAAATTGGATATCTCCAATCCAATTTGGTATTGGTCCGGACAATAAATTATAACTTAGATCCAAAATCCTTAAATCTTAGCTATCCAAAATGCCAGGTGACATATCTCGATGAATTGGTTGTCTTTTAGAGAAATATTTCAACCTTATCAAGTTAGTAGTCTTGGTAGCATTTGGCCACGCAAATTGTTGCCTGACATATTTAGTACAGATAGGGAGATACAACCTATGGCTGGTGGCTCTGGCATCTGCCTCATGAAGCCATTATTCGACAAATCTAAGGTCATCAACAACTTCATATCGTCTATTGCTGTAGGGATTTTTCCTCCTATCGAGTTCCTTGACAAGTTTAGATACAACAAATTTGGAAGGATGGAATCAATCTGAGATGGAAATGCTCCTTTAATCCTTTTGGCAGATGCATTGAACCAACACATATGGACAAGATTCGACTTGGCTGGCAAATAAAAAGCACCCGACAAGTTGTTGCCAGTGAGTTTAACTTGACGAGAATCGCATTATTTTTGCAATAGCCAATATCATCACCACTGAACTCTACATGCACACTAGCGAAGAACACTTCGTGTTTCTCTGTTGAATTGTTGCATTACGCCATTGCCTGAAATATACGTAGCTCAGCATTATGTGCTCAGTTTTTTTTTTCCATAGCTCGACCCAAATATCTTCTGGATAAAAGGCGTGACTAGGGCGACCCTTGACAAATGTTCCACGTTGGTTTAGTTTGAAAAGACATTAAGGTGATGGAAAAAGAAATGCTGGCACAATCATTAGGTGTGTTTGTTTCGCAGAAAACTTTCCCGGGAAAACTTTTCTCCATTTTCCAACGTTTGGTTTGCTTAGAAAAATTAGTTGATGGAAAATGTTTGCCTAGTCGAGTCAACGAAAAATGTTTCCCTACCAAAACTTAAATTCGAAAAATGATTTCCCCTTTGAAAGAATCAGAAAACATTTTCCAAATTTTTTTCCTAGTCTTTGGATCCTTGGTTGATGAAAATTTTATTCTTATAAGAATAATTTTAAAAAATCAGATTTTTAATTATTTTAAAAATTTTCAATTAATTTTTATTATTTTATTTTCTTTTTCTTTTTCTTGCTTCTTCTTCCTCCTTCTTCCCCCTTCTTCCTCCACCCACCCGGCGATTAGCCAAGATGCAGACCAACAAGCTCCAGGCTTTACCGATCCAAGCGAGCCCGAGCCCGGCCAAGGCTAGTGAGCTCACAGCTCGCCTAATCCTAGCTAGCTCGAGCTCTGTCGGGGCTAGCGAGCTTGTGGCTCACTCGGTCTCGACGAGCCGAAGCTATGGCCATCGCCGACTAGTAGTGGCGGAGGAAGGGAGAAAAAGAAAAGGAAAGAAAAGAAAAAAAGAAAAAGAAAAGAGGAAAGAGAAAATTTAAAAAATAATTAAAATCCATTTCTAAAAAGAAAATAAAAAAGAGAGAAATAAAATAATTAAAAATTCGATTTTTTTTAAAATGTAAAAATTTTAACTTTATTTTTTTTTTTTTTTTTTTTGCATGAAATTAAATCATTAGATTGAAATTATTTTCCAATAATATCCAAACAACAAAAATCATTTTTGATCATATATCACCAAACAAAAGAAAACTAGCTATATTCTTGGAAAATATTTTATCGGAAAACATTTTCCTATATCATTGAATTTTCCGCAAAACAAATGCCCTTGAGTTGGTACATATGCAGAAGACAATCGCTCTTAAAATTCTGCCAGTAGAGTCGAACTTAATCTTCAAGCAATTTTGCATTAAGTACTGGATAAGCTTAGTTCTCTTGCTATAAATCTTCATCAAGCAGTAATCACAAAAGTGGGCTCAAGTTGCTGGACAGTGGTCCTGCAATGCAAGCCTTTATTGTCAAATTGGAGCAATTCCCCCACGCCTAGTCCTTTATGTTAGTAGGATCTTGTTGAGACGCTAAAATCTGGTTGTTTTGATATCGCTGGTTGCAACCATTAAATAATTTACATCTTGGGTAACATTTATAGGAATTTGTCGATGCTAGATACATTTCGCTTGTGAACTAAACTACTTTCTCTCAATTTATAGCCAAATAAAAATGCCTTTCTATTAAAATTAGCATGATAAGGAATACAATAGGAACACTCTAGGAGTCAAGCATTCAAAATGCATAATAAAGACTCAAATGCCAACAATTCTACTAAAGAAAATTTCTTCACCATTTCATTATTTTTTCCATTGCAAAATGCTTAGAAGAACAATCGCTAATGGGGAAACGATGGGATGAGCTTACAAACAAGCTTGAATAGCACATACTGATAGTACGAGTTTAAGTAAAGAAAAAGGACCACCCCAAGGAATGCCACAACATATGATCCTGCAAAACTCCACAAGAAGGCTTCTCTCCAAGGGTCATCCTCCCTGGTGTGATTAAAAGATGGCAGTGTGCCCCTTTCCCGATTTGAGTCATCACAACTTATTAGTGGTGCTCCACAAAGAAGGGGGTTACCTTCATAACTTGTTTCACCAAAAGTTCCAAATTGATTTTTTCGATCCGGTGTCCTACCTGACAAGTTGTTGTAAGCCACTCTAAAATCTGATAGGGTGTAAAGCTCCGTTAGTTGTGGAGGGATAGGACCGATTAAGCTATTGTAGGACAAGTCCAAGCTCTCTACACTCTTCAAATCGGAAAACGTTTTCGGGATTGATCCCGTCAAATGATTGTGTGACAAGTTCAATGCTCGAAGTTCACCCAAGTGGCCGATCTCTGGAGGAATAAAGCCTGTCAAATTATTCTGTGAGAGATCTATTCCCGACATGAGTTGTAGAATGTGGCCCTCATATAATTCCAACCTCCTCTTTGTCATGAAGTAAACTTCTTCTAATCTATATGTATACGTAGACCTTCTATCTTCATAATAGGACAAAAATATAGAGAATTTGCTGATATATACATATGGAAGCACAGTCTGCTGTGAATCAGAAAAGGTTTCAAATGCGTCCGTAGATACCCCGTTGTTTCCAAATGCCAAATCTTTCAAACAAGAAGGAATTTGTCTAGAAAGATTATTATTAGAGAGATCCAATATGCTCATATTTTTCAACAGACACAGGTCCAGAGGGATTGAACCTTCAAATCTATTTCCTTGCAGTAGAAGAACCTTCAAGTTCCAAAGTGATCTAATCCAAGCGAGGATCTCGCCTGACAGTGCATTGTGTCTAAGATCCAATGTAACCATCAATGATGCTCTAGAGAGAAACTCAGGCAAATGCCCAGCAAGCATGTCATTTGTTAAATGCAAGAACCTCATAACTGTAACATTAACACAGGGGCGTATATTTGGCCCAAGGTTGTTACCAGATAGGTCTAAAAGCTTGAGACAATGTAAGTTGCAGAAGCTCAATGGTAAAGGACCTCTAAATGAATTACTCGACAGCATAAGCATTTCCAAGAATTCAATATCTCCAATCCAATTAGGAAGTGTTCCAGATAGGGAATTATTGCTTACATCCAAAACTTGCAAGGAGCTATCTAATATGCCAGATGATATGTCCCCTATGAAACAATTATTATCCAAATACAAATATCTCAAGCTTGTCAAGTTAGAACCCCTTGGTAGCATATTGCCTTGCAAATTGTTGCTTGACAATTTCAATAGAACAAGTGACGTACAATTTTTAGCTAATGGCTCTGGTATCTCTCCTGTGAAGCCATTATTCGACAAGTCCAATGTATGCAGGTGATTCATATTGCCCATGGAGTAAGGGATTCTACCTTTCAATAAGTTCTTTGACAAATTCAAATAAATCAAATTTGGGAGAATGGAACCAATCCAGGATGGGAGCTCTCCTTCAATAATATTAGCAGACACATCTAATCGTAGCATCTTTGTCAAGATTCAAATTGGAAGGCAACTGAAAAGTACCTGACAAGTTGTTGCCCGTGAGTTCGAATCGTTCTAGATATACATTATTCTCCAATAGCCAATTTGGGAAATTTCCATTCATTCCATTATGGCTGAGTTGAAGAAGTATCAAATCATGTTGTTCTTTCAGAAAGCTAGGAATTATGACATTTGCGTCTTTGTTGAGCACACAATTTGATAAAGTAAACACCTTCAGTTGAAATGAAGGAAACCAAGTGGGCTCTTCTGTATTTACTTCCAGATGGTTACGATTGTTGAGGAGGTAGAATACCTCAAGGTTGGAATTATTGGCTAGGGAAGCAAGCGAAAGTGAGCCTTCAAAGGCATTTCCAGAGAACACAATATATTCAAGTGACTTGAGATTACTGAGGAGAGATGAAGGAATGGCTCCACTGAAATTGTTATTTGCCACATCAAGCACACGGAGTGAGGTCATATTGCACAAGCATGAAGGAAGATGACCCCAAAATCCATTATTATTGATATCCAACTCTTCAAGGTACCTTAATCCACACAGGCCTGTTGAGGTGGACACTGCAACTATAAGTATAATCTCTATATTGTACTTCATATGATGGTTTGTGCCGAGAATGGAGGTTAGAAAGAGTAATTTAGTATCCAAAAGTACAAACAGAAAAATAGGTAAGATAGAGCTTTGAAAGGAGGCGCATCACCACAATGTTTAATTTCAACTATTCTTTACATTACATTAATTACTTCAAAGTTTGACAAAATTTTAATTAGATTGTAAACAAACTCTAAAGTTGATATTATTCCTAGATTTATGGCCTAATTGTATGGGCAACTTCTAAACCTTTGCTCGATTTTGATCATAGCTTCTGAATTTTTTTTCCAATTTAATCATGTACTTTTCAAAAACAATGCCTGCCAAGTCAGCAGTGGAGGCCCCCAAACATCATTTGGACTCGCAAGTCACTTTTTTCCCTCTCTTTCTTTCTTTTTTCATTTTTCCATTTTCGTTTCTTCTTCTTCTTCCTTGCACTCACGTGTCCTCCACAGCAACTCGCCACCGCAACCTGCCGTCCTCCACCACCATTCGCACCATCGTCCCAACTTGCTATCCATCACCGCCACCTCGGCGCCTATCCAACCCACCCACCTCCTCCTCGAATCTAATGCATGGCGCCCTCTAATTTGAGGCCACACTTCAAATCTGAGGTCATCTTGGCTCAAACCAAAAGTCGTCTGGTGGTGGTAATGGCGACCGAGTTTCGTGATGTGATGACGGGTCTGAGCGCCGCGGAGGGCGGGGGTAGCAATGGACACTGGCGCTGAAGATGCCGATTTTTTTTTTTTTAATAAGTCCGTATGAGTTTTTAATATTATAATTATTTATTCTACTCTATATATTGTTTACCTTAATGGTAAAAAAGACATTTTTCAGATAAATTAATTTATCCATAATAAGATGTGCTTTCTTTGTTTGATTCTATCTATCTTAGTTTACTGATATAAATTTTCATTTTCTTATATAATTTTCGCCACCTAGTTGAATTTATTAACACTGGCAATCCCTAAAGTTTAACCACCATTGTGGTTTAATGTGTAAAATGTAAGTATTTTTTGGATTTTGATTCCCCATTAACTTTTGCATTTAATTTTGTTATGATTCCTGTACAATATTTGAACTCCTCTGATACATTGTTATTTCGGACTTCAAAGCAATAACTCCTTGCATATGTTATGTTATCACACTACTCTTTAGATTGGCCGATAAAAAGTTTCACAAAAATAAAAGCACGGGGGCCTAAACTTCAATCTTCAAAGATCATGGATTTAATTGAGAAATGATCAACCTTTTAACAATCACCGACGTCGTGATCCCACAATTAAGACATTGAGCATGACCTA
The DNA here is from genome assembly GCA_016097605.1 of Eucalyptus guilfoylei. NCBI lineage: Eukaryota > Viridiplantae > Streptophyta > Magnoliopsida > Myrtales > Myrtaceae > Eucalyptus > Eucalyptus guilfoylei. The sequence goes on along the minus strand of CM027862.1, from coordinate 42,418,260 downwards.
CGTTTACTTATGGCTTCCAGGGACATTTAACTAAATCCTTCCAACTTCAAGCATGAGTCAAACAACTAGATGATGTCACTTACCTAAAAACAAGTCGCTGGCGCTAAGTTATTTGAAGCAAATGTGCGGTCAAAATATGATCTCTGGAGAACGTCTAATATAATGCAGTCATGCCTTCTATGTTCAAGAAAATCTTATCTTATTTTAAAAAGGTGATATATGAAAGCATTTTCGCAAGAGTACCTTCCAGAAACTTCGAAGATGCGTTCAATCCACATTGATTGATGTACAAGGCCTTGAGAGATGTCATCCTCATAATGTCCGTGAGGGCATCATTGGCCAAATTGTTCACACCAAGATCCAATACCTCCAAATTCACACCTATAATTGACAAAAGGTTCTCAAAATCAAACTTTATGTATCATGACATGGTCTTCTATTCTACATGTACCTTCAGGCTGATTGGAAGACAATTTTTTAGCCTCTGCTGAAGTTTGCTTGTACAATGAGGGGACTCGTTGTAGATTATTGAAAGATAGATCAAGTCGCTTCAATTTCTTCAAGTGCAGCGATCCATTTAAATCTGATCATAGAAAGATCCATGCATACCTGATAGTTAATAAATTATCTACCAATATCAAATGTCTAACTATCTTCCATTTATCTAGAATAACTATATGCTCATGATGAAGAAAATTGATTTTTATGCAGAAACCAGTTGATCCGACATATCTGAGCATCAACAAAGTCTCCGTCACATGCATTGTAAACCAATTTCATAAACGGGTAACTTATAGCTTCAACAATGTCTATTAGATGTAGTTAACTAGCAAAGCTGAGAAAATGTTCCCTCGTTTGCTCCCATGTGACATATGAGTTTACTTTTATGATTGCCCCGTGGCAAGATACATGACATAATTTTGCCATGTGACCCGTATTAGACCAACGAGAATTGATATATTGAGCTGTCATCTCTGAACTTCTATCTCTTATTGAGTTTAAATTACAAAACATGAATAAAGAGAAAAGAATTTTCAGAATATATTCTTGAAGATATAGTTTATTTTGCAACGTGAATGTTCCATTACGTGCTCACTATATGACATTTGATTCTATCTCCATATGACCAGATACAATGCCTCGTTTTTTCTATGTGGCTCACGTTGATTAATAAGTATCAGTTCAATCATTTGTCATTTCAAAGCATGAATAAAGAGAAAAGTTTTCAATAATATTCTTGAAGATATAGTTTATTTTGCCATTCCCAAACTTCAAAATCTTGTTACTTTAAAAGTCAAAAAATGCATAAAGAGAAATAATCACATTCCTCAAATATAGAAACAATTCTTCCAACAAATAAATCCATTGCATTTAAAACTGAACAAAATACAACAAACTAGTGATAAATTTTATTTGTGATGAGCCATCGAAGATTAAAAAGTATAATTTTTTTATTTAAGCCAATGCAATTTTGTTAATTGGTTTATCACTTTCAGTTAGAAGGAAATTAAACAAAATATAAAATCCTATCGCTTCAAAGATGACAATCAAACTTTTAAACTTGCAATACATCTTTTAAAATTATAAATCGTTAAAAATCATGAGTTCTTTAGAATGTGGCATATCTGCAATTAATTTAGAATTGAAAGCAATAACTCGAACAATACACTTATTTGACTAATTTTAAAGATGGAAGCTTTTGGTATATGTTGTACGGCCTAAATGGCCTGGATTTGTTTAAACTAACCAAAATGTCATTGTCTCGATAAGTCTCGGTCAAGCCACGAATGCCAAAATCAGTCGGAAGTTTTTCCTCTTGGACCTGACCTCTCTCTCTCTCTCTCTCTCTCTCTCTCTCTCTCAATAAATGTTGTAGCTGCTGGATTCGATAAGATACAAATTCAATCTCTCATAGGTGTAAGATGTAGTATTGCTTTGCCTTATTTGTGGTAGAGGAGATTGTAACCAAAATAATTAGTTCTTGGTCAATCCGTCAATGCCAAAATCAGACAAGATTTTTTCCTCTGAGACCACTCTCTGTCCAGCTTGTCGCTTTTCTTCTTCAGGCATTGCTTCTTATTCCATCATTTGACTATCGAAATCATTAATGCTTCACTTAGTATTTTGGAGATAGAGGTTACAAAAATTGAGAAGAAAAGTTAATTAAAATTCACAATTTACCTTTTCTTCCATCTCACATAAATTTTATACTAAAATTTTCCGCTAAAATCATCCCATTTTACCTCACTGTCCGATTAAAGCCTCAAGAAAAATGGGATTTTGGTTCATTAAAGGGTTCCCAGCTTTTCAGGCTGTGGAAATAGGCCTTTCCCTTCAGTATACATATTCATTTAGCTTTTTGAGTGTATAAAAGTAAATATAGGCATTTTATCTGCATCCTCCTTTCTTCTACACAATTTTAACTTTCTGGCGTCAAAAAAATCAGGGCTGAAATTAGCAAGATTCTTCAGAGCAGAGAGTGAGGAGTTTTGAAACAATAGTTTGGAACTCTCAAGCCAAAGGGTTGAGGAAATTACAAAGGATAGAATTTGAAACGTACTGATCTAAGAGTCACCTAATGCAAAGCGCAACGTCTTGTGGGACATTATGTGAGCAGAGACTTAAAAAGACTCACACACACACACACATATATATATATATATATAGGATTCTTCATTTGCATATTAAAAAACGAAAAAGTAAATAGAAGAAAAAAGAAATGAGAGGAAAGGAAAAAAGCAAAAAAAAATCAGAAAAAAATGTAGAATGATATCGTTTCATCAAGAGTTGTACATGTCAAATTACAAGTTGTGTCATATAGGAAGACCTACGCAATTTCCAACTGCAAGTGGCAGAAAGGACTATTTGGATTCAAGAAAAGGTTTATAATTACATTAGCAAAATTGGAAATTTTATAACTGAATTGGCATATGTAATTTAGGACTAAATGAATAATTTTCCCAACTAAAAGAGAAGAGGAAAAGTAGAAAGAGGACACAAAAAAAAAGAAAGAAAAATAATAAAAAGCAAAAGGAAAAGAAAATGGGAAATCAATATGGACTGTCAAATTGTTTTTGTGTTGAGGTATTAAACTTTCAAGACAGAAAACTTACAATTATCTTGAATATAGAGGATCTCAATAATATACTAAGAGCATTTGAATGACTTGAATATCATCTTTACTTTTTATCATATCGCTTAATCCGGAATCTCTTGCTAATCTTCTTAAAGGTGCACGTAGGTCATATCAACTGAATCACGTCAATATGATAGATGTGTCATCTAATTTCTCTTTCCATTTATGTCTATTAGTGTTCGAATGCGTTATTTGCCCAACATTAAAATGACTTTCCGAGTCTACATAAACTAAAGGTTGACCTGAGAAGCACGAAGTTTTCTGGTTTTCTTTCATGTCCGGATGCATAGGTGGAGTGGCTTGGTTTTTGGAACCATTTGCCTTCTCCTACTAAGAACTGGTCCATGCATCCAGAAAAATATAGATGATTGGAAGACGTAACCATAAAAGAAAATAAGAAATTCAAATAATTTCAAGAGAAAAGAAGAAAGTAAGTCATAATATTGTTTGGATACTAGAAAAAGGAATGATCAAGAGAGAAAAGAAATGATGCATTATCACTTTATTTTACTTTTATGTATATATAATTTATGTGATTATATAAGAAATACATCAAAGGTAAATGTGGGAAAGAGAAAACAATTTTTTGATAAAAGTATTAGTGCTCTCAATCCCTCCAAATCCCTTTATATGAGGGATTTAAAAGACACACAGCTACACATAATTTTTCCTGATATGGTTTAATCTTTTCTTTTTCCGGTCCATTTCTTTCCCTCTATCCAACCATTACACTACCTTTAAGACCTTTCTCTTCCCTCTAAAATAATCCCATTTACCAATCTACTTTTCGTGATTTTTAATTTCATTTTTTTTTCATCTTTTGTAAACCTGATAGCTCTCGCAATTTGACCTTCATTTATCATAAAACACTCAAAACCTTTTCAAAAATGTGAATATTGATATGTAGAATGATAAACTTGATTTTCTTTTTCTCATTTTGAATGTTGAGAGGAAGCCACAAATAAAAACATTACGTAGATTTTGGTCCACTTCCAAACAAGTGCAAAATTGTTGGGGTGAAAAATTCGAACAAGTCTACCTTTTATGATATAAAAAAAAGTTGGAATTTGGTAAAATCATTGCTCATTAAGCTGATTCTATTTTTTTTTTTACTTATCATCGTCATGGAAATGAATCTCGTAATTAACTTATAATATGTGCGATTAACTACCTTAAGAATCACATCATTTGTGCAATCATGTGTTTGTCATTAATTCGCTTTTACAGTTTATAGCACCTAGAATGACATTTTTTCATTGTTCAAAATTGTAAACAATAATTTAGAAACATAATTGAAAACAAGAAAAAAGAAACAAAGAGCTGTGTGAGAGAGAGAGAGAGAGAGATGCACCTGAGAGATCATTTTCCCTTAAATCCAACACTTGAAGTTCCTCAAGAGGCAGGAATAGAGACGCATCAATAACCGAAGGGCCGTATTCTTGCAATGTCAAATTGCGTATATAACTCAGAACTAGTTGAGTTACTCGTGAAGTGGTGTTATCGCACTCGATGCCTTCCCAGCCGCAACAGTCACCATCGCCGTCTCCCCAAGACGGAAGAGAAGACTTGTTTGGGTGGTTGAAGGCAGCCTTAATCTTGAGGAGGGCATTCCTCTCTTCTTCCAAGCACCCCATGCTTCTTCCATTCCCCATCAATACCAACAACACCCAAGTCCACAGACACAATAAAAAATACTTCATGTTTGTATGGGGTTTTGTGCATTATCAATTTCTTCTACTTCAGAATGTGCAAACTTATGAGGGCCATCTACTTAATTTATATGAGTAGAGTCTTCCCTTGGAGTGATTATTACGGTTGGGCCAACTCCATGGAACAACCATGGGAAAACTCAGAGTCTATTGGGACCAATTCCACGGAACCCGTGATTTTCGCTATTAACTTGACCGAGATCTTCTCCAAAAGGGAAAGATCAAGATTATAAAATGATAATTAAAAAATTACTATTAGCAAATCAACAAAAAAATGTGCCCAGGAATTACTTCGCAAAAAGAGAGGGAAATAAGAAAGGTTTGACATTGTTCATTTTCAAAGCTAAGTGTTGTTTTGCCAGGAAATATCAAATAAAGTGGTATTTGTTTGGTCTCATTGACGGAAAAATAGGCTAATTTGATCGAGTCGATAAAGTGATGATGACAATATGGTCAACATTCAGTATATCTTATAATTAACTTGAAGTAAATGAATGCAAAATTGATTAACAGTCTGTCAAAAAACACAGGCTTAAGTTCCTGCAACACACGGATACTTTCCTAGCATTAAATAAAATAAAATAAAATTAACCGTTTGCCAAGGCATAAAGCAAAACGATCGGGTTGTTTAAGGTGGATTCAACCGTGAGCAGGGCATTCCTCTCTAGTCTCTCTTTCGGACCACCCTGTCAGCTTCCACTTCCTTCCAACATCGACACCATTGAAAGTCCACACGCACATGTACAGTACAATGAAGAACCCTTCAATTCTTACGGTGCTTTGTGGATCATAAGAGACTATTATATAAGCATAGTATATATATTAAATTGATTCGTGACCACTGAAGACAGGGGATCCAAGAAGATCTGATAGTCCAAATTTAGTTTGGTATATATAATATGTTCATGGTATACTTTTTCGTGGCCCGTACGTTCTATGTTTCTGCTAGGGACCTGTTTGACTCAAACATTCGAGAGATCTTATCCTCTCTTATTGTCACTAAAGCTTGCCGTGGCCTAGAAGTATTCCAAGGAAAAGCATGCCAACAATTTGAATTTTGTTGAGAATTAAGGACATGAAAAAAAAAAAAAAAAGTGATAGAGAAGAAGGCAAGCACCACAGCTGATTCAATCGCCGTGAAATAAAACCAATCAAGTTCTTAATGGAAATTGAACGTTGAACAATAACAGTGGACGCCGGAACATACGTGGAAATTTATTCAGTTTATTGTGAGGCCCTCGAATCACATGCGCTTAATAGATGTGACTTGTAATATGTAGACTCATCATATCTATTGTTGGGTCTCATGGGTCTATTATTGAATTTATTTATATGTTCAACGAAACTAATCACAACCAAGCTGAAAAGTGTTGCACCCCCTTGAAAGATGCTTGGGTCTGTTATTGCTAATTATATGTGTCGAATAATACGTAACTACATAACCATATATGCTGACCAATAAAATCTAAAAAAGTGGAATCTTTTGATATTGAAGATATATAAACATGTTCTTATGTTGTTTAAAAAGTTTGCAATGTATATATTATATATAAATTCCCTTATTCGTCTGAAAAAAGGATTGCCATATATAAAGTCTGTGATATCTGTATCTGATATGTATAATATTATCTATTGTATCCATATAAACAAAGGGTTTTTGTGCATTATACGGTGAGGGAGATTTTGCAATAAGGGTTTTTGTGCATTATACGGTCCCCTGTGTGGGTTTCACGGCCCACCCGGGGACGCTGACGGGTCGGTGCTGCCCCCTCTTGATAGTACTACGGACGACCCTGAGTCCAACCTCGACTACGATCCAAAGCTCGAGCCATCACCGTGAGGACACCAGCGAAAGATGGGAACCATTTTTTGTAACTGCCTTGGTAGAAGGAGCTAGGACAAACCCCTTCAACCCCCCCTCCCCCTTTTGATATATTTCTGGTATGAGGGGATGACCAGTTACGGAACGGTCCTAAGGTTGGGCTTGTAAATTTGTAATTGTTCCACGTAGATAAATAAAGCCGGGAAATTATGTAGTAAGTATGTGAATGTGTTTTCTCCCTAACTATCCATTGTCTGTTATTGATTGATTGGGTGAATGGAGATTGCATACTTCTGCATGTGCTAAGTGAAAGATAAAAATCAATGGGATGATGACATCTCTTGGGACGTCGCAATTTAATCCCATGAAGAGGAGGATGTCGCGTTCCCGCGACAAGGGTAAGGTTCAGGGCATGACACTATACAAACTGTGTGTCCAGTTATATCATTTATTTGTCTTTTTACTCACTAGAATTTCATTCGAGGCGTTTTGAGGGTATAGATTTAAGATTTATTATGTGTAGACTTATGCACAAAACTTTCTGTTCATGCAATGACTTGACAACTAAATTAGTAGTTTAGGATTGTTTTATAGAAGTGACTATTTATAAAGAGAATGACAGAAATCAAAGTGACTTTAGGATATTTTATTCATAAAATAGACCATCACGTTGTTTTATTAGTATGAGCTATATAATAGCGTAAAAGAACTAGGAAATAATAAATAAAATTTCATAAGAAGTCATAACGAATCACCAAAATTTGGAAAAGAAACTATAAGAGAAGAGGACAAAGAAAGGCAGCTCTCAAAGAAAATATAGAGGCATCGGTACATATTTGTTGAATGGATAGGTGCCTATGAATATATGATTCTATTAAGCTCCGGAACAGGACGGAATATATGATTCTATTAAGCTCCGGAACAGGACAAGCGTGAGCTAACTCCTAATATAAGCATGTAATTACTCCAATCTAGGGATGGAAATTTCCTAACTAAAATGATAACGATGAGAAACTAACCAAGATGAAACACAACAAATCATAAAACTAATGCATACATGTAAATGGGTTCGGACTGCTCCCCATCAAATCCGAACCAATCGTGACTCGGGGCCATCAAGCCCAAACCAACCGGATTCCAAAATCTGAGAAATCGAGCCGAACGCTCTCCTCGAGGACTGGTTCACCCATTATTAGATATTAAACACGTGCAACCCTTATTAAACACTAAAGGCGTTTTGACAAGTAAACACGAATAAGTATGCATGCCCCCTATCAACTAATGGCACAATCAAGCATAAAGGAGACCAAAACTCATTACGAATCATGCGATGCGCAACCAACTAATTCTGGACAGAACTAGGTATGATCATTCTCGCAGTACTCCACGGTGAATTTCGCAACAAGACACAATAATTGACATCCAATGGCCTCAATTCATCTTTTAGTGACAAGTCTTCAGTTTATAGATTCATGAATAACATCAAATGGTAATCGCGCTGAAAATCGTAAGGATCTTCCACTTGCCCTGACATGCACAAGTTTTTTTTTTTTTATCTGTCTCTGAATGCTCTCTGACAAAGTCAGTTGAACCATTTTCAAGATGTTCTAGATTTCTCTTTGCAAGATTGTCAAAATTTGAGGTATACAAATGTCAAAGAACATAGGCTGGAAAAATCTCTTCAAATGTCAAAAGCATAGGCTGACCAAACCCAATAAAAGACGCTTCATGTTTTTTTTTTTTTTTTTTGTGACCAAAAGACACTTCATGTTTATATGTGTTTGCACCAAAAGATAACCAACTTTTGATTGTTATCAACATATGATAGACCTAATTGACAAGAGCAAAGTTTGGTCATTTAGGAGTAGAATCATGGGTAACTTGAAGAGAATCGACAGCTCGTCAATAAAGCCATCGACGACACAAAATATGAAATTATCGATTAGAACCTTGAAGTTGACCGACAAAGTCATTGATATCAAAAGCCAGCAATCAATAAGAGGATAACTGTAGGTTGGTTATTTTGCCGCTATTTTAGGATTGTTGTAACTTATCATAACCACTATGAAGTTATATCTTTTTCAATATCCATTTGTAACCTCTATTTGGTAACCGTTTGTAACATCTGTTTGTGATTTCCCTTTGTAACCTCCATCAATAACCATCCATTGTAAGCTTTAAATAGCCATATCGTACTCTTCGGAGACCCCTCACACAAATCAAACAAATTTACTATCTTTTAGTATCTTTACTTTCTTGCATCGTAATTCTACTTTCCAAACTCGAATTGTCAATTTAATTCCAGCATATTTATTTTAGGTGCCGTGTCATCGATTAAATTCTAGCATAGTATGTTTATGTTCTTAGGTTATATCATCAATTAAATTTTGGCATGGTTTGTGTTTATATAGCCCTGTTATAGTCAAAGTCAGAGTTGGTGCAAAACCTTGTCTCCTTCAATTTAAAAAATCGAAAAAACAAATTTTGGTGAAAGATATTTTGTCGCAAGAAAAATTCCAGCGAAACAATATGGTAACTTTCATAGGTAGTACTAGATTTTTTGGTCATTCATATCCATTATAAATGTTTATAAGTCAAACATACCCACTAGCAGACACTTCATGTTTATATGGTGTTTTTTGTGTTAGTCTCTGCTTCACCTAGTGCAAACTTTCGAGGTTTATGTACTTCATTTATACATGCAGTCTTTGCCCTTCGAGTGATTATCTCGATTAGCCAATTCCATGACACAATCAACGGCAAACTCAAGTCTGTTGGGGCCAATTCAACGGAATACGTGATTGCCACCGTTGACTTTACTCAGGCTTCTCTAAAAGAGAAATATGAAAATGATAAAATGAATATTATAAAATCATGAAAAATGATTATTTGCAAATAGACAACAAAAGATATCAGTGATTTCACCCAAATTATAAAAGAAAATATGTTCCCAGGTATCGCTTTGTAAGATAAATAATTAAAACTTGATGTTGTTAATATTCGGTATTAAGTTGTTTAGTTAATAAATATTAAATAAATGAGTATTTTTTTTTTAAACTTATTGGAGGAAAAATAAGGCAATTTCGACCGATTTGATAAACCAGTAGAGCCAATACCGATCAACATTCAATATATCTTATAATTAACTAGAAGTTTTAATGACTGCAAAATTGATTAACTATCTATATTTAGAGTAATGCAAAATATATAGTCTTAAACTCGGGTAAAGTATCGATATCTTACTTGTATTAAATATTAAATCTTTTTAATCGTCATGCCATGATAGAAAAAAAACCCATTCGGGCTGTTTAAGACGGATTTAATTTTGAGCAGAGGAATGAGCATTCCTTACCTGTCTCTCCTTCCAAGCACGCTATCATCGTCCACTTCCCTCCAATATTCAGCACCCCGAAGTCCACAAGCACATGTACAGTAAAAATGAAGGACGCTTCATATTTTATGGTGTTTTGCGGCACATTAGAAACTATCATATGAGTGTGGTATATACAGTAAATGAATCTAATATTGGATATTTTAGCAGTTTTGAATACTTGAAAGTAATGGTGTTTATTATGACAATCATGAAAGACATTTTTGTAACGGTTTTGCAACGGTCGTATAACGGCTTTTTTACAGCTCTCTCTATCTCTTGTTTGAATATAAATTAAATTTCGAATCATAATCTTTGAAGATACACTAAATTTTCATATGTTTCATTTTCCTTTTGCTGTGTTATACACATAAAGTTGTTCCTATTCTTTTTAATATTCAGTGTAAAGTATAAAAAAAGGTTTATTATATCTTTGGAGGATAACCACTAAAGCCTTATGCACCAAGTTTCGTACTCCAAATGGCTGAATTATCCTTAAGGATGATGTTCCTAAAAAATATATTTTAAAGTAGATTCATGTAATTTATAAAGAGATCATTGCTAAATTAATTATATATGTTGAATAGCACATAATTACTTAATTATATATGTTCCAATGCTGGTTAAAAAGTTTGCAATATATATGTGTTACAACGTAAATTCTGTCATCTATCTTAATAAAGTTTGCAATATCTGATATCTTTCATCTTACATTATATATCCACGTGAAAAAAGGTGTTGTCCATTAGATGATGTGAGAGGTTTTAGCAAATAATGTTCGTCACTAAATTATCTGTCGTTACTATTATCAGTTTTGTCGTTATTATTGTCGTTTGTTGTTCTTGTTGTGAAAATGTGAGCTTTTTAAATTTATGTTGATTATTAAGTCGGATCATTTGTCATCTTTTCAATTGCACCTTTCAAGCTAATCGCAATTCCTGAACCCAGGTCATGCATCAAGACATTTATTAGTTAAATAACTAAAAGTTAATCTAGGCTGCGTTTGATAGCTCAAATTTGAGTCCGAATAGAATAACAATTATCCGATCCAATGTTCAGTGATGTTCTCTGAATCAAATATACCTGGATACATTTGGATAAAATGTCAGTTAAGAAATCCGGCCTTAAGGTGAGATAAATCCGGATTGGACCTTACCAAAAATAAAAACCCCGGATTGGTTATAAAATTCAAAAGGTAACTAAAAAATTCATATTTTTATCTTTTGACGAAATGATAAAGTGATCATCGGATATTGCTTTGCCAGCACCTCCTGCTTGAGGACCACCACCAAAATTACCGATCATCATCACTTCCGACCACCGTTCGTCATCGTCTCCAACCACGCTAGTCATCACCACGAGCTGGCAATCGTGTTCCAACAAGTGAGTGTAAAAAGGGCCTAAAGATAATGTGTCGTCAAAACGCAATGACTGCAGTCTCTGAAGTACACAATAGAATTTCGTAACGCATGCGGCGAATGTACAGAACGACAACAGCAATCGAGAATTTAAAAACCACAAAGACCTCGAGACTTCAACAGCTCGACTGCCCCGAAACAAATTCGAAACTTGGCCAGCATTTGCCATTAAAGGAGTAGAGCAGGCTACTGTTCCGAATATGCAACAATAGACAATTTCACAATGTATTTGGAAATCCCAAACCAAAATTAAGAATCTCAAAAAGCAAATTTCCGCATCAAACATCAAACGCAGGTCGCATCCTCGAAAACGCTATTATGCGAAACCGAACCGAGAAGCAAAATACGAGCCTCGTGAATTTCGGCTCAAAACCATGAGAACGCCACGGGAGAGAGCTCGATGAGAAGTCAGTGGCCCCGAGCACAACGGACTTACAGGATTGGACAGGGTTAGGGTTCAGAGATTTTTGCAGATTTTCGAAGATTTATTTCAAAGATTCCAAATTCTCTCTAGCTTGCACCAAATATATGATAAGACACTCTTATAATTTAGGAATACAGGGAGAATTTCAAATCTTCCTTTATCCTATCATATCCCAATCAGAATCCGAACAACCAAATACAACCTAATAAGTATTAAGTTAACGAAGGGCGATGAGATTGTTAAAGGATGTGAATGAAATTCCAAACCCTCATGTCATTTTTGCCCATGAGCTACACGAGTTGATGACTTTCTCCCTAAAAACATGAACATTTTTTATGAACATTTCCCCAGATGTTCCAAATGGGTCTCCATTAGTCTACCTCTTTGCCTCAAGCAAACAAATGGTGGAGTTCAAAAAACACTCCAGTGATTTCCCTTTAATAGTTGTTGATAAGCAAAGCGAATATTCCAAATGATTAATATTTTAATAGTTATTTTAAGAGCTTGCCAATGTTGTAAGAGTTTTTCTGACATGGGCTACATTAATTGAAATTTGTTATAACCGTTTTACAGGATTAGTCTAATAAGGTGAGATATAAAGATTCTTAATTAATTTAAAATTTGGCTAGCTAATATGGGCCAGGTAAAGCCCAACTTGTGACGAGAGAGCCTATTGCTTAAATATATATAAATAATACTCAAGTCTCCCTACTAATCCCGACACCCAAATATCCTCACATAAGGAGCGGTTACAAAACGATGAGCATGAAGATAGTTTCATTGAGTCAATGATACGGAGAGCAATAAATGAGAAGTGTTTGAGTTTTAAAACATTGCTATTCCGCGTAAAGAATAATGGATTTCAAATAAAGTGCGTAAATCTCTCGATTATATGTGTTTCGGGTTCTAGTTGGAGATCTTGGGTTGCCGATTTTGTGGCTAACCAATGTTGCTTGGGCCATATCATTATAGTGTAACGCATTACTTGTTTATATATTCATTGGACCAATTAAAAATTACCGATTAGGATGTAGTATAATTTTATTAATTTTCTCAACCAAATATAACAAAATAACGCAATAAGTTAAGCTTATCAATTAGATTCAATGTACCATTTTCCATTTTTTTTCCACCAAACGTTGAATGTTTAAATGCCAACTTCATCATGTAGGGACACATGTAAATTTTTTTTTTTTTTTGGTCGAAAGACACATGTATAATTTGAGCAAGTCATTTTGGTCACTTCCCACAGAAATGCTTTATTTTTTTACGGGGATGTACATCATGGCTCGACCCACAATTCTCCCAAGTCGCTTCGGTCTCTTGCGATGAAAGCTGGGTAATGCTTTACTTTCTTGATAGTGATGTCCATTATAGAAACTAAAGCAAAAAGACCTCGACTAAAATTAATGTTTCTTTCATCCAAAAGCAACATGAAGATGATGGAAAAGAAAGTCGGCTTAGTAAGTCAATTTCTCTTTCCATCTTGGATGAGATTTTATCTCTTTACCCAGGCTAATTACTTAATTTTTCTCGCAAAGCACTTGATCGATGCTTCGAATATTGGTCAACGCAAAGACCACGTATGTGGATTTGAAAAGGATTGCAATTTTCTAAAGTCTGGAGTAACTTTATCCAGTCGAGTTAACCCCAAATTCAAGATCCAAGGAGAGAGAGGGACAAAGAGAAGTTAGTAGCCTGAACAAACTTAAAAAGAAAATTAGAAAAGACGCCCCAAGGACCGACCCTGTCTAGCTCATCCCTGAGAAATGTGGGGGTTGATTCGTTCGGGCCGATTCGGATTTTTAAGCTCTTTTGATGGCACCTGAATTATTAACTTTATTATTATTTTTTATTTTTCATCTTTAGCATCCTTTGTGCTGGAGAGGCGGATTTTTTTTTTTTTTTTTTTTTTTAAATCTTTGATGTTGAGTGGGACTGGGCTTGTCCGTAATGAGCCGAGCAAGGCCCTGTCTAGTGCCTATCAGCTGGAGCCGCTACCGACGGTTTTTGGCGGCTTTTCGTTGCCCGCACGCACGCCCGCAGAGAGAAGATAGCCTGGACAGAGTGATGAAAGGAAAAACCCTCAGCGGAAGGAGAAGAGATGATACCAAAAAAAGATAAAAACATTTAATTTTTAGATGCATTTATCTCACAAAAAATATTTTATCATCAACAAAAACATTAAGAAACAAATTATTATTGATAACAAAAATATATTTCCCTATTATTTCTTCTAAACAATACAAATAACTATTTTTAGAAATTTGTTTACAAATCACTGAATTCACTAATTTCCCATAATATATATAAATGAACTTTGGAACTCAACCTCCTTAGTGTCACAGTTAGCTTGTTTTCTCATTTTGGCCATGGAAGACTTTTACCCTTAGGCTCCGTTTGTTTTACGAAAAATAATTTTTAGAAAAAGGTTTTATAAATTTTCCAACGTTTGGTCATAGAAAATAAATTAGTCAAGGAAAACATTTTCAATCAATAGAAAAAGGAAAATTGTTCAAAAAGGCTTAAACCTATGCACTTTTATCTATTCAATCATAAACCTTTTAATTATGTTAATTAAGTCCTAAACATTTTCACATTTGCCAATTGAGTCCATCTATCCAATTTTGCTCATAAATTATGATGTGGACACTGACCATCCTATGTGACATGACTGATGCTAACGTTGACTTTTTTTTAAATAATATTATATTATTTCTTATAATTGTTTTTGTTTCATTTCTTTTCTTTATCTCTTTTGGATTCAAGCTGGCCACAAGCGAGGATTCGTGACCCTAGCCAGCACTAGGTGAGGGTGTCGTGGCTCTCGTCGGCCAAGGCGAGGGTGCTAGCAAAAGCCGCGTGCCCTCCCTAGATTCGAGCCAAGTGAGGGTTCTGTAGCCCTCACTGGGCCCAAGCGAGGGTGTGGCATCCATCACCTAGATTGAACAAGGACCTCAACACTCTTGCCCAATGCTAGCGAGGGTATGAACCTCACCAGCCTGAATCAAAAGAAAAGAAAAATACCAAAAGAAATTCAAAATTTTTTTAAAAAATTAAAATATTATTAAAAATGGATGCATATACTATAATTTTTTTAACTTGTCACGAATGTGCAATTGAGTCTTAAAATTTATAAGTGCAATCAAGTCTAAAAACTTATAGAATTGATGCGATCGAGTACTTTCATTAACTCCGTCCAACTTGACTAATGAAAAATACTGACATGACTTTTTTTTAAATATTTTCTCTAGTCTTCAAGATGAAGTTCACTTCTTCGAGTTCACCCATCCAAGCAACTTGAAAATCATCACCATATTTAAGTGTAGTGGTGAATTTGCTCATATACAAGTATGGCGGCCAACCATCTGCTATCTCAAATGCAATATCAAACGTGCTTCTAGGCATCCTCTAAAATGTCTAACTCTTTTAAACAAGATAGAACTTCTCCGAAAAGAGAACTATATGAGAGATCCACTATAGTCATGTCTTGCAACTGACATTTGTGAAGGGATTGAACCTTCAAAATTGTTGTTTCTATTCTGAAAAACCCTCAAGTTCGAAAGCAAACTAATCCTAATGGGATCTTACTTAACAGTACATTATCCCTTAGATCACAATTGACGAAGCTCCGGAGAGGAAGTCGGTAAAAAGCCTTGCAAGCCTATTGCCTTGCAGATGCAGGAACCTCCTAGATGTAACATTGCCATAGGGGGTTGTAGT
This sequence comes from Eucalyptus guilfoylei, assembly GCA_016097605.1. Lineage (NCBI taxonomy): Eukaryota > Viridiplantae > Streptophyta > Magnoliopsida > Myrtales > Myrtaceae > Eucalyptus > Eucalyptus guilfoylei. The sequence goes on along the minus strand of CM027862.1, from coordinate 42,402,658 downwards.
TGGGCCAAGATTAATACTTGAGAAGTCTAGGAAACCGATATGGCCTAATTTGCAGAAGCCCCAATGGCAAAAGGACTTCCTAGTGAGTTATTTGACAGCATAAGAGAATTTAAATGTTGGAAAGCATCAATCCAATTGGGGATCCCTCTAGACAGGAAATTATTATTAACACCTAAAATCCTTAAGCCCAAAACTATTCAATTGACCGGGTGATAAACCACCCGTGAATTCATTGTTATCCAAATGCAACCATTTCAGACCAGTCAAGTTGGTGATCTCGGTAGGATATGGCTATGCAGTATCCCAAGGACATACAACCTGTGGCTAGTGCATCTGGCATATCTCCTGTGAAGCTATGAGTCGACAAATCTAAAGTCCATAACATCTTCATGTTGCCACTCAAGCAGTTATTCTTCCTTTCATTATGTTCTGTGACAGGTGTCGACACCAGAATTTTTGTCGACAAGTCAAACATGCATTTTTGTAATAAAAAATCAGAGAGATATAAGAAATACATAAGAAATTAAATAATAAATAAATAAATAAAAAACAAAAAAAGAAGAAGAAAATAATAAGAAAGACTCCTTACCAAAAAAAATAATAAGAATAAGAAAGACTCCATTTTCGGTCATTATTGAAAGGGCCTGGTCCAATCCGCGCAACCCAGACCTGATCTACAAGAGCAGCCCAGGCCATACCAAGCCCATCATAGGAAGCATCGGCCCAGAGCCAAACCCAAGAAACCCACAAAACCATTAAGCCGGACCTGATCCGCTATCCACTCTCGGGGTTCAGGAGCTTCCCCTGGCGATTTCCTCTCCATGTCTCTTGTGGTCCGTTGCTCTGAAAGGGCAGATATCGTTAACTAACCAGCATTGTTTGAGTTCCTTCGGTTTTTCGGTGGTGGATGCTTTGAATTTCTAGCGTGTCTGAAAGAGGAAGGATCTATGTGAATAGGAACTGATTTGGGTTTGTACGTGTCGTGTTGAGACAGTGTATGAGGATAGTGCGGAGGCATTGAGGGATTTCTTATCTTTTTGATTGCTGATGGAGCTGAATCTTCTGTTGCATCTCTTCGTCATGGTTGTTCTGCTTGGGTGTACAAATCTGCTTGATCAGCCCTTTTGATGTGCGAATTTCGGCTAAAAGATTCGACTGTTAAATGTCTGTGAATGCTCATTTCGATGTTTTGCTCTGATGACATTGCTTGCTTGACTTCAAATGCATAATCGAATTTAGTCATATTTTATCAATGCTTCGCTTAAAAAATTAATAATATAAAAAGATTAAAAAGAAGGCATTCGCATTTAGGGACTATATCCATCAGTTTTTTTTTCTTTTTTTGAGGTTCACCTATCGATTATCTTTTAGTAAGTAGTTTTCTTTAGCTAAATTTAGATTTTGACTCGTACTTTGAAACTAGCTCACATGTTCATGTCTTGAAACTCAAATAACAAGGTGATATATATATATATGTTTTACCCAACTCATTCTGATACTTTATGACACTCTATATTTTATCGTTCTTTATCGTGATTGAGTAATGTGAGGTTTTTAGTTTAGCTCATGACATTCATGCCTGGAGCTCAAATAACGAGACCATGTATATTCTTTGGCCAACTTGGTCGAGTTACTTTACTATATTTTATATTTTGTTGTTTTAATTCGTGCCTGAGTGATGTGAGGTTTGTAAGTTTACCTCATAAGTTTCTGTCCCAAGGCTCAATAATAAAGCCATGTATGTCCTTTGCCTGACTCGTATCAGGTTAATTTTTTGCATTTAATCTTCATCGTCTTTACTTTGGTGCTTAATATCGTTTGATGTGTAGTTTTTATTATTTTGGTTGTTATGATTTTCTTCATATATGTTTGATTAATAAAAAAGATTTAGCAAATAATAATCACTGGGCATTTAGTAGGAAGTACAAACAAGACAGCATGATTCACATTTTAGTAATAAAACGAGTTTAGGTATCAAATAGGCGCCAATTACATGTTAGTATAAACAAGTCACGAAGTTAAATATCTGCTTCATTGGAAGTGAAACGTTTTCTCACCTGCCACTGGACTCTTAGTCGACTCAAATAGGTTAGAATCAGCTCCAAATTAAATAGAATCTCATTGCTTAATCAAACCAAATCATCCAACGTCGTGCCCATAGGGTGCAGGAGAACTCACGTCGAATGAAAGTGAGCACCTCGAATAGAGGGATCGCCGGTTCCTGTTCGACGTAACGCTTAACCCACTCCCTTTAAGAGAGCCACGAGGGAAGGTTGCAACAAGTTTTTCAGTAAGCTCAGCTCAAAGGTAGGGCTCAGGCTGCAGAGCAGTATTCTTGCAATCCATGCCTTTATCGTCGATTTGGAGCACTTCCCGGCGCCAAACATTTATGTTGGTAGGATTCTTGAGGTGGTAAAACCCGATGGGTTTGATGCTGTTGGTTGCAGCCATCAGATAATTCGCCTTTTGAGGTGTCCCAGTCCGTCACCTTAGAATAGTGTGTTATTTAAATCTTTTCACTTATAGCACAAGTAGAAGCAAAAGCATAAAATTATACAAACATCACAAGGAGGATAAACGGAAAGAGTGAAACAAACATCACGTGCTTTTCCATTTCATTTTCTTATCTTTTATTTACATACATGGGTGATAATAGGGCTACACTGAGAGGTCCAAAGGATATACTACTCCTATTGACTATCCACTCAGCCATTATCTACACCCTCGAACTATCCCCAACATACCAACCATCTGCATGGTTTGATCCCAAAAAGCGTCAAGACCGTCCCTCCTAAAAATGAATCCCTACCACCATCACCAGCTCCCTCGACCTATGGCTCCCTTCCGCTACCGTCCTCATCACCGATGCTGCTGCTGTCCTCCGGGAATAGCAAGGACCTACCAGAAGTCCCCCGATCTTGGCGTAGATCGCCATGAAGCGATGGGTGATATGGCTAGTAGATGAGCCTTTATCTACCCAAAGTGTAGATGTATGATGCACAAAAATCACAAATGGGAAGTGTGGGTTTGTGAACTCGTATAGCTGCCCCTCAAAGTCCAATGGGGCGTTGTAACGATGATAGGGGTACCGGGAATAGCAGCCATAACTACGAATCTGAAAAATAAAAATATCAACAAGAGTGAGCTAATGCTCAGCAAATGAAATATCCAAAGCTCTATACTAAACTACCCACCTGTCACAAACACACGAAAAATCTGGCTAAGACATGCGACTAGAATAATCAAACTCAAGTAGGCTACAACGACAAAATGACTACTAGTAGTATCATATATTCATGACAAAAGGACCTAACAACTAGATAGAAAACTCAACCAAACATGCACAGACGTTTCACACAATTCTTTGGTCTCACTTTTTGTTTCCACTCCAAGACACATGGCCAGTGCCCTTGTCGGACCACGCAAGGAGGCTGTCTAGTGGAATTTCGGTGTGCCTTCCAATCTGCTGCGGTGTATGTTGGTATGCTCTTCGGCGAACACAAGCTTCATGGTCCAGTAACCATGGCATCCTAATCGCCGGAGCATATGGGGTATGCTCTTCCTAGGCATCCCGAATTTCTCTCCAACTCCAAGGACATCTTCCGTACACGGTATTCATTATAGGGTATCTTAAGCACACAATCCATGCACAATTATCTTGTAATTAAACATGCGAACATCACCTCAACATGACGATCCTTCCGATGATCCAAGACTAGATCGACCCAAAAATCAATGACTACCAAAGACACAATTCAGCTTCGTCAAACACACCTCCTAGCCGAACCAACCTATACTTTGTTGCCACAAATTCAAGTCTAAAAATATCCAAAAATCGACAAAGTCAACGACCTAATCGAATCATGTACTAGCCGACCCACTTCCTACGCTACACCATTACACTAATTCAACCTAAAACACGTGACTATTTGTCACTCTACTAATTCAGACAACCACTACCCTAGCCGAACCTATCTGGGTTCTTGTTGCCACATGCACGACCAAAACCACACCCAAAACAAACAAATTAAAGTTACAACCCATCCACCTTGAAAGTGATCACTCCTAGTAAAATCCCTTTTTTTTTCCCTCCAAATTAATCCCCGCTACCAATCTATATTTGGTAATTTTAAATTTTGATTTTATTTTTGTAAATCTTATAGCTCTCACAATTTGACTTATAATTATCATGAACCACTTGAAACCTTTCCATATATATATTGATTAGCAAAGAATCACATAAAATTCTTCCATAATCTGATGAAACTTTCTTTTTGAATCTTGAGAGAGTCACAAATAACAGTGTGACGTAGATTCGGGTCCACTTCCAAACAAGTGCCCTTCAAGTCTGAAATTTTTGGGGTGCAAAACGCAAACAAGTCGACCTATTTCGATGGCAAAAAAGTCGGCATTTTGTAAATCATTGCTTACAAAGCAAAATGTATATTTTCTCTTCGGACTCATGCTCCTTGTGGAGATGAGTCTCCTCATTAATTTAAGATACGTGCAATCAAATACTTTAAGAACTGCCTCATTTCTGCAATCTTGTATGACATTTTTTATTATTCAAACACAGTAAGTAAACGATTACCTAGAACATATTTGGAAAAGGGAAAAATGAAATAAATTACAGAGAGAGATTTACCTGAGAGAAAATTATATCTTAAATCCAACACTTAAAGTTCCTCTAGAGGAAGGAAAAAAGAGGCACGAATAACCCAAGGCCAAGGCGCTTCCCAATTGCGCACTCCAAATTTCCCACGGCGTGTACTGTTCAGACATAGTTGAGTCACTCTTGAAGTGGTGTTATCGCACACAACGCCTTCCCAGTGGCAACAGTCACCATTGCCTTCTCGCCAAGACGGAAGATAAGACCCATTCAGGTGGTTGAAGGTGGCTTCAATCACGAGCAGTGCATTCCTCTCTTCTTTCAAGCATCCCGTGCTTCTTCCACTTATCATGAATACCAACAACACCCAAATCCACATACATAATAAAAGACACTTCATGTTTATAATGTTGTTTTGTGGTTTATATGTTTCTCTACTTCACCATGTGCAAACTAACGAGGGTCATCTACTTATTATGTGTGCCGAGTCTTTCCCTTATGAGTAATTTTCTTATTGGGCAAACTCAAGTCTTCTGGGGCCAATTTCACAGAACACGTGATGATCACCATTGACTTGACCCAGAACTTTTCCAAAAGAGAGACAAAAATAATAAAATTAATATTGTAAATTGACAAAAAAAAAAGATTATTAGCAAATTGATAAATAAATAAATAAGCCACGAGTGATTTCACTAAAGTTATAAACAAAATATACGTTTCCAAGTATCGTTTCTGAATAACTTGAGATTAATAACTAAGACTTGATGCGAATAGATTTTTAGCATAAGTGTTGTTTTATCAAGAAATATCACATAATTGGCATTTGTTTAGACTCACTGAAGAAAAAACTAGACAACTTCGTTCAATTTATAACATGATCAACACAATACTGATCAATATTCAATATATCTTATATTTAACTTGAAGTATCAATGAATGCAAAATCGGTTAACTATTATTACTTTAGAATTATATATATATCTGTGTGTGTGTGTGTGTGTGTGTGTGTGTGTGTGTAACACCTTAAAATCGGACATCTTGTTAGTATTATAAGAATATTTTGAACCGCCACGCCAACAGAAGCAGACCCATTCGGATCGTTTAAGGTTGATTTAAACAGCTTCCACTTCCCTCCAACGTCGACACCACCCAAAAGTCCACCCGCACATGTTCAGTACAATTGGACGACACAATTTTCGGCTGGAGAACTTCTTCAAGTCGAAAATGCAACCCATCTTATCCTCCCACGCGGTCATTAATGCTTGTCATGACCCATAAATTTTCCAAGGAAAAGTATGCAAACCATTTTTCAAGTTAGTTGAGAATTAAAGACATGAAAATGATAGAGGAGAAGGCAGACACCGACACCGTAGTTAATTCAATCACTGTGACGTAAAACCAATCAAGGTTCATCGTGGAAACTGAATGTTCAATAATAACGGCAGATACAAGGAGTGTATCTGCAAATCTATGTAGTTTATTGTATGATTTGTGGATCACTTGCGCTCAATGTGATCTGTTACATAATGTGGATTCTATGCTGAATTAATTGATTTATTAGGCACTAGACATTGATTTTATATGTTTCAGGTCCATGTGCAAAAGTTATTATAAATCTTATCCACAAATAAGTGCACTACAAGCCTTAAACTTGTCACAAAAGTGCAATTAAGTTTTTAAACTTTCAAAAAATACAACAAAGTCTTAAAATTGGTTAAACTGATATAATAAAATCTCTTAGTAAATTTGTCGTAAAAGTGCAATTAATCCTTAAATTTTCAAAAAATACAATCAAGTCTTAATATTAATTAAATTTGTGTAATTAAATCCCTTGTTAACTTTCTTTAATTTAACTAACGAAAAATGCCGATGTGACTTTTTTTCCATTACTTTCCTAAGAAAGCGCAGCATTGATGTGACAACTATCAAACGCCACATCAGCATGAAGGGAAATTCTAAATAAGGGTCTAAAGTAATAAAATCGTCCCAAATAAAGGCCTGAGTGGCCAAATCGTTTCACATAAGAACTTTGGCTGGCTGACGGTTATTCCAGCCATTGGAGAAAGGGTATTTTAGTCCCAAAAAAATTGGAGTGTATTTTTTAAATGTTTTAATTTTTTTATCTTCATTTTCTTTTTTCCTTCTTTTCTTTTCTCTTCTTCCCTCCGCCGGCCACGACGAAGGTCGCCAAACTCAGGCAAGGGTCGCCCTCACCTAGGTGGGTGAGGAAAGTCCTCATTGAACCTAGCCCTCACCCGTTCTGGCAAGGTCGTTTCTCACTAGATTCGACAAGGGGCAACCCTTGTCAACATCGGGCAAGGATCGCCCTTGCTTGGCCTCGCCTACCTAACCCAGGCAAGGTGACCCTCGCTCGACGCCAACAAGGGCAACGTTTGCCCAACACCACCCAGGCGAGGGTGACCCTTAGCCGATGCTGATGAGGACAGCCCTCACCTAAGGCTGGTGACCTCCACCATGGCTGGCGAAGGAAAGAAGAGAAAAGCAAAAAAAAAAACAAATTTAAACAATTAAAATGCCATTTGGTTGGCGAGCTTAGGCTCTTTTTTTAGACTGATATTACTATTTCAGAACTTTATTTGAAATAAGGTTTATTTTAGACTTTTATTTGAGAAAATGATATCACTTTAAGTTTTTATTTGAAATTTTCATGGGGATGAAAACTTGAAAAATTAAAAAGAAAAAAGGAAATAAGAACATTTTTACAAAATAAAAATAGGGTAAAAAAAGTATAAGTATTAGAAAAAGAAAAAGCTGAGAATTTATGGGAAAAAGCAGGCAGATCCTTGCCGCACGAGTTTCGTCAAGCTTGGCCATGACCACCAACTCCCAAGCATTTTCAAGATTTTGGCCATGGCTTCTCGAGTTTCGTCGAGCTTGTCACCGTTGCCACTTTAGCTTTCAGGCTTCTTTAAGCTCGTACGGTTGGGTTAGATGTTGGGACTTTTTGATTGGCTGTGGAGTTACTCCTCTGGCTTCTTGTCCTTGTTCTTCTTCCTTTTGTCAATTCAAAACGAATTAAATTTAGCCATCGTTATAATTTATTTATGCAAATGTATGCATTAATTAATTTTTATTTTTCAAATTTCCGTATTAGGGAATGTAATGATGATCTTACTACGACATGTCTTAAAAAGATTTTTTTTTTTTCTATTTCATAAGATCATCTCATTATGTGAATATGTAAGATAACTAACAAAAAAGAGTTTGGCAATAATATGCAAAATAAAATTGAAAGTTTTATGAATATTTGATTTTCTTAAAAAGTTGTTGATGTTCAAATTTTTATTTGTATTTTTCTTGACAATCAGTTCATAAATTTACTCGATAACATGAAAAAGAACTAGATTTCTAGAAAATTCTCTCTTCACGAAAGCTAATACGTTCTGGGGATGAGCATGATCGGGTGGGCGGTTCTCACATTGGAATCGGTAGCCGCCTACTAAGGAATACTTTTGAAAAATTAGAACATGGAATTGCCCGTTGGTTCGATGGAGCCAGTCCCCAATCTCTACAAAATTACATTCATCAATTAATATCATGGTGAACCCAGTTTCTATGTAAAACACTAATGCTTGTTCAACCTTAAATTTTGGTTGAATTGCAAGCCAATGATTTTGATAAAGGATTGAAAACTATAGGGCGGAATGAATCACCAATACTCATTAGCTAGGTTAATTTCTTCAAAAGTCATGGTGTGGTTCTTTTAGGGTTTCTCGACAATGGGAACATGTGGAGAATTAAACTTTACGCTAGAAGTCCTAACTTCCTCAGAAGTCAAAACATTAATCGCTTGATTCATATTTTTTTTAACGCTAACCTAATTTAATTATGGGGATGACTAAGGACAAACCTAATTATGCTCTTAAAACAATGTATTGACTCTTAATTTCATAACATGATAACAAAGTGTTGCAACATTTACAGACATCTCCAATTAGTCTCCTCCATCCTCTTTGTTTATTGATTTTGTTTTGATTGAGAAAGCAAGTAAATGGATTATTATAATGACCAAAAAGTATGGGGTTATTCCTATTACACCCGAGAGACAAAATTAGTCAATAATATCCAATACTACGAATAAGTATGTACATATCTATTGGTTGAAAAACTACAAAATAATTAAGTAATTAAGAAGTGATTTCTTTTTTTAAATATATATACCAGTCCGGCCTGGGAAGGCGGATGGGCGATTCCATGCCCGGAACCAAGAACTAGACCAATCTCGACGGGAACCGCTGGTTCCGTGCTGGTCCAATCCAATTCCGGGCAATTCCCAATTCCTTTGCACACCCCATACGTACAATGGAAAAATTTAAAACAAAAATATTAATGCTTTTTTAAATATACATGGCAATAACCACTTAAAATTTTTTAAGAAAATAAACACGTGATATTCTTAGTTTTGACAACTTGGAATAGAAGGAATAAAATAAAATAAAAAAGGAGGAAAGTGAATAATTTTAAGGTCCACCACTTTAAACTTTATTGAGATGATTAAGTTAATTTTGTCTCTTTTTACTAAATGGAGTGGATTTAGGGTGTGTTTGGGAGTAGCCTTTAGAAGGCACTTTGAACACCCAAAGCCTCTTAGGCCAAAGAGAGGTGTTTGGTGAATATTTTTTGAACCTCATTCTGGAAATGTCAACCTTCACAAGGCTGAAAGCCCAACATAGGTTGGGGGCTGCCTTGGGCATTTAGCCTTCTCGGCATGATGAGCTTGGGCATTTAGCCTTCTCGGCATGCTGGGCTGAGGGGGTAAATAAAAAAAATTTCTACCCAAATTATTCTCACTAGTTTTTCATTTTTTCGGTTTTGCCCTCAATGACTATTCATCTTCTTCTTCTCCGTGAACAGTCGACGGCAAAGGGCAGGCAGTCGTCGGCGAGGGTTGTGCTACCTGCCGTGCCGCAACCTCCACGCGGAGGTTGCTGGGACCAAATGTGGTCATCATGACTCGTCGAAGGGTCGCGCAACCCGTTGTGCCGCAACCTTCATCAAGGCCGCACCACCCTCCGACAAGGGTCACGCGACCCAAACTGCGAGGTCACAACCCGTAGGGTCATGCGACCCATCTGGTCATGACCCAGATCGCATGGCCCCGGCGAGGGCGACCCTCGCTGAACCGCTTGCTCCTTATCAGCGATTGCTTGTTCTTGGCCGGCTAACTCTTCTTTTTTCTTTTTTTGATAACAAAAGTCTTTTACAAATATAATTTCTCCAAACATTATTTTGCTCAAAAATACTTCACAATGGACTTTTACAATACAATTTACCATATACAATTTGCATTTTAGAAAATTCATTTAACTTAACGGCCTTTGCATTTCCCTGAAGACTTTTCCCAAAAATCTTCCCAGACGTACCTTTAGGCAAATAGGAAGTTAAGAGGACATGACACATTCATAATTTTTCTTGGATCTAGATCATATAAATTAGAAAAAAAAAAAATCCAAAAGTGGTGCAAAACTAATATTTGCTGATTGCTTTGACGTGCCATATAAGTGGAGTTATGGAGCGTACAAGTCCAATTTCAAAAACTTATTGAGAGCCCTAATGACCTTCTTAAATGAAGAACCCACTGACGTCATTCTTTACCCCAAAAAGGTCATTCTTTCCTGGGCTTTCGGCTGTTTTCGAACACTCCTCCAGCCCATTAGCTGTTGATTTAATTATTTATGCACTTTACGACCCCCAAATAACTTGGACTGGCAATGGTACTAGGAGCACTTATTCGTTAAGCCTTTTTCATAACTACACTTGAGAGAGATTTAAAATAGGGCCTGGATATGTTACACCTATGGCACGTAGACATTCTTAGAAGCGTTAATTTTGCCATTGACATGTTCAGTTCACCAAAAATAGCATGAGCTCTTCAACAAAACGATACTAGAAGAAAGTGATTTTTGACACTTATATTGGTTTAATAAGATGAAATGTAAACATTGCAAGTGCTTCCCGTTAAACATCAAAAACAGTACCGCCTTTTTGCAAGGTGTCCACTTTTTTTTTTGGCCTTATGTTTTAATAATTTCATCGGGTGATGCAATGAACCTCATACCATATACTAAGTTCACGCCTTGATATTGTTTAAAGCAAGTCATCAATCCAAACATAAAGGAGAGGCAAAGTATTATATTCTTGTGACCTAATTATTGAGTTACGCCTTGGAGAAAGTGAGCCTCAGGCTATTCTACTCCTGAGGTGCGAAGTTTCTATTGTGTTATCAACATGGCTAGCTCGTAGGGTTAAGTTGTCTTTGACAACAAGGACAACAAAAGGAAGGAACCCTTGACACTTCTCAATAGATCACCTGTTTATTCTATACTAACGTAGTTCAAACTAAACATAGTAGTATATTAAAGTGATTTGTTGCCACTTCTGTTTATATTGCCCAAGCATATGCACCCTAACGGCTAGCAGGTACATTTGCTGAAATCACAATGATTTAGTCACGCATTCGATGTAGTATTAGAACTAAACGCCTACTTTTCGCGTTAGCTTCTTGTTTTAGTCGCTGCTGAATTCTATTTTGTCTCACCTGCTGATAAATTCGATTGAACCCAAAAGCGATTAGCGATGCATTGCACAGCCTTCAATCGTCACTGGGCTTGTAGATGAACATTGGACGACTTTGTCAAAATGTTTCAGAATTGACAGAGCACAATCGAGGGAAGTTGTCATTTGATCATCATTGACTCAAAGCATTATTTGAGTTGTCTTTTACTTTATGACTTCGCAATTCTACAAATGGGAATTGTGCATACGTGTAGCTCAGAGAGTGGGCGGAGGATAGAAGAATATCTGATAACATTTAGGTCCTAAGAAGTACGGATATGATTGGTGATGATCAAATGATTTATCCTAACCGCGTAATATTTCAAAAGGATGCTTCCATGGCGTAACTTAGAGAATCGAACGCAGTTAGTGGTTACTTATTTGCTATTAAAAGGACTAGTCTAGCTTCCAATAAGAAAAAAGCGGAAGTTTTTAAAATTGTTGGTAAGCTATAAACGCCGTTGATAAAGAAAAAAAAAAGACTTGTAACTTATCATTGGGAAAAGTGCCAAAAATGTCTTAAACTGATTATATTGGTACTAATTCAGTCTTAAACATTTTAATTAGAACAATTTAGTCCTCAATTTTTTCACATTAGTACTAATTTAGTTCATACAACCAATTTAGGCTGGAATTTGCTAACATAGACACCATTAGACGTAAATGCAAGGCCATCATTGACGTGGACAAAATTTTGAATTTTTTTTTAAAAAATTTTGAATTTTTTATGAATTATTTTTCTTTTTTTCCTTTTATTTCTTTCTTATTTTTTTTTTTTTTTTTTAACACTTTGGGTCGATCAGGTTGCCGCCAACCATTGCCGGCCACAAGTGAGGACTACGAAGCCCTTACCCAAACCTCTCTTGTGACCAACGACCTTGTGGGCCCACAATTGGGAAAAAAAGGAAAGGAAACAAAAGAAATAAGAAAAGAAGAAATTGAAAAGAAAAAAAAAAGAAACAAAAAAATTATCCACGTCAATATCAGTCATGCCATATAGGATAATCGGTGTCCACTAAGCAATTTCAAGCCTAAAGTAGTAAAGATGAATTGAACTGATACCAATATGAAAAAGTTTATGACTCAATTGGTGCCATTGAAAGGTTTCGTACTAAATCGATATTAATGCAATATGTTTATAACTTTTTTAATACTATCCCCCTGTATTCATGAGGCAATTAATTAGTAAATTACTAACAACATATCAAATCAACTAACATCTTTATTAAACTATAGCTGCTAATAAAATCAATAGTTCACCGGTTTACAAGAATTTATAAACGTGATTTAGAATTTACTACTTGTGTCAAATAATTACTGAACAAAACTCCGTGTTTGGCCAACGGAATTTTAGAAACATCCCTTAAATCATCTGTCGCGTAATGAGGGACGTTCACTGGGTACCAGCAGACAGCAGTTACTAGGAGATTGACCAAATTCTTCAACAGGTTAAGAAAAGAACGGTTGAGATAGTTTCGGATTTTTATGAAAATCATTATTAATGAAATGGTTTGTCTTTATGTACTTTGACGTTCCGCTTGGAAGCATCCACACACTTAGGAATTAACAAGCAGACAGATTGGTCTTGATTATAAGATTCCCATTCACATAGTGGACGCGTTAGCTTAGACAATAATGCCTCAACACCTATATGTATAACTGGAAAACGATGGATATGATGGATTTTTCTGCTGGGTCCATAAGTCACACCGTCCAATGTGAGTTATTTTTCCTTGGACGCTTTCTTGTGTCATTCAATGAAGGCGGAATTTTCACTCTTTTATTTTTATGAATTATGTAAAATCCGTACTTTAGAGTGATGCATTGAGCATCTTGCAATCATCAACAAGCTTCTAGATGAAAACTGATCGGCCCAAATACAAAAAAAGATAAATAAATAACCTTAGACGAAATTAATACGATCTTCAAAACGTATAAAAAAAATACAAAATTTTACCCCTATAACCGACCAACTTTTGCAAATAATTTATTTTCCTACAACATATCTTTTGGAATGATTCACTTCCACCACTTCACTAAATGATTGTCCAACTCTATTATTGAATAACTAACCAACTTTCGCATAACACTAGTGTGGACCCAAAAAAACGACGAGAATGGACCGAATACTAGTTTTTTTTTTTTTTTTGTCAATCCTACTCTAATCCTACTCTAACACTCACTCTCAGACTTTTGTCCTGCCTCCTTGCAAAGCGTGGGAGTCGAAACCCACTCCTGAAATGAAATCGTCCCCACCCCAAACCCCCTTGAGAAAGTGAGGATTTGAACCCCTAACCTCCCCCTTTCAAGATAGAAGGGTGACCACTGGGGCGAACCCCCAGTGGTTGACCGAATACTAGTTGATCACTATTTTATCACAGTGGTCACATGTTGTGTTTCTTTTTTTTTCTTTTTTTCTTATTTTAAATTATGAAGTTGTATTAAATTTTCTTCAGATAAAACATGGTGCTATTTTTGTGTTTGGCCAAATTAATGGAGAGTTGTCAAAAGTTTCAGTTCAAAGTCAAAAGTTTCAGTTCAATGTAAAAAATTTTGCCATTTCAGAAAGATCACCATCTAGGACGTCGTCACTCTTGAAAAGGCCACACAAGCCTCCCCATAATGCCAACATTTGCGCCACCCCCACCCCCCCTCTGTGTAATTTTTTATCACGGCTTTCTGGCGTAGCGCTCCGCGAGAAATTTCACTGAACTTTGCTTCTACTTTGATTCATTGAGGTAACAACCATCTCTTTCGCTTGCTTCCATGCCTACGCACAAATGACTCGAACTCTATCTTACTCTATTCCTAAAATTCTTAAGTTCCTATTCCCATACAAGGGAAGATTAATTCATGGTCATTCCATTTCAGCCGAATGTCATTCACAACTTATTAAATGCTTAGAACGTAATCTTCCGCTTAGAAATGGCTTGTTGCTTTGTTCACGAATCTCTTTCCGCTATAAGATCTAAAGATAAAAGATTCTAGATTGTGTGATGCAGCACAGTACTGATTAATTATAAGTTGGCTTGCAGTTTTGAATAATAGTCTGGTGCATGTCGTTTCGTTAGGGATGAGATGACTAGGAAAAGGGACAGATTTTGGGAGTATGCAGAGCAATTGGGTGGTCTCTTCAGGTGTAAATTCTGCAAACGTGATTTCTCTGATGATATTCCGAGAATTAAGTCACACTTAGCTTGCGTTGTGATGTTGTTACATGCACCGAGGTTCCTCAGGATGTCCAGGTTATAGATTTTGAAGCAATTAGCCCTCGAAATAGGAAAGATAAAAGTCTATCTCAACCGACTACTTCAATGCCGCTTACAGACATCTAGATGCTCTCTAGTTATTGTAAGTTACAGGTTCACTTGTCATGGGCCGATTGATAGGTTCATGTGTCACGGACTCATTATTTTAGTTCACTCAAATAATGCTCTCCAATGATCGTGCAGCATTAGAAATGTTATCACAAGAAAGCCTTATTCAATTACACTTTGAGAGAGAAGCTCTGGATTTATATTCACTTGTGAGACAATAAAAATGATGGAGAAATTGCTGCTATTTATACAAGTACGGCTTGAACCACAGCCGTAGATTGCTTCTTCTATCTAACGATGGAGGTTCTATCTCCTTACCTGTCCCATATATATTTACATATTGCCTGCTCCTAGGAATATTCTAGAGAATATCCTAGGGTATATAAAAATAATCCAAAAATACTTGGAAGCTTTGAGGTTCGCCTTATGATTCAAGGTCCTTCGTAAGGAAAACCTCTAGACTATGACTCATGCATGGCAGTTATTTAAGAGATGCAATTTTATTGGGTTAATTTGCTTTCTTGGCATGATAGCGAACAAGTACAGTACGTGGTTTATATGCCATGCTGGCTTAATACTTACCTAACTTAAATGTTTTCTTTTATCTAGTATCTGTGGTCAAGTTTCCTTGCCTTTATTTATGCTTGTTTCTTGTTTTGAGACAACTAAGAAAACATAACAGACTATTTTTTATATTAATTCTTGAATCTTGCTTAGCTGCCTTACTCCTCTTCACAGTGCACTAATCGCCGTTGATCATGTTTTGGTACAAGACAGGACAAGATGGCAGTGTTATGTAAATGGTCCTCTCTAATTTCTATAAGAACGTAAATCGCTCGGAATGAGAACTTTTTCAACTTCATTTCATGACCAGCATGCCCCCACACTTATTCACTGAGGCAAAGGTTTAGGGAGATGAAGAAACAGCCATTCAAGTTGCTCTGCTAAATTTAGAAATTGGAGAAGTTGTGCAGAGCAGACCCGTTCAAAGACGAGGTTAGCTAAGCTAAACCTTGTCGTATTCGATGGTGATCTTGAGAAAGTTGATTGGACAAGGGAACAATTGGAAAGTCATATAATATCCAAGGAGTGTGAGGAGAGAAAGCCACTTCTTTCTTGCGACTCGCTAATGACCCTAGAAGGAGGGATCGGCACATTAGGTGATTTCACTTTTACGCAAGATTCGAGCTGGACAAAGAGTGGCAAATATAGGCTTGGAGTTAAGGTTGCTTGTAGATGCTATGATGCACTGCGTATCTGTGGCACCATATTTGAGGCTTTCACTGTTGAAGATAGCCGTGGAGTACTTGTTTAAACACACCATCTAAAACTACTTAGATGGCTAGTATCCTGGTTAGAGGCTAGTGCTTTCGTTGACATAGAGAATATTGCAAGATGAATTTACTCATGGGCGGTGGAATCTCCAATGCTATGTGAAAACTAGACCTATCATACTATCGAATTAGATCAGGGTTGGGTCATAAGTGGTCTAAGCTTAGAAATTTCTTCCCAAGTCAGGCTTTCGCTCGCAAGGATCACAAGGATAATAGAGAGAAAAATTCTAGAGAGAAGCTCTGGATTTCTAGTTACTTGTAAGATGATACGAATAGGGCAAGGGACCCTATTTATATAAGTACAGCTTGAACCAAAGCCATAAATTGCCCTTCAATCTAACGGTGGAGTTTCTTTCTCCTTACCTACTCCATATGTATATTTACCATATTGCCTACTTCTAATAATATTCTAGAGAATATCCTCATATATGTAAAAATAATCCAAATATACTTGGAAACTTTGAGATTCGCCTTGTGATTCATAGTCCTTCGTTATGGAAACCTATGGACCGTGACACATGCATGGCAATTATTTATAAGATGCAATTATCTTAGGTTAACTTGCTTTTGACTAGTCGGTCTATCCATATCTTGGCATGACAGCTGACAAGTACAATACACAGTTTATATGTCATGCCGACTTAATACCTACCTAAGTCTTCTTTTATCTAGTATCTGTGGTCAAGTTTCCCTGCCTTTATATCTAGTCGTTTCTTGTTTTGAGACAACTAAGAAAACATGACAAACTAATTTTCATTTTAATTCCTGAATCTTGCTTAGCTGCGTTACTCCTCTTCGTAGTGCACTAGCTACCGTTGATCATGTTTCGACACAGGACAGGATAAGACGGCAGTATGTAAATGGTCCTCTCAAGTTTCTCTAAGAACGAACTTTGTATGTTACAGGTTCATAGTGCACAAATTACCAGCTCTGAAGGAGGAACCTTTTCAACTTCGTTACATGACCATCATGCCCCCACACTTATTCACTGAAGCAAAGATTCAGGGTGATCAAGGAACAACCATTCATGTTGCTTTGCTAAATCCAGAAACTGGAGAAATTGTGCAAAGCAGACCAGGATCAACAACTAAGCTGAACCTTGCCGCATTCAATGGTGATCTTGAAAATTTAATTGGACATGGGTACAATGGGAAAGCTATGTAATATCCAAAGGGTGTGGAGAGAGAGCCGGTTCTATCTGGTGACTTGCTAGTGACCCTAGAAAGAGGGATTGGCACTTCAAGCGATTTCACTTTTACTGACAAAGAGTGGCAAATATAGGCTTGGAGTTATGGCTGCTTGTAGATGCTATGATGCAGTGCATATCCATGGGTTCATATCCAAGGCTTTTGCTATTGAACACAGCCGTGGAGAATGTTGAGTCTTCGAAAGAAACTACTGTTTATATAGTCTTTGTTTAAACACATCATCTAAAACTACTTAGATAGCCATTCATCATTTACTAGATAGGTTTCACTAAAAACAGAGATCACTAAGAGACATCTGAAACTGTCGGACATTCGAATGTCGCAGGATCTAATCGGACCTATGAAACTGAGCAAAGCTGAAAGCCGAGAAAGGCTGCTGTGGCATGGCTTAAGCTAAAAGGCGCTTTTAGATGGGCGATAACTATAAGAAAGATGGCTGCCACAAGACAGACCAAGGAGCTGGAATGCTTAGACCTAATAATACCTTTGATGTTACAACCTTGAGAGTATATATGCAACGGAGAATTTGTTACAACCTTGGGAGGGAGCCATGTTTAGTGTACTGATATATACGTACTTTTGTTGTATCATCTCCAATCAGATAAGATATAATCTTTGTTTAGTTTCTCTGTCCGGCACTCTAGCTACTCAGCACTATTATTTTGCATCATTTCTACTAAAATTAGCTCGTCATTGACTTCTTGGACAAAACTCAAATGAGAATCAATTCACATTTCATGAATCTGCACGAGAGTTAGCGGGATAGTGGTCGCGATTATTTTTCAAATATAGTTTCAACAGCGTTTGAATCAGCGAATTACCAAGTTTTCTGTGCATCAATGGCAGAGACGAGGACCATATCATTTCCTTTTACCAATACTGACTAGGATCTGTGCTTCTTATATTTAGCAATTAAGGGCATGTTTGTTCGTGTTTTTTTTTTTTTTTTGTTCATGAACAGATTTTCTGTTTTTTTGTTCTTAGGAACAAAAAAAGAACAGAAACGCGTTTGTTTGCGTTTTTGTTCTAAATTTGTTTTTTTGTTCCCGGAACAATTTGGACGAAACAAGAAACAAAAAAAAACTTGTTTCTTGTTTTGGAACAATTCACGAAACACTTCTTTATTTTTTCTTTTTCTTTTCTTTTTATTTTCTTCTTCTTTTCTTATTCTTTTTTGTTTGGCCGGTCGCCGGCCTCGGCCATGACCGGCGACCGACCGTCGAGGGCCGGCGACCTCGCCGGAGCATCGCCGGCCCCCGACGAGGCTCAGCGAGCTCGGGCTCGCCCAGATCTGGCGAGGCTGAGCCTCGCCAATGGCTGGGCGAGCTTGGCCTCGCCAGATCTGGGCGAGCCCGAGCTCGCCTAGCCAAGGCGAGGCCGAGCCTCGCCCAACCACCAGCGAGCCTCGTTGTGGCTGGGCAAGGCCGCCGACCCTCGTTGGCCGGTCGCCGGGAATGGCCGGTGGCCGGCGACCGGCCATAAGGAAGAAAAAAAGAAAAAAGAAAGAAAATGAAAAATAATGAAAAATAAAAATATTAAAAAATTAAAAGAAACAAAAAAAAAACACAAATTTACCAAACGTGTTTCTATTCTTTTTTTATTCCCGGAACAACTTTACCAAACGCATTTTTTTGGTCAAAAATTGTTCTCCGAAACAGAAATAGTTTTTTCTATTTCTATTCCTTGGAACAATTTTTGAATAGAAATACAAACAAACGCACCCTAAAAGACTAAAACAAATCAATGTTTCATTAGAGGCCAACATATTTCAAAGCTAATGCCGAAGAAATGTTACCTAGATTTTACCTGCAGGCTGATTGGAATCGATCACCGTGTAAAAGAAAGAAACCCATAGGCAGCGGAGGTGTACTGTGTGTTTCAAACTGTCCCTTATTTCCGGAGTCTGAAAACGGGAAACGGAAGGGGAACATCTCTCTGCTAGAACAGCTTACAACTCACCTACACGGACGAGAATGTCCCAAGCTCAATTCTTCCGAATGAAGGCATGACGTCACAATATATGTTCTCCGTTGTCATAAAGTTTGATTGTCCTCAATAATGTGGACAGTCCAGGAAATCAAATCATTTGCTCGGAAGCTCAAATTGGTTTGGTGCTGGAACCGAAATCATCAATGCGACTCGCTGTCGTTGAACAGATGGGTGAGGATTAAGCTCCCTACTTTTTAATGAGCATGCTTTCCCCGGAAGCCTCCAGAGGAGCACTATGCGAAAGTTCGGGACCAAACGTTATTTCAGTTATCAACAGGTTCCCTCTGACTATTGAGGTTGCCAAGTTCGTATCTCTATCAGAAGAACAAGATCACATGGCTGAGAAAATTGTAGCTTTGTCTTAAAAATCGCCACGGAAGTAGAATTAGAGAAGCCTTTAGGTAGTTGTCATGCGTCCAGGTCCTTTAATAAAGCTGGCATAACCAGTCCTATATTACCTAGTCCTAGCCAACAGAAGACTTAATGGAATATCAGACATTAAGCACACTCACTGAAGTTACCAGAGCCCATTGGAGAATGCCCATACCATGTCACTTAAACTAATTGTCATAGGGGCCCTATCACTAATTCAAGCCATGTACGTTAAGGCAGTCTAACGCCAAGGCATGAAATTTTCCATGCACCAAAATCCCTGCAGGTCCGAACATAAGGCCGCCGCCAAAGCGAGCAACTAGTTCAAGGTTGGCCTGCCTCAAAAATCTAAACAAAAGAAAATTGTGAACATGCCAACATATGCATTCAACACCATCACATCCGACGAAGGATAGATCTAATGTATACAACTAGGCTACTGTATTCGAGGGGATTCTGAAAAGGTTATATCGTGATGCAAATTCAAGTTGGTGTCGATAACCCTCAAACCACATTCGCTCCAGGAGAAAGAAAAAGTAAGGATATCTAGGAGAGCATCCAGACACAAAATTACCTGAGGTGATGGAGAACCATAGCTACAACCTTTGAGGACTTGCGAAAGGCATGCCATATGGGGATTTAGTTTTAGCTAATAATTCGATTTATTTTCTTAATTAGATTAAGAACTTTCCTTTTCTTTCCTAACCTTTCTTTTAATTTTTTTCAAAATCTTATCTATTTTCGTCACGCTTACCAACCAACTTAACCCGCAGTACTGTTCACAGACCTATAACAGTCTAATTCAACCAAATCAGATTGTCCTACATCAACTTTTTATTAGAGCAAGGTTCAACTCATGGCAACGCCATCCAGAAAAACCTTCTCGTGGAGAAATCAGAGAGGAGAAGAGTGATGAAATTTTATTGAAGATATTGGAAGAACTTAAATAATTTACAATTGATTGAGTTCGGTTGAAAGTCAAATTTGCCAAGGCGACCATGTCCCCATATTCTGGAAGCAGCGAAGAGGTCCCGAAGAAGGTGAAAATCAATATAGTGAACACCCTCTCGAAGCTGTATTGATCGAGGAAAAGTTTTTTTTTTTTTTTTTTTCCTTTTTCCTTTTTGGGTCGAACGAGGACAAAGAGTTGGTCGAGCTCCTTTGCTTGATTGGACCAGATTTCTTGATGATACTGAGACATCTATGATACAGCTGACGACATCACCCGCTTTGTCGGATTGACTGGCTACCATAGAAGATGTTTCCCAATCTCATCTGCTTTCCAAAGTCATCTTATGCTTTTTACCTGCAGAAATCGTGCATTTACAGACTAAGATCTGAAATCAAATCTGAAGAGCTTCCACTGGTTCAATGGATCATCTTCATGATCACAATTTTCATTGATCAACAACCAAGTATATATGCGGGTCCCAAGAAATTATAATCACATCATAACCAACCAAATCCTATTGCAATTTCGTCTTTCTTCCACATTCAAATCGGTATCTCTAAGAACATGAAATTTACAAGCTAAATCGCTTCATCAGTAAAGCCACATCTCAAGATAATATCAAACCATCACACAAAGCAGTACCTCTTTAAATCTGTATACAACTTTACATTTAATATTTGATAAAAGATGCATCCAGTTAGAAGCTTCCTTGACCAGCAAGACATGAATAGAAAGGGTTGAAACCAACCTGTCCAACCAATTTAAGGATCTCTATTGGGTCAATATGAAGAATGAAAACTACAGTAGAGAAGTCACTTATAGGGACGAGATATTAGGATCGAACTTCTACTGAACTTCTTGTGTGCATCCATTGGTGCCCAAGCTTACAACTTACCCTGAAGAAGATGGCTCTGTTGCCTGCTTACTAAACATCAGAGAGCTTGAAGGCGGAGTCTTTTTTGTAAAAGTTGCTTTGACTTTCAAAATTGCATTTATTAGTAAATAATAAATTAAAAAAGGATGCACTAATGGGGTGAGAGCCAAGAAATTACCTCCACTTTGTTCTCCAGGTCAAAGGGCGCCACTGGGCAGCGCCAACAGAAAATTTTTCAGAATTACTCTGGCCAAACAGAACATATGATTAACAAATGCTCTTCATGACTAGAGATGATTGAGGAAACGGAAAAAGCCATATAAAGTCCATTTGATGAAAACCATTCCTGAGAAAGAAGAAATAACACTGACATCTTCCTTTGGCAGCATTAATTGTGGCTCCAATTCCATCTCACAGCCCAAATTTTTTCTTTTCCTATAAGTAGGACTATACAAGATACCACATCACTTTAACTTTGCATTATACAAGAATACTGCAGAAACAAAGTCATCTCTCTTTTTTCTACTCAATTGAAAGCTAGACGTCTGAGAAGGGAAAAAATCTTTTCAGAAAGAGAGAAAATGTTTCACCCTTGTGCCACATAAAGTCGTTCATCATCTTGCTCTTCCTTGCTATTATCACCCTTCTTTTCAAGATTTGATCCCAAAAGTAACTGTCTATTTTCAATGCCATTGTCACTGCTACTGTGCAAGGACAGCTGATCCATTCGGACAGCATTCCTCTTGTAGTTCCAAACGAGCATTGAAATGTAGTCCTGAGGGGACACGAGACCTTGTTCTAGAATGCAACTCCTTTGCTCTTCCAAAGTCTTCGAGTCATCAAGTCTTATGTATTCCATTAATGCCTTCTCATGATCAGGTCTCCAATTACAAGGGAAAGGAGAATAATCAGTTTCAGGAACAAGAGACATTCTAGTATACTGGAGACCATTAATAGACTCAGCAAGACCCATCCTCAGCAAATTATGATAGTCGGGAGACTGTCCTTTCTTTTCCTTTAATGGACGACTCAGATTTCTCGCACCAATCTTGTACACCTTAGCTCGTGAACGGAGTTTGTACTTGGCAGCATAGAGCTTTGCAAGAGAACCCCTAATTATGTATGAACAGAAGTTCACAATTTTCTTCCGGTTGTCAGAATACCGATACCACTCAACGATTGTGGACAAAAACTTGTTCATTTGCGCATTGGTGTGAGCCTGCGTGGCATGGAACATTCTGAAACAAGGTTGTGGATCAGGATCTCTGTCACCCTTGATAAAATTCAACTTCCTGAACTGCCTGATACATTGCTTCAAGCTTGCTGTCACTGACAAAAGGGTGCCCACACCCTTCTCACTAATTATCTTTCCCCCTGTTGCAGTGTAACGTAAAGTTGGATAAACAACCCTCCGGCACAAGACATGATCAAGGAACATTATGCCCTTTGTGATGTGCTCGATAGGGAGGCTCTCATTGTCAAGCTTAAGCATATATTTCTGATCACAAAATTCTATCAATTGCTTTCTCAATGTTGCCGCGTCTGCTCTCGGGCCCCGAACACCAATCAAAATGTGACCACCATATCGCACATAGTCTATCTTCCGAGTTTTATCAGGCCCACTTGTCGGAACAAACTCTGGCCAAGATGTATTCCCATGCTCTGCTTCCCCTTCTGGGCTATTCCATATAACATCACTCTTAGATGGACGGTAAAATCCCTTGATCTTACTCTCCATCCAACGGTCTAACTCATCAAGGCATATATTAGCCAAAAGTGGGCTAAGAATTCCACAATGTCCCCAATTAGGAAGCTTCCCTGCCTCCTCGGGTGCAAACCCGAAAAATGTCTCTAACCAGTAAGGGTCGGGCTTGGGTTCATCTTCTGCTAACACCCTCTTCTTTTGATACTTCCTCTTCGTCTTTTTCTTCGGTTCACCATCATCAGGCTTACTTGTTATGACTGGTGTTATTAATGCTGCCTTCACCAAATCAATTATCTTCTTATCTCTAACATCCCTCATCAAAGAACCTATTACTAACCCAACCTTCATCCCATCCAATATGGTACTCAAATCCCCCTTTATATACCACAAATACCCTGCAAAATTCCTCCTGATCACCCTCAACACTGTATGCGCATTCCTCCCAGGCCTAAAAGCAAATGACTTCTGTGAAAACCTGGCTTCATAAATTGGCTCCAAAATCATTAACAAAACCTCCTGCACGATCTTATCCTGAAATGGGGTCGGCTGTGTGGTAGTCAAGATAGCCTTAATCTTCCTCTTCGACAACGACTGATAGTCTGTCTTATCCCTCGGTGACTTAATGAAAAACTCCAACCTAGAACCCCATCTAAACCTATTGTCAAGAACAGAATTTCTCAATGCCAACAAGTCCTCCAGCTCAGTTCTCTGGATTGAACTCTTAGGCACATAGGAACCGGTCTCATCGATGCAAGCCTTCTGATAAGCCAATACCCATAACTCAAACCTTCTGAGATAAGAACTCAAATTGGTAGCAATTCTATCAGGTTCTTTGAAGTTCTCGATCCACATTTGTGAACAAACAGACACCCCATCTTCTTTTATCAAATTGGCGGGGTCGTCCGGATCGGGCAAGCGACGGTGCATAGGAGTAAACGAGAAAAACCGAAACAAAAGAAAACCACCATCTCTCAAACCCAAAGGACTACGATGAGAGCCAAAAAAATTCCCGCTACTACTGATGGTAATACGTGAGTCCTTGAGAAATCGTCGAGTCAACAAAGATACGCAACAACGCATTTCAGATCAAACTTATCACACTCGAATTATTCTTGTGCCATCAACTCCCAAGAAACAACCGAGAACAAGAGCAAAGGAGACATCAAACGGAATAAAAAATTGCTCCTTTCACGCGAAAAATAAAGAACCTCTGATGAGCCGGGTTGCCGAAATCTGTCGTTGGCCTGTGAATGATCTCTCCACTGCACCAATCTCTAAACCGCAATCACAAAAACTTTATCCGAGCCGATTGCACTAATGCTGCAACAAAAAGAAAGAGTCAAAAATCAGCTCAAACAAATCCGAAACGCATGTAAGAGAGGACACCAATTTCAGAACAAACCGCACCACCGAACCCACGTTCACTTGCTCCCGCAAGTACATGGGACAGCTCTTGAATTAAGGTATATGCAACTGAACGAAGGAACCTTTGGAAAAAAAAAGCGTTGCTCGATCAGCTGAGAGACGGGAACAACAACACGAGCGACGCAGAGCCCATCGAAGGAAGGACCGGTTCCACTCACCATTTGTTCCCGCGGCGCCGGAGAAGACAAGCAGAGCATCGAAGGAAGGGGAGCCCCCGACACTCGCGAGCGTTCACTCTCTCTCGATGGAAACTCGAGTGGAAAGCGGTACTGTCCGGAACGCACGCCGTCCCGCGGAGAGGAACGAGGAGAAGGAGAAGGAGAAGGAGAGGCGGAAGGGAAGAGACGGGAAGGAGGGGCTGCGCCGACGGGGCGGGGCGGGGCGGGGCGGGGCGGCGGAGGGGTCGGTCGCCGGCGAGAGCGAGGGGCGGTGGAGCGAGGGTTGCGTTCGTGTCGGGAGTGGGGATTGCGAAGGAGGGTTTTGCTTTGCCGTTTGAGCTTTTTGGGGGTGTCGTTCCGGAAGTGGTGTTGGTTAGGGCAATGGTGGAGGAGGTCGACGCGCCGTTTCGCTCCAAAACGGCACGCGGGTTTGGGCGTTCTGGGGTTTTGAGACGAGGTTTCATTTTAATCAGGATTTTAAAGCAAAACTTTTCCTTTTCTTTTCCGGATTGGATAGCAGATAAGTTATTCTGTTGGAAGAAAAAGCGTCACGAGTTTTTCTTTTTCATATAAAATTAAATTAAATGTTAAGAACAGGTGACTAGTATCATCGATTACTGAGTTTTATGCCCATGATAATATATTAATTTGAGTCAAAATTACCGTCATTTTGAACAATGTTGTCATCACCGTCTCATCACAATATTAATAAAAATGTAAGATTATTCCACACTAGTGCATAACTAAAACAAAGATACGGGTGAACCAAAACAGTAACATTGATTGAAGATTCAGGCTCTGCAAGCATTCATAATTTTACTCGGTCAAATTTTCATTTACTAACGCAAAGTGATAAATTATATAACATGTAACAGAAATTCTGTTTAATTTTACGCCAAATATGTTAAATAGAGTCAACAGAGCAACAATAACTTATGATTAATGTCCATTAGGGCCAAATGAGCCAGACCAGGGTGCAAAGAGGTTGGTCCAAGTTGTTCAAGGCCGGACTTAAAACTCCAGTGTCCATGCCCGAGTAACCGGCAACCACGCCTGACTACTCAACTCCTGCAATCAAGTCACCAAGGCTGCGTTTGTTTTCGTTTCTTTTTTCTGTTTTTAAATAACTTTTTTGTTTTTTTGTTCTGGGAACAAAAAAAAATGAGCAATGCGTTTGGGTGTGTTTTTGTTCCAAAATTATTTTTTTGTTAAAACACATCTGGGAACGAAACAAGAAACAAAAAAAAAAGTTGTTTCTTGTTTTCGAAACACATTTTAGAAACATTTTCCATTTTCTTCTCTTTTTTCTTCTTCTTCTTTTTTCTTCTTTTTTTTCTTTTTTTTCTTTGGCCGGTCGCCGGCCTCGGCCATGGCCGGCGACCGGCCGACGAGGGCCGGCGGCCTCGCCCGGCCACGGTGAGGCTCGCCGGCCCGGCGAGGCCGAGTCTCGCCGTAGCCGGGCGAGGCCGACTCGCGGCCGGCCGGGCGAGCTCGAGCTCGCCCGGCCAAGGCGGCCGAGCCTCGCCAACCGCTACGGCGAGCCTCGCCGTGGCTGGGCGAGGCCGCCGGCCCTCGTCGGCCGGTCGTCGGCCATGGCCGAGGCCGCGACCGGCCAAAAGAAGAAAAAAAGGAAAAAGAAAAAAGAAAAAAAGGAAAAATAAATAAGAAAATAAGAAAGAAAATAGAAAAAACATTAAAAAATTAAAAGAAATAAAAAAATTATACAAATTTACCAAACGTGTTTTTGTTCATTTTTTATTCCGGAACAAATTTACCAAACGCGTTTTTTTGTTCAAAAATTGTTCCGAACGTAAACACTTTTTTCTATTTTCGTTTTTCCGGAACAATTTTTAAACGAAATGTTACCAAACGCGCCCCAATGCTCGAGATCAGTCTATCAAGATACAGCCCCGATCTCCGGCACCAGTGCTTGAGTTCTTCTGAACGGCTGGGCCCAAGCAAATTGGAACCCCAGCGGCAGGCTCGAGTCCCCTAAGGTCAAGGCCTAGTCTTCGACCAAGGCGGGGTCCTCAACACCCGGGTTCGGGATCATAGCGACTGGGCCTTAGTCCCTCAACACTTGACCCAAGACCTTAACGCCCCATGCTCAGGATCTCGGTAGTCATGTCCAAGTCTTTAGGACCTCAACGGCCGGGCCCAGGTCTAATAAAATGAGATTAGCCTTAGCTTTATTAACTCAAAATCAACATATTCAATTACTTTAAAAATCTAGTTAATAAATGTACTATTTAAATTTTTTACCAAATTCTATTTATAGATTGCCAAAGCAACGCAATTTTTTATCCATGTACACGCGCAATGTGAATGGTGCGTGTTTCTTTAGGAAAGAAAGTTAAGCCATCATTTCCAAGCGACGGCAAACTAATCTACAGTTCATTTTCAAACTTCAATCAAACTCCGGAAAATATTACTATTTTTTCTACAAATGACTTTTTTTTTTTAAATAGTTTTCAAATCGCAAAAATTCCTGCGCAGTAAACGGAGCATACAATAAAAAAACTAAAGGCCTCTTTGCTATCGTAGAGAGCAAGTGGTTTTATGGACCAGCTTTTGAGAAGAGAGTAAGCCCCGGGCTCTATTTTAATCCAATGCAGGTCATCTCCGCTAGGACCGGGGAATCACATGGCATCAATTATGTAAAAGCTTTCCATCTCATCCAACCTTTAGCTGCAAATTCGTAGATATAGAAATACAGGAGACAAACGCAATGACTTGAAGTCCAAGTTGCTAATCTCTTTGCTGAGAGAGATTTGCACTGAGTAGTCTTCGACAAGTTTTTTGGACGAATTCCAAAGTCAAATATCTCCTCAATACTCCTTATTTAGATAATCAAATTCATCCCCTCACATGGCTCTGGAACGGCAAGAGAAAGCCTCTCAATCACCCTGCTGAAGTTAAAGAATACCCTAGAAGTTCCATGTAGTATACATAGCTTTTGTTAGCTTCAAGATAAGTAACAAGTCACAATAATCCCCACAATTAATACACAAGATCACAGCCATCTTCCACTAAGATTCGATGGGATGAGTCGTCCTCTGCAACGAAGAGTAGTAATGAGATTCGAGCTCTTTGAGACTGGCGGCTGCCTCCTCCGCAATTCTAGACAACGTACGATCCGATTTTTCGGCTTGTTGGTTGAACTCGACGATTCTCTGTTCAACATGGTCGTTTAGAGATGCGAATCCCGAAAAAATGGCAGTCTGTTTCAGCTCCGATACCAATTTCAGCAGTGAATCAGCCGCTTGAACCTTTTTCGCATACATGCATCAAATGGCAGAGGAGACAAATACATGAGCACAGAGAAGCTGCTTCTTTGATAAGCTTTGAAAAGTAAAGAAGAAGATCGATCCAGGGTTAAAATTTCTGAAGCATTACAAGTAGGTGCTTCCACCGCTTAATAATATTCCTTTAAAAGTTTTTAGTCCTTAACCACACACATCACCTATTCAAGTAACTAATCTCAAGGTTATGCCACTTATTTTCCCCCAAGTTCATTTGAACTATAGAAAGATGCTCTCGCCACTTCACCATATTCCTTGAAAAGTTAATCATACTTAGCCACCTGCATTTTGCGATTTGAGTAACTATTTTTGGATTGACAATTTGTGTTCCCTCAAGTTCATTTAAACTATACAGAAAATCCAGATTGTGAGGGTCATTTCACATTATGGTTATTGCTATTGCTAAATGCTAATACACGTGTGGCAAACGCAATCTCTGAGATAATGAAATTCCCATTATCATGAAAAAGAAATCTCACATCCATTTTCTAGAAGTCTCATAGCCCTGAAATTTTGAGTCTCTCATGGATTCAGCAGAGGATTACCAAATTGACATGTGGTAAACATAGATGCCAAACATGAACAGCTTTTTAAGTTAATGAGCAGAATTAACTATCCTTTGTTGGTTACAATAATTAAATGGCCAAGCCTCAATTCAGATTAAAGTCCAAATCTTACCATTCTTGCTGCACGCATCTCCATCATGAAAGCTTCTTGTGAGTTTCTGACTGGAGGGTCATTCACCTGCCACAAGTGAGAAGACTGAGTCAATACCACAATGGATGCTCTTCAGATATCAAACCCCTCCCAGTTTGGAAATTTCAAATTGAAGACAAAAATATAGAACAAATGTTCTTTTATTTTCAATAAGAGTAATATCTCTCCACATGTTACATAAAGAAAAATCTCTCAGAGTATACATGCTACTTGAATCACTAGAATGGCAAGGACAAACTCTACTTTGTACATTCTACTTGAATCTCTAGAATGGCAAGGACAAACTTTACTTTTATCATCTCCTTGATCTAAGCTCATAATTTTGAAAGCATTGGTATCAGGAAGTAAACATCCACATTTTGAATATTATCCATACTTTATCAGTCTGTATCCCCTCACCACGACATCTTAAAAATTTCTGATATTAGGTCTCCACTCTTCATTATCAAAAGGTCCATCACAACAGCCTTCTAAGATCTAAAATGGATTTCTTTCCATTTGGAATATATATAAAAAATTTCAATCCTCCATTCATGAAGAACAAGATCATGGAAACAATACATCCTTCCCAATTTCAGCAGCTTACAAGAGCCCAAGCAACCTGCCCTCCTATCTGTTGACATAATTTCACGATACCTAAGTCCAGCATCAAGTCAATACACTGAAGCAAATGTAGACCTCACACTACATGGTAGTCGATAAGTGACAAAGAGATGGCTTGTCAATGTTCCATCTAGCCACACACAAAGGAAAAGCATGGATAATCTCAACTGTAGTTATGACTGTTACCGAGAGGGATAAAGGTTTCCAGACTGGACGATGGCAAGGAGAAATGTATACATACTCTGGCGACATTCACAAGATGACTGAAATTGTCGACAATGTTGCCAATGTCATTTTCAACTCTTTGTAAGAGTGTCTTCTGCTTCTGGGCAGCTGCAGCTGCTGCAGCAGCCGTGGGCCCGCTCCCACTACCTAGTCCTGCTCCTGCTCCTCCTCCTCTGTTCATTATCTACATAAGCAAGTTAACATACACTTAATCTTCAGCCATAAGGCAATACAGGACTGTACGTGTAAGTTCACAGACGATCACTGTTTGCTAGTATATGTGAAAAGCAACATATTGTGACAGTGGACCAAGCTACACCATATGGGTGTTTTCCATCAAGGAAAAAGAGAAAAGGATCATGAGACATTAGCCACCCCATGTCAAATTGTTCTGTCAAATTTGCGAGCAAAGGGCAAACAATGTCAACAACTGTAAACATTGTCCATCCAATTAATCTGCCTAAAACAAGAAGCAGTCCAATCTAGAAACCAACAGAAACGCCAACGTCAAGTCGTGGAAATTACTGAAATGATTTGCTCCCGAACCCACGTCCACTTGCTCCCGCAAGTACATAGGACAGCTCTTGAATTAAGGTATATGCAACTGAACGAAGGAACCTTTGGAAAAAAAGGCTCTGCTCGATCAGCTGAGAGACGGGAACAACAACACGAGCGGCGCAGAGCCCATCGAAGGAAGGACCGGTTCCACTCACCATTCGTCCCCGCGGCGCCGGAGAAGACGAGCAGAGCACCGAAGGAAGGGGAGCCCCCGACACTCGCGAGCGTTCGCTCTCTGTCGAGGGAAACTCGAGTGGAAAGCGTTACTGTCCGGAACGCACGCCGTCCCGCTGGAGAGGAACGAGAAGGAGAAGAAGAAGGAGGAGAGGCGGAAGGGAAGAGACGGGAAGGAGGGGCTGCGCCGACGGGGCGGGACGGGGCGGGGCGGCGGAGGGGTTGGTCGCCGGCGAGAGCGAGGGGCGGTGGAGCGAGGGTTGCGTTCGTGTCGGGAAGTGGGGATTGTGAAGGAGGGTTTTGCTTCGCCGTTTGAGCTTTTTTGGGGGTGTCGTTCCGGAAGTGGTGTTGGTTAGGGCAGTGGAGGAGGAGGACGCGCCGTTTCGCTGCAAAACGACACGGGGGTTTGGGCGTTCTGGGGTTTTGAGACGAGGTTTCATTTTAAGCAGGATTTTAAAGCAAATCTTTTCTTTTCTTTTTCGGATTGGATAGCAAATAAGTTATTCTGTTGGACAAAAAAGCGTCGCGAGTTTTTTCTTTTTCATATAAAATTAAATTAAAATGCTAGGAACAAGCGGCTAATATCGTCGACATCGAGTTTCATGCCCATGACAGAATATTAATTTGAGTTGAAATTGTTGTCATTTTGAACGACGCATCTCATCACAATACTAATAAAAATGTAAGATTATTCCACATTAGTGCACAACTAAAACAAAGACACGGATGAACTAGTAACATTGGTTGAAGATCCAGGCTCTGCAAGCATTCATAATTTTACTCAATCAAATTTTCATTTACTAACGCAATGTGGTAAATTATATAACATGTAATAAAAGTTCTGTTTAATTTTACGCCAAATATGTTAAATAGAGTCAACAGAGCAGCAATAACTTATGGTTAATGTCCATTAGGGCCAGATGAGCTAGACCAAGGTGCAAAGAGGTTGGTCCAAGTCATTCAAGGCCGGACTTAAAACTCCAGTGTCCATGCCCAAGTCACCAGCAACGATGCCTGACTAGTCAGCTCCTATAATCAAGTCACCAATGCTCAAGATTAGTCTATCAAGATTCGGCCCCGACCTCTGATGCCCATGCTCGAGTTCCGAACGGCTGGGCCCAAGAAAATTGGAACCTCAATAACAGGCTCAAGTCCCCTAAGGTCAAGGCCTAGTCTTCGACCAAAGCGGGGTCCTCAACACCCGAGTTCAGGATCATAGCGACTGGGCCTTAGTCCCTCGAGACTTGACCCAAGACCTTAACACCCCATGCTTAGGATCTCGGCAGTCATGTCCAAGTCTTCGGGACCTCGATGGCCAGGCCCAGGTCTAATAAAATGAGATGAGCCTTAGTTTTATTAACTCAAAATCAACATATTCAACTACTTTAAAAGTCTAGTTAATGAATGATACTATTTAAATTTTTTACCAAATTCTATTTATAGACTGCCAAAACAACGAAATTTTTTATCCATGTACACGCGCAATGTGAATGGTGCATGTTTCTTTAGGAAAAAAGTTAAGCCATCATTTCCAAGCGAGATCTACAGTTCATTTTCAAACTTCAATCAACCTCCGGAAAATATTACTATTTTTCTAGAAAATGACTTCTTTAAAAATAGTTTTCAAATCGCAAAAATTCCTGCGCAGTAAACGGAGCATACAATAAAAAACTAAAGGCCTCTTTGCTATCGTAGAGAGTAAGTGGTTTTATGTAGGGGTGTCAACGGTTCGGTTCGGTTCGGTTTTTTAAAAAAAACCGAACCGAACCGAACCGTTAGAAAAATTTTCTGAACCGAACCGAACTGAATAAGAACCGAACCGAAATTTCGGTTCGGTTCGGTTCGGTTTTTCGATTTTTAGCTTTCGGTTTTCGGTTTTTTTTTTTTTTTTGGGTGGGGACGGGCGGACGGCTTGCCTTCTGTATATGCTCCTTAAAAAATTATTAGATTAATCCCTTTATCTGATGCTCCAAAGAATCTTGACCCCAAAAGCCCCTTCGAAGAATGTTACAATGATAATGTTGGTACATTGCTGCTTTGTTATTGTGAAGTTCTTCAATGATACAATGTCGCAATGCTACTAGAAATGGTTAACATCATCCATTTTTCTATCTGTTTTTGTTGCTTTCTTAAAGTGTGCTTCCTAGTTTCTCAAAAGATGATCGAACCAGAACATTTTAACTCAAAGCAATCACCAGAGAATCGTCCCCTTCTCCTTTCCCTGTATTTCAATGCCGAGATATTGCAATATACATCGAACATTCCAATCTTGTTCATTCAATCAGCATCACTTAACTTCATAATATGCCCGATGTCACAACCTACCCTCGGGGGGAGGGAACAGGTTTAGGGGTATTGCCTAAAGGACGGGCCTAAGGTCCATGATTAGGCGCGGGCTCTCCCAAGCCCATACCCCGTGTGACATTGGGATATTTTTTAGGAATTTTGCAATAAGGAGTCGCCACTAGCCTATTGGGGTCGACTAGAAACCAAGTGAGGCATGGGAGTTTACCTCACTTCCTACGCAACCAGAGAATCTAGGGTCGGGGACTTGATTACACTAATTGACTAATTAGTGCCCTTTCGGTACCTAATCCTGTTCATTTCAACAAAATGATTTTCATCAGGCAGTTTGGATTGATTTTATACCTATCCACTAACATAGGAGGTGAGCATGCGGGTGCGCAATCATTAAAGTAAATCATAGCTACCAAGAACCTAATTGCGTAAAATTAACACATGCAACTAAACAATTGCAAACATAATTAAACAAATAAATTAAACACGCAATATAATTAACATACGAGCAAATAAAGGCCTAATTATACTAAAAATGCAATACATAACAAGTCCTAACCAAATCTCATCATTTTTGGATTTTGGATTTTCTTTTTAAATATTTTAAATATTTTAATTTTTTTTTAAAATTTTTAATTTTTTTAATTTTTTTTAATTGTTTTTTAAAATTTTTTAACAACAAAATAATATTTTTTTTTTTTTTTTTGGGGCCGGACCGGGTCGGGTCCGGTTCGAGAATGGGCTCATCAAATGAGCCTAGCCGGCAACAAGAGTGGGCTCGTCAAATGAGCCCGGCCGACAAAATTTCTAAAAAACAACAAAACAAAACAAAACAAAAAGAAGGCCCGGCCCAGGGAAGCAAATGGAATCAGACCAGCTCCTTTTGCTAAAAGCGCAGTAGTGCGCTTCTAAATCCGACGTATTCAGCCCGTATTTAATTTACAAAGCTTAGACCCAAACCAATTTCCTATTTTCCTCTCCCTTTAAGCCCTCTTCCAAGCATGGCCCGTCCCCACTTTGCTCACTCGACTCTCCTCATCCTGCCCAGAACACGAGCTCTCCAATTTTCAAAATCAAAACTTAAGTCAACAACGCAAAAAGTCTGTTATGGATGGGCATTAAGTGAAACTTTTCACCACTAACACCCGCACGTCATTTGAGCACCGCCCATCCCCGATCATGACTCAACAACGAAGCGAGTAAACATAAAATGGAGCGTATTAGTAAAAGCTCATCCAAGCAAACGTGAGAAATCAGCGTTCGCCAAGATCACTGGTTCATTTCCTCGCCAGTATCCACATTCTATGAGAACAATGCACAGCATAAAACAACACCGAGGCGCCACCGAACGAGACTTGCATGTTGAACCGCGGTGACACAAAACATATTTTGAGGTTAGAGAGAGCTCACCGACAAGCGTATTGCATAGCTAACACGTTCGAGCGACTTAAAATCGGAAGAAAATACGTACGGCCTTGACGCAAACATTTTGTCAAACAAGTGGTGGGCGTCAAATGATCGGGAGACCCGGACAAGAACAAGACTCGAAACCGGGTCAAAGCTCAACATGAATCAGCAGGGAATACTCAACACTAACGAAGGGTGGCATAAGCGAACCCGAAATGCAAGCCCCGGCTCAAGAGCTCGCGCAAAAGTATGAGAGAACAGGCAAGACCCGGGCATAAAAAGGGGTTCACCGGGCGTCCCTACCCGGCTCGGGGACGGCGAATGGAGGGCGACCTCGATAGATCGGACCACGTCCGGTCTCCTCGCACGCCTCCAAGCCGGGACCCTCGGAAAAAAAATGGCTCGTCCCACGAAAAATCGAAAAAAGGAAAGAAACGTGACCTCTTGGAGAGTTGGCGCGGGGAACGGAGCCGCGGGCTCGAAAGTGCGGCCGGGAGTCAAGCGTGGCCGGACTGCCGGAGGGCTGCTCCCTCTAAAACTCTCTCCTTCAGCTGTTTCTTATGGTCTCTTCACCTCCTCCGAATCTCTCCGGTGCTCTCTGTCTCTCCTCTCTCTCTCAAGCTCGCTCGCCAGTGCTCTCTGTCTCTCCCACTTTCTCCTGATTCGGTCTCCTTCGTCTGTCTCTCCGATTCTCCCTGTGCTTCCTCCCTTCCCCCCTTTTTTTTTTGTCTTGCTGTTTTCCTCTAGGTTCGGTCCTAACATGCCAGCTGCTGGCCAGGCTGATCCCGACCCGCGGATCACGCTGGCCGCCTGCCATTGCGATCCCCCTGCTCCTCCATTGTTGTTGCCGCTTTCTTTCCTTTTCCAGCTCTTTTGTTTTTTTGCAGGTTTTTTTGCGCGGGGCTGGCAAGAGGAGAAGACTGGACGCGGGCCGGGCAAAGGGGAAAACGGGCCTGGCCCATTCCATATTTTTCATTTTTCTCTTTTTTTTTGTTGTTTTTTTGTATTTTTGTTTTTGTTTTTGTTTTTTTTTTTTGGCGACTAATTCCTAATCTTGTACGCGATTAAATCCTAAATGGAATGGCGAAATTTAGGTGTCAACAGCTGCCCCTCTTTGAATGGGAGCTCGAAGAGGTTGCATTCAAAGATAGAAGACACCTAAATTATTTGGGCGATAAAGAGACCCTGGGTGCGTAGGCACGCGTCAGGTCGACGGAAATAACTCATAACTATGGAAGCGCGTCTTATCAATAAGAGGAAGAAAGACTTCGGGCTACAGAAGCCCACCGGGTCATAAGAAGAAGGAGAGGGACTCCGGGCTACGGAAAGCCCACCGGGTCATAAGAAGGGGGTTGAAGGACTCCGAGCTACGGAAAGCCCACCGGGTCATAAGAAGGGGGGTTGAAGGACTCCGGGCTACGGAAAGCCCACCGGGTCGTAAGAAGGGGATTGAAGGACTCCGGGCTACGGAAAGCCCACCGGGTCATGAGAAGGGGGTTTGAAGGACTCCGGGCTACAGAAAGCCCAGCGGGTCATGAGAAGGGGGTTTGAAGGACTCCAGGCTACGGAAAGCCCACCGGGTCATGAGAAGGGGGTTTGAAGGACTCCGGGCTACGGAAAGCCCACCGGGTCATAAAAATGGGGTTTGAAGGACTCCGAGCTACGGAAAGCCCACCGGGTCATGAGAATGGGGTTTGAAGGACTCCGGGCTACGGAAAGCCCACCGGGTCATGAGAAGAGGATTGAAGGACTCCGGGCTACGGAAAGCCCACCGGGTCATAAGAAGGGGGTTTGAAGGACTCCGGGCTACGGAAAGCCCACCGGGTCATAAGAAGGGGGTTCGAGGACTCCGGGCTACGGAAAGCCCACCGGGTCATAAGAAGGGGGTTGAATGAGGTATCACCGTGTAACAACGGGTTTCGACCGGTATGATAGTCTTACCATGTACGAATGGGTTTCGACTAGAATGAAGGTCCCACCGTGTATGAACGGGTTTCGACCGGGTATGATAGTCTCACCGTGTATGAACGGGTTTCGACTGGGATGAAGGTCTCACCGTGTAC
This sequence comes from Eucalyptus guilfoylei, assembly GCA_016097605.1. Lineage (NCBI taxonomy): Eukaryota > Viridiplantae > Streptophyta > Magnoliopsida > Myrtales > Myrtaceae > Eucalyptus > Eucalyptus guilfoylei. Next base: position 42,366,792 of record CM027862.1, on the reverse strand, counting down.
GAACGGGTTTCGACCGGGTATGATAGTCTCACCGTGTACAAACGGGTTTCGACTGGGAAAAAGGTCTCACCATGTAAAAACGAGTTTCGACCAGACGCAGACAAGCATGATTTACGGATGAATCTGCAAGCCGTGTGGTTTAGGAAAAACCACCAACCCCGTGGTTTAAGGATAGACCCACCAACCTTATGGTTTAAGGATAGACCCACCAACTTTGTGGAAATGACATGATTTATGGCTAAACATGAACCTTTGGAGATGGCATGGTTTGAGGTTGACCATGAACCTTTGATTTTTAGGGAAGCACCCACTCACCCCTTGAAAACTGCATGACTTCACTGAGGAATCCTGTCAAACTCAACTTGAGCAAATGTCGTTAGAGATGTCATTAAGAGACGTATTAGCCATATTACAGCATTAATTGAACAAGCTAATCAAGCTAAGTTCGACTGCCTAAAAAAAACATTTAATGTCAATCAGCATTATGTGGCGCAAAACTGTCATCTTGCTCGTGGATATATCATTAATCATCAAATTCTCTAGGAGTCAAGTTTTTATCAGAACAGCTACGACTCGTGAAAATGACTCATTAAGCATGCCAAACTAGAGCTTCTTAGTCAGAAAGGGTTTCTCACACACTCCCGATAAATAACTGCTTGATCCCATCCATTCGCGTGGGAAGTAACTGATTGCTGAGGGTATCTCACAAACCCATGTCAAAAGCTTTCAGAAATATTCGCAATGAGCACAATCTAATCGATCTAAAAGGTCTTTTGAAAGGACCGTAATATAGGCTCGATTAGGGCTTACACAAAGGAACGATTGCTTTGAGGCCAATAAAGGAATATTTGTCATTATCTTCATCGAGTTTACGAGTCGAGAACTTGGAAGATAAGACAAGATAGAATTACCTTCACTCCTTTAAGCAGTAGCTTCCTTGTGGCATTCTCATTTTCACTCAAACCATCCCAATCAGAAGAGACTTCGGAAGAGGGTTGTAATGTTGGCTTGGAAGAGGCTCAAAAGACTTAAAATTTTCAACAGGGTTTTTAAGAGTCGGTGATCATCATGGCATCGTGACCAGGTCACTCGATCTTTCCAAATCATTTGGCCTTTGAAATACAACGCATCTCGAAAGCCCCTTGACTAATCATTTATGAATGGGAGCTTTGCCCCTTTTTCTAATTTTCTTTGCACTTGCAATTTTTTTGTGCAGGCACTTGGACTTTAATAATTTTTTCTTTTACATAAGATGCAGCTTTTTGGCATTTTTTTTTTACGGGCATTAGCCTTGCTTTTACCAGGCACACTGCTTTTTCATGCCCCCTAATTTGTCGAACTTTTAGAGCTCTTATGACTTTCGAGATGCTTTTCACATTTTCTCATGACTGTCAATTATATTTGGTCAATTCTTATGCCTTGCCCCAGTGAAGGGAGATGATCACCGCTTGGGTTTTAGAAATGAATAATCAGGCCCAAGTTGGTTAAAGCAATAGATATTAGTGTTTGGGTAGAGAAGGAAATGCTCTTCTTCACCTTGGGATGAGTCAAGCTTTAATGAGAATTCCTCTGAAGCTATCACTAGAAGATTGATGCAAGTGAAAGTAATAAAATCTTTCTCAATCCTTCACTCTACAACATGATCGTAAGCTCCTATGCTGCCCCAATGTAGGGTCGTTCTCAACAGGGTTCTTTGAAGGATCATCTTTATTCTATCCAAAGGGGTAGTAAGATGTCAGCTCGGTGTTTGGGGTTGATGAAGGAAATGCCTTTATCATTTCGATCTTTGCACTCAATGCGAATAAATCATTCGTCCTAAGAGAAGGTCGCCTTTCACTCAACTCTCAAAAATGTTTGAATGACGTGTTTGGAAATGGCTTACCTTTCTTCATCCTAAGAACTTCTTATTTGGCATGATTAACGTCTCCATTTCACTATGTCGAGATCATCGAGTAGATCAATCTCCATAGGGAAATTTGATTCAAAATGAATAATCCACAAAACGAGAAAACAATTTTGAGATAAAAATGATGCTAAAAAAAATTGTAGAAATTTTTTTCAATTATCCATCTTTGTGCCTATCTTTAGGAAAGCACCAAAGGTTCTTTTTTTTTTTTTGTAATGAAAATTCTCCTTTTCTTTTTTTTTCTTCTTTTTTGTTTTGTTTTTTTTATTTTAAAGTTTGAGAAAAAGGGTACTTACCTGTGGCATGGTGACTCGGTAACCCTATAAAGAATGTGAAAGAATATGTTAGCGCAAAAATCTTTAGGGATTGAAATGTTGGAAACGATACATTATTACCCTTCATTCGCTTTCATCCTATGGGCGCTAGCATCTCTTAGATTCATCTTCATGGATATTTGGTAACTTGACATTATCCTTCCCTTGCATTCGCCTTTAAATGTTTGACGTTTTCTTGATTCCTTGGTGGAAGGCAATGCTTCTACAGTCAAGGTGCAACCCTTTTTTTTTTATCACCCTGTAAGAAAGGGAGATGAAACTAATTATCTCCATACTTAATTAGGTTCAACAGAGGAACGATACATCCTTCTTGATGAATTTGACAATGTTGTTCCAGCACACTTCATTGGTGGGGGAATGAGAGGATTTTCTCTGAATCAAACATTGTTCTCCCACTCTTTATTTGACAAACTTTTGTTCTGTTCGAATCCGTCCTATATCAAAGAAAATGACATGTCATTTTTTATACTGAAGAGAATCAAGTTTAGGAACGAGATACATCCTTTTCAAAGTCAGGCGATCAACATCCTAAGGCATCTCTCATGGAGGAAGGGATAATATTGTCATTTTGTTTCATCATTTGAATCTTTATTTGTTTAAGATGAACATGACTCAATAATGCTATTGCGTTTGTTGGAACGATACCAAACTTGGTACTCTTGATGTCTCCTTAACAATGAAAAGAAAATCATGTCAGAAACGGTATCAGAAATTGATAATTGGAATCGATACAGTTTACTCTTCCTTTGAATTCGCCATTTTGGATACTTGGCAACTCCCTTCATTTGTCTCATCATGCAAAGCGAACGAGATCGATGGGCTATTTTGGCACCTAAGGCATCTCCAAACAAAGAAACTTCCCGAACGGAATTCCATTTCATTTCGCCTTTATTGGAAGATTGGCGCCAACGAAGTATCGACGCATCCTTGCTCCTCGAGTTCCATGAGCCCAAGAAAACGACTACGCGAAGAGAGGGCATTAAGCAAAGTTTTCTTGAAATTCAATTTGGAAGGTAAACGTATAGGTTCACTTAAAACACTTCTGAATTTGCTCTTAATTTGCTCTTTCTTTCTTCTTTTTTGTGTTTTTGTTTTTTTTTGTTTTTTTTTTTAAATGATGATTTTCATGAAACTGAATTCCATCATTAAAAATTTGAGTCGCATGAATTACAAAAGCAATAATTGTATTCGTAATCAAAACTCAAAATGGAAAACATGTTTCTTAACAAGAATAAAGACAATGATAAAATACAAGGAACTCTTGTCTAGGTAATGATAAAAATCAACTCTTGTCTAAACTCTAAAATTCACTTCTCTATGTGGTCCAACACGAGAATGTCAAGGAGCATCACGCATAACCTGCAAATAGACGATAATGTCAATACGTGAATGAAAGAAAATGATATCTCAATGAGGTCGCTTCTTACGATAAAATTGAGGCGATGGTACATGCCCCACAGTCTTTATTACGGGGTTTTAGTATTTCGCCAAGATTTTATCGTATGAGAAGGCATCATTAAAATGATCAATCCACGGCCATCAATCGAATGTCCACTTTTATTCCAAAAGTTTCGTATGCAAAAGTGGCATTGACTTTTTTTTTTTTTTTAAAAGATTGATTTTATGATTTTACTCTTGCAAAAAATGAAGTAACTTCTATTTTGAAAAGTCTATACAAAATGTGATTTGCATTTCAGTCCCAAAATGTGAGAAGGAAAGAGTTGGATCAAAAATGCAATCTCAATTTTTATGCCCCAATATATAATCGCAACTTGCAAGCCCTTTTTGGCATTTAAAAAAAATGATTTTAAGCCCATAACTAGGAATTTAAATAAAATCATGTGTTCAACGGGGCCAAATCAAAATGTTTAGAACTTGCATTCAAATGTTCACTTGTCAAAAGTGATTGGCAATTTTTCAATCATCACTGAGGACATTCGATTGATTTCCGCGAATTTCAAGATGAAAATGCAATACGAAATGAGCAAATAAAAAGAAAAATGACACTTACAATGGGTGCCGAACTTTGTCTTTTTTTTTTTTCTTTTTTTTTACATAGACATGCACATGAGATGTGGTTCGATTTCTACTCTATACGGCTCAAAATGAAGCCATGGGATCATAGGACTGAACCAACATGCTTGTGGCTGGGTCGTGTTACCCATGACTTCGGCTTCGTCAAAGAACCGACCCGTGTCGCACGCTTGCAGACCGGGGTGGATACCTTCGGCGTGAAGAAAGGAATTTCGGGGTAAAGATGGGCGACTCGTACTACATGGTTGTAGTCGGAGTGGTATCCATCTCAACACCATCCTAAGTGATCCTATGCGGCCCAGGTCTGGCGGCAGGTAGTGTGTGCCATGGTGTAGTGCAATGCAAAGGATACATGCACAACAATTTATAGACAAACAACACTTCATACATAGAAAGATAAACTATGCATTCCTACGCCTCCCTGCAAGACAAAGGTAAGCAAACACTTCCCCTTATACCTCCTATTCTGCAATAACATTTAACACATTTAATGTTAGGGACATACCTGGAATCCTCGCTGCCAAACAAAAATATATTTTGAACAAGATTAATATTGGCCTAAGTCCTCTAAGGTCTAAAACCAAGTCCCCAGTGGAGTCGCCAAGCTGTCACAACCTACCCTCGGGGGGAGGGAACAGGTTTAGGGGTATTGCCTAAAGGACGGGCCTAAGGTCCATGATTAGGCGCGGGCTCTCCCAAGCCCATACCCCGTGTGACATTGGGATATTTTTTAGGAATTTTGCAATAAGGAGTCGCCACTAGCCTATTGGGGTCGACTAGAAACCAAGTGAGGCATGAGAGTTTACCTCACTTCCTACGCAACCAGAGAATCTAGGGTCGGGGACTTGATTACACTAATTGACTAATTAGTGCCCTTTCGGTACCTAATCCTGTTCATTTCAACAAAATGATTTTCATCAGGCAGTTTGGATTGATTTTATACCTATCCACTAACATAGGAGGTGAGCATGCGGGTGCGCAATCATTAAAGTAAATCATAGCTACCAAGAACCTAATTGCAGTAAAATTAACACATGCAACTAAACAATTGCAAACATAATTAAACAAATAAATTAAACACGCAATATAATTAACATACGAGCAAATAAAGGCCTAATTATACTAAAAATGCAATACATAACAAGTCCTAACCAAATCTCATCATTTTTGGATTTTGGATTTTCTTTTTAAATATTTTAAATATTTTAATTTTTTTTTTAAAATTTTTAATTTTTTTAATTTTTTTTAATTGTTTTTTAAAATTTTTTAACAACAAAATAATATTTTTTTTTTTTTTTTTTTTTGGGGCCGGACCGGGTCGGGTCCGGTTCGAGAATGGGCTCATCAAATGAGCCTAGCCGGCAACAAGAGTGGGCTCGTCAAATGAGCCCAGCCGACAGCCCTAAAAAACAACAAAACAAAACAAAACAAAAAGAAGGCCCGGCCCAGGGAAGCAAATGGAATCAGACCAGCTCCTTTTGCTAAAAGCGCAGGTAGTGCGCTTCTAAATCCGACAGTATTCAGCCCGTATTTAATTTACAAAGCTTAGACCCAAACCAATTTCCTATTTTCCTCTCCCTTTAAGCCCTCTTCCAAGCATGGCCCGTCCCCACTGCTCACTCGACTCTCCTCATCCTGCCCAGAACACGAGCTCTCCAATTTTCAAAATCAAAACTTAAGTCAACAACGCAAAAAGTCTGTTATGGATGGGCATTAAGTGAAACTTTTCACCACTAACACCCGCACGTCATTTGAGCACCGCCCATCCCCGATCATGACTCAACAACGAAGCGAGTAAACATAAAATGGAGCGTATTAGTAAAAGCTCATCCAAGCAAACGTGAGAAATCAGCGTTCGCCAAGATCACCGGTTCATTTCCTCGCCGTATCCACATTCTATGAGAACAATGCACAAGCATAAAACAACACCGAGGCGCCACCGAACGAGACTTGCATGTTGAACCGCGGTGACACAAAACATATTTTGAGGTTAGAGAGAGCTCACCGACAAGCGTATTGCATAGCTAACACGTTCGAGCGACTTAAAATCGGAAGAAAATACGTACGGCCTTGACGCAAACATTTTGTCAAACAAGTGGTGGGCGTCAAATGATCGGAGACCCGGACAAGAACAAGACTCGAAACCGGGTCAAAGCTCAACATGAATCAGCAGGGAATACTCAACACTAACGAAGGGTGGCATAAGCGAACCCGAAATGCAAGCCCCAGCTCAAGAGCTCGCGCAAAAGTATGAGAGAACGGGGCAAGACCCGGGCATAAAAAGGGGTTCACTGGCGTCCCTACCCGGCTCGGGGACGGCGAATGGAGGGCGACCTCGATAGATCGGACCACGTCCGGTCTCCTCGCACGCCTCCAAGCCGGGACCCTCGGAAAAAAAATGGCTCGTCCCACGAAAAATCGAAAAAAGGAAAGAAACGTGACCCTCGGAGAGTTGGCGCGGGAACGGAGCCGCGGGCTCGAAAGTGCGGGCCGGGAGTCAAGCGTGGCCGGACCGGGGAGGGCCGCTCCCTCTAAAACTCTCTCCTTCAGCTGTTTCTTATGGTCTCTTCACCTCCTCCGAATCTCTCCGGTGCTCTCTGTCTCTCCTCTCTCTCTCAAGCTCGCTCGCCAGTGCTCTCTGTCTCTCCCACTTTCTCCTGATTCGGTCTCCTTCGTCTGTCTCTCCGATTCTCCCTGTGCTTCCTCCCTTCCCCCCTTTTTTTTTTGTCTTTCTTTGTTTTCCTCTAGGTTCGGTCCTAACATGCCCGCCGACCAGCCGATCCCGACCGCGGATCACGCTGGCCGCCTGCCATTGCGATCCCCCTGCTCCTCCATTGCTGCTGCCGCTTTCTTTCCTTTTCCAGCTCTTTTGTTTTTTTGCAGGTTTGTTTGCGCGGGGCTGGCAAGAGGAGAAGACTGGACGCGGGCCGGGCAAAGGGGAAAACGGGCCTGGCCCATTCCATATTTTTCATTTTTCTCTTTTTTTTTGTTGTTTTTTTGTATTTTTGTTTTTGTTTTTGTTTTTGTTTTTTTTTGGCGACTAATTCCTAATCTTGTACGCGATTAAATCCTAAATGGAATGGCGAAATTTAGGTGTCAACACCAGATCAGACGTTGCAAACCCCACACATATAGCAATGAGGGTTTAAAAGTCGACTCCCATGACGTTGCAAATTGTCGGTTCTAGGTTAGAACTTAGTTGTTACTCTTTGATATCCTGTTCTGGCACTAGTTGTATCGTCCATTTTTCAAGCCGTATCCCCTGAAGAAGAACTTGAATGATAACCATTTGAAATGGACCGGAAGATTAACTATATACCAGTTGAATCACTTCGCCTAGACGCAGACTGGATAACCAACTACTGACAATGTAATTCATTGAGAAAACTAAAAGATCACACTTCTAAAATGAAGACCAACTGACAAATCAGAGTACAGCTACTAGGAACCATTTAGACTTTCTAATGTTTTGTTTTTACATCTGCACCGTGTCTTGGATAACACACGTTCAGATAAGTGAGCAGCGGATGCAGGTACATGACAATTTTTTAAACAGTCACAAACTCGTTCATGACATAGCATAGTTCGTATGGAGCAGGACATATCCCATGCTGGAAAGGCACACATCCCATTCTTGGTAATAAAACAGCAATCAGAAGAACGAGAACAACGTGGGGATGTGATAACTAGGGAATAGCTGAATGGGCCAGAGAGGAAATACTGTTGAGAATCTGAATCATCATCCGTTGTGCATATATCCAATTCTCATGTGTGCGCGCTCATCTATTCACTTGTAAGTAAATTTCCCCACAATGTTAGTTCTATTGTGATCAAAAGTCAACCACCACAAGGGTCATACAAAGATACAAAGAAGCATATGCTAGCACAAATATGTATAAAGAGGTGCACTTCCGCCAGACGACATACAGATTTCTATGTAAATGCCTCTTCGAATGTCACAGCTTGACCACACTCAGAGATCTCAGTGAGGAGAGACTACGACAAGCTCAGCAAGCGTGATTAAACAATGAGCACACCTGCTATTGGTAATTTCAACGTTGCTTTATCCATGACAAAAAGGTCCCTTGATTAATTAACATATTACAGTCGTGACAATGTATATGCTAGAGAGAATCGCCTGCACTACTTTCTTTACCGCACAGCTTCAGAAATGTGGAGAGCTAATGACAACTGAGATTTGCTGATTTGTTGTGTACGTTGAGTATCTACCAGTGCCTGAAAGGGATTCAGAGAGGCAAATTGATCACTTAAATTGGCAAAGTAGGGAAAAGGGCTAGCAGAATAGAAGTATTTATGAGAATGCCAGAACAATACAAGCAACAGAGGAAGCATCAACTGCTTAGAAAATCTTCTAGTTGTCCCTTAGAATCGATGAGGTCTCATAAACTTCTACATTTCATCATCCTGCCTTTTCTGCTTTGAGATGACAACTCTACTCAAAAGTGATTAAATAGCAATTCAACATGTTAGCATGCATGCATAACATAGCTGCTGGAAAATTGACCAAATTCTTGAGCCGGGTACAACTCTGCATTACAACAAGAAAAGCTAAGACCCTGCACCAGACAAGAACAGTGTAGATTTTTTTGGTCTTCAGAATAGAAGGATGGAAGGTCCACTGCAAAAAATATAACCCACATCAGTTCATATTCACCACGAAAGAAACCAAACAAAGACTGGCCTTCTTCAATCTATTTATGCACTCCATACTCCGATCACTCACAGAACTGAATTACAGGACCCAGTTTGGAGCAGAAACTCATAGGGCCAAGTCCCATCATTTCGATCATCATGCTTAGGCACACATTATATATTGAGAACTTGCCTCAACATTTCACGGCACCAACTTTTTCTTAGATTCAACCAGAGTCCAGCTCAACATAGAAACCTCGATTTTTAATTTGAAGACAGAAGACCTTCATGCTTTTCTTCTCCATCATAATCATAGAAGAGGAAAAAGGCACGTCAATCGACATCTTTCCAGAGCACGATATCAGAGCATAAGAAAGCAAAAGGTGTTCAAAAGGGGAACACCCAAAAAAGTTCAACGAGGGAAAAGTGAAAAGAGCATGAGGGATAAATAGCTTCACTTGGGTTATCATTTTAACCAACTACGAAGATAAAAAGAATCATCTCGGTGCAGAAACCACAAGACCCATCGTTGAACTCCTGCTAAGAAGACAGGGGACCAAACCAAACGAGTAGGGAAGCTCTCCGCCACAAAGAACAGCAAGACCCTTCTCGGGAATTTCATCAAGCACCTGGTGTGCAGCATGCGGTGATCAATTTCCTTCCCTTGGGTGACGTTTCGTGGTCACAACACCAAAGACCCATGTTCTAATTTCAACCAGTATCAACCCATCTTTCACTTTTTTCCCATCCCAATGCGAAAAGAAATGACAACAACAATTGCGCATACGTGTCGAGCGTGAGAAAACGCAATACCTGAGTTGGACGAACATAGAGCAACTCCAGTTGATTTGGACAAACGTCAATGCCGTCGAGCCAGAATGCCTTCGGGAAACACTGAGAAATTTGCTTCGAACCGCGGTTCTTTGTCTGGTCTTAGCCAAACAGCGTGTAAAGTGACGAAGGAGAGACTTTGGCCGCCCCCCAGTCCAGAGCACTGAGAGCAGAGCGCGCGCAGGACATGCTCGCTACAAATTTTCTCAGTGTCGTCACCGTCGTAGAAGGAAGAGGGACGAAGGAGAGACTTGCAGAAGAAAGGAGCTCTGTCCCTCAGCCGCCGTCGCCGTCGCAGTCGCCGTCCCTGCCGCCGTCGCCGTTGCACCTCCAAGCCGACCAAGAGGTGAGAGGAGACACGAGACGAAAGGAGAGGGCCAGAGTCGGGAGAGAATAAAACCTAGAGTCGGGAGAGAATAAACTGAAGATTTGATTTTATTGGTTCATGGTTTGGTTTTCAGTTCGGTTAACCAATAAAAACCGAACCGATAAAGAGATTTCGGTTTTTAATGAGAACCGAACCGAACCAAAAAAAACCGATTTTTTCGGTTTGGTTCGGTTCGGTTCGGTTTTCGGTTTGGGAATTAACATCCCTAGTTTTATGGACCAGCTTTTGAGAAGAGAGCAAGCCCTGGGCTTTATTTCAATCCAATGCAGGTCATCTCCGCTGGACCGGGGAATCACATGGCATCAATTATGTAAAAGCTTTCCATCTCATCCAACCTCTAGCTGCAAATTCGTAAAAATAGAAGTACAGGAGAGAAACGCAATGACTTGAAGTCCAAGCTGTTAATCTCTTTGCTGAGGGAGATTTGCACTGAGTAGTCATCGACAAGTTTTTTGGACGAATTCCAAAGTCAAATACTCCCTATTTAGATAATCAAATTCATCCCCTCTCATGGCTCTGGAACGGCAACAGCAAGCCTCTCAATCACCCTGCTGAAGTTAAAGAATACCCTAGAAGCTCCATGTAGTGTACATAGCTTTTGTTAGCTTCAAGATAAGTAAAAAGTCACAATAATCCCCACAATTAATACACAAGATCACAGCCATCTTCCACTAAGATTCTGTGGGATGAGTCGTCCTCTGCAACGAAGAGTAGTAATGAGATTCAAGCTCTTTGAGACCGGCGGCTGCCTCCTCTGCAATTCTAGACAAGGTACGATCCGATTTTTCACCTTGTTGGTTGAACTCGACGATTCTCTGTTCAACATGGTCATTTAGAGATGCAAATCCCGAAAATATGGCAGTCTGTTTCAGCTCCGATACCAATTTCAGCAGTGAATCAGCCGCTTGAACCTTTTTTGCGAACATGCATCAAATGACAGAGGAGACAAATACATGAGCACAGAGAAGCTGCTTCTTTGATAAGCTTTAGAAAGTAAAGAAGAAGATCGATCCAGGTTAAAATTTCTGAAGCATTACAAGTAGATGCTTCCACTGCTTAATAATATTCCTCGAAAAGTTTTTAGTCCTTGACCACACACATCACCTATTCAAGTAACTAATCTCAAGGTTATGCCACTTATTTTCCCCCAAGTTCATTTGAACTATAGAAAGATGCTCTCGCCACTTCATCATATTCCTTGAAAAGTTAATCATACTTAGCCACCTGCATTTTGCGATTTGAGTAACTATATTTGGATTGACAATTTGTGTTCCCTCAAGTTCATTTAAACTTATACAGAAAATCAAGATTGTGAGGGTCATTTCGCATTATGGTTATTGCTATTGCTAAATGCTAATACACGTATGGCAAACGCAATCTCTGAGATAATGAAATTCCCATTATCATGAAAAAGAAATCCGACAACCATTTTCTAGAAGTCTCATAGCCCTGAAATTTTGAGTCTCTCATGGATTCAGCAGAGGATTACCAAATTGACATGTGGTAAACATATATGCCAAACATGAACTGCTTTTTAAGTTAATGAGCAGAATTAACTATCCTTTGTTGGTTACAATAATTAAATGGCCAAGCCTCACTTCAGATTGAAGTCCAAATCTTACCATTCTTGCTGCGCGCATCTCCATCATGAAAGCTTCTTGTGAGTTTCTGACTGGAGGGTCATTCACCTGCCATAAGTGAGAAGACTCAGTCAATACCACGATGGATGCTCTTCAGATATCAAACCCTTCCCAGTTTGAATTTCAAATTGAAGATAAAAATATAGAACAAATGTTCTTTTATTTTTCAATAAGAGTAATATCTCTTCGCATGTTACATAAAGAAAAATCTCCCGGAGTGTACATGCTACTTGAATCACTAGAGTAGCAAAGACTAACTTTACTTTTATCATCTATTTGATCTAAGCTCATAATACTGAAAGCATCAGTATCAGGAAGTAAACATCCACATTTTGAATATTGAAAATTTCTGATATTAGGTCTCCACTCTTCATTATCAAAAGGTCCATCAAAACAGCCTTCTAAGATCTCAAATGGATTTCTTTCCATTTGGGATATATGTGAAAAAAAAAAAAAAAATCAATCCTCCATTCATGTAGAACCAGATCATGGAAACAATATGTCCTTCCCAATTTCAGCAGCTTACAAGAGCCCAAGCAACCTTCCCTCCTATCTATTGACATAACTTCACAATACCTAAGTCCGGCATCAAGTCAATATGCTAACCAAATTTAGACCTCACACTACATGATAGTCAATAAGTGACAAAGAGACAGTTTATCAGTTCCATCTAGCCTCACACAAAGGAAAAGCATGGATAATCTCAACTGTAGTTATGACTGTTACTGAGAGGGATAAAGGTTTCCAGACTGGACGATGGCAAGGAGAAATGTATACATACTCTGGCGACATTCACAAGATGACTGAAATTGTCAACAATGTTGCCGATGTCGTTTTCAACTCTTTGTAAGAGTGTCTTCTGCTTCTGGGCAGCTGCAGCTGCTGCAGCAGCTGTGGGCCCACTCCCACTACCTAGTCCTGCTCCTGCTCCTGCTCCTCTGTTCATTATCTACATAAGCAAGTTAACCTACATTTAATCTTCAGCCATAAGGCAATACAGGACTGTACGTGTAAGTTTACAGACGATCACCGTTTGCTAGTCTACGTGAAAAGCAACATATTGTGACAGTGGACCAAGCTACACCATATGGGTGTTTTCCATCAAGGAAAAAGAGAAAAGGATCATGAGACATTAGCCACCCCATGTCAAATTGTTCTGTCAAATTTGCGAGCAAAGGGCAAACAATGTCAACAACAGTAAACATTGTCCATCCTATTAATCTACCTAAAACAAGAAGCAGTCCAATCTAGAAACCAACAGAAACGCCAACGTCAAGTCATGGAAATTACTGAAAAAACAAAGGGCAAGAGAAATCAAGATAGAGAATTTCGAGCATGTCCATAGATTGAAAAAACTATATCGAATTCTTAGATAAACGACATTGCTTTGCAAATTACACCTCATCAAAACAGAGGACATAAGGCATACTATTCAAACTAGGTTAATAAACAAGTAGATCCGTTGCAAACTAAAAGTAATTCTGAACTTCCAAGATGAATATAAACACGAAAGCCACAGACATCGAAGCTAAAGCCAGACAGCAAGCCCCCTCGGCAAAGCAATTAACCGACAATATGCTGTGAGACAACATAAAAGAAAATCAACATATCATAATGAAAGGCCAAAAAAACTGATTGTCCAATTCGATGAAGAGAGCGGCAGCAACAGCAAACAAATCGACTCTCCCCCTACACAGCTCTCGACCAAAATTCAGCATCATTCGCGACGCGAAAGCCCTCCAATAAAACACCCCCACACTCTCGGAGAAATGCTTCCGCAACCTACTCTTCGTTCGCTCGCTTGCTCGCACATCAAAACCGAACTACCAATTCTTGCCGCGCTGCCTCCGAACGAAAGCATCCCACGCATCAAAATCCATTCTTCCCAATCTCAATACTCGCTCTCTTGCTCATCAGTTCGAAAATACCAAGACACGAACGTCATCACGGTCCGATGCCTTCTTGACCCCGCAGCATCTCCACTACACATTGGCACTTCGCCATACCTTCTTCCACAGCGCAATCTCGACAGTCCCCCTCGATACTCCGCCTGAAAACCCTAACAAAAGACGAAGCTAGAAACCGAAACGAAAGCAAGCTCGCCGCTCCATTTCTCAACCGCGCGCGCGTCGCTGGCTCTACGAGATTTCGCCCCAGGGTTTTCAGGTGATTGGACCCCTGAACTGCGACAGGCTGAGCTCGGTGTAGAGAGAGAGAGAGAACGGACCTGTCGTCGTCGTCGGCGGCGGCGGCGGCGGCGGCGGCGATTGCGGTGGCTCCGGAGGCGAGCAACGGAGGGCGACGGTTTCGCAGGGGAGGTTGGACGGCTGCGATGCGAATGAGCCAAATCGCGGAGGTCGTTCTGAAGGACTATAAAATCTTTTTATTGGGCAAAGTAATCTAAAAAATAATTAATATATAAATTTGCTTGTGGAATAAATCTCCCCGCTGAAGGTAAAAAAAAAATTTCACGAACGGAACAACCACATTTTTTTTCCGAGTACAGTACAATCATATTTACAACCATTGAAAATTTCCTGATAAAGACTTTGAAGCAAAACAGTTCATTTTCATTTATTTTGTTATTATTGTGATTTAGGGAAAGTGACTTGCCAAAAGGTGAAGTTGTTTTTCTCCCTATCTAAGTTTGTTGTTTTCAAATCTTGTACAATGTTTTATGTAAATTGATTAATTTTCTGTTGATTAAATATTGAGAAGTTAAAAAATAATTTTTCGAAAACAATTTCTCTTTCAAACGGATGGATCCTAATCCTGACACAAAAGTGGAGACTAAAGTTAAGAAGTATTACCAAAGACCCTAAGGACAGACCGGACGAAAAGTCGATAAGGCTTTTGGCACAATTGAGCATTCCTTCATCTTCCTCTTTAGTTCCCGTAATTTACAGATCTTGAACTTCTGATTGATGGTTTCTTGATCTTCCTCATCTTCTTGCACGATCATACCTTCTATTTATATGACTGAGGTCGACACCAAGGGATGGGACAAACTTCGGTTTCGAGGTTAACTTCATGAAATTTTGCTAATTGTTTCGTTTAACGAGGTTCTTTGGCCCTTCATTGTCGAACCAGCTTCCACGCGGTCCATTATGTTTATCAGAACTCCCAACGCGTATTATGAGTAGGAAAATGAAATCCTGAATTCATTCAAGAGACTCGACTCGCTTTGCAAGGTTCATTGTTCAAGTCATCATCGGCATGGAGGAGCGATTCATTTTCATGTACTCTTGTAATGGAACAATCCATGATAAAGTGAGGTTGCTCCGGCATAAGCTACATAGATTGGTACAATCAGTACATTCATTAAATTAGCTAAATGTGAGTGCCAAAGATCTTCTCAACAAGTTGTTCGCAATTAAATGAATCCACCGCTAGTAAGGTTATACTTATGTAGTTATTTCGACTGTGTAGAGCTTCTATGCGCATATTTATCGCTCTGAGCAGAGCCAAAAGCCAAACTATAGTCACTCAGAAAATTTAAAGGAGATGGCGCGGCCAAAGGCTATTTGCTTGGAGGGAACGCGAAAATATATAAGGTGTATGCATGGATAGAGTCTCTTACAACAGACAAAGTAATATTCAAGATTCTCCAATATTTTCTCATGACACGATACATATTCGCACTTGAAATCCATATTGAACAACATATTGTAAAGGATAATCTGAATATTTCCTTTCTCCTACAAGAAGAGTTTCTTGTTCTTTCACTTTCTTCATATCTAGTTATGGTCCACCTGTACTGTCCTCATTAGAGCAGAAGTTTAAGATGACAAGATGACCCTATGATGCCTTCTAGTTCCAGTTACATCTTGAAGGCTTCCTTAGGAAAAATCACCAACGAATCACCATTCTCAATAGCAAAGAAGAAAGCAAGAGAAAGAAAATGATCACACAGAACAGAAGCATGGAAGCGCTAACTTCATATGACTGTCGCATAATGAGCCTTTGAATGAGAGAGCTCGAGCAGAGCAGATAAGGAAGCACAACAATGTTTGATGGAAATGGAAGCTGCATAATAGAGACTCTGGATAGGTGTATTGATTAGAACAGACATGAGACGGTGATTACCCATTTGCCGCTAGTTGCAACACAAGAGAAGGGTAGGAGAAATGCTTAGTTCTTGCTATTTTTAAGTTACCGTCATTGATCCAGATTGAGAATTAGATCCTGCAACACTGCAGCTGCTACTCCCCTTTCAATCTTTTAAGCCTCAGCCTGAAAAGAAATGAGTAGCATATTATTGACACCTGAAATTTTTTGTCGATATTTTAATCATTCATTTTGCAAAAATATAAAAAATATCACTCCAAAAAAAAGAAAAAATGAATGAAAACATAAAAGAGAGAGAGAGAAGAAAACAAGAAAAGAAAAAAAAGAAAGAAAACGAAAAGGAAAAAGGGGACTTTTCGGGCTCTCCGTGGACTCTCTTTCGCGGGCTCTCTCTCTCTCTCTCTCTTTCTCGGGGATTCTCTCTGGACGCTGGATCCGTCGATCTCTCTCGCTTCTCCTCACCGGCACCAGAAACCTTAGGCCAGAAACCCCGATCTCCGGTGAGCCTTCACCATCCCGCCGTTCGCCGAAACCGAGACCGGTGCCTCGATTCGCTCGCGGCTGTTGACGAGTTCTTCGAGCTCTGCATCTTCTCTGTTTCCGCATCCCCGAGCGGAGAGATTCTGGCGATTGTTGCTCCGATGAACAGCATCAGGAACACTGCGGTGCTCACGTAGACAAGGCTCTTCGCCGCCTCCATTCGCCGTCGAGAGTGGTAGACTCGCTCTCGTTCGGTTGAGCGCTCTTCTTCTCTGGATCTGGATCTCGAGCGGACTTTATCTCGTCCGATCGAGCCTTCTCTCTCTCTCTGCATCTCGTCGAAGGCTAGGGTTTTCTCTCGTTAGCGGGGATCAGAGATCGAAGGCCGGCGGTCGGGGATTGCGAGGATCGGGTTCTTGCTCGGGGATCAGAGACGAGTTCTTTCTGTTTTCTCTCCCTCGGAAGTTCGCTCGGCAAATTTCTCTCTCGCTCAGAGGTGCTGGGAGCTCAGATCTGAAGCTGACCGGCGGTGACAGCGGTTCCCGATCTGTGGCTTGATTCGGCTCTCCACCGGATCCGACGCCCAACCCCTATTCGCTCGGCTCTCGGTCCTCTGGTGCAGAGGCTCGCCGGTGATCTCTCTCTCTAGGGTGGCCGGATCGGCGACAGCTGCGGCGACGACGACGCTTAACCGAGTTTCTCTCTGGATCGAGCTCACCAGAGCGGTGAGCTCTCTTTCCCTCTTTCTCGATCCGTTAGGGTTTTGGCCCCTGATTTCTTTCTCTCGTTCGCTCTCTCTGACTTGAACATTTTCTCTCGGCTCTGTCTTGCGCGCCCGATTTGACTTGCTGGAACGGCCGGTCGAGGAGCTTGGAGTTTAGGGCTCAGACAGCGTCGACGGCAGCGACGGCTTCGATTCGGCGGCTTCGATCCTTCGCCGATTCATTCAAGGTAACTCTTGTATCAGTTGCTTCCAGGTCTCAAATATGTGCGTTCAGCAAATGTTCTGCATCGCGATTCGAAGCTGAGCAACTTGTTTTTTTTAATGCGAATTGTGACCTTAAAATTGGAGACTTTGGGCTTGCTAGGGCCACATCTGAAACGGATTTTATGACTGAGTATGCTGTTACTCGCTGTTATCGTGCTAGAATTGCTCCTCAATTGTTCAGAATACAGTGCCGCGATTGATATTTGGTCTGTGGATTTTCTACTGATTATTTGAGTGTTATTAGACTTAGATTCTTTCATGAAAAATGATCCAAATCTCTGTTATGCATGCATGAATTTTTCCAGAATGTTTTGATGACATTAGACAGTGAAAAGCACTCGCATTCCCTGAAATTACTTCTGTGATCTGGTCTGACATGAGTTGTTGTGTAATTGTCTTCAATTGAGCTCCTTAAGAGCAAAATTAGTGCATGAATCCTTCTAGACATGCCTAGGAGATTTCATAAGCCTCAAAATGACATATAATTCATGCCAATTGTTGATCAATTACCCTATGAATTTGCCTTGTGAAGTTGTTGCTATGTTTAGTCCAATTTTGCTAGGTTTGTTTTTAGGAAGTGTTAGCTTACCTAGTGACGTTCATGAATTTGTATTTTCCTTATATTGATTTAGGGTTAAATGTTTTCATCAAACTTATTCATTGCATTTTTCCCTATGTCATGCTCGAATTTCATAATTTTCATGCATTGATTAGGCGGCTTAACAAGTTAGTTATCATGCATCATTTTCTGATTTGTCATGATGTCTTGCTGATTTTGCTAGTTCTTCGTTTTGCTATTTTTGCTGGTTCTTTGTTTGCTGATTTTACTGGTTCTTTGTTTACTGATTTTACTGGTTCTTTGTTTACTGATTTTACTGGTTCTTTGTTTACTGATTTTACTGGTTCTTTGTTTTGAGGGGGCGAATTGTCATTTGCTATGTCTAATGATTTTTGCAAGATCAAAGTTAGATTAGTAAATGATACATGTCTCGTTCTAGTACCCTGTCCTAATTGATTGATGAGCATTTTCTTTAAGTCGGTGCCTCCACGAAGAATGCTTGAAACACATGAATCCATGATATATAACAATTTCATGATTTTTGCATGTCATTCATATAGGTCAAGCATCAATAAATCGTCCATGCTTTGCTTTATAAAATTCATGATTGTTGATTTGAGTGTCTTGATTCTTTGATCTTGATCGAATCATGCATTTGGATTCAAAAGTAAGTTTCTTCACCAAAGTTGTAAGTGTTTGCATATTTTTGTATGACGTTTTGTTTTTGCTTGTCTTGATGTGTTGGTTTGTTTCCTTCCATTGTATGAACCTAGTTATATGTTTCTTAGATTAGGTTTAGATTAGACCCCGTAGATGGAGAGGGCGTAAAGATGGGGGAGGTCGATGTCCACTCCGACCTTTATTATGTAATATTTGTTTTTCCCGACATATGTCTCGGGTTCCATGCATTGTATAAGACCCGACAAGTTGCGGGTTTCCTTTCTTTCCCAATTGTTTTCTCTTTTATTTTTTTAGAATTGCATGATTAGGTTTACTGCTTTTCTTGATTGTTTAGCTAATGTCTTGTAATTTCAATTTCATTGATTGTTTTCTTCTCATTTTTTTTAGGAATATAATAGGAATAGAATAGAATGAAAGAAATCCACCACACATGATCACTTAGTATAGAATTGATGATCCCGAAAATATTAAAAAAAAAAAAATGCATGGACATGTTAGGAAAAACACAACATATTGTTTAGGTACCGAAATGGCGTTAATAGAAATGTTAGCGTAACCCAAGTCCCCGAACCTAGATATTTGGTTGCGTAGGAATTGAGGGAACACTCCCGACCCTCGATTGGGTTTTCTAGCCGACCCCCAAAAATGAGGCTAGTGGCGACTCTTGTCTATTTTTTAGGTTGTTATAAACAACTAGATTGTTCAAAATCCGTTGTCACGCGGGGTACGAGCTTGGGAGAGCTCGCGATCTCGTGGAGGAAACTCTCGTGATTGACCTTTCCTCTCGTGATTGACCTTTCCCCCTTGGATATTCGAGGGCGACGAGATCGGGTCGTGACACATGCGACTCCACGCGTTCGCACTTGAGTCACATCGGGTTATCTTCTCAACATGTGTCCACCGGACTTCAAGGCGACAAGTCTCCCTTTCAAACAGAAAGAGCCAGCCAGCTCTCCTCCTTCATCAAGTAGAGTCTTTGCCCAATCATCATTCTGATATTGAGTATCCATCCTAACCAACCCATTATATTGCTAGTAAATCTGTTCTCGACTTCTAAGTAGTGCACTAGTTTTGGTTCAGGACATGATAAGATGGCGGTGGCTATCAAAATGGCCCTCTCAAATTTTTACAGTTTCACAGAGCCCAACCTACCAGCTCTAAAGGATAAAACTTTTGGACTTCGTTTCATGACCAGCATGCCATCACACTTATTCACTGACGGAGATTAAGGTTCGAGTTGCTTTGCTAAATTTAGAAACGGGACACGTTGTGCGAAGCAGACTTGGATTAGCTGTTAAGTTGAATCTTGTTGTACTTGGTGGTGAATCTGAGGAAGTTGATCTGAAATGGGATCAATTAGAAAGCCACATAACATAATATCAAGAGGGTCTGAGGAGGGAAAGGCAATTCTGTCTGGTGATCTAGTTGTGAACCTAGAAGGAGGGACAGCCACATTAGGCGATTTTACTTTCATGAAGGATTCGAGCAGGATGAAGAGTGGAAAATACAGGCTTGGAGTTAAGGTTGCCTGTCGATGCTATGATGCGACGCATATCCACTAGGCCGTATCCGAGGCTTTCATTGTTGAAGATAGCCGTGGAGAATGTGAGTAGTCAAAGCAACTGCTATTTATCTAGCCTTTTGTTTAAAACACGTCACCTAAAACTTCTACTGATAGCGAGTATCCAGAGTTGTGTAGGAGCATCGTTGGTTAGAGGCTAGCACTTTTGTAGACTTAAAAATAATGCGAGAAAATCAATTAGTCATTTTTATGCTACAGCCTTGTCTGCAAGCAATTTAACTTTAGAGGAACTTATGATGCGGTACTTGTTGTGATGTTTCTGCTTCTCATGCTTTATGTAGTTGTCAAAAAACATTTCCCACTTCTACCAAGTGACTACATGTGGAGATTAGTCGGAGTGGCGATCAGTGGATAGGCGCACAAACTATTGAGGGGAGTTGGGATCGTCACAATACGAGATTTTTTCCACCTCCTTTGCTTGGATGCAGCAAGACTGAGAAATGTAAACTCCTGCCTTTTAGACTTTTATGTTTTGCTACTGTCCCAATAGGGCCTTAACATTGAATCTTTGTTTTTCTACATACTTCGGAGCATGCTACGTCACGTCTTCGATGACAAGGACTATGTTTACCATTTTGATCAAGGCCAAAAAATTGGCATTTTTTTCAATTGGAATTTTGAGCCCAAACTCGTCTAAAGGATGGAATCACTTTCTGGAGGTGAAAAGGTCAAGCTCGAGTATTGCCACAATCCGCAACATTCATGATTATTAAGCATACTTAAATGCAAAGAAACCTAAAACCTAAGCTTTTGAGGTATAATGTGACGATCATACAGATGAACAAAATGCACATTGATGTGAAATAACATAATTCTTGATATGGCAGCTCATTTTATGCATGAACCATATTAGGGAGAAAAATTTAGTGATCTTATCATTATACAGACTTCCTATAGATTTCCTAGGCTCTTCGTTTCTACATGGATATGTCACTGCAATGATAGGGTATGACTTTCTAAGAGAACTTTCTCTTTGAATTCATTATGGGGTCTACCTCAAATCCCAATCCAAGATTGCCTACAAGAAATCTGTTTTGTCGCTCATAGAAGGACAAATTCATTGGAATCCAAAGGCGATAAGTGACGCATTGCATGCCTTCCCAATTGTCGATGGGCTTCTAGATGAAAGTTCGATGAATTTGTCGAGCATTATTCGAGTTGTCTCCTGCACTATTACTTTGCAACTTTGCCAATTGGGATAATGTAAAAGGGAATTGGGAGATGTTCTTCCTAATGCAAACTTCAGAATGGTTCAGTGCAGGAGACAACTTGAATAATGCTCAACAAATTCATCAAACTTTCATCTAGAAGCCCATTGACAATTGGAAGGGTGTGCAATGCATCACTTATCGCCTTTGGATTCCAATGAATTTGTCCCCCTATGAGCGACAAAACAGATTTCGCGAGAGAGTGATTTTGCTTGATGGGATGTATAGTATGATTTAGAGTACATTGTAAGCATGAGCCCCCAATGGATGGACATCATGAGTTCCCACCCTAATAGAACCAACTGATTTCGGGTAGATGACCTTGGAAGAGCAGAGTGAGTAGCATTCGTGAACAAGGTCTTTTGCCCCCTCAGGACTACATTTCAATGCTCGTTTGGAACTACAAAGAGGAATATTGTTCGAGTGGATTGGCTGTCCTTGCTCGTAGCAGTGATATGATTCTTAGGTCCTACTAGAACTTGCAACTTTCCAATGTCCGCTAGTCTCTTAAGTCTCTAAGTGATCTACGCATTTAATGAAACCAATCAAGGAAATGTTGAGTGTCTGCACTCTCCAGGTACTGTTCATTCGGTGGTAGAAGAGTATCAACTTGAACTGGGAAAAGAGAAGTTGCTAATGCAGAACAGCTGTCATCGGCATGAAGCTCATGCTATGAGAAACTATACCTCGTTGGCAGTTCTCAATATTCCCCCCACCATGGGAAACAAGCTATGGCCAGTTTACAAGAGTGCTAAGGAAATGTATCAAGATCAAGGGGCAATGGATCGGGATGATATTATGAGATTTGGTCAGGATTCTCGTAGGCGATCTTGGACTAGGATTTGAGGTAGACCTACAGAATGGATTCAAAGAGAAAGTTCTCTCAGAAAGTCATACCCTATCATTGCAGTGACATATCTATGTAGAACAAAGAGCCTAGGAAGTCTGTCTAATGATAAGATCACTAAATTTTTCTCCCTAATATGGTTAATGTATGAAATGAGCTGCCGTATCAAGAATTGTCATTTCACATCATGTCAATTTTGTTTGTCTGTCTGATTGTCACATTATACCTCGAATCAGGTTTCTTTGTGTTTAAGTATGCTCAATAATCATGAATGTGACAGATTGTGGCAATACTTGAGCCTGACCTTTTCACCTCCGGAAAGTGATTCCATCCTTTGGACGAGTTCATAACGGATGAGTCCTTTGGGCTGAAAATTCCAATTGAAAAGAATGCCAATGTTTCGGCCTTGATCGAGATAGTAAACATAGTCCTTGTCATCGGAGACGTGTAACATGGCATGCTCCGAAGTATGTTTCCACATGGCATCGGAGATTCCGACACCCACGATCTGAAATTGAAATTAATCATCAAGAACTAAATATAGAAAAACAAAGATTCAATGTTAAGGCTCTATCGGGATAGTAGCAAAACATAATAGTTTAAGAGGCGGGACTTTACATTTCTCAGTCTTGCTTCATCCAAGGAAAGGAGGTGGAAAAAATCTCATACTGTGACGATCCCAGCTCCCGTCAATAGTTTGTGCGCCTGTCCACCCATCGCCACTCCAACTATTCTTCACACGTAGTCACTTGGTAGAAGTGGGAAATGTTTTTTGACAACTACATAAAGCATGAGAAGCAGAAACATTACAACAATTACCGCATCATAAGTTTCCTATAAAGTTAAATTGCTTGCAAACAAGGCTGTAGCATAAAAATGACTAATTGATTTTCTCGCATTATCTTTAAGTCTACAAAAGTACTAGCCTCTAACCAACGATGCTTTTACCCTACACAACTCTGGATACTCGCTGTCTGTAGAAGTTTTAGATGATGTGTTTTAAACAAAGGCTAGACGAATAGCAGTTGCTTTGACTACTCACATTCTCCACGGCTATCTTTAACAATGAAAGCCTCGGACACGGCCCCGTGGATATGCGTCGCAGCATAGCATCGACAGGCGACCTTAACTCCGAGCCTGTATTTCCCACTCCTTGTCCTGCGTGAAAGTGAAATCACCTAATGTGGCTGTCCCTCCTTCTAGGTTCACAACCAGATCACCAGATAGAATTGCCTTTCCCTCCTCAAACCTTCTTGATATTATGTGGCTTTCTAGTTGATCCCATTTCGGATCAACTTCCTTAGATTCTTCTAAATTTAGCAAAACAACTCGAACTTTGATCTCCCTGAACCTTTGCGTCAGCGAATAAGTGTGACGGCAAGCTGGTCATGAAACGAAGTCCAAAAGATTTATCCTTCAGAGCTGGGAGGTTGGGCTCTGTGAAATTGTAAAAGACAAAAGCTCGTTCTTAGAGAAATTTGAGAGGTTCATTTTGATAGCCGTCGCCATCTTATCAATATGCTACTTGAAGCACTAGAATGGCAAAGACAAACTTTACTTTTATCATCTACTTGATCTAAGCTCATAATTTTGAAAGCATCGGTATCAGGAAGTAAACATCCACATTTTGAATATTATCCATACTTTATCAATTTGTATCCCCTCACCATGACATCTTGAAAATTTTTGATATTAGGTTTCCACTCTTCATTATCAAAAGGTCCATCACAACAGCCTTCTAAGATCTAAAATGGATTTCTTTCCATTTGGAATATACTACAAAAATTTCAATCCTCCATTCATGAAGAACAAGATCTTGGAAAAAAAGTCTTTCCCAATTTCAGCAGCTTACAAGAGCCCAAGCATCCTCCCTCCTATCCATTAACATAACTTCATGATACCTAAGTCCAGCATCAAGCCAATACACTGAAGCAAATGTAGACCTCACATTACATGGTAGTCAATAAGTGACAAAAAGACGGCTTGTCAATGTTCCACCTAGCCACACCTAAAGGAAAAAGATGGATAATCTCAACTGTAGTTATGACTGTTAATGAGAGGGATAAAGCTTTCCAGACTAAAAGATGGCAAGGAGAAATGTATACATACTTTGGCGACATTCACAAGATGACTAAAATTGTCGACAATGTTGCCAATGTTGTTTTCAACTCTTTGTACGAGTGTCTTCTGCTTCTGGGCAGCTGCAGCTGCTGTAGCAGCTGTGGGCTCGCTCCTACTACCTAGTCCTGCTCCTGCTCCTCCTCCTCTGTTCATTATCTACATAAGCAAGCTAACATACACTTAATCTTCAGCCATAAGGCAATACGGGACTATACATGTAAGTTTACAGACGATCACTGTTTGCTAGTTTACGTGAAAAGTAATATATTGTGACAGTGGACCAAGCTACAACATATAGGTGTTTTCCGTCAAGGAAAAAGAGAAAAGGATCATGAGACATTAGCCACCCATGTCAAATTGTTCTGTCAAATTTGCAAGCGACGAGCAAATAATGTAACAATTGTAAACATTGTCCAACCAATTAATCTACCTAAAACAAGAAGCAGTCCAATCTAGAAAACAACAGCAATGCCAACATCAAGTCATGGGAATTACTGAAAAAACAAAGGGCAAGAGAAAGCAAGATAGAGAGCTTCAAGCACGTCCATAGACTGAAAAAACTATGTCAAATTCTTCGATAAACGACATTGCTTTGTAAATTACACCTCATCATGACAAAGGACATCAGGCACACTATTCAAACTAGGTAAATATACAAGCAGATCCATTGGAAACTAAAAGTAATTATGAACTTCCAAGATGAATATAAACACGAAAGCCACAGACATCGAAGCTAAAGCCAGATAGCAAGCCCACTCGGCAAAGCAATTAACCGACAATATGCTGTGAGACAACATAAAAGAAAATCAACATATCATAATGAAAGGACAAAAAAACTGTTCGTCCAATTCGATGAAGAGAGTGGTAGCAACATCAAACAAATCGACTCTCCCCCTACATAGCTCTCGACCAAAATTCAGCATCATTCACGATGTGAAAGCCCTCCAAGAAAACACCCCCACTCTCGGAGAAATGCTTCCGCAACCTACTCTTCGTTCGCTCGCTCGCTCGCTCGCATATCAAAACCGAACTACCAATTCTTGCCACGCCACCTCCGAACGAAAGCATCCCACGCATCAAAATCCATTCTTCCTGATCTCAATACTCGCTCTCTTGCTCATCAATTCGAAAATACCACGACACGAACATCGTCACGGTCCGATGCCTTCTTGACCCCGCAGCATCTCCACTACACATTGGCACTTCGCCATACCTTTTTCCGCAGCGCAATCTCACCAGTCCCCCTCGATACTCTACTTGAAAACCCTAACAAAAAACGAAGCGGGAAACTGAATCGAAGTAAGCTCACCGCTCCATTTCCCAACCCCGCGCGCGTCGCTGGCTCTATGGGATTTCTCCCGGGGTTTTCAAGTGATCGGAGCCCCTAAACTGCCACATGCTGAGCTCGGTGTAGGTAGGTAGAGAGAGAGAACAGACCTGTCGTCGGCGAAGGCGGCGGTGGCAGCGGCGGCGGCGGCGAGCACCGGAGGCTGATGGTTCCGCAGGGGAGGATGGATGGATGCTATGCGAATGGGCCAAATCGCGGAGGTCGTTTTAAAGGACTATAAAATCCTTTTATTCGGCAATGTTATCTAATTAATAATTAATATATAAATTTGCTTGTGGAATAAATATCCCCTTCCAATGTAAAAAAAAAAAATTGACATGATCGAAACAACCACATTTTTCTTTCGAGTACAGTACAACCATAGTTAGCTAAGAGAGGCGAGTGACGAGTGTCGAATGGGGTGAGCGTCGAGTATCGAGCAGAGAGCAATAAGCCAAGCGAGCATCGAGTGGCAAAAGTGACCTAAAGCGAGTGAGGCGAGTGTCAAGTGGCAAGCGGAGAAATTATTTCTTTTGATTTTGGCAAATTGAAGATTAAGATGACAGATAAGATATGAGAGAACGAGTATTAGAGGAGGATGCCATAAAGAGCTATTTATACCATTTTGAACGCCGAGAGGACTTCTCACAAAAACATATATCATCCTTTGTAAATTATAACTTTTGGTGCCGTAAAAGACATTAAAAGATCTAAATTATTAAAAAATAGTGTAAAATTACTTGAACTCCTTACTAAGGAGCTATTTAATGTTGTTAACGCCGTTTATTTTAGAATTTTCTCTATATAAAAAAATTAGAAATAATATATTAGATAAATAATATATATAGAATCAGGGTTGGTTTGGGTTGGACCGACCCTAAACTCTTAGGATCGAGGACCAATCCGTACAGTGCTGGTCCAGGAATCCCAAGACCAATGACCGACCCGATCTCCTTGAAAAGTGGACCGAGACCGGCAGGGTAGGGCCGGTCCAGGGTTGGTCCAGGATTGACCTTAGACCGATGCTCACCCTTATATATCATGGAGTTGTACAGTAGTTTGAATCAAGGAAAGCAAAGTGTACCAATATTTACCTTTTAGACAAGCCTCCAACTTTTATTGAAGATAAACCAAATATTCGTCGTGCGGCAAGATCTTCACTCATAAGTCGGAATCATTTTTGAAGCATTTAAACAATATTCTAACCATTGGCGCAAGCATCATAACTACCGAATAGAATTGCTTTTGGGAAATTGTATCCATCAATTTCGAATGTACGGTTTGTTCGATCTGGTAATCCAGTCAATAAAGGGCAGTCCATTAAAGTGAGCTTTCTAATATGAAGTAAATTTTGCAGCCCACCAAGTTTTCGCAGATTACAGTATGATATTTTCAAAAGTTGCAATCGTCTCAAATCTCCAAAACTGATAGTCTTTGCCAAGTGACAGCGTTTGAGTTCTAATTCAGACAGACCTCTCACCGTAGAAAATTGCGAATCTTGAATCATGCAGTTGTGAAGGCACTTTACGGATAAGCTATAGGGTAGCTCTCTGAGGTCATGCAACTTTGTGTGGTGCAAAACAAGTTTTCTAAGTTGGAGTTCACTAAAATGTTTAGGTAGCTCGGTAATCTTTGAAAGGCACAACTCCAAGATTTCTCGATTCTCTAGTCTTGTTAACCAATCAATTTTTTTTTTTTTTTTTTTTTGGTAAAGATTGTTTAACCTCAAGATTTTCAAAGAGGATAATCCTCTGATTTCACAGATGATCCGCCCCTTCAGATTCCCACATTGTGAAAGATTTATCTCTTCCAGCTTTTCTAGATTTTTTATATCTCTGGGGAATTTTTCTAAGTGTGTATTCTCCACCTTCAGCACTTTCAAATTTTTCAAATGCTCGACAGACCTAGGTAAACTAGCAATCTTGGCGCTTGATAGATCCATGACTTCTAGCGACTCAAGATTCCCAATGCAAAGAGGAAGCTCGAGTAAATTCTGACAGTTTCCTAGAAGTAGGCTCCGAAGTTTCTTTAAGGACTTAATAGAATCTGGTAGTCGAACAATAGTGGCACCATCCAGTTGAAGATGCTCAAGAGATTCCAAGTGACCGATAGAGTCTGAGATATGAGCCAAACTTTCACATTGGTAAGCGCTCAGAATCTTAAGTTTCTTCATGGAGGTAGGTTTGAAATCAATCTCCCTAATGGCAGTTCCATCAACCAGAAGTTTTTCCAAATCTGTCATATGATAAAGTTCTTGTGGCAAGTCACTAACGAATCTGCAGAACTTAAGATTTAAGGAGACTAAGTTCTTTAGATTACCTATCAACAGACCAATTTAGGATAGTATGGAACAACGTTCCAAGACTAATCTTTGTATGTCCAAACTTTGTAAGTCCACCGAGGTAGGGAAGTGTAAAAAAACATTCAGGTTACGACAGCTACTTAGGTTCAAAACTTTCAATTCCTTTGCCTTCTACAAGAAAAGAGGACAGAAAAGGCTCAGTTGATGCTGGCTATTCTAAAATCCCAGGATACATAAACAAAATTGCACTTTACCTTGAGGATTTGTCCCCATACTTGTGAATCTCCAATGACCAAACTGTGAGATAGATCGAGAATGAACAGTTTCTCCAAATCGAAAATAAGCAGTTCAGAGATCTAGCTACAACCTTGCCAATCAAGCCACATTAAATTTGAAAGAACATTATGAGAACTCTCTCTAACAGTAGCCTGGTCATCTCCCATAAACTTAAAGCGCCGTAGATGGGTAAGCCCCCTTAATTTTAAAAGAACATTTTTAGAACTCCCTCTAACAGTGGTCGGTGGTTGGTGGTTGGCGGCGGCAGGCAGTGGTCGTGCGGCGGTCGTGCGGTGGTCAGGTGGCTGTCGTGCAACGGTCATGCGGCGGTCGGGCGACTGTCATGCGACAGTCGTGTAGCTGTCGTGCGGCAGTCGTGTGGCGGTCGTGCGACTATAGTGCGACAGTCAGGCGGCGACTAAGTTCTTTAGATTACCTATCAACAGACCAATTCGGGATAGTACGGAACGACGTTCCAGGACTAATCTTTGTATGTCCAAACTTTGTAAGTCCACCGAGGTAGGGAAGTGTAAAAAAGCATTCAGGTTACGATAGCTACTTAGGTTCAAAACTTTCAATTCCTTTGTCTTTTGCAAGAAAAGATGATAGAAAAGGCTTAGTTGATGCTGGCTATTCTAAAATCCCATGATACATAAACAAAATTGCACTTTACCTTGAGGATTTGTCCCCATACTTGTGAATCTCCAATGACCAAACTACGAGATAGATCGAGAATGAGCAGTTTCTCCAAATCGAAAATAAGCAGTTCAGAGATCTGGCTACAACCTTGCCAATCAAGCCACATTGAATTTGAAAGAACATTATGAGAACTCTCTCCAACAGTAGCCTGGTCATCTCCCATAAACTTAAAGTGCCGTAGATGGGTAAGTCCCCTTAATTTTAAAAGAACATTTTGAGAACTCCCTCCAACAGTGGTTGGCGGCTATCGTGTAGTGGTCATGCGGCGATCTGGCGGCTGTCGTGCGACGGTCGTGCGGTGGTCATGCGGTTGTCGTGCGACAGTTAGGCGGCGACTAAGTTCTTTAGATTACCTATCAACAGACCAATTTGGGATAATACGGAACAATGTTCCAGGACTAATCTTTGTATGTCCAAACTTTGTAAGTCCACCGAGGCAGGGAAGTGTAAAAAAGCATTCAGGTTACGACAGCTACTTAGGTTCAAAACTTTCAATTCCTTTGTCTTCTGCAAGAAAAGAGGATAGAAAAGGCTAAGTTGATGCTGGCTATTCTAAAATCCTAGGATACATAAACAAAATTGCACTTTACCTTGAGGATTTGTCCCCATACTTGTGAATCTCCAATGACCAAACTGCAAGATAGATCAAGAATGAATAGTTACTCCAAATCGAAAATAAGCAGTTCAGAGATCTGGCTGCAACCTTGCTAATGAAGCCACATTAAATTTGAAAGAACATTCTGAGAACTCTCTCCAATAGTAGCTTGGTCATCTCCCATAAACTTAAAGCGCCGTAGATGGGTAAGCCCCCTTAATTTTAAAAGAACATTTTGAGAACTCCCTCCAACAGTGGGCGGTGGTTGGTGGTCGGCGGCGGCAGGCGATGGTCGTGTGGCGGTCATGCGGTGGTCGTGCGGCGGTCGTGTGGCAATCAGGCAGCTGTCGTGCAGCGGTCATGCGGCGGTCGGGCGGCTATTGTGTGACAGTCGTGCGGCTATCGTGTGGCGGTTGTGCGGCTGTCGTGCGGTTGTCAGGCGGCGATCGGTGGCAGTCGTCGATCGGTGGGGGTGGTCGGTGGGTTGTGGGCGGCGACAATGATGGTCGCTGGTGATCAAGGCTACGGCGGCGACGATGACGATTGTCGGCGGTTAAGCAACAGTGGTCGACGGTCGGCCGACGACGATTGAGCGACAGCAACGACGACGGTCGCCAGTGATCAGGCGGCGGCGACCGACGATGGCTGTGAGCAGCCGGAGGTGGTTGGCGGTTGGCAGGGAGCTAGCAGTGGCTGCAACAAGGAAGAAGAACAAAAGATAAATAGAAATGAAAAAATGGACTTATT
Organism: Eucalyptus guilfoylei; assembly: GCA_016097605.1. Classification (NCBI taxonomy): domain Eukaryota; kingdom Viridiplantae; phylum Streptophyta; class Magnoliopsida; order Myrtales; family Myrtaceae; genus Eucalyptus; species Eucalyptus guilfoylei. The sequence continues at coordinate 42,336,525 of CM027862.1, read as the reverse complement.
TCTAGAAATTGTTCTCGGGAACAAGAAGCTACTGTTTTTTTGTTTCTTGTTTCTGTTTTAAATCTATTCCCTGGCTACTTTTCTATTTAGGTAAGTTAGCATTGCCAAATGGATTTTTGTTCTTTTTTTTGTTATGGAGAACAAAGGAACAGAAATTGGGAGAAATAGAAACGTTGACATGCAGGCCCTAAATGGCCAAATCCTTCGCATCTAATACATTCATTTTATCCCTTATCAAACACAAGACCAAGGGCTTCCACCTTTTCAGCAATCTGCAAATCAAGGGAACTGAATAAATAGAATTGGAAATGAAATATAGCCATTCACACTTCATTTTGGGAAAGAAAAAATTTAAGAAAAGGAAGTATCTTTAAAGATTGTTGAGTGTGTTTACACTAAAAGTTTTATGCTTTAAAGTATACCTTCTTTCCATTAAGTGTGGAAAGTGCTTCAAGGTGATTCCATAACCTAGTGCGCTCTCGAGGGTCCTTGAGATTTTCCATCACAACAATTTCCCTGACAAACTCCTTTAATTGATTATGCATCAATAATTCATTATTTTCCCCTATTTTAACCAAACCCATGTCATAGAGAAACTTGATTCCTCTCGAAGGATAATAGTCACACGCACGCCACATGTACGAGGGAATTCTCTCATCCGTTCCAATGAAAAAACAAGCTATATCAAGAAATATCTTTCTCGTCTCTTCATCTAGAGAGTCATAGCTTATCCTAAATGCTTCTTGGACTTTATCTTCTGGCTTCCTTTCTAATCTTTTTAATGTATCTTGCCATATTTTTATTTCCCCCTTTTTCCCATGCAAGTATGAAGCAGTTACTCTAATTGCCAAAGGAAGTCCTCTAATGACGTCAACAATCTTTTTGGACAGAGAATCATACTCATCCTCTTCTTTGCAAGGACATCCACTACAAGCATGCTTGTGGAAAAGTGAAGTTGAAGAGCTTAATCACGTCCCATTTCTTTAATCTCATACTTATCAGCCACTCCATCCTTGTAACCCTCAAGAACATCAAGTGTGGCACCCCTGACACGGCCCCCGAACTGTTGGGGTCGCCACAGTGCACTTACCTTTCACTTGGCCTAATAATATAATACTTTGATACCAAGGAATTTCATGTTAATTTATAATTCCTGGGGGTTTACACCTTTAGATCGGTCCCTACGCAATTTTCATATGGCGGAAGCACATCAATCAACTCTCTTCCCTATGTTCAGAAAACGATGCACACCAACTAAGCATTTATAGGTAAAAGCCGAACACTTTTATTTACTTAAACCAAATGGACATCATTCATCGGTATATCAAAATGCCGTAGTCTTCTATACTCGGCTATACTTCAAAAGATGACCGACATCTCCTCCTTTAGTCGTATACTTAAAGTCCATCGTTCAGTGTCGGCGTCCAAAAGTTCCTTCCTTTGCTATCCTCCTCCTCGCGGTCATATCCAACCACTCGATCCATCTACCGGTGGCAGTGGCAGCAGAGGTATCTTATCTAGTCTGAAATGTTAGTCCCCAAACGGGGTGAGTACAACCACTCAGTAGTAAAGATCCATCAAACTACACAATGCAACAAGCAAAACAATCAAGATATCACGAGTAAAGCACATATCATCCGTGCTATCGAGCATACATCACCATGCGGTCGTGCATATATTGCCATGTAGTTATGCATATCTCACCATGCCATCGTGCATATACCACCATGCAGTCATGCTTGTATTTCCATGAGGTTCATCCCATACCATATGCACATACATACGCATGATTCATATCATCCATACACTCATATATACATCCCATGAGATCCATTCAAGCCTTCACGATCACATTCTCAATATCAAATAGCATCAATTTACTTTCATAAGCAGATCATGCATCATACCATATGCACACACCCATGCGCATGATTCAATTTCCAGTTTTATCTTTCAAAAGGATCTCATTATTTTTCTTCCAGGGACCAATGTTTGCATCCCTCATTTATCGCTCGCACCCAACCTGGCATCACGAGGAACCTCCGGCACACACCTCCGGGCATCTCGTACTCCAACTAGCATCACAAGGAATCCCCCCGGCACACACCTCCAGGGCTTCTGGGATTACGTACCGACATACCACCAGGCATTCCCCCTGGAATTACGTACCGTATACCACCGGGCATCTCGAAACTCCCGAGGACATCCGGCACACACCTTCGGGCATCCCGACACTCCCGGGGCATCGTCGGCTCACACCTCCGACGATATCATTATTATCACAATTTATAATCACATATATGTCTCATTTTCAACATGGCATTTGATGCAACAATATCAGAGGTCTAAACCAGCTTTTTAATGTCATGTAATATGCCAAATATCACCATATATGTAGTACACATAACACCCACTATATCACATTTCATAAAGCAATTCATTGGCTTTTGAAAATAGAACCAATTTTCGGGTAAAACAGAATGCACCTCTTTAGTAAAAATTCTTGGAAAATTAGTAAACAATCTCAATAATTTCTAAGAATTTAACATGATGTAAACAAGATCTAGAGAAAGATATTTCATGAAGAACACCTCATCAAAAGAAGCTTCATACCGGTTACTACAGTCCATGCATCACAACTCAAATTTTCGGATCATTATCATTGCACAGTTTTATTCACAAACTCGGTAAAAATCCTAAATCAACTCGAAAAATTATGAAATTTTGATATGTGAAAGATAAGACATAGAAGTAAAATTCTCGTGAAGGGCTCGAAGTCAAATTCATGATAGATCAAAGCTAAAATCACCAAAACCATCTCTGTCTCTCGGTAGCGATTTCCAGATCCAACCGTTTCAAAGAAATTTCGTTTTACCAACCTATACTTGTCCGTTTCTCTTCAAATTTTAGTATGTTTCTCCTCAAGATGTTATCTACAACTTTTATCAGAACATAAGATCAAATTCGGACTTGATACTTGCACAAAATTCGCAAAATCACAATAGGTCGACATTATATTTTCCAGATCTAGTATCTTTGAAGAAAAATAGTTTCACCCACGAATACTTGTTATTTTTCTCTGAAATTTTGATACGTTGTTCTCCAAGAAGTCCTCTACAACTTTCATCAAGAAGTCGAAGTGAGATTCCAACTCAAACATCGCATGCAACACACAAAATCACCAAAGGTCAGACTGTTTTTCCAGAAAACAGGTTACTAAGGCACAACACTTATAACTTCGAAAATCTTCACCTCCACCACATCCGAAATTCACCATTCATCACACACAATCACAGCAAGCAAAGAGTAGATCAATGGACTCTACTTGTCTCTAATCCAAAGAAAATCACAGCAAGCACAACGGCGAGGCTAGGCGGACGCACGGCGGCCGGTCTTCTTCTCCTTCGCCGGAGCTCTCTCTTCCTCCCAGCTTCCTCTCTCTTTCGGTCACTCGCCCACTCGATCACACTCTCTCTCTCTCCCTCTCGGTGACACTCCTCTCTCTCCTCCTTTTATTCCTTTCACCCTCATGATTAGCAAGTAATCATGAGGGTTTGCATGGCAATGGACACTTGGTAAGTCCCTCTTGCGACTTGTAGCACCCCTCACACCACTTGGTGATCTTCATGCAAGGCTAATGGGGTTCAATGGGCCGGGCCTCTCCCTCCTTCCTTCAGTCGACGGCAGCTCCTTTGGGCTTCGTGGGCCAGGATCCTTGGCCCACTTTGGGCCCAACACTTTTGGGTCTAAAGTCCAACTTTTAAATGGCCCAAAGATAATACTAAATAAGCCCATAATTGCTCTCAACAATTTACTTTAATCCCCACTTAATTTCATAATCTCAAATACTCACATGGCCATAAAATTTTGTAATATAAATAAATAAAATCCAACTTATAAAGTACATGGTATATCTAGGGATTGTCATGAAATTTTAGGATGCCACATCAAGTCTTCCAACTGTCATGAGAATCTTGCTTCCTGGGCCAAACCAGCTGAATTTCCCAACTAGATGCTTGATTTGGCCAAAATTATGCACATCATCAAGGAGAATGAGAACTTTCATATTGCTAAATGAATCTGCTATGACTTTGGCACCTTCATCACAACTACTTAGGCTTCTGCGTTCTTTTCTTTGGAGGTATGAGATTAACTGTTCTTGCAGGCTCACTAGTCCATTGGATTTAACATTTTCTCAAATACTAGAAAGAAAACTACAACGTTGAAAGAGATGACGGATTTTGCTGTACACAACCTTTGCAACGGTAGTCTTGCCAATCCCTGGCATGCCCCATATCCCAAGTACACGTAAATCTTTGTCACATACTTGCGTTGCTTGCTCATTGGCATAGATGACACCAAACTTTTTCATAACCTCTCGTACGCGGGGTTCGATGTCCACTAAACCGTCGGTTACATTTAAATCGTTCTTCTTCAACAACTTTAGAATATATGAAACGACTCTCTCTATAAGTGCACCTTCATGCCCGCTAAATAGGAATGATGAAAATGGGGAATCGTGATATGATTAGAAACAATTAACAACAGCCTATGAAAATTACTAGAAGAAACAATTTAGGTAAATCATACAAAATTGACCAATTAAGGACGATGCAGTGGGCAACAAGAAGGGCACGGGACCCACCCATGGGCAGCACAGATGGTGTGAGTACTCTCCCTTATCGTCGAGGTCGAAAGTTCGAACTCTCTGGTTGCATTCCATGACTTAAGTGGGAGTCCCAGGGGTGGATTATTAGGCCAACCTCTCGAGATTTTACGTCTAAATAGCGGCTTGCGGCGAGGCCCGACAATGCTACCGAAGCATCGGAGGATCATGTGATCCCCGAATGGTGATCTTTGGTGGTTCCTCGGTCATAAAAAAAAGAAACAAGAAGGGCACGGGAATACATTTACTTCACTGTCAAATCCAGTCCCATCCAATTAATGATTTCAAAAACATCGTGCTGCACAAATTTCTCATAAATTTAAAGTAGATCACATTAAAAGGATAGTAAAAAGATGATTACCCATTGTTTGTATTCCGGAGATCATATCCCTTCATCTCAGTAACATCTCGGATAGCCTGCTTCCACCTAGCAATGACCTCGCGATCAATTCCACGGTCCTTGTGCTTACGGAAGGACTCCCCAACACGTCCAAGTTGGTATTTTAAATCAGTGGGGTAAACATCATAGAAAATGGGCACGATCAATTGAGTGTCGGCTTTTTGGCATTCCGTCATTTGTGCCAATTCCATGAGACAACTGCGACTGGATGCATAATCGTTGGAGATAATAGGTATTGAAATCTTGGATTGCTTTATGGATTGAACCAAGGCATCACAGATATTTTCTCCAGGATCAAGATCATTATTGTCTTTAAAGACCGTACCTTGCATTAGTCAGGCTGGTGTAGAGGTAATCTGCAAATCCCTTGCGAATATTGGGACCTCTAAAACTCAAGAACACTTCGTAATTGGTTCTTGATGAGGTAGAGATGGGTGAGAAAGACGACGATGACCGCAATGATGACAGATGCAGTTGAGGAGGCAGGGGTGGTGGTGGGGGAGGCGGAGGTGGTGGCGATTGAGGCGGCGAAGAGACCAACCCCTGTAAAATTAAAAAGGCAAACTCCATCACAAGTTGCCACTTCGTCTTAGATGAGTTCCATAGAGTAGCAAAAGCAAAAGGTGGAGGCATAAGGCCTTGAGTAGGTTCTGATATGAGATAATAAAGTTGCAGTCCATCCGATCTAGGCCTATTGATGATGTTCCTAAAAGGATTTGAGATCTAAGCTGATTTGGGACCTGCATGGCAACATTTCTGTTTCTCACAATTTTTATTCTTTTGTTCTTTGAAATAAAAAAAAGAACAAAAATCAATTTGGTAACGTTAACTTATTTTTCTATTCCCTAGAATAGAAAAATAGTCGGCGAATAGATTTAGAACATAAATAAGCAAAAAAAAAAAAAAAAGTAACTTCTTATTCTCGAGAACAATTTCTAGAAATAAGTCCATTTTTTCTTTTCTATTTTTCTTTTGTTTTTCTTCCTTGCTGTAGCCACCGCTGGCTCCCCTACCAACCATTGACCACCTCCGACTGCTCACAGCCATCGTCGGCCGCTGCCGCCTGACCACGGGTGACCGTCGTCGTTGCCGCCGCTTGATCGTTGTCGGCCGACCGTCGGCTGCCATCAGCTGACCGCCGGTGATCGTCATTGTCGCCGCCACCCAATCGTCATCGCCGTAGCCCTTGACTGCCAGCAACCGTCATTGCCGCCACCCATAGCCCACTGACCACCCCTGTCGGCTGACAACTGCCACCGATCGCCGCCCAACTGCCGCACGATAGCCGCACGACTACCGCATGACAGCCGCCCGACCGCCACACGACTGTCGCACGACCGCCACTTGCTGTTGTCGGCCACCGACCGCCGCCCACAGCCCAATGACTCGAGCAGTTTCCGTGATCAACTACTGAATTAGAAATATATTCGAGCAGTTTCCGTGATCAACTACTGAATTAGAAATGGGAGCTACATATAAGTTTATTCACATGCACACAGTTTACCTTCAACTTGACCACGAATCCTCTAACTAGTCCGACAATGTAAGACTGGCTGCCAGAGAAGTAAGCCGTTTCAGTTAAGAAAGGAGAGAAGAGAGAGGGCGCAACTTTAACATTTGGGCTGATACTATCTGACAAAGCAATAACCACTCCTATTGAACTGTGGATCAACTATTTGAAGTTCATTTCTACTTGAAGCGCAACATCAAAAACAAAGTAGTGAGTTTGTTCCATTGGAACTTAGCATTGCTATCCTAGAAACTGATCTATGAGTTGCAAACCCTCCTGTAATAAAGTCCGGGCCTTTTACCTGGTAGATCCTATATGACCAATCCACCTAATGAACCAGCCTCTTTAAGTGCATCTTCCCATGCTTTTACTTTGTCGGACCCGATTGTTTCCTTGAGATTCACTAGGGCATCGTGGTATAGAGGGGTTTCAAGCCTAACATCACGAGGTTCCACGTCGTGGAATATGGGGATGATTGTTTTCCCACCACCTGATTTCACCTTGCTCTCCACCATTGCCGCAAGCTTCGGGAGACACCACGCACTGTAAGCGTAGCTTCTGGAGAAGACAGGGATGTAGATTTTGGCGATGCCGATTATTCCCAGAAGATGCCCGCCAGCTTCATCGCCAAGTCGAAGTTCTTCGTCGTCTTTGAAGACGCGGATTCCGGCAGCAACCAAGCTCTGGTACAGGAAGTCAATGAATACAGAGCCAGTGTCGGCTCCCGTGAAACTCAGGTACACGTCGTAGTCGCTATACAAGATGACCTCTCCGCTACTCGCTGATGCATCTACCGAGTTGGTCTTGGCCTTGGCCTGGGGGGCGCGGAGGAGGAAGTTGGTCTTGACCTTGGAGACGAAAAATTTTCGGGCGGCCGCGTCGTAGGCGCGCGCTGCTCCCTCGGCGGTGTCGAAGATGCCGAGCAAGACTTGGGACTTCTTCCCCGGGTCTCGGATCTCGGCCGCATATCCGCCCCCGGACCGCTTCCGGACGCGGCGGTACTGGATCTGCTTGACGCGGTGTAGGAAACTCCCCGGCATGGGGATCGGAGCTGCGGCCGTTGCGGCGGTTCCGGTCTCGGGCACGGATGGGAGAGAGAGAGAAAGACCAGCACGCAAACTTTTTCCTTTTTCCTTCATCCCGGGAACGATTTTGGAGGAAGAGGAGGAGGAGGAGGAAGATATGGGCGGCCCCGAAAGACTAGATATCTCTGGCAAAGTCGTCACGGCGGTTCCGATCTTAGGCGTGGATGGGAGAGAGACAGAACGATCAAGACACAAACCTTTTTCTTTTTCCTTCATCTCGGGAACGATTTTGGAGGAGGAGGAGGAAGATATGGAAGGCCCTGAAAGACTAGACATCTCTGGCAAATTCTCGAGCTCGACCACCGCCTCCTTCAATGGAGGGTCAGTTCGGGGGCTCTCATGTCTGCGTCCATGGAGGTCTCCTCTTCGTCCTGCGCCCTGTTTCCGCTGTTGATCGTCGCCCGCTTTGTTATTCCGCCCTTTTGTTATTCCCACAGAGACGAGTATTGAAATAAAAGCGAAGACGTTCAGCGTTGAAAAGACGATTCTGCCATTTTTCGAGCTGCTTATGCTTGAGTCAGTCAGGGTCCAAGGATGGGGGGAAATTTCCCATTTATTTTATTTGTTTTCTCCGTTGGTTCTTGAGCCATGGATAAGTAGAAGAAAAGGTAAATACTCAGCGGGTGAAAAGACAATTATGCCATCCTAGAGCTGCTTGATTCATCCATAAGGTGAAGTTCCCCATTTATTTGAGGAAAAATAATACAAATAATCCTTAAAACTTTTGTTTGATGTACAATGTGAATTTATTCAATGTAATTCCTAAATTTTAGTTTAATGTGCAACATGATCTTTGAATATGTTTAATTTACTCCACGAGTTATTTGTTATCTTAGATTTTGAATTAATTGAACGATTATTTTGAACATTTTCATGTAAAATCTAGTGTTTGTATTAAATAAATTAAAAGTTGAAAAATTATATCATGCATTGAATCAAAGCTCAAATATCATATGTGTCATTATCCCTTTTTATTTTATTTGTCTTGTGAGTTTTAATTTTCTGTTCGATTAATTACATAGAGAATATTTCCTATATTGTCGAAATCTCCATGCAAAATTAGCTCCTCTTTTTTTGTGACAAATTTCGTTTTTCTCCATCGATTTTAGTTCTCGTTTTTCGTTTTCGAAAATCACATCAGCTCATTTTTTCGCCAGCTGTTAACTAATAATTCAAAAATTACTATTTATTGCAGCAGGAGCAGGTGTGGTCCCTTCTGTTTAATAATCGTTGCTTCTGATTTCCGCCTTTCTGACTCCGGGCAACTTCGCCGATTTAAAAACATGCTAAAGCCTCCGGCACTAGCAACTTTTACATATACAATTTCTTTTTGGCCCAATTCCCTGGAAAAAAAAAAGAAAAAGAAAAATTAAGTTGAATCTCGATTTCTAGTTTGTAGTTTATTCCTTATGTGGTGACTCCAACTACAAATTGTTTCGAGTATTCCCGAAATTTGGCAAGTCAATCTTTAAAATATTTCCTCTTGCAATCGAATTCTCAGTCTATATATATCTCCCATATGTTCAGGTTGGTCCATGGCCCCGTTGACATCCATGTGACATCCACGTGGAAATTAACTCTCAAAATATTATAGAACGAGGACTATTGCTTTTTCAAAATAAAAAGAGGGAATCTGAAAAAGAGAAAGGAGAATAGGCCAAGCGAGACGGAGAGAGGAGCACGTTGGTCGAAGCTGGAGTCGCTGCCTCAACGATGCCACGGCGCCGAGTCCCGCGCCTGCGATCTCGGCGCCGTGGCAGTCACCTCCACCTTCGCAAACACACTCTCCCTATCTCTTTTGTGCTCGAATCTATCACCGGATGGATCATGTCGAATCTCTCTCTCTCTCTCTCTCTCTCTCTACGGCAAGATAAATCGTCCTTTCTCACTCTATAACACTCATCCTAAGATATTAATTCGTCGATTTTGGTTCCCACAATGAAAAATCTCACTGGACAGTGCATTTTGAATTTATTAAAGGAGACTCAAGTTCTGTGCTGAATCCGAACAAAGAATGTCGAATGCAAATGCAAATGTTATTTCTAATCTATATATTATAATCCTGATGACCAATACTAAAGAGGACTCAACGATCGACAACTTCCGGGAACGAACTATGCCAGAATCTAATCAACGACATAGCTTGCTTAGGTGTAGAGCTGGAGTTAAATCAACAACAATACCCCTAGATAAGAAAAACAACACCGGAATTTAATCAACAACGCTGAACCAGACACGCCGGAATTTAATCAAGCATTGGAATCTTAAACTACAACTAAAGTACAATAAAGTAAAGATAAAGTAAATGCAATTATTGTGTTGTTCGAGGGCTCTTCGTTATTTGGCTTGCAGTATTTATAAGGTGAATTGGGGTGCGAATGACAAAATTTCCGTTTTCCTATTTCTCTGTTTTTCTATTCCTTGGAATATGTTTGAAACATAAATCCGTTTGGTAAAGTAATTTTATTTTTCTCTTTATTGAATAGATTTCTATTTTAGAAATAGATTTGGAATAGAAATCAAAAGTTAAAATATTTAGCTTTTCTATTTCTGGAACAAAAGTGAGAAAATAAAACTTTTCTTATCGTTCACTCTCATCACCACCAGTCACCCACTTACCTCCTGTGGGATGCCGGACGCCCGCCGCTGACCTCTAGACGTCCGATGCTGGCTGCTGAATGTCGGCTACCCGCTGCCGGACTCAATCTGCCTATCGCCAGTCAATGGCTACTAGTGGTCGAACATTGAACTTCAACTGCTCACCACTGGTCGTCGCCCGCCGAACATTGGACGCTGACCCCCTGCCGCCAGTAAACGGCTACTCGACAGCAGATGCTGGTCGTCGGATGCCCGCCGTTGAACGTCGGCCGTTGCCGCCCCTAGAAATATAATTTTTATTCTACTATCAAACAAAATTTTATTCCAGAAACATAAATTTTGAATTGTTATCAAACGCATTTCTTTACTTAAAAATCCGTCCAAGAAATAAAAATTGAGAAATCAATTTCTAGCCAAAAATTGATTTATGTTTAGAAATTTTGTTATGCGCGCCCTTGATAATCATTAGTCGATTAGTCTTTCCTTGAAAGTCGCTCCTAGTTTCCCCCATGTTCTTTGCTTCTTTCTTAATCTCCTTATCCACACCTTATTGTTTCCTGACTTGTCGGCAATGTTTGCGCAACTTGATCAACAAGCAATAATCGCTCCTTCAATTTTATGCGTCCTTTTTGGCACCAACTATTCCTGCTTGAATCTTGATGCCAATTCACAATCACTACAAATTCCATGATAAGGATCTTCGAGAAAATGATTAATTTTGATTTATTTGGTGATTACCATGATTTAGGGAAAGTGATTCCCGTCTTGCCAAAAAGCAAAGTCGTTTTTCTCCCCATCTAAGCTTGTCATTTTCAAATCCTGTGCAACGTTTTCTGTAAATTGATTAGTCTTCTATCTATTTAATACTGAAAAATTATAAAATAATTTTTCGAACGGAGGGATCCTGACACAAAAGTTGATACTAAAGTTGAGAGGTATTATGAAAAACCCAAAGGAAAACTTCCGATTGATGGTTTCTTGTTCTTACTTGTTGTCTTGCATGATCGTACCTTCTAGTCATGTGGCAGAGGTCGATACCAGGGGATGGGACTAACTTCGGTTTTGAGGTTAACTTCGTGAATTTTGCTAATCGCTTCGTTTAACAAGGTTCTTTGGCCCTTTATCGTCAAACCAGCTTTCGCACGGTCCATTATATCTATCAGAACTCCGAATTCATTCAAGAGACTCGCTCTGCAAGATTTTCCATCCATTTCAAGTCATCTTCAGCACAAAAGAGCGAGCGATTCATCTTGATGTACTACTGTAATGGAACAGTCCACGATACGCGAGGTTACTCCAGTATAAGCTACATAGATCGGTACAGTCAGTACATTCCTTGATGCAGCTACATGGCGAGTGCTGGAGATTGTTGGAAGATATGCTTGAGATTGAGAGGATTTGTGCCGATTGTAATTGATCGGGGTTGTGATCAATCTAGGATTAGATTTTGATACACCAAGATTAGAAAATATTTTCTTTCTTTTTTATTGATTCTTCTTTGTATTATATATTTTCTTGTACACAAGATATACGATGAATGAACAGATACAATTTTTCTTCCAAAAATCCTTCCCTACGTCTTCCTTCCACCCAGAATCGTGACATGGTATCAGAGCCACTGAGCTTCTGATATAACTTCCGCTTCCACTTCAATTGCCTGCCAAGGAACTCTAACCTGCAAAAAAGCGTGCAAAACAGAGTTGCCACTGGCGTGGGAATCAGTTTTGTAAGGGAAGGAATTCTTTTATCATCATGACCAAACCACAGAACTTGACCTCAACCTCCGACGACTAGCCTGCAAGAGAAGTGACACCATAAACCTTGCGCAACCAAGATCCATCCGTGATAGTTTCTGTGTCCGAACAGTAGCATAGTCAGGCCCAATACGCGTAGTGGCAACCTATCTAGGCTTAGTTCAATTTGGGGCAACCCTTTCCGGGCCATCCTTACCAATGGGTACCCTATCCATGGTACTATGGGCCAAGCCCAAATACATTATTGCCAGGAAATCAAGGCTACTAGAGCAACGTGCAATTCGATGGAGGCCCACCAATCAACAATGGGGCAAGCCCAACCATTGGATCAAAATAGACGGGCGGGTCAAGTGAACCAAGTATGGGAACAAATCCCTATATGGGTTTTGTCAATGCAGGTCATGGAACTGAATTAAGCAGTTCGGGTATAGGGGCATATCCCTACCTGAATTTTTCACTAGGATTTTTCCCGTACCAGATCCTTGTTGCCAGCGGGCGGCCGAAGCCTTACGACCCTCTTTACATGACAAGTGCTGACGGACCGGAACTAAAACTTATCGCTCAACAGTTAACCGGTCCTGACAATTACTCAACCTGGTCGCGGGAGTTCCAGCGTGCATTGGTAACAAAGGACAAAGAAGGTTTTCTCGACAAAATGATTCCGATTCCGTCTGACGAGCGAATGGAACGACTTTGGAATAAATGAAATCAACTTGTCCGAACACGGATCGGGAATTGCATTGCCCCCGAAGTCGTGGCTGGACTCCCCCTTTAGAAGTAGCACGTGCTCTTAAATTTCAAGCATCTATTCCTGAGAATTTTTGGGGAGATTGTGTGGTCACAGCAGCATACCTGATCAATCACATGCCATCACGCATTCTATAAGGGAAAACTCCATTTGAGATACAGTATGGGAAGAAACCAAATCTGAATCATCTCAGAGTTTTTGGGTGCTTGTGTTATGTGACTACTGTAGGGCCTCGAGATAAAATGAGCCCTCGTGCCCGTCCATGCATATTTATGGGATATCCAAGCCTGAAAAAGGGATATCGGGTTTTTGAACCGTCCACAGGAGAATTTTTTGTGAGCAGGGATGTTGTTTTTCATGAAGATATTTTTCCTTTCCAAGATGCCACTTCTTCATCTGAAGATAGGAAGACAACTAATCATCAGTTCTTATCTGATGAGGATTTATCTTCTGGAGGATCAAATATTATTGTTTCTCCTCCAAAACATCAAAGACCAGCTACTGTATCGCCTCCAACATGAGACTTCTACTACAACGAATTATTCAATTGAAGACACTCCTATAACAATAGAAGAGGAACCTCAGATGATAGCTCCTTCAGTACCAACCACTATTGAAGAATCATCCTTGATGATGCAACATGAGCCACCATGGCGATCTAGTCGTGTCACTCGCCCACCAACCTGGACAAGGGACTATGTATGTGCAACCTCGAATTCACTAGGTACTCGTTATTCTATCTCCTCATATATTTCTTTTGATCGGCTGTCATCAAAATATTTATGTTGCATTAGCCGTATCTTTGAGGAACGAGAACCCTCTAATTATAATGAGGTAGTACATGATCCACGTTGGCAAAAAGCTATGGAGGCAGAACTACAAGCTCTAATAGAAAATCATACTTGGGACATCGTGCCATTACCTCATCATCGCAAACGAATTGGATGAAGTGGATATATGAGATAAAATACAGAGCATATGGTTCTGTAGAAAGACACAAGGCTCGTTTAGTGGCTAAAGGCTTTACATAGCAAGAATGATTTGATTACCACGAGACCTTTTCTCCGGTGGCAAAGGACGTTACAGTTCGTTCTTTTTTATCTATAGCTACTTTTTGTGACTGGCCACTACACCAAATGTATGTCCATAATGCTTTCCTTCATGGTGATCTGGATGAATAGATTTACATGGATCTTCCATAAGGATTACGGAGACAGGGGGAGTCCAAGGTATGTCGTCTTCGCAAATCTCTTTATGGATTGAAACAAGCCTCTCGACAATGGTATGCCAAATTTACCAATGCACTCACGGCTGCTGGATTCAAACAATCTAAATATGGCTATGCTCTATTCACATGGACATAAGGTATGTCATCTATTTACGTAATGATTTATGTTGATGACATACTTATGATGGGAAGTGATGAATCTGCTATGAAGAAGCTTAAAGAGTATCTGCATTCCTCTTTTCACATCAAGGATTTAGGATCACCTAAATATTTTCTTGGAATTGAGATAGCTCGTTTAGATCAAGGAATCTCTCTTAGCCAACGAAAATTCGTGTTGGAGATTATATCAGAAGTAGGATTATCAAGGTGCAAACCAATCATTATTCCCATCGAACAAAATGCCAAGCTAACTACTGTTGATTATGATGCTGGAATATCTTCTTTTGATAATGATCCATTATTGAAAGATCTGTCAAGCTACCAGAGACTTGTAGGAAAACTAATCTATCTCACCAAGATCAGGCCAGACATTTGCTATGCAATACAGACTCTTAGTCAGTTCATGTACAATCCAAAACAGTCTTATATGAATGCATCCTTGAAGATTGTGAAATACTTGAAGAAATGTCCAAGCTTAGGGATACTTCTTTCTCGGAAGTGCAACATGGAAATGACAGCCTATTGTGATGCAAATTATGCAACTTTGTCCTATGAGTAGAAGATCTATCACTGGCTTTTGCATCAAATTTGGGGAATCATTACTCTCATAGAAGACAAAGAAGCAGTCTACTGTGTCCTTATCATCAGCTGAGATCGAATATCGATCTATGGCTAAGACTATTTGTGAAATAGTATGGTTACGAGACTTACTTCTAGATCTTGGGGCACAAGTTAAGGGACTGACATTACTCTTTTGTGACAATGATTCATCACTCCAACTTGCAGTAAATCTCATAGTACAGTAGAGGACAAAACATACAGAGATTGATTGTCATTTTACTCGAGAGAAGACTCAAGAAGGGGTCACTGAGACGAGAGGGATCAAAACCACAGAGCAACCCACGAATATGTTTACTAAACTTCTTTGTCAAAGACAACATACATATCTTCTAAGCAAGCTAGGCGTCTTGGACATATACAAGCCACCAACTTGAGGGGGAGTGTTGGAAGATATGCTTGAGATTCAGGGGCTTCGTGCTGATTGTAATTGATCAGGATTGTGATCAATCTAGGATTAGATTTTGATACACCAAGATTATAAAATATTTTCTTTCTTTTTTTATTGATTCTTCTTTGTATTATATTTTTTCTTGTACACAAGATATACGATGAATGAACAAATACAATTCTTCTTTCAAAAATCCTTCCCTACGTCTTCCTTCCACCCAGAATCGTGACATGGTATGAGAGCCACTGAGCTTTTGATATAACTTCCGCTTCCGCTTCAATTGCCTGCCAAGGAACTCTAACCTGCAAAACAGAGTGCAAAACAGAGTTGCCACTGGCGTATGTATGGTCTGAACGTACTAGAGCAGAAGTTTAAGATGACAAGATGACCCTATGATGCATTCCAGTTCCAGTCACCTTGGAGGAGGCTTCCTCAAGGAAAATCACCCACGGATCACCATTCTCAGTAGCAAAGAAGAAAGCAAGAGAGAAAATGATCACACAGAACACAAGCACATAAGAAGTTCTCCTTATCACATGGCTAGATGCAGTATAATAAGCTTTTATGGTGGAGAACCCCTTTTGAAAAAACACAAAAGAATTATTTTGGCTTGTGGAAGCGCTAACATCTTCTGACTGTTGCATAATAAGCCTTCGAACAAGAGTGCTCGAGCACAGCGGATAACGCAAGCACAACAATGTTCAATGGAAAAGTGCAGTGTCTGATTGAAGTTGCATAATACGGACTCGGGATCGGTGTATTAGTAAGAACAGGTATGAAGCAATGATTGCCCATTTGATGATTGTTGCAATGCCGACATAGGTGGGGGGAATTCGTTGATCTTGCTACTTTTAAGTTACTGACGTTGACCCAGATTGATAGTTAAAACTCTGCAACACTACAGCAGCAACTCCCCTGTCAATCTTCTAAGCCTCAGCCCAAACAGGAAGGAGCAGTATGCAAATCCGCACGTCCGCAGTCGAGTCCCATCAGCTTATCTTTTCAACATGCATCCACCGGACTTCAAGGCTACAAGTCTCCCATCCAAACAAAAGAGCCAGCCATCTCTCCTCCTCCACCAAGTAGTCTTTGCCCAATCATCATTCTGATATTGAGCATCCATCCCAGCCCACCCAGTATATTGCTAGTAAATCTGTCCCCAACTTGTTCTGAATGACAAAAATAAGCGAACAATAGAGAAATTAAAAATGCCAAGAATGTTTCATGATTCCATGCACAAAGCACTGGCAAATTGAATTATCTAATATCAAATATTCCGTCGGTAATTTTATGTTGGATTCTTTGCTCCAGTTACCGTTTATGCATTTTTTTTTCACTAAAAGAATAGAAAATAAATGAAAGAATTGAGAAATTAGAATCGAAAGCAGGCAAAAGATTTCAAAGCACAAACTTGCCTGTCCAAGCCCCCAAGGACGGGCCTACCGACAGAGAAGTTCCAAGCCCACACGAGGTGGAGAGGACATTGCACAGAAATTTGACTGCAGGCAGTGTCTTAGCCGAAAGAGAAAAAGACTGACTGGTGCATCATCTATCTTTTAGAAAAGCCTCCAATTTTTCATTGAAGTTGGAATCGTTCTTGAAGCGATTTCCACAATGTTCTGACCATAGGTGAGAGCAACATAACTGCCGATTATTGTTCTTCTGGGAAATTGTACTCATCGATTTCAAATGTACGATTTGCTCGATCTGGTAATCTGGTCAATGAATGGCAGTTGTCTAAAGTAAGCTTTCTAAGACGAGTCAAATTTTCCAAACCATCAAGTGTCCGCACATTGCAGTCTGATATTTTCAGAAGTTCCAATTGCATCAAATCTCCAAGACTGATGGTCCCTACAGTCTCTGCCAAGCAACAGTGTTCGAGTTCTAATTCAGACAGACCTCCAACCAAAGAAAATTGTGAAGCTTCAATCTTGCAGTGCTGAAGGCACAATACTGATAAGCCAGAAGGTAGCTGTCGAAGGTCAAGCAAGTTTGGGTAGTGAATCAGCCGTCCTCTGCAATGAAGAGTAGTAATGAGATTCAAGCTCTTTGAGACTGGCGGCTGCCTCCTCCGCAATTCTAGACAACGTACGATCCGATTTTTCAGCTTGTTGGTTGAACTCAAACACTGCATCAAATATGGCAGTCTGTTTACTCCGATACCAACTTCAGCAGTGAATCAGCCGCTTGAACCTTTTTCGCATACCTGCATCAAATGGCAGAGGAGACAAATACATGAGCACAAAGAAGCTCTTCTTTGATAAGCTTTGGAAAGTAAAAGAAAAAGATCAATCCAGGGTTAAAATTTCTGAAGCATTACAAGTAGATGCTTCCACCGCTTGATAACATTCCTTGAAAAGGTTTTAGTCCTTAACCACACACATCACCTATTCAAGTAACTAATCTCAAGGTTATGCCACTTATTTTCCCCCAAGTTCATTTGAACTATAGAAAGATGCTCTCGCCACTTCATCATATTCCTTGAAAAGTTAATAATACTTAGCCACCTGAATTTTGCAATTGAGTAACTAATTTTGGAGTGACAATTTGTGTTCCCTCAAGTTCATTTAAACCATACAGAAAATCCAGATTTTGAGGGTCATTTCGCATTATGGTTATTGCTATTGCTAAATGCTAATACATGTGTGGCAAATGCAATCTCTGAGATAATGAAATTCTCATTATCATGAAAAAGAAATCCTACATCCATTTTCTAGACGTCTCATAGCCCTGAAATTTTGAGTCTCTCATGGATTCAGCAGAAAATTACCAAATTGACATGTGGTAAACATATATGCCAAACATGAACTGCTTTTTAAGTTAGTGAGCAGAATTAACTATCCTTTGTCGGTTACAATAATTAAATGGCCAAGCCTCACTTCAGATTAAAGTCCAAATCTTACCATTCTTGCTGCGCGCATCTCCATCATGAAACTTGTGAGTTTCTGACTGGAGGGTCATTCACCTGCCATAAGCGAGAAGACTGAGTCAATACCACAATGGATGCTCTTCAGATATCAAACCCTTCCCAGTTTTGAAATTTCAAATTGAAGACAAAAATATAGAACAAGTGTTCTTTTATTTTTCAATAAGAGTAATATCTCTTCGCATGTTACATAAAGAAAAACCTCTCGGAGTGTACATGCTAGTTGAATCGCTAGAATGGCAAAGACAAACTTTACTTTTATAATCTACTTGATCTAAGCTCATAATTTTGAAAGCATCGGTATCAGGAAGTAAACATCCACATTTTGAATATTATCCATACTTTATCAATCTGTATCCCCTCACCACGACATCTTGAAAATTTCTGATATTAGGTCTCCACTCTTCATTATCAAAAGGTCTATCACAACAGCCTTCTAAGATCTAAAATGGATTTCTTTCTATTTGGAATATATAAAAAAAAATTTCAATCCTCCATTCATGAAGAACAAGATCATGGAAACAATGTCTTTCCCAATTTCAGCAGCTTACAAGAGCCCAAGCAACCTTCCCTCCTATCCATTGACATAACTTCACAATACCTAAGTCCAGCATCAAGTCAATACACTGAAGCAAATGTAGACCTCACGCTACATGGTAGTCAATAAGTGACAAAGAGATGGCTTCTTAATGTTCCATCTAGCCACACACAAAGGAAAAGCATGGATAATCTCAACTGTAGTTATAACTGTTACTGAGAGGCATAAAAGTTTCTAGACAGGAAGATGGCAAGGAGAAATGTATACATACTCTGGCGACATTCACAAGATGACTGAAATTGTCGACAATGTTGCCAATGTCATTTTCAACTCTTTGTAAGAGTGTCTTCTGCTTCTGGGCAGCTGCAGCTGCTGCAGTAGCCGTGGGCCCGCTCCCACTACCTAGTCCTGCTCCTGCTCCTCCTCCTCCTCTGTTCATTGTCTACATAAGCAAGTTAACATACACTTAATCTTCAGCCATAAGGCAATACAGGACTGTACATGTAAGTTTACAGATGATCACTGTTTGCTAGTTTACGTGAAAAGCAATATATTGTCACGGTGGATCAAGCTACACCATATAGGTGTTTTCCGTCAAGGAAAAAGAGAAAAGGATCATGAGACATTAGCCACCTCATGTCAAATTGTTCTGTCAAATTTGTGAGCGAAGGGCAAACAATGTCAACAACTGTAAACATTGTCCATCTAATTAATCTACCTAAAACAAGAAGCAGTCCAATCTAGAAACCAACAGAAACGCCAACGTCAATTCATGGAAATTACTGAAAAAACAAAGGGCAAGAGAAATCAAGATAGAGAACTTTGAGCATGTCCATAGACTGAAAAAACTATATCAAATTCTTAGATAAACGACATTGCTTTGCAAATTACACCTCATCAAAACAGAGGACATAAGGCATACTATTCAAACTAGGTAAATAAACAAGTAGATCCATTGCAAACTAAAAGTAATTCTGAACTTCCAAGATGAATATAAACACGAAAGCCACAGATATTGTAGCTAAAGCCAGACATCAAGCCGCCTCGGCAAAGCAATTGACTGACAATATGCTGTGAGACAACATAAAAGAAAATCAACATATCATAATGAAAGGCCAAAAAAACTGATTGTCCAATTCGATGAAGAGAGCAGCAGCAACAGCAAACAAATCGACTCTCCCCCTACACAGCTCTGGACCAAAATTCAGCATCATTCACGACGCGAAAGCCCTCCAAGAAAACACCCCCACACTCTCGGAGAAATGCTTCCGCAACCTACTCTTCGTTCGCTCGCTCGCTCGCACATCAAAACCAAACTACCAATTCTTGCCACGCCACCTCCGAACGAAAGCATCCCACGCATCAAAATCATTCTTCCCGATCTCAATACTCGCTCTCTTGCTCATCAGTTCGAAAATACCACGACACGAACGTCGTCACGGTCCGATACCTTCTTGACCCCGCAGCATCTCCACTACACATTGGCACTTCGCCATAC
Source organism: Eucalyptus guilfoylei (assembly GCA_016097605.1). NCBI lineage: Eukaryota > Viridiplantae > Streptophyta > Magnoliopsida > Myrtales > Myrtaceae > Eucalyptus > Eucalyptus guilfoylei. The sequence goes on along the minus strand of CM027862.1, from coordinate 42,316,406 downwards.
CTTCTTCCGCAGCGCAATCTCGACAGTCCCCCTCGATACTCCGCCTGAAAACCCTAACAAAAAGATGAAGCTGGAAACCGAAACGAAAGCAAGCTCGCCGCTCCATTTCTCAACCGCGCGCGCGTCACTGGCTCTACGAGATTTCGACCAGGTTTTTCAGGTGATTGGAGCCCCTGAACTGCGACAGGCTGAGCTCGGTGTAGAGAGAGAGAGAGAGAGAACGGACCTGTCGTCGTCGGCGGCGGCAGCGGCCGCGACTGCGCTGGCTCCGGAGGCGAGCAACGGAGGGCGACGGTTTGCAGGGGAGGTTGGCCGGCTGCGCTGCGAATGAGCCAAAGGTCGTTCTGAACGACTATAAAATCTTTTTATTAGGCAAAGTAATCTAAAAAATAATTAATATATAAATTTGCTTGTGGAATAAATCTCTCCGCTGAAGGTAAATTTTTTTTTTTGGACAGTAGGTAAAAAAAAATTGACACGAACGGAACAACCACATTTTTTTTTTCGAGTACAGTACAACCATATTTACAACCATTGAAAATTTCCTGATAAAGACTTTCAAGCAAAACAGTTCATTTTCATTCATTTTGTGATTATTGTGATTTAGGGAAAGTGACTTGTCAAAAAGTGAAGTTGTTTTTCTCCCTATCTAAATTTGTCGTTTTCAAATCTTGTACAATGTTTTATGTAAATTGATTAATTTTCTGTTTATTAAATATTGAGAAGTTAAAAAATAATTTTTCGAAAATAATTTCTCTTTCAAACGGAAGGATCCTAATCCTGACACAAAAGTTAAGAAGTATTACCAAAGACCCTGAGGACAGACCGGACGAAAAGTCGATAAGGCTTTTGGCACAATTGAGCATTCCTTCATCTTCCTCTTTAGTTCCCATAATTTACAGGTCTTGAACTTCTGATTGATGGTTTCTTGATCTTCCTCATCTTCTTGCACGATCATACCTTCTATTTATATGGCTGAGGTCGACACCAGGGGATGGGACAAACTTCGGTTTTGAGGTTAACTTCATGAAATTTTGCTAATCGCTTCGTTTAACGAGGTTCTTCGGCCCTTCATTGTCGAACCAGCTTCCACACGGTTCATTATGTTTATCAGAACTCCCAACGTGTATTATGAGCAGGAAAATGAAATCCCGAATTCATTCAAGAGACTCGACTCGCTCTGCAAGGTTCATTGTTCAAGTCATCATCGGCATGGAGGAGCAATTCATTTTCATGTACTCTTGTAATGGAACAATCCATGATAAAGTGAGGTTGCTCCGGCATAAGATACATAGATTGGTACAATCTGTACATTCATTAAATCAGCTAAATGCGAGTGCCAAAGATCTTCTCAACAAGTTGTTCGCAATTAAATGAATCCACCGCTAGTAAGGTTATACTTATGTAGTTATTTCGACTGTGTAGAGCTTCTATGCGCATATTTATCGCTCTGAGCAGAGCCAAAAGCCAAACTATAGTCACTCCGAAAATTTAGAGGAGATGCCGCGGCCAAAGGCTGTTTGCTTGGAGGGAACGCGAAAATATATAAGGCGTCTGCATGGACAGAGTCTCTTACAACAGACAAAGTAATATTCAAGATGCTCCAATATTTTCTCGTGACACGATACATATCCGCACTTGAAATCCATATCGAACAACATATTGTAAAGGATAACCTGAAATCACTCTGCATTTCCTTTCTCCTACAAGAAGAGTTTCATGTTCTTTCACTTTCTTCATATCTAGTTATGGTCCACATGTACTGTCCTCATTAGAGCAGAAGTTTAAGATGACAAGATGACCCTATGATGCCTTCTAGTTCCAGTTACATCTTGAAGGCTTCCTCAGGAAAAATCACCAACGAATCACCATTCTCAGTAGCAAAGAAGAAAGCAAGAGAAAGAAAATGATCACACAGAACAGAAGCATGGAAGCGCTAACTTCATATGGCTGTTGCATAATGAGCCTTTGAATGAGAGAGCTCGAGCAGAGCGGATAAGGAAGCATAACAATGTTTGATGGAAATGGAAGCTGCATAATACAGACTCTGGATAGGTGTATTGATTAGAACAGACATGAGACGGAGATTACCCATTTGCTGCTAGTTGCAACACAAGACAAGGGTAGGGAAAATGCTCAGTTCTTGCTACTTTTAAGTTACCGTCATTGACCCAGATTGAGAATTAGACCCTGCAACACTGCAGCTGCTACTCCCCTGTCAATCTTTTAAGCCTCAGCCCGAAAAGAAAGGAGCAGCCTGTGACTCCACGCGTCCGCACTTGAGTCACATCGGGTTATCTTCTCAACATGCATCCACCGGACTTCAAGGCTACAAATCTCCCTTTCAAACAGAAAGAGCCAGCTAGCTCTCCTCCTTCACCAAGTAGAGTCTTTGCCCAATCATCATTCTGATATTGAGTATCCATCCCAGCCAACCCATTATATTGCTAGTAAATCTGTCCCCGACTTCTTAGTAGTGCACTAGTTTTGGTTCAGGACATGATAAGATGGCGGCGGCTATCAAAATGGCCCTCTCAAATTTCTCTAAGAATGAGCTTTGTCTTTTACAATTTCACAGAGCCCAACCTACCAGCTCTAAAGGATAAATCTTTTGGACTTTGTTTCATGACCAGCATGCCCTCACACATATTCACTGACGCAAAGGTTCAGGGAGATCAAGGTTCAAGTTGCTTTGCTAAATTTAGAAATTGGACACGTTGTGCGGAGCGAACCAGGATCAGCAGCTAAGTTGAATCTTGTCGTACTTGGTGGTGAATCTGAGGAAGTTGATCCGAAATGGGATCAACTGGTAAGCCACATAATATCAAGAGGGTTTGAGGAGGAAATGTAATTCTGTCTGGTGATCTGGTTGTGAACCTAGAAGGAGGGACAGCCACATTAGGTGATTTCACTTTCACGCAGGATTCGAGCAGGACGAGGAGTGGGAAATACAGGCTCGGAGTTAAGGTCGGCTGTTGATGCTATGCTGCGACGCATATCCACGGAGCCGTATCTGAGGCTTTCATTGTTGAAGCTAGCCGTGGAGAATGTGAGTAGTCAAAGCAACTGCTATTCGTCTAGCCTTTGTTTAAAACACATCATCTAAAACTTCTACAGACAGCGAGTATCTAGATTTGTGTAGGGTAAAAGCATTGTTGGTTAGAGGCTAGTCCTTTTGTAGACTTAAAGATAATTAGAGAAAATCAATTAGTCATTCTTATGCTACAGCCTTGTCTGCAAGCAATTTAACTTTATAGGAGACTTATGATGTGGTACTTGTTGTGATGTTTTTGCTTCTCTTGCTTTATGTAGTTGTCAAAAAACATTTCCCACTTCTACCAAGTGACTACGTGAGTTGGAGTGGCGATGGGTGGACAGGCGCACAAACTATTGACGGGAGCTGGAATTGTCACAGTACGAGATTTTTTCCACCTCCTTTCCTTGGATGAAGCAAGACTGAGAAATGTAAAGTCCCGCCTCTTAGACTATTATGTTTTGCTACTGTCCCGATAGGGCCTTAACATTGAATCTTTGTTTTTCTATATTTAGTTCTTGATGATTTATTTCAATTTCAGATCGTGGGTGTCGAAATCTCTGATGCCATGTGGAATACTTCGGAGCATGCCACGTCACACATCTCCGATGACAAGGACTATGTTTACTATCTCGATCAAGGCCGAAACATTGGCATTCTTTTCGATTGGAATTTTGAGCCCAAAGGACTCATCCGTTATGGACTCGTCCAAAGGATGGAATCACTTTCCGGAGGTGAAAAGGTCAGGCTCGAGTATTGCCACAATCCGCCACATTCATGATTATTGAGCATACTTAAACACAAAGAAACCTGAGCTTTCGAGATATAATGTGACGATCAGATAGATGAACAAAATGCACATTGATGTGAAATGACATAAGAGCCAGCCATCTCTCCTCCTCCACCAAGTAGAGTCTTTGCCCAATCATTATTCTGACATTGAGGATCCATGCCCACCCAGTATATTGCTCCTAAATCTGTCCCCACCTTCTTCTGAATGACAAAAACGAGCGAAAAATGAAGAAATTAAAATGCCAAGAATGCTCCATGATTTCATGCACAAAGCACTGGCAAATTGAATTATCTAATATCAATTTTTCTGTTGTTAGTTTTATGTTGGATTCTGTGCTCCAGTTACTATTTATGCATCTTCACCAGAAGCATAGAAAATAAATGAAAGAATTGAGAAATTAAAACCGAAAGCTGGCAAAAGATTTCAAAGCACAAACTTGCCTGTCCAAGCCCCCAAGGTCGGGCCTACCAACAAAGAAGTTCCAAGCCCACGAGGTGGAGAGGACACTGCTCGGAAATTTGACTGCAGGACCAAAAGAGAAAAGGACCGTGTGGTGCGCATCATGGAGCTGTACAGATGTTCAAGTCAAAGAAAGCAAAAAGTAGCAATATTTACCTTTCAAAGAGCCTCCAACTTCTTATTGAAGATAGACCGAAAATCCACTGTGCGGCAAGATCTTCACTCATAAGTCGGAATCATTCTTGAAGCATTTTCCCAATATTCTAACCATCGGTGTGAGCACCATAACCGCCGACTATTTGCTTTTCTGGGAAATTGTACCCATCGATTTCGAATGTACGATTTGTTCGATCTGGTAATCCGGTCAATGAAGGGCAGTCCATTAAAGTGAGCCTTCTAAAATGAGGCAAATTTTCCAACCCATCAAGTTTTCGCACATTGCAGTCAGATATTTTCAGCAGTTCCAATCGCCTCAAACCTTTAAGACTGATAGTCTCTGCCAAGTGACAGCGTTTGAGTTCTAATTCAGACAGACCTCTCACCGTAGAAAATAGTGAATATTGAATCATGCAGCTGTGAAGGCACAATACCGATAAGCTAGAGGGTAGCTCCCCAAGGTCACACAAGCATGCATAGTGCAAAACAAGTTTTCTAAGTTGAAGTTTACTAAAATGTTCAGGTAGCTTGTTAATCTTTGAGTGGCACAACTCCAAGATTTCCAGACTCGCTAGTCTTGCTAACCATCCAATTTGTGGTGGCTCAGGGGAAGAATTCTGCATTGGATCGGTAGGATTAAAGTTATCACCCAAGTACAGCTCTTTCAAGTTTCTCAAGAAAGAAAGGTCTGGCACAGTCCACATTGTCTTGGATCCCCAGCGAAGAATGCTTAAACTAGATGGAAGTCTTTGCAAATCCCAAAGTTGGTCACATTTACTTAAATCGAGTTGTTGGAGATTAGAGAGCAAAGGAAGGGTCCAGGGTAGGCCAGAAATACTGGTAGATGATAGCCTCAAGATTTTCAACGAGGATAATCCTCTGATATCACAGAGAATCCACCCCTTCAGATTCCAGCATTTTGATAGATCTATCTCTTCCAGCTTTTCTAGATTTTTGATCTCTTTGGGGAATTTTTCTAAGTGAGTTTCCTCCATCTTCAGCACTTTCAAATTTTTCAAATGCTTGATGGACCTAGGTAAACTAACAATCTGGGTGTTTGATAGATCCATGACTTCCAGTGACTCAAGATTCCCAATGGAAGGAGGAAGCTCACATAGTTTCTCACAATTTCCTAGAAGCAGGCTCCGAAGTTTCTTTAAGGACTTAATAGAATCTGGTAGCTGTTCAATATCAGCACCATCCAGTCGAAGATGCACAAGAGATTCCAAGTGACCAATAGAGTCTGATATATGAGCCAAATTTTTGCATTGGCAAGCGCTTAGAATCTTAAGCTTCTCCATGGAGGCTGGCTTGAAATCAATATTCTTGACAGCAGTTCCATCTATCAGAAGTTCTTCTAAATCTTTCATATCACACAGTTCTTGTGGCAATTTGCTGACGGATCTGCAGAACTTAAGATTTAAGGAGACTAAGTTCTTCAGATTATCTATCAATGGATCAATTTGGGATAGTGCGGAACAATGTTCCAGGACTAATATCTCTAAGTACATCAAAGCATGGAAGTCTGGAAAAGCATTCAGGTTACTACAGCTACTTAGGTTCAAAACCTTCAATTCCTTGGCCTTCTGCAAGAAAAGAGGACAGAAAAGGCTCAGTTGGTGCTAGCTATTCTAATAATCCCAGGATACATAGACAAAATTGCACTTTACCTTCAGGACTTGTCCCCATACTTGTGAATCTCCAATGACCAAACTGCGAGATAGATCAAGAATGACCAGTTTCTCCAAATGGAAAATAAGTAGTTCAGAGATCTGGCTGCACCCTTGCCAATCAAGCCACCTCAAATTTGAAAGAACATTCTGAGAACTCCCTCCAACAGAATCCTTGTCCAATCTCCAGAACCTCAAGTGCCCTAGGTAGCCAGATACATCGTGAGAACTCCCTCCAACAGTAGCCCGGTCCAATCTCAAGAACCTCAAGCGCCCTAGATGGCTAAATCTTTCACATCTTAAACTTTCACTTTGTCCCTCATCAAATGTGAGACCAAGGGCTTCCACCTTACTAGGACTCTGCAAATCGAAGGAACTGAATAAGTAGAAAGAGAAATGAAATATAGCCATTCACACTTCATTTTGGGAAAGAAAAATTAGGAAAGGAAGTATCTTCAAAGATTGTTGACTGTGTTTAAGATCTTAAAAAGTATACCTGCATTCCATTAAGCATGGAAAGTGCATCAATGTGATTCCATAACCTACTTCAGTTTCGAGGCTCGTGGGGATCTTGCATTCTAACAGTTTCCCTACCAAATTCCCTTAGTTGATTATGCATCCATATTTCATTTTTTTCTCCAATTTTGACCAAACCCAGGTCATGGAGAAATTTGACTCCTCTTGGATCATATTTACATGCACGCCACATGTATGAGGGAATTCTCTCATCAGTTCCAATGAAAAAACATGCTATGTCGAGAAATATCTCTTTTGTCTCTTCATGCAAGGAGTCATAGCTTAACCGGATCACTTGTTGGACTTTATTCTCTGGCTTCCTTTTTAAGCTATCCAATGTATCTTTCCATGTTTGTCTTTCCCCCTTATTCTTATGCAAGAAAGAAGCTGTTACTTCTATTGCCAAAGGAACCCCTCCAATAGTATTAACAATATCTCTGGACAAAGAATCATACTCATCCTCCTCTTCGCAAGTACACCCACTAAAAGCATGCTTGCGGAAAAGTTGAAGAGCTTGACAAGGCCCCATTTCTCCAACCTCATACTTATCAGCCACTCCATCTCCATAACCATCAAGAACATCGATTTTTCCAACTGTCATGAGAATCCTGCTTCCTGGGCCAAACCAACTGAGTTTCCTAACTAAATGCTTGATTTGTTCAAAAGCATGCACATCATCAAGAAGAATGAGAACTTTCATTTCGCTAAATGAACTTTCTATGACATTAGTCATTTGATCAAGAGTTCCTAGCCTTCTACGTTCTTTCCTTCGGAGGTCTGAGATTAACTGTTCTTGTAGGCCCATGATGAGTCCATCGGATGCACCATTTTCTCGAATATTGGAAAGATAACTACATCGTTCAAAGAGACGATGAATTTTATTGTACACAACCTTTGCAAGGGTAGTCTTGCCAATCCCTGGCATGCCCCATATTCCAAGTATGCGTACATCTTTGTCATGTACTCCGGTTGCCTGCTCATTGACATAGATGACACCAAGCTTTTTCATAACCTCCCGTACGTGGGGTTCCATGCCCACCAAACCGTCAGTCACATCTAAATCATTCTTCTTCAGCCACTCTAGAATATATGAAACAACTGTCTCTATGATTGCACCATGACTGCCAAATGTGATGATGAAAATAAGGAATCGTGATGAGATTACAACATAATTAACAACAGTCCATGAAAATTACGAAGGAAATTATCCAGTTTTTTTTTTTTTTTTGGTCGAAAGGGAATAATCCAGTTAAACCGTACTAAATTGACCAATTAAGGACGATGCAGTGGGCAACAAGAAGGGCACGGAAAGTACATTTGCCTCAGTATCAAATCTAGCCCCATCCAGTTAAAAATTTCAAAAACATTGTGCTTGGCAAAATTCTCATATAGATAAAGCTAATATCATTAAAAGGACAGTAAAAAGTTGATTACCCCTCGTTTGTCTTCCGCAGATCATATCCCATCATCTCAGTAATCTTTCCGAGAGCCTGCTTCCATTTATAAATGACCTTGCGGTCAATTCTACGGCGCTCGTGCTTACTGAAGGATTCCTCAACACATCCACGTTGGTATTTTAAATCAGCGGGGTCGATATCATAGAAAATGGGCAGGATCAGTTGAGCGTCTGCTTCTTTGCATTCCACCATTTGTGCCAATTCCATGAGACAACTCCTACTGGATGCATAATCCTTGGAGATAATGGGTATTGATATCTTGGATTGGTTTATGGATTGAACCAATGCATCAGGGATATTTTCTCCAGGATCAAGATCATTATTGTCTCTAAAGACCCTGATCCTCGCATTAATCAGGCTGGTGTAGAGGCAATCTGCAAATCCATTGCGAGTATCGGGACCTCTAAAACTCAAGAACACTTCATAATTGGTTCTTGATGAGGTAGAGATGGATGATAAAGACGACGAGGACTGCGATGATGATGGAGGCGGCGGCGGCGGCGACCAAGGCGGAGGCAGGGGCAGCGGTGGAGGAGAAGGTGGCGGTGGCAGCGACTGAGGCAGAGGCAGGGGTGGTGGTGGTGGAGGAGGCGGCGGTGGCGGCGACTGAGGGGGAGGCGGGGGTGGCGGCGGAGGAGGCGGCAGCGGCGGAGGAGGCGGCGGCCTCTGTAAAATGAAAAAGGCGAACTCTATCACAAAGTTGCCACTCCGATTAATATAATTCCCGCATAGCAGCGAAGCAAAAAGTGGAGGCATAAGGGCTTGACTAGGATGTTCTGATCTGAGACAATGGAGCTGCTTTAGAAAGGAAGGAAAAAATGAAAACAGAAACGAAAGGAAAGAAAATGAGTTGACCCCATCCGATCTAGGCTCATTGATGATGTTCTTAAAAGGATATGAGATCTAAGCCGATTTGAAGACCAAATTAAGATAAAAAAAAATGTTCCAGTGTTGTCCAAAGAAATATTTGCGCCGATGATGCAGATCTGAGCATACACCAGCCGAAATCAACAGTCCTCATCCTCACGCAGACATAACCCACAAAAGAAATGAACAAGAAAGCGGAACTAACCGGATTTCTCCTCTTGCGTCTATAATACAGGCAACACAAAGGAGGCGACAGAAACGAGTTGGGGGCCATCACCTCCCTCTCTCGCTCACTGTCGATGCTACACGAAGAGATCTTTCCTCCCGGAGCTGGACCTTAGTATATCAGATCAAAGATTGATTAAAAGTGAATGCCGGTGGAAGATGCAAGACTTGAGCTGCATAAGTCAACGCAACTTTTTGTGGCAACCAAAAAAGAGAATATTTTAGTATTATTATCAAAATTTCATTAACGGGTGTCGGAAAAAGGGCCGCAACTTTTTGTGGCACGTGTTAATTTTTTATTTGTCCTAACATCGCTAGACATATATGCATTAATTTTTTACCCCTCATTTTTCTTTTCTTTTTTTTTTGAATAACACGGGATATTCGAATATTGTGGTTGGACTGGTCCTTACGGATACAAATAATACATACCGTCATCTCTCTTTATTGTTTTACCATTTAATTCTAACTCATTTGTACTTCAAAAATATTTTTTTATTTAGTATGATAGCGCAGTTCACAATTTTTCTTATTATCAGTAGACAAAAGTTTCTACAAATCATATATATTCATTTCAAACATGGTACAATATCGCACCATCTCGGTGAGGTCAAATGGGTGAAGTCAATCTCAAAGACAAACTTGGGAGCCAAAAGTATACATGTCAAATGGCAGAGTCAGATAGGGGTCATAAATGATTCAATCTAAATGGACTCATTTATTATAATACAAATTTCTTGACTGATACCCTAACCATCTACTCTAATCATATTGTTAAAATCCTTCCATATTTAATCAAATTCATGAAAACTTGTTTATGATGATTTTTTTTTAAATATATTGCTAAAACTTATTCATGCAATATAAATTTAGTTGACAATTTTTATCATTTTCTTTCTTTCTTTCTTTTTCTTCTTAAGGTCGGCAAGAGTTGTCAACCCTTGCCTATGGTTGGCGAGGGTCGATCAGCCCTCGCTAGACTTATAAGGAAAAAAAAGATAGAAAGAAAAAGAAAAGATAAAAAAATAAAAATAAAAAATTATTAAAAAATTCAAAAAATTATAAAATTATAAAAATTGGCTTGATATCTCCAACTCCACTTGATATGAATTAAAAATAGTTTGTTCTCTTTTTTTCATATAGGTTAGAAATGAGCTAGCCATCAATTCATTTATGACTCATTTAGATAGTTAAACAACCCATTTATGATCTATTTAAACATGATTTTTAAAACTCAGGACAATCAATTTATGACTTGCATCATCAAATATGGGTTTTGGACACATTTTGCCATCTCTAGTCAAAAGTGACTTCGTGGTGTTGTCCCTCATACAAAGCTTTTGTCGATAGGGAGGAGACTCTAACTATAAATGTGTTCAAAGCCGACATTCTTGGATTGAGCAAAGAGTAGGTGAAGGTTGAGCAAAGAAGGATATTTCAAATAAGTGGAAAGAGAGTCAGAAGAGACACAATAGAGTGGTTATGGAAGAATCACATATAACTTATGCTCGTTAAATTCTAGTGAGGAGCAGTTCCAGACTCCATACAAGCTCCACGTAGAATCTACCTATTAGAACATGTTTATCATTTTTTTGGAATATGGAACTTTTTTTGGAATATGGAACCTACGTTGCATATCTAGATTCTATCTATATTATTAATTAAATGATTATATTGAATCGTCACATTTAATAACCACCAGTTGTTGTTATAATCCACTAACTACAACTTATATTTAGACATATGAAAAATATAAAATATCAACAAGGTAAAAGTTTTAATCATAAAATAGAAGCTTAAACTAGTGGTTCTTGATTATACAATTATCATCGAACACCATGAAATACTGCAGAATCGCGTAAAGACATAGATAAAGAAAAATACAAAAACTTATTTTAGATTCTCCAGGTTTCACTTATGTAGAATCTGAAACTTACCTGCTAGAACCTATCCTACATATCTTAGAACTTGAAACTTGATAGATTTCTACTAGTCTGATTCTTCAATTTTAAGTTTTATCATGAAACCATACTCACCCCTATTAGATGCCAGAGGAGGAGGAGGTATGGAGGGCTGAGTGTGGCCATCCACCGCTTGATGAACAAGAAAAAAGGCGGTGGTTTCTATGGGTATTTCGTCTGATTACCATTAAATGCTGTGTATTTAGACATTCAAGCTGTGGAAATGGTGTCAACCATGTTCTATTTGATTCTGGATTGATTTGAATTTGACCATTTCAAATTTCTAAAAATATAAGCAAATGAGCTAAGTGTGCTTACCAATTTACATTTGTTCATTTAAAAGTTACGGGACCAATGACTTAGCTAATGATCCATTATCCACTTGTTTTTTTTTTTTTAAAACTTGTACTTTGTTCTTGTTCTTACTTATTCCTACCTTCCTCCACGACCTTCCTCCTTAGTAACGAAAATGCAATAATGCAACAATTTTTTTTCTCAAGTTTTATTTACATTCAGATTTCGTTCATTTTATGGAATAACTTCCAAGGAAACGTTTTCCAAATTTTCCAACGTTTGTTTCATAGAAAATCAACTAATCAAGAAAAACGTTTTTTGCTATTGAAAAAAACACCTTCAAAAGTAGGGAAAATATTTTTCGCTTTTCAAAAGTAGAAAACATTTTCCATAACTTCTTCCACCTTTTTTTCTTTCACCAAACATATTTTCATTTCATTTTTATGTTTTTTTTTTCTTTCTTTCCTTCTCTTCTTCTTCAACCTTGGCTAATTGCCACCTGCCGCCATGGTCGGCGATCAGCCAAGGCCAAAGAAGAAGAAGAGAAGGAAGGAAAGAAAGAAAAAAATAAATAAAAGGAAAAGGAAATATATTAAAAAATTAAAAAAATAGATTTTTAAAAAATAAAATTATTAAAAATTATTGAAATAAAAATGCATGCAGGAAAATATTTTTCTTACCGAGCGGTGGAAAATATTTTCTAGTTTATTTTTAAATTTGAACCGAACAACGAAAAATATAATTACTTTTCAGGAAACCATTCTTGAAAAATAACTTTCAGAAATATCATATTTTCCGCAACAAATGGTGCCTCGTTCTAATTTACCAGACATTGGCAAGAAAGAGAATGTTGGACAACTTTTATGGACGCTAGCCCATTCAACATCAGAGATCAAAAATGAAAAAAAATAAAAGAACAAAAAAATTCCACCTCTCCAGCACTATGGACGCTAAAGACGAGAAATAAAAAATGTTAAAAGTTAACAAAATTCAGGAGACATCAAGGGCTCGAAAATCCGAATCGGCCCCGCATTTCTCAGGCATGAGTTAGATGGGGTCAGTCCCTGGGCGTATTTAAGTGATTTTCATTTCAGGCTTGTTCAGGCTACAAGCCTAAGGGACTCGAGATGGCATTAGTAAAAATAAGTGAAGTAGCAATTATAGTTGAATGCAATGAAACATAAAGGAGATACAATGATACACAAATGAGAATGAAGGCTAATCAGAGTCAATGAAAGCATGTTATAAAATATATTTCAAATTTAGTAACTGTATTCACTTGATTAATGTGATGTTTTGAAACGGTCATGTGGATAAAATATCGTTTAATCATCCTATATCTTGCTATATACTTTTATTAGATAATGGAATTTGATAGGCTATGAAAGCAAATTTCCACATAGGACCAATCTAATGCTCACTGGTCCAGAAACTGCCATCTGGGATTTGGGAACAGATAAGAAAAAATTGATTAGGAATAATATAATGAAAAATGTCAAGTTTGGAAGCTTAGTGTCAAAGATTTGCACAAACACAAAGGAAGCTGAGAGGAGTGAAGGGGTTGATAGTGTGTTAACATGGAGATACGTGGGAGTTGCAGATTCTTCATTAGAAAGTCATTGACATCAACTGTTGTCTTTAAGATGATTAAATACAATTTGTGAATGGTATTTATCAACAAATATAGATCTTGAAGGAAATTAGATGTAAATTTACAAAAATAAGAATTATAAGGTAAAAGAACTTCCATCAACATCAACTCGGTTCAAAAATAAAAATGGAAGGAAAGAAACTTCCAATTCGGCGACTATTAATAGATGAATTACTAAATTATGAAAATTTAATTATATATGTTAAGTTAATTTATGATATTCTGAACGAAATTTCTCAAATGACTAGAGCATTTTGGTCTGGTGATTAACATTATTAAATAAAGTTACTCTTGATTTTAGGAAAATTCTAATCCATTTTTCAAATCTGCGTAAGGATAATGGTCTAGCCACCCTTGCTTGACCAATTTTTTGATGTATTGGCCGAACGTTTTATGAGAAAAATATTAATTAGTTTAGCGTTTTGTCAATGTTTTTAGCGTTTTGTTAATGTAAAGAGGCAAAATCTTATCCAAAATTAGACCGAGATGAAAAGAGAAATTGAGTGACTTGGTCGACTCTCTTTTTCATCATGCTCACATTGCTTGCTTTTGGATTAAAGAAACATTAATTTAGTCAAGGTGGTCTTGCCAGTTACTTTCTGTAATGGACATCCTGTCATAAAGGTAAAGCATTTCCAAGCTTGTGTGGTAGGCAGCCAAGACGACTTGGGAGAAATCTGAGTCAAGCTATGATATACATCCCTATTCAAAAGGCAAAGCATTTCACAGCTTTTATCGCAAGTGATCAAAATAATTTGCTCAAATTATACATGAATCCCTACATGATAAAGTAGGCATTTAAATATTAAAAATTTCTATTAAACCTTAAATCTCTTTTGGCAATTTCAGTCTCATTTTAATTTACCAAACATTGGCAATAAAGAGAATCATGATCCAAATTTCACTCGGCAAGTTTAACTCTGATAACCAAACAAGCCCTTATGATATGAAACTCTCTGCATCAGTATGGGTTTTGAAATGGCAAACAAACTAATACCATATTTGTCAAAGATATCCAAGATTTATGTTTTTCTACGATAATTTCAAAGGCTTGGCAGGAACTTCAAGAACCAAATTTCTTATTAAATTAGCCTTTATGCGACTCTCTCTCTCCGCCCACTAGCCAGTGAAAACCTACCCGACCAAGTTCCATCTCTATCCGATATTTTACATAAACGGGATTTGTCCAATAGAAGTCATAAAACTTGTCATGAAAATATAATTGAGTCCTACATTACAAAAAGTACAATTAAGTCCTAAAATGTATCATATCGGTACAATTGAGTTCTTCACTTTGTCCAATTCAATTAACGGAAAATACTGACTTGGTTTTCTTTTTCTTTTATAAATATTTTCTCTCTCCTACATGTAATGACGTGGTTAAAACAAGACCATTTTGGTCCAAATTTGATTTTTAAAATAATTTTTATTTAAATTAAAGGGTTAATACTAAGAAATACTCCAAATTAGTACAATTGTAATAAATTTACTTCAAGTTAATTTTTTTTTACCACAAAAATCCTAATTGATACACTTGTGATAAAATTACTCTCTATTAGTTTTCATTAAATTTTACCGTTAAATTGCTGAGATAGATGACATATGGCAATTGATGAGTGTAACGATTTGGGGATTTATTTTCCGTTTGTCATAGATATACTAATTTGTGATTTTTCGTGGTATTAATCTAATTTAATGTAAACTAACATGGAGTAAATTTGTTACAAATATACAAATTTGAGGTTTTTGTTGGTCAAAAAATTAGCTTGTGATAAATTTATCAAAAACGTACTAATTTAGAGTTTTTAGTGATCAAAAAATTAATTTGGATAAATTTGAGGTTTTTCGTCACATTAAACCTAAATTAAATTTAAAAAAAAAATCTAAAACTTAAAAGAAGGAAAAAAAGAAGAAGTAGGCGGCAAGGCTGCCCTCACCATCACTGTTGCCCCACCATTAATCTGAAGGACTGGCAACTCTCACCAATCATAGACAAGGACCTACAAGCCCTCCCCAGATTAGGCGAGGGCCTACAAGCTCCTAGCTAGGGCCCACCCTTGTTGACCGTTCCCCACTATAGCTCCCACCATCGTTGGCCCTTCCAGCAAAAGCGGGGCAACGGCAACGACCTCACCACCTACGTTGTCTTCTTCTTTTTCTTCTTCTTCTTCTTCTTAAATTTTAGCTTATTTTTTATTTAATTTAAATAAAAATTATAAAAATCGTATTAAAAAAATCATTTTAGCCACATATGTAGGAGAGAATAATTTCACATTAACATTTTCCATTAGCCGAATTGGATGGAGTTATCAAAAGGACTCAATTACATCAATTGGACAAGTTTAAAAATTTGATTGCACTTTTTGAAAATTTTACGACTCAATAAACCATTGACCTAAAACGACAGTTCCAGTATGTGCTCCTGGGCTGCTACATAATGCCGAAAGTTCTTCCCTGAGAACAGACGAGAAGCTGCTGCTGATGACATGTTTATTCTTGTCCGCCCAGTACAAATCAATGAGATCTTCCAGTCACAAATTCATTCAGATTTCATCCATTTTAAATTCCCCGCAGCCGCAAGCCAAACTTAAACCCGGCAAGCTCTTCCTTTCATAGAACACCTTTCCCTCACAGGCTCAACGCACGCTTCCCGCTCTGAAACCTGGACATTAGAATTCCCTGCTCTCCATTCACATTTACTCACGGAATCAAATGACAAAAGATTCTGCTAAAAACAGCGGGCACTCAGAAATGATTGGATTGGAATAAGCCATATTAGGTTAAAAGGTTAGAAGCTGACCTAGGATCAACAGGATAGGGCACCGATGTCCCATACCCATGCAAAAAGCTCAAGCTGAACAAAATTTACCTAAGACAACCTATTTGTGATCTTAAACCAAGATTAAGCAAGATGCCAAAATCAATAACCACTTACAATCATTACTAAATTCTTTCTAACCAGCTCTTCCTCTCTGCCATCAGTGTTTTACTATAAATGTCACTCTTGGCAGTTATTGTGAGGATGCTTTCATTTTAGTAGAGGAGCATCCATGTCATCCAGGGTGTGTCGTACACATTACATCAGCAAGAAAACAATTGAAATGTTCTCAATACAAATGTGAGTCCCAGGACAACGGAACTGATAATTTGGAGTTCTCCAACTGTAATAAACTGATGCATTCTGGGTCAGTTTAAAGACTAAAATCTGTCTAGTGTTGCCTCTCAGACTAATCTGAACAAGAGAAACAACATCATTCCATGAAGAAGAGACTGCATGAAATATACAAGGCTCATAAGTCTTTCTCCACGGGTGATGAGTAAAAGATCATTGGAAAATAGGTGCATTTCTTACCTACCCGCTGAGCTTGAGCAAAAGAGGTGCACATTTTACAGTCAAATGAATTGTAGATTTGGGTGCTATAGACACTGTTTATGATGATAAATCTCAGAAGAAAATCGTCTGGTATCATTA
The DNA here is from genome assembly GCA_016097605.1 of Eucalyptus guilfoylei. Taxonomy (NCBI): domain Eukaryota; kingdom Viridiplantae; phylum Streptophyta; class Magnoliopsida; order Myrtales; family Myrtaceae; genus Eucalyptus; species Eucalyptus guilfoylei. Next base: position 42,299,851 of record CM027862.1, on the reverse strand, counting down.
CCTCGCCCAAGCATGTCTTGCACTAAATGCAATATATGTATCTACATCTCCTGCATGCAATGCCAGACAACCAGCCGTATGGTTTGGTTCTTTCACATGTGAGAGCTACCAAATGTGTCCCTTAATTGTGCTTATGCACATCGTCTAAGAATTGGATATGCCTTTGGGACAAGAAAATTCCTTGCAATGCCTCCAGATTTTCCAGATATCTTTGGAGTTAGATCATTCCAAATTTACAGGAAATGACTAAGTTGGCAGTTGAATAAGAGAGACTGGACAGAAAGATGATTGGTGAGGGAGAGAGGAATATGAAGGATCTGATGACCAGTGAGTTGTGCAAGGGTGCTTGTTTATGGCACTTGGTTCCACTTTTGATAGATGAAGGACTCAAAAAACTTTTGGTGCCAAATTTCAAATTGTGCCGGTTTGCAAACTCAATTTCACAGTGGATGATGTTGCCCCCCATAGCCGTATGGTTTTGATTGTGTCCGAAGAGGCATGTGAATAACTAAATGTCCACTCCAGGAGCACAGGACATCAACTGTTTATTGAACATTCCATTGCGAGCTTTAATGCATCCTGAACTTGCTCTGTGCTTTCTCCCTTGTATTCACTAACATGCTGCATCTTTGGACTACTAGGACATTCAACATCTTCAAGTTTGATATATCGGGCAATCCACCAAGTGAATTACAGTCTGACAAAATCAAACTTCGTAAATCTGTTAATTGGCCAAGCCCATTGAGATTACATATTTCACAGTGCGAAATATTCAAGATTTCCAGAGCAATTAGTCCTTGAAGTCCCTTAATCTCTTCTACTGCAGATTGGATGAGATGTAGTTCTGATAGTTTGCTCAGATGGTGAACTGCTGGCAATTGTCTCAAGGAAGAACAACATCGAATAGATAAAACGGACAATGATGAGGGAAGGTCCAGCACATTCTCAAGATTCACGCCAGATAGAACTAGCTTCTTAATATGTGAACATGAGAGTGAACCATGCCCAAGTTGCAGTTCACTGACTCGAGAATGAGACAACTCTAACATCTTCAGTTTCGGAAGTACTATGTGCGCAACTAAGAGATCACTTGATCTGGATTTTGGCTCCATCCGTGTTGAGGGACATATGAGCTCCTTAGGATCTTTATCACCCAGACGTATCTTCTCCAACTTCACTAAATCCTTGAGATCTGGCAAGGCCTCCATCCTTTTAGAACTCACATGTAGACAAGTTAATCTGGAGGGAAGCTCTGGCAGCACTTGAATCTCGTTGCACTGAAGTAAATCAAGAGTCTGAAGACAAGAAAGACTTCCAATTTCCAAAGGAATGGCAGAAATACTGGAATGTCCCAATCTCAGTATCCTCAGACGATCTAGACTCTTAATAGCAGTTGGAATGGCTCCCTTCAAACTCCTACAATGAGAAGCATGTAACTCTTCAAGGTTGACCAAATTTCCAATTTCTCTAGGCAATTCTCTAATGAAGCAAGAATCCATTTTTAACACTTTTAAATGCCCCAAGCAAGTAATTGAATTGGGCAATTCAGATATGCCTGTCCCTGTTATATCCAACTCCTCTAATGAGTTTCCCAAATTGCAAATTGAATCTGGAAGTCTCCCTACCCAACGACAACCCTTTAGAGACAGGATCCGAAGTTTCACCAGCTTTTCGAATGAGGCAGAAATTTGAGTAATTTTTGCATTTTCCAGTGAGAGAACTGAAAGAGATGTCAAGCCACAGACTGAATCAGGCAGGTGACTTAATTGGAGACATTTGGAGGCACTAAAAATCTCAAGTTTCTCCAAGTAACCCATTGAGACAGGAATTTCTTGTATGGAAGTCCCATCAATAAGGAGCTCCTTAAGAGCTTCCATGTGACCCAGTTCAATTGGCAACATATTGAGTTCATCACAGAACCTCAAATTTAAGGTAGTCAAGCGTTTTAAATGACGGATGGAAGGATCTAACTTCATTAGTCGAGAACATCGTTCGAAAATCAATATCTCTAAGTCTGGGAAAGAGGACAGGTCAGGGCTTATCAATAGGTCAGCACAACCAGTAAAATTCAAGACTTTCAACTGTGGCATCTGCAAAAATAGCACAGAAACATTAATTCTTACACTGAACAAATCTTTAGAAGGAAATAAAGTCAAGGTTCTGTTTGTTTTGAAAAAAAAACAAATTCTGAAAATATGTTTTCCAATCTTATAATCCTAGCATAATTTAGAAAGATTTCTGATGGAAAATGTTTTCATAGTCAAAGAAGATGCTTATTTAGATTCTGAAGAATGACCTACCATCTTGACAACCAGAAAATCATTCCCCTTAATTCACTCAATCTAAGATTCCACCACCACCATCATCCACACACCCTCTTATTGTTGTTGGCACGCAACCAATTATTTCTTTTAAGTATTTCAAGAGTAACATTCAGTTCTGTACATGCCATATGCCAAAAAATGTCATGTCTTAAATCAGCCTTCACAAAAAGCTGACTGGTGAAAACTTATTCATCAGGGGAACAGTTTAATGAAATAAACAAGCTTAATCTACCTTGATTTTTCTCCAACCTCCCCAGTCTTCAGTGACTTTGCTCCATGAAAGATCAAGAATGACTAATTTCTCCACATGAAAATTAGTAGCTGCAAAATCTCTAGTGCATCCTCGCCATTGGAGCCACTTTAAATTTGGAAAAACATCGGCAAAATCACCAACAACTTTTGCACAATCCAAGATAAGAAACCTTATGTTTGGCATGCTCTTAAAATCTCTTGCATCAAAGTTGAGGTGGTCTGTCCCCTATAATGGAAAAAGTATTAAGTGGAGAAAAATGAGAGAGCTAAATAAGTCAACATTAAAGAGAAACAACAATTTCTCAACACTCCAAGGCTCGAGAACAGGGTAAGGCACGCATTCCGCCATAGAATTACACAAGACACTACCTCCATCTTCTTTGTTCTCCAGGCCAAATCCAAATTGCATAACCTGCCTCGCGTTCCTGGATATAGATCTTCCTCTTTTCGTATGATTTGTTGGCCAAACTCCCTTAACAGCCTGTGCATCACTAATTCATTATCATTTCCAATTTTTACCAGAGACATGGCATGGAGCGCATCAACTCCATCTGAGGGGGGGATATTGAGATCATGCCACATAAATGAAGCAATTCGACAATCCACATCAGCAGGGAGGCATGCAATATCAAGAAATATCTCTCTTTGCTCTTTGGTCAATTCTTTATAACTAGCCATCAAAATCATTTCAATATGCGGGCCAGATTGCAAAATTAGCTCCTTAAGTGCAGTCCATTCTTCTACTACTTTTCTGGACAAGATTGGACCAATTACTTCAACAAGTAATGGGATCCCATTCACAGAGTTGATTATACCTATTGCAATTTCATCAAAATCTGGAATTGGAAGATTTTTTCGCAGTGCATGCTTTCTGAAAAGCTCAAGAGCTTGATCATTATTCATCACGTTGATACCATACGCATGAGCTAACCCTTGAGATATGAACTCTGGAAGAACAGATTTGACACTAGTAGTGACAATTATCCTAGATCCATCACCAAACCAATCAAGCTTCTCTCCAACAATTTCGTGGAGATGCGACTGTACCTCCACAGCATCAAGAATGATTAGAACTTTCATATTCCGTAATATTCCTTTAAAAAAATCAACTCCTTTTGCAACTTGATCAACCTCGTATTCTCTGTTTAGGATATCACACATCAACTTGCTTTGTAAAAGCTGAAAACCTCCAAGTTGTTTCACTGTTGTCTCAATATCTGCAAGGAAACTACAACTGTCGAACTGAGAGGAAATTTGCTCATAAATGACCTTGGCAAGAGTCGTCTTGCCAACCCCACCCTTACCCCAGATTCCAACTATTCGTACATCACTGACTTCTAAATCAAGTAAGTCCATCACGTCCTCCACTTGTTTGTCAATTCCCTCTTCTGCTTCATCTTTCTTTGGGAACTCCTACGCAAGAAAATAAACTGTAAACAAGAAAGCTGCTGCAGGAAATGAAAAAGCGTAAAAATTGAATTGAATTTTCCTTTTATTTCTTGCTGCACTTCAGAAACAACACAGAAAACCCACCAGTCAAATCCTAGTAAATGATCCACCTATGTTGATACAACACTTCAACCATACAACAAGTTAGGATATAGAATTAATGGGAATGTGATCAACCTTCAGATAATTATACTCCATTTGCAATGTTATCCCTATCTCTCTAGAGATACAAAAATCATCAAAAATCAAGACTGATTACTTCCATAACTGGACTTCTACGGTAAAGTTGTTTGCCATGCCATGCATACTCCTATATATAAGACTTGTGTGAATAGTCTTACATCTCATAAGGTGAACACTCCACCAAGGAAATATATTCAAGCAGTTTCTGTAATCAACTACTGATAATTAGAAATGGGAGTCAAATATGAGTTTATTCACATGCACATGGTTTACCTTCAGCTTGACCACAATTCCTGTGACTTCTCTGAATATGTGAGACATACTGCAACAGAAGTAAGCCGTTTCAGTTAGAAGAGAAAGGGCGCGAGTTTAACATTTGGGCTGATACTATCTGACAAAGCATTAAACACTCCTATTGCACTGCAGATCAACTAATTAAAATTTCTTTCTACTTAAAGCTCAACATCAAAAACAAAGTAATCAGTTTGTTCTATTGGAGTTTAGCATTGCTATTCTAGAAAATAATCATGAGTTGCAAACCCTCCTGTAATGACATCTGGCCCTTTTACCTGCTAGATCTTGTGTCCCATCCACGTAATGAACCAACCTTTTTGAGAGCATGTCTCCATGCTCTTACTTCCTCGAACATATATATCTCCTCATGTTGCAATAGGGCTTTGCCGTACTGAGAGGTTATAAGCCAAACATCCCGAGGTTCCACGTCGTAGAATATGGGGATGATCGTTTTCCCATCATCTGACTTTTCCTTGTTCTCCACCATTGCCGCAAGCTCCCGGAGACACCGCGCACTGTAAGCATAGCTCCTGGAGAAGATGGGGATGTAGATCCTGGCTCTGTTGATTGCTCTCAGCAGCTCCTGGCCAATTTCTCCACCGGGTGGAAGGTCTTCGTTGTCTTTGAAGAAGCAGATTCCAGCATCAGACAAGCTATGGCAAAGGACGTCAACAAATACAGAGCAAGTGTCGGTTCCTCTGAAACTCAAGTACACATCAGCGTAGTTGGTACCCGAGGCCATGTCTCTGCCCTTTTCTGTTGCATCTATTGAGTCTTTCCCTTTCTTCATTGCGATTTCTGTTGCATCTATTGAGTCTTTCCCTTTCTTCATTGCGATATTATCCCAATCTCTCTAGAGATACAAAAACCATTAAAAAATCATGACTGATTCCTTCCATAACCAGATTTGTTTCACATGACATGAATCTCCTATATATAGGACTAGTGGGAATAGTCTTACATCTCATACATAAGGTGAACATTCTACCAGGGAAATATATCCAAGCAATTCCCATGATCAACTACTGAAAATTGGAAATGAGAGCTATGCTAGAGAGTGCTCACATGTACATGGTTTACCTTCAGCTTGACCACCATTTCTGTGACTTCTCTGACTATGTGAGACGGCCTGCCACGGAAGTAAGCCATTTCAGTTAGAAAAGAAAGGGCGCGAGTTTAACATTTGGGCTGATACTATATGTAACAAAGCAATAACCACTCCTATTGAATTGCGGAGCAACTACTTGAAGTTTATTTCTACCGAAAGCGCAACATCATAAACGAAGAAATCAGTTGTTCTATTGGAGTTTAGCATTGCTATTCTAGAAAACGATTTATATGTTGCAAACCTCCAGTAACAAAGTCCGGGCCTTCTACCTTCCAGATCCCCTGACCCATCCACGCAATGATGCAACCTCTGCAAGAGCATATTCCCACGCTTCTACTCTGTCGGACCCTAAATTCTCCTTGTGTATTGATAGTGCATCGCGGTACAGAGAGGTTAAAAGCCTAACATCACGAGGTTCCACGTCGAAGAATATGGGGATGATCGTTTTCCCACCGCCCGATTTCGCCTTGCTCTCCACCATTGCCGCGAGCTCCCGGAGACACAACTTGCTGGAAGCGTAATTCTTGGAGAAGATGGGGATGCAGATCTTGGCCCTGTCGATCGCTCTCGGAATCTGCTGGCCAAACCCTTCACCAGGTGGGAAGACGCGGATTCCGGCATCGACCAAGCTCTGGTACAGGAAGTCGACGAATATATAGCTAGTGTCGTCTCCCATGAAACTCAGGTACACATCGGAGGCGTCGACGAATAGAGAAACCGATTGACTTTTACCCCGAAGAACAGATTGACTTTTACTCTGAAGAATAGCTCCGCAGCCACCGCACCGATAAACAGGGTGACCGGCGGGCTCCGGCAACAGCTGCCTGCACCTGGGACACCGGACCAGCCAGATTTTCGGCACTTTCTCCATTGAAAGACAACACCTCTGGGAACCGGAGCGACAAGTCTCGGCAGAAACTTAAAAAAAGCTTCTCCTCTGGGGGGGTTATCTCTGATGAGTTGGCTTATTATAAAGGAGATATTAAAAAGCTTCTCCTCTGGATCTTCACCTTAAATCCTCCCACTTTTTCAAGTCAAAATGTACCGTCAAACCTCGGTCTATCGCTCTGACCAGTCATCACGGACCATAAAATTTATACCCAAAAAATTGCATCCGCAAATAGACAGTGCTGAAGAACGAAAGCCTGCTGTAACGTTAGACGGACAAGTTTCCAATCCGCGTGGATGTGCTCGGCAAGCGGTCGAGCGGTGAGGTTCGCGAAAATGGAGGTAATCGAAGTCGGGGTTAAGCGACGGTCCTCACAAAAATTGAGGTCTTTGAAGCGGCAGCCTTTGCTGTAGATAAAATATCACTATCGAATTTTGATGATTCCAAAACTATTTTGCTACTAATATTTACCATAATATATGCAGATGACAGCGTTTGTGCATATTATCAACGTTCTCCCTGAATCAGCAAGGATGAGACACTAGGTTGTGAGGTTTAGGTGAACAAGTACTAATGTAAGTATTATCTCACGGTAGCTTGGAAGGACCACTCGAATTAGTATTTTTGGAAGTCTTTGGTACTAATGAAGATGGTGAGATCATTGATCCTTTCATCATGTGTCAATTGGCAGTATAGTCATTGAAAATCGTGAGCAAGGTCACTCATTATCTATACCGGTGATAATGTGCATTGGATTTGTGGTAGTGATGCAATAGCTCTAATGATGGTGAGATATGCACCAGAAGGGGATTCAGGTTTTAATTCTAAGTGAGAACATCCATAGAAGAAAATCTGGCAAATTTGTATTTGCTACTTTAATAGGTGAAAACAGAGGAAGAATTAGTACACGTGTTAGCAAGAGTAGTATAAACAAGAACAAACACAATCAATTTAAAACTGGTAGTGATGTTTGTTGAAGCTGTGACAAGAGGGGGCATCTCAGAAGGAATTGGTTCAAGCTAAAATACAAGAAGGATAAGGGAATTATAATTGATTCTGTAGATAATATTGCAGTTGTAGCTGATGACAATTCAAATAGTGTTGTTTCTGTCTTGTTTGTCACCGATTATTCATTGTTTGATGGATGGATTATGGATTCCGGTTGTTCTTTTCATGCTACATTAAATAAAAACTGATTTACTAATTATCAATGCATGGATAATAGTAAAGTGCAGTCGACGATCAATGTTGAATGCGATGTTGTCGATGTTAGAATCAGAATGAATGCATGATGATATTATGAGGACAATAACTGGAGTGAGGCATGTTCCATAGTTGAAGAAGAACCCTATTTCCTTGAGTGCCCTAGATTCAGCTAGGTGTCGATATATTTCAAAATGTGGAGTTCTAAAAATTATTCGAGGTACTTTGGTAATGATGAGAGGAATCGAGCATAGTAGCATGTATGAGCTTCAAGGTGAGACAATGATAGATTTTGCCATGGAGATGTCGGATGCATCTGTTCGAAAGTCTGAATTGTCATTGGCAAGAGAAACCCGAAGGTTTTAAGTTAAAAAAATCTGTTATGTGGTTACGTTACTAACAAACTGAATATAAGCAGGTGCTATGATTTAGATCAATGGTGGAAAGTGCAATTCAGTATGACTATCAAAGAAACCATAAAAATTGTAGAGTTAGTTCACTTGAATATTTGCAGGTTGTCGTAGTTTCCTTCAAGGAAGAGTGCTAGATTTATGCTAACATTTATTGATGACTATTCGATAAAAACGTGGGTATTTATGTTCAGGCACAAGTTTAATGTTGTTGTTAGGATCAGGCAGTTGATAGTTTTGATCAAAAAGGAGACTGATAAAACTATCAAGTATATGCGGACCGACAGTAATATGAAGTTTTGCTTAAAACTGTTAAATAAATTCTACATGAAAGAAGGCATAGTGAGACATTGCACCAATGGCAATGTGCCACAACATATTGCGGAATTGATGAGCAAAACGTTACTAAAGACTGCCCATAAAATGCTCTCTAGTGCTGGTATGATTAGAAGATTTCTAGTGAATGCACTTAGTATAATGAGCTATCTTGTGAATAGATCCCCATTGACTGAGATTGGATGTCAAACTTCCGAAGAAGTGTGGTTAGATAATGTTGTTGATTATTCTAGTCTTACAATATTTGGTTGCCTATGTTATGTTCGAGTTAGTGATGGTAAGCTCAATAATAGGATACGAAAATGCATGTTCCTAAGTTATGCACAAGGTGAATGGAAGTATCAGTTATGGTGCTCGCAATTAAATTCACATGTTATCAGCGGAGAAGTTATATTTGACGAGTGTCCAATACTTCTGGTTATGAGTGATTTTAGTAGTGTTTATACGAATCTAAACGGTGTTTAGTTTGAGCTAGAGTTGCAATCAGAAACTCTTGAGGTAGCGAGTACTAGTGAAAATCCACACAGATGGTGTCTATGTGATGTCCATAGGTAATGGGTCCTTGGCAATGGGTTTGTGTGGCGAAGCTTATTCGTGAATTACATTCAAGAAGTATTAGTATTCAAGCCAATTAAATCTCACGAGTTCAAGATTTGTTAATTCCTTCATGAGTTTAAGAAATTATTTCGCAAGAAATTATGTGGCTAAACACTGAGTGTGTTATTGGGTGTAATTGGGGCTTGAGAAACATTGAGAATATTTGAGTAACTCAAGTGTGGTTGTAATCTCCATATATCACTTCATTTATATTGGAATTCGTTACTGCTTGCGCCGTAGACTTTGGTTACGACGACTGAACCATGTAAATATGGTGTTTGATTTATTTTATTGCTTTGTCTATTTCATTGTTCAATCACTCACTTTCCGCAATAGAAACTATCATTGTTAGAGAGATGTAGCTGATGTTAGAGAGCCGTTCTAATGATTTCTAGCAACGTCCTATTGCTGGCAACAGTAGAACCAATGACTACTTGAGGATTTCGATGGGTAACGATCATTTGGGGATGGATAACTATATATTGACTCCAAGAGAAGTAATTAAGTTGGATGGGAATGTACAGAGGGTGCATTTGGGAGTGGCCTTTAGAAGGCACTTTGAACACCCAAAGCCCTTTGAGCCAAAGATAGGGTGTTTAATGAATTTTTTTTAATCCCCATTTGGGAAATGTGAGCCTTCAGAAGGTTGAAAGTCCAAGGCAGGTTGAGGGCTGCCTTGGGCATTTAGCCTTCTCGGCATGCTGAGCTGAGGGGGTTAATAAAAAACAATTTATTCCCCAATTATCCTCGCCAAATTTTTTGTTTTTTCTGGTTTTGCCCTCGATGACTATTCATCTACTTCTTCTCCATGAGCGGTCGCCGGTGAAGGGTAGATAGTCGCTAGCAAAGGGCAGGCGATTGGGCGACCTCGACAAGGCTCCCACGACCTTCCGATAAGGGTCACGATGACCCAGATTGCACAACCCATCCAATGAGGATTGCGGCAATGCAAATCATCCAACTAGATCTGGTCACGGCGACCCTCGCTTGAGGGTCGCGTGACCCGCCGCGTCGCGAACTCCACGGCGACCTCGCAATCTGGGTCGTGCGACCTAGATCGCGAGGTCGTCACGGTAATTGCAGCGTGGCGAGTCACGTGACCCTCCGGCAAGGGTTGCAGCGACCAGATTTGGTCGTAAGGTCATGTGACCCAGACCGTGAGGTCGCCGCAGAGGTCGTGGTGCGGCGGGTCACGCGACCCTCCGGCAAGGGTCGCCGTGACCAAATCTGTGCAACCCTTCAGCGAGGGTCATCGCGACTAGATCTAGTCATCGCAACCCTCGCTGGACAGCCTACCCCTACCGAACTGCCAACACCGGACCACTTGCCCTTCGCCGAATCACCTGCTCCTCGCCCGCGACTACTTGTCCTTGGCTAGCCAACTCTTCTTCTTCTTTTTCAATAACAAAAGTCTTTTGCAAATATTATTTCTCCAAATACTATTTTGCATAAAGGTACTTGACAATAGACTTTTATAATACAATTTACAAAACACAATTTGCATTTTGGAAAACTCCTTTAACTTAACAGCCTTTACATTTTCTCAAAGACTTTCCCCAAAAAGCCTTCCCAAACGCACCCAAAATAGGTTAATTGCTTTGAGTGTTATTTTTTGCTTTGCTTATGTTAATATTTGTTGCGTATTCCTAATGTCAATGTCTGGGTCATGCTAATGTTTGTAATCAGTGACAAGAGCAAGTGTACAAAAGTGATAGTAATACGTGAGTTTTGATTGTGTGATTTATTAGAAAAGCGGTACTTGCTGATTTTAAGTTGTCTTAAAGATTTCTAGCGGATTACAATCTTGTTGTGGCTATTAATGTTGAGAGTGTATATAAGCTTAAGGATAAAGCCAAATTACTATATATGTGCATGCAATATCTTCTATCTCTTCATTTTTGGTGTTACATGTTCATAATCATCACAATCATTTAAAAAGCAACACATGCACCTAATTTCTACAATCTATTTATGCCAATGTTTATATTTAAATTCGTTATATCCCGCAAATATTTTTCATAGTTCTTAAACAACCTATTCACCCACCTATGGGTTATATTGTTAACCTCGTCAACTTTCACTCTATAGATGTTTTGGCTAATTTTGGCTGGAAAGTTAATAGAAATTTCATTTTCTCTCAATGGGCCAGACTCTACATTAGCCACAGTTTTCCCTCACTTTGCTTCTAACTACCACCTTCATGCTCCCAAGGATTTTTCAAAAGAGAATGGCCTCCAAAAAACCCAAAACTCACGTCCACGACCCTCTGTATTCAGTCCAACTACTGCTCCTCTGTCCAGCAGGTTTTCCTCTTTGTCCAGTGGTTTTTCTATTGAACTTGTTACTTCAATCAACCTTGGATGGTCACCGACCTAAGCTGCAACACTTTGCCACGGCTTCCTTCACACATTTTTCAGCTTAATTGCAACTGCAATTGCAGCAAAGTAGGTCAAGGCAACCCCCAGTAAAATCAATCGATCTTTGGACTTTAATTCCAATTCATTACTTAATCTTTTCTTGTCCAATTTGGACTAGATGGTGACCGGTTCTAAGGGTGTAATGATGCTAAGAAAATGCAAGAAAGTGGGTGGTTAGAGAACTGAAAGTGGGAAATGCACAATTTGGGTCTGTTGTGCATAAATAGTGAGTATGCGCTTGCCGTTTGTCCTGTTAAGCTAAAATAGGCTTAAATATTGATGGGAGTTAGTCAACATGTTGATGTTAACTTGTGGAAAACTTTGAGACCAAATAGATATCAAGAAGTCCACTTTCAAGTGCCATACATCATCGGTTTTCGTTCAGGGGCTTCAGCCGACACCCGCTCGGAAAAACTCAAACTTGGGAAGCTACACTTGGAGTTAGAGCATAAGCCATATATCATTGGAAAATACACTCGAAGATGCTTGTTGAGACACCTATTTTGCAATTTTCCGAGTTCGTTTGCACCTTCAAAAGATTAGGAAAAGATATGTCAAAATTGCCTGGGAGAAGTCCAATTATGGGTTCAGGTGTTCAAGGCTCTCTGGGATTGCCAAAATTTCGGCCGTCGGGCCTGAGGCCGTAATACTACAATGTCTGAGGCTAAAAACTACAAAAGAAATGCAAATGGGGGAAAGAAGAAGAAGGACGTGGAATGATGTAATACCGACATTTTCGGTTAGGGGTCCAATTGGAAGAGTTTCCTGACGTGGGTTACATTAATTAATATTATAATTTACCGTTTTACGGGATTGGTCTAAGGTGAGATAGAATGTTTCTTAATTAGTTTAATATGGGGCTGGCTAGTGTGGGCCGAATTGAGCCTAACCCGTAATAATAGGGCATGGTTAGAAACTCTATAAATAATGCTCAAGTCTCTCCTCTAATCCTAATTCTCACAAATATCCTCACATAAGGAGTGTTAACCTAGCGCTAAAGGGTGAGAGGGCCGTCTCATTGAGCTAGTGATACAAAGGCTAATAGAGAAGAATGATTTTCGTGTGAATTATCGCTTTTTCGCTTCCGCATAAAAAACGATGGATCACAAAACATATGCGTTAATCTTTTTGCTCAATTGTGTGTGTTCTTGTTTTTGTTATGAAGATCATGGGATTACACCTTTTACGTTTTACATGTGGTATCAGAGCAACCATAATCCTAGAACTCGAACGCATAAAAGTTTTACCCTAATTATGTGATTTCATAATTTTTTGATTAATAAAAATTAAATTAAATTATAAATTCGAATTGGGCTCGGTGAGACGAGCGAAACCGTGGGTGGTGCGTCACTAGGGGAGGCCCCACGCGCCCCCACATGCGGCCATGTGCTGCTAGGCTGTTGAACACGCACCCCACACGTGGGGCGCCGCTTGCACCTACGATGCACGCGAGGCCTGACGTCACGATGACGTCAGTGACTTGGGCCTGACCTGACCCGATACGCAGCCGACCCGACCCAATCTGAGGACCCAACTCGACCCGTTGACCCACCCAAACCTGTCAACTGTTGACCGGACTAGTCAACCGGTCGGACCAGGCGGTTGGACCGAACGATCGAGCCGGGAACCAGTTAGACCGCTACTAGTTGGACCGGTTTTGGCCGGTCTTTACGCCCCCATATGAGCTCCACGCGCCGCGCACTCAGGCGGCGCATGCGGGCGCATGGGTGCTTCGATCGGCGCGTGGTTAGTGGCTACAAGTTCGTATAAGCATTCTCTATCTTGTGGTGTATTTATTTTACATGTTTGATAATTTTATGGATGTGAAAATACATACAAAACCCTAAATATGTGTATTTTTAATGTATTTTTCTTGTATTTTTCTGTGATTTTGGAAATACAAGAGTTAGGTTACTGGTATGTTATCACTACGGGTGTGCAAAAGAACCGGGATCTGCCCGAACCACCCGGAACCAGACCGGAACCACACCGGAACCGCCCGAAACCAGTGGTTCTTGAGGGAATCGGTCTGGTTCCCGGTTCCAATTTATGGGAACTAGTGGGTATCGGTCCGGTTCCCGGTTCCATGGGCGGATCCGTCCACCCGCCCACCCAGACCGGACCGAGTCTATTTTTAGGAAAATGTTAGCTTTGAGCTTCTCTTGTGCCTAGGATTGTCTAGAGAATAGGTTGAGTTTCAATTGGCGTGGCGATCGCGGTCTACTTGGATTGGTGGTGAACGTAGTATTGTATTTTTTCGACTAGTTACACTCTAATTTAGCTCTAGATGCTTGCTGCTTGGTCGCTGACTAGAGGATTGCGATTGTTCAGGTTTAGATGAATGGATTTTGCATATCAGGAGAATGTTGTAGCATTCTAAATGTTGCATTTCTTTCAATTGCAGTTCCTTATTTTGTTTTGATTGAGATTGAAGTCGAATTTGAGTAGTGTTCTTGGGAGTCTTGACGGAGCAACATGAGCTTACTTTTGTCGTGATTGTGCAGGTTGAGAATTAGTGCTGTTTTTTGCGTGGTTGCGTACTTGCGTGATGATGTTGGGGTTGAATCCGTGATGATGTCCAGTTCCTTGGATCCACCCGGGAACCGAACCGGACCGCCTTGAATCCGTGATGATGTCTAGTTCCATGGATCCACCCGGGATCCGAACCGGACCGGCGGTTCGGTTCCCGGGTGGATCCATGCAACAAACGGGTGGATCCCGATTCCAATTTTTCGGAACCGGTCCTTAACGGGCGGTTCCCGGTCAGGAACTGCCCGTTCGGACCATGCACACCCCTAGTTATCACACAAACATTATAAAAGTGTGATTCATTAATAATATACAATAAAGTTTAATTTTTATTAATGAACAAAGCAGTGTAATTAGCATGATATGTAATTTTAGTGATTTAATATCCCTATCACTAAAGTTAAAATCACATGTATATGATGTATGTGAGAAGTAAAGTTTATATCCCTAGTATAAGAGAGTTTCAAGGATTCAATTGAATTGTGACCGCTAAAGTGGCACACTTAATTGGGTTTGAGAAATTTTGGTCTCGTATAATGATTGGGATGTCTCATGATCTAATGCGCAATCATACTCTCAAATGAGGTAATTATGTATTAGTTCATGGAGGAATACATAATGGTCCGGTAGAGGAGTGACTAATCCTAGTGGTTCATATGCCCAAAGGTGATGAATTCACGAATGTTATAATATATTATCATAACCGCTGGAGTGTACAACTGCATGTCATGTATTCTGCCCAAAGGTGATTATGTGATTTTGCATGTAACTCTCTAAATGTGTACTTATACGTCAAGTTACATAGTGCTCACATGATACTAATTATATACATTACTTGTTTAACAGTCACATTTTCTATAAACAGTAACTCCGTCACAATTGAGGTTATTGCCGATTCAAACTTTAAGAGATTGAGAGAAGATTTTCTATTTGCTATGGAGATGGCAAATGTTCATATGACTTTTACTGCCAATCGGCCGATAGATCTTACTACCAAGAGTACAGAAGCTTAGAAACACATTTTGCTGCCTGGGAAAAGAGTAATAGAATTTGCTTACTGTCCATGAAACATTCCATTCAGGAACACTTGAAAAGTGGTTTGTCTGCAGACTGCACTGCTAGGCAAATGATGGAAGCCTTGATGGCTAGAAATCGTGTCTCGTCTAATGCTGAGATAGGGACACACCTGCAAACACTATTTACTATGAAGTATGATGGTTCTAGTGAAGTTAGAGATTATGTTATGAGAATAGTAGATTTGCAACTCTCAATGTTGTTATTCTCACTGCTTGCATTATGTATTAAGCTCTAAATACTCTTCCTCCTGATTTTGGGATTATCAAGACCAATTATAGTTCCCAAGATAAAACCTGGTCAGTTAATGACCTGATTGTAAGGGTGGTGGTAGAGGAAGAAAAATTGAAGAAAGATAAAGGGCACATTGCCCTTTATGCTTCTAATTCTGGCAGTGACAAGGGTAAGAAGTTGAAAAATTATACTCATAAAGGAAATTCTGAAGGTACTGATCCTTCCAACGATAAAGGAAATTCTGAAGATGCGGTCATTCTAAAACTTTGGATCCTAAGAAAGCATTCTTCAAGAATGATTATGTTTTTTGCTACTTTTGCAAGAATAGATGACATGTAAAGAAACGCTGTAATAAGTATAATACTTGGTTGTCCAAGAGAACCAAGAGTGAGCCTAAAGATAATGATTCTTTGGCATTTGTTTGTGAATCCAATCTATCTGAAACCCCGACCAATTCTTGGTGGCTAGATAGTGGTGTAACTAATCATGTTGCATTTACCATACAGGGGTTCATAAACCGAAGGACGCCAAATCAGGATGAATCAAAGCTAACTGTGGAAAACAACATTGAAGTTAACATCGAGTTCGTGGGAGATGTTATTTTAATTTTAGATTCTAGCTTTAGGATGGTGCTAAGAAACACTTTTTACGTTCATTCTTTTAGGCGAAATTTAGTTTTTATGTATTGTTTGGACATGTATGGATACTCTTTTGAAATAAAGAGTAATAGTATTTCTATATTTTATAATTCAAATAAGTTTGGGTGTTGCAATTTATCCAATGGATTATATCGATTGAATTTATCTCCCAACAACATGTACGTTGTTTATTCAGCTGAAAAAATTGTTTTCAAAAGGCCTCTACCTAAGGAACAATCTTATGCATTGTGGTATAAACGTCTTGGTCGCATCTCTAAAGAAAGAGTAGAAAAGCTTATAAAGGCCAACATCTTGCCTACTCTTAAAAGCGATATAGAGATTACGTAAACTGTTGTAAAGGTAAGATGACTAAAATAAAGAAGAAATTCGCCATACAAAGTTTTGACTTATTGGAGGTTATTCACACTGATATTAGTGGATCATACATTGCTATTTTGTGCAGAAATTGTTATTTCATCACATTTATTGACAACTATTCCCGATATGGATACTTATACTTGATTAAAGAAAAGTCCGAGTCTTTTGAAAAATTCAAGATTTTTCGACTAAAGTGGAGAAACAGTTAGGAAAAGTTATAAAGATTGTCAGATTTGATCGGGATGGTGAGTATTTTGGTAGACATGGTGATGTTGGACAACTTAAAGGGCCGTTTGCTAAATACTTAGAGGATTTTGGAATAATAGGTCAATTTACTATGCCTAGAAGTCCTGAACAAAATGGTGTAGCTAAAAGGCGTAATCGTACTCTTATGGACATGATGAGAAGTATGATTAGTAGGACCAATTTACTTGATTTTCTAAGGGGTGAAGCTTTGAAAATAGCTCTTCACATTCTAAATCATGTTCCTACTAAAGCGGTTCCATTAACTCATTTTGAGTTGTGAAATGGACGTAAACCTAGCTTGAATCATCTTAAAGTTTGGGGATGTCCGACAGAAGTGAAGTTATATAATTCAACATTGAGTAAGTTGGATTCTAAAACTACTTGGTGTTATTTCGTATCTTACCCAGATCATTCAAAGGAGTATCGATTTTATAACCCTAATGGAGGTACAAGAATTGTGGAATTTCAAACTGCAAAATTTTTGGAATTTGATGTAGCTAAAAAAGGTAGTTGCTCACAAACTATTGAAGATGATAGTATGGTGGGGAATACTGGATCCATGTCTCATCATGTGCCTCAAATTGAGCCTATTGCAGCTCAGGATCCTATTGTTGAAACAATTCTTGATAAAATTCCTCAAACCCCTCAGATTTAGAATGAGGTTGAAGTAGCTCCACTCAAAAGATCAACTAGGGAAAGACATTCAGCTATACCATCAGACTATGTAGCCTACCTAGGAGAGCATGATTATGATATTGGTCGTGTTGTTGATCCGGTGATTTATACGGATGCCATCTCATGTCCTCAATCAGATTTATGGCTAGATGCGATGAAAGATGAGATGCAATCTATAAGACACAATGGTGTTTGGGAGCTTATTGAATTGCCTGAATGTTATAAACCTATTGGCTACAAATGGGTATATAAGAATAAAAGGGATTGCAAATGAAAGATTGGAAAGTTTAAAATTAGGCTGGTAGCTAAGGGTTTCACTCAAAGAGAATGAATAAATTATGAAACAACATTTTCTCCAGTTTCTTCTAAAAATTCCTTTAGAGTGATTTTGGCATTGATAGCTCATTTTGATATGGAGTTACATCAGATAGATGTTAAGACTGCTTTTCTAAATGGAGACCTTAATGAGGAGGTTTATATGGTGCAGCCTGAAGGTTTTGCGACAGATGACCCAAGTAAGCTTATATGTAGATTGAAAAAGTCTATTTATGGCCTTAAACAAGCTTCTAGATAGTGGTATTTAAAGTTTCATAATATTGTCACTTCATTCGGATTTATTGAAAATAAAGTAGATTAGTGTATATACACCAAGGTTAGTGAGAGGAAATACATTTTTCTCGTACTTTATGTGGATGATATCTTACTTGCTAGTAGTGACATTGGTTTACTGCATGAGACAAAGCAGATGTTATCGAAAAATTTTGACATGAAAAACCTTGGTGAGGCGTCTTTTGTTCTTGGCATTGAGGTCCATAGGGATTGTTCTCGTCGTTCATTGGGTTTGTCTCAAATGGCATATATTGATCGTATTTTAGAAAGATTGTAGCATTGCAAATCAGGAAATGCTCCTGTTATTAAGGGTGATAAATTGAGTTTTTTACAATGTCCTAATTCAGATTTTAAGAAAGCTCAAATGAAGAATGTACCTTATGCTAGTGTGCTTGGAAGTATCATGTATGCTCAAGTTTGCACTATACCAGATATTGCCTTTGTAACAGGACTTCTAGGTAGATATCAGTTAAATCCAGGACGCGATCACTAGGTTGCTGCCAAAAAGGTTTTAAGGTACTTAAAGAGGACAATGGATTATATGCTGATTTATAAACATGTTCTGGACTTGCAACTAGCAGGGTATTCAGATGCAGATTTTGCTGGCTATCAAGATGATAAGAAGTCAACGACATGATACATATTTATGTTGGCAGGAGGTGTAGTATCGTGGAAGAACGAGAAACATAAATCTATATCTTCTTCTACCATGCAAGCGGAGTTTGTAGCATGTTTTTTAGCTGCTACTCAAGCTATTTGGCTTCGGAATCTCATTAGGGAGTTAACAGTTTTTGATTTTGTGGATAGACCCATACAGTTATATTGTGACAATAACTCTGTAGTGTTATTTATTAATAACAACAGAAGTCTCAATGGGTCTTTACACATGGAGGTCACGTTTTTGACTTTAAAGAGATTAGTGCAGAATGGTAACGTTGCAGTAAATTATATTCCTACAGATGATATGATTGCCGATCCACTAACTAAAGGCCTACACCCGTGTGTATTTGAGCGACATGTCATTAGCATGGGCCTAGGAGTATCTTGGGATACTGTTATTTAGTGGGAGCTGTGTTTTATTTTTCCTCGAATAAAGTTTACATATGTATTTGTTACAATTTAGTAACATATATATGTATGTGTGTATGTATATACATACATATATATATATATATATATATATATCAACTTTTATATTCCATAAAATATTCTTTGAATGGATTGTTATTATGTTGTATATATATTGATAAAAGTCTCAAGGTATTGTATAAACCTTGAGTGAAGGCTAAGGAAATCTAGTTATTAGCTTTGTGTATATGTCTTGTTATACATAAAGAAAAGTTAATCGTAAAGACAAGGTATATGTAGGTTCATTGGAACTATAAAAGACATTTTTCTAGTGGCACAAGTTTTTTGTGACGCTTAAGGTAAGAAAATGGTGACTGACAAATGGGATCTCTCTATGAGAGATGTTATCCATTTGTCACACTATTATATTGAATCCATATCAATAAAGTTGAGAACATTCGTGACCATGGAAAACTCTGTGTGTATACATGCAGTTACTGCAATGATTTGGTATTTGAAACTTTATGGGATATGATTGACTATTAAGAATTATATCTAGATTAAGGTGCGCACATGCAGTACAATTTCAATTAATATAACCTAAGTGGGAGAATGTAAGAGTTTTCTTGACGTGGGCTACATTAATTGATATTGTAATTTACGGTTTTACGGAGTTGGTCGAAGGTGAGATAAAAAGTTTCTTAATTAGTTTAATATGGGGTTGGCTAGTATAGGCCGAGTTGAGCCTAACCCGTAATGAGAGGACCTGATTGGAAACTCTATAAATAGTACTCAATTATCTCCTCTAACCCTAATTCTTACAAGTATCCTCACATAAGGAGCGTTAACCTAGCGATAAAGGGTGAATGGGCCATCTCATTGAGCCAGTGATACAGAGGGCAATAGAGGAGAATGACTTACACGTGGATCATCACTTTTTCGCTTCCGCATAAAAAATAATGAATCATAAAATAGGTGCGTTAATCTTTTTACTCAATTATGTGTATTTCTGTTCTGGTTATGGAGATCATGGGATTACACCTTTTGCGTCATACACGAATTGCATAATTCGATAACTAAACTTCACGAGATGTACATATGACCTACACGAAAGGAACCCTAGTTATTAATGAGCTATCATGCTTATGGTATATACTTACATAAGGGAGACGGCGAGAGTAAGGAATGCATGGTCATATAAACTAACTGGTTTTTTTTTTCCACATGAGTCAACTTCCACCGCTATAGGCAAACTTAATTCCTAAATGATTTTCTTTGAAAGAAGCACGATGAATTCGTTGGCAAAATTCAGGTATTAATATTATCCATGTAAGATATGTAGCTCAAATGAAGATATAATAATCCACGTCAGCGAATTGGACAAATTAGATATATTAAAAAATAAAATGATTAATATATTCTAATTTGAGTTGATTATCTTACATAAATAATTAATGTGTAACATTTTTTTTTATAGTTCAAATGTACCGAATTGCAAGCTAGATCTGTAAATTGTGTGAAGTTGAATTGATAGAAAGACAAATTTGGATATATTGATATAGTTTAAGAAATAGATTGAACGTTTAGTAACTGCATTGAACAGATTAAAGTTCTAGGATAACCTTACACAATGAGTTAAAGTTAAAGGACTACGTTGAATGGATGACATGGCACATTCGGTGAAAGTTCATTTATCATTTGTGTCATTTTCCTCACTTTTTACACTGAATTATCCTATTCAAGGGCCAAATTTGGCTATCTTCGCAATGTGTCCAGGAAAATGCTCAAGAGCATCTGAACTTTTCAGCTTCTCTAATGGACTCCAGTTATGCCTTCTGCAAAGGATCACTGGTGATTCGGAATTATTATTATTTTTTTCAATCATTCCACGGACACATATTGGTATATTGAAACATGAATAGCATAACTTGGGAGGCTTGCATCACTACTATTATGAGCACTTCCCTCCCTGCTCACGATCATAACTTTTCTTGGGGTATAACCAAGTCGAGTTGTATTGTTCGAGCCTCAGCTCGACTGGACTCACATATTTGATGACCGAAACTTGACTCAATTCGATTACAATCAACATGAAGTGGACAAGCTCAGCTCGAAAAAGCTTGAATGACATTTATTTATTATGAAATTTTGATGATATCAATGCCTATTTTTAACTAGTAATCAACTTTTATAACAGAAACTCGATTAGTTCCTGAACCCGTCAAGTTGTGCTAGCGAGCTGAGAACCGGCAAGCTTGAGTTCGATTCACCAAGATGTTTGAGCAGACAATCAACAGAGAACGCCATGCATCTGGGCTCTCTTCCTTATCATATGGCCAAAAGTAGTTTCTTGGATTATACACATTGAAGACCTTAACTAGCTCTACAATATGATATTTCATCTTCATTTTTTTTATCGATGCTCTTTCTTGCCTTCTTTCTTGGCAAAAGAATACTAGAGTGCTAAAACTTGGCACATGGGACACTCAAATGCCAAAAGTTATTAAAGATATATTTAAATGCTAATTTTTTTGAAAATTGGGATACTTGAGTGTCAAGTCTGGCGACGCGGGCCGGAAATCCTACATAGCAATTTTTTAATAATATAACTTGCCTATGTGACTTGCCGGAAAGTTGAGTCAGAAAAGAAGAGCCAAAACGATATCATTTTGCCTCTTTTTTGAATTTTAATGTAAATATTAATTAAATAAAAGAAGGGAGGAGCATATTGTAGAAGGCCCTCGCCACCGCTTCCCCACCATCGTCAGCAAGGATCAGTGATAGTGGGGGGAGGGTCAGCTGGGGTCACTGGGCCCTAACCTAGGGCTGGCGATCCTAGCCGACCGACAGCAAGGGCCCGCAAGCCCTCGTCCAAGTCTAGGGCAAGGGGCGAGGGTTGGCGACCCTCGTCAGATCTAGGGGAGGACCACGACCCTTGTCCCAGATCTGGGTGAGAACTTGCAGGCCCTTGCAGGTCCCACTGCTGGTTGGCCAGGGTTGTTGGCCCCTGGCTAGGGCCTAGCGACCCCGACCGAGGGCCAACGACAATGGGTAGGCGACGACGAGGGCTTGCACAACTCTCGCGGTTCTGCAATCTGCATCTCCCCTTTTTTTAAATTTGTAATTTAGTTATTAAATTGAATTTAATTAATATTTATATTAAAATTCAAATCCGAGACAAAACAACATCGTTTTATGCTTTTCTTTCCATGTTAGTATGCAAAGCGACATCGTTTTGCACTTGTCTCGCTGGAAAAATGCCACGTCAGCATTTTTGTAGGATTTTCTCGCCGTTGGTATTTAATTAATTCATTTTGCTCCAATTTTGGCACTCAAATGTACATTTTTAAATTTTTGACACTTTAAGTGTCCCCGTGCTAAGTTTTAGCACTCCAAACATCCCCGGCTCCCCTTCTTTCTTGGACTCTTATTTTTAAAGATCTTGCTCCTCCTTTCCCGGTTCAATTGCTGATCCAACCGTCGATATCTTCGGACGCCCTTACTTCAATTACTTCACCCCTTCGACAGGACCAACACATCCAATAGCTGTTAGTTTCTTATCCTTCATGCTGTAATTAGACTGAGCTAACCGACAAAAATCTGAAGCGTAGGTGAGTCTTCCGTGCCTATGCCACTAGGTTTGTGCCTGCGAAACATTTGTTTGGGCCTGACATGGTAGTACTAGACACGATAATGCTTCTAACTCATAATAGCAAATCTTCAGCCCAAGAGACAAAGTCCAAATTTAAGACATGTTGCGTATTCACTTTCCAAAGCGACGAATCCAATCATATCCACGTCATGCAAACAGGTCTGGATTTATTTCAGGAAGCAGAGCGCCGTAATAAAAGGTCGAGTCACATCAAGTTCAACTTCGAACCGGAGATCATCCGGTCTAATTTCGATCTAAAGGTTGCTTCGCTTCGCTTCGCTTCGCTTCGCTTCGCTTTGACGGGAAGCATATTAATAGGTATCTCGCTCAAGGAGAGAGAGATGACCTTTGATCTGTTTGAACTAAGAGCGGGAACGGTATGAAGTCAAATGGGCTCCTGTAGAAGAGACGATTGTCGCAAAATACACGATGGCCATGGGAGTTGAGTTACCAAAATGGTTGAATGGAGGAAACCGTGGAAATGTACGAGAATTCCAGTTACCGTTAGAGAAAATCTGAGGATTATAAATATGAAAAACATGGAGGGAGAAGAGACGCTTGAGTTATGCCAAAGCTCTACCAACTTTCCTATGTAGCATTTTCCTGCTGAAGCAACGTATTTCAATTTCAGTATTTTAGGGTCGAATTTGTTGATCATGTGCATTGTAATATAACAATGTAGTGATCATTTCGATGTTCTCATTTGAGTGTTGACGCATTTGTGACTTTCAAGTTATTTCAAGGTAATGTCATACTTTTAATTTCAATGTTCATCGCTCTAATTATGATTTTTTCCTTTAATTTCAATCTTTGCACTTCAATTTTCAAGCACTTTAATATCCTTGTCATTTAGATCGACGTAACATTTTCTACATTGTATTTTGATTTGAAGAGCCGGCACGCCCTTTACACATACTCACATGCAATCCATTTTTGAAGAACTTTTTTTTTTTTTTTGTGATAGTTTGATCACTACGTTATGGAGTTGGAAGCAATGAATGAACTTCCTTTTGTTTTCTTGATTGCTATTTGCCAAATATACTTTAGATCAACTTAGATCCAACATCTTTTTAACATTAACATAATATTTTATGTGATGAATACATCACATAACAATGACACGTAGTGTAAACTAATCAAAAATGAGATACATACATAAATATTGCCAAGTGGGTGAACTCTTAGCACATGATACGTTATATCACATCACACTATTATACGTAAAAGTACTTTCTCATTAACATGACCGGTGATATCTACTAGGGCTGTCAAAATTGGTCACAAACTCATAATTTAACCCACATTTATTTAAATGGGTCACCTCAAACTTAAAGTATAAGTAATCATAGGTTTTAAAGTCAAAATCCCAAAATATAAGGGTTTTAACGAGTCTATTAGAACCACTGGGGGTTCGCCCCAGTGGCCACCCTTCCAACTTGGAAGGGAGAGGTGGGGGGTTCAAATCCTCACATTCTCAGAGGGGATTGGGGTGGGGACGATTTCGTTTCAGGAGTAGGTTTTGACTCCCACACCCTGCAAGGAGGCAGGGCAAAAGTTTGAGAGTGAGTGTTAGCGTAGGATTAGCGTAGGACCGACAAAAAAAAAAAAACGAGTCTATTATAAACCCACTTTTCAACTCATTTAATGATTAGTTGAGGCTTAGCCTACTTTGGTCATGCTTCGTCAATCTCCTCTCTCCTTCTTTGATTTCATGATTCACGCTTTGCTTCCACCATCATTAGGTCTTGCAACTTCACTCTACCATGACAAATTGCACTTCTTAGGAAACCCAACCTTTCACCACCGCCTTCATGCCCCTTCCATAACCCAACCTCCAAGGTCCCTCGCTAACTTGACAAATCTGTCCATGAAGCACCTTATTCTTCAAAGGTAATAATTTAAATAGAAATGTTGCAAAAAATGAATTTTGGGTCGAGCTGAGTCGGATTTAGATCAGATAGGGATTGAGATGGGTACATGTTACTAAATTGCATCGAATATAAAATGGGTCAAAAACAACTTAATTAGATTAATTTAGGTCGAATCATTTTTACTGGCATAATCCGACCCAACACATTCTTTTGGTAAGTCTAGTATTTGCTAAAGATCATAATTCTTCCTTGTAGGGACTGTAGGGAAGGATATCTCAAATAATAGAGGTGGGGCTCCATGATGTTTGGAAGCGTAAATATGAGATATGATGGAGAATTTGTGCTTTATGAGCTTTAGAATTTGTCCTTATGTTCATATGAAATTCCTTTAAGTGTGAGGTCATTTTATCCAGAAAAAGTGTTGGGATTAAATTTGACCACAATTAATCATCAATGTCTTTTTTATTAGTGATTATGCAATTGATTGTGGATGTGTTCATTTTTCGAAGGGCATAAAAAATCAATATCTATGCATAAGTTACTTTACAGTGATCTAGACAATGAGAGAGCTAGAGAAAAACATCATATTACATTCCAGTATATGAAATCACATATGCAGAATACAAGAACGAAGATTTAGTGCATTTGATTAGAGTGTCGATAATTTTTAGTTCAAGAATGAAAAATCACCGTTCAAATCCCATCGATTGCGTGCTAACTGTTGCAGATCAAGATCCTCGACACATACAAATGACTCTTTTTTAAAAATAAAAAAAACTCTGGCTTATATTAGAATCGCGGGGTCTCTGGGTCCGTGCCATTATGGAAAAGATGCTAGAGAATTAGAGCAAAAGACAAAGCGAATGGTGAGGCTGCTGATACGTGATTTATTCGAAAGGAGAGACGGCATCATTTCTTCATTGCTTTATGGCAAGGGTTAATCAGACAACGCGACAGGCGCAGCAGGCATGTGACACGAGAGATATCACGCGGAGATTTGTGTCTTCCGAAGATAATCAATCATGGCCACTCCCCAGACAACTTTCGACAGCACCCACTTGTCAATGCTGTCATTTGCAGAATCCTTCGCCAATTCTCAGCAGAGGGCTTCTCGTAAAGATGCTTTGATTACCACAATCCACTCGACATAAGTACCATTATCTTCGGGCCAGGATAAGGGGATTGGATAAGGTAACAGGGACACGTGTACGCAATGGGATGGCGCTGGCTTCATCCTATGATTGGCTCTCTCTCTCCCTCTCTCATTCATTTTGACACATGAACTTAACTGTTGCACATTCCCACATAATCTAAAGTTACATTAGATGTAATTAAGTAATTGCTATGCATTTGAAATAGGATATGAAAATTAGTGTCCTAAGCTTACCTGTCGAGCATATAGTTGAATTAATGTCGAGTTTCAAAGAATTTGTTAATTTTAATTGATTTGATGATTATCGTGATTTAGGAAAAGTGATTTTCATCTTGTCAAAATGTGAAGTTGTTTTCCCCCGATCTAAGCTTGTCGTTTTCGAAACCTGTACAACATTTTTTATAGATCGATTGGTTTTCCGTTTATTGAATGCAGAAAAATGAGAAAATAATTTTTCGAAAATAGTTTTCCCTTTCAAATAGAGGGATCCTGTTTGCTCAAAAAAAAAAAAAAAAAATAGAGGGATCCTGACACAAAAGTGAAGACTAAAGTTGTATGATATTGCGAAGGACTCAAAGGATAGACCAGATGAAAAGTCAGATAAGAGTCTCGGCAAGGTTGAGCATTCCTTCATCTTCCTTTTAGTTCTAGTATTTACAGGTCTTGAACTTGTGATTGATGGTTTCTCGTTCTTCCTCATCTTCTTGCATGATCATACCTTCTATTTATACAGCAGATGTCGACACCAAGGGATGGGACTTCAGTTTCGAGGTTAACTTCATGAATTTTGCTAATCACTTCGTTTAACAAGATTCTTGGACCCTTTATCGTCGAACCAGCTTCCTTGTGGTCCATTATATTTATCAGAACTCTGAACGCATATTATCAGCGGGAAAATGAAATCCCAACTTCATTCAAGAGACTCGACTTGCTCTGCAGGGTTTCATGCTTTTAAGTCATCTTCAGAGGAGCAATTCATCTTCATGGACTACTGTAACGGAACAGACCATGATAAAGTGAGGTTACTCCCGCATAAGCTATATAGATTACTACAACCAGTACATTCATCAACACAGCTAAATGCGAGTGCCAAAGATCTTCTCAACGAATCGTTCACAATTAAATGAATCTACTGCTAGGAAGGTTTTACTTACGTAGTTTATTTCGACCGTTGTGGAGCTTTTATGCACATATTCGTCGCTATGAGCAGAGCCAAAAGCCAAACTATAGTTGCTCAGAAAATTTGGAGGAGCTTGCGTGGCTAAAGGCTGTCATGACAGACGTTGTTCTTGGCGGCCGAAGGCCATTTGCTTGAAGGGAATGCGGAAATTTTTAAGGCGCCCGCGTGGCCAGAGTCTCTAATGACAGAAAAACGTAATATTCAAGATGCTCCGATATTTCACAGTAAATATCCTTATTTGAAATCCATATCAAACGACATATTCTAGGAGATAACCTGAAAGCACTCTGCATGTCCTCTCTCTGACAAGAAGAGTTTCCATGTCTCTTCACTTCCTCTATATCTAGTTATGGTCTACCCGTACTTTCCTCATCAGAGCAGAAGTTTAAGATGATAAGATGACCCTATGATGTATTCTAGTTCCCGTTACATCTCGGAGGCTTCCCCAGAAAAATCACCCGCGGATCACCATCCTCAGTAGCAAAGTTGAAAGAAAGAGAAAGAAGGTGATCATCATAGAACAGAAGCATGTAAGTTCTCCTTATCACATGGCCAAATGTGGTATAATAAGCTTTTATGGTGGAGAATCAATTTTGAAATACAGAGACGAATTATTTTGGCTTGTGGAAGCGCTAACATCATCTGACTGTCCCATAATAACCTTCGAATGAAATAGCTCGAGCACAGCAGATAATGCAGCACAACAATGTTTGATGGAAACATGCAGTGCCTGATGGAAGTTGCACAATACAGACTCGGGATCGGTGTATTGATTAGAACAGAAATGTGACAATGATTACCCATCTGATGCTGTTGCAACACGGACACGGGTAGGGGAAATGCGTTGTTCTTACTACTTTTTAAGTTAACGACATCACCCAGATTGAGAGTTAAAACTCTGCAACACTGCAGCTGCTACTCCTCTGTCAATCTTTTAAGCCTCAGCCCAAAAAGGAAGGTGCAGCGTGCGACTCCACGCGTCCGCACTCGAGTCCCATCGGATAATCTTCTCAACGTGCATCCACCGGACTTCAAGGCTACAAATCTCCATTCAAGCAAAAGAGCCAGCCATCTCTCCTCCTCCACCAAGTAGAGTCTTTGACCAATCATCATTCTGATATTGAGTATCCATTCCAGTCCTCCCGGTATATTGCAAGTAAATCTGTCCCTAACTTGTTCTGAATAACAAAAACAAGCGAACAATAAAGAAGTTAAAATGCCAAGAATGTTTCATGATTTCATGCACAAAGTACTGGCAAATTGAATTATCTAATATCAAGTTTTCTTTTGTTAGCTCTGTTGGATTCAGTGCTCCAGTTACCGTTTATGCATTCTCGCTAAAAGAATAAAAATAAATAAATAAAAGAACTGAAAAATTACAGTCAAAAGCAAGTAGAAGATTTCAGAGCACAAGCTTGCCTGTCCAAGCCCACAAGGTCTGGCCTTCCAACGGAGAAGCTCCAAGCCCGCGAGGTGGAGAGGACGCTGCACAGAAATTTGACTGCATGCAGTGTCTTAGCCGAAAGAGAAAAAGACCGACTGGTACATCATGGAGTCGTGCAGATGTTCAAGTGGAGGGATGCAAAAAGTAGCAATACTTATCTTTTAGAAAGCCTACAACTTTTTATTGAAGTCGGAATATTCTTGAAGCGATTTCCCAAATATTCTGACCATAGGTGCGAGCAACATAACTGCCGACTATTTGTTCTCCTGGGAAATTGTACCCATCGATTTCGAATGTACGATTAGTTCGATCTGGTAATCTGGTCAATGAAGGGCAGTCCAATAAAGTGAGCTTTCTAAAACGAGGCAAATATTCCAGCCCATCAAGTGTTCGCACATTGCAGTCAGATATTTTCAAAAGTTCCAATCGCCTCAAATCTTCAAAACTGACAGCCTCTGCCAAGTGACAGTGTTTGAGTTCTAATTCAGACAGACCTCTCACCGTAGAAAAATGCGAATCTTGGATCGTGCAGTGCTGAAGACACAATACTGCTAAGCTAGAAGATAGCTGTCGCAGGTCAAGCAAATTTGGGAAGTGCAAAACAAGTTTTCTGAGTTGAAGTTCTCTAAAATTTTCAGGTAGCACGGTAACCTTCGAGAGGCACAACTCCAAGATTTCTAGATTTGCAAGTCTTGTTAACCATCCAATTTGGGGTGGCTCGGGGGAAGAATTCTGCATTGGATCAGTAGGATCACCCAAGTACAGCTCTTTCAAGTTTTTCAAGAAAGAAAGGTCTGGCATGGTCCCCATCGTTTTGGATCCCCAGCGAAGAATGATTAAACTAGATGGAAGTCTTTGCAAATCCCAAAGTTGGTCACATTCACTTAAATCTAGTTGTTGTAGATCATAGAGCAATGAAAGGGTCCAGGGTAGGCCAGTAATCTTGGTAGATGATAACCTCAAGATTTTCAAAGAGGATAATCCTCTGATATCACAGAAAATCCACCCCTTCAAATTCATGCATTGTGAAAGATCTATCTCTTCCAGCATTTCTAGATTTTTTATGTCTTTGGGGAATTTTTCTAAGTGAGTATTCTCCATCTTCAACACTTTCAAATTTTTTAAATGCTTGACGGACCTAGGTAATGTAGCAATCTTGGTGCTTGATATATTTATGGCTTCTAGTGACTCGAGATTCCCAATGGAACAAGGAAGCCAAGTTAAATTCTGACAATTTGCCAGAAGCAGGCTTCGAAGTTTCTTTAAGGATCCAATAGATTCCGGTAGCCTATCAATAGCGGCACCATCCAGTTGAAGATGTAAAAGAGATTCCAAATGACCAATAGAGTCTGATATATGAGCCAAACTTTTACATTGGCAAGCACTCAGAATCTTAAGTTTCTTCATGGAGGCTGGTTTGAAATCAATCTTACTAATGGCAGTTCCATCAATTAGAAGTTCTTCCAAATGTTTCATATGACACAGTTCTTGCGGCAAGTCGCGGATGAATGTGCAGAATTTAAGATTTAAGAAGACCAAGTTCTTTAGATTACCTACCAATGGACCAATTTGGGATATTACGTAACAACGTTCCAGGATTAATCTCTGTAAGCCCATCGAAGCAGGGAAAGCTGGAAAAGCATTCAAGTTATGACAGCTACATAGGTTCAAAACTTTCAATCCCTTGGCCTTCTGCAAGAAAAGAGGGCAGAAAAGGCTCAGTTGGTGCCCGCTATTCTGATAATCCAAGGACACATAGACAAATATGCACTTTACCTTCAAGATTTGTTCCCATAATTGTGCATCACCAGTGACTACACTGCGAGATAGATCAAGAATGACCAGGTTCTCCAAATGGAAAACAAGTAGTTCAGAGATCTGACTGCACCCTTGCCAATCAAGCCAATTTAAATTTGAAAGAACATTCTGAGAACTCCCTCTAACAGTAGCCTGGTGCAATCTCAAGAACCTCAAGCGCCCTAGACGGCCAAATCCTTCACATCTAAAACATTCACTTTGATCCTCATCAAATGTGAGACCAAGGGCCTCCACCTTTCTAGCATTCTACAAATCGAGGGAACTGAATAAATATAAAGGAAATGAAATATAGCCATTCACACTTCATTTTGGGAAAAAAAAAAATTAAGGAAAGGTCTTCAAAGATAGTTGACTGTGCTTAAACTAAACAGTCTTGTTGAAAGGTATACCTGCTCTCCATTAAGTGTGGAAAGTGCATCCGTGTGGTTCCATAACCTACTGCGATTTTGAGGCTCATCGGGATCTTCCTTCCTTACAATTTCCCTGCCAAACTCTCTTAGTTGACTATGCATCCATAATTCATTGTTTTTTCTTATTTTGACTAAACCCATGTCACGAAGAATGATGATTCCTCTTGGATCAAATTTACATGCCCGCCACATGTATGAGGGAATTCTCTCATCCGTTCCAATGAAGAAACATGCTATATCAAGAAATATTTTTCTTGTCTCTTCATTTAGAGAGCCATAGCTTATATTGATAGCTTCTTGGACTTTATCTTCTGGCTTCCTTCTTAAGCTATCCAATGTATCTTGCCATATTTGTCTTTCCCCCCTGTACTTATGCAAGTATGAAGCTGCTACTTCTATGGCCAAAGGAATCCCTCCAATAGTTTCAACGATGTCTCTGGACAGAGAATCATAATCATCCTCCTCTTCACAAGTATATCCACTAAAAGCATGCTTGCAGAAAAGTTGAAGAGCTTGATGAGGACCCATTTCTCCAACCTCATATTTATCAGCCACTCCATTCCTGTAACCATCAAGAACATCAATTCTTCCAACTGTTATGAGAATCCTGCTTCCTGGGCCAAACCAACTGAGTTTCCCAACTAAATGCTTGATTTGGTCAAAATGATGCACATCATCAAGGAGAATGAGCACTTTCATTTTGCTAAATGAACTTTCTATGACTTTAGTCCCTTGGTCAAGAGTTACTAGCGTTCTACGTTCTTTTCTTCGGAGGTCTGAGATTAACTGTGCTTGTAGGCCCATGATGAGTCCACTGGATGCACCATTCTCTCGAATATTTGAAAGAAAACTACATCGTTGAAAGAGACGGTGGATTTTGTTGTACAAGACCTTTGCAACGGTAGTCTTGCCAATCCCTGGCATGCCATGTATCCCAAGTACACGTACATCTTTGTCATATACTCCGGTTGCCTGCTCATTGACATAGATGACACCAAGCTTTTTCATAACCTCCCGCACGTGGGGTTCCATGCCCACTAAACCGTCAGTCACATCTAAATCATTCTTCTTCAACCACTCTAGAATAAATGAAACGACTGTCTCTGTGAATGCACCATAACTGCCAAATGTTATGATGAAAATAAGGAATCATGATGAGATTACAAAATCATTAACAGTCTAAGAAAATTAAACCGTATTAAATTGACCAAAAAGGACGATACGGTGGGCAACAAAGAAGGGCACAGAGAGTACATTTACCTCATTACCAAATCTAGTCCCATCCAATTGATGATTTCAAAAACATTGCGCTCAGCAAAATTCTCCTAAAGCTAAAGCTAATAACATTAAAAGGAAAGTAGGGATGATTACCCATCGTTTGTATTCGCCAGATCATACCCCTTCATCTCAGCAATCTTTCGGAGAGCCTGCTTCCATGTATCTATGACCTCGCAGTCAGTTCCACGGTTCTTGTGCTTACGCAAGGACTCGCCAACACATCCAAGTTGGTTTCTTAATGCAGAGGGGTGAATATCATAGAAAATGGGCACGATCAGTTGAGCGTCTGTTTCTTTGCATTCCACCATTTGTGCTAATTCCATGAGACAACTCTGACTGGATGCATAATCCTTGGAGATAATAGGTATTGATACCTTGGATTGCTTTATGGATTGAACCAATGCATCAGGGATCTTTTCTCCAGGAGCAAGATCACTATTGTCTCTAAAGACAATGATGTTTGCATTAGTCAAGCTGGTGTAGAGGTAATCTGCAAATCCCTTGCGAGTATCGGGACCTCTAAAACTCAAGAAAACTTCATAATTGGTCCTTGATGAGGTAGAGATGGATGATAAATATGACGACGACTGCCGTGATGACAAAGGCGACGGTGGAGGGGGTGGTGGAGGCGATGGTGGAGGGGGTGGTGGAGGCGGTGGAGAGACTAGCCCCTGTAAAATGAAAAAGGCTAACTCTATCACAAGTTACCACTTCATTTTAGATAATTTCCGCAGAGTAGCAAAAGCAAAATGCGGAGGCATAAGGCCTTCACTAGGATGTTCTGATCTGAAACAATAAAGTTGCTTTGAAAGGAAGAAGAAAACATAAACAAAAACTAAAGGAAAGAAAAAGACCCTTTGAGGATGTTCTGAAAATCAAGATCCAGAAATGTTCCCGTAAATCCTTTTATTGCAGTCCAAAGAAAATATTTGCACTAAAGATGCATTCTGGGCATGGACCAGCTAAATCAACAGTCCTCACGCAGACACGGGAAAGCGAAACTGACCGGCTTTTTCTCATTGTTTGTAAAACACGGGCAACGCAAACGAGGCAACGTAAACGAGTTGGCGGCCATCACCTCCCTCTCTCGCTCACTGACCGACGACGTCTGGCCTGCTCTGCAGAAGCGATTCCAGGTTATTAGCCAGGTTGACGGGAAGGACTTTTATAGGAGGAATCATAATGTGTCACCGCCCCCACTCATCCAAGCATGACAAAGACAATCATCAATTCTTGCTCTTGTGAGAAAGTATCGGTACATTTTAATTTCTTAAAAAAGTGATGCAAAATAAACTTTAATCCATTAATTATCTTTGCGACATGCGCAATCATTGTTTTAAAAATTGAATATATCTTTATTAAATATATTTAATTAGTTTTTGCAGCAATTCCATGTAGCTTTTGGCTATACAGCTACACATTTACTTCGAACTTTGAGTCTGCCTCATGTTCTCCTGAATTTCACTTCTACAATTGTTGACACTCCACTTGTTTTTTCTTCTTTTTCCATAGACTTGCGTGACGTATGTGATCTTTATAAGGCTCACACAACAACTTAGAGAGGTCAAGAGATTGTCTCAAATAAATCTTTAAAAAAATTGCAAAATACTGGCAAATAAATTTTGGCAGAAGCAAAAACAATTTATGCATGGCAGACACTTTTATCAAACAGATAAAGAATTTATAATTATGCAAGCAAATTCACGGTGTTTCAACTTATATTAACTCTACATCCACTCTCCCGAGTTGAAATCCTTGAATCAAGTTGGTGTCCACTAATAATCTTCAGAATATTACGTATGGAAGTAGGTGTTGCTTTAGCTCAAAAGCTACTAGATAAATTTATGAAATTACAAGCACCTTTATCACACTTCAGCACTTTCTCAATAAGCAAGAAAGTTCTTTTAGAGAGAATCACAAATACATACACATACGTTTTGTGCGAGAGGAATTCAAGACAAGCTTTGAATTCAAGAGACCAAGGTGACTTTCAGACATTCCTCCAAGTCCTTCAGCAAATTTTGAATCCTTTTTCAGGGGATAAGTGTACCAGAAGTCCTAAAACTTATTAATAAAGAGCAATTGAATCCTAAAACTTTTAAAAAGTGCAATTAACTTCTAAAATTTGTCACAAAAGTGCAATCGAATCCTAAAACTTTCAAAATGTGCTATCAATAAAAGACTTGATTTGACTAATTTGATAAGTTTGAAGACTTGATTGCACTTTGTGAAAGTTTTAGAGTTCAATTGCACCTTTGTGACAATTTGAGACTTAATTAAACTTCTTGAAAGTTTTAAGACTAAATTGCACTTTATTGACAAGTTTTATGATTTCTAATGTACTTATCTCCTTTTTTAAAGACTTCCCATCTTCAAAATAGCTGTTGGACACTCCTTAAGGTCATCCAAGAGCCGTTGGATGTGGACACAATTGCTCATACAATCTGCTTCTCTTTGACAAAAGTGAGGTTTCCCTAAATGGATTTTCCTACGTATGTCCATCATTTGACCCCTTGGTTGATTGCACAAAAGAAGTAAATTGCATTGCTAGTGGGCTTTGAGATAGATAATTTTTGTAATTTTTAAAAGATTGTATGAATTTTTTTTCCCTTTTTAATTTTTGTTTCTTCATTGTGGCCGATGAGGTTGCTAACAACTCTCACTGTTACTAGGCAAGGTCGACCTCTCCAGGATTGGGCTAGCAAGGCTCAACCTCATCGTCACTAGGTGAGGTTGACCTTGCTAGTGGCTAGGCTAGCGAGACTCGCCCATCGCCAGCCATGGGCAAGGCTTGACCTGGCTAGATCCGGCAAGGTTGTGCCTCACATAGCCACTAGCAAGGAAGGCCCTTACCGATTCTGGTTAGGGTTAAACCCTCGCCAGCCAAGCCGCTGTTGAGGCCAACCTTGCCCAGCAACAACGAGGGTTGCCAGTGACCTTGCTAGCCACAATGAAGAAACGTAAATTAAAAAGGAAAAAATATATATAAATTCATAATATTTTTAAAAAATTATAAAAATTATCCACGTTAATACTAGTAGTGCCATGTAGGGCAACCGGCATTTACATCAGCGATTTCCAACCAAAATTGGTTGTATGAACTGAATTGGCAATTTATTAAAAGGTTGGGGATTAAACTGGCCAAATTAAAATTTTTAAATTTGAATTGGCACAATTACAATAGGTTTATGATTTTTTTGATAATTTTTCCAAATGATTTCTTTTCCAAACAAAAGAATTGCAAAAATAGGTGCTTTGAAGAATCCTTAGAGAATGAGACTCTCTCTTCTCAAATGAGCTTCCTCTCTACTTAAAGAGATAGCTTTCAAACTGATAAACCCTAATTCCCAATCTCCACACTCCCCCTATTCCACGATTTTAGGGGTGAGCAAGGTTTAAGTTGGGCTAGTCTAGCACCTAACCTAGGGACTAACCCGCACAATATTGATTCCCAATTTTTGGGACTGAGGATTGACTTTGTTGTGCTTGGGACCAAGGACTGAATTGACCCTATAGGTCTGGTCTGATTCCAGGGTCAACCCAAGGCTAACCAATTATTTTTTATTTCATTTTTTGTATTCCTTGAAAGGAAAAGCATGCTCTTTTAAATTGCATGTCCATCAACAATACAATATTGAGCAACCAAACTATAAACATTGGTACATATGAAACATAAATCTAAGATAAGATAACAACATAAATCTCCATTTGCAATTGTTGAGCTATGTTCGTGAGGCGGGCCAAGGGAGGCATGCGATTTCACTAGCTGAGCTTTACTCATGAGGCGAGTAAGGAGAGGCCCAAGGTGAGCAACGAGGTGAGTGATGTGCAAGGTGAGTGAGGCCAAGGCAAACAAAGATGGTTTCTATTTATTTTTTGGTCGAATCAAAGTTGAGTTTCTACTTTTTAATTTACATGGTAGAACCGCATAAAAAATAAAAATAAAAGAGGTGGAGGCACTAGGGTTTAGAGTAAACAAAAATACAATGTATAATATATATATATATATAATACTTAATATATATTATATAAAATATATATTGTTGTATCATAGGAGTGGGAGACCGTGCATACACTTAAGTTTCAAAAAATGCTTTATCCTATTGAACATAGTCCATGGGATCTCCAATTACTAGGTTAAGTTTTCCATCCTAAAACCTCTTTATTGAGTCGAGGCTTTTAACCTCATTCTTTGGCTACGCAGTTTACTTGCTCTCTAAACAAACTTTTTGTCAGCGGATCCGCAATATTTTCCTTTCACCTCATAAAGTTTAAAGAAATTATTCTATTTAAAAGCAATTGTCTTGCTGTATAATGTCTATAACAAATGAGTCCAGACTTATTGTTATATATCACATTTTGTGCCTTGCAATCACTGCTTGATTGTTACAATGAATGCATATCGCAAGGACAGGTTTTGACTACAATGGAACATCTCTAAAAGTTATCAAAGCAACTTTGCTTCTTCAGTAGCTTTATCCTAAGCAACAAACTCAGATTCCATCGTGGAGTGCACTATTAGAGTTTTCTTTGAAGATTTCCATGATATTATGACACCTCCTAGCATGAACAAATATCTACTAGTGGATTTTGATTCATCGGAATCCAAAATCTAGTTAGCATCACTATAGCCTTCCAAAACAGCAAGATATTTGCTATATTACATAACATAGTATTTGGTTCTTTTACAAATAACCTAACACTCTCAACAAAGCAGTCCAATGCTCGTGAGTAGGATTACCTATATCTTCAATTTTCCTACTAAGTACGCAATATCTAGTCTAGTGTAGTTCATGATATAAATGATGTTGCTAATTACTTGATAGTACTTTAGCTATCTAATATTGTTTCTAGTATCTTTCTTAATGTTAGGTTTGGAAAAAAAAAAGAATATTCACATCGTCAATGTTGAACCCTTTAAATCTCTTAATTACCTTTTCATTGTAATAGAATTGTGTTAAACCTAGACCAGCATTCCTTAAAATTTTAATGCCAAGTACAACATCCGTGACACTTAAATCTTTCATCTCGAAGTTCTTCTCAAGAACATACTTGATGTTTTCAAAAACCTTAGCATTATTTCCAAGAATAAACAAGTCATCGACGTATAGATAAATAAGTACACATCCAATGGTCGTGGTTTAGTATGTACACATTTGTCATACTCATTGATTCTATACCTATTTTGAATCATTACATGGTCAAACTTCTCATGCCATTGTTTAGGAGCTTGATTAAGTCCATATAATGATTTGACAAGTCTACACGATTTGTGTTCTTATCTTTTGACCTTGAATCCTTCAAATTGGTCTATATAAATCTCCTCGTCGAGATAACCATTTAAAAATGCAATTTCCACATCCATTTGAGGTACTTACAAATTGTATGGCAAAGTTATAGCAATCAACATCCTAACTAATGTTATTCTTGTTATTATAAGTGAATAAGAATCAAAGTAGTTTAGACCCTCTTTTTGTCTAAATCCTTTGGCAACAAGACATGCTTTATACTTATCAATGGAACCATCAATTTTAAGCTCCTTATTTAAGATCTATTTACATCCAATTAATTTATTTTCAAATGGAAGATCAACGAATTCACAAATATGATTACTTAGGATAGAATCAATCTCATTGTCAATAACTTCTTTCTAAAAAGGAGCATTTAGAGATAATATTGCCTCTTTACAAGCAGAAATCCTAGCTTTGGTGGAAACGTTGAAATTCCTCTCTCCACACATGCACGGGCATCTTCGACTTCTTTTGGAGTCAGACCTACTGAAGTTGATAAACTCATTGAAGTCCCCAGATCAGTCCGAATAGGAAGGGCGTGCGCTTATCAGAGAGGCCCCCGATGTATTACTTCTTTTTAACAATTTAAGGCTAGCTCATTGTTATAGAGCTTGTAACGTGTGGCTGACAAAAAAAAGCCCCTCTCTAGAACTGGCTTGCCCGCCCTCCGCAGGCCCCTTCAGATATAATTTGTTTTAATGCCCAGTTAGTGTGTTTGATTAATTATCACTAATAATTTAGCCAAGTGGTTAGAGAAAAAAATCCTTAGAGAACAGACCCTCAATCCCTTTGTCGAGATGCACATGTAAGATGTGTTAAAAATAAAAAGATTTGACATCGAAAAATTGGTGTAGTATAAAGTTGTTAAAATATCATAATAAGCATGTAACTCATTATTTAACTTTTGAATGAAGTTGGATATGCTGACAAGCTCAGACTTGGGCTTCCTCTTGACGATTGGCGATTTCCTCATGTGAGAATTTGTGTAGTATAGGAGTGTGCTAATGTAGCAACACCTTCTTAGTTCGGTCTAGAGAAGGAAACTAGAGATGAAAGTGGGCTTATTGTGAGAATTTGTGTAGTATGGTTGACAAGCTCAGAGTCGAACTCCATTTGACCTTTAGATTAAAAAAAAGAAAAAGAAAAGTAAAACTCGTCTATTAATGGCAAAAATTACATTAATTTGGTCACTTTACTTGAAAATGCTACGGATTAGTCACATGCTAGAAAATAGCTCCATCTATAAAATTACACCCTTTTCCGGGACTTTGAAAGTAGTATTCACCTGCGAATTTTCTAACATCATCACCTCTGACTTTACGTAGAAACGTATGCTTTTCAATGAAAAAAACCTTCAATGATAGATGGCATTAGGATTTGTTTAGAATTTAATTTTCAGCGACATTAGCTCAAAAATTGATTGGAAGTCAGTGTTAGAGGGCGGAAGCAAGAGTTGAAAAGTCAGTTATGCCCTAATGTTCTAACTATTTCTCTCGAAGGGAGAGAGCGGGGGAAGGGTAGTGGAGAAAGTGGGTGTGGATACTGGATAAGAAAGCAAAAGTGAAGGCATAAGTAAAGCCGCCTGGGTTTGACCAGGTTGTTCTAATTTGTGAGACAACAAAGTTGCTTTAGATTAAGAAAAAGAACAGAAGTTTGACTAGGAATTTCTGATATATGAGACAACAAAGTTGCTTTAGATTAAGAAAAAGAACAGAAGATCAGGAGTGAGACCCATTTCGATCTTGGCTCATTGATGATGTCCTTAGAAGAAGATGAGATCCAGCCGATTTGAGGACCAAACCAAGACGAAGATATGTTCCGGTAAATCCTTTATTGCAGTCCAGAGGAAAATTCGCAGTCAAGAGGCACAGCTAAGCATATGTCAGCAAGATCAACAGTCCTCACTCAGAAAAACGGCCTTTCTCAAATGCTCCTTTTGAACTTTTAACAATTCTTCTTTTAAACAAGGCTTGTAAAGTGTGATTAAAAAAGCCTTAAGACGATGACCTTGGGCTTGGTGGCCCGTGCCCGTGGCAGTCATGAGCAAAGGTTGGTAATTCCTAATGTACCAATTTGAGATTTATGATAATATTAATTCTTTAGAATTTACCTATCTAAATAACTCTCTCATCTTCAACCAAATTCCCTCCGATTCCAAGGTGTTGTCATTCACGCAAGGTTTGGTCAATTGGAAGGAGACTCTGACCGCGACCGTCCTTGTGATTGAAGCCGACATTCTTGGATTGAGCAAAGAAGGTCAAGCAGATAAGGATTCTTCATATCAATGGTAAGAGTGCCGGGAGAGAAACGGAGCAGAGTGGTTCTGGAAGATGCCCTTTCAAGTTTTGCTCATTACGGTGACAAAGGAGGAGGTATGGATGGCTGCATGCGAGGTGCGCTCATCCACATCGCGGATTACGCAAAAGGGGGTGGTTTCTAATTGTATTTTCGTCCGATCACCATCCAATGTTGTGTGTTTAGACATTCAAGTTGTGGAAATAGTACTGGCCATGGTTTATTTGACTTATCGATTCTTTTGGAAAAGGAAGGGGACGATGAAAATTATATTTCAAGGAAATTGAAATGCGTCACGAGGGATGAGAAATGATATTAATTTGAAAATTTTTGGCATTGGGTGACAGATCGAAATTGGAATATAGCTTTATATGATTTGAATTTGAGTGTTTCAAGTTTTTAAAGATAGAAGTAAATGAGCTAAGCGTGCTTACAAAGTCATGCTTGTTCACTGATCCATTATCTACTTGTCGTTTTTTTTTTCTCTTTTTTTTTTTTTGGTGTTCTTGTTTTCACTTATTCCCACCATCCTAAACGAGCTTTCTCCATAGCAATGAAAATACAACAATGCAACAATTTTCTTTGTCAAAGTTTCATTTCCATTTAGTCTCATTCTAGTTCACCAAACATTGGCAAGAAATCATTATCCTAATTTTTTTTATTGGTCGAAACGATCCAAATTTCATTCAACTAACAGAAATAGGAGAGCAACAACTATCAGCATCTAAACATAACAAGTCCCAAAGGGGGCTGTGGGGGCTTAGAGAGCCAATTAAAAGGGAGAAACCCTAGTAGATGGGCTTTTGTGATCCAACCGGCACAAATATTAGCCTCTCATGGACAATAGATCGCTGATACTCCTTCAAATGGGCCAAAAGGCCCAAGCATTCCTCTATAATAAAATCAGCCGAAGGGCCCATGGGCTTTGGCTTTGGTTTGATAAGTGCTGGATGAGTGGTAAGTTTTAGGGGTGTGCAAAATACCCGGGAACCGCCCGGACCGCCCGGAACCGGACCGGAACTGCCTGGAACTGGCAGTTCTTGAGGGAACCGGTCTGGTTCCTAGTTCCCGGTTCCATGGGTGGATCCGCCCGCCCGCTCACCCGGACCGGACCGGAACCTTGTTAATATTAAAAAAAAAAAATTTATTAAAAGAAATCCTAGATCTCATCTCACTCCCTTCGTCTTCGGCTCCTAATTCTATCACCATTTCGCTGCGTTTACTTCTCTCGCCTTCCGCATCTCCACGTAGTTAAATTTGGTTTTTCTTTCTTTGGCTTGCTTTGATATTACGTAGTCGTTCTATGTTGAAAACCAAAATTGTTTCGCGTCAAGATCGGTTCCATAGATCCACCCGGGAACCGGACCGTCCAATCCGGTCCGGTTCCCGGGTGGATCCATGTAACAAACGGGTGGATCCCGGTTCCAATTTTTCGGAACCGGTCCTTAGTGGGCGGTTCCGGACCATGCACACTCCTAGTAAGTTATCATTTTTAGAATCACACCCGCCGATCACGAGCTTCCCTTTGCAGATCACTCTTCTTCGCTAAACAGAGGAGGGCTCCACGGGCTGCCTGGGTTTCTGCGACTTCAGTCGAGGCTGCCCACACCCTCTTCGCAAAACCGGAGACCACCACTCCATGGGCATCTCGGCATATACCAGCGACTGGGGCCTTCGAGGAGCTGTCGACCCACGAGGCGTGGACATTCAGCTTCAACAAATCCTCATACGGCGGCAACCCCCTCTCTGTAAGCGTGCATCTTTCTCTACTGAAATTTTCACTGGGCGGTGCCTAATTATTGAGCTACTGATCATCGCGAGGGCGTCGCTGACGATCGATTCGGATAAAGGCTTGCGAGCTTGGAAGACAAATGAGTTACGGGCTTTCCACACCAAGTCTGGGAATTTGTTATGAAATCACACACCTATTCTAAAAAACACCGCAAGCAACAATCCATTAGACATAATATAATAATACAATAACAGAATTAGAAAAACACATCAAAAAATTTATTATCAAAGTTCACCCACTAAACTACGTCTCCACGCAAAGGCACTCTACGAATCCATTAGACTTCAAAAAATGTTGGAATATAACGATGATCTTCTCTCAAGAGCAAAAAAAAATTAAAAATCCTCACAAAGAAAAAAAA
Organism: Eucalyptus guilfoylei; assembly: GCA_016097605.1. NCBI lineage: Eukaryota > Viridiplantae > Streptophyta > Magnoliopsida > Myrtales > Myrtaceae > Eucalyptus > Eucalyptus guilfoylei. Next base: position 42,258,393 of record CM027862.1, on the reverse strand, counting down.
AAACTTAATTTTTTCTTCTCTCTTTTCTTTCCTCTTTATTTTCTTTTATAATGTCTTGACGGCTAGTATCTTACTATTACTAATATAAATGTATAGTTTTTAACCTAAAAGCAAATCTAATAAAAAAGACAAAAAAGTTCTTGAAAAAAATTTGGCTTCATCTATAACATTTGTTTTCTGTCCATACAAAGCTGATCTTTTCCAAAATTGAGGCAAAGAGAAATGGTTAAGATTTCTTGTACAATGTGTTCATGATAGAGATCATTTAGTTTTTGTACCTTCCATACCTTAGCTTCCCGATCAATTAAGTCAACGACTAGACCCACCACCCATCTAACATGTTGGCTAGCTCCATCTCTACCCGCCAGCCAATTTTTCCACCCCCACGAAGGACGAGAGCCCTTGCCTGCATTCTAGAAATCTCATTTTGGGAAATATATTTCTTTTGAAACTTGACTCCAAAGAGCCAAAGTGGACTGGGATAACCTCTACACTTGTTCACCCAACATGACTTTATTGAAAGCAACAAGATCTTTGAAACAACGTGCTCCTTTTGTCTTTCTTGGTTTTTAAAACCTCCTAATTGTGCAATGAATTCCCAATTTGAAGGCATTTTGTTTCCACCAAAATGAGGCAATTTTACAAATGAGATTGGAATCTTAGAAATAGACATGGCATTCTTAGAAATAGACATGGCATATTAGGATAGAGCTTTTACCAATGTTTTGATTATAATATCTTTGCCGGCCTTCGACATTAGTTTTTCTTTCCACCCTTCTAATTTCATGTAGACTCTCACAAGAATCCAAATAGACATTTGTTTCATTGACTGCCCCATTTGGATGGAATACCTAAATAATTATTAATTTTCTCTATGATTGGGACCCATAGCTCATTTGCCATGTTTCTTTTGAAACTCTAAAGGCAACCCCCACTGAAAAAAAAAAATGCCTCATGTGTTTATATTAATGGCTTGGCTCGAAGAAAAACGGTATTGATTCAACAAATTCACCGAGTTTTGGCATTCCCTAACAGTCCCATCCAAGAAAAAGATTGTACCATCCGCAAATAATAGAAGAGAAAAGGGTAATGTCTATTCAGCTTAATCCCTTTGATATTTTCATCCAACATTTACTTGGTTTCATAGATAGGAGAGAACATTTGCCATGATTATGAACAAGTAAGGGGATCAAGGATCCCCCTATCTAATCCCACGAGAAGGGTAGAAGTAAGCTAGTGGTTCACCATTGACTTTTACACTGAAAGTGATTGTGGATGTACATTGCCTCGCTAACGTGCATGCACACAAGAAATCTCATTCCACATGATCATAAGGTTTATGCATATCCAATTTAAGAAGCACTTGGAATTTCCTATTTCTCTTCTAAATTCTTAGTTGATGCAAAACTTCCTGAACTATGAAAATTTCATTCACAATTTGCCTACCATTGATAAATGCACTCTCTTCCATGGTAATTAGATAAGGAAGCCAAAGTTTAAGGCAATTTTCCCTTAACTTTGGAAATAATATTATTGCTTAAGTTGCAAAGACTTATGGGCTTGAACAAAGTAATACTCTTCGGATTGGGGACTTTGGGTATAAGAGTGATATGAGTCTTATTGAGGGTGCAATCAAAAATACCCAATTTGAAGAAGTTGGTGACAATTTTGAAGGCATCTTGATGTATATTATCCTAATGATGGTGATAAAATTGACCATTAGGCCCATCTGATCCTAGTGCTTTCACTACTCCCACTTGGAAAACCGCGACATTCACTTCCTCTAAGGTAATTGGGGCAATTAAGTATATAATTATGTCAACACCAACTGGACCAGGACACACCGTTAAGGATCGGTTGGAAATTCCTTGGGCCTATTGTTTCATAAAGCGACTGGTTGTAACTAACAACATGCTACTTAAGTGATCCAATTCCCTACATCAATTCTACTCGTTAATTTTTCAGCAAGGAGATTCTATTCCTTTCCTTTCTTTGAACAATCGTAGCATGACAAAATTTCGTAATTCTATTCTTTTACTTTCTTTAAACAATAGTAGCATGAAAAAATTTCGTATTTTTGACCCCACTTGAGCAAGTCAATATGCTATCTCATAGCCCAATACATCTCCTTTTTTACTCCACTTGAGCCGGTCAATATGCAATCACTTTACTTACATCCACAGTTCTCTTTAGTACTTTCGATAATTTGTTGGGTGACCACTTTACGTGCAACATTCTCTGTCATATTGGTAACTTTAGTTAGCCTCCCACGAGATATCTCAATTTGTTAGAGCATTAGAGAACTTCTTTCTACCCCACTCCTTCAAAGCTAGGGAAACTTTTCTCGATTTGCTCACGAAGTGTTGCCGATTGCAATACTGATCACACTTACCAACAATCTCACTGCACTCAAGATCCTCCAACCCAAGGCTTCAAATTTAAACTCTCTTTTTTCCTTTCAAACCAATGTGGGAACACAGTAAGAAGTATAGGGTTGTGGTCAAAAGCAATTGTCGACAGAGCAAATGCTTACTCGTTAGGGAATAACACTTCTCCAATCAAAATTGTGAGAGCCCTATCCAACCTTTCTTAACTGATGCATCTCCATCTCTATTGTTAGCCCATGTAAAGGTGCATCCTTACTTTCCAAATCCATCATTGAACAATCACTCGAGATTGAAAGGCTACAAGCCTATAATGAGCCGCTTCTCCTATCCCCATTTTCTCCCAGTGATGTAAAACCTTGTTGAAGCCACCAACACAAATCCAAGGAAGATTGTTGGTAGAGGAAATATGGCGTAAGTGCCGCCAAAGAGAAAGTCTTTCCTCGTAGTTTGTAGAGGTATGTAGAAAGTCAATTCTCACCTCTTTTTTTTTTTTTTTTTTTTTTTCTGCCATCCATAACTTTGCAAATTGCATCAATGAACTCCTCCATACTATTTTCCACTCCACAATCACTTCCTTGTTGGGAGAAGTGTTAAAAAAGTTCTAAACATTTTGCATTTGTGCCAATTTAGTCCTAAACCTTTTTTTAGTGCCACTTTAGTCCTAAACATTTTTACGTTATACCAATTTAGTCATTTCCAGCCAATTTTGGACGGATTTTGCTGACTGGATGCCAGTCAGCTGACGTGACCTGATCGGCGATGATGTGGACAACTTTTAATAATATCTTAATATTTTTTAATTCTTTTTCTTTTTTCTTTTTTTCTTTTCCTTCTCCTCCTCCTTCCTCTAGTTGATCGCCAGACCTTGGCGACCGACCAGAGGCGACAGTTGGTGAGGTCGACCAGAGGCGACGGTCGGTGAGGTCAACCAGAGGCAACGGCCGACCTTGCCGACCACCTCGCCAGTGGCTGCGAGGGCGGCCTTGCGTCGGGCAGCAAGGCTCGCCCTCGCTGAATCTGGCGAGGGTCAAGCCTCGCCCATGACAGCGCTGGGTGGGTGAGCCTTGCCACCTGGCGCGAAGCCACCCTCGCGGCCACTAGCAAGGTCAACCTTGTCGACTGTCGCCTCTGGTCGGTCCACCTAGGTCTGGCGACCGGCTGGAGGAAGGAGGAGAAGGAAAAATCAAAAATCAAAAATCAAAAGAACAAGAAAAAAAATCAAAAATATTAAAATATTATTAAAAATTATCCATGTCAGCCAGCTGGGTCCAATCAGCAAAATTGGCCGTCAGCTGGCCGAGGTCCAGTCAGCAAAATATTTAGGACTAAATTGGCACAAAAAAAATGTTTAGGACTTTTTTAACACTTCTTCCTTTTCTTGTTCCACATAACTGCTCCCCGCAACCCCCCCCCCCTCTTTTCTCTTCACCCCCGCTGGAGGAATTCCAATTGGGTTAATTATTATCGAGCTTTGAAATTATAGTCTTCTTGTAACTCTCTTCACAACAACTTTTTTTTTTGTTTTTTGGTAAAGGTAAGAATATATAAATAGCTTTGAACCAATGTACACAAGATTGGCGCCAAAACTTTCATTCAAAGAGACAACAAGTCTGAATGAGTGAATGGGAGCCGATGTAAGAAAGAAACACCCTAACAGGAGGGGCAAGAAGAAGAAAACCAAAAGGGCAGACTAACTAAAGCCACACTGGCCAAGACGGAAAGAGCACCGAAACCAGAAGTCTTCAAGGCAGTCAGCAAACAACCGAGCGGATAAAGCAATCAGTAACAGGGAGCTGCGATGCCAGACGCGGAAGCAGCCCGACGAAACCCGTAGCAAAACAGAAGAGAGAAGGACCTCCAAGAGCTGAGAGGACGCGAGGCTAGGAGTCAGAAAAACCACGGAAGATATAGGAGTCAAAGCCCCAGCAACGTTGGAGCCTCCTATTTCTTGGGTTATCAATCATATTGCTGAAGGTGAGCACCTTGTCCCTGACTATCTTGATAAGGTGGTTCTTTAAAGCTAGCAGGTCCAAGGTCTCCCCCCAGAAAATAATGGCATTCCGCTTTTTCCAAATCAAGTGGCACATGGCACCAAACGAATACCGAGCAATGCTATGATGAAAATCATTGCCCAGGAGGAATTTTAGGGCCCAAAGTGGATTCTCTGACCAGGATCTATTTCTCCACGGCATGTTACATCTCGCAGCCCAAAAGAAAGCAAGACTAGAAGAGATGTGACAGTCGAAAAATAGATGATCAACAGAGTCCGGTCTGGGATTACAAAAAGCACAAAGGCCACTATCAATTCTACCATAAGAAAGAAGAAGAACCTGGGTGAGTAAGCGGTTTTTGATGATCAGCCACAGGTTGAATTGAAATCTAGGAGCAATCGAATGGTTCCAGATAAGCGAAGCCCATGGAACACGATCCCTCTTCCTCCTAATGATATCCCACGCTGAGGCCACAAAGAAGGCGCGAGAAGGGCTTCCAAGCCAAGTGAGCCGATCAGTAGATCGGGAAAGGACCGGAAGAGAGTAACCCCCATCTTCCAAGAGAGTCTTGAGGGTGCCACCACAAGGGAAGAAGAGATCCGCTACTGTGGCTTGTCTGGAAAAGCCTGAGCTATCAATGAAGGAATTCGAGAAAATTAAGCTTAGTGGGCCTCTCTGGTGCCAATGATCAAACCAAAGGGAAACAGAAAAGCCATCTCCAACTTCCCAAAGGAATGATAGTCGAAATTCCCTCCTTAGTTGCATGATCTTCCTCCAAACCCACGAACAAACAGAAGGAATACTGGACACCCAAAAGTTTTCGGGAGAAGTACACTATTATTGCCATAAGTTGTGTACGGCGCTCACTTTGGTGCCAAAAGTTTCAGTCGGATCACTTAAGTGCCAAAAATTTTGAAAAACGCTCACTTTGGTGCCAACGCTGATGAAATTAGCTGGAAATCCGACGTGGCCTTTTTTTATTAATTTTTTAAGCCGACGTGGCTCATCGGAGAGTTGAGTCAGCATCCAAACACCAAAACGACACCGTTTGGCATCTTTCCCCCAACTTAGAAACCCTAATCCTCAAATTGAGAGAGAGGGAAGGCTCGTCTTCATCTTCTTCTTCCTCGAAGACCCACACCAGCAAATGCACCAACACGGCACCAACAGCAGCACCGGCAACGCACCAGCAGCAACACCAGCAACGCACCAGCAGTAGCAGCGCACCAGCAGCACCTTCGACCCATCTTCTTCCTCCTCCTCCACCCTTGCCTCCGATTTTTCCTGCCACTTATTGCTCGAGCAACAATCTCAGTCTCTCCTCGCTCACCTGGTCGAGCAACTACAATGGTGGCTGAGCGACGGTGGCCGAGCGTCGGTGGCCGAGCGACGGCGGGCGAACGACGGTGGCCAAGCGGCGGAAACCCTAATTTCAATCCCTATGTGAGCTAAACGGCGTCGTTTCCATGAGGCCATCCATGTAGGACAGAAAAACGACGTCGTTTCTTAAGGAGGACCAAAAACGACGTCGTTTAAAGGCCCGTCGAATTTTTTTTTTTTTAAAAGCCACGTAATCATTTTGGCCGGAATCTTTCGCCAGTGGCACCAAAGTTATCGTTTTTCCTCCAATTTGACACTTAAGTGATTCGACGGAAACTTTTGGCACCAAAGTGAGCGCCGTACACAACTTTTGGCACTGATAGTGTACTTATCCCAAAGTTTTCCTTCCTTAAAAAAGTTGTGTGAATCCACTTGCACCACAGTGACTCTTTGTCAATAAAAAGAATCCAAATATACTTTAGCATTGCAGCCTTATTACAATCCCGCAGCCTGCGGATGCCCAAACCTCCCTCCGCCTTGGAAAGACATACTTCCTCCCAGGAGACCTTAGCCCTGCCGGGGCCAAGAGTGGGCCCTTTCCAAAGAAATTGCATCAATATTTGTTCAATGTGGTCAAGCACTGAACATAGAAGTATAAATATACTGGCCCAATAACTTTGAATGGAGTGAAGAACTAACCTTATCAACTGAAGTTTGCCAGCGAAGGAGAGGAACCGCTGGGCCCAAGATTGGACCCTAGCTTCACAACAAGTTCTTTATTCTTCGTTTCCATTAGAAAAACCAAACATGCCTCTCTTAAACCACTAAGGCTCAGAGGTGCTAATATGTTGGGAGTTACCAAACCCTGATAATTCCAGCTTAAAGCTTCATGTGTCCCTTAATGGCTTGTTACGGCTAGTCACCAGAGCCCATCCATTCACATCATTGACAAGCTGAATGGGAGTCTCTAAAAAATGATTCCCATCCAAGGATTGAGAGAAAAAACTATGCTACCCATAAGGATTGAAACGCTTTTGCTTCTTTATTGCCAGCTCTTTGTGAATTTCCTTAACTTTCTTTGAGTTCTCGGTTGAGTTGAGACCATGGGGAGAGTCCCCAACCAGGACAAGAGTGCATTTCCGTATCAACAAGATCCCGGCTCCCTGTATTTCTTCCAGCTGAAATCCAATCATTAACGGAACTACCTCCTTTCCTTTATCACCCTGTTGTCTTAGGGCTGAATGAGACTGATGTCTTGGCGTTTCAACGACCATCTCTTCATCCTCAGGTATAGGCAGCTCTTTTCCATAGAGAAGTTTTCAATGAGAGCTAAATTCACGCGCCTCAGCTTTGAGCCACTGGCCAAATTTTCCAATGATGATTTTTTTAAGTGCCAACTCTTCATAAGGCGCCTCATTACAATAAGTAGCGAAATGGGCAATTCGTCCACAAGAGTAACAAAAATGTAGCAAGTCTTTCGTCTTTAAAATCAACCCTAAGCCTTTTACACCCCAAGTTAACAACAGTTCCAGATTTGAAGGGAGTAGATAAATCCCCTCAAATCTGATCTTATAAGTACTATTACCCATTACGCTACATGGCCTATTTTCTAACCTTACAAGGACTATTACCCTTGGGCTCGAGCTTGACTTCATGTACATGGCCTATTTTCTTTTCCACATTTCATACCACCTCCCTTCGTAACTCTCCCAAGCGGCAGTCCCAGAATATAGACCTAGAAAGCACAATGTCTGAACTCAGAACAATGCTCTGGGATATCTGGATCATATTGTTGAAGGACTTGCAAATTACTAAAAAAGGACCATGGGCCAGCCTCCCACACCCTTTTCTTTTCCAGTTCCGAACTAAATGTGAAAGAAAAGAAGCCCAGTTCAATAGGAGTACATGCTACAGAATCAGTTTCCCACGACCTCTTCATAATGCTTAAAAAGGCTTAAAAATTAACATTTGGTTTCAAATGGAGTTTCCTGAAAAAAGTTAAATCACATACTCGTTTTTTCTCCAAAAGGACATCGCCCATGACCGACACAACATCATCTTGTGACCATAAGTTGCCCAATTTTTTACATTAGTGCAGCCAATCGAATTTCCGAGTCATTCTCACCTTCCATTCTTATAATTGCTGAACAGGACAGAATAAGAAGGATATACCGAGAAGTCAAGGGCAGAAACTACCTCAGAACTGCAGCTGGAAGACTAAGCCAGCAGTAGCGATCGATTAGAACTTTGACAGAACCCAGCCACGGTACACACTCCTTGAAGGTCCATTGACCAAGAATCCCAAACCAAGCGGACAGGTCTAGCCGTTGGAATTATGTGACACAGTAAAGCAGCTAGAAGAGTAGGCAAGCCAGCGCTACATATAGGAGTGCTGCGAGCTTAGTCCGGTCGTGGAACACACTCCTTGAAAGTCCTGCCATAAATTCTCCCAACTGAGCCAGCTAGTTGGCAAAAAGGGAAAGGTGGCTGAAATTAGGGCACATGTCAATGTGTAGACAAATCCATGTTAATAAACCGAAGGTTAGATTGAATCATGGAAGGACTTAATCATGGTGCTACTTTGGTAAAGATTTGTGTATGGGTTTCGTTTCAATTTGATGATGAATGGGTGGGTGGGTTTGTCTTGAATTAGGAACTTGATTACGTTTGACAATCAAATAAAATTCAGAATATGATAAAATTAATCGTATTTTGTGTCCAGTGTCTGCTCAAGATGAAATAAAATCGGATATAAAAAATATATAACCCGGATAAAATTATCTTATGGGAATATAAGATAAAGATGAATAGGATTTCTAATATTTATAATAGAAAAGTCATTTTTCTAGGATAAATGTGTTTAGATTAGGGTTTAAGATTTGGTACGGTTTTGAGAAAGCTATCACCATGGCAATAAAAGAGAGTTCTTAGAAAGTAGAGGTTTTTCACCTTGACACCAATTATGATCCTAATTTCACTAAGTTTTACTTCCCATAAACCAAACAAACCCTTAATGATATGAAACTCTCCGCATCAGTATGGATTTCAAAAAGGTAAATAAACTAACACCATATTTGTCAAAGATATCCAGTCCAAGATTTGTGTATTTCTACCATAATTTGAAAGATTGGGAGGAACATAAAGCACCAAATTTTTCATTAAATTAGCCCTATTTTATGGTGTCACTACTCTTTCTCTCTGTACCCGATGGCCAGTGAAAACCTACCCCAAAGTTCCATCTCCATACGGTATTTACATAGACCATCAACCTGAACCGCCAGTTCCACCACGTCCTAGGCTGCTACGTAATACTGAACCTTCTTCCTTTTTTTTTGGGGGGTCAAAGGAAGCTTCTTCCCTATTAACAGGCGAGAAGCTGCTGATGATGACACGTTTATTTTCCCCCCAGCAAAAACTGATGAGATCTTCCAGTCGCCAACTTTCATTAAGATTTCATCTGTTCTGAATTCCCTGTAGCCACAAGCCAAACTAAACCCGGCAAGCTCTTCATTTCATAGAACACCTTTCCCTCACAGGCTCTGGATACTAGAATTCCCTGCTCTCCATCCACTCTCTCCACTCAAATTTACTCACGGAGCCGAATTAAAAAAGATTCTACCAAAAACAGCGGATACTCATAAATTGATTGGATTGGGATAAGCCATAATAGGTTAAAGGAAAGAAGCAGACCTAGGATCAACAAAATTGTGCCCCAATGTCCAAGCTGAACAAAATTTACCTAAAACAACCTATTTATGATCTTAAACCCAGATGAGGTAAGATACCGAAATCAATAACCGCTTACAATCATTACTAGGTCATTTGTAACCAGCTTGCCCTCTCTGCCATCTGTGTTATGAGATAAATGTCCCTCTTGGTAGTCACTGTGATGATGCTTTCATTGAGTAAGATGGCATCCATTTCATCTGGGGTGTGTCATCCGCATTACATCAGCAAGCAAACAATTGAAACGTTCTCGATAAAAATGTGAGTCCCAGTACAATGGAACTGATGTTTTCAAGTTCTCCAGCTGTAATAAACTCATGCACGCTGGGCTAGTTTAAAGACTAGAATTTGTTTAGTGTTGCCTCTCATATTAATCCAAACCCAAGAAACATCATTCCATGAAAAAGAGCCTGTACGATACATACAAGGCTCATAAGTCTTTCTCCACAAGTGATGAGTAAAAGAACATCAGTAAAAAGTTGCTTTCCTTAACCACCCACCGAGCTTGCGCAAAAGAGGCGCACTTCTTACAGTCAAATGTACTGTAAATTTGGGTCACCTATTTATGATGATAAATCTCAAGAGAAAACCGTTTGGTATTATTACCTCGCCCGAGTGTGTCTTGCACTAAATGCAGTAGTTATATCAACATCTCCTGCATGACATGCCAGACAACCAGCTGTATTTGGTGGGGGGTACAAACTGTGCCCCTAAATTGTGCTTATGTATACCGTCCAAGAATTGGAGATGCCTTTGACACAAGAGAATTCCTTGCAGTGCCTCCAGATTTTCTAGATCTATTTGGAGTTAGATCATTCCGAATTTACAGGAAACAACTAAGTCACCAGTCAAATGAAAGAGACTTGACAGAAAGATGAATTGGTGGGAGAGGAAGGAATATGAAGGATCTGATGACATTTGAGGTAGTGCAAGGGTGCTTGTTTATGGCACACGGTTCCACTTTCGATAGATGGAGGACTTGAAAAAATTTCAGTGCCGAATTTCAAATTGCAGCTCTAGCAATTTTGGTGCCAGTTTGCCAACTCAATTTCGCAGTGGACTTCAATGATGCTGCCCTCCACAGCTGTAACCGTTTGATATTATTACCTCACCCGAGCATTTCTTGCACTAAATGCAGTATTGACATCTACATCTCCTGCATGACATGCCAGACAACCAGCTGTATTGGGGGCAGGGGGTGGTGTTCATTCAAGAGCTACAAACTGTGCCCCTAAATTGTGCTTATGCGTACCGTCCAAGAATTGGAGATGCCTTTGACACAAGAAAATTCCTTGCAGTTACCTCCAGATTTTCTAGATCTCTTTGGAGTTAGATCATTCCGAATTTACAGGAAACAACTAGGTCACCAGTCAAATAAAAGAGACTGGACAGAAAGATGATTTGGTGGGAGGGGAAGGAATATGAAGGATCTGATGACATTTGAGGTTGTGCAAGGGTGCTTGTTTATGGCACTCGGTTGCACTTCTGATAGATGGAGGACTTGAAAAAATTTTGGTGCCAAATTTTAAATTGCAGCTCCAGCAATTTTGGCAGCCAGTTTGCCAAATCAATTTCGCGGTGGACTTCAATGATGCTGCCCTCCACAGCTGTACATTTTGGATTGTGTCCGAAGAGCCATGTAAATAACTGACTGTCCAGGAGAAGCACAGGATATCAACTGTTTATTGACCGCTCCATCATGAACTTTAATGCATCCTGTACTTGCTGTGTGCTTTCTGCCTTGCATTCACTAACACGCAGCTCCTCCAAGGAGGTTAACTCCATGAGGCCTTCAATAGCATGGATCATCCTGCATCTTTGGACTACTAGGACATTCAACATCTTCAAGTTTGATATATCGGGCAATCCACCAAGTGAATCACAGTCAGACAAAATCAAATGTCGTAAATCTCCTAATTGGCCAAGCCCATTGAGATTACGTATTTCACAGTGTGTTATATTCAAGATTTCCAGAGCAGTTAGTCCTTGAAGCCCCTTAATCTCTTCCACCGCAGATTGGATGAGATTTAGTTCAGATAGCTTCCTCAGATGGTGAACTGCTGGCAATTGTCTCAAAGACAAACAACATCGAATAGATAAAACGGACAATGACGAGGGAAGTTCCTGCACTATTTCAAGATTAACACCAGATAGAACTAGCTTCTTAAGATGTGTACATGAGAGGGAACCAAGCCCAAGTTTCAGTTCCCCAATTCCAGAATGAGACAACTCCAACATCTTCAGTTTTGGAAGTACTATGGGCAAAACTGAGAGATATCTCGATCTGGATTTTGGCTCCATCCGTGTTGAGGGAAATATGAGCTCCTTTGGATCTTTATCACCCAGACACATCTCCTCCAACTTCATTAAATCACTAAGATTTGGCAAGGCCTTCATCCTTTCAGAACTTACACGTAGACAAGTTAAACTGGAGGGAAGCCCTGGCAGCGCTTGAATCTCGTTGCACCGAAGTAAATCAAGAGTCTGAAGACAAGAAAGACTTCCAATTTCCAAAGGAATGTCAGAAATACTGGAATGTCCCAATCTCAGTATCCTCAGACGATCTAGACTCTTAATAGCAGTTGGAATGGCTCCCTTCAAACTCCTACAATGGAAAGCATGTAATTCTTCAAGGCTGACCAAATTTCCAATTTCTCTAGGCAATTCTCTAATGAAGCAAGAATCCATTTTTAACACTTTTAAACGCCCCAAGCAAGTAATTGAATTGCACAATTCAGATATGCTTGTCCCTGTTATATCCAACTGCTCTAATGAGTTTCCCAAATTGCAAATTGAATCCGGAAGTCTTCCTATCCGACGACAATCCTTTAATGACAGGATCCGAAGTTTCAGCAGCTTGTCAACTGAGTCGGGGATTCTAGTAATTTTTGCATTTTCCAGTGAGAGTACTGCAAGGGCTGTCAAGCCACGAACTGAATCAGGCAGGTGACTTAATTGGAGACAGTTGGAGGCACTAAAAATCTCAACTTGCTCCATGTAACCCACTGACACAGGAATTTCTTGTACTGAAGTCCCATCAATAAGGAGCTCTTTAAGAGCTTTCACGTGACCCAATTCAATTGGCAACATATTGAGTTCATCGCAGAACCTCAAATTCAAGGAAGTTAAACGTTTTAGATGACGGATCGAAGGATCTAACTTCACTAGTTGAGAACATCGTTCAAGAATCAACATCTCCAAGTCTGGGAAAGAGGAAAAGTCAGGACTTATCAATAGATCGGCACAACCAGTAAGATTCAAGACTTTCAACTGTGGCATCTGCAAAAAAATAACATAGATACATTAATTCTTACATTGAACAAATCTTCAGAGGAAGCAAAGTCTAAGGCTCTGTTTGCTTTGAAGAAAAACAATTTTTGAAAAATGTTTTCCAAAATTACAATCCTAGCATAGTTTGGGAAGATTTCCAATGGAAAATGTTTTCATAGTCAAAGTAGATGCTTATTTAGATTCTGAAGAATGGCTTACCCTTTCAACAACCAGGAAATCATTCCCCTTTACTCACTCAGCCTAAGATTCCAACACCACCATCGTCCATAAACCCTCTAATTGTTGTTGGCAGGCAGGCAACCCATTATTTCCTTAAGTATTTCAAGAGTAAAATTGAGTTATGTAACATGCCATATGCCAGAAAGTGTCACCATCTTAAATCAGTATTCATAAAAATCTTTCTGGTGAAAATTATTTCTCAGCATAACAGTTCAGTGAAATAAACACAGCTTAATTTACCTTGATTTCTCTCCAGCCTCCCCAGTCTTCAGTGACTTTGCTCCATGAAAGATCAAGAATGACTAATTTCTTGACATGAAAATTAGTAGCTTCAAAATCTCTGGTGCATCCTTGCCATTGGAGCCACTTTAAATTTGGGAAAACATTGGCAAAATCACTGACAACTTTTGCACAATCCAAGATAAGAAACCTTATGTTTGGCATGCTATTAAAATCTTCCGCAACAAAGTTGAGGTGGTCTGTCGCCTATAATGGAAAAAGTATCAAGTCAAGAAAAAATGAGAAAGAGTTAAATAAGTCCCAATGAAGACAAAGGACAATTTCTCAACACTCCAAGGCTAGAGAACAGGGGAAGGCATGCATTATGCTATAGAATTACACAAGATACTGTACCTCCATCTTCTCTGTATTCCAGGCCAATTCCAAATTGCATAACCTGCCTCGCCTTCCTGGACCTAGATGATCCTCTTTTCGTATAATCTGTTGGCCAAACTCCCTTAACAGCCTGTGCATCACTAGTTCATTATTTTTTCCAATTTTTACCAGGGACATGACACAAAGTGCATCGACTCCATCAGACGGGGGAATTTTTGGATTATGCCACATAAAAGAAGCAATTCGACAATCCACGTCAGCAGGGAGGCATGCAATATCAAGAAATATCTCTCTTTGCTCTTTGCTCAATTCTTCATAAATAAGCATCAAAATCTTCTCAATATCCAGGCCAAATGGCAAATTTTGCTCCTTAAGTGCAGTCCATTTTTCTACTACTTTTCTGGACAAGAGCGAACCAATTACTTCGATAAGTAATGGCATCCCATTCACAGATTTAATTATACCTTTTGCAATTAAATCAAAATCTGGAATTGGAAGATTTCTTGGTGGTACATGCTTTCTGAAAAGCTCAAAAGCTTGATCATTATTCATTATGTCAATACCATAAACACGAGCCAACCCTCGAGATATGAACTTTGGAAGAACAGATTTGATACTAGTGGTGACAATTATCCTAGATCCATAACCAAACCAATCAAGCTTCTCTCCAACAATTTCATGGAGATGCGACCGTATTTCCACATCATCAAGAACTAATAGGACTTTCATATTCCGAAATATTCCTTTTAAAAAATTGACTCCTTTTGCAACTTGATCAACCTCGTATTCTTGGTTTAGGATATCAGACATCAACTTGCTTTGCAAAAGCCGAACACCTCCAAGTTGTTTCACTGTTGCCCCAATATCTGCAAGGAAACTACACCTGTCGAACTGAAAGGAAATTTGCTCAAAAATGAACTTGGCAAGAGTTGTCTTGCCGACCCCACTCCTCCCCCAGATTCCAACTATTCGTACATCACTGACTTCTAAATCTAGTAAGTCCATCATGTCATCCACTTGTTTGTCAATTCCCACTGGTTCTTTTGCTTCATAGTTCTTTCGAACCTCCTACAAGAGAAAATAAATTGTAAACAAGAAATCTGCTGCGGGAAATGAAAAGGTGCAACGATTGGAATTAATTTTCCTTTACTTCCTAGCTGCACTTCAGAAACAACACAGAAAACCCACCAGTCATATCCAAGCAAATGATCCCACCTATGCCGATACAACACTTCGACCATTCAACAAATTAGGACATAGCATTAGATGGAATGTAATCAACCTTCGGATGATCATACTCCATTCGCAATATTAACCCAATCTCTCTAGAGATACAAAAATCATCACAAATGATGACCGATTACTTCCATAACTGTACCTCTAAGGTAAGGTTGTTTGCCACACCATGCCATGTCATGCATACTCCTACATATAGGACTAGCGTGAATAGTCTTTCATCTCATACTTAAGATAAACACCCTACAAAGAAGAATGTTCAAGCATTTTCCGGGTTATACTACTGATAATTAAAAATGAGAATCACATATGAGTTTATTCACATGCACACGGTTTACCTCCAGCTTGACCACGATTCCTCCAACAAATTCTCTGATCATGTGAGACAGCCTGCAACAGAAACGAATCGTTTCAGTTAGAAAAGACAAAGCAATAACCACTCCTATTGAACTGCGGATCAACTATTTGAAGATTATTTCTACTTAAAGCGCAAACATCAAAAACGAAGTAATCTCTTTGTTCTAGAAAACGATGTATGAGTTGCAAACCCTCCTCTAGTAAAGTCCAGTCTAGGCCTTTTTACCGTCCGGATCTCGTGTCCCATCCACGTAAAAAGCCGACCTCTCTAAGAGCACCTTCCCACGCTTTCACGTCTTCGGGCGTGTATTTATTCCTGAGCTCCGACAGGGCGTCGCGGTACAGAGGGGTTTCGAGTCTGACATCACGAGGCTCCACGTCGTAGAATATGGGGATGATCGTTTTCCCGCCACCCGATTTCACCTTGGTTTCCACCATTGAAGCAAGCTCCCGGAGACACCGCTTGCTGTAGGCGTACCTTTTGGAGAAGATGGGAATGTAGATCTTGGCGCTGTCGATCGCTTTCAGAATCCGGCGGGCAAGTTCATCGCCGGCCCCCAGTCCTGCGTCATCTCTGAAGACGCGGATTCCGGCGTCGACCAAGCTCTGGTAAAGGATGTCCGTGATTTGATGGTAAGTGTCTAGTTTTTTGAAACTCAGGTATACGTCGTAGTAGTAGCTGCTGCCCCAGGCGGCGTCTCCGCCCATCGTTGCTGCATCTGCCGAGCCCTTCCCCTTCTTCATTGCAGGATCACAACGAGGAGGATGGCAAGCGCTCTGGTTTACCCTAAGCGTCCCCTGTTTAGTGAACTCCCGATGTTAATTATTTGGGTTAATAGATGCAAAATTTAAACTGATACATTTACCACGAATTTACCACAAACTAAATTTTTGACCATCAAAAATCCAAAACCACCATATCTATGACAAATTTATCCCATATGATTATTCAAAAAAAACTAACCTTGTATAGACAAATTTATCCCAAATTAATATATTTATTACAAATATACTCTTCATTAAATTGGATAAATATCACAAAAAACCACAAAACTAGTATAAACGAAGAGCAAAATCTTAAACCGTTACATTAATCAACTCTCACTAGTCATTCAACTCAACAATTTAACAATAAAATTTAACGGAAATTAATAGAAAATAAATTTATCACAAAAATATTAATTTGAGGTAAATTTATCAAAAGTATAGTATTTTGGGGTTTTTATTTTAGGGTGAATTTGTCATAAATATACCAATTTAGGATTTTTCATGGTATTAACCCTAATTATTTTGAGTATTCCCAAAATTTGGCAAGTCAATTTTCGAAATATTTCCTTTTGTAATCAAATCCTTTGGAAAAATTCCAAGAACTTGATGGGGAAGTAAAGCTATTGTAGAAGTAGAAAAGCTCCTCGAAAAGCTTTGGCAATAATCAATATATATATATATATAAAAGCACTCACAATCCTCGACAGAAGAACAGCCCAAGTGCTATAACTTGGCACAGAAGGACACTTAATTAGATCTTAATGTAAATTAAATGAACCATAACTATGTAATCCTATTCCTAATAAATTAACCCCAAAATAAATGTACATTTAAGTGCCAGTTTCGAAGTTAAATGGAACACTTAGGTGCCACTTCGGCGAAAATCCGGCCAAATGGCTAACGTGGCAATTTTCCGGCGAATTTAGTCCAAAACGGAGTCGTTTTGCACGCTGACGTGGCGAGAAAATGCAAAACGACGCCGTTTCGTGTCTGATGTGTAAATAATAATATAAAAATTAATTAAATTTAATTTAAAATTAATTTTATTTAAAATATTCTAAAAATTAAAAAACTAAAAATTTAAATAATTTAAATAAAAAAAAAAAGGGGAGGCCGAAGGGGGGCGGCCGAGGGCCGAGCCCTCGCCGTCGCCGCCTCCCCGCCGTCGTCGGGAAGGGCCGGCGATGGAGGGGGGAGGGTCGGCCGGGGTCGCTGGCCCCCAGCCGACCGACGGCGAGGGCCGCGAGCCCTCACCCAGATCTGGGGTGAGGATCACGGCGACGCGAGGGCTCGCGGTCCTTGTCGCCGGTCGGCCGAGGGCCGGCGACCCCGACCGACCCTCCCCCCTCCGTCGCCGGCCCTTCCCGGTGGTGGCGGGGAGGCGACGAGGGCCCGCAGCCCTCGCCGGATCTAGGCGAGGGCCACGACCCTCACCCCAGATCTGGACGAGGGCTCGCGGGCCCTCGCCGCCGGTCGGCCGGGGGCCCGCTACCCCGGCCGACCCTCCCCCCTCCGTCGCCAGCCCTTCCCGGCGATGGCGGGGAGGCGGCGGCGGCGAGGGCTTAGCCCTCGGCCTCCCTTTTTTTTTTTTTTAATTTTTAGAATATTTTAAATAAAATTAATTTTTATATTATTATTTACACATCAAACACGAAACGGCATCGTTTTTGCATTTTCTCGCCACGTCAGCGTGCAAAACAACGCCGTTTTGGACCAAACTTGCCGGAAAATTGCCACATTAGCTATTTGGCAGGATTTTCGCCGAAGTGGCACCTAAGTGTTACATCTAAGTGTTACATTTAACTTCGAAACTGGCACTTAAGTGTATCTTTTCGAAGTTATGACACTTAAATGTCCTCCCGTGCCAAGTTATGACACTCCAGGTGTCCCAAACTCCACAATCCTCCTAACATTCCATTCAGTTCATACCAGTCTCTAAATGATATGAGTACTCAAACAATAGTGCTGAAAAGCCTATTCATAAGCATAATAAGTAAAGGAGTTGAAGACTCTACCAAACTTCTTCAAGACAAGACAAAAGAGGCAAACAAATCACATGAAGGAGACGACAAATTTGACCAAAAATACTGTAACATACTATACACATACTATTTTAGCACTATTCATGTACTTTTTGGTACAGTAGTGTACCGTTCATAGTATTGTAACACTGTAGTAAAAACAAAAAGGGTGGCCTTATAAGTGAAAAGTCGGTCTATTAATAGAAAACTCATCAAATGCAAATAATTGGCTTTTGTTGGCCAAACGAGGTCTATAAAATTCTAACATGTTGTTTTATGCCTTTGTAAGGCAGGGTCTGTAAACATTATGGGGCAAAACGAACCCTCTCCAAAAATAATATTATGTAGTTTGCTAGAATCCCTAAAATCTCTCTCCTTTCTTTTTTTATGTCTAGTATGATTCTTTAAAACTCGAAATGTTCTGATCAATTCTAGTAGTATGCTCTGCACTTGCCACAAATGTGGAGCTCGTGCATCAAAATTCTACTATTTAAAATTTTCTATGATATAAGTCAAAGAACGAGAAGGAATTTGATGGCTATTAAGGGCACATTTAGTAACGTTTCTGTTCAAAAATTGTTCTCCGAAACAAAAATAGTTTTTTCTATTTCGTTCCGAGGAACAATTTTTGAACAAGAACGTGTTTGGTAACGCACAAAATTTATGTTCCTAGATAGAAAAAAAAATAAAAACACGTTTGATAAACTTGTATAATTTTTTTATTTCTTTTAATTTTTTGATATTTTTATGTTATTTTTCCTTTTTACTTTTTTTTTTTTTTTTTCTTTCTTCCTTTTGGCTGGTCGCTTGTAGAGGTGTGCAAAAGAACCAAGATCCACCCGGACCGCCTGGAACCGGACCGGAATCGCCCGAAATCGGTGGTTCTTGAGGGAACCGGTCCGGTTCTCGGTTCCAATTTATGGGAACCGGTGGGTACCGGTCCGGTTCCCAATTCCATGGGCAGATCCGCCCACCTAGACTGGACCGATTATATTATAATAATATATTGTTTTATAATATTAAAATAAATTTCGAAATTACTAATTAGCAAATCTAAATTTTAGGGCTCCATCTCCTCTCATGATTTTCATGTTTTAATAAGAATTTAGTAAAGTGTGTAAGCCGCATTTCAACAACTTAACAAATGGCTCCTTCAAATAATACTTTCGGAACTCACATATAACACTATGTTTAAGAATATGTGGAGTACCGGTGGAATTGCTTCTACAAAAAAAAATTCAGTAAAGCAAATGTTATAAGAGATTGAGCATTATTAGAGGATAAAAGAAAAGATGATCTAACCACCGCCCGCGGTGGCGCAGTTGGCTTCGGGCTCTCTCCCCCTCACGAAGGGGAGGAGTTCGAATCCCAGAGGTGTCGCATTCGCGCGATTCACCCGCGGCTGGGTCTGTGGTGGTGGCTCAGTCCGCCCCGAGTTTACGCCGCCGGCTGCCGGCTATATGGTGGCTCCTAGGTCATCAAAAAAAAAAAAAAGATGATCTACATATAACAATCATCCATAATCTTGAATTTAAAGAATATTTTAGATTTCAAATAAAATGATTCAAAAATAGGAAAAAAAAAAACATATTTCTCTTCTTTGGTAGTGTTTTCCAATAAAATAAAGAAAAATGGCACCATTAATTAAACTGGTTCGATTTAAAGAAAAATATCACTCGATATGAAAAGTACTCACGGCGGGATTTGGAAAATAATGTTATTATTGGTGAGACCGGTTGCATGGATCCACCGGAGAATCGGACCGCCGGTCTAGTCCGGTTCCCGGGTGGATCCATGCAACAATGGGTAGTTCCCAGTTCCAATTTCTTGGAACCGATCCTTAGCGGGCGGTTCTCGGTTCTAGGCCGGGAACTGCCCACTTGGACCATGCACACCCCTAGTCGCCGACCTCAGCCATGGCCGGCGATCGGCCAACGAGGGCTGACGGCCTCGCCAGGGGCCGGCAACTCTCCGACAAGGTCGCCGACCAAAAAAAAAAGAAGAAAAAGGAAAAAAAAAAAAGAAGTGTTTCTCGGAATTGTTCCCGGGAACATGAAACAAGTTTTTTCTACTTTTTGTTTTTGTTCTAAATCTGTTCCCAGAAACAAAAAAAATAGAGTTTTTGTTTCCGCGAACAAAAGTGTAAACAAACGCGTTTCTGTTCTTTTTTTGTTCCCCGGAACAAAAAAACAAAAAGTTGTGTTCTAGGGAACAGAAACAAATTTAAACAAACAGCCCCTAAATAGTCCCTATTTTGAGGCTAAGGAAAGGTCATGCGTGTGGATAGCATTCTTGTCACGAACTCTGTTTTCATTTTCCCTAACTCGTATCATAGGCAAATTTTCTGATAAAAATTAGGTTCATCATAATATTAATTGATGAATGTAATTTTAGAGGGATTGAGAATCGATTTCATAGACCCACCAGAAAATCGAACCGGACCGGTTCCATGGGCCCAATCGAACCTCCGGTCCAATCCAATTCCCGGGTGGGTCCATGAAATCAACGGACCAATCCTTAGTGAGCGGTTCTCGATTCTAAGGTAGGAATCGCCCATTCTAATCATACTCACTCCTCGTCATGACAGACGGTGTTCTTGGAGGCCAAAGGCCGTTTGCTTGAAGGGAATGCAGAAATTTTTAAGGCATCTGCGTGGCCAGAGTCTCCAACGACTAACAAAAGATATATTTAAGATGCTCCAATATTTTTCGTGACACAGTAAATATCCATACTTAAAATCTATATCCAACGACGTATTCTAAAAGGATAACCTGAGAGCACTCTGCATTTCCTCTCTGCTACAAGAAGAGTTCCCTTGTATTTTTGCTTTCTCTATATCTAGTCTACATGTAATGTCCTCGGTAAAGCAGAAGTTTAAGATGACTAGATGACCCTTTGATGCATTCCAGTTCCTGTTACATCTTGGAGGCTTCCTCAGGAAAATCACCCGCGGATCACCATTCTCAATAGCAAAGAAAAAAGAGAAGATGACCATCATGGAACACAAGCGTGTAAGTTCTCCTCCTTGTCACATGGCCACGTAGTATAACAAGCTTTTATGGTGGAGAATCCTTTTTGAAAAATGCAAAATGAATTATTTCGGCTTGTGGAGGCGCTAACATCATATGACTGTCGCATAATAAGCTTTCGAATAAAAGAGCTCGAGCACAGCGGATGACGAAGCGCAACAATGTTTGACGGAAACATGAGTGCCTGATGAAAGTTCAACAATACGGACTCAGGATCGGGTGTATTGATTAGAACAGAAATGAGACTGATTAGCCATTTGACGCTCGTTGCAACACCGACACGGGTAGGGGAAATGCGTTGTTCTTACTACTTTTTAAGTTACCGACATCACGATTGAGAGTTAAAACTCTGCAACACTGCAGCTGCTACTCCCCTGTCAATCTTTTCAGCCTCGGCCCAAAACGGAAGGAGCAGCATGTGGCTCCACGACACCGCACTCGACTCCCATCGGCTTATCTTCTCAACGTGCATCCACCGGACTTCAAGGCTACAAATCTCCCATTCAAACAGAAAAGTCAGCCATCTCTCCTCCTCCACCAAGTAGAGTCTTTGCCCAATCATCATTCTGATATTGAGCATCCATCCCAGCCCGCACAGTATATTGCTAGTAAATCTGTCCCCAACTTGTTCTGAATGACAAAAACGAGCGAACGATGACGAAGTTAAAATGCCAAGAATGGTTCACGATTTCACGCACAAAGTACTGGCAAATTGAATTATCTAATATCAATTTTTCTGTTGTTAGTTTTATGTTGGATTCTGTGCTTCAGTTACCTGTTATTCATCTTCACTAGAATAATAGAATATAAATGAAAGAATTGAGAAATTAGAATCGAAAGCTGGTAAAAGATTTCAAAGCACAAACTTGCCTGTCCAAGACCCCAATGTCGGGCCTACCAACAGAAAAGTTCCAACCCCACGAGATGGAGAGGACACTGCTCGGAAATTTGACTGCAGGACCAATAGAGAAAAGGACCGTCCGGTGTGCATCATGGAGTTGTACAATAGTTCAAATCGAGGAAAGCAAAACGTAGCAATATTTACCTTTCAGACAAGCCTCCAACTTTTATTGAAGATAGACCGAGTATCCGTCGTGCAGCAAGATCTTCACTCATAAGTCGGAATCATTCTTGAAGCATTTCCACAATATTCTAACCATTGGTGCGAGCATCATTACTGCTGACTAGATTTGCTTATGGGAAATTGTATCCATCAATTTCGAATGTACGGTTTGTTCGATCTGGTAATCTAGTCAATAAAGAGCAGTCCATTAAAGTGAGCCTTCTAAAATGAGGCAAATCTTGCAGCCCACCAAGTTTTCACAGATTGCAGTCTGATATTTTCAGAAGTTGCAATCGTGTCAAATCTCCAAGACTGACAGTCTCTACCAAGTGACAGCATTTGAGTTCTAATTCAGATAGACCTCTCACCGTAGAAAATTGCGAATATTGAATCATGCAGTTGTAAAGGCACAATACCGATAAGCTAGAGGGTAGCTCTCTGAGGTCACGCAAGTTTGCCTAGTGCAAAACAAGTTTTCTAATTTTAAGTTTACTAAAATGTGCAGGTAGCTCGGTAATCTTTGAGAGGCACAACTCCAAGATTTCTAGATTCACTAGTCTTGTTAACCAATCAATATGTGGTGGCTCAGAGGAAGAATTCTGCATTTGATCAGTAGGATCAAAGTTATCACCCAAGTACAGCTCTTTCAAATTTCTCAAGAAAGAAAGGTCTGGCATGGTCCCCATCGTTTTGGATCCCAGCGAAGAATGATTAAACTAGATGGAAGTCTTTGCAAATCCCAAAGTCGGTCACATCCACTTAAATCTAGTTGTCGGAGATCATAAAGCAATGGAAGAATTTGCGCAGCCAAAGGCTGTCGTGACAAACAGTGTTCTTGGCGGCCGAACGCCGTCTGCTTGAAGGGAACACGGAAATTTTTAAGTCTTCTAGGTTTCCAGAGTCTCTAATGACAGACAAAGGTAATATTCAAGATGCTCCAATATTTCTCATGACATGGTAAATATCCATACTTGAAATCCATATCCAACGACATATTCTAAAGGATAACCTGAAAGCACTGTGCATTTCCTTTCTCCTACAAGAAGAGTTCCTTGTTCTTTCACTTTCTTCATATCTAATTATGGTCCACATGTACTGTCCTCACTAGAGCAGAAGTTTAAGACGACAAGATGACCCTACCATGCATTCTAGTTCAAGTTACATCTTGAAGGCTTCCTCAGGAAAAATCACCAACGAATCACCATTCTCAGTAGCAAAGAAGAAAGCAAGAGAAAGAAAATGATCACACAGAACAGAAGCATGGAAGCGCTAACTTCATAAGGCTATCACTTAATGAGCCTTTGAATAAGAGATGTCGAGCAGAGCGAATAAGGAATCACAACAATGTTTGATGGAAATGGAAGCTGCATGATACGGACTCGGGATAGGTGTACTAATTAGAACAGACATGAGACACTGATTACTCATTTGTTGCTAGTTGCAACACAAGACAGGGGTAGGGAAATGCTTAGTTCTTGCTACTTTTAAGGGTGCCCATAGCAACGCTTTTATTCCAGGAAATAGTTTCTTTTCAAAAATAGTTCTTTTTTATTTCTACTCCCGCGAACAATTTCTGAGTAAAATAACGTGTTTGGTAACGATATAAAATTTATATCCTTGAAATAGAAAAAGAATAGAAGTGCGTTTGGTACGATTTATAAATTTTTGTATTTATTTGTTTTTTTTTTCTTGCTCACAGATCGCCAACTATTGCCAATCGCCACACGACCGCTGCTTGCCGCCACCGGCCGCCAAGCGCCGCTGCACGATCGCCGCCCACCGACCACCATCCCCTCCCGCGGCCGGCTGCGGTCATGCAGCGGTTGTGCGGCGGTCGTGCGACTGTCATGCGGCGGTCGTGCGACTGTCGTGTGGCTGTCGAGCGGCGGTCATCGGCCGGTGGGGGTGGCCAGTGGGTTGTGGGTGGCGGCAATGACAGTCGCCGGCGGTCAGGCGACGGCGATCAGCAGTCGACAGTCGACTCACGATGGCCACGGGCAACCGCAGGTGGCTAATTAGTTAGCAGGGGGGCCGACAATGGCTACAGCAAGGAAGAAAAATAGAAAAGAAAAAATAAACTTATTTCTAAAAATTATTCTCGGCAACAAGAAACTTACTTTTTTTTTTCTTATTTCTGTTCTAAATCTATTCCCCGACTACTTTTCTATTCCGGAGAATAGAAAAATAAGTTGAAATAAGTTGGTGTTACCAAACGAATTTATGTTCTTTTTCTGTTCCGAGAAATAAAAAAACAAAAATTGAGAGAAACAACAATGTTGTCATATAGGCCCTAAGTTATCGACATCGACCCAGATTGAGAATTAGACCCTGCAACACTGCAGTTGCAACTCCCCTGTCAATCTTTTAAGCCTCAGCCCGAAAAGAAAGGAGCAGCATGCGACTCCACGCGTCCGCACTTGAGTCACATCGGGTTATCTTCTCAACAAGCATCCACCGGACTTCAAGGCTACAAATCTCCCTTTCAAACAGAAAGAGCCAGCCAGCTCTCCTCCTTCACCAAGAAGAGTCTTTGCACAATCATCATTCTGATATTGAGTATCCATCCCAGCCCACCCGGTATCCTGCTAGTAAATCTGTCCCCAACTTCTTCTGTATGACAACAACAAGAACCAAACAATGAAGAAATTAAAATGCCACGATTGTTTCATGATTTCATGCACAAAGCACTGGCAAATTGAATTATCTAATATCAATCTTTCTGTTGTTAGTTTTATAATGTTGGATTCCGCGCTCCAGTTACTGTTTATGCATCTTCACTAGAAGAACATAAAATAAATGAAAGAATTGAGAAATAAGAATAAAAAATTGGTAAAAGATTTCAAAGCACAAACTCGCCTGTCCAAGACCCCAATGCCAGGCCTACCAACAGAAAAGTTCCAAGCCCACGAGATGGAGAGGACACTGCTCGGAAATTTGACTGCAGAACCAAAAGAGAAAAGGACCGTCTGGTGTGCATCATGGAGTTGTACAGAAGTTCGAATCAAGGAAAGCAAAACGTAGCAAAATTTACCTTTCAGACAAGCCTCCAACTTTTATTGAAGATAGACCTGTTTCGCTTTCTAAAATCAAACCCTTTGAACCACGTCTTCCTTGCTCAATTGCTGAAGTTGACCCGGGGCCCCCAGGTCGCTCAATTTTCCACGGTGGCATCTTACGTGGAAATAAGATATTAAAAAAATATAGAACAAACTACTCACTGAATTTTCAAAATTAAAGAAGGGGAATCTGGAAAAGGGGAAGACATGTGCCAAGCGAAACAGCGAGGAATATAACCATTAGGCTTGCCCAATGTCACTGATTGGAATGGAGACGATTACTTGTGGATTTCAATTTTCACGTTTTGTAAAAAGACCTAAAAAGACTGTAAAAGTATCAGAATGAGTTGATAGTCAAAGGAATATACAGGCGTTTCGGGGGAAGCTGTTATCATGGCCTCAACGGTGCCATCGCCGGCCAAGTGTTGGCCAGGGCCGCCAGTCCCTAGCCAAAGCCTCACAGTCGCCTCCACCATCAAACTCTCTCTCTCTCTCTCTCTCTCTCTCTCTCTCTCTCTCTCTCCGAGACGAGGTAAATCATCGTTCCATGGTCATGACACTTGTGGCGATATTCGACAGACATCAAAAGCCTCTTATCTCGCAGGATTTGTGGACATATGATAAACAGGAAACGAGGGACAGTAACATTAACCCCGATCTTTTGCAATGTTTGGAAGAGCTTTGTTCTTGTCGGAGAGAGGCGATACCGTCAGACCCCATTAAAAATTCTTTCTTCTCTACGCCCGCGAAGAAATTTCAACGCTTCAGGGTAAGCATGGGTATCTGCTTGGAGAGGGAGATGAACTCAATCTATGGTTGTCTTAAGGTGCCATAAAACAGACCATAGTTTCTTGGGAGTATGGGCGGCATAATGAGTGTCTGCATTGAAACTACTCTCTGCATTTGTAGCTGATGTGCGGCCACTTTTTACACTGTATTTTCCTATTCGAGAGCCAAATTTGGCTTATCTTCGACTGCATTTGAACTTAATGGAATTGCCAAAGTCCGGTGGGCAATTCCTTTAAACTCACGAAATTGCTCACAATTTGTAGGTTACAATAATTAAATGGCCAAACCTCACTTCAGATTAAAGTCCAAATCTTTACCATTCTTGCTGCGCGCGTCTCCATCATGAAAGCTTCTCGTGAGTTTCTGACTGGAGGGTCATTCACCTGCCATAAGTGAGAAGACTGAGTCAATACCACGATGGACACTCTTCAGATATCAAACCCTTCCCAGTTTGGAAATTTCAAATTGAAGATAAAAATATAGAACAAATGTTCTTTTATTTTTCAATAAGAGTAATATCTCTTCGCATGTTACATAAAGAAAAATCTCTCAGATTGTACATGCTACTTGAATCACTAGAATGGCCAAGACAAACTTGACTTTTACCATATAGGTGTTTTCCACCAAAGAAAAAGAGAAAAGGATCATGAGACATTTGCCACCCCACGTGTTGGAAGATACGCAAGATATCTTCAGATCACATGAATATTCCTCAGATCAATCAAGATCAAATCAAAGACCAATTAATATCAAATCTAGTATGTACATTATTTAGTTGCCTTTTTCATTATACATGTCTTGTAATATAAACATTGACATTGTACGTACAGAGATATACAGAGAATACAGAAAACTTTTCTCTTCAATTTTCCCATCCATATTCTTACATGGTATCAGAGCGTCTTCTGATCTTGGTATTGCTTCCGCAACCTTCTTCGAATTGCCTCCGGTTCTTTTCTGCCTTTGCTGTTGCAACACTTGCAAAACAAAGTAGCCACCGGTAGGAATTCATCTTTTAGCCTTCGTGCCTTGCCCAACCTGCAAAACAGAACTGCTTCAAATTTTCTTTAAAACCTCTTCATCATGGCAAACCCACAAATACCTACCTCAACCTCCGAAAATCAGACAGGAAGGAATGCAACGCCACCTGCTTCTCCTAATCCTAAATCAACCATTGTTACTTCCTTGGCTGAACATCAGCCTATTCAAGGGCAAACTCACGCTCATCACACGCCCTGGCAACACTTTCCGGCTCAGTTCAATCCAGGGTTCAACTTCTCAGGCTACCCTTATCATTGGATGCCATACCCATGGATTCATGAATCGAATCCAGACACATCACAGCCGGGCTACCAGAGCGTGCAGGCCGATGGAGGCCTACCAACCAACACTGGAGCAGGCTCAACCATCGACCCAGAGCAGACGGGCGGTTCAGCAAATTCGAATGCGGGCTTTTTCAATTCGGGGCAGACAACAAACGGCACAGGGTTCCCAACAGGATTTCCAACAGGATTCCCTTTTCCTTTCGCGGCCGCCATGAGTCGGCTCGAACCCGGCGACGCGCTATATGTTTCCACGGCCGACGGACCCGAGTTGAAGCTCATGAGCAACCATCTCATAGGATCCGAGAACTATTCGAGTTGGGCGCAGGAATTCCGCCGAGCCCTTATCACAAAAGACAAAGAAGGGTTCATCGACGGAACAGTTCCCGTTCCAACCGATGAAAATTAGGGCGACAATGGAAAAAATGCAACCAACTCGTTAGGACATGGATAGGAAATTGCATCAGCCCAAAAATAGCCGCCGGATTGCCTCCAACAGAGGACTCAAAATTTTTTTGGGATAGTATAAAAGAGATGTACGGGAAATTGGATCGGGCAAGGATTTTCTCGTTGCATCAAGCCCTCTCCGAACTGAAGCAAGGAAACATGACCATGACGGCCTGCTTCAACAGGCTTTCAGCTCTCTAGAACGAGCTAGAGGCCGCCGAAGAAAAACTCATCGGAACTGAAGAGACCCTCCAACAGTACAAGGGGATCAAGGACCGAGAGAAAGCGACGCGTTTTTTGTTAATACTCAACGATTCTTACCTTACTTTCAGGTCGCAGATTCTGGCCATGGAGCCTCCGCCGCCGATTGGACGGATTTTCCAACTTGCAGTGCAGGAGGAGAGCCAAAGACTCACCTCGACGGAGAGCAAAGCAACAGAGGGTTTGGCTCTCGCGGCCAGAATCGAGAGAGGAGGAATGAAAACCCTAGAAAAGAGGTGGAATCTGTCGCTAGGGTTCACCGAACAAAAACCTTTTAAAGGTTCGGCGATCGACGGTTCAGATCGCATGCAGCGATCTGACGGCTCTAAAGGGCCGCGCTACGCGGACGATCTGGACGGCGTGGATGGTTCCGGATCAAACAGATCCAATGGCCCTCTTTTTTCGAAGAACTTCAGGCCGAACCATGGGCCGAATTATGGGCCAAATCATGGGCCGAGTTATGGATCGAATTTGAAAAATAAAGGCAAGCTATTTTGCGACTATTGCAAGCGACCCCATCACACGATTGACAGTTGTTGGAAATTGCATGGCCGACCGAGAGAAAAAAAGAAGGAAGTATCAGCAGCAACAGCTTATCAACCCACAGGATCAACTGATCAATCCATCACACATGCTGAGTATCATCAATTGATGCAAGCACTGCAAAAATTGGATATTCCAAAAAGGGGAGCAGCTTTACAGGTATTTTTCATTGCCTAATAAATACCATATCGAGGAGTACTTGGATTGTTGATTCTGGAGCTAGTGATCATATTGCCTGTCACAAGAAGCTATTTACCGTTGTTAATGAAGAACTGGATAGTCCCATTATTGTGCAATTGCCGAATGGAAATGTTGCTCATGTGTCCGTGATAGGGACAGTCAATCTTAGCTCTCAGCTCACTCTCACAAATGTCCTCTATGTCCCAAAGTTTCAATTTAACCTTATCTCAGTGTCTAGAGCCTATGAGGAAAATTCTTATAAGGTTTCCTTCATTGCTGATAGCTGTCTCTTTCAGGCCCTTTCGACTGGGACACTAATGGGATGGGGTAATCTGTCTGAAGGACTATATTTTTGGAAGAATTCAGCAAATCTTGATCCTTTTTATTGTAATAAACAATCATTGTGTAATTTGACTACCAATGATAAACAATTCCTTTTGCATTCCAGAATGGGTAACAGTTCTTTATTTCCTTATCTGCAATGTCATATCTGTCCACTTGTTAAACAGTCTCGTATTCCTTTTCCATTGAGCACAAATTGTGCAGATGATTCGTTTTCCTTACTTCATATTGATGTCTTGGGTCCTTACCATACACAGAACCATGATGGGTCCCGTTTTTTCCTCACCATTGTGGATGACCACTCAAGGGCCACATGGATTTTTCTCATGCAATCTAAGGGTCAAGTCATATCCCATTTAAGGACCTTCCTTTCCTTATCGAAAACTCAATTTGGCAAGACAATCCGCCGAATACGAACAGACAATGGGAAGGAATTCTTTAACCATGAGTGTACTGGTTTACTTTCATCTTAAGGGATTTTACATGAGAGTTCCTGCACGTATACCCCACAGCAAAATGGAGTAGTGGAACGGAAACATCGTCACTTATTGGACGTTGCTCGCGCCTTGAAGTTTCAAGCTTCCATCCCTGACAATTTTTGGGGAGACTGTGTCTTAACTGCAGCTTATTTAATCAATAGAATGCCGACCAAGATTCTTGATGGTCGAAGTCCTTTCAAATTGCTTTTTGGGAGGAAGCCAAATATGAGTCATCTGAAGATTTTTGGCTGTCAATGTTATGCCACTATAGTGGGACCTAGAGATAAAATGGGTCCTTGTGCTCGCCGTTGCACATTCATGGGATATCCCACTTTACAAAAGGGATACAGGATTTATGATTCATCTACAGGGGAATTCTTTGTTAGTAGAGATGTTTCGTTCCAAGAGAATATTTTTCCTTTTGTTGCACAGGAACCAAGCACAGATAGCCGAGGACATCAATCTTCGCCTCATATTGAAGAAACCGCAAATGATCCAGGATATGTTCTATTTCCTGCATCAACAAACAGAAGGGACCCCTCTGCATCAGCCATGGAATTAACACCTCCGCCGCAACCCACAAACTAAATCTCGGATGATGAAGTTGTGCTCGACTCCACTTCTGTTAATACTGGCACGGATCATTCATCCACTCCTGTTTATACTGGCTCGGGTCAATTATCACTTGCAAATACCCCACCAAGGCGTTCCCGGCGAGTCACGCGTCCACCAACTTGGACGAAAGACTACGTGTGTGGCGTTAGAAACTCGCCAGGTATTCTTTTTCCCATCTCCTCTTATGTTTCATTTGATTGGCTGTCGGCGGAGCATCGTTGTTGCATCTCTCGCATTTCTGAGGAGCGAGAACCATCAAATTATGATGAGGCGAGCACTGATCCGAGATGGCAGAAAGCTATGCAAGCAGAATTGCAGGCTTTATTGGACAATCAGACATGGGAACTCGCATCTCTACCCCCAGACCGGAAGGCAATTGGTTGCAAATGGGTGTACAAGATCAAATATCGAGTAGATGGGTCTATTGAAAGGTACAAGGCTCGATTAGTAGCTAAAGATTTCACTCAACGGGAAGGTTTTGACTATCACGAAACCTTCTCTCCCGTCGCCAAAGATGTTACGGTACGCTCATTCCTCTCAGTAGCAGCTTTTCAGGACTGGTCGCTGCATCAGATGGATGTCCACAATGCCTTCTTACATGGGGATTTAGACGAAGAGATTTATATGGATGTGCAATAGGGTTTACGGAGACAGGGGGAGAATAGAGTATGTCGTCTCCGCAAATCCCTGTATGGACTTAAGCAGGCTTCCAGACAGTGGTATGCCAAATTTGCTGAGTCCCTGATAGCTGCAGGTTTCCAACAGTCCAGATTTGACTATGCTGTTTTTACACGGACTAATTTGGCATACCACTGTCTGGAAGCCTGCTTAAGTCCATACAGGGATTTGCGGAGACGACATACTCTATTCTCCCCCTGTCTCCATAAACCCTATGGCACATCCATATAAATCTCTTCGTCTAAATCCCCATGTAAGAAGGCATTGTGGACATCCATCTGATGCAGCGACCAATCCTGAAAAGTTGCTACTGAGAGGAATGAGCATACCGTAACATCTTTGGCGACGGGAGAGAAGGTTTCGTGATAGTTAAAACCTTCCCGTTGAGTGAAACCTTTAACCACTAATCGAGCCTTGTACCTTTCAAGAAATATCTCTCAGCCAGAGAAAATTTGCATTGGAAATCATATCAGAAGCAGGTTTGTCAGGATGTAAACCAGCTGTGATTCCAATCGAGCAAAATGTAAAAATGACTACGGTAGATTATGATGCTGAAGTGTCTCAGCAAGCAGATCCAGTACTCAAAGATCCATTGAGTTATTAGAAACTTGTCGGGAAACTCATATATTTGACTATGACCAGGCCAGACATTAGTTATGCTATACAGACACTCAGCCAATTCATGCACAAGTCAAAGCAGTCTCACATGAACGCTGCATTGAAAGTTGTGAAGTACTTGAAGAAATGTCCTAGACTTGGGATCCTTATTTCCAGGAAGTGTAATATGAGAATGACAGCGTATTGTGATGCAGATTATGCCACTTGTCCGATGAGCAGGAGATCCATAACCGGTTTCTGCATTAAGTTGAGAGAGTCTTTACTTTCGTGGAAAACCAAGAAGTAGTCGACCGTCTCTTTATCCTCGGCAGAAGCAGAATACCAAGCTATGGCGAAAACGACATGTGAGATAGTTTGGCTACGGGGATTACTTCGGGACCTTGGAGTGCGAGTCGAGGGACCAACCAGATTATTTTGTGACAACAATGCAACTCTCAAACTAGCATCAAATCCCATTGTGCATGAGAGGACGAAACACATAGAAGTGGACTGCCATTTCACTCGAGAGAAAATTCAGGAAGGTATAATCGAGACACGGGGGATTGGAACAGAAGAACAACCTGCAGATGTCTTCACCAAACCTCTATGTCAAAGTCAGCATGCGTATCTCTTAAGCAAGCTCGGCGTCTTGGATATCTACAAGCCACCAGCTTGAGGGGGAGTGTTGGAAGATACGCAATATATCTTCAGATCACATGAATATTCCTCAGATCAATCAAGATCAAATCAAAGACTAATTAATATCAAATCTAGTCTGTACATTATTTAGTTGCCTTTTTCATTATACATGTCTTGTAATATAAACATTGACATTGTACGTACAGAGATATACAGAGAATACAGAAAACTTTTCTCTTCAATTTTCCCATCCATATTCTTACACCACGTCAAATTGTTCTGTCAAATTTGCGAGCGAGCAAACAATGTCAACAACTGTAAAAATTGTCCATCCAATTAATCTACCTAAAACAAGAAGCAGTCCAATCTAGAAACCAACAGAAATGCCATCATCAAGTCATGGGAATTACTGAAAAAACAAAGGGCAAGAGAAAGCAAGATAGAGAACTTCGAGCATGTCCATAGACTGAAAAAACTATATCAAATTCTTAGATAAACGACATTGCTTTCCAAATTACGCCTCATCAAAACAGAGGACATCAGGCATACTATTCAAACTAGGTAAATATACAAGTAGATCCATTGCAAACTAAAAGTAATTCTGAACTTCCAAGATGAATATAAACACGAAAGCCACTGTTATTGAAGCTAAAGTCAGATGGTGAGCCACCTTGGCAAAGCAATTAACAGACGACATGCTGTGAAACAACACAAAAGAAAATCAACATATCATAAGGAAAGGCCCAAAAAACTGGTTGTCCAATTCGATGAAGATAGCGGCAACAGCAAACGAACCGACTCTCCCCCTACACAGCTCTCAACGAAAATTCAGCATTCATGACGCGAAAGCCGCCCTACGATTAAACACCCCTACACTCTTGGAGAAATGCTTCCGCAACCTTCTCTTCATTCACTCGCTCGCTCGCACGTCGAAACCGAACTACCAATTCTTGCCGCGCCACATCCGAACGCAAGCATCCTACATATCAAAATCCATTCTTCCCGACCTCGATACTCGCTCTCTTGCTCATCAGTTCGAAATACCACGAAACAAATGTCGTCACGGCGCGATCCCTTCTTGCCCCCAAAGCATCTCCTCTCCACTACACATTGGCACTTCGCCATACCTTCTTCCACAGTGCAATCTCGACAGTCCCCGTCGATACACCGCCTGAAAACCCTAACAAAAGACGAAGCTGGAAACCGAATCGAAGCAAGCTCGCCGCTACATTAGCTCAACCGCGCGCGCGTCGCTGGCTCTACGAGATTTCTCCCGGGGGTTTTCAGGTGATCGGAGCCCCCCGAATTGCGACAGGCTGAGCTCGGTGTAGAGAGAGAGAGAGAGAGAGAGAGAGAGAGAGAGAGAACGAACCTGTCGTCGTCGGCGGCGGCGATTGGGGCGGTTCCGGAGGCGAGCACCGGAGGGCGACGGTTTCGCAGGGGAGGTCGGACGGCTGCGATGCGAAGGAGCCAAATCACGGAGGTCGTTATGAAGGACTAAAATCTTTTTATTGGGCAAAGTAATCTAAAAAATAATTAATATATAAATTTGCTGATGGAATAAATCTACTCGCTAAAGGTTAACAAAAAAAAATTGACACGAACGGTACAACCATTTTTTTTTTTCCGAATACGATGCAACCATATTCACAACCACCGAAAATTTCAAAGAATTTCAGAGAAGATGGTTTATTTTTCATATATTTGATGATTACCGTGATTTAGGGAAAGTGACTTGTCAAAAGGCGAAGTCATTTTTTTCCCGATCTAAATTTGTTGTTTTCAGATTTTGTGCAACATTTTCTATAAATTGATTAGTTTTCTGTCTATTGAGTACTGAAAAGTTAGAAAATAATTTTTCAAAAACAATTTCCCTTCCAAACAGAGGGATCTTGACACAGAAGTGGAGATTAAAGTTTGAGAGGTATCGCGAAAGACCCAAAGGAAAAACCGGACAAAAAGTCGGTGAGGGTTTTGGCGTGGTTGAGCATTCCTTGGTCTTCCTTCTTAGTGCTTGTAATTTACAGGTCTTGAACTTCTGATTGATGGTTTCTTGTTCTTCCTCATTGTCGCGACCAATTTTTCGGGTGCGAACCACCTAGGGTTTGGCTAATGAATTGTTAAGCCTAGACTTAACTCGGGCTCTCCCAAGCCCATACCAATTCGCGACTTAGGTTTAAGTTCTTAACATGCAATTGATTTTCAATTAGGAGTCGTCACTAATCTATTTTTGGTTGGTCGATTAGAAACCCAAGTATAGCAACGGGAGATTTACTTTACTCCTACGAACTAGAGATTTATGAGTTCGGGGGACTTAGTTCTGTTAGATTTCTCTAACGCCCTTTCGGTAGCTTTCTCTTTTATTTCGAAAAATGTTTGCAGACAAACTTGAATTGATTTTAAATCTATTTTCCTAACATGTGAGGCGATCATGCAAATGCGCAAACCACCAATTTAACATCCAAGAAAGCAATGAATAAATAGCAGGACTTACCTCATAGAACGAAAGCATCTGCGTTGTTAGGTCAGAATTCACATCAACAACCCTAGATATGATTTCTAATTAACACGCAATTCTTTTTTTTTTTCACTTAATTAATGAGAATCATGCTTTATGCAATGCATGCCACTAATTTAACATGAAATGATATGACATAGCAACATGACTTAGCTATATGATCTAAGCGATATGACATAAATAAGCATGTAATCTATCCTGAAGCCTGAGATGGATTTATTCTAAAAAAATAATTTTTTGTATTTTCCATGAGATTCGAAATTAAAGAAATGCAACACTTAAATATGCAATCTAAATTAATCTAATGACCTAATTCTAATGACGGGCAATTTCTAATTAAATGAACCTAACAAAAATCACTAAATGACGTGCATTGTATGAACCTAATTCTATATGACGTGCACATGAATTTTTATTTTCCTAATAAGCATGCAATCTATCATAATATGCAATGACGTGTAAAAAATGCTTTAATTCTAATTTTTTTATGAAATTCGAAATTAAAATTGCCAAATAATTAAACCTGTAATTCAAATTTAAAACTAACATCCTAAATGAATGCATTTTTTTGGATTTTTACTTTTAAAAATTCGGAATAAAATCTCTATTCTAAATATGCAAGATAACCCTAAAACAAGAAATATTTTAAAATGCATCTAACCTAACTCAAATATATTTTTGGGTTTTTCCTTTACGGAAGCAATCAAATAAAGGCATCAAGAACGGCACGGCAACAAATCAAGCAAGATATCATCCGTGTCCATTTAATTTTGGGAAATAAATTGACGAATCGTATCTCGCGCATGAGATCGGATTGGCCAATTTTTAAATAAAATCACGAATCATATCTCGAGCGTGAGATCGGATTGGTGATTTTTCCGTGCGATTGCGAGTCGTATTTCAAGCGTGAAATTGGACTGTCAATCATATGCACTTTGTGAAATTAGGAAAGATTTCCCAATTCATGAGGGATCAAGAGATCTCTTGGATATGACAATACCGATCAAACATTCAAAGAAAGATTGCGATATCACGAATTAGGCAATGTCATGTATGAAAATCAGATTAATCGAGAGTCTTACCTAATTCACGATGTCGCGGGTGACGTTTCCAAAATCAGATGGATGATGAGTCACGGGAATCACGGTGAAGAAGACTGACGATCCGTAGCATGCACGGGTGCACCGTAATCGTCGGACGTGTTCCACAAGTCCGAGTACTTTGGAATTCTATCCGAGAACTTCAGCTTATCTACGGGCGATGGAATGCTCTTGGACTTCTTTATTTTAATCTTCAATCCACCACTCAGCTTTTGTCTTCTTCTCTTCTACCAAAGCTCGGCCATTGATGGTGCCACTGTGGGGGATGGACGCTTTGATGTCCACCAGAGAAGACAGTAAGCTTGCTGGCCGTGAGAGAGATCTTCAACAAACCTGCAAAACTGAATCAAATCCCAATGGGAAGGACTGAAAGGTGATCGTGGGATCGCTAGAAATTGAAGAATAGCTCTCGGAAAGGTGTTGGCTTCTTGCTGGGATCGTCTAGAACAGACACGTCGAAGATGCAGGAGTGTGCCGGGACTCCTTTAAGGTTTGCTGGATTCGCTAGTCGTCTTGGTTGAGCAGCTCTCGGTGGCAGGTCCAGCAGCAATTGGTCATCACAGAAAGTTTGGCAACGGTGCAAGAAGGTAGCAGCGAATCACCAAGGACTTGCGGTGCAGCAGGGACGTTTCTTTCAAAGTGTTCTCCCTAAAATTGCCGACGATGGTCGGGCATTGATAATTGCAAGAACAACGTGGGGCACGGCAGCTCAGTGTTGGCCTGCAATGGAAAAGCAAAGGAACTCTCTCTTCCCCTCTCACGTGTGTATATCGAATTTCCACTCTATTTTCTCTCTTGCTTTCTTGTGGCGGTGTATCTCAATTCCGTGTGGCCTCCTTCCTTTGTCGTACGTGCACAACATATTATATAGGAGAGGGAATTAAATTTTGGTGAAATATTTCACTTCCAATTTTGCTTGTTCATAATCCCATAAATATATCCTTGCATCCCGCGCAATATTCATTTTTGTATTTTTCAAATATTCCATCCAAAAATTTCTTTTCTACCCAAGAATATATCCATCGGTGTATATTACCTGATTATGTGAAAAATCTTATCTGAATATGCTCGCCGTCGGTCCAATGCTTAATGCAAAAAAAATGCAAATTAAAAAATAAATGCACCTAAAACTATATGCTATGCAATTAACTATTTTTTCAAGGATAAAATTAACCCCTAATTTTTAATGCGATAAATGACTAAACGGGTCGCCAAAATTTAGGTGTCAACACTCATCTTCTGGCATAATCATATACCTTCTATTTATATGGCAGAGGTCGACACCAGGGGATTGGATGAACTTCGGTTTCGAGGTTAACTTCGTGAATTTTGCTAATCGCTTCGTTTAACGAGGTTCTTCAGCCCATCATCGTCGAACCACCTTTTGCACGGTCCATTATATTTCTATCAGAACTCCAATTTCATTCAAGAGACTCGCTCTGCAGGGTTTCCATCCTTTTTAAGTCATATTCAACACAGAGGAGCGAGCGATTCATGTTCATGTACTTTTGTAATGGGACCGTCCATAATAAAGCGAGATTACTCCAGCATAAGCTATATAGATTGGTACAGTCAATACGTTCATCAACGCAGCTAAATGCTAGTGCCAGAGATCTTCTCAAAGAATTGTTCGCAATTAAATGACTACTGCTAGTAAGGTTTTACTTACGTAGTTAATTTTGACCGTGTGGAGCTTTTATGCCCATATCCAAAAGCCTAACTACAGTCACTCAGAAAATTTGGAGGAGTTTGTGCGGCCAAAGGCTGTTTGCTTGAAGGGAACGCAGAAATTTTTAAGGCGTCTGCATGGCTAGAGTCTAACGACTGACAAAGGTAATATTCAAGATGCTCAAATATTTCTTGTGACACAGTAAATATCCATACTTGAATCCATATCAAACGACATATTCTAAAGGATAGCCTGAAAGCACTCTGCATTTCTCTCTCCTACAAGAAGAGTTTCCATGTCTTCTTATTTTCTCTGTATCTAGTTATGGTTTACATGTACTTTCCTCAGTAGAGCAGAAGTTTAAGATGACTAGATGACCCTATGATGCATTCCAGTTCCACTTAGGGGTGATCGGGTCCAGGGTGGGTAGGGTCTAGACCTGGACCCTGTTCCCGACCCTGTTATAATCGGTTCTCTTTTTTTGGACCCTGTTCCCTACCCTGTTTGCATTGGACCGTTCCCGACCCACCCCGTTTTTCCGATCCGGGAACAGGGGTTAACCCCTGTTTATATTGGAACCTGTTTTGCAAAATTTTTCTGTTTTCACCATTCTCACAGGACCTTGAAACAGCTCAATAACAAAGATGTGAATGGCGGACAGAAAAGAAGAAACACAAGTAATGAAAACAACTAAATGCAGAGAGTCCATAGTTAATGATTGTGGCCTTGTCAACCACTGTCGGTGAGCTTCTATTTCGAGAGGCAAGCTCTCACTCGATCACCGGCCACACCTCATACACAAGCAATGACACATCGGAGTGATACGGACGGGGAAAATGAGATATAATAGAGAAATCTGAGCATACAAGCAACGATTCCAACACTGAACTCCGTTCGTATAGAAGACTCAACTCAAACCAGAGACAGAGAAATCAAGACGCAATTTCCAACATGAGAATCATAACGCCAATTCAATAACAAATGAGCATCGTATTCCAACTCAACCAGCCACAGTGAGATTTCATAAGTCAAGAATAAGTTGAGTTGATGCATTACGACTTTCGGCTCAATGATCTACTAGAAACACATCCGGATCTGGTTCCAGCATTTCATCAAACACGTGATATGCATTTCCATCAAGGAGTTTATACAATAATATGAATCAACGATT
Source organism: Eucalyptus guilfoylei (assembly GCA_016097605.1). NCBI lineage: Eukaryota > Viridiplantae > Streptophyta > Magnoliopsida > Myrtales > Myrtaceae > Eucalyptus > Eucalyptus guilfoylei. The sequence goes on along the minus strand of CM027862.1, from coordinate 42,219,964 downwards.
CACTTTTAGAACCATATAATCCCTGTTTTCACCATCTCCCAATCCAGATTTATCATTCTACATCCAGCAAAACCAGGTCAACCAACGAGAATGCCAGCAAAATTCACTAAGTAAGAAACTGCGGCATGAATCGTCGTCCCGTTAGGGAGGAGATACCAACGGCCTAAAGAGGGGCTCGACTTCGTACTGAGGCTCTGTCGCCGGTGCGAGGCGGCGAGGATGGCCGGGACCGGGAAAAGAAAACGGGTACAAATGCAAATCGAAACGACGCCGCCAAAGCAATTGGGTTGGAGGCAGGATTCACAAACAAGGATTCAGCAAGATCTTGAATTACAGAAAATCAGCACGAAGACTTCTTCGCCCGTCAGATTAAAACACTGGAAGATCTTGAATTCGGAAGCGGCAGCACACGACGTCCGACAAAAAAAGCGGGTACGACTCAAAAACCAATCGGCCTATCGACCAAGTACCTGGAGATGCTGCAAGATGGAATCAAGAACTCAGAACAAAGCCACCCAGAGACAATCCCAAGAATCTACAAGAGTCCAAACACAGAGAGAGAGAATTACGAGTCAAGAAGAAGGGAAGGGAAGGAGACTTCGGGCCGTCGATGAAGGGAAAATGCGAAGTGTTGGACGGAAGGAGGAGGAAAGAGACGCGCTTAAGCCACGCCAACGCCAAGCACTCCTCGTTTGAAAACCGAAACTCGCAAGGAAATTGCAGGCCGGCACTGATCTGGAGGACGGAGATGAAGCCGGTGTACGACGAGTCAAGCTTGGACCGGGGCGACGGCGTCGAAGCCCACCTTGCTGCCCGGAGGTCGGTGATGTTGACGGCGGTGTCGCGGGAGGAAGGCGACGATGGGCGCGGCGCTCGGATGGATGGATCGGCGGAGGTGAGACCGCGAGAGCTTGAGAAGTTGAGAGTAAAGATAGAAAGAAACGAATTAGGGTTTTGCCTTAAAAACCGGTTCTCAAACCGGTTCCCGAACCGGTCCGGTCGATCCGGTTCCGGTGGGTATTCCTCGGAACCGGTTCCGGACCGGTTCAAACAGGGTCTGAACTTTGGGAACCGGTTCCCGGACCGGTTTCAATCGGAACCGGTTCCCGACCCTGTTTTCCGGGTGGGCCGATCCGGGAACCGGGTTGACCCGGTCCGATTGCACACCCCTAGTTCCACTCACATCTTGGAAAAGGCTTCCTCAGGAAAATCACCTACGGATCACCATTCTCGGTAGCAAGGAAGAAAGAAAGAGAGAAAATGATCGTCACAGAACAGAAGCACGTAAGTCCTCCTTGTCGCGTGGCCAAATGTAGTATAACAAGCTTGAAAAACACAAAACGAATTATTTTGGCTGTGGAAGTGCTAACATCACATGACTGTCGCATAATAAGCCTTCGAATAAGAGAGCTCGAGCATGGTGGATAATGCCAACAATGTTTGATGGAAAAATGCAGTGCCTGATTGAAGTTGCATGCTACGGACTCGGGATCGGTTTACTGATTAGAACAGATATGAGACAATGATTACCCATTTGACACTCGTTGCAACGTGGACACGGGTAGTGGAAATGCGTTGTTCTTACTACTTTTTAAGTTACCGACATCACCCAGATTGAGAGTCAAAACTCTGCAACACTGCAGCTGCGACTCCCCTGTCAATCTTTTAAGCCTCAGCCCGAAAAAGAAGGAGCAACATGCTGACTCCATGCATCCGCACTCGAGTGCCATCGGATTATCTTCACAACGTGCATCTACCGGACTTCAAGGCTACAAATCTCCCATTCACACAAAAGAGCCAGTCATCTCTCTTCCTCCACAAAGTAGAGACTTTGCCCAATCATCATTCTGATATTGAGTATCCATCCCAGCCAACCCATTAAATTGCTAGTCAATCTGTCCCGACTTCTTCTGAACGACAACAAGAAGCGGACAATTAGAAGTTAAAATGCCAAGAATGTTTCATGATTTAATGCACAAAGCACTGGCAAATTGAATTATCTAATATCAATCTTTCTGTTGTTAGTTTTACGTTGGATTCGGTGCTCCAGTTACCATTTACGCATTTTCACTAAAAGAAGAGAAAATAAATGCAAGAATTGAGAATTTAAAATCGAAAGCTGGCAAAAGATTTCAAAGCACAAACTTGCCTGTCCAAGCCCCCCCAAGGTCACGCCTACCAACAGAGAAGCTCCAAGCCCACCACGAGGTGGAGAGGACACTGCTCAGAAATTTGACCGTAGGGCCAAAAGAGAAAAAGGACCGACTGGTGTGCATCATGGAGTTGTACAGATGTTCAAGTCGAGGAAAGCAAAAAGTAGAAACATTTACTTTTCAGAAGAGCCTCCAGCTTCTTATTGAATATAGACCGAATATCCGTTGTGCAGCAAGATCTTCAGTCGGAATCATTCTTGAAGCATTTCCACAAATATTTTAACCATCAATGCGAGCATCACAACCGCCGACTAGATGTTCTTCTGGGAAATTGTACCCATCAATTTCGAATTTACAATTTGTTTGATCTGGTAATCCGGTCAATGAAGGGCATTCCATTAAAGTGAGCCTTCTAAAATGAGGCAAATTTTCCAGCCCATCAAGTTTTCGCACATTGCAGTCAAATATTCTCAGAAGTTGCAATCCCCTCAAATCTTTAAGACTGACAGTCTCTGCCAAGTGACAGCGTTTTAGTTCTAATTCAGACAGACCTCTCACCGTAGAAAATAGTGAATATTGAATCATGCAGCTGTGAAGGCACAATACCGATAAGCTAGAGGGTAGCTCCCCAAGGTCACGCAAGCATGCGTAGTGCAAAACAAGTTTTCTTAGTTGAAGTTTACTAAAATGTTCAGGGAGCTTGGTAATCTTTGAGTGGCACAACTCCAAGATTTCTAGACTTGCTAGTCTTGCTAACCATCCAATTTGTGGTTCAGGGGAAGAATTCTGAATTGGATCAGTAGGATCAAAGTTATCGCCCAAGTACAGCTCTTTCAGGTTTCTCAAAGAAGAAAGGTCTTGCACAGTCCTCATCGTTTTGGATCCCCAGCGAAGAATGCTTAAACTGGATGGAAGTTCTTCCAAATATCGAAGTTGGTCACATTCACATAAATCTAGTTGTTGGAGATCAGAGAGCAATCGAAGGGTCGAGGGTAGGTCAGAAATACCAGTAGATGATAATCTCAAGATTTTCAAAGAGGATAATGCTCTCATATCACAGCGAATCGACCCCTTCAGATTCCTGCATTTTGAAAGGTCTATCTCTTCCAGCTTTTCTAGATCTATTATATCATTGGGGAATTCTTCTAAGTGTGTTTTCTTCATCTTCAGCACTTTTAAATTTTTCAAATGCTTGAAGGACCTAGGTAAACTAGCAATCTTGGTGCTTGATAGATCCATGATTTCCAGTGACTCAAGCTTCCCAATGGAATCAGGAAGCTCAAGTAAATTCTGACAATTTCCAAGAAGCAGGGTCTGAAGTTTCTTTAAGGACTTAATAGAGTCGGGTAGGCCAACAATAGCGACACCATCCAGTCGAAGATGCACAAGAGATTCCAAGTGACCAATAGAGGGTGATATATGGGCCAAAATTTTACATTGGCAAGCACTCAGAATCTTAAGTTTCTCCATGGAGGCTGGTTTAAAATCAATCTTCTTAATGGCAGTTCCATCAATCAGAAGTTCTTCCAAATCTTTCAGATGATACAGTTCTTGCGGCAATTCGCTGACGAATCTGCAGAACTTAAGATTTAAGGAGACTAAGTTTTTTAGATTACCTATCAATGGACCAATTTGGGATAGTGCAGAACAACGTTCCAGGACTAGTCTCTCTAAGTACATCGAAGCATGGAAGTCTGGAAAAGCATTCAGATTAGGACAGCTACTTAGGTTCAAAACTTTCAATCCCTTTGCCTTCTGCGAGAAAAGAGGAAAGGATAGGTTCAGCTGGTGCTAGCTATTCTAATAATCACAGTATACATAAACAAAACTGCACTCTACCTTCAGGATTTGTCCCCATACTTGTGAATCTCCAGTGACCAAACTGCGAGATAGATCAAGAATGACCAGTTTCTCCAAATGGAAAATAAGGAGTTCAGAGATGTGGCCGCACCCTTGCCAATCAAGCCATCTTAAATGAGAAAGAACATTCTGAGAACTTTCTCCAACAATAGCCTGGTCCCATCTCAAAAACCTCAATGACTGTAGATGGCCAAGCCACCTTAAATTTGAAAGAACATTTTGAGAACTCCCTCCAACAGTAGCCTGGTCCAATCTCAAAAACCTCAAGTGCTGCAGATGGCCAAATCCTTCGCATCTGAAACATTCACTTTGCCCCTGATCAAACGTGAGAGCAAGGGCTTCCACCTTTTTTGCACTCTGCAAATCGAGGGAACTGAATAAATAGAAAGAGAATGATATATAGCCATTTACACTTCATTTTGGGAAAGAAAAATTAAGGATAGGAAGTATCTTCAAAGATTGTTGACTGTGTTTACACTAAAAGATTTTATGATTGAAAAGTATACCTTCTTTCCATTAAGCGTGAAAAGTGCATCAATGTGATTCCATAACCTACTGTGATTTTGAGGCTCCGGGGATTCCTTCTGAACAATTTCTCTGCCAAAATCTCTTAGTTGAGTATGCATCCATAATTCATTGTTTTCTCCAGTTTTGACTAAAACCATGTCATGGAGACACTTGATTTCTCTTGAAGGACAATATCCACATGCATGCCACATGTATGAGGGGATTCTCTCATCCATTCCTATGAAAAAACATGCTATGTCAAGAAATATCTGTTTCGCTTCATAATTTAGAGACTCATAGCTTATCTTGAACGCTTCTTGGACCTTTTTTTCTGGCTTTCTTCTCAATCTATCCAATGTATCTTGCCATACTTGTATTTCCTTCTTATTCCTGTGCAAGTATGAAGCCGTTACTTCGATTGCCAAAGGAAGCCCTCCAATAGTGTCAACAATCTTTTCAGACAGAGAATCATACTCATCCTTCTCTTCGCGAGGATACCCACTAAAAGCATGCTTGCAGAAAAGTTGAAGAGCTTGATCACGCTCCATATTTCCAACCTCATACTTATCGGCCACCCCATCTCCATAACAATGAAGAACATCAATTGTTCCAACTGTCATGAGAATCCTGCTTCCTGGGCCAAACCAACGGAGCTTCCCAACTAAATGCTTGATTTGGTCAAAACAATGCACATCATCAAGGAGAATGAGAACTTTCATATTGCCAAATGAACTTTCTACGACTCTGGTAGCTTGGTCAGGATTTTGTAGCCTTCTACATTCTCGCTTTCTGAGGTCTGAGATTAATCGTTCTTGCAAGTTCATGAGTCCATTGGATGCAACATTTTCTCGAATATCTGAAAGAAAGCTACAACGTTGAAAGAGATGATGGATTTTGTTGTACACAACCTTCGCAATGGTAGTCTTGCCAATCCCTGGCATGCCGTATATTCCAAGTACACGTACATCGTTGTCACATAGTTCCGTTGCTCGCTCATTGGCATAGATAACGCCAAGCTTTTTCATAACCTCCTGTACGTGGGGTTCAATGCCCACTAAATAGTCGGTTACATTTAAATCATTCTTCTTCAATAATTTTAGAATATATGAAACGACCCTCTCTATGAGTGCACCTTCATGCCTGCCAAATGGGAATGACGAAGATGAGGAATCATGATGAGATTAGAAAACAATTGACAACAGCCTATGAAAATTACAAAGGAAATAATTTAGGTAAATCGTACTAAATATTGATCGATAAGGATGATGCAGTGGGCAATAACAAGGACAGGGGAATACATTTACTTCACTGTCAAATCTGGTGTCATCCAATTAATGATTTCAAAAACATTGTGCTCGGCAAAATTCTCATAAATTTAAAGCTAATTACATTAAAAGGACAGTAAAAAAATTCATTACCCATCGCATGTTTTCTGCAGATCATACCCCTTCATCTCAGTAATCTCTTGAAGAGCCCGCTTCCATGTATCAATGACCGTGCAGTCAATTCCACAGCCCTTGTGCTTACGGAAGGACTCCCCAACACGTCCACGTTGGTATTTTAAATCAGTGGGATCAACATCATAGAAAATAGGCACGATCAGTTGAGTGTCTGCTTTTTTGAATTCCATCATTTGTGCCAATTCCATGAGACAACTGTGACTGGATGCATAATCCTTGGAGATAATAGGTATTGATATCTTGGATTGCTTTATGGATTGAACCAAGGCATCAGGGATACTTTCTCCAGGATCAAGATCTTCATTGTCTCTAAAGACCCCGATCCCCGCTTTAATCAGGTTGGTGTAGAGGCAATCTGCAAATCCCTTGCGAGTATCGGGACCTCTAAAACTCAAGAACACATCATAATTGGCTCTTGGTGGTGGCAGTTTTGGTGACGGGACCAAATCCTGTAACATGAAAGAGGCAAACTCTATCACAAGCTGCCACTGCGTTTTAGATAATTTCCGAAGACTGGCTAAAGGAAAAAAGTGGAGGCGTTAAGGCTGACTGGTTTGACTAGAATAGTCTTATCTGAGACAAGAAAGTTCCTTAAAAAAAAAACTAACTAAAGAAAAAGAGCTGACCCCATTAGATCTAAGCCGATTTGAATGCCAAATCAAGATCAAGAAATGTTCCAGTAAATCCTTTTATTGCAGTCCAAAGAAAATATTTGCACTGAAGATGCAGATCCGAGCATATACCAGCTAAATCAACAGTCCTCATCCACACACAGACATAACCCAAAAAAACGAAAAACGAAAGAAACGCACAAGCACGGGGAAGCGGAACTCACCTGCTTTCTCCCCTCGCCTGCATGACACCCGCCATACAAACGAGGCGACTCAGACGAGTTGGGGGCTATCGCCTCCCCCTCTGGCTCACTATCGATGCTACAGGAAGAGAGTTTTCGCTTCATCTGAATCGCCTCCCGGAGTTGGATCTTAGGATATCTCAGATCAAAAATTGATTAGGCGTGAATGCCAGTGGAAGACGCAAGACTTGCCGAGTCAATGCGAGCGGAAGATGCAAGTGCTGAAAAGTCAAGTGACCGGGCATTAAAAATTGACCAGAATGACCAATTTCCTAAAAAGACCCTAAATTTTAGGTCTAATTTCAAATCTGTCCATCTAACGAAAAATCACCACCGGCGTCTTCAAGTGAGGTTGTTGTTATTCTAACGTATTGATGCAGATGCAGCTTCTAATAATAAACTTTTAACTGACTAAACATTGCAATTTTGAAAAAATTGATGGTGATTTTTGGATGTATTAACATAGGGAAAATTTGAATTTAAAAAAAAAATGAGATAAAATTGAAATTTAGGGAATTAGCCTTTTATAAAAAAAAATTATATCGGGAGAGAGAGACGGGAAGGTGGTGGAAAAACTGGGCGTATAAAATATTAAAATATGTTTCGAGTTTGAATTTAAAGTAAAAATTAGAATTTTAGAAATTAATAAATAAATGATATGTACTTTTTTTGTGGAAATAAAATAATATGTACTTCACGAGGGTAATTTGTGGAAATCGCATTAGTGCCAGAGCGATCAAGACTGGAACTTCTTCTGGCAAACTAAACGAAGGGGCATCACACGTTTGGTCGTCCGGATTTCTAATCGGGGTATGACTGTATAAGATAGGATATGAAATCTTGGGATTTTTTTTATATCATGTCCAATGTTTGGTGAATCGCAGTATTAAAGTCGGATATATTCATATTCGACATATTATTATAAATGAACCTAAATGTTCATAGGAGATGGTGAAAATATCTTGTGACAGTATTTCTTAATTTATTTTTATTTTATTTTTCCTATTTTTTATATTATTTTCTTTATTATTTCTTTTTTCCCCTTTCATCATTCTTTAATAAAATTTTATCAAATAGTAAATTGTACTAACATACCTAAAATACGAAAATACCTAAAATATATAATAAATAAAATATTTAATTTATAGATTGAATGTTTATTATAAGATAGAATTAAAGTTGAATATATAAATTGAAATAAGATTAATTAAAAATAAATTTCTATTTTTTATTTTTAATTTCTTAAATTAGAATTCAAATATTATTTATATTGAAATATAATTTCAATTTTGTTAATTTAATAAGTTTGTTATTTGAGAAAAATAACTTTCTTATTATGGACATTAGAAATCCTATCCATATTTATCTCACCTCCCCCATGAGATAATTTTATCCTGCTTATATCCCCCTTATATCCGACTTTATCCTGTCCTGAGCGAGCACCAAACGTAGGATATGATATCCTATCCCAAATTTTATCCCGACTACCAAACGCAGCCTATAAGAATATACATGTACGTGTGGGGCTGAGTCTTTTGTGAAAGTAAAAAGAAAACAAAAGCCAGGGTTGGCTTTTCTCCTCCCTTACCTGCCATTAGACCCGTCAAATGGGTGGGTCAAGTCGGGTTTGGGTCGAGTCGAAAATGATCGACTCATATTTGACCAATTTAATCCGTTTTGACCTATATTTATATAGTGTAAATCAAGTGATCCATACCCGACCCAACTCATACTCGACCCGTATTGTTAAAACCTATTAATATTTTAGGAAAACCCACTTCTACTATATGCTAATTGGATTAAAAATAGTAAATAAAATAAAATAAAAAAGTTAAAAAAAAAAACCTATAAATTGAAATATTTATAAAGAATTAGACTATGCACATGCTTCTCTTATTTGAAGTGAACATACCATTGAATAACTAAAAACTGTAACATGAAAATTTTTTAACTAAACCTAAAAAAGCTCATTTTTATGATATTTTTATAAAATAAAAAAAAGTATTGTTAATACATTTTTATGCAATACAAATTTTTTAACAATTTTTATGCAATACAAATTTAATGGAAAATTTTCATAATTCTTTTTAAAATATTTTTAAAAATCGAATTTTTAATTATTTTTATTTTTAAAATATAATTTTTAATTTTTAATAATTATTTTTTTTTTTTTTTTTTCTCTTTTCTTTTTCTTCTTCTTCGGCCGGCTGCTGGCCACGACGATGGCCGGCGACCAGCCACGGGCGAGATCGAGCTTGCCGGCGTCGGCCGGGCTCGATCTCGCTTGCCCGCCCGACGCCGCTTGAGCTCGAGTCTCGCCAGTCGTCGGCGAGGCTCGAGCCTTGCCAGATCTGGCGAGGCCAAGGCTCCGCCGGCGTCGGGCGAGGCTCGATCTCGCCAATCTGGCGAGGCCGAGGCCCCGCCTGACGTCAACGAACTCGAGTCTCGCTAGATCCGACGAGGCTTGAGCCTCGCCAGTCGTCGGCGACCTGCTAGTGAGCTTGAGCCTCGCTTGGCTTGTTGATGACCGACGACCGGCTGTCGCCTTGCTGACCGTCGACTAAGGAAGGAAGAAAAAGAAAGAAAAAAATAAAAAGAAAAAAAAATTGAAATATGAAAAATAATTATAATTTCGATTTTTTATTAAAAAAACATTTTATAAAGTTAAAGAAGGCCATGGGTTCAAAGTGAGTTTCATAATAACCCATTTAGACCCATTTCTTTTTGTGCTTTACTTTCTCAGACCTATTTCTAATCCATATTTGATTTTTACTTGACTCATATATGACCCATTTAACTAAAAATGGGTCATAATATGGGTTTATGACCCATTTTGCCAGCTCTACATGCTGTAGCCGTGCGAATATATTTAAAAAAAAAAAAACATAAAAGGGTTGACGTTGATGAAAACAAAAAAACAGCGTGGGGTCTTCATGCTGCGGTTGACGTCCCAAGACTTGAAGCGCTGTTTTAAGCGTATTTGGCAGTAGATTTATTCGTGAAATCTTGTGATAAGATTTGTATAATTCCTTGGTAAAATTATGGGATTATTTCGTAAGGAATTATGAAGGTAAACACTGCACGAGTTATTATGTGTAATTGGATGAAAGAAATACTAGGAGTGTTTAAATAACTCAAATGCGATTGCAATTTTCATTGTACCGTTTGATTTATTGTGAAATTTGTTACCACTATCTTGTAAGCATAGATCACTACAATCGAACCATGTAAATTTGATATCCGCTCTATTTTCTTGTTTTATATATATTTTTTATTATTCGATTATTTGCTTTCACACCAAAAAGTATAGAAAATGATGTGATAGAAATTACTACACTAACCTCTATGATAAATAACTGAGGGTGGGGCAAAAGCCCACGTCCATATTATATAAAAAGTCCAATTTTAAATATATAAAATAGATTTATTTTGATTAGTCACTTTCTCAACCGCGTTCAGCTCCACTACCAGGCATTTTGACGAAAAAAAAAAGAGAAGAGAACTAAAGAAAAACATAGAAACTAAATTAAAGAATCATTTTCCTTTTAACCTTCTGTCATTAATTTTTGGGAAAATTTCAAATAAAGGCCTAAAATGCTTTCATTTTATCAAATAAAGACTTAAAATGGTCATATCGCCGCAAAGAAGGGCCTAGCCTTGTCGGCCGGCAAAATATTCCTGCCGATTAGGAATATTGTCGTCCAAACACAAATTAAATTTAAATTAAATTAGATTAAAAATTCTAAAAAATAAAAGAAAGACACGAGACTCCCACCTGTGGCCATCGCCCCATTGCTGGTGGGGGTGGCGATGAAGGCTGGGGTCGCTGGTGCTTGGGCAAGGGCTGGCGACCCTCGCCATAAATGGGAGAGATTGGCGACCCTCTCCTAGATTTGGGCAAGGGTCGTGCGCCCTCGCCCCGGCCCACCCCTCGTCCAAGCTTGGTGGCCCTAACTGCAACCTAGGCGAGGGTCACCGGCCCTTGTGCAAGCTTGGAGGCCTTTGCCAATGCCTCTAGACCTCGCCCAGATTTGGGAGAGAGTCACCACCCTCCCTCGCTTTTGACCCCCGCCTTTAGTCAACTATGATCGCCAACCCTTGCCCAAGCATCAGCAACCCCACCAGCCATTACCGTCGTCCCACCGGTGATGAGGTGGTAGCCACCCTCTCGCTTGTGTTTTCCATTTTTTAAGTTTTTTTTTTCTTATTTTTTATGAAAAGAAAAACGTAAAAAGGAAAAATTTTAAAAAGCTTAAAAGACGAAATTGCCCTTCACAAGGTGAGTTCGGCCCTTCTTTGAGACTATTACTTCAAGCTTTTATTTGAAAAAAAAATTCACTTCATAATCTTATTTGAGAAAATGAGGGTACTTCAGACCCATATTTAAAACAATATTAACTTTATATCCTTATTTGAAATTTTCTTTAATTTTTATCTGAAGTTGATGAGGAAAATTAATTTTTTTTTTAATATTAGATCCTTTCTATATACAACATGGACATTAAAATGCTGCAATTATCGGAATGAATATATAGCAAAAAAATTTTACAGCACAATTTTAATCGTCGTTTTCTCTTTCACAAAGGTAACATGTGCATTTTTCGTATGGATACTGATTTTCTTCTTATTAGCTTTATGGTGTGCTTAAAAATGATGAATTTTCATAAAATAAACTTAAAATACACCAATAACTACGATTATTTTAGTAGGCTCTTTAGTATTTTTTTCTCATTCCAAAACAAACTATCTTTTATCATTTTACATATATTAATTAAATCAATTACGTTGGATATATCCCCCCCCCCCCCCCAACACCCGAACTAAAATTCTAGCTCTATCACCGGGTGTCGTCCATATCACCTTCCATAGGTTAACAGTCCCCTTTAAATTTTGATCACCATCTAAAGAAAATAATTAATTTCAAGAATTTAATTAGAGAGAGAGAGAGCTTAATACCATTAAAACCCCATGATATATTTACCCCAATCTCATAAAAAATCCCAAATCGTTACTTTTGAAAATCACTCTCAATTAAAATGCACATGTGCCAACACATGTGAATTTTCACATTTGATCTGTCATACTCCATGTCATCCATCTTGTAATTGCTTGGTATGCTTATCAACAAATATGTCTTTTAATATGATATTGAATGTAATACTAATGATAGATAGAAATTGGTAAGGAGTACCAATTTGACATTTTTTTGTAAGACGAAAATTAAATTAGGGTAAATGTATCACGGGATACCAGTGAGAGTTTTGAGTGAAAATTTATGTTGGGTAAATGTGTTATTGGGCTACTAGCTTAAAATTTTTAGAGAGACAAAAACTAATTTTTGGGGTAATAATTTGAAATTTCTAACAGTATTAATTGGAAGGGAAATCTGAGCCAAACCCAAGTGAGAGATCACCAAAAAGAAACAAACATTAATCTTCGTTTGGTTTACAGATTTTCCAGTTTGATTTGATTTTTTTTCTTTCTTTCCTTTTTTTTTTTCTTTTTGAAATATTTAAAACATTAATATGGCATACCAAGATGGAAAGGCCCTTAGCTTGCATTACGATTCAGCGGCTATCAAAAACTATGATTTTGTTTTGTTGATATACCTTTCGCAATAAAGTCAAATATGAAAAATTCACTTGCTTTTTTCTTGAATTTAGTTATTATGTGAAAATTAAATCCAAGGGTAACAAAAAGAAAAAGAATACTTCAGTATTATTATTAAAATTTCACTTACAGGTGTTGAAAAAGCGGCTGCAACTTTTTGCGGCACATTTTAATTTTTTATTTGTTATAACATCGCTAGTAATAAATTTTATGTATATTTTTCTCTTTTCTTTTCTCTTAACATGAAAGTAAGGCTCATATTTTTGTAGAAATTAGTTTTATTTTTATAGAACTATTTTTTCTCATCAAGTTAGTTTTTTTTTTTTAATTAAAGCAAAGGAAGAATTAGTTTGATAAAGGAGTATCAATGTCAAAACAATACATTGATTTATTGTTCATACAGCTGTTTCCTTTACCAAATTAGTTCATTTTATTTTTTCTTATCTTATGACAAAATCTTTTGAAGTGTTGCCCCCAAATGTGTCACCTTCTATAGTAGCTTGCCAAAATTGGCGTCCTCTCACGGCAAGAAAATGTTTTATCTCTGCAAAAATAGCAAAATATATATGCACTAATTTGTTGCCCCTCATTTTGTTTTTAGGAACGCGAGGTGTTCAAATATTGCGGTTTGGCAAGTCCCTACGGAGAAAAACAATTCATACCGCTCTCTTTATTATTTTAACTATTTAATTGTAACTCATTTGTACTATAAAAATATTTTTTTATTTTAGGATAATAACACAATTTAAATTTTCTCATATTAATCAGAAGACAAAAGTTTCCATAAATTATATTTATTCATTTCAAAAATTTTATAATATTGCACCAGGTCAGATGGGGGAAGTCGATCTTAAAGATCGACTCGGGAGCCAAAAGTGACTCCACGGTTATGTCGTTCACGCAAGGTTTCGTCGATTGGGAAGAGACTCCGACCGTACATGTGTTCAAGGCCGACATCCTAGGATTGAACAAAGAGGCGGAGGTCCACTAGAGAAGGATTCTTCAGATCAATGGACAGAGGGCCGGGAGACACGACAGAGTGGCTATGTAAGATGCATATTTAGGGCCTTTTTGTTAACAGGCTAAATAGTAACTAATTTTATTTTTCTGCTCTCGAAAATAGATTTAGAACAAAAATCCGTTTGGTAAATTTTTTTACTTCCAATAAGAAAAATCTATTTTTTTTTCCGAGAACAAAATCAAAAAGTCGTAAAAAGTTACTTATCTGTTCTCGAGAACAATTCTAGAATCAAGCCTAATTTTTCTTCTTTTCTCTTCTTTTTTTTTCCTCTTTTATTTTCCTTTTCTTCTTCCTTTTGGTCAGTTGCTGGCCTTAGTCATGGTTGACGACCTCGCCGTAGCCAGCGACATCGGGCCACCTCTAGGTTGGCCTCGCCTAGCCTTGCCAATGGCTAGGCGAGCTTGGCCTCACCGTGGCTCGAGTAGCCAAGGACCGGCGACACTCCAGCGAGGTCGCCGACCCTTGTCTAGCCAATTGCCCGCCATGGCCGGCAACTAGAGGAAGGAGAAGATGAAAAGGGAAAAAGAAAATATAGAAAAATTTAATAAAATTATTAAAAGATTAAAAGAAAATGATTTGGATTAAAAATTTTAAGGGTTTTATCAAAGGTATTTCTATTCTAGGAATAGAAATTTTGGGAAGTTGCCAAACACCTTCAAATATTTAGAAATTATTCTCGGAAACGGAATAAAAAAATAATTTTTTAATAGAAATTGTTCTCGGGAACAAAATTGTTATTAAACTTACCCCGAACTTCCGCTTGAGGTACGGAGGGCTACGTGCGGTGATCCATGGCGTGTCGAACAAGAAAAAAGGCAATGGTTTCTAGTGGTATTTTCATAAATGCTGGGTATTTAAGGCGTATTTGGTAACAATTCTGCTCCGGAAACAATTTTTGATGAGAAATGATTTTTTCTATTTCTGTTTTCGGGAACAATTTCTGAGCAAAAGAACACGTTTGGTAACTTTCTAAAATTTCTATTCCCAAGATAGAAATACGTTTGGTAAGATTTTTAGATTTTTTTATATCTTTTAATTTTTTTAATTCTTCTATTATTTTTTTCTTATTTTTTCCTTTTTTTTTTTTTTTTTCTCTTTGGCCTATCTCCGGTCTCGGCGGCTGGGTGACGTCCGGCAAGCTCGCCGGAGGCCAACTTGGCCCCGATGAGCCTCGGCCTTGCCAGATCTGGGTGAGGCCGAGCCTCATCGGTGGCCTAGCGAGGCCCAACCTCATGCTGGCTAGGGAGGTTGAGCCTTGCCGTGCCTCGCCCAGCCACGGCGAGGCTCGGGCTGACAAGCCTTGCCATGGCGCGGTGTCTCTGAGGGCTGGCGACGCTCCAGCAAGGTCGCCGGCCCTCGTCTGGCCAGTCGCCAACGCCGGCCATGGCCAAGGCCGCCCAAAAGGAAGAAGAAGAAAAGAGAAGAAAAATGAAGAGATGTAAAAATTAATTTTAGAAATTATTCCCGGGAACAAAAAGTTACTTTTTTCTACTTCTTATTTCTGTTCCAAATCTATTCTCGGGAACAAAAGTTTTATCAAACACGTTTCTATTCATTTTTCGTTCCTCGGAACAAAAGAACAGAAATTTTTGTTCCGGGGAACAGAAATTGTTTTTAACAAACAGGCCCTTAGACATTCAAGCTGTGGAAATAATGCTGGCCATGTTTCATTTGACTTTGGATTATTATGGAAAAGGAACGAGACAATCCAAATAAGATTTTTAGGATACTTCGAAGTTTTTCGCATTCGCCGACGCATGGCAATTGGAATGTAGCCATATATGATGTCAATTTTGATTGTTTCAAATTTCCGAAGATATAAGCAAATGAGCCAAGTGTGCTTACCAAGTTACATTTGTTCATTTGAAGTCACTGAACCAATGACTTAGCTAATGATCCATCATCTGCCCGTCTTTTTTATGGGCTCGTTCTTGTTCTCGCTCATTCCCACCTTCCTCCACGACCTTCCTCCATAGTAATGAAAATGCAAAAATGCAACAATTTTCTTGCTCTAAGTTCCATTTCCATTCAGTCTCATTCTAATTCACCAAACATTGGCAAGAAAGAGAATCATGATCCTAATTTCACTCAGCTTGTTTTACTCCCGAGAACCAAACGAGTCCTTAACGATAAGAAACTCTCCTTATCAGTATGGATTTTGAAATGGCAAAAATACTGATACCATATTTGTCAAAGATATCCAAGATTTGTGTACTTCTACTATAATTTGAAAGCTTGGGCGGAACTTCAAGGACTAAATTTTTCATTAAATTAGCAATATTTTGTGTTGTCGCAACTCTCTCTCTCTCTCTCTCTCTCTGCCCACTGGCCAGTGAAAACCTACCCGAAAGTATGGTATGACATTGACCTAAAACCGCAGTTCCACCATCTGCTCCAGGCTGCTACAAAATGCTGAAGCTTCTTCCCTAATGACAGACGAGAAACTGCTGCTGATGACATGTTTATTCTTGTCCCTCCAGCACAAACCAATGAGATCTTCCAGTCACTGACTTTCATTTAGATTTTGTCTGTTCTGCATTCCCTGTAGCCACAAGTCAAACTTAACCTGGCAAGTTCTCCCATACATATAACACCTTTCCCTCACAGGCTCAAACGCATGCTTCCCGCTCTGAGCCTGGATACTAGAATTCCCTGCTCTCCATTCACCTTTACTCAGAGTCAGATTACAAACGATTTTGCCAAAAACACTGGGCACTCAAAAATGATTGGATTGGGATAACCCATATCAGGTTAAAAGTATAGAATTGTGCACTGATGTCCCATACCAACGCAAAAAGCTCAAGCTGAACAAAAGCTACCTAAAACAACCTTTTGTGACCTTAAACCAAGATGAGGTAAGATGCCACAATCGATAACCACTTACAATCATTACTAGATCCTTTATAACCAGCTCGCCCTCTCTGCCATCCTTGTTTTGAGATAAATGTCACTCCTGGTAGTTATTGTGAGGATGCTTTCATTTGAGTAGAGAGGCCTACATGTCATCTGGGGTGTGTTATACACATTACATCTGCAAGAAAACAATTGAAATGTTCTCAATACAAATGTGAGTCCCAGAACAATGGAACTGACAATTTCGAGTATTCCAAGCGTAACAAACTCATGCATTCTGGGCTAGTTTAAAGACTAAAATCTATATAGCGTTGCCTCTCAGATTAATCTGAACCCAAGAAACATCATCATTCCATGAAGAAGAGTCTGTATGAAACATACAAGGCTCATAAGTCTATCTCCAAGGGTGCTGAATTAAAGATCATTGGAAAATAGGTTCATTTCTTAACACTACCCAATGAGCTTGAGCAAAAGAGGTGCACTTCTTACAGTCAAATGAATTGTAAATTTGGGTACCATAGACAACTGTTTATGATGATAAATCTCAGGAGAAAAATGCTTGGTACTATTACCTCGCCCAAGCATGTCTTGCACTAAATGCGATATATGTATCCACATCTCCTGCATTACATGCCAGACAACCTGCTGTACGGGGGTTCATTCGCATGTGAGAGCTACCAATTGTGCCCCTAAATTGTGCTTATGGATACCATCTAAGAACTGGAGATGCCTTCGAGAAGAGAAAATTCCTTGCAATGCCTCCAGATGTTCCACATATCTTTGTAGTTAGATCATTCCAAATTTACAGGAAACGACTAGGTCGCCAGCTGAATGAGAGAGACTGGACAGGAAAGATGGATTGGTGAAGGAGAGAGGACCATGAAGGATCTGATGACCTGTGAGGTTATGCAAGGGTGCTTGATTATGGCACTTGCTTCCACTTCTGATAGATGAAGGACTCGAAAAACTTTTGACGCCAAATTTCAAATTGCAGCTCCAGCAATTTTGCCGCCAGTTTGCTGACTCAAAGTTCGCAGTGGACTTCAATGATGTCACCCTATGGTTTTGATTGTGTCCAAAGAGCCATGTAAATAACTGAATGCCACTCCAGGAGCGCAGTACATCAACTTTTTATTGAACGTTACATCACGAGCTTTAATGCATCTGGTACTTGTTGTGGGCTTTCTGCCTCGCATTCACTAACACACAGCTCCTCCAAGGAGGTTAACTCCACGAGGCCTTCAATAGCATGGATGTTTCTGCATCTTTGGACTACTAGGACATTCAACATCTTCAAGTTTGATATATCAGGCAATCCTCTGAGTGAATCACAGTCTGACAAAATCAAACTCCGTAACTCTGTTAATTGGCTAAGCCCATTGAGATTGTGTATTCCACAGTGCGTTATATTCAAGATTTCCAGAGCAATTAGTCCTTGAAGCCCCTTAATCTCTTCTACCACGGATTGGATGAGATTTAGTTCTGATAGTTTGCACAGATGGTGAACTGCTGGCAATTGTCTCAAAGACAAACAATGTCGAATAGATAAAACGGACAATGACAAGGGAAGTTCCGGCACATTTTCAAGATTCACACCAGATAGAACTAGCTTCTTAAGATGTGTACATGAGAGGGAACTGTGCCCAAGTTGCAGTTCAACAATTCGAGAATGAGACAACTCTAACATCTTCAGTCTTGGAAGTACTATGGGCACTACTAAGAGATCTCTCGATCTAAATTTTGGCTCCATCTGTGTTGAGGGGCATATGAGTTCCATAGGATTTTTATCACCCAGAGATATCTCCTCCAACTTCACTAAATCCTTAAGATCTGGCAAGGCCTCCATCCTTTCAGAACTCACACGTAGACAAGTTAAACTGGAGGGAAGCTCCGGCAGTGCTCGAATCTCATTACACTGAAGTAAATCAAGAATCTGAAGACAAGAAAGACTTCCAATTTCCGAAGGAATGCCGGAAATACTGGTTTGTCCCAATCTCAGTATCCTCAGATGATCTAGACCCTTAATAGCAGTTGGAATGGCTCCCTTCAAACTCCTACAATGGGAAGCATGTAACTCTTCAAGGTTGACCAAATTTCCAATTTCTCTAGGCAATTCTCTAATGAAGCAAGAATCCATTTTTAACACTTTTAAATGCCCCAAGCAAGCAATTGAATTGGGCAATTCAGATATGTTTGTCCCTGTTATATCCAACACCTCTAATGAGTTTCCCAGATTGCAAATTGAATCCGGAAGTTTTCCTATCCAACAACAATCCTTTAGAGACAGGATCCGAAGTTTAGCCAGCTTTTCAACTGAGGCAGGGACTCGAGTAATTTTTGCATTTTCCAGTGAGAATACCGAAAGAGCTGTCAAGCCACAGACTGAATCAGGCAGGTGACTTAATTGGAGACAGTTGGAGGCATTAAAAATCTCAAGTTTCTTCATGTAACCCATTGACATGGGAATTTCTTGTACCGAAGTCCCATCAATAAGGAGCTCCTTAAGAGCTTTCATGTGACCCACTTCAATTGGCAACATGTTGAGTTCAATGCAGAACCTCAAATTTAAGGTAGTTAAGCGTTTTAAATGACGGATGGATGGATCTAACTTCATTAATTGAGAACACCGTTCAAGAATCAATATCTCCAAGTCTGGGAAAGAGGACAAGTTGGGGCTTACCAACAGGTCAGCACAACCAGTAAGATTCAAGACTTTCAACTGTGGCATCTGCAAAAATAGCACAGAAACATTATTTCATACACTGTACATATCTTTAGAGGAAATAAAGTCTAAGGCTCTGTTTGTTTTGAAGAAAACAAATTTTGAAAATATGTTTTCCAATCTTACAATCCTTGCATACTTTAGGAAGATTTCTGATGGAAAATGTTTTCATAGTTGAAGAAGATGCTTATTTTGGTTCTGAAGAACGACTTACCCTTTCAACAACCAGAAAATCATTCCCCTTAACTCACTCAACCTAAGATTCCACCACCACAATCGTCCACAAACCCTCTAATTGTTGTTGGCAGGCAACCAGTTATTTCCTTAAGTATTTCAAGAGTATCATTCAGTTCTGTACATGCCATATGCCGAGAAATGTCATGTCTTAAATCAGTCTTCATAAAAAGCTTTCTGGTGAAAACTTATTCATCAGGGGAACAGTTTAATGAAATAAACAAAGCTAAATCTACCTTGATTTTTCTCCAACCTCCCCAGTCTTCAGTGACTTTGCTCCATGAAAGATCAAGAATGACTAATTTCTCAACATGAAAATTAGTAGCTTCAAAATCTCTGGTGCATCCTTGCCATTGAAGCCACTTTAAATTTGGAAAAACATTGGCAAAATTGCCAACAACTTTTGCACAATCCAAGATAAGAAACCTAATGTTTGGCATGCTCTTAAAATCTCTCGCATTGAAGTTGAGGTGGTCTGTCCCCTATAATGAAAAAAGTATTAAGTGGAGAAAAACTGAGAAAGAGCTAAATAAGTTAACATTAAAGAGAAAGGACAATCTCTCGACACTCCAAGGCTCGAGAACAGGGTAAGGCACGCATTCCGCCAAAGAATTACACAAGATACTGTACCTTCATACTCTTTGCTTTCTGGGCCAATTCCAAATTGCTTAACCTGCCTTGCGTTCCTGGATATAGATCATCCTCTTTTTGTATGATTTGTTGACCAAACTCCCTTATCAGTCTGTGCATCCCTAGTTCGTTATCATTTCCAATTTTTACCAGGGACATGACATGGAGTGCATCAACTCCATCAGAGTGAGGGAGATTGGGACTATGCCACATAAATGAAGCAATTCGACACTCCACATCAGCAGGGAGGCATGCAATATCAAGAAATATCTCTCTTTGCTCTTTGCTCAATTCTTCATAACTAGCCATCAAAATATTTTCAATACATGGGCCAGGTTGCAAAAGTAGCTCCTCAAGTGCAGTCCATTCTTCAACTACTTTTCTGGACAAGAGCGAACCAATTACTTTGATAAGTAATGGGATCCCATTCACAGAGTTGATTATACCTGTTGCAATTTCATCAAAATCTGGAATTGGAAGATCTCTTCGAAGTGCATACTTTCTGAAAAGCTCAAGAGCTTGATCTTCATTCATCACATTGATACAATAAACATGAGCCAACCCCCGCGATATTAACTCTGGAAGAACAGATTTGATACTAGTGGTGACAATTATCCTAGATCCATAACCAAACCAATCAAGCTTCTCTCCAACAATTTCTTGGAGATGCCATTGTACCTCCACATCATCAAGAACAATAAGAACTTTCATATTCCGTAATATTCCTCTAAAAAAATCAACTCCTTTTGCAACTTGATCAACCTCATATTCTCCGTTTAGAATATCAGATATCAACTTGCTTTGCAAAAGCCGAACACCTCCAAGTTGTTTTGCTGTTGTCCCAATATCTGCAAGGAAACTACATCTGTCGAACTGAGAGGAAATTTTTTCATAAATGACCTTGGCAAGAGTCGTCTTGCCAACCCCATCCTCCCCCCATATTCCGACTATTCGTACATCACTGACTTCTAAATCAAGTAAGTCCATCATGTCCTCCACTTGGTTGTCAATTCCCTTGTTTGCCTACATGAGCAAATAAATTGTAAACAAGAAAGCTGCTGTGGGAAATGAAAAGGTGTAACAATTGGATTTAATTTTACTTTTATTTCTTGCCGCACTGCAGAAACAACACAGAAATCCCACCAGTCATATCCTAGTAAATGATCCCACCTATGTTGATACAACACTTTGACCGTTCAACAAGTTGGGATATAGCATTAAATGGAATGTGATCGACCTTCGAATGATTATACTCCATTTGAAATATTATTCCAATCTCTCTAGAGATACAAAAATCATCAAAAATCACAACTGATTACTTCCATAACTGGACCTCTAAGGTAAGGTTGTTTGCGATGCCATGCCATGCACACTCCTCTATATAGGACTAGTGTGAATAGTCTTAAATCTTATTCTTAAGGCGAACACTCCACCAAGGAAATATATTCAACCAATTTCACGTGATCAACTACCGATGATTGGATGAGTATGTTCACATGCACACCGTTTACCTTCAGCTTGAGCATGACTTCTTCAACGATTTGTTCGATGATGCGTTCGTCACTGCCACAGAAGTGAACTTGTTTCAGTTAGAAAAGAAAGGGAGCGAATTTAACATTTGGGCGGATACTATCTGATAAAGCAATAACCACTCCTATTGAACTGCGGATCAACTATTTGAAGTTAATTTCTACTTAAAGCACAGCGCAGCATAAAAAACAAAGTAATCAGTTTGATCTATTGGAGTCCTAGCTTTGCTATTCCAGAAAATGATTTATGAGTTGCAATCCCTCCTTTAATAAAATCTGGGCCTTTTACCAGCCATATCTCATCTTCCATCCAGGCAATGAACCGACCCCTTTAAGAGCATCTGCCCACGCTTTTGCTTTCTTGGACCCGATTCTCTTTGCGAGCTTCACTAGGTCATCGCGGTACAGAGGGGTTTCAAGCCTAACATCACGAGGCTCCACGCCGAAGAATATGGGGAGGATCGTTTTCCCACGACCCGATTTCACCATCCTCTCCACCATTGCCGCAAGCTTCTTGAGAATACACACGCTGCGAGCGTAGTTTGTGGAGAAGATGGGGATGTAGATTTTGGCCCCGTCGATCACTCTCAGAAGCTCCCCGTCAATTTCACCAGCGTCTTCAAGTTCATTGTAGTCTCTGAAGGCGCCGATTCCAGCCTCAACCAAGCCACGGTACAGGTCCTCGATCGTACGGCGAATGTCGGTTCCCACGCAACTCAGGAACACATCGTAGGAGCCGCTGCTTTCCGAGTCGAGGGCGTCTCCGCCCATCGCTGCTGCATCTGCTGATTCCTTCCCCTTCTTCATTGCGGGATCAGATCGAGAAGGATGGCAAGCGCTCTGGTTTTTGCCCTAATCGCCTCTCGTTTGGTGACTGCCCACAAGATTATTTCGAGAAATTCCAGTCGATCTTCAAATCGTTTCCTTTTTTAAAATCAAACCCTTTGGACCCACGTCTAGTCCAATTGCCGTCGCTCAATTCTCCACGCTGACGTCACGTGGCATCTCACGTGAATATAAGATATTAAAGAAATGTAGAGCGAACTAATGACTTTTCAAAATTAAAATAGACTGGACCAAATTTTCTTAAGATATTAGGTAACTACCGATGCTAGCACCGCATGGATCATGCCGAATCTCTCTCTCTCCGTGACGAGGGAAATCGTCGTTCCTCGGTCACGACACTCACGGTGATACTTGATAGACATCAGAATCCTCTTCATCTCGCAGGATCTGTGAATGTATAGTAAACAGGAAACAAGGGACGGCAACACGAACCCCAATTCTTTTAATAATGTTTGGAAGAGCTTTGGTCTTCGCTACGCCCGCGAAGAAATTTCAACGCTTCAGGGTAAGCATGGGTCTCTCTGCCTGGAAAGGGAGATGAACAGCGGATGTTTGGTTCCATTCCATCCAAGAGAACACCCTTCCAATGCTTGACAGATAACTGCGATGGATTCCCTGTTCTCTTCCTCCTGATGAGTTGCATCAAAGTTCACCTCAATCCCGCCAAAATTCCGGCTGCAACCGCCTCTGTAGAAGGGTGGTTTTGAACTTGATTGCTTCTTCCATGAGGCAGGAGGACGCACTCTGTCGAGCTGCAGAGTTTCCATAAGCGATCTCTCACTTTCTCAGCATCTGGGGCTTTGTTCGCAAAGAGTTTATCTGATTGAATAGGGATCTGAAAGTTGATTGCAAATTTGGTGCCTTGTTGTTTCAGTAGTCTGCCCCCATTGCTAGGTTCACAGGAAAAACTTAATCTTCGGTTGTGTCTCGAGGTGCCATAGAACACTCCATATTTTCTTCGGAATATGGGCGGCATGATGAGTTTCTGCATTGAAACTACTCTCTGCATTTGCAGCTGATGTATAGCCACTTTTTACCCGGTATTTTCTTATTCGAGAGCCAAATTTGGCTTATCTTTGACTGCATTTGAACTTAATGGAATTGTTGAAATCTGGTGGGCAATTCCTTTAAGCTCACGAAAATGCTCAGAGTTAGCATCCACTCTCCATGCCCCAGAAGATATTGTGCCAATCCCATGAAGACCCATTTCCTATCTGTGCTTCCCAAATATCTGTTGAGGGAAAATACAGTGCTCTCATCACTCTGCTCCCCCATCCATCTGGTTTTCTATCGATCTCCACGCTTGTTTTGCTAATAGGGATTGATTAAAGCAAGATAACCCCCTAAATCCCATTCCAGATTCATATTTTTTCCTCTTCATAATTTTTCCAGCTTCTCCAATGCACTCCAGTTCTGCCTTCGGCAGAGGGCCACCAGTACTTCGCAATGTTCTTTTCGATCATTCCACAGATAGATACTGGTACTATGGAAACCAACATACCTTAACTAGGAATGGTTTGCATCACTACTTTTTATGAGCATTTGCTTCTACCAGCTTTCCTACTTGCAAGAATAGCTTTTCGTTCAAGCTTTCGAGCTTTGAGTTGCATCTGGATATAAACCATGAGAAAACTTCTTTTGTGAATCTTCCCCGCCCAGATGGCACTACCAAATATCTTCCTGCACCTTGTAAAAGCGGGACTTTCTGAGAGTTTCTGCAACATTTGTCTGATGACTCTCTGGACAACCTTTCCTCAAGAGAAACCCAGATTTGTTTAGATTAATTGCTTGGCAGATGCATAACAATATTGATTCAAAATAGTCCTCATATTCTCTGATGTACCTCTCAAGGAAGAAGATGGAGTCATCAGTAAACAATAAGTGGCAGAAAACAGGGCATTACGAGGTCAATTTATCCCTTTCAAGCCTTCCTTCTTGAACTGCACTACTGATTAGGATTGATAGGGAATATGCAACTAGAATAAACAGATAAGGAGACAATGGATCACATTGTCGTAAACCTCGCGTAGGTACAATATACGGGACTAGTTCTCCAATTAACTTAACACCAAAAGAAACATCAGTCTAGCAATGCATGATCTAGTTGAACCATATAGAGCAGAATCCCGGCTTCATCAAACGAGACATGAAAAGTCCTACTCCACCCAATAGTACGCCTTAGGTCTAACTTGAGCAAAACATCGAAATTCCTCTTTCTTCGCCCCCTTCATAAATGATGCAAAACTGTGAGATAAACTTGAGCCTCTCTTATCTCAAAAAGCTAATTCAAAGAGTAAAAATTTTCCTCATACTTATAAACTGATCCCCAATTGCTTCCACAACTGGTGTGGGACAACCTCACAAAACACTTCATCCATGACATAAAATTATCTTAAAATTTATGCCTTGGAACAAAGGCGCTTTAAAATTGGAGAAATCAAATGAGGCATTAATGATTTTAATCAGTGAGCTAATACTTTGGCTATCACTTTGCAAGCAAAATTGCAGAGGCCATTGAGCTGTACATTCCGTGAAGGCACTTTGAGAACTAATGTAATCTAGGCTTGGTTCGATCTCCTATCAAAATATGAAAATAGCTTAGTGTTAATAGAATAGTTCTGCTTTAACAGTCTCCCGGTTTCTTTGGTTAAACAATCCACTCATTTCGTCCGGTCCCGGTGCTTTAGTCGCTCCCATCCCGAAAACAGCCAACCAGATATCTTCCATCAATCAAGGTCTAGTGAGTTCAGGTGCCCATCTCAAATGATACCACCTTAGGGCATTGATCTATAATCGCGTCAAGAATTTTATACCTGCCACGTCAAGTGCAAATCACTCATGAACTCGGTCATCATTCCTTTCAGTCTTTCAGTCGCAGCACGCCAAGTCCCTTCATTGTCTTGTCATAGAGAAATCTTATTTGACGTCTTTTAGATGGCTGAGGTTGGGTTTGGTATCACGATCATGCGATTTCATCTATCAAACCCTAGACTCAGATGAAAATACTGCTCCTCTTGCCTCCGAAGCTGGTCGATTCTTACTTGAATAGATTTTTGTCACTCCCTATGAAGCTGGTCTGCTCTGATTTTACCAACCGAGTAAGCTGTTATTTTAATATTTCAATTTCCTTCCTGGCATTATGGAACTTCTTTCTACTCTCGGATGTTAGTGCTAAGGAGACTATTAATTTTATAGGCAGAATCGGTAGTCTCATTGCATTGCTTTACTTTTAAACCTGGACGCTCGTAATGTTCCTGCCAAAACTCTTCAAACTTAAACTCCTCTTTCCTCCTGGGTGGTTCAATTAGAGCAAATTAAGATAGCCCTCTGTAGGAAGAGCCCAGATTTCAGCGTTTGGGAAGGAAGCTTTCCGGTTCTTTTTCGCTGCTACCTGATCAATTCTCTCTCGAACCTTTGCCATCCCATCCCTATTATTCGACCACGTGAAGCAGCATCCCTTCCTCTCTGGGTCCATTAACTGACAACGATCCAAGAACTGTCCGAAAGAGGCAGGGCGAGGACGTTGCACACCTCTCTTCCCTTCCTTCTCCCAATGACATAACCCTTCTTTAAAACTCCCACCATGTCCTGGGCTAGGTTTGAAGGTGCATTTAAGTTCTCCAGAATGATGCCACGGACGCAAACGATTTTGGCAATGCATAGGAGCTCGAAGTAACGATAATCTGAATACATTTCTTCTGTCATTTTTGTCTACCAGCACATCTATGCACTAATCATCGAAAGACCGGCATAAGACTTGTCAGGGTTAAGGACGAGGACTAGCCTTGTTACGAGCACTATCCAATGCCAGGACTTGTACTTCCACATCTACATTTCCATTCCCCAACACGCCTAAACCATTTGAGGCTCTTAGCTATTTGTGGGTTGTTTTGGTTCTGTTTGAATTGCTCTCAAGGTGCTTTCAACCCAAATCGAACTGTTATAGATTTCGAAAAAATCTGAAACTCAAATCAAGTCACGATCCAAACCAAACCTGTAACTTCGACTCGTGATCGATTTGGTTCGTTTGAAGTAAATAGCATCAGGCCAACACACAAATTGATTAGTACTCTGTTTACTGACCATTCGAAGATTACTTTAATGATTTCAACATCGAGAGAGCCGAAAAAATTCACAATGTTACTAGGGGTATAACCAAGTCGAGTTGTATTGTCCGAGCTTGAGCTCGAGCTCGAGTGGACTCACTTATTTGATGACCAAAACTCAACTCGACTCAATTACAATCGATTTGAACTGGATGAGTTTGAGCTCGAAAAACCCTGAATAACAAACTTTTATTATGCAGCATTGATGATATCAATGTCTATTTTTAACTAGTTATTAACTTATATCACAGAAACTCGATTAGCTCCTGAACCCGTCAAGCCGTGCTCGCAAGCTTGAAAATCGGCTAACTTGAGTTGGATTCAACAAGATCTTCGAGCAGACAATCAACATAGAACGCCATGCATCTGGGTTCTATTCCTTATCACATGGCCAAATGTAGTTTCAAAAATTACACGCATTGTAGACCTTAACTAGCTCTGCAATATGATATTCCATCTTTTTGTTATCTATCCTCTTTCTATCCTCTTTATTGCCTTCTTTCTTGGACTCTTCTTTTCAGAGATCTTCCTCCTCCTTTCCCAGTTCAATAGCCGGTCCAACCGTCAATATCTCCGGATGCCCTTACTTCAATTACTTCACCCCTTCAGCAGGACCAACACATCCAACGTCTGTCAGTTTCTTATCCTTCATGTTGTAATTAGATTGAGCTGACTGACAAAAAATTAGAAGCGTAGGTGAGTCTTACGTGCATACGTCACCGGGTTTGCGCCTGCAAAACATTTGTTTGGGCCAGACATGGTTGTATTAGACATGATAATCCTTCCAACTCATTATAGCAAATCGTCAGCCCAAGAGACAGAAGTACAAAATTAAGACACGTTGCGTATTCACTATCCAAAGAGACGAATCCAATCATATCCACATCATGCAAACAAGTCTGAGTTTATTTCAGGAAGAAGAGCAACGTATAAAAGGTTGAGTCACGTCGAGTTCGACTTTGAACTGGAGATCATCCGGTCTAATTTCGACCTGAAGCTTCCTTCGCTTTGACGGGAAGCATATTAATAGCTATCTCGCTCAAGGAGAGAGAGATGACCTTTGTTCTGTTTAAACTAAGAGCGGCGGCACGGTAATAAAGTCAAATGGGCTCCTGTAGAAGAAACGATTGTTGCGAAATACACGATGGCCATAGGAGTTGAGTTATCAAAATGGTGGAATGGAGGAAACTGTGGAAATGCATGAAAATTCCGGTTACCGTTAGAGAAAACCTAAAGAGCATAATAAATATGAAAAACATGGAGGGAGAAGAGACGCTTGAGTTATGCCAAAGTTCTACCAACTTTCCTATGTAGCATTTTCCTGCTGAAGCAACGTATTTCAATTTCAGTATTTTAGGGTCGAGTTTGTTGATCATGTGCATTGTCATATAAAAATTTAGTGCTCGTTTCAATGTTCTCGTTTGAGCATCGGCGCGTTTGTGACTTTCAAATTATTTTAAGGTAATTTTATTTTCAGTGTTTGTACTTTAATTTCAATGTCCATCGCTCTAGTTACGGTTCTTTCCTTTAATTTCAATCTTTGCAACTTCAATTTTCAAGCACTTTAATTCCCTTATCAGTTAGCTCGACGTAGCATTTTCTACATCATATTTTGATTTGAAAAGCTGGCACGCCCTTTGCACATACTCACATGCAATTCATTTTCGAAGAACCTTTTTTTTTTTTTTGTGATAGTTTGATCGCTTCATTATGGAGTTGGAACCAATGAACGAACTTTCATTTGTTTTCCCAATTGCTATTTGCCAATTATACTTTAGATCAATTTAGATTCAACACATTTTAAACATGAACATAGTATTTTATGTGATGAATATATCACATGTCAATGACACGTGGTAGAAGCTAATCAAAAGTGAGATGCATACATAAATATTGCCAAGTGGGTGAACTCTTAGCACATCGTACATTATATCACATCACACTATCATGATGTGTACTCGTACATAAAAATATTTTCTCACTAACATGACTGATGACATCTACCGGAGTTGTCAAAATGGGTCACAAACCCATAATTTAGCCCACGTTTATTTAAATGGGTCATCTCAAACTTAAAGTATAAGTCATCATAGGTTTTAAGTCAAAAGCCCAAAATATATTTGAGGCTTAACCTACTTTGATCATTCTTCGTCAGTCTCCTCTCTCCCTCTTCGATTTCATGATTCATGCTTTGCTTCCACCATCATTAGGTCTCGCAACTTTACTCTATTGTGACAAATTGTCCCTTCCATATCCCGACCTCCAAGCTCCCTCACTAACTTGACAAATCAGTCCACGAAGCACCTTATTCTTCAAATGTAATAATTTAAATAGAAATGTTGCTAAAAATGAATTTTGGGTCAAGCTGGGTCAAATTAGATAAGATAGGGATGGAGATGGGTATAGGTTACCAAATTGCATCGAATATAAAATGGGTCAAACAACTTAATTAGATCAATTTAGGTCGAATCATTTTCGAACTAAACCCATTCTTTTGTTGAGTCTAGTATTTGCTAAAGATCATAATTCTTCCTTGCGGGGACTGTAGGGAAGGATACCGCAAATAATAGTGATGGGGCTCCACGATGTTTGGAAGCGTAAATGTTAGATATGATGGAGAATTTGTGCTTTATGAGCTTTAGAATTTGTGCTTTGGTTTGTTTGAAATTCCTTCAAAAGCGTGAGGTCATTTTATCCAGAAAGGTGTTGGGATTAAATTTGACCACAATTAATCATCGACATCTTTTTCATTAGTGATTATGCAATTGATTGTGGATGTGTTCATTTTTTAAAGGACATAAAATATCAATATCTATAGTGATCTAATCAATGAGAGAGTGAGAGAGTTAGAGAAAAACATCATATTACATGCTAGTGTATGAAATCACACATGCAAAATACAAGAACAAAGATTTAGTGCATTTGATTAGAGTGTCAACAATTTTTAGTTCAAGAATCAAATATCACCATTTAGATCCTATCAATTGCATACAAACCGTTGTAAATCAATATCATCGACGCATGCAAATGACTCTGGCTTATTTTAATGTCACGGGTCTCTGGGTCCGTGCCATTATGGAAAAGATGCTAGAGAATAAGAGCAAAAGACAAAGCGAATTATGAGGCTGCTAACACGTGATTCATTCGAAAGGGTAGATGGCATCATTTCTTCATTGCTTTTTGGCAGCGTTAATCTTATAATGCGACAGGCGCAGCAGGCATGTGACGCGAGAGAGATCACGCGGAGATTCGTGTCCTCCGAAGATAATCAATCATGGCCACTCCCGAGACAACTCTCCACACCGCACACTTGTCGATGCTGTCATTCGCAGAATCCTTCAGTCAATTCTCAGCTCCAGCAGAGGGCATCTTGTAAAGATGCTTTGATTACCGCAATCCACTCGACATAAGATAAAGGAGAAAATAACAAGGACACGTGTACGGCATTGGTGATGGCGATGGCTTCATCCTATGATTTGCTCTCTCTCTCTCTCTTTCTCTCTCTCATGCATTATGACGCATGAAACTTGACTGGTACACCTCGACACAGAATCTAAAGTACATTAGGTGTAATTAAGTAAATGCTATCCATTTGAAATAGAATATGACAATCAGTGACCTAAGCTTACTTGTCAAACATATTAACATATAAATGGTCAAGTCTCGAAGTATTGGCTACATAACAAATATTGTAACATTTTGATTGACTAATTTCCAACTATCTAAAGAACTTTTGGTAATTGAATCCTTACAAAAGATTTGTTCATTTCATTGTGCTTACCAGCAGCTCCAACTAAATAATAGTGTCATCAAGTTTGTGCTTGCCTGGATTGGACTTCTTCTTTTTTTTTTTTGGTGAATGCCTGGATTGGACTTTGGAGTTACTCAAATCAAAAAATTCGAGCCGAAATCAAATGATCAAGAAATTACTCGATTTATTTCCGTCTCGAAATCGTCAAGCAAAAGAAGAAAAACGTATTTTAATTGTTCATTTCTACAACTCACCTAATGAAGAAATCATGCTATATATCATTGAAGAGATAGTAAGATGTGGAACGAGTTTTTCTAAAAGAAGACTTTCCTAATTCCTAAATGGAAGAGATAAAACCCGAAATTAGGGATATGTACGCCAAATATGAAATTGTTTATACTCAATAGTGTAGAAAAACTGATTTCGTGCTAATTTTGTGTTGATGCAATAAAATGGCAGAAAAAAAAAACGGAAAGCTTTTGCAAAAGTATATACTTTCACGAAAAGAACATGGAAAACGTCAATCCGGCCGTGTTGTACTAAATCTGTGTTTATGCCAATAAGGTTGTGGCAAAATTGGAATTTGAGACTGCAGACGGGTCCAAACTTAGGTTGGCGGAAGAAAAGGTGACGATCTAGTGGAAGAAAACAATGTAATTTAGGTTGTCTGCTTGTCTTGGATTTTGTCCTCATGTAGACGTCCAAGAATATGGGCATGTGCGTGTTGGGCAAATGTTTTATTTATGACGTCTTCGATGGCTTGATGAAGAAAAATGGCCGAAGGGGCCAGAGGCCCTTTTGGAAATGAAAGTGACCCATCAGAGCAGCATGTGTCATATTCGATTCGTGGTAGTTTACTAGTGGAGTCTAGAATTTATTTTCATTTTTTATTTTTATATTTTGTGTGAGAATGTGGATGAAATCGTACGAGATGACTCAAATGATTTGATGGCCTCACAATATCTAAAATTCGTGTAATGTGCACAAATTTTTGTGACCATTAAACGAAAGGATCGCCTAGCCAAATTCAATCTATTTGGGTTTAAATGTTGGCCAAGATAATTGTTTTAGTCCATTTTCTCCGGGCTCCTTAAATTGAAATAATTATGAGAGTTCATCGTTTAGCAGGCACATCTTACTCTCAAGCTTTTAGCAAAAATGTGGTTGATTGCTGACCCTCTATCAAGTTTACATCAATCAACTTCATATAGTGGGTAATTTTTTGTGGTTTCTCTAAAAGTTAGGCAATTGGTCAGTTCACAAGAGGATTAGTCCAGTTCGATTCCTACTTCAACAATTCTTAACCCAATAACTTAGAATTTGGAGCTTGTCAGGCTGGTTCAAGGGTAGATTTTGTAATTGAACTAGTTTTGAACAGGTTTACCTGTAATCCTAAATAAATTCTATTACACTTTTTATAAAATATATAATATTTGTCAAAATTGAATATGTTTGAGACATTATCTTAAAACAGAAAGAACTGTATTTATATATGACACTTACATATTTTATATATAATAGTATATAACATTAAAAAGAAAAAAAAATTTGAAATTAATGACGTGGATCTTAATTTGTTTTATGCGATACGCGGTGTTGATATTGATGTTTCTAAATAATATTTTATTAATTTTTTTGTTGTTTTGTTGTTTTTTAAAATATTTATTTCTTTTTTGTTCTTTCTTCATTTTGGTTGGCGAGGCAAGGGCTTGCTGGCTCTCGCCAGCTATTGTGGAAATCATAAAATACGATAGAGTGAAATTTAGGAAATTCTTTTCCTTAAACAACGAAGTGGGAGGGCTAACAAGAAACTATCTCGCACTTTTTCATGGAGATATCTCATCTTTTTCAGCTTTTGAAGGGAGAAAGTTGAGATAACATGAACAATAAAATGACTAATTGGAGGAAGAATCATGCACATATACGGTGCCCTCAAGACGTGCAAATCAAGTCTAACCTTATTTCCTTTTGTTGCTAGCCACATCAAGATCAACTTAAGTAAGATAAGGAGGGATGAGCCATTGAGCATTATGGGGGAGGTCCAAGTCATTTTGATAAGCACTAGGTTGTAATTGCCGTTTGGGGCCGTGCAAATTAATGACCCTCAATATCCTAAGCGATGACGTCACCATCCTCTTTCCGACAATGACAGATGTGTGCCCCCCCGGTCCTTTCTTACCTTGTTTCGCGAAGGTAATCTCCCGTTCAAATCAAGATCTTTGAGTACTCCCCACGACATTACCAAATTTCCAAAAGATCATTAAGCAACGAAATCTCGATCGGCGATTCACGGGACGACACATAATCGCGAGATTAATCAAAAACAAAACATGGTCAAAACCTAGGACACGTAGAGCACATAATTTCCCGATTGCTTGCGCGCGTAAAATTAGAAATGGCGCCGGTAATTCGGGGTGCCATCTGGAATTAGCTAGCGAGATGCGTCCATTGCCGAGCTTCCAGCTCGCGTCATCAAAAAAACATTCAATATTTTACCTAATCATGCAGCCGGTTGGGACCCGCCGGGGGCGTGGAAAACGCATCATTGGATTTCAATGATTCGGGCCGCGGATAATTTGGTTGCACAGCCCCCCGGAAGATATTTTTTGCTAGTTGGTTCCAGAAATTTCAACGGCGGTGATAATTGTCAAAACCCTAGTCAAATGTCGGGGGCAACTTGCCTATCGCATGCTTTTTTTTTTTTTTATTGGTCGGTAAAAGCCATTGCATACTTAACCTGCAATAAAGTGGGCAACCGTGCATTTTCAACTCGCGTACCGGCCCACTTGATGCCTTTTCATTGGGGGATTGCTCTAGTTCAATTTCTGATTTTATACCAAATCTGGCCACTCTACTCGGAAGCCCGGAATTGAACCGGATTATGCATGTAGGCATAACAAAACGAAGAAACAAGAAAGTTCCGACCGCTTACGAATTGGTTCCAGCTGTTGGAATATAATCCAAAAAAAAAATAAACTGTTTGTTGTAATCAGGATATTGATGTAATGGAGGTGAGCTACGAATATCCGAATTTCCTTAAGGCGATTAATTCTACCACCGATGGTCTTTCCGTAGATTCACTTAACTACGCCCCAAAATACAATACCTCTAACCTGTTTAAATTAAGACTATACAAACAAGACTAATCAAACCGATTCAATCAATCAACACACTAAAAAAAATCAAAAAAGTAGAAAAGTATATCAAAGCTCTTTTGGAATCGAGTCGAGGAAACAAAAACTTTTATGAAGCTCTATCATCCTATCTATTTATAGAATTTTTTAGTTCATGTACAGAAGAGATACATGAATTAAATAGACGCATATATTCACGAAATTCATGAATTAAGAGATATGTGAATCCAAGAGATTCATGAATCTAGAGACATGTAAATTAAAGAGATTCGTGAATTCAATAAATACATAAACTAAAAGATATATGAATCTAGGAAATTCATGAATTTAATAGATACATGAACAGAAAAGACATATCTTAATTAATTAGCTTTCATTGATCCATTAACTTATAACATTAATAACTTTTCATTAGGGGATTGCTCTAGTTCAATTTCTGATTATATACCAAATGTGGCCACTCTACTCGGAAGCTCGGAATTGAACCGAATGATGCATGTACACATACCCAAATGAAGAAATAAGAAAGTTTCGACTGCTTACGAATTGGTTCTAGGATCCGTTCCCAATCCAATCTTGATAGGATAAATTTCAGCCATTCATCCTGAAACAGATTGTCCCAGATTTTTAATACCCACTGGGAATGTGATATCGGAAATTTCCTGCAGGAACAACGACAATTAAGAAATTTTTAACTAAAGACAGGTCAAATATCACCCCTTGGATCATGCCTCGATCTCAGCTGTCTCTGACGGGGAAAAGCACGAAGGACTCTATCGCACGGCGATCAGACAGAACGACAAATCTTCGCAAAGCGTCAAACCCTTTCATACGTGGACACAGATCAGCTCCCCTCCTAAATTATTATCCGATAATCATCGACCACGACCTCATCGGACCCCCCACTACGAAAATTCCACCACCAAAGACCGACCGACACGTGCCCCGACAGAGGCCGGGGACCAGATCTCGCTTTCCCGTTTCCCAAACCCACACGTGTCAGTCCCGCAGCCCCAGTCTCACGGAAGCGCCGCGACACCTCGCGTCACTCGATCGGGATCACGTTTTTCTTTATTCTTTTTGTTAACCGAGACGCGTGCGGGGATTGGTGCGACGTGGATCCGACGTGGCGACGCGATCCGCCGTCAAACCCCGGAGACTTTCCCCGCCGCCGTCGGATAGCGTAGGGCCGCGTCGACGCCGGACACAAGCAACAACAGCAAGCAACCATCCATCAAAGAGATAGAGAGCAGAAAGCAAACAACAATGGCGTCGTCGCCATTGATATGCAGTCCAAGATTCTCGAGTATAAATACCCGCCCCATCCTCCGCTCCTTCGCATCACTGTCGTCGTCGTCGTTCGCGTTTTCTCTTCTCGCGGCCTCGAACGCCGTCGCCATTCGCTCTTCCACGCATTCTGGTACTTTCTCGCCTTCCCCGCTTTCCCCTTCTTCTCTCTCTCGTTCGTCTCCGTCGTGCTCTGACGAAGCGCTTGGTTTTGTTCTGTTCATGTTTCGGCACTTGCAGACACCGATCGAAGCGAGCATTTCGCGTATCGGCTTTTCAGGTAGCCCCTCGGTCATTCTCGTTTCCAGATCTGTAAAGGGATTATCTTCGTTGCGGCGGCGCGTCGTGCTGACGCGGCGGATTTTTTGTGCTGCAGAGGACCGGGCCGGTTCGGCGGTTCGATAAGGTAGACGAGGGGGAGATGACGATCAAACCGGCGGTTCGGATCTCGGACCGGAAGCTG
Source organism: Eucalyptus guilfoylei (assembly GCA_016097605.1). Taxonomy (NCBI): domain Eukaryota; kingdom Viridiplantae; phylum Streptophyta; class Magnoliopsida; order Myrtales; family Myrtaceae; genus Eucalyptus; species Eucalyptus guilfoylei. Next base: position 42,184,945 of record CM027862.1, on the reverse strand, counting down.
ATCGTGAAGGACCGGACGATCCTGACGGGGGTGCCGGACAATGTCGTCGCGGCGTCGGGCCCCGTCGAGGGGGTCTTCCTCGGGGCGGTGTTCGACAAGGACGACAGCCGCCACGTGTTGCCGGTCGGGACCCTGCGGGACGTCCGGTTCATGGCCTGCTTCCGGTTCAAGCTCTGGTGGATGGCCCAGAAGATGGGCGACCGCGGGAGCGAGATCCCGCTGGAGACCCAGTTCCTGCTGGTCGAGACCAAGGACGGGTCCCACCTCGAGTCCGACGACGGGAACGAGGAGAACCAGATCGTGTACACCGTCTTCCTCCCTCTGATCGAGGGACCCTTCCGTGCGTGCCTGCAGGTAGGACTGTCAAATTCGTGTCCAGCTGAATTTTCCGACGAGCATGGATGTCTAATTGGTCTTGATGCGTTGAATTCGTGCGGAAAGTTGATGGCTTTAACTCTACCCTGCAGGGGAATGAACGTGATGAGCTCGAGCTCTGCCTCGAGAGCGGCGATGTCGAGACCAAAGCCTCGTCCTTTAACCACTCTGTGTTCATCCACTCCGGCACCGACCCGTTCGCCACCATCTTCGAGGCGATCAAGGCCGTGAAGTTGCATCTGAAGACCTTCCGCCAGCGGCACGAGAAGAAGCTGCCCGGGATTGTGGACTACTTCGGCTGGTGCACCTGGGATGCGTTCTACCAGGACGTGACGCAGGAGGGCGTCGAAGCCGGCCTCGGGTCTCTCGCGGCCGGCGGGACCCCGCCGAAGTTCGTGATCATCGATGATGGGTGGCAGTCGGTCGGGGGCGATCCCGTGGCGGAGGAGAGCTCGGAGGGCGAGAAGAAGCAACAGTTGCTTAGGTGCGTGTTTGGAATGATCTAAAGTTCTGACGCTTTCTTTTTTCAATCGGAAATTGAGATGTGATTCTTATCTGGTATCGAATTTTCAGATTGACCGGAATCAAGGAGAATGCCAAGTTCCAGAAGAAGGACAACCCAACTGTGGGAATCAAGAACATCGTCAACACAGCAAAGAGCAAGCACGGGCTCAAGTATGTGTATGTGTGGCACGCGATCACGGGATACTGGGGCGGGGTCCGACCGGGGGTGAAGGAGATGGAGGAATACGAATCCCTGATGAAGTACCCGTCCTTGTCGAAAGGGGTGATCGAGAATGAGCCAACATGGAAGAATGACGCGATCGCGCTCCAGGGGTTGGGGCTTGTGAACCCGAAGAACGTGTACAAGTTCTACAATGAGTTGCACAGTTACCTGGCGAGTGCGGGAATAGATGGGGTTAAGGTGGATGCGCAGTGTATACTCGAGACGCTCGGAGCTAAGTTGGGCGGTCGGGTCGAGTTGACACGGCAGTACCACCAGGCGCTCGATGCATCGGTGGCCAGGAACTTCCCGGATAATGGTTGCATCGCTTGCATGAGCCACAACACCGATGCCCTGTACTGGTAAGTGTAGCCTCTTTGTTGCAGGTTGTTTTGTAAAAAGATTTTCAATACATAAGACCTGAAATCTCAGTTTGATGATGCCTTGTGTTTCTTATATCCTGTCTAAATTTTTCTCCGAATGATGTTACAATAAACAGCTCGAAACAAACCGCTATTGTGCGTGCATCGGATGATTTCTACCCGAGAGATCCTGTCTCGCACACCATCCACATAGCAGCGGTTGCGTACAACAGCGTCTTCCTGGGAGAGATCATGCAACCCGATTGGGACATGTTCCACTCTGTTCATCCTGCTGCTGAGTACCACGCCTCGGCTAGGGCAATCAGCGGCGGTCCCATCTATGTCAGGTAAGGAATCATGGCCGTCCATATTGAGAGTGTTTTCAGTATCTGATGTTGTATAAAGAGATGTCCTGGTGAAATTCGTACTTATTAGTTAATTAAAGTACATCGGACTCGATCCTCATATGCTAATACTAATCTGAATGTTCCATTTTGTGCAGTGATGCACCTGGGAAGCACAACTTTGAGCTCCTTAAGAAGCTTGTTCTGCCTGATGGGTCGGTGCTCCGAGCCCACTTGCCTGGTCGGCCAACTCGCGATTGCTTGTTTTCTGACCCGGCCCGGGATGGTGTTAGGTATGGATTTCACTTGCTCTCTTTTGAATCGTCCATTGTTGGTATTCGAATCCATTTAATTCTCATAGAAAATACACGATATCAGCTCTAGGTGTTATAGTTTTGAGACAACTGGATGATAGTTGAGGTACATGTGCATCTATGAACGTCTGCAACTTAATAGCTAGAAGACGGAAATGTCCGGACTCAACCTTTAACTTATATTAGGGCTTTGACAGTAGACAGCTCAATCACAAGAAAATCTCATTAGTGAAGCTGAAGCTCTGTCCTCAATCTATCTGACAACCGTTTCACAATAGTATCCAGATAATTGAGGTCTTATAATGCATCTTGTCTTTCTGACGTCAGTTTAGCCCAGTCATTTGAAACAAGTGTTGAACAATATAGCTAATCCGTTGCATACCATATTCCTTGGTGTTAATAATGTCTCAATCTCCCAATTGCATTTACTGACCAATTCTTCTACTTTCATTCAGCTTGCTGAAGATATGGAACATGAACAAGTTCACAGGAGTCCTTGGCGTCTACAACTGCCAAGGAGCAGCCTGGAACAGCACGGAGAGAAAGAACACTTTCCACCAAACCAAGACCGAGGCCATCACCGGATACATCCGTGGGCGTGATGTCCACCTCATCAGTGAAGCCACCACGGACCCCACCTGGTCCGGCGACTGTGCCATCTACTGCCACAAGAGCAGAGACCTCATTGTCCTGCCTTACAATGTTGCGATGCCCGTGTCGCTCAAGGTCCTCGAGCATGACATAATAACCGTCACGCCAATCAAGGTCTTGGCACCTGGATTCAGCTTTGCTCCGCTGGGCCTCATCAACATGTTCAATGCTGGTGGAGCAATTGAAGGGCTGAGATATGAGGTCAAGGGTGGGGCTGAGTTGTCGGAGCTTGGGACCGAGTACGCAGGCGAAGGGAATGTCATGGCTGGGCAAAGAGTGGAGAATTGCAGCGATGAATTGGTGGGGACTGTTCATATGGAGGTCAAGGGATGCGGCAAGTTTGGTGCATTCTCGTCCACTAGACCGAAGAGTTGCAAATTGGGCATGAATGAGGTCCAGTTCCAATATGACGCGGCATCCAAATTGTTGAGCTTCAACTTGGATCATCTGCCAGAGGAGGCACAGAGAGTTCATGCCATTGAAGTTCAATTATGACTAGATGTTAAAAAGGTGGAGCTAGAGGCACAATTAGATGCATGTCAGAGGTCGAGATTGTGATTTATAAGGGAGTGGATCCTGCATTTCACCATCACAGTGTCTCTGTACTAGTTCAGGGTTCATGAGCTCATCATGGAGAGCTCGATGAGATAATTTAGAATAAGATTAGTTTGCTTCATCATCCTTGTATCAACCCTGTGTTCAATGTAACCCATCATGGCATTATTGGAGATGCATCGTTGTCTTTGTTCTCTTTCAGAATTCTCCCCCTGCTTCTTGGCTCTCTTTCAATGTTTTTCTGGATGCATTTGTTGCTTGTTGGTGATAACATCAGAAACAATCCAGAAAAGACGATGCCATTAATTTTCCATGTCTGCATTTGCGTGCCGAAGAAGTTGCGGCTCTACAGTCACGAAAAACCATAGTGCGTACAAGGAGAAATTGTGGGTTCTGGACCAAATCTGTGAATGTTGCGGCTAACCTAAGTGGTCGGGTTTAGCTGAGACGTATGGGAAGGTATAGGAACGAGAGAAATGAGAAGAGGCACGAGAATGATGCAGAAAAAGTGCAGGTCATCTTGCCGATCTGGGTGTTCTTTTTTGAGCTGGTAATGTCAGACTTGAGGAGCAAACTGTGACGAACTTTGGGTATTTAAACTTTCGGATTTCAAGTATTTTTGTCCGAAGATTAGACATTCAATTTAAAGAAAAGCACTTTTCTTGTGCTAAAACAAACCTTCCATTGCATCAAAGTAGTCCAAATATTACAAGGAGAAACTTGAGCTTACATCAAGATGATAAAGAAAACTTCACTAGCACTACATTTTAATTCTAGATAGGAGATCATTAGAAAGAAAAGAGGATGCAGTTCCTAACTGACAAAAAGCCCATTTGGCAAGCTCATGAGCAATAACATTACTAGCTTTACATATTCGCTTCAATCCATCATAGATTGTTGCTAAGTAGGAAACAAGAGTCTGAGACAAAAAGATGAATATACCAAGGACGAAGGCCCTTTTGTTGAACAACATCAATTAACACCTTACAATTACTTTTAAAGGCTGGTTTGTGGATGCCAAGGAACGGAGGAGCTTTGCATGCAAGAAGAAGAGTTGTAGCTTTCACTTCCAATAGCGACTTTCATCTTTCTTGTCTTGTCCATGCTTGGACAATTGATCCTCTATCCAATCGTGCACTAATACCTATACCCCTTTGTTATCCTTCCATGCACCATGTATTTCAAATTTCAACTCTTGGTTTGACGGTGCATTCCAAGAATTTGTCCTTACCCCAATAGAATTTGGCACCTCGCTTAACTCAACTTTGTTCTCCCTCCTCAACATATTTGAAGATTCCAAGATATCTTGAATGACCAGCTAAACCATCAAGGAAGGAACTAGAATAGTTTGATCATGTAACTTTGTATTTCTATGACGCCACATTCTTGTGCAAAGATAAAGGATGAAGAATTTGCAATCCGATCACATTCTCTATACTATTTTTATTGAATCAAGAAAGTGGTTTACCATCTCTTTAAGAGATTTGAAGTTCCAAGCAAACGGGACAAGGGCTCTATCTCAATAAAAGATGGGCCAGAGGGCATGTTGTGAACCAATGTATTGAATTTTCCTATCGAGGCTCCGCACAATGGGCAAGAATGGTTTGGATATGGAGCAATCGAAACACATTAGCTCGACGAGGTAAGACATTAGCCGTTGTCCTCCACATCATCATCTTGTATCACTTAGAGCACTAGCCTTCCAAAATCCTGGAGTTGTTGCCATTTTCAATTCGCGACTTGATGAGTTTGTAAGCAGATTTAATAGAAAATATTTAATCGATAGCTAGATGTCAAATCGGTTTCGTCCACCCAAATAGAGTTCAGCACATGGATATGAAGAATGACTTGGACTGAGGTTTGGCAAAGTATCTTATTTAGACTAGATACATCACTTGTTTACAAATTCAACAACTTGATTGAAGGAAAAAATTTCAATTGAATTGCCAAAAGTGCCTTTCGACTGGTCGATGGAAAAACAGAGGATTTTCACTCTCAATCAACCGCTCAAAATCCTGAGAATTGTTTCAAGGCCCACACACTTCCTGTTGAGAGTTTCGACTGAGTTCCAAAGGCCCACCAATAATGCCTCTGTCAAGCCGAAAGCATGGTGGGTCTGCCCCAACAGATTTTGTGAACTCGACAGAATGAAGAATTGGTTTCCTGAAATCACAGAAGCAATGTTGACGTAAAAAGCAGATTGAATCTTTTAGACATCTCATTCTTGACGTGGGCAATGTTCTTAACTTGTAACTCGCCACTCAGAAAGCATGGTGGGAGGAAATTTCCTCCGACCAGGGACGGAGAGTGAAATATTGCCCTCTTCGATTAGAAAAGCATGTTTGTAGCTCAATCCCAAACACGCTTGATTACATGTCATCCAAGAAGATCATATGCCATCCTTTTATGTCTCGATAGTATGGTCATTCATACCTTTAACTCAGCTAATGTCTATTGATGCAGATGGAAGTGTGCCGTCCATGTGCGTCCGCCGGGTAATGCTGAACCCACGGGGGCAGCTAAGCACAAGATCACTCTGAGCAAGAGGCATTATGGTTCATGTATTCAATAAGTAACATTCGGATCGAGTGGTTAACAACTTAACCAGCGTATGATCTCCATTATGTGCATGCACAAGGACAAGATGAACGAACACTGACATTGTCCAACTAAAGTGTAGCCAGCGAGTAGGCCAAGAGGAGAATAATGAAAGCTGAAAAGTACGCTCTGTATTGCATGTCCTCTACATTAGACAATCTCTGATCCCTTGCATTATTAGCTCAATAAGCTCGCATGTGGCTTGCAGTTCCATGCGACCACAAAGAGAAACAGATCCACCAACTCCAGTTCATTCATGTCTTATATAAAACCTCCACTTCAATTATATGCTCAAAAAGCCAAGAGACTTCTGCTCAGTCTAGTTTTAAAAACGTCCGTGTGAGTAGATAAGTTGTGTCCAGACAAGTTTGATTGGTGGCTTAAACAACACTGAAACATTCGTGTTTCAATCGTGTACAGAGATAGTAAAATCAAATTTGGTGGAATATAATTTATTTATTCCGGTGTCTTTTTATAATTTATCAACCGTCATATCACTTGGTTATTCATTATATCAATTTTATAATTAGGTTTAATATACCTAACATTACCATTTCCCATGGCTCTACCAAAGAGGTTGCTTTTGACTTCAAGTATAGAATATATTAAAAGTCTCGAAATACAAAGTCTCAATTGTTGTCACGACTAAATCAGTCCATTACGTATATGTAAATATTTTGAATGGTACTTTTTTCTATGGCGATTAGATGGTCTAGGGCAAGTTTTTGGCGCATCAAACGAACCATCTGTTTGGGACGAATGCACCTTCGACGCCTACGTGAACTATGATGGTAACTATCAACCAAGCTGAGCACCAGCTACAGGAACAACACCTAGGAAGATTTCAACGAAAGCAAGGACGCCAAGATTAATGTGCCGTCCTCTTTTCGATGTGAAAGAAAGGACATCACGAGGCGACAGAAGTGACTACTCAAACATTAATCAAGAGCGTAAGTAGTATAACTCACAGCAAGGAAATACAAACATACGAGCATGACCTGAACCAGCGCGTTAGGTGAAAGAACAACAGTACAAACTCATGCTCGTGTCTAATGTCACTTTGCATACGCTCTTCCCTTGTCACATATTGAGAAGCGTATGACTTGAACTGGTGTGTTAGGTGAAAATATCCTCCAAGACAGGGCCAAACAAAGCGAAAGATCCTTGCTTCATATGCAATTCCAACTGAATTGGAGGATTTCTTCAAGCAATAATGAAAGGTTTAGCCTATTCACAATGTCTTGATTGGGTCATATGATGGTACCTTTTAAGTACCAAATCTCATAAAATCATGACTATATCATGATCACGAGCCCGATAATCACCCTCCCCTCTCCCCCCACCTCCCAAATCCGTTCAAAGATAGGTTATTCACGCCATGGCGACTCACGGTAAATCAAACACAAACCGTGATGGCTACTCACTAGAGGAGAGAAAGAGAAGTTACCCTTTTACTCAAGATTTCACGGTCAAATTACCAAGATGAACCAGAGAGATGGGGAAGGACAATGTCGGGGGTCAAAATCAAAGAAGACACAACTGTTGCCAATGGTGTCAGGCATGTGTGCGCCTTCAATTCGGGAAGATGGGGACAAATGATAAAGCGACCGGAGGAGAATATGCATTTCCACGAACTTGTCCCCCCCAGACATTTGTTTGCTGCTTGGGTATGGGGATTAGGTTGGACCAGGTGACCCCCAACTAATGAGCTCAATTTTTAATTCTCTTAGTACCTCCAACAATATTCATTTAAAAAGGTCAACTACCCACTAATTAGGACTCACCTACTCAAAAACATTACTACTTTTTCCTAAGTGGTAATCAACGACTTTTACAGTATGGTGAAATTAATCTAATAAGAAATTCAGCTCATTAGAATAGGATAAAGACTATTATCAAACATCAGCCCGGATCAAATTACGCTCACAATTTTAAATTTGCAAAATGGTGTTGTTGGAAAGCCTAATGGTGAAATAGGATAGACATTTCAAGATCCTAGCATAAAACATTGCCAAGGAAAAAGTTGGACAAACCTGATGTAATTTAGCTAACTATATAGATTAAAAGGTCCATCCCGTTTGCACAAGTCACCAATTAAGCCCGACAATGCAACCTTGGTCCTGCACAATCTGAGACAATGACTCCCATCTTTGCATTTCTCTCCTTTTCAATTGCATAGTCCATCTCCCCAAAAATCTCATTTAGCATTCTCTAGATTGATGTATTCAGTGAATTCCCCTCGTGATACCGTTGCGAGACATACATTTTATTAACATTTCAATTGAGCTGCGGTGACGGATTCATCAAATTCCGAGTCTAGGTCCAAACCTTTCTTAGCTCTAGCCCCGAGCAGTGACTGTAGCCTAAACTGAACGTTCTGCGCCAATGGTCATCATTCTTTTTGCCACTAAAATCGAGCCAGCGGTTCCTTAGGATAGAGTTAGGGCCTTCTCTCGGTTGAACAAAGTAAAACGCATCATCTTGGATAAATGCTTTTCCTCACTGTCATCAATCCAATCAGGCATCAATTTTTTTCCCTACAAAATGCCTAATATTATCATATTATATACATTAAACAAATATATCAACGATTGAATATAGGCGTGCCACACCATCGTGTCCCTTGATATTCCTCTTCCTTATACAGGACAGATTAAGTGACGCGGGAGACGATCTAGATCGCACTGAGATTTGTTAAAGATCTGCTGTCCAATTGGTTTATTAGGATTTAGAATAATTATGTTATTTGATTTGATGATTTAGCTAATTCAGGAGAAAAATTACATTCAAGATCATAAACCTATTGTACAGATATCATTTCAATTATTAACTTTTTAATTGGGCCAATTTAATTCTTAATCTTTTAATAATTTACCAATCTAATTATTCCAGTCAATTTTGGTTGAAAACCGCTGACATGGATGACCGCCTTCTTACATGAGACGACCTGTATTAACATCGATAACTTTTACAAATTTTTTTTTTTTAAAATCTGACATTTTTAATATTTTATTTTATTTTATTTTTTCCACTATGGTTGGCGATGGTTGTTAAGGCCTTGCCGGCCACTAGGTAAGGGCCTAGAAGCTCATACTGACCGCTGGTGAGGGTCGCCTTGCTTGCCACTAGCAAGGCCTTAGCAGCCCTGGACGGCCACAATGGGGAAAAAAGAAAAGAAAAAGAAAATTTAAAAATATAAAAACTCAAAAAAGATTATTAAAAAATTACAAAATTTGTCTATGTCAAGCATTAGATATATCACGTAAACAATCGGTGTCCACATGAGCATTTTTCAGCCAAAATTAGCCGGAATGACTACACCGACAAATTGTTCAAAGTTTACTACTAAATTAACCAAATTGAAGGTTTATGACTAAATTAGCATCTATATAAGGTTCGAGATTTTTTTGGCAATTATTGCCTAGTTTAGGATATAGGATACATTCTTGATGTGAAAGTTCTTGTAGGATTGCTTTAATCTAGATTAGTAATTTAATCATTTTGTGGCGATTTGAATTTCATATTTTAGGTATATTATCTTTTCATGACTTGGATATTACTCAAATGCATCTTAGGCTCTTAGTTACACATAATTGTTAAGATTAGGTGCTTCAACACAACAAAATAGAAAGTGAAAACGAGAAAGAGAAATAGAAACATAAGGTTTATCCTGATTTACCTTTAAACTAGGGCTATATCCAACAGATGATTTTACTATAGCTAGCCCCTCGCATCTTCTTAACGGGGAGTATAAATCACACCCCAACATTAACCTTGGGTCATTCTTGAGAACTTTTCCTTCTTATCTTTCTCTTTGTTTTTGTGGGGCTGGTGATGATTTAGAGTGGCATACGGGAATGGTGATTCAGTTAAGGAAGACCTAGATCAGCTAATCTCTTCCTTCCCATCCTCCATTGTGGAGCTTTCAACCTCCACAAGATGAGAAAATTCTTGTACTTATTACTTGTTCAACACACATCCCCACTTCATTTGGTATCAAAGCTATGTCTCTATAATGATCCAGCCCAAAGAGAGTGAGAAGTGATCGCCTAGACCAGAGGGCCTAGATAAGGGTGGCGCTTTTGATAGACTTCTAAGATGGTAAGGGAGGCAAGAATGAACCAAATAATACATTAAACGGGGGGAGAACTATATGTGAAAATTGGAACCAACTCATGGAGCAATGACAATGTTTAGATTTGGAGCCGCAACAACTCTATTTGAGTGACTTAATGTTAACCTAGGCTCTAATATCATGTGAGATTTTGTGGGACCATTGTCAACTGTTCTAAAAGCCTAAGTCATCATATAAAGGGATTGTTCATATTTAATTAAGCTATCAATTGAAGGCATTGTTCATATTTAATTATTCTATCACTCTCACTCACGCTTAGTCTAATATTGAGTGTGGACATATTTTATTGGGAAGGCAAATGAGACCTGAAAAGATTTGAACTTAGGGCCTCTTACTCTTTCGACAATTGATGTGAGATTCCCCTAACAATCTCTTCCTCACACATCATTCATTGGGCTTAGGTCGGAGCCGCAATAATCTTTCCGAGTGTCTATTGGATCCAAACTTCTTAATAACCTAGGTTTTGATATTATGTGGGATTTTGGTGAGATCACTATCGATTATTCTAAAAACTTAAGTTATTAGATGAATGTATAGTTCATTATTTAATTATTCTATCACCCGCCTATATGTAATGCCCACATATATGTCAAAGGTGAAAACCATGAGGTTCGGTATGAGACTTCGGTATGAGACAAATCAAAGTAGACAATGAACGATAGTGAGTTAATTTAGAGATATCATAATGTCTAAATAAAATTTCGTATTAGAGCTCAAGTTTGAAAATGCCTTTGTGTTGAACAAATAGTGACGGAAGCGTTAGAGATTTACACAATAGCAAGATAGAGGAAATGAAGATAAGGATTGTCCAAATACCGAAGATCGTTTACTTTCTTAGATGGTTGAGCCTGTAATCTTTCCAAGGAGATGGAATCGGAAAAGGTGAGAGACATCAACCTCTTGAAAGAGGATTTGGAAGGGGAAGCAGCGACGATGGTATGGGATGATAAGGAATCCGTGCGAGCTGTCATTTAGGATCGCTATGGCGATGAAAGCGAAGTGTTCATATTAAAGTTTCTCGAAGAAGATGGAAAAAGCTGAAACCGTTGCTGATTCAAGTGAGATGCACGAAAGTGTTTTGGAAGAGTTCGATCACGAGCATTTTCAACAGGAAGCAAGCATGTGATAACGATGAAGAAGGAGATCTAAACGCATTTAAAGCGGAGCGAACGCTGAGAGTGTTTGAATTGGTATTTCATCATTTTAAAACACGAGAAGGATGTGTTTTCTCTAGTCAAGGGAGCATGGCACAGCATTATGAGATTTATGTCATTCGATTCCGTAATATTTAGATGATCTAGAATATAGGATATGTTTCTTGATTTGCGGGTGTTTTCGGGATTTTAACAATAGGGTGTGGCGACACATTGTCCTCATCCAATCAATGACTATTGTATGCCTCATTAATGCATGTACCATGGACAGATTCATCCAATGACAATGTAGCCGTACCTTTTGCATTGTATGCCTCAATAACCCCATTGCCAATTCTTACCAAACGAGGACACTTCTTACCAAATGAATGGTACCACGTAAGTGCTCACATGCGCTACAAGTATTATTAGAGGAATTCTAGACACATTAACATCATTTTACTAAAATTGATTCATTAGATAATTTGATTAATTGCAAGTGCACATTCAAATTATCAATTCATGCTCAACATTCAATAATAAAAATCCACCGCATCACTCAATAATTATATTGACGAGTGCTCCTAGATATTTGTTAAATACTCGATCCCAGAAATAATTATTAGGCATATCGCTAGAACAATTGATGCATGTGAAAGCTGATCACTTAAGCGAGCATCTCTGTAACACCTCCAAACGACCGTCAGTAGTAATAATTACCAATATCTGTCCAAGTATTTACGTCACACTCCAAGGCTTTTCTTCACTTTTATCAATCGTGGAGGCCATCTTGAATTCTTCGGGGGTCCCCCCACTTAGGGTAACCGACAGCGTCAGGTACGGCAAGTTGCGCCTGAATCGCACGTCCTCCGCCCCGATTTCCCCTCGCCCAACGTGTGCTTTTTCTTTGATGATCCAGCGATGATCGAGGTTTAATGGCAGGAAAGAGATAAAAAGGTAGGGTTGTTCCTGCGCAGTGCTGCAAGCTGCAGTGGTAATCTGATCAGATCAGGCCCAATATTCTCTTCTAGGGATTGGCAAATCCCACCCACTATAAATACCACGCCAAAGATCATCCCCTCTCCTCCCACCATGAACAGGCCTCTCTCTCTCTCTCTCTCATCTCTCCTTCTCTGCCTCTCCTTTTGCCTATCCACTTCTTTCTTTCCAGACCAGACACCTTTTGTTGCTCTCTTTAGATTGATGGGTTCGGCTCAAAATTTCTCTCTCTCTCTCTCTTTTTTCTTTTTTCTTTTCTTTCTTTCTCTCTCTATTGGAGCTTTGATGGGTTTGTCGTGGAATGACCCTGTTTGTGTTCTTCCACAGCTTTCTTGAACTGCATGGTTATTATTGGAGAGATGCGAGGAAAAATGAGAGGAGACCCTTCTTCTCCTTTTTCTTTGTTCTTGTCCTCTTCTTTTTGTGCGGTTCAAGAAAGCTGTGGGAAGATACAGATGGGGTCAAGAAGGAGGAAAAAAAGGAAAGGTCTTTCTTTTGAGGGATCTGTGTGACTTCTTGAGAATTTCGTTGCCGTTACACAGGTTTTGTTTTGCATCTACAACTCCATGGATTCCCTGTAGAAGTCTCTTTTTCCTGCGTATGTAATCGCTTTTTTTGTGTTGGTCAGATGATTTTCGTATCTGATTCACATGAAGATGTGATTTTTACTGAGTGGTGATGAAATTTATGTGTTTCGCGAGTGTAATGGACGTTCGTTCTGTGGATCCGTCATTTTTCAAGGTGAACAATAATGTGGAATCCATGAAAACCATGCATAGATCTGGTCAAATAGCCAGAATTCGTTTTAGGATGGCTCCTTTTTCTTTAATTATCTGATTTGTATTATTTTCGGTGAAACCATTTCTTAATTACAGGCGCTGTGGGAAAGACAAAGTAGTTAAATGACTAATCAGTCCATGGGCATCAGTCAAAATCTGTAAGTAATTCATGCTTCTGATCTGTTTGCCTGTTTACTGCATTGGCCTGTCAGCACTTTGATTGCCAGATTATTCCATCATGATCAGTCTTTTCTGTGATTGATATTAATCACTCTGTAGAATGTGGTGCTTAGTATTGAATTATGACAATGCTGTTATTATTGGATATTTTCACATTTTTGAACTACTATCGTGTGTGTGTTTCTGTTTGCATTGGGTTTTACTGAGCTCTTTTTCCCTCTTTTAATCTTTGTTTATGATGTTTTTTTATTTCATTGCATAATTCCGGAGTCCTAATTATAATGCATGTTTTACTTGTTTCAAATCTATTTTTTAGGAGCTCCATCCACACCAAGTTTAAGCTTTGAATTAAGCCTCTATACCTTGTCAGTTGCTTTCAAGCTTTAACTAAAAATATGGGAGAAACCTTTGATATTTATTATGTACAAAAATTGTAAGTTAGGGTTTCAATTTCATAATCAAAAGAGCTTTAGGGAAATTTTTTTTGAAAAATCAATAGGCAAAGAAAGTGTCCCTTGATCAGTTCAACAATGTCACTTCCTGTGTTTTTCCTCTTAAACCCAGTTTGCTCCTTGATCACACCGTCCTTGATTATCTTCAAAACTGCTCTCTTAATCGAAACACTGCTCCAGAGAACAACATACAAACAACACATTGCCATTTGCATGTGATTGCAAAAATGGGATCCTAATGTTGCATTTGATTCTTAGATTGCATAAAGTAAGAGTTTCTGAACCACTACTTAAAACCTTAGAACTTGAAAGGTCATATAGATACTGTGAAAGGTTGAGCTACATTATTTTTTAGGTCGGAAGCAACATAACTTGAGGAGCTGCAATTTGGCAAAACACTATGTCACGGACCAAAACGAGCTGTTACAAGCTGTGATGTAATGGACCTTCAGTTCTAGATCTGTTTTTTTAAATGGCCACACCTCGTCAGCCTTCACGAATTTCCGCCGAGTAAATGGATATACTTTATGTGTTCTCTATATTTTAGCCTATTGAGGCTGAATCCAGACAGTGAACTGTACCATTTTTTTCTCGAGTTCTTGTTTTTTTTACTTGTTTTGGACAAGTGGATGTGGTTTGGAAATTATAGCATAAGAAATATGGACAGCTCCATCTGGTGAGATCCACCTTAAATACAGGTGGGGTTCATGGTGCATACCATTCATGTAAATTTTTTCCTCTCGATTTTTTTGTGCTTGTAATGCTTGTAATTGGGAAGATGTTTCAAGACAAATCACTCCTGTTTGTCATATAACTTCACGTATCCACTTTATCTGCCAAAATTCGTTTACTTTTTGAGTTTGTGCAAAGCTTTTCAATCTTTCTAATGATGAGGATGAATACTGTAACTGCATTTCACAGGTAACTCCATTATGGTTGTTGTGATGGGTAGTTATGTGAAGAAGAAAGTGGCCAAGTTATTTTGCATTTTAATGAATTTCCTTGCCATTTCAAATGGTTGAGCCATGCATCATGGTCTTGCTAATGTGGAGCAAGATGATATCCACATTTTACCTTCTTAATTTTCGTCATGAAGCAGGCCGGTTTCAATTCCCCTTGTTTTCCTCTTGAACTCGTTAGTTTTCATCTCATTAATCATGTTCGATTGAGCACCCTGCCTCAAATCATATCTTGGAAAATGTAGGTCAAGAATTCTTCAGATGGGAGTTTAATTGTTTAACTAATCTTGGGCCGCAATCTGTTTTGAAATGCCGCAGTTCTTTATACGTATATTTCAAGAATTTCAGAGGCTTTTGTTTTATTGAAATGTCAACGACTCTGATAGTTTTACTATTTTTTGGTTACCGTGCCAAGAGGGTGACTATTATGACGAGTGACTTAATTTTAATATAATCTGCATCGAATAAACAAGTATAAATAGATGTATCTACAAAAGAATATAATTGACATAGATTCATTCTATGGTTGGTGTGGTAGAAAACCCAAAATGGTGAATGAGAAACATATTGGATCTGTGTTGTCTTGATGAGGTCCAGTGTAGATGCCAAATAGCTATTGAAAAGCATTAGCCAGAAAATACAATATATACAACCTTTTCACCATTTCTTGATATATGATTGACTTAATCTATTAGGACAACTTGACCAAAAAGAAATCTGTAAAAAATATCCAGAAAATATTTAAACCAGATTGAGTCTTGAAAGTTTGAGTTTAGTGACCTGGGCAAGTCCTTAAAAGGCTTAAGGGGAAGAAACAGGCGGGAGAACCGCCTAGGGGCGGGAGACCCCGCAATGTCACCCCTGTATTCCCTCTCTATCACCCTTGTATTCCCTCTCTATTGGGAAGACAAAGATAGACAGGGAATTAGGAGGCCTCACGGTGGTGTATAACTTTCCATTCCTTGTTAACTTCTTGATGACTCAAAGAAAATTAATAGAACCATTTACCACATTTTCCTCTCACCTTAAAAGATAAAGGAAGGCAAAAAGATAATCTACATTAGAAATGGTGAGATACTACGTTGGGATCCGGAAGTTTTCATGGCACGCGCTTCTTATGCCCCTAACTAGTTGCTCTGGCAAAAAACGTTTTTATCTCTTATGGAGTTGTCCAAGAGCTAACAAATGAGGACAATTCAATTTGGAAAATATTTTTACATAATGAATGTAGATATGCTAATCCCATTTGGTTGTATACAGTAGGAGTGCTAAGTTTATACCGGTACATAGATCGCAATAATATGTGAATCTTGGTCAGTTAATTGGTTGGTAAAAGTATCTATGTAGCCGTATATTCTGCCGATCTGTGGTTTGTTCTGTCCAACGGAATCTACACTATGAGTCTACAAATGGACTTTGAGGCTGCAAAATAATGTTGATATGGTTTCCGTGAAGACTACGTTTAACATTCTCATTAAACTTTAGATTACAGGGGCATGGTCGTTGCAACATTGTTGTTGATCGTTTTGTTGTGAGGGAGGGAGGGAGAAAGGGAGAAAGGGGGGGGGGGGGGGGGGAGAGAGAGAGAGAGAGAGAGAGAGGGAGAGATTTCTTAGTACATAAGAGTCCTACTAAACGCTTGTAGGCATGTCTGGTAAAGCGTAGCGCTCCCTCAAATTCTTTTTCTTGTAACAAAAAGTTTGCATGGAGAGAAGTCTAGGTTATGAATTAGATTACATATGCTTCCTTTTCAACCCAATTGCATATGGAACTAGTTTTTGTGATTTAGCTCTGAAATGGTAGTGTGGCTGTTCAGTACAAATACTAGCATTGAAATGTTTGTATCTTCTGAACAACTGCACAAAAGATGCGTCAGTGATGATAAAATTGAAATGGATCGGATACTTACTTCACCTTTTAGGTCCCCCGCCCACTTGTAAAAGGGTGCACTACTTCATCCCCCAATTATTAAAGTGAGGAACATGTCGCGTGTCCTTTATCTCCGGCGATGACAATATTTCTGAGCCTGACCTTTTCTCATTTTATCCCTATATTTGGTTTGGGTTACTTTTGATCTTATTCGGCTGCGAAACCTGGCTGCTAGTTTTTCGGTCATTTTTCTGACTCCCAACTCCTTGTCATCTCCCTTCATTGACAGGCAGAATTCAGGTCTATTAGATACAATGACAACGGGAGCAATATTGAGCCTTTCTGAACTAAGTGAGATCAGCTTTATCATCTGTATGCTGTTATCTTCTGTTAATAATTAAGGCAATATCTTCAATAAGGTCCAATCTAAATGACATAATATTTCCAAGTATTTCCGTTTGCCACAATGAAATGCTTGTTCATAGGACTCTGTTTAGGTATGATATTGGCAGAATTTCTACATTGCGTATTGAAACTTTGTTTTCTTATTGACTTGATTTCAGACTTAGCGACCAGAGAAGGATGGCCTTGACCTGGCGAATTGATCACTTTTTCCTCCCACATCAAATCATAAGTACAATGTAACTGAGCTTATTCAAAGAGCCCATCCATCCACTTCTACTAAAAACTTATAAAAAATTGTTAAAGAGTACATGTAGTATCATACATACTAACTATAATCATAGTCACAACTAGGAAATGAATATTTGCCACAAAACAAATTAACTTTCTGAGCTTTCAATGTGTGGTAGATGGAACCATATTGACACAGCATGTATGCACAATGTGGTATTAACAAAGGCTGGTCACAACAGTCGCAAATCTGTTCACTATTAAAAAAAAGAAGAAAAAATTGGAGAACCAAAAGTCATCTTTGCATCTTATAGTTCTCTAGGCTAATGTTGACTGGAAAACATCTCAATGGCATTTAAACTAGAAATATTTGCAAGCTTCATGGTGTGATGAAACCATTTGACCCTTTTAAGTATTGAAAGCTTTTTGTTAATGGCCAAGAAACGGCAGCTTCTTAAAAATGTATATCTTTGGCCAGTGTGGTTTACCATGATTGCGTGAAAATATAGCTGAAAATGCATTTCAGTATTTTCAGAAGCAATATCGTATATTAAAATCGCCCAATCGGTTTTTCAACCCTTTAAATGAAATAAAAACGAAAAATAGAACGTTACTAGGTTTTAAACATTTATTGAATCTGAAAACTAGGATTACCTCTGCAGGGATGCACTGAATCTGGAGCAAGAATATATTACCTGCTGAGAGCATCAGGCGCGATTCAACACCCAACAACCATTCCAACTTGACACGTCTGTGAGAAAAAAAATCACTCGCAGAAACTATTAACAACTAAAATGAAAAGCGAAACATGTCAGAATTGCAACAGATCCTTACCTGCTCTCTCTCTTTCTCTCTCTGCGGCTAAAAACGCGTATGGTGAATGAGAGAGAGAAACGTGGTTTGGCCTGACATTTCTTCTGAGCCCTTCAACTTTCTCTTGAAGGGTTCACGAATTCAGATCCAGTGAAGTGATGTTGCAGCCTGTAATGGGCAGTTAAATGATCCTCAGTTTAATTTAGCAGCTGGCAAAATGCAAGAGTTAATTAGAACTTGGCCACTCTTTTTTACTAAGATTTCTATATGTACCTTTAAAAGCACTGTGGAAAAGAGAAGGGTCTGAAAGAGTCAGACTGGGTAGGGTAAAAATACACCTACGGACGGATTCTACAGATAAGGTGGTGGACTTAAGCCAATTACAATACGTATTATTCCTCAAATTTTAAGGTTTTTTAGAATGTGATTGAACTGGTATTTAAGGGGAGTGCAGTATAGACAATATCCTAGAGCCAGAGAGAAGGAGAGAGTGTTGTTGTGTGTGTGTTCATGTAGGTAAAATCTTGAGGTCACATGGTGACGAAGTTCAACCTTTTTTTCACGGAAATATAGGAGATGATGTAGTAAGACAACTGGGGATGGCAACAGGTAGAACCGTTTATTTTAATTAACAATTACTGGTGCTGGAGATAAAAAGGCAGGAGTGAAGGAATCTTCCCCTGCAACACCACTCCTTTTTCACCATTTTGATCGAGTGATCAGAATTTGTTTGGTTTTTTGCAGAATACAATTGAAATGTTTTTCATAAATTTCAAACTGACAACAAGGGAGATTATGGTTTTTACTTTTGCTTTAGGAAAATACGGCCCTTTTCCATGCATGGCCTCAAACGTGTTGCAGTAGATAAAGACTATAAAAGAGAGAGAGAAGCAAATCAGTTGCAGAAATCATCTTCTCTTTTTTCAGAAAGACTGACGAACCCACATTGTACACGGAACAGGAAATGTATAATTCAGTTAAAATTGTGCCACAAGTCACGGCCATGGTTACATCAAAGGAAGAACAATGCATAATTCAGTCGAATCACCCAATTATCACACACAATTCTTGAGGTTTTGATTTGCAATTGTATGCTGAGATGTGTTGTGTGCACTAGATCTGACAATTCACCATACCAGTTCTCTAAAAAGAAAGAACAACCGAAAAGGGAGGACAAGAACAAGTGGTGTTACCATAAAGATGAAAAGAGATCTGAAGCTGCTGAGTTTCACAACGTGTGTAGAACAATATTGAGATAGTTTGCTCTCCTTTGCAACGCAATGGCTTGAAAAAAAAAATCCTGAATTTGCCATGTTTTCCCACAGCTTTCTTGAGCTTCTAATGATGTTTTTTTCAATCTTGTGTGTGTGTGTGTGTGTCTGTGTTTGTCTGTGTGGCTGCGTGTGAGTGAGTGAGTGAGTGTGTGTGTGAGAGAGAGAGAGAGAGATCAAAAGACTGTGGAAGATAAGAAGTTCAAGAAAGCTGTGGAAAAGCATGACAGGACTTGAAATTTCCAAGCTGCACTCACTTTCACCTCCTCAGATCTCACATTCCCTTCAATCTTCTAGCTTCTGTTCACAAAGTTCCACGCCCACGGCCACACACGCACACGCCCTCTCTCTCTCTCTCTCTCTCTCTCTCTCTCTCTTGATGTAGCAGAGAGAGAGAGAGAGAGAGAGGCCCATACAGAAGGCTTTCATGGACCACTCCAGCACAAATCTGCAAGAGAAAACCAGCTTTATAAAGTGGAAGAAGAAGAAGACAGTAAGTAGGGTTCATTTTACCCACAAAACCAACCCCTTCCTTCTTTTTTCTTAAGTGAGTGCGTTGTGGGGCATGCAAGAAAATGTCAGATTGGGCTCAGCCAAGCTAAGAAAAAAAAATTGAAGGAACTGAAATTTTTTTTGGAAAATAAAAATACAAAATTTGTTGGTACACAAGTTTTGAATTCTTCCCGTACTTTACTATCATTATTTCTTTTTGCAGCAAGAAGGCGTTTCCCTCACCATACTAAGCCTAATTTCGGTATAAAATAAAATAAAAAAAACAAGCAATCCACATGAAAGCTGAAGGGAACATAAAGAATGCTTTGGAATTGACATCAAATAATTACATCAAGTAGAAATTAAAAACAAAAGCAATTGACCCTACTTTCATAATAACACATTAAAAGCACATCTTATACAATGAGTTAAGTAAGATTCATGATTCTAAATATGACCTATTTATACGGTGAGATATAGAGTATCCTTGGATGAGAGAACACCGTTTGTGTAATTCGTATGTTGACACAAATTCATATATTATTAAATGCAAAACATTTAGATTTTCTTAAGTTAAAATTCACGTTGTATTAATGCAAATGGAATATGACTAAATTATAAACATGAATGTAACGCATAGACTAGAAATCACTATATCATATGTTCTAAAAAGCACCTGGAAAGTGCAAATAAAAACCTAAAAAGGATGTAACTAGATATAGATATACAGTGCTCAACGCATGAATGAAGATGTTAGTATCAGATTTTGCAATTGGTCACCGTGAGTTCCATGTTTGTACCCGTAGTCAAGCAATTATTGCATCATCTTGGAAATTAGCACTCTCAATCATATGGGAAGTTGCTCCCAGAAAAAATATATGGGATGAAAATTCTCTGTGAAACCAATCCATTCAAACCACATGCCACCATGTGAAAGGGGGATCTTCTTTTGATTTTATTTGGGAGATAAAGGTATGGGGTGTTCATGGTCCCCCAATCGTTATGTTCTGCTTTTCTTCTACATCAAATCGAACATCGATCTAATGGAAGGCGTTTTATACATTATCTTTTTTCTCTCCTAACCTTCCAACTTGTGGATCGATTTTCCTTTTAATTTTTTAATTTTCAGTACATTGAGAGGTTATTCTAGAATAGAGAAAGCAATCGCGACCCTCTCTTAATATAATATTTGGTGTGATATGGACATAAAGCTTCACTTGTTAGGACTTTTAAATGGATTGTATGTGGAATTTTCTATTTTTTCATACCATGTGCACAAGATATATTTACACACTAAGAATCATGTTCATAGTTTTTGTACCTATGAAGATAGAATAATTCAAAGGTCAATTAAGAAGGTTAAAATTGGATCAACAATCATTTTCGTGTTATTGGTGCTACAATTAAATTAAATTTGATTTGAATTTGAGTTGGTTAGATCCTTATTCGTTTAACATTAAATAAACTAATTGTGATAATGGATATATAAAACAAATACTCTGACAGAAGAAAAAGGTGTTGTACTTTGATTAAGTAACCGGACATGGGATCTCATGAAACCTTTGTAGAAAAGTTGAAGACAGAACTAAGAAAGGGTTTTTCATTCAAGTTCCAAACATTATAATAAATAGGTTGAGTTCTAAATCTTTATAAAAAGTGTACCTCACTTAATATTCAATCGAATCCTTAACCATTATTAAGAAATGTAATCTAAGATTCTCACACAGCCAAATACCTGGAATCCTAAGTGACTTTCAGTCCTCTTCTTTGAACGGGCTCGACTGCATCCGGTGCATAAACTTCAAGAATCGTAGTGTACTTTCTTATGTTAGCTTTACTAAAATTTGAAAAATCCCTTAGACTTCTTTTTTCACTCTACATCTAAAAACTTGAAATGCCACATCAAAACGGAAGGTTTTTTTCCCCATCAAAGACCGAATAAGTGTCCTGATAATCTATTAACGCTAAATTTTGTGTGTTGATAATATTAAGTGCTGAGAGTGAAATAAAATTTTGTTTGATAATAGCTTAAAATTGTATATTGGTGGGTTTCCTGCCAAACATTAATTTTTTCCCCTGAAACTTCTATTATTTACAAACTTTTGCCCTAGAAAAAAGTACTTGTCGGTTTTCTTATTTGATAGTAATTTTTAATATCTCAATCAATTAAGAGTGAGTCTAAAAACTAGAGCAAATACAAAAGCCTGCCTTTTTGATAGCATGGGAAACATCTTTTTTTAGCAAATGTAGAATATTGTCAAGTAATTAACATATTTTTTAATTATTTTTAAAATTTTATTATAATTATAACATAAGCTGAATATCAAAAGGTGACATCTGTCTTCAAAACTGGAACAATGATATATATTTGTTGACAACATAAAAACCTAATGGCTGCGGTAAACAATTGCATCCTAAAGTTACTAGTAAATGATATTGCTATATACATACCGTATAAGCATTGTTGTAACATATAATAAAATTTAACTCAGTTATATTGATTAACACAAATAAAGTTATTAAATGACAAAAGTGATAATCATTGTCGTAGCGATATTGTTATACTATCTCATAATATGTTAATGATAATATTATCCCTTGGCATAATCATTGATTACTCGATGGAGATATAATGTGTGATGGCAACCTAATAATTATCTTACATATTTGTGAAATATATTACTGTTTGCTCAAAAAGTGACCAAGTCTTTGATTGGATAAGCACATGACTCAAGCGTGAATAATAAAGCATGTGACATGTTGACGACCACAAGGATCAATGTTGATATTGACACACATCGATGATTATTGCCGATCAGTTGTCGATATATGATGGCATGTGGCTAAGATGGTTGACAAAGGTATTGGTTATTGAGATTGGTGAGTTGTCAAGGCATCGAGGGAAAGTTAGACGAATAGTGAGTATCGAGTTGTAGATGGGGAAGTTGTTGAAAAAACAAAGTGACTGATGTCAAGAAGTAATAGGCATACGTTTTCAAAGGAATAACCGTTCAAGGAAAAGATCATGACATTGTGAGAGTATGAACGCAAAATTTTCAAAGTTGGAAGAACATGGATAAAATCGTTGGAACATCGCTCAGGAGCAATTATGACACGACTACTATAAATACCACAGATCCTCTACTGGAAAGACCCTCGCAAAAATCAAACAAATTTATTATCTTCCAATTATTCTTACATCATTGCGTGGTGTATTTTTTAGTTATATTTCTCATATCAGCGTCATTGATTAAATTCTGGCACGTCTCTTTATCCTAGGTGTCGTGTCATTAGTCTTAGCATCTTTGCATTCTCAAGTTTTTTCATCGATTAAATTTTGGAATAATTTGTTTGCATTCGCTTTCCTTGTATAGTCTATATATTCTAGGCCTTGTCATCAATTAAATTCAGGCACAATTTGTATTTGTACAGTTCTATTTGATGTAAAATTGTTGATTTCTTTATCACCTGTGATATTTTTTGTTTGGAGTTGGTGCAAAATCTATCTTTTTCGAATAAAAAATTGAAGGATAACTTTTGGTGAAAGATATTTCGTCGCAGGAGAGATTCCAGCGAAACAATTATATAACTGAAATAATTTCTCAAAGTATGTTTTATTCCTTCATATCATTCTTACCTTCATTAAGTTCAATAAACATTCATTTCTTTTTTAGTGGATCCTTCTTGACATTATTCGTTAATATAATACAATTCACTTGTAGTATCCTTCGTATCAATGGAATTAGATTTTAAATTGGAAGATTTTGGATTTTGAGTTTCCTAGAGATATCGATGAGATGAGATGAGATAGTTAAATTTGATAGTATAATCCACAATTACGGAATATAGATCATAAACAACTTGAGTTCCATATGAACTCAAATGAACCATAGTGTAGAACTATTAAGTTCGCATAAATAACATGCATATAACATATCCATTATCATTAATAAAGGATACCTCGAGGACTGAAAACTATGAATACTAGGAACCCACTTCCCTTCCTATGTCAGTATAATATTTATCCATAGATAAATATGTAAATATAATCATAAAAATATTGTTATCATATCTTATAAAAACAATATGATACCCATCACCGCACGTGGGCACCTCTATCGGTTGGTGGTTGGTTTTCAGTGTTTGGAGAGGGCCTGCAAAGGAAGCATTGACAAAGGGAGACCTCTACACCCCACTTGCAATGAAGAAACTTTAAGGAGGTTATGTAGCCGTGGCTAAAGCATATGATCTCGTACCGTTTGACCAGAGCAGGGTATTATCGAAGTAAATTACAGCACGATCGGAAGCGGAAAGGTCGCAATGACCAAGCTTTTCCACCTGGAGAGAGGCCGGTGCACGTGTGGGAAGTGGCAAATGTTCAAGTTTCCTTTCTCTCGTTTCCAGCTGTATGCGGGAGACGAGACTAACTCTGAAGATGGCAATATGTAGAAGCCTCTTATGCAATTGAGAAGCACTCTCAAACATAGGCGCCGCGGTTTAGTCCTTCCCCCCTCGTGAAGTTTTTTGTCCGAAACCAGAGATCCGGAGAACGATTCCACCACTGGAAACAAGGCAGTCGGAGAGAGGGTACACCACAGTCCTAACATATCCGCACAGAAATGGACGTTAACGAAGGTCGAGCGGTCGTACGCTTTGGACATTACAAAGAGCTAGGACATGAAGATAGAACCTGCGCAGCAGGACAGGAGTGACAGCTTAGACACCGTTCGGGTATAATCTACTGCCACTAAACTCGCAAATGAACAGTAGATAAGAACAACCCACTTCCTTCGTTGTCATCGAAATGGCAAAATGCTCACCAGCACCATCCGTGGATCTTCCAGCGTCTCCTCTCGACTGTACCAGAGCAGCACCGCAAGAAGCCAAACGTGCTTTTTCCGAAAGGGATGAACAATGATGGGCTCTGAGGTGATGGCGTGTTGGTGGATTCTTGTGAAGGGTTTTGGTTTTAGCAGCAGGGAGGACGAGGACGACGGAGGCTCAGAATAACGTAGGATAAGGCGAAGGCGAAGACAAGAACAAGAACAGCAACATCATTGATCCAACGCATGATTGCGATTCCCCTTCCACAACGTGGTTGGTGGGCCCCGGTCGCGGTCGAATGGGCCATGAAAACTTGAAATCGAAGTGGAGGGGAGGGGGGCAATTTCGACCGAGGCCCAGTTGCTGCAGAATTCGGGGCCCACCTGGCCGGGCCCACCGCCAGCACCACCACCACCACCACCACCACTTGTTATATCAAATTTGATATGTGGTGGGGCGTAGGGGAGCAAGTTGGGTGGGGGCGCCGGTCCCAGAAAAGGGAAGTAATTGCAATTATGTGCGAACGTCGCACCGAAGCCCATCTACTTCGGGCTCGTCACCTGCCGTCCGATTGCGATCATGATTTCGACTCCGCTGCACCTTCGCATGACGATGTCTTGACCCGATAGCGACATTGGACTGTATGACGCATGGTATTACCTTGAGTCTTTGTAGAATCCCGAGTGACATATTTTGGAACCTTATATGGTCCCTTTAAGAACCGTGACCTGACTCAAGTATAAATACTGTGGGGAAATGCTCAATTGATTCGAATTTTTCGTCTCCTTCACGTGATTCATCTGTCTCTTTTGTTTTGTCTTGAAAAAGTTTTTAGTAGAGTTTTCATTTCCTTCACTTATTTGTCTATGAATAGGCTCTTCAGTAATGTCGTCTGAGTCCGAGTCTTCTCCATCTTTTTCACACTAAGGTTGTTAGTTTCGATCACGGGATCACCATGGTACAAGCACATTAGAAAGAATCGTAAGGAAAACAAGAGAGAGAGAGAGAGGGAGAGGGCCATGGCCAAAGATATTCCTTTGATTACTTTTACATTGACTATGCCGGTTGTGTATTTACTATGTCATACGGTGATATGGTGAGTTGAACTTTCGGTATTTGCATTCAATGCGAATCGACATACTTCCATGTAACCTAAATCTTAGTGATATTCTTGCATTACATTGATTGATATAACTATCTAACATGGCGAAACTGATGCCAATTTCATCAAAAGCCCATTTTTCTGATTCCCCATGACAGCATGGTGCAGTCATTATTTGCCTCCATCTCACTGTTCCAAACCCCCCCCCAAATTCTTCGAACGAAACAAAAGTGGGGAAGGAGAAAGAGACGACGGCTTGGGGACCTAGGCGACCTTTTTCCAATTGGCATCTTGGGATTGCATGGAGCCAAAAGAACCTGTTAAAGTCCGAGCTCGTTGTGGTGGAGCAGCGAAGCAAAGGTCAGACAGAAGAAGACAATTAGAAGAACAGGAGAACGATTAGATGGTTCTGTAATTACCTCTCGAGAGCGACCCACCGTTGAAGTAAATTCCAAGAAATCAAAGCAGTGAATTCTCTCTCTCTCTCTCTCTCTCTCTCTCTCTGTATGTGTCTGTGATGAGGTATGACGCATGACAAGTCAAGTGCACGAGCAGGAAGGAGCAGGAACAACATCATCTGATCAACATCGCACTGTTCTTGCAGTGTTGGTGTACGACCGCAATAAATCCAAGCGTCGCTCCTGTATTTGACAAAAAAGGCTGCGGACAAAATCAGCATACAATGCTTCGGGATTTCAATTTTTCACCGGAATAATTGCACATCCAACTCATGAAAAAAAACGATCGAGTTTTGCGCCAACACAGATTTACAATTATGTACGCTGACGTGTAATGGGAAGCAAAAATATTTAAATTATTTTGGAGGGTGGGTTTTCTACTTTTGTTTAGTTCAGTATATTACCCCCAAGATAAGATAATTGAGAGAGAGGTTGCTACAGTAGTTAGTTGAGCATATTTTCGTTTTTGCTAGTATGGAATAAATACTCTTTTTCAGGTTGGTTGTAGGTATTGTCTAGGGCATTCTATTAGATTAAACATTTTTCATTATGTGGAAGCATATTTTTGGAGGTGGTCATATAATATATAAAGAAATAAAATTAGGATAGTATCTATCATATTCTATAAACATTAACGTACTCTTTCATCAAGTTATTGAGGGTAGATGTTACTTCTGACCATTTTCTCTTTCTCTCTCTTCAAAAATCCTAACATAATTAACGTTAATGTTAGTCTAATAAAAAGATAAACGGAACCCTCGTCTTTCCTACCATCGTCTACTCTAACATTGAGACCGTAGCTATTTATCGTTCCAATTTGCTCGTTTTTTGTCCACCAATCTTCATTCTTAAGAGCATCCACAACCAGTCGTCATTCGAGAGTAGCACCATCTTCCTTTACTTGTCGCGGTTTCAAATCTGCTTCAATTGTCTCTGAAAACAGTTCTATCTCGTAAGCCATTGATCTCTTGGTCATCATCTGGGGGAGTTGTCATTCCCTGCAACTTGTTAGTCTTGTTGCGGGCATCCTTGTCTGGTGAAGTCTACCACAAGTCGAGTTCTCTATGTCATTCTGCTGTGCGTCCTTCTTGATCACGGTCATTGGTTCTGCTTCTCTTTCAAAATCAAGCTACCGCTCTCGTTAGATTGTTGGTTTCAGTTTTAGTATTCTTTTTTTCGTTTCCCATCCTCTTCAATTCCCAAAGTCAAGCACACATTTATTGAGCAACCAAATTTGGGCCTTGTGGGGGAAATGTGGTCTAGTTTGCCGCTATTCAAATTGATTTCTACAAGGTTTTTATCAAGGTTGTGTGGGTGTCATTAGCTACATCTGTTAACTAGTGTAAGGAGGCTTACACAATGATTTAATCTCAAATTCTGGAAGAAAGTTGCACCTATCATATGAATGTTATAGCTTGAGGAACAATAATGAAGTATATTCAAAGATATTAATAGTTAGTGATTACTCATAAAAAAGGAAATTAGGGTTTTGTTAGTGTTTCTGATACTCTATAAATAGAGCCTTCTATATCTATTGACTCGAGATATAACCTACACAACATCTTATTACGTTTTTTGTAATGGTCAATGCCACAGCCATCATAGATCAGTACAATGCAAAGAGTCATATGGACTTCCAACGTGAAAAACCAATAAAAAATGTCCAAAATGTTGATCTTAAAAATAAAAAGAAATTGTCAACCTGCCTGTACTCGCCTAGTTCTCACAAAACGAGAAGAGAATCCTCCACTTACATATCAACAATTGTTTGCCTCGGTGCACTAGTGGTTTTCTTGGCCAATTAATGGATTTCACTTTCATGGCCCATAAAAGGGAGAGAGAGAGAGAGAGAGAGAGAGAGAGAGAGAGAGAGAGAGAGAGAGAGAGAGAGAGAGACTGTAACACCTTTAGAAGACTTCCCAACAATTCTCAACAGTCAACCGGTTGCAAGTAACAGCAAATTTGGGATCGGGTATCATTTGAATGTGGTAAATCCCATGTAAAGTCTTCAAAAGTGGGGGGAAAAAAGAGAGGGACTTGGGCAAACTCCAATTGAGCCATTTGTCTCACTGTTCTGCTCCCTTTTGTTTTTGGCCTTTTCTGCCCCCATAATTCATATGATTCTGTTTCAAAAGAAAAAAAGACTGCCTTTTCTAATCAGTTGTATCATATAATAAAGAGAGCCAAAAAGAAGTATAGTAAGGGGACCATCCTAAAGGAGTAGGGGGCATGTGATGCAAGGAGGGCATAGGGAGTTGGTAGGGATGAACCAAACAGGACATCAAAACAAGATGAGATCCGCCGGATCAGTTAGATTCACTGGTGCTCACGCAGGGATACTTGAAAACCAGCAAAATGAAGAAAATGGAAGGTGATCTCGAGACGAGCTGATCATAACAAGCCAACATCGATTATAACTTTCAAGTCATCCCATTACAAGAAGGTAAAAAGAAAGACTTTATTGTCGGTTCCCATTTACAGAGAGAGACACGCGTCGAATTCTGAATGGAGGGTTACGAGACCGTGATGGCGATCTTAAAAAAAAAAAAATTGAAATTTATTTTTGGCCTTAAACATAGGTGTGTTTCCAATAGCAATAGGGTGGACCGTGGGCTGCCGTTGGATCTTTTTGGTGCCGACGACAGAAAGGGACAACGGAGGTGGGCCCACCACCACCGGAACCGGGGTCCTCTGGGACGAAGTGGGCCCCCACCCGTCACTAAATGATTCGATCCCAACTTTTGTTTGAGTGAGATGGTTGCCAATTTCCCATGGGCGGAACATCGCCATGTGCTCTCTCCCCTTTTGTTGGTGGGAAAATTAAATGCACAAGCCGCTCTCCATTGGCTGTGTTTTGCTCGTGACTCGTGGGGTGCTTTGATTCCCCCTCCCTTGCAGAGATTGTGCACATGGGCTTCCAACTTAATTGGAGAAAATGACTGGAGAGAAGCTGCACATTTTGCTGCTTCTCTTTTCCTTCTTTTATCCCTTTTTCTGGGAAAAACATGAAATTTGTCTTCGATTCGTCAAGTGGGGAAGGTAATCGCTGTTTCGACATACTAATCTTTGTGTTTTATGATTGATTGGGTGAACAACGACGTGCTGGTCCGAGAGCGCCTGACGTAATTTTCACATTGTGGGCTTCAATGAGGGTGAGGAACAAAAGAGAAGTTACCGGTTTGGTTTGCTGGAGGTGCTTGTGCGGTTTCGGCTTGTGAACCGAACAGCACAAATCCAATTCGATTTAACTTGGTCTCCATTATGCATTCATTAGATTGAATCAAACTGAGAAACTGAAATGCTTCTTGCGACTGTTTTATGGCTAGTCAGTCACATCTTAATTCTCTAATGATCATAGTGTCCATGTCGACTCGGGTTTTGCGGTTGTCATCTGGAAACCAAGTAGGCTAAACCTCATGGTGGCAAGAGGCGGCCCAACGCCCGTAGTTCCCGAACTATCAAAAGGCCACTAAGATTTTCAGCATGGCAGTTCCATGCTAAGACACTCGCGGAGATGGGCAGCGCCTGCCAAGGTTTGCCTCCTCCGCCATCCAAAATTGTCAAAGAGGTTTTGAAGAGGTGGGATAGAGGAGATCACTAAGGGCCATGCCCAAGCTGCAGCTCCATCCATGTCCCGTTAGTCGCCTTCAATAAGCGCGGTTTCTCAGCTGCTCGAATGCCTCAGCAATCAGCACCTATTCAACTTTTAGATCATACGCCTTCAGGCACTACTAGCCCATGTGACCCGTCTCTATAGCAACTGTCCGGACCAGGTCGATGTCTCAACGATCCCTCCAAGCCAACTGCCGAAGACGGCAATGGCTCCCAGTAGTAGAGTGAGGTTTCAAATAAGGGCATGAAGCAAAATATAGCCTGACGCCTATCTTTCTGAAACAAAAGGAAAGACCACAGCCATACCCATTGACTTCGACAACAATGTCAAGGTGCATTAAATTTCTTCTAACGCCTATACGGCTAAATGTGAGATTGCTCAGAGAATTGTGATTTAAGAAAATCGATACAAGTGTCATTAATCAAGGTTAGAACTTACATGAATTTCAACAAGTGGAGAGACTTACGTGCTAGAAGAACGATTGTTGCTACATCACAAAACCATTGCCTCTTTACATGAGCATATGTACTGCCGCAGTCATATCATAAGATGTCATATGATTCAGTGCCGCCCATATAAAGTAGCGGCAACAAAACAATGAGCCCCGAGATAATCAAACAGTGAATTTCAAAAAGCTTTCCCAGAAAACCCTCTCTGTGATACATAATCGATACATGAGTGACTCAAGATCTTTGCATATGATATCCTCACTCCACAGGCCAGGAGAAAAAATTATGTGCTGCACTAATCAAGAGAACCTAAAAGGTCCTAGAGTATTTCCTGATCTCATACATGATTGAAGATATAGACACGAGGTCCTTGTTAAGTGCAGATCCCCCCTGGATTTTCTTTATGCAATCAGATAGTCTGGTATAATAGAGCAGCAACTGAGTTAAAGCAGCTCGCAATATCTCCATGCCGCACAGAAAGTTGCTGAAAGAGGTAATCACATCTTTGTGCATCAATTCTATCGCGGCTTTCCATCGGTTGCCAAAGTCCTTCACAATTGGCTCAACTTCAGTGACGGTTATAGGCCGCTCGGATGTGGAACTGGGGTCCTCGGCTGAACAGTTATGAGAGCAGGAAGGAAATGAAAAGTCAGGCATAAATTAAATTAAAATCCATCCAATGAAAAAGCAACATAAGTACTTACAGGCCCTGTTCTTTACAAACTTGATTAGATCACTAAAGTGTTCCAAAAGCAGTTCTTCCTGCAGAGGAGAAGCACAAATACCACGACAATTTCTTAGCAAAAAAACCAAATTTTGTGGTCTCTAGAATTGGATTGAACTTCTTCAATTAAACACGCAACATTAGTACACGACAGGTAAAATTCATACCACAAACAATGATGTATTGCTCTTCAACAATTCCTCAAAGTGCAGTTGAATTTTCCCACCCTCTGGGCTGGCTTCCTGGAGAACAGTCAGGAAGGGGCAAAGTGGTGGTCCATGGACCAATAAGATTCTACATAGAGGAAGACAATGCGTGAAATGAAGTAATTACTGTAAGCTACCTTGAGAACAGCAATAGTCATGTCATAGTTATTGATAAGAAACACGATCTGCTGCTTTGGTTTTGAAAACGTTTTTGCTAGCTTTATAAGTAAATCATCCACGGCCATCCTCAGCCGCTCCAAGTTCAATTCTAGCTGCAAGCAATAAGTTTGGAGTATATTAATCAATTCAAGTGAGTCAAACAAACCCTTGTTATCAACATATATACCTGCCCATCTCCATATCCAACATTAAGGTGAATAAGTGACGAGGTAAATTCTGCGTAACGCCTCATGACATAATGAGGATGGATGTCATCTTCCCACAATGTCTTCACATTAGCATTGCGAAGGCTGTTGAGATGCAAGTCAAACACCATTTTGAAGCGTGGCCAGAGAGAGATATTGACCTGCCCATTTTCAGTTGATAATAAGTCACCATAAAGTACATAAACATAGGAGCAGTAGGAAATTGCTCCAACAAACTCACAGCAGGTTATATATTCTTCCATGTAGAACACATAAGGCCCCATCTAGTAATAAGATCAAGTTCCCATTATATCCACTTGTAAATTACTACTATTACCATGCTTAAATCTTTAAAAAAAATTTGTACCTACTATGCTTTCAATTATCCAACAACAACAACAACAACAACAATAATAATAGTTAAAATAAAATAAAAATCTGATATCAACTTTCTTGCTCGATCAGTGAAACTTTGTAAAAACACCCAAACTAGCTGAACATGAGATACTAAGTGAACTTGAGGTGTACAAATTGAGAAAAGTTGCCAATTGATACTAAATGATATGTGGTGAGAAGATACAAACCTTATCTAAGTACGAATCTAAGCATGGAATTCGTCGCCGAGACATAATTAGCTGAAGAAGAAAAGAAAGGAAATATTAACACAAATACTAATTGAGAGGAAATAACAAAGCCAACCATTTTCACAAAATGAGAATCCATTAGCATACACGGCTGCAGAGAATTCATGGCTGAAGTCAATCTAAAACCAGTTGTTTGTTTGTGAAAAATGGTTAGAGCAAAATTGACAGTCAAGTACCTTTGACCCAATCAATCACTTGATGTTGACAGTTTAAGTCAATTTGAAAACCTGTTGTGGTTTGTGCAGTAGAAATTGGTTTTTGAAAATTGGCAGTCAAGTACATTTCACCAGTTGTTAATCACTTAATGCAAACAGATTGAACACTGTAATTTTAACAACAATTCGAACAGGCCAATTATTATTCAACTAATAGTGCTACTCCTTGGTTGGTTTTTCTTTTATTATTTAGCCATTATGAACTTCTGAGACTACGTCCAGCAAAGTAATGTGAGAAATATTCGCCCAAATTTATGGCAGATCGTCCTCCAGCATTATGTTATGACTTCAAGTAAAATTTACTTCACCGGGCTGCACCAGCTCTGTAACAAAGATAGAAGTAACTGCAGATTAAATAAGATTCGTGAACATTACCTGATGCTGGT
This sequence comes from Eucalyptus guilfoylei, assembly GCA_016097605.1. NCBI lineage: Eukaryota > Viridiplantae > Streptophyta > Magnoliopsida > Myrtales > Myrtaceae > Eucalyptus > Eucalyptus guilfoylei. The sequence continues at coordinate 42,152,321 of CM027862.1, read as the reverse complement.
GTGTTATCCGTATCATAAGCATTAGACCAATAGCATCATAACAATTGGGAAGTATTGTACCAAAGTGTTCATCGATGACAGCAAAAGGACCTGATTATATCCAAGTAACAACACATAAGGGATCTTCATGGCTGCTACAAACATTGGTGGATGATTGTGAAAGAGAGAATCAATTCAAAGTCTAAATGGAACCATTCAACCCCCGATTTGTTGTTATTGAAAAGCAATACTTGTAGCATCCAGATAGTCACAAATAATTTAAATGCACCTAAAATACAAGACATGCGACAAGGATGGCAAACGGGACAAGGACAAGATGCTTCATGTCAATTAAGGGAATGCAATCCTACCAACCTGCAAAAGTCTCGTAAAAGATAGATTCTTCTCCAAAGAAGTCATCACAGAAAAGATACCTATAAAATGTCAGAGTCAGGGTTATCACACATTTATTAATGATAAACAAGAAATTAATAGTCAAATGGTTAGTACTCAGAAGTGGCAGTGTCCATAAGCAGCTTGTGTAAACTCCTGAAGAGTACTTCATATGGGTACTTCTGTGAGCTGGCTTCAGCTATATGTGGAATCAATGAAGGCTGATCAATTTCCTGAAACCAAAGATATGAGATCATATTCACCTCCCTCATATGACAAAGAGATAATGAAAAGAAAAACGGAAGAAAATTTCAATAGTTTCTTGAATCAAGGGGAGCAATAACATCATTACGTAATAAGGTTAGAAAGTTCTCTATTTCTTCACATGTTACTTGAGAAACTATATGTTCTTCATGTGCTCTTTGACAATTTTTGGGGAGGTTTAGAAAATATACATAAGCCTAAACCATCCTTAGCAAGAGAAAAAACTGTCAGCAGTCATCATACGTTTCATACCATGAGAATATATTTACACAACATGAAGACGGAGAGGCGGAGGGTGGCAACAAAACCTTGGTGCTCAGGCAAATATATTTTGTTTGCAAAATGAGAAAATTTGGCCTAGTTATATAACTAATTTTGACTAAAATGGCACTAGTCGCTCACTTGGTGGAAAATTTAGTCATGCATAAAAAATTTGGATATTCACAAACTCAAATAACTTCATGCACAAAGGCTGGCCTTTAGATAGTAGTTCGCTATGAGAAAAACATGATTTGACAAGGGGTTATCAACGATTATTAAGTGGGATGATCAACTGATAGAGATTGCCAGACACTCGACAAGTTGCAATTATTATATTCCCTCTAGTAACAGCATGACAACTCCTATCAAAGAGTGCATAACATAACCACATAATCAAAATTACACTATTGACAAAAGTTTCTCATCAAAAAGTGCATAAGGCCTTAATCTTAAAGAAGTTAATTATAGATAATAGTTACAGCAATGAAACCTTTAAAATGTTAATCCTCTCCCCCAGAGCAAATACAGCAGACCGGTTCTTCAAGGGCTCTCTTCCTCTAGAAAATAGACTCGTACTCCTAGTATCCACACCAATCAAATCACTAGATGTCGCTATGTCTAATTGCAATTTCTCCAATGCTTGAATATAAGCTCGGAAATGTGCACTTAAAACCTGCAGCCAACCAATGTCAAATATGTTTAGCCACCTATAGATAGATGGGAACAACCTTACATTGTGCTGAAGAAGAACATTGTCTATATAAACCAGAAAGAAGCCACGTAAAATGAACTGAGAAAGCTCTAATTAGATTTCCCAGTAAGATAATGAGCATAAATTGAGACATCATAATGAGCATAAATTGAGACATCAGCGCTCATGACAAATGCACATTTAGCTAAGGCAGGTAATAAGAACAGGAAAAAGAAGCATAGCTTAAGAAGTAAGACATCTCTGGAATAGATTAAACAAACAACTTACAGTGCAAAGTGCATATAGCAATAGTTATCTAATTATCACACTACACTGGTCTTTGAATTCTCCCATTTGCAAAAAGTTCCTTCATAAAGCCATCAAAGTCCACAAACTAAAACCAAAAACTTTGTCTTGATATGGATGGGAGAAAGACCCACTGCAACCGAACCCAGACTTCCCTCATTGGGATGGGGAAATGTACCATCAGGGGACAGGTAAAACCCAATATTTCTGCCAGTCCAATGTCATTCTATACACATTTAACGATTTAATGCCATTTGAAATTCATAATTTACATCATTTCCATAAATCAGTAAGGTAAACTACTTAGTTGTGCAAAATATAATCTGGATTTTAAATGTGTTTACCTTGTTCATCGTATCTATATATGCCCCACGAACTTCAATGTAGATCTCCTTGCCATGTTCCTTCAAGAAGGAAATAATATACCTAGATTGCAGAGCGTATATAAATATTTGCTGCTTTGCATTTATTGAACTCAATGGCGAGACCACTTATATAAGCATTATGGTGCGTCATAGGCAAATAGGTAAGGACTCAACAGTGAGATCTATGCAAAACATCATATCATAATAATTTGCTAATGCACCAAGAGTATCTTGTTGGGAAACTAGACAGCGTATCCAAAGAAAACAAGTCAAAGCATAACAGATACAACCGCCAAAATCAATTTTAGAAAACTAGAATTGATAAAATAACAAGAGACCACTTACTTGTACTTCAGAAGAACACTCTGTTGAAGGATCTGAATATTTGTCTTGGGCTTTCTCAATGCATAAAGCTTCTGAACAATGAAATCAAAAACCTAACACCGATAGAATCAAATCAGATCAAGTTCAAGGATATAATTAACATAGAAGAGACGCAGTACAAGTGGATCTCTAAGAGTTTGCCACTATATTGACACTCGGTAGCACCGTGAAAATATAAGTATCACTGTCGGGAGAGTGCTTGTTGTCCATATTTTCTAAGGCTATACATAAATTAGGAAAAGTAATCTGCATCATGGATTTTCTGACAACCAAAATCAGATGGTTGTGGTAATATCTCACAACAATGATACAATTGGAAAATTCAAACCAGAGATCTCTTCTGGTTTGAGATCTCTGGTTTGAAGCCAGTGTTAGTAAGGAGACTCTCTTATTAAATGATCATACTCGCAAAAACCCTGCCAAACAGAAACTCAGTGCACCATGCACGGCATGCATTTCATCATTTGTAAGAAGTGCTATTAAGTGAGGACTCAGGACTTCAAATGGATGTTTTTCAAGGAATACTTTATGATAAGAGCCTTGATTACATACTGCATTTGGGGCCCTATGCTTCAAGTCTTTTGCTTTTAATTTTCATTTAGGATTTGGAATTTGATTAAAACCAGCTCAAAGCTCAGTTCTTTATGAAGATGTAGCCTTTGATGTCATAAAAGTTTTCTATACAATATTAAAAAATATTATAATTCTCCATCTAGCAACTTAAAATAAGTGCTTAATTTAAGTTTCTCCAAGCTACAAATTTGGATCTTCTAGATAATTGACCAGGACACTATCTAATCTAATACATAAAACACCTTGAAAGTATGAAGGGACATAGAGAAAGGTACACCAGCTACAGTAAACAAGGAGCACACAAATACACAAGACTTGGTGAGGGTTCACATGTCAATGCATTTATAAGACAAGATAACAACCTTTGAAACAGCTTTCTGGCGCAGCTTTTCAAGCTCAGGCTGAACATCTTTAAGGGCTTTAGATGTTTTTGCCATGTGATCCACTTCAGTGTGCTTCAACTTCTTACTCAAAATCTCAAGAGTTCTCAGGTACTCATCATTGACCTGAGTGATAAAGAAAATTATGTTTTAAATATCTCAAGCTAAAGGGTAGAAGAAGATTCAAATGACAACAGAACGTAATAAACCTTTAGCTAAGAAAATGGGTAGGAAATTTGGTATTGCCTTATATCAAAGTAACATTTTTTCGCTAGGATTTACACAGTTTTTAGTACTCCCAAAACACCCTCATCCTTGTCACATAATTACAATTTGCTTGAGGACAACTCCACAGGCACAGCGGACAGTATGGCGTTATCTTCAATCTTCATTGCCATAACATTTGTGCTATTCTAGATTACAAGTGTTGCTTTTTCCCTTCTTATTTATGACCCAACTGAAAGTCTTTTTAATGGCAGAAAGATGTATTAGTTAATTCCATTTTTCAGTTACATGAACTAAACAAGTTGTCAAAGCACAGGCCCCCTACTAAAGCTTCTAAAAAGTGCACCGCGGAGATGACTGAGAAAAGAGAGACCAAAAGATAGGTAAAAGCACCTCTGCGTCAACAACTATTTGTTACTTTTTTCCTTTTCATTTATAACCCAAATCGAAGTCGTCTTCATGGCAAAAAAATGTATCAATTGATTCTTTCGATTTTTCCATTTCATGAACTGAACAAGTTGTCAAGCACGGGCTCCTTGCTAGTGATCATAAAAGGTGCACCACAGAGATAACTGAGAAAGGAGAATGGAAGAGAGGAAACAGTACCTCTGCATCAACAATTATGTCAACCATTCTTGGAGGGACAATAATATCTTCAACAAACTTCGCCAATTTCGATTCTGCCACCTGTTCGGATGACATTAAGCTAATAGGTTTACCGCAGAAACTAGAAAAAGAGGTACCTTATGTTTACAAATGCAGTGGAAAAGCTCACCTCACCTCAAGCACCACTATTTATGTTTATAATGTGTTTTGAGGTTTTGATATATTATCAAAACCCTCTATGATTTGTAATTAAGGTTACATGCAATTGCTAAACATCTCCTCCCCCTCCTCCCCACCGGGAAGAGTCTCATGAGTGCAAATGCCTTTCTATAGAATAACATTTTTATGTGCCTCAAGGAAAACATTAGTTATAAGTAGAGAACTCTAGCTATAGGAAGAATATGGCAACTTTTGATGGAACGTCCTGTAGCTAAGAAAGCAGTAACTGAAACCTCTAATGGCAATGCAAGCGATGTAATTTAAGTACATCATTGCTTTGCCGTGGAAATCTGGTAGAATGTTACAGTATATCCAATTAACAGAATATTTTTCTCTTAAGCTTGAAAATAAATATAGTCTTCCCACCTTCCCTCCCAACCACCCCCCCCAAAAAAAAAAAAGAGAGAGAGAGAGAGAGAGAGAGAGAGAGAGAGAGAGAAGAAGTAAAAGGTAATAGTTTGCTGAGCATGTTTTCTCTGGAAAATAAAAGCTCAAACCAAAAGAAAAGGACTCGTGGTCTTCAAGTATCAAGACATTAGAGTAAAACCAGGGAAAATAAGAACAATGCACCATTTTCTTTCTCACAACAAAGACTACCATACTAAATCATAAGCGCATGCTAGAAAATAAGATACTTTGAAGCAGACATCAACCATGATGATACTTACCTTGCGATTCTTCAGCTTGAGACCCATATCCATAGACTTTTCCTGAAGAATTTTTATATCCGAGCTAATGGACCCAATCTCAGTCTGCAGAAGTAAGGTTTTTTACCAAAACCGACTGAATTAAGAGACATCTAACTAAGTGGTAATTCTAAATGAGCATGCTAGGTAACAGGCATGCCCCAAAAAAGAATTGGAGCAAGTTTAACTTTTAACAGAAGTATGTTGACCAAGGCAATTTAAAAACAGGTATCACAAGCTGAATGCCACTGCCTCCAGTGAATAACTAGTAGAATGCAAAGCACGTGTCGAAGGAAAAAATGCAAATAGCAATTAGCGAAGAAAATAGAAGGCAACAAAGATGAAATGAAGCCATATAGACATTCTCCCCACCCCATGCTACTCAAAATCTATAAGGGATTGAGGAAACTTGATGTCAGGACCTAATTTCCTTCTACAGATTACCAGCCCACAGGGACAACTCTTGGCCTCTGTTCAAAAGAATAAACAATCCATTTATCAGCATACCCAAGGCATGATATTCAGAAGAGGCATAGTATTTGGTGACGTTGGCCATACAGTAACAAAGCCTAAATTTGATAGCAGAGAGCCTCGTTACGGAATTCCACAAGAGGAAAGCCTTTCTTGCAGCAACTTATCCATGTGTTTATCACAGTCACAGCAGAACAATGTGCTTATTTAATGATGGACAGCATTGTCAAAAAAAAAAAAAAAGATATCTCGTCATTCAGTGAGCGTGAACCTGAGATACATCTGCGAGTAAATAAAAGGTAGAGAGCTAAACAGGTCAAAGTACCTGAAAACCACTAAGTAAAGTTTCCATCTGTGATAATATGCTGTCACATTCCCGAATTTGATCATGAAGAGAGACAAGATTATCACTCTCTTTTATATAGTCCTGCCAAAAATAAAAAAATTATTTATGATTGATACATCTTAAGTTCAAATCATCCAAAAGGAACGAGAAAAAAAGATGAGATAACACAAGCACCCCAGAGAAAAAAGTTCTTTAATGATATTGGTTTTCCATGCATGTACCGATCTCGATGACTCACTATTGCTAATGTTTCACAATTCATTACCGACTTCATTGAATTGGGGCAAGGGGGACGAGCTGCCCTGACCCAACTTCATTTATTTTATACACGCATCAGGTGGTCCTCAATGTTTGGTGTGTGCACAATCAAGTCATCTAACTGTCTCGATTTCTACAATCAAGTCCTTTTGCCCTGGCCCTAACAGAATTAAATTACTCACATGGCTAATATTAACAAGCCGATTATCAAGGAAGCATGCTTATGAATATGAAGTGAGACCTCTACCCACAAGGCCCTCCTTGTATTACCCCAACTACTAAGCAAAGAAACAAAATAACCTCATATGCAAATCATACGTAACAGCAAAATACAAATAGGCTGCCAAGAATCAAAACATGCATTAAAGTAGCTGCAGACCTGAATTGAGTCCAACTCAACTTGCCGCAGATTGTTTTCCACCCCTTTTGTGTAATCACGGAGTGCTGTACCCTTGGACAATATGTTGGCTACTACCTACAGAAAATGATGGTTGAAGAGATACTAATCTCAGTATCGAACAAGTCCATAAAAAAGTCCAATCTGCATTATCCATCACAAATATCAACCTATCCAACATCGAGAAGTCCGCATTCTGGGGTAAAAGTAACTCACTAATCACATACTAACACTCCAACCAAAAAAAAAAAAAAAAAAAAAATCACATACTAACACAGGCGTAATGTACAATTAACATTTAAGATGCAAATGTCAACAATAATATCAGTGATTAAAAGCTATAGACATATCTGTAACATGATTATGTACCTCTCCTATAAAACCCTCAAGAAAAATAACCTTGTAAGTCCTAAACTTGTTTTACAGAAACAAACAAGTCCTGAAACAATTGTCACTTGGGCTATTACCAAGGACAAATATCAGGAAGGACTACATTGCAACATTCTAAAAAGGTTTAAACCATATTGTACTAATCAAAAAGTTAAGAATCAAATTTATTCAGTACAAAAGGTTAAGAACTTCTAATACAATTCTCTTTGAAAAAGCTCGTCTTAATGCTTTGTCATCAATTAGAGGGCCATTGTCCAGTTCTTACAACACTTTTATGATAAAAACAACAGCAATAGCATAAGGGTACTATTATGCAACCCAAACTCTAAACAAGGACCATTCAAAGGGCCTATTAGATAAAGATTCTGTTCCCGGGAACAATTTCTGCATTAGAAATAGCCTTTTTCTGATTTTGTTCCCTAGACAAGTTTGAAAGCATTCGAACATGTTTAACAACTACACAAAATTTCAATTCTCGGAATAGAAAAATAACAAAAATGTGTTTGATATGACCCTCAAATTCTTTTGTAATGTAGAATTTCTATTAATTTTTTAATAATTTTATGAGCTTTGTTTGTCGACGACCTCGCCGACCCCAAGGGAGGTCAAGCCTCGCCGTGGCTGGGCGAGGCTCCAGTGTTGTCGTTGGACCTCGTCTCTGGCCGGTCACCAGCCATCGCTGAGTCCGACGAATGACCAGAGAAAGAAGAAGAAGAAGAAGAAGAGGGAAAAAAAAAGAGAAGAAGTAAAGAAATAATTGGCTTGGACTTGATTCTAAAATTATTCATGAGAACAAAGAAGTAGCTTTTTTCTATTTCTTAATTTTGTTCCAAATCTATTCCCTAGAACAAGTTCCCAAAAGTAGAAAAATTAGCTGACATTACCAAACAAATTTTTGTTCATTTCTTGTTCCGAGGAACATAAGAACAGAAATAATCAAGAATTGCCCAGTTACCAAACAGACCCTCAAAGTGTTTCTAGGAATTAATAAAGAAAATTTAAAAGCACTAAATTTCAGTGTAGGGTGAGTATAGCAACACAGTTGAATCAAACATTCCCCATAACTCTCCGAGATGAGTTACATTGATAGCCACTTTCAAATCAAGGCATAAACCATATGGTTTTCCCTCCATAGACCTAGGAAGCAGAAGCCTTAGGCGTTGACAATGCTTTTTTTCTTACAAATGCAAGATTCTCATCTCACTTATGAAATTTATACCTATTTAAAACATTCCTCCCCGAGTGAAAAAAAAAAGAATAGACAAAGCCCTATAGCATGAGCAACAAAGCTTAAGGACCAAAAATAAACTTTACCCTTATATCTGAGAATTGCTCCTAATCAAACATGAAATTTATGAAACTACCGAGAATATGCCAAGCAACCCAAATATAAAGATTAAAGAATCGAAGTATCTCTTCATCCAACTAGAAAGGTATTCTCTACAATACTGATAGTGATTCATTTATGGAAGTTTATGACAATTAAATAATTAAGTTGAACCAATTTACATGCAAAAGGTTCACTCTAGTAGCAAACTATCAAGCAGAAGTTGACATTTAATTTAGTGCAAAAAATCTAAGAAGGGGGAGAAAAGGAGAGATGCTGCAAATAGCTTCAACAGGGAAATTTTGTCCGCCCAACAAGTTATAGGGTAGGATCATCAACAATCAGAATTTCAATCAATGGAGCTCACTAGTGACTCACATGCAGCGCAGAGGATAGTATCAAGAGCTCAAGACGCAAAGTTTAGTCTTTGAAAAGTGGGGATGCAAATATGCCAGTAGTACATCGAGAAAATCATATGTGATCACGAGACTTATACCAAACAATGCATACAGCTTGAAATGGAGATAGAAGAAGGCCCCATAGTTCAACACCATACCAAATACTTTCAGGTAAAAGAAACACTTACATCATCATCTTTACACTCTTCCAGTTCTTGTTGAAGACCTTCTAGCGAAATATCATCACTATACAGATGGTTCATAATAACGATCAGAAAAACATCCAATAATTTGTAAATCAAAATCAACAAAAAGATTTCCCAATGCTAGGTAATCAATAAAAATAGGAACTTGCAATTTAAATACAAAAATTCAAAGTGTACCTGCTGGCATCTTCCTCAATATTTAAGTCTCCCACAAATTCTCCTAAATTAAAGTTGTTCTTCTGGGCATCCCCTACTTCAGCAAAAGAATGACCCTGCACGTATTAAAGTAAAGACATCAATTTACCTTCAGAACCTTGGCTAAAAGAATTTTAAAAAAAGACATTACTCACAAATGCGATGTTTTACTACAAAAAGATAAGGAAAGTTCATCTGTAGCTAAGATAGCATATCGCCTCTGTCAGCACTAATGCGGCAAGTTGACAAAGAGAAAAAAAATCTAAAAGACCAACTTGCAAAAGCAACAAAAGTCACACAATCAAGGGTGTGCATCTTATTTACATTCAAATTCCATTTGCAACTTCAGTAGAACATCCTCCATATGACTCATACTAGACAACCAAGAGACCTTTCTCTAGTTCATGCATTCATGCCCAACATTCCAAAAGCACCATTAAATTGTCCCAGACTTTCATAAACTTTTGTAACAGGACATTCCATCAGCAGAAGTGGGTAAATTTCATAAAAGAGCCCTCAATTGATTGCATTTGATCCTTACTATACTACTTCTCTTTCCAGTTCCACCTGAGTCTGCAAATCCTAAGAAGAGAATCTGATGGAAGCAGCTAGAGCCAAATTTTCAAAATCTATGTGTGGGTATGTTTCCACTCTGTAAACATCAGAATAGCCCCAAGGAAGTGAACTGCCAATCAATACAGCTCTCATCTCTAAAATTCATATCAACTGGCAAGAAACAAGGCAGTACCATTGCCGACCCACGGGCAAAAAACAACGGAACGCATTAGGTCCGATCCATGGAAACAAGAACAGCTTACGAAAAAGATTACGATGCTTCGGGCCAAACCCACAATGCCAAAGACATGACCAACCTCAAATTCGAGCGCATTAACTACCCAGAAACGACGGATGGTAGGAACATCAGACCATTACCATCTCAAGCGCGGAATCCGAGTATCAACGACACCAGAGGCCACTGCTTCCACAAGAACAAGCAACGACGACAGCAATCTTCGCACCGAGCATTGCCAATCAGCCCACAAGCAGAAAATCTTCAGCTGCCTAGAACACAAAGAAGCGTCCCAGGATTCCCACGAAAATTTCTACAACAAACCGCGATCAGACGATCTCACATCCGACCGAATCCTCCTCCTCCCGAAAACCCACGATCGGATCTGGAAGCAAGGCGGGTCTTTGTCGTGTCTCGGAGACCAAAGTTGAGATTTTGATGTTCTTCCCGAGGTTGCAGAAGCTACTCCTCGCTATCCTGCGATTTCCGAATCGGAACGGATCGCATGATGCAGCATTCCTCCGGCAATCCTATTTCACAGCCCAACTGATGGAAAATGAAAGTGGGAAATTTCAATTAGTACCCTGTATTAATAGTCAATTCTCATATAGTCCTCAGCATCACTTTTCTTTTCGAAATAACCCCAATACCAAAATTATGTCGAGGAGCCTCGTATCCCGTCCGATGTTCAAAGAAGTCATCGCCTCTGAATTTTACATATTTCTACCAAATCCTACTATTATTGGTGCCTTTTTTTCCGTAAAACAAATGTTCAGATCTGAATTAAGATGGGTGCACTCATCTCTTGGAAAGAAAAGATTATGCTATTCTTCTTAGGGCTACAGAAATTGTCGTTAGCCTGCGATTTGGTTTTTGGAATGGATAGCCAGATGTGGCATTTTTCTAGAAAAAGACTGGACAAGACCCAAGAAATTGATTTGAAAGCCTAGGTGAAGGAAGTGGAAGGCAAGATATTTAGTTAACCCCATATTGATAGCCAATTCGCAAAATACCTCATGGACATCATTTTTTTTTCCAAAATTGCCCCAATTCTCTACAAGTTTGTGTCAAATAGCCATTTGAATCAAGACTGAAATGGGCTTTGTTCGTCTCCTGAAGAGCAAAGTTAATATGGTGATATTCTTTCTTGGTTACAAAAAATTGCTCATTAGTTTGTGATTTATGATCTACAATGTATCGCTGGATGCCCCATTTCTCTACAATCCTCCTGTTGAAAGATAGGGAAGTAGAGAGCCAAGACCCAATAGATGGTATTGACTCGAAAGTTGAGCTAAAGGAAGTGGAAGGAGAAAGTTTTAATTAAGCCCCACTATTGATAATCAATCTTCGAAATACCCCACGAGCTTCATTTTTTTTTTTTTCAAAATAGCTATACTTGATAGAATTATGTCATAATATTGCCTCATATCTCAACCAAAGTTCAAAAAAGCCATCGCTAGTGAAGCACATTCATTTAGGGAGCCTGTATGAAAACCACTTGATCAAATCATGACTAGGTGGGTCTATTTGTCTCTTGAAGAGAAAAGATTATAAAATTGTTTGTTACCCTACGATTTGTGATTTGGAACATCTCTCTGAATGTGACATTTCTCCAATAATCCTACTACTGAAAGATAAAGGAGAGAACCAAGACCCAAAAGATGGTAGAAATTGACTCGAAAGTCTACTTGAGGGAAGTGGATGAGGAAAATTCGGATAGACCCTTTGATAGACAATTCTTCAAATACCCTAGGAACATCACTTGTATCAAAGTAACCCCAATACTTTTACCAAATTGTGTTAAATAGCCATATATCTCATCCAACATTCAAAAAGTCACTATCAGTGAAGCAAGTTCATTTCAAATACCTATTATGTAAGCCACCCGATCAATTAGGAATCAGTTAGCTCTATTGGTCTATTGAAGAGCAAAGTTAATATTCTATTATTTGTCTTCAAGTTATCCAATTTAGTCGTTAATATGCAATTTAGAATTTGGAAAGGATTGTCGGATGTGGAATTTGTCCTACTCTCATATTGTCGAAAGATAAATAAGAGGGGGCCCAAGACCCAATAGATGGTAAGAACTTATTTGAAAGCTCAGCCAAAGAAAGTGGAAAGGGAAAATTTCAATTAGTCCTTGTCTTTAATAGTCAATTCTCAAAATATCCTCAGAGCATCATTTCAACCCCAATAAAAAATGCCACCACTTGTGGAGCATTGTCATTTTAAGTGCCTTTTCTAAAAACCACAAGACCGGATAAGGACTAAAGTAAGCCTACTCATCTCTTGAAGAGCAAAGTCAATATTATGCTATTCTTCCAAGGCTACAAAATTTGCTCGTCAACCTACAATTTACTACCTAGGATAAGGAGTAAGTATGGTTCTAAAATAGAACCTAAAACCTATGAACTGGATTGATAAGAACTTGTAAGTTATAGGTTCCAAGATATGTAGGATAGATTTCAGGTTCTAGAAAATAAGGAACATGTTTCGATGGGTATGTTCCAGGTTCTTAGTTGAATGAACTTGGAACCTACAATCTAGAACCTAAGATAAGTTTTAATATTTTTTTTGGTCTATGTCTTCATGCGATCCTTCGATATTTCATGCCGTTCCATGATGAGTATATAATCAGGAAGCACTAATTCGAGTTCCATTTTAGAACTAAGATTTTTACTTTATTAATATTCATATTTTTTGTATGTCTAAATATAAGTTATGGTTAGCAAATTGTAATCGTTCAAATAATAATATAGGTGAAATCTGGATAGATCCCTGAACCGATCCTAGAACTTAAGACAGAGTAAATTTCAAGTTCTAAGCAGGTTTAAGGGTATACAGTGTAGTTTCAAGTTCTAGAAAATAAGGAATTTGTTCCAATAGGTAGGCTCCAGGTTCCAAGTATAGTATAGTGTTTCTCCATCAATTATGTTGTACGGAACTTGGAACCGCTCATCTCTACTTAGGATGGATCGCTAGATGTGGTGTTTCTTCGTCAATTATGTTGTTGAAAGATAAAGAAAAAGAGAGCCAAGACCTAAGAGATAGTAGAAGTTGATTGCGATGGAAGTGAAAGGGAATTTCAATTAAGCCGCTATGTAGAAACTCAATTCTCAAAATATTCCCTAAACGTCATTTTCTTTTCAAGTAGAAGGGGAATAGTTCAATTACCCCCATATTAACACTCAATTCTCAACATACCCCATGAATGTCATTTCCTTTTCAAGTAGCCCCAATACCTAATAGAATTGTGTCAAATAGCCATATATCCCATCCGACATTCAAAAAAGTCAATACCTCCAAAGCACGTTCATTTTAGGCACTTCACTAAAAAATACATGATCAAATCAAGACTAAGGTGAGTCTAACTCATATCTTGAAGAATAAAGTTAACATTCTACTATTCTTCCTGGGGTTAAATAAATTGATTAACCTGATTTGTTATTCTAAACAGATTGCGAGATGTGGCATTTCTCTGGAAAAAGATGGACAGGACCCAAGAAATTAATTCAAAAGCCTAGGCAGAGGAAGTGGAAGGCAAAATTTTTAGTTAACCAGCATATTGATAGACGATTCTCAAAATACCTCATGAACATCATTTTTTTTTTTTCAAAATTGCTCCAATACTCTACAAGTTTGTGTCAAGTAGCCAATTTTCCTATCCATAGTTCAAAAAGGTTACCACCGGTGAACCAAATTCATCAAGTGCCCTTAGTGAAAACCACCTAATCAGATTAGAATTAAGGTGGGTCTACTTGTCTCTTGGAAAGCAAAACTTAAGATTTTTGTTGTTCTTCTTAGAATTACAAAAGTTGCTTCTTAGCTTGCGATTTGCTTTTTGGAATAGATTGTTGGAGAATAGATGGTTGGATGTTCTCCAACAATCTCATTGTTAAAAAAAAAAAAAAAAAAAGAAGAGCCAACACCCAAAATATGGTAGAAATTGATTCAAAAGTCTAATTGAAGGAAATGGAAAATTTCAATTGACCCTTAGGATCAATTTTCAATATAGTCTCGGCACTCGACGTGATTATGTCAAATAGCCCTGTATCCTATCAAACATCCAAAAAAGTCACCACCAAGTGAAGCACGTTCACTTCAGATGCAACTTCTAAAAGCCACCATTTGAATCAAGATTAAGGTAGGTTTTGCTCATCTCTTGAGGAGCAAAGTCCACATGGTGATGTTCTTCCTTGGTTACAAAAAATTACTAGTCAATTTGTGATTTGTGGTCTACAATGTATTGCCGGATGTGGCGTTTCTCTAAAAATCCTCTTGTTAAAAGATAAAGACGAAGAGAGCTACAACCCAAGAGATGGTAGAAATTGACTTGAAAGTCTAGCTAAGGGGTGCGGGAGGAGAAAATTTCAATTAGTCCCTAGTATTGATAAACAATTCTCGAAATACCCCACGAGCATCATTTTTTTTTTTTTTTCAAAATAGCCATACTCAATGGAATTTTGTCATATTGCCTCATATCTCAACTGAAGTTCAAAAAAGTCATTGCTGGTGAAGCACATTCATTTAAGGAGCCTTCCTAAAAACCACTTGATCTAATCATGATTAGGCGGGTCTATTTGTATCTTGAAGAGAAAAATTATAAAAAATTTCATTAACCTGCGATTGGTGATTTGGAATGTCTCTATGAATGTGACATTTCTCCAATAATCTTGCTATTGAAAGATAAAGGAGAGAACCAAGACCCAAAAGATGATGGAAATTGATTCAAAAGTCTAGTTAAGGAAGTGGATGAGGAAAATTCATATAGACCCTTTGATAGACAATTCTCAAATACCCTAAGAACATCACTCATATCAAAGTAACCCAATACTTTTACCAAATTGTGTTAAATAGCCATATATCTCATTCGATGTTCAAAAGGTCACTATCGGTGAAGTAAGTTCGTTTCAAGTGCCTATTCTGTAAAACACCTGATCAATTAGGAATAAGTTGGGTCTACTAATACGTTGAAGGGCAAAGTTAATATTCCCTTATTTTTCTTCAAGTTATCAAAATTGGTCATTATTATGCAATTTAGAATTTGGAATGGATCGTCGGATGTAGAATTTGTCCTACAATCCTATGGTTGAAAGATAAATAAGAAAAGGCCCAAGACCCAACAGATGGTAAGAATTGATTCGAAAGCTTAGCCGAAGAAAGTGGAAGGGGAAAATTTCGATAAGTCCTTGTCGTAAACGTCAATTCTCAAAATATCCTCTTAGCATCATTTCAACCCCAATAAAAAATGCCACCACCGACAAATCATTGTCATTTCAAGTGCCTTTTCTAGAAACTACCAGGCAGGATTAGGACTAAGGTAAGTCTACTCGTTGTTGTACAGCAAAGTCAATAGTATGCTATTCTTCCTAGAGTACAAAATTTGCTCATCAACCAACGATTTAATATCTAGGATCTATCACTAGATGTAGTGTTTCTCCGTCAATTATGTTGTTGAAAGATAAAGAGGAAGAGAGTCAGGACCTAAGAGACAGTGGAAGTTGATTCCAAAGTCTAGCCGAAGGAAGTGGAAGGGAATATCAATTAATCCCCTATGTGGAAACCCAATTCTCAAAATATTCCCTAAACATCATTTTGTTTCAATATAGCCTCGATATATGAACAGAATTGTGTTAGATAGCCCCAAATCCCGTTAGATGATATGTGAAGTTTATTTATTATTTTGTGATGTAAAGAGATGCTTTTGTTCTTGGGGAATCTCCTAGCTTTATTCTTCCCAAAATGCCATCAACAATTTCTTTATATATACATTGAATGAGAATAAAGTGCGAAAGTTAATAACCTTTAAAGACAAATTGTCTTATGTTACTTGACACGTCTAGTTAAGTAATGAATCTTATACCTTCCACTTCCATGCATATGTTCTTACTCTTGAATTTTTCAATGTTTTAACATGTGGCATAATCTCATTCTTCAATAATCAAGTAGGTTATTAGAGTACATGCAATTTTTAAGGAAAATAATACTATAAGTGTTATAACTTTTGTACGACACTAACTTGAATATCGCAACTTTTTTTAATTACATGAGTGTCATAATTTTTATACCATACTCACTTGAGTACCATAAATTTTTGTCTAATCACTTAAGTGCTATGTAACTTTTCAATCGATTGTTTGAGTGTCATAATTTTTTTAAAATGAACATTACAAATGCTTTACCACTTCAGATACACTTTGAGTGAACATTTTTAAAAAGTTATGATACTCAAGTGACTGATTGAAAGTTATGATACTCAAGTAAATATTTTTTAGGAATCATATTACTTAAATGGTTGAAAAAAAAGTCATGGTACTTAACTTAACGTCGCACGAAAGTTATGGTATCTGTAATGTCCTTATCCCCAATTTTCGAGCTCGCAAATTTTTACCTCTTGACCAACAAAGAAGTTTCTACTCAAACTATTTGCACATTGAAATATTGTGACAAAGATTATTAGGGAAATGATTTTGAAAGACGCTTGTGAAATTAATAGTAGGTTTGGTTTATCTTAGTTCTAAACAGTTTGGTTTATCTTAGTTCTAGATAGTCAATAGATTTGTTTGTGCCAATGTATTTTTTTTATATCTAAAATATATATGAATTGAATATAACATTGATTTACTAAAATTTTGCATAAATATTTAAAAGTAGGAATTCCTATACTCTTTATAATAACATAGAAATTTATGAGTTTCATAGATCAGGTTGTCAACTATTTTATTTGGTTCAGGTCCAACAATATGCACATTTAAAATTTTGCATGCAAGCCTAAATTGTCATTATATTTTGACAATTAGATGATCCATTATTGTTATCGTTTACCTCATGAGATACTTTCTTTTCATACATCCATGCCAAGCACCACTTGGAATTGGGGGTCTTGATCCATTATTATTATCTATTTGACAACCGGAAGTATAAAATGGACATACAGCAAATTTTAAAAAAAAGATCTTGACAGAAAATTATCAGATTTTAGACAATATTTCTTTTCTTTTCTTTTTCAAAAAGAGAATGAAACAAACAAAAAGGAATTATGCTTGATGCTTGTTGGTTTTTTTTTTTTTTAATAGCTTTGAACAACTATTCAAGCGTACATTTAAATAGTTGTTCAAAGCTATTAAAAAAAAACTCACAAGCTAGCGGTGAAATTATTTTCGTGAGTACACAACATTTAAATAGTTGTTCAAAGCTATTGAAAAAAGCTCACAAGCATCAAGCATGTTTCCTTTTTGCTGCGGTGAAATTATTTTAGCGAGTACACTACAAAAGTATTGAGTTATGCATTTAAATAGTTGTTCAGAGCTATTAAAAAAAGCTCACAAGCATCAAGCATATTTCCTTTTTGTTTGTTTTATTCTCTTTTTGCAAAAAAGAAAAGAAATATTGCATGTTACAGTCTCTTTTTGGCATTTGTTGAACATAGACACAACACATAATCTTTCCTGCATTTGTGGAACTTAGATGCAATACGTACTTATCTAGTTATCTTAAATTTGAATTTGACTAGTATGGTGAAAAAGTTGGGTTGTACAAAAAAGAAAAAAGAGTGATTTGATCAAACAAATCTAATATACTATAAATTTTTAAACAAATTTCAATTTTTCTTAGTTACAAGATGATCATGACTTTCATTTTTAAGTTAGCTTGGACTACTATGGCCAGAGCTTATTTTATCAATGTTTTAAGGATAACTTGACAGATCCGAGATTAGAAGTCATGTAAAAAAGATTCGAGGTTTAAATTTCACAATTGTATCCATTTATTAAACAATGAATATTTTAATTTCATAAGTGTGAAAAATGTTTTATATTTGTGATATTACTTCTGGAAACCATGCATTTATATTGTCTACTGCTCTTTCTACAATGAGACTTCATTTGTTTTCGCTAAAAATGAACAATTTAGAAAACATTTTCCTAAAAACGATCGATTGTAACACTCGAAATAATTAGTAAATTGAAAATGCTTCATTATCGACAACAATTTATGTCTAAACATTTTTGTAGATTATGAAATTATTTTTTTTGTTTATTTATTTTTGTAAACGATATAAACGATCATTTTCAGAAATATATTTTTCAAATCGTTAAGTTTTCACAAACTAAATGGAGCTTAAATATAAAAGTGTTTTATAGCAATGATGTTCTTAATAAAGATCTTTTCAATTCGCTTATTTTTTATTTTGATTAATTAATTATTTATTTTTTTAATATAAAAATCCCAATTCGTAGTTTTCTCAGGAAACAGGACAAATAAGTCGTTCAGCTTCCTTGAGAAACATTGCGGTACAGGCGGGGCACCGTTGCTCCCCTGGAAGAGAGAATGACTGTGTTGTCACATCCTCTTTTCCCTCAAAAGAAAATGTGAGAATCCATTAAAGTGGAAAATCAAAAGTTACTAGACTCATGTCTAATGGGACGTACTGTGCAGACACTGCTCTTTTATTCTTTATGAAGAAAAACACGATTTGAGCAACTTTATATAATTGACTTTGGTTTTCTTCTTTAGTAAAAAAGGTTGAGATGCTCCACCGATGCTAGTGATCCTCTCTAGACATTACTACAAAAGTTTCATACATCTTGCGGAATATTATGTTTTATCCATTTTCACCGACGCTGGTGATCCTCTCTAGACATTACTACAAGAGTTTCATACATCTTGCGGAATATTATGTTTTATCCATAACTATTTTGTACTACTCGGTTCTAAACTAGTTTTGAAGCCACTTCTTAAAATAAAATAAAAAACTAGGAAACATGATCTTCAATATGAGACAACATAACGACTTGACCAATAAATGTTTTTATTGTGAAATGATGCAACTTTCCTATTTATTTATTAAAAAAATTGGCCATTAACAAAACATAAAACGAGTACATTCCAAAATCGGTCATTTCAGAACCTAAGGTTTAATTCCTGACTATAATATTTTAAAACCAAAAATCACAATGTCAATTCATGATGCTAGATTGGGAAGCTACCCATTCTAAAGCTGATAAATACTAATGGATTGATAATAAAATTAGGATGGAGTTAAATCCAACAGAGGTGATGGGCATAAATGGTGGTGGAGGGCAAGTTGTGTGTGTTGCATGTGTGTGAGAGAGATCTCAAGTATCCCAGGTCTCGCATTTTATGGGTGAGATCTTGTATTGTTATTCCTAAGTAAGTCTGGCCTTCAAGTGTCATCACCCATGCAATCATTTAACTACTTCTTCGAGAGTTTGGTCCGCGTGAAATGGAGCTCGATTTCCATCGAAGTCGGCGATAAGAGCTCCGCGGAGTTGCTGATGACAAACAAGTAGTAATGGATCGGTTTTTGGGAGAGAGAGGGGTACAACTTTTGTCGGGACTCCTCTTGTCTCTCTCTCTCCTTTGTCGTTTGCGATCGCTCACTCGTTGCCGCCAGCAATGCCTCAGTCCGACAAACCGTCCTCGCGTTACTCGTACAGTAAATCCATCAGTCATTCATTTCTCTTCGTGCGGTCGTGATTGATGACTTCATGCAAATCGTTCGATAGCGACAAGGCCCCGGTGGTCAGGGACCTTCGATTTGAGGTCGTAGAAGGTCGTCGCCTCAGATCTACGACCTCAAATCTAGGGAAAGTAGAAGGGTTGCCAAGGTCATGGTAAACTTGAATTCGATAGTTTGGCACCGCACCGCCCATTGCGGCAAATGGTGATGGTGGATAGTGCGCGAACACTAGACCTGTCAAAATGAATTATTTGTCATTCCTTAATTCATATTTATTATGTAAATTAATTATATTTAAGCCATATTTGGTAACCATCCAAATAGAGCCAAATCCTGATTCTTTGTTCACAGAATCATTTTGGGCCTAGAATCGTGTTTGGTAAAATTTTTGTTCCCGAAAACAAATTTGTTTCCGGAAACAGATTGAGAGTGGAATCAAAAAAAAAAAAAAAATTGATTCTTGTTCCGGGAACAAATTTAAGAATCAAAACCAACAACTCTTCTTCTTCCCTTCGGCCATCTCGCGACCGCTGTCCACCACCGTTTGCCGCCGTCTGTCGCCGCCGGCCGCCGCCGGTCCGGCGAGCTCGCCAGGCCAAGGCAAGGTCCGGAGAGCTCATCGGAGGCAAGCCCAACCACCGGCGAGGCTCGCCCAGCCTCGCCGGTGGCCAAGCGGGCCTCGCCAAGCGTAGCCACGGGTGCTGGTGTCGAGAGGGGGCGAGTGACGGTGGAGCTTCGAGCTGATGGCAGAACAAAAGCGGCGTCGCGGTGCTGGCTTCGTCGGAGATGTGGCAAGGTGGGCTTGCGGACTCGAGATCTGCGGGTCGCGGGTCGCATGCGAGGAGGAGAGGAAGCCGGTCGGCACTGGGTGATCGTGGACAGATCAGGGCAGGAGTGGCTCGGGCGTCGAATCGCGCGGCAGTGGCGATTTCTAGCAAGACAGAGCAAAGCAGGAGTTGGGTAGCGCCGGTGTGGCGAGACGACGGCATCCAGCGGGCAACGGTCGAAGCTTTGGCAAACGGCAGCAAGGACGCCCGCCCAGCCCCGCCGGTGGCCAAGCAAGCCTCGCCCAGCCCCAGTGAGGCTGGCCTGGCCATCGGCGAGGCTAGGAGAGCCTCGCCCAGCTGCCGGCCATAAGAAGAAGAAGAAGAAGAAGAAGAATAGGAGAAAAAAAAAAAAAAAAAAAAGAAAATAGGAAAAAAGAAAAAAGGAAAAAAGTAAAAAATTTATTTAAAAATTAAAAGAAATTGATTTAGAATAGAATTAATAAAGACGGACCAAACGCATTTATTCCAAAATCGAAATTTTGGACGACAGCGATTCCAAACTAGCTTAAAAATCTTAGAATCGTTCTAAACGAGAATAAAAAAGAATCATTTCTGATCAGAATCTATTCCCGGGAATAGAATCGTTACCAAACGCGCCCTTAGTAAATGAGTCATAAATAGATTCAAAGTAGTAAAACTCAAAATAATACGAGTATTTAATAGATTCACAATTTACTTAAGCCTAACTCAGCTCTATAACTCTCTCCTTTCCTTCTTCAATTTCATGTTCGCCTACTCCAATCTCTCACCTTAGTTTGAGTTTTTTTTCCTAAATTGGGTAAAATATGAAAGTATTTTAGTAACTTGGGTCAAATTAGATTTGAATTTAGGTACGAATTGAGCCAATACGAATCACTAGATCTGCATTGTATTGAAATGAATTAATTCCAATCGTTCAATATGGCCCGAACCCACCCATCTAACGGGTCCAACGGGTCCTACGCACAGAGGAAAAGGGCAAAAGGAAAAACAAAAAAGCAGGACTGACATGGAATCATTGCACCATCTTTTACAACTTAAAAGAGCTTATACGCGCAAACGCAAAGGCCCCGCTACCTAGAGGCTCACGAAAACACCCTAAACTCCAATTCACCTTCTCGAAGGCCCCGTAGTGTAAGTTGGACGGGAGCCATTGATTATTACGTTCGAGTCCTACCAAGGATTAAAGAAAAACTTGAACGGCAGCAGCATTACTTTTTCGTCCCCCTCCACGCGCACCATGATGCCACTTCTCCTCCTCTCTACCGATGGATGGATTGGACGCATCCGGCATTTATTCCACGCGGTTTGTGGCCCCGTCCCTGCACGCCAAATACCGCGTCCCTTCCGTGGTAGCCGGACGTCAACGTTCCAACCGTCGCCTCTCTCCTCGGCCCTTCTTCAACTCCACCTTGTCGTCGTCTCTCTCCTTGTCAGTGTCTCTGCCTCTCCTTCCTCTCATCTTCCTTGAGCTCATTCTCCTACAAACCACCACCACCATCACCGACCATGGTGCTGCTCGCCGCGCTCTTCTTGGCCCTCGTCCTCCTCGCGTCCCTCGCCAACGTGCTCCTCCTCCGCGTGCCCCCCAAGAAGCTCCCCGCCCTCCTCAGGACCCTCTTTGCCCAGCCGCCCCCCGCGGCACCAGGCAAGGTGGACGGCGGCCCGCCGCCGCCGCCGCCGCCGCCGCAGAAGCAGCAGCAGCAGAAGAAGAAGGAGCGGCGGGGCGTGAGCGCGGAGCTGAGGAGGGTGTTCGCCACGTTCGACAAGAACGGGGACGGGCTCATCACCAGGGAGGAGCTGAGGGAGTCCCTCAGGGGACTCCAGATCTCCGTGTCGGACGAGGAGGTGGAGGAGGCGGTGGCCGGGTCTGATGCTAATGGCGATGGCCGCATCGATCTCGACGAGTTCTGCGGCCTCCTGGAGTCCATGTCCGCCGTCGGGAGCGCCGTCGGCAGCAGCAGCAGCGATCGGAGCCTTGGCGATGGGGAGTGCGGCGGGGAGGAGGCGGAGCTGAAGGAGGCGTTCGACGTGTTCGACAGGAACGGGGACGGGGTGATCACGGTGGAGGAGCTGGAAGGGGTGCTGTCGTCGCTGGGGATGAGCGAAGGGAAGAGGGCGAAGGCGTGCGAGGAGATGATCAGGAAGGTGGACGTGGATGGGGACGGGATGGTCAACTTCGACGAGTTCAAGCGGATGATGAGGGGCGGCCAAGCGCTTCTCGTCTCTGCATAATAAGTCATCTCCCGAGTCATCGAGCGTCATGCAGGAATGCCTAAGGGGATGGCGCACGCTGTATAGGCAACGAATAAAACCCTAGGCAGCAGTAGTTACTGTCAGTGTCGATGGAGGAGTGTTTCTTGCAAGGATCGGATGTCCGAGAACCGGGGTCCGACGCAACTGTAACATCAAAGGTCCAGGTAGAGTTTCGTCAGTGTTTTCTCGAGGGGATCGATCCGGCGGCCACCGAGGCGTCGCCGGAGGAGCCTCAAGGGTGTTAGGTAATAGTAATAGATACGTATATCTATTTACTATAATGGGTCACTTGTTCATCAGGGAATCTCTTGCGGTGTTGTATATCTTTGTTCTTTCTTTCTTTCTTTCTCGGGTTTAGCTTAGAAATTAAGTAGAAATCAATAGACGTTGCGTTGATCGGAAGAACGGTGGTTCTGTGGTTAGAATAGAATTGGGTGGTGTTATGGGGTAGGGCCAGGATTTGACTCCCGGATGGCACGGGAGTTTGATTTGTTCCTCCTTATTTTTTGTCCTTTTTTATGCACGGACCGGGTCGAGTGCATGACCGGTCAAATGTAGTTCGTAGACGATTTCACGTCGTCCAGTTTCGACCATTTCATTCTCAGATTTTTATATAACTTGACATATGGGAAAAGTATTGCACGCCCTTGTACGGCATACATGTTCGTTATCGAAAGGATCATGTCGTAGCGTAGGCCCGTCTTTGTGAACCCCGGAACACGCGAGGATGAAAAGGTCTCGTGTCCCAAATGAAGTTTGTTGAATGATGGATCCTACAAGTAACTTATGATGATTGGAGGTTTACTTCGATGGATAGAAGTTACATAACAAAAATGATAAAGTAATTGCAACATGGCTGCTGTCATACGCCTAGTTCTCCTATGCTAATATTTCATGCAAGAGGAAGTCTTGGAATCTCCACATTCTTATGGCACACTCAAGGAACCGCATGGAATATGCCGATAGAAGGCTAAAACGCTTGCAAAGTTATGTCCTCTTACCGAGTCCAATGACCAAACATCCTGACAAAACCTGTCGCAGACAACAGGAGAGGAGCATTGTCTCTCCCACAAACCAAGTTCTGATTCCGACTGGGTTGCCCTGACTTTGCCTTTTGAGGTACATAAGCCATGGAGACCATGTTCTGCATTTAGATTTGCGAATGGAATCTTAGACTTGTGGCCCTACCATTCACAAATTCCATGAAACCTCAGAAGCCCTCACCGAAAGCAGCCCATCAGATAAAAAGCTAAAATTCCTCCGTGATAGATCGGTACAAACCGGCGTGGAGTCTCAAATTAAGGGTTAGCTTTTTCTATCCACCTTTCCTTGGAGCTGAAGCAAGAAACGATGCTGGACAATTGGCAAGCATAACCTACAAACTTTACTAATGGTACAAGGTTCTCCTAGCAAGAAGTACTGGCCTAAAAGAGGAAAAGGATATCGTGACAGGACTGGCTTTCCTTGAGTAGAGGATATATAGAAGCTCTTTCAAAGAGCATTAAGGTTTATTTGGTAACGTGTCAAATAGTGTTTAATTCTATTGTTCTGTTATGAAAAAAAAGAAAAAGGAATATAATTCCATTTAATAACTTTTTTGTTCTCGGGAGCAACTCAAAAATCAAAGTCCGAGCCATTTTATTTTCTTTTTTTTCTTTTCTTCTTTTTCTCGATAGGCTAAAGGAAGAAGAAAAGAAAAGAAAAGAAAAATGTAATAAAATTATAAAAAAATTAAAAGAAATTTTAAGTTATTAAAAAATTGAAAAACAAACTATATACATTTTTATCCTGGAAATATAAATTTTTTACATTTACCAAACCCCTTCAAATGTTGAGAAACTCGTCTAAAGAACAAAAAAAAAACATTTATGAATAAAAATTATTTTCAGGAACAAAATGATTACCAAAAGTATCTTTAACTTTTAAGTTTTTTTTTTTCATTAACTTTTAAGTTGAAGGCTTCAAAAATTTCTTATTTTTCAGATCACCGTAGAGCTAAGCAGTGGGTCCAATTAAGGTGGCAAATGGGAGCACACCTGCTTATGAAAACAAGAGTGCATCAAATTGTCATATTTAATTGCACAACACCTCATTTGTTGAACCATCCTAAAGGAAAATAAAACATCCTGTCCCCATCGTTTGTTTGCCCAATTTTGCAAGCATTCGTTTCGATGGAGGAGGATCCTCCCCGTAGCCAAGCTCTACAAATAGATCGAGTAATTATGGTAAATGGCTGTGAGGTGAGCAAATCGCAGCTGGGGCATTACTAGAGGTGCATCGGTACTTGATCGCATTACCAAGTTTCCTTGTCTGGCACTCGGCGGATCGGTAGGATGCCAAGCAAGTGTCTTCAACGAAATTGCCTCTACTTATTTGCCAGAGCAGTTCATGAAACAATGTGATATTGCAGTGATGCAGCGACTTTCAGAAACCATGATCCCCATATATAATTACACGCAAACCACAACCAGACTACTGGCATAACATGCATACCATTTCCATCAGCTTTTAGATACGAAGGAAGAAACGAAACAATGTAGACAACTAGTTTCCAACTGCGTTTTGCTAGCTTTAACTTGTAAGACACCCACTGCTGATTGTGGATGATGGGGAGTTTTACAGCCTTTGAATGTCTTCAGGCCACTTGCACCCTTTGAATGATAGCTAATGTGCATAGACCACGGTGCACATCAACAGCCCAAATCAACAGATTCATAGTTCCCTAAAACACATCAGGGTGAAAACGCCCAGGGATGGAGCTACTTTGTTGAGCTTGCTTCAGGTGCATATTGAGTGCATAGTTGTTCACCTAGCATGGCATCAGAAGATAAGGCAGTAAGACAAAGATTCAATTGTCTAGAGACCACAGAAAAGCAAGGATCAAGACAACAAGATGGATCCTACATATCTCGAGGACCTATCAACAAAAGGAGCCAAACAGGAAACACAAAAGCGTCTCTACATTCTACAGATAAATTTATTACAGAAATGAAATACATTATGTTCACATAAATAAATAAAAAAACTAAGCATATAGTTAAGAAGATTCAGGGTTCACAGGTTCAAACCTCAAGAGTCCTCAACTGCTCCTGGTACTGAGACACCACCTGCTTCAAATGCTGCAATTCCTGACTCCTTAATTCATGCTCTTTCTGGCGTTCATGCTGAATAGCCACAGCTCTCTTGAGAACTGTATTTTCTTGAATCAGTGCTTCAAGTTGCTGCTTCAGCAGCATATTTTCCTGGAAGCGATACCATCAGCATAACAGACCTGATCCATCTTAAGGTTTTGTGTGTGTGTGTTTTTTGGGGGCCAAGGAAAGGGGGGGGGGGGGTGTCAAAACTCAAAGTAGTAAATACCCATACGACTAAAATTGTTACCTGGTGAACATTCCGGGATGCTTGTGCCCCAGCCCGAGCCAAGATGGATTTCTCTAATGCCTCAAGTGCTCTCGCAGCACGGGCTTTGGCATCATCCATGTTGGAGGCGCTTGTCATCTCTCTAACAAAGAGCTCCACCCATTCTGCCCCATCGATTGATATTGTCTCTTCTGCTGATGAATCCTGTGATAAAGCTGGCTCTCCAGCAGTTGTTGCACCCCCTGCCATGCAACAGGCATCATCTACTGTCATGAAACTTAAACCACAACAAGCAGCAAAAGACTTTGAAAGTTAAGGGCAAGATGACACATCAATCAAGAATTCAAGAAGAAAGTCATTCCATAACTAATGTCTGACTCGTGACAAGTAGATATGCTCACAACCCATAAAAATCTAACAAAAGCGGTTGAAGCAAAAGGATCAAATCCCTACCACACCCAACAAGAAAAGGGTGCAACATAAGATTGTGATGAAGAGAGAGCCCCAAAACAGGTAATTGACGTCAAGTTAAATTGGATATCCATCGCTCCACTTCATGTGCTTTCACATGCCGCAAGGCAAATTGAAAAACCTAGTTACGAAAGTATTCCTTCCTACTCTGTAATCCAATGTCAAAAGAGAGCTATGCCATTCTTTCTAATAATCCAAATATTTGAAATTGATAGTTTAACTTCCACATCTATAAAATGAACCTGTGAAGATAAAAGAACATAAAAAATGAAAGTCCCCAAAAATATACAGAAATTAACGCGCATAAGGTAATATTACTTCAAGTAATCTACCAAGAATCCAAGATTCACCTTGCGACTGAAGCGGAACATTGACATCCACTGCTGCATTAGACCCATCCAGAGCAGAACCTAAATTTGGATCAGCAGATCCCAAGCGAAGTTCATTCAATCTTCTGATGGCCGAATCCAAGTCATTACCATTTTCTTCAAGTGCTCTCTCGAGAAGCTGGAACATGTCATGACAATGTCAAATGTCATATTAGCAAACATGATAGATATATTTTTTTCTTTCTAATGACAATCAAATTATCATCTGGGAAGAAAAAAAGAAAAAGATTATTCAGACATCAAATTGACTCATTTTTTTCCATGTCTCATTACAACGAACATGGAAACACTCCAATTTAACAGAGGTTGTCAATTGCTAGGCAACAGCATAATCGCAGGAATGATGAGACGTAACAAAAACAGGAAATATAGATTTCAACTTCTTGACAAAACATAAAAAAACACTGATCATAAGGTTCTGTGATGCTATGCCGTCAATCGACCAAACTAAAATCATGCCACGACACAGATCAACATCTAACAGACCAACATTCATTAAAGAGAGATCAATAGCTAGCAATCTGCTCAATACACCTAAAGCTATGATAAAAGCTCCTGGCTTTAACATCATCTACCAACAACAATCCGGAAGCAGAAGACCCATAAAATCGACGATTCCCAGATTTCAGGATCACATATGAAAAGCCATGAACAAAGTCATTTCTGGACCGATCAAGGTCAAACAAATTTCCTCTCCTCTACCCAAGAAGCAGCACAGCAATGAAATAAGGACGATGGAACAGTGGAGACCTGCTTGTCCATATCAGGGAAGACCGCGGCGAGCTGCTCGATCAGGACCGCCGCCGACCCCGGCTGGTGCGAGGAAGGAAGGGAAGCGGGAGAGGACGGCTGCTGCTGCTGCCGCGGCGGGGAGAGGCGGACCGGGGAGGAAGAGCAGCGGATTCTCTTGGAGACGACGGGGGACGGGGCGGCACTCAGTTCCTCGAAGAAAGATCTCTTGCCACACACTATTGCAGACATGTTTCGCAGGAATCTGTCCGCTTTTTGTTCTCTCTCTCTCTCTCCCTGTCCCTCTCCCTCTGGCGGCCGATCTAATCTAACGAGCCTTCCGAAACCCACGACCTATATAGCTCATGCAGCCGATCTGATCTCGTCAACTGGGTCGGTTCAGATCGACGGGAACAGGGATGGCATCGAACCCAGTTGAGCCGAAACGCCAAGGAGATCGGTTTCTTGATTCTGCTGCAATTAGAGAGGAGATGGGGGGGAAGGGGGAAGGGGAAAGGTGAAATCTTTAAGGCGCGCGGAGGAATTCTTGCTGTGGAGACCTGGGGGAAGAGAGAGAAAGAGAGAGGAGAGAGAAGGTGGAGGAAGAAGCAAATTGAGAATATAACCCTATCTCTGCCTTCCGCAAAATGGGCAGCCTCTCCCTTTATCCTCTCTCTCTCCTCCTCCCTCCTCCTCTTTCTCTCTCTGCTTCTGCACAATTAAAGCTGCCTCTTTTTCTTTCCCTTTTTTTTTGGGGCGGCTTTCCCATGTTTTGTTTTCTTGTCCTTGAGGTCAAGCAAGGTTTTTATTTTTGTTTTTTTAGGTTTTGGTCCGGAGTGGATCGGCGGTCTGGTGGCGGGCGGAGGTGGAAACTTCACGATGGCCGAAAGCCGAAAGCCCTGCCCACCGAGAAACTGCAGAGATGGTGAAATGGCCATTGGTGGTGGGTGGGCCTTGGTGAGAAAGAGACGTCCGGGCTTTTCTCCTCTTTTCCACCCCCACTTCTTCTTGGAAAACTCAAGACAAAAAGCAAATCACGATCAATAATACCCACGGAAACAAAAACGACACATGATTCATAGGCTTTGATCTAATGTGTAATGTCGTCTCAAACTTTTTAATTTATTCAGTGTGGTATCTGAATTTTGATCCAGTGCGTAGTGCCGTTATCCCTAAACTTTTAATTTGTTAATCGTGGTTTCCAAACTTTTGGTTCAATCGTAAACCTTTAAACATTTTTCACATAATTTAGAAATTATATTGAACATTTATCAATAATTTAAGGACGACATCAAATAAATAAAAATTTAGGAACAACATTGCATGTTGAGTCAAAATTGATAGATCATATTACACAAATTAGAAGTTTATATTGCACTGAGTCAAAATCCAAAGTACCATTTATATTATTATCTCTAATATTTAAACAACTTATTTTTTTTAATAAATTAGAATTGAGCCACACGTTACAATCAATTGTTCCATATTAAAAGAAAGCAAGTGAGCTACAACCTAAGAAGCATCGACACTCTTCGGAAGCCTTCGTGTCGTATCGACACTTCGACACGTTCCAACAAGCAGTCAACAAGTGTCGGAAAATCCGACACGTGGTCAATTCTTCCCAACACGCACGGGATCAATTTTAAAAATTTTCAATAATGAAAATAACAAAAATAAAGGGGAAAGAAGAAAATTCTTACTCTCAAGTTTCTCACTTATAAGTTCTGATTTTCCTGTGAGTAATGATAGAATGCCCTTCTTCTCGTCGGTGTCGTTCTGTTGCCCTCACATACTTAAAGTTATAATTTTTTTTTTGCTTCTTTCCGCCTCTCGCAAGCATCGCTTGCGAGTTATCTCTTTTTGTCTATGTTATTGGCTTGTGAGTTATCTCTCACATTTTCCGTGGCAAATTTAGTGATTTCATTTTCTTTTGGTCATACTTCGAGAGTTCTTTTCCTGAATTTTCATTTTTTTTTAACCTTGTTTTGCATAGGAGCTCCAAGCTAGTCTATATCATGAAATCCGAACTCTATCTAGGACTATAAGAAATCTCACTAATCTCCGACAAGTATAAAAAAAATAGGACACATTCCTTCAAGTTTACTCTTTCATGTTTGCAATTTTTGAATTTTCGTTCAATTTATGTCAAATGAAAACAATGAATGATATTAACAAATGTTAGATTAATATTTTTAGTATAAATTAATTTTATGCTCTTTTTATTATTTATTTATTGCATTTATATATAAATATATATTTAATATATAACGTGTCGAAACGTGTCGAAATTCTCAATTTTTTGAGAAATGATGTGTCGGCGTATCGTGTCATGTCGTGTTGCATATCGCGTGTCCGTGTCCGTGTTACATAGATGATGATGCCATCTCTTGATTAAAACATGTGGTTAAGAATTTAGGAAATGTGGCAACCTACCTCAGTAGTAAGTGGCTATAAGAGAGGGGAAGAGAGAGATATTAATAATTATGTGAAAGCATATGAGCCTTCTGTATAGATTAATTAATGTTTGCATAATCTAAAGGTATTTTTAGGCATTGAATAATCATGCCACGACATGGCATTATCCTAATATTCATTAATTTAGTGGCACTTTTATAAATATAACAAAACTTCCATTAAATTTATGTAATCTAAGGAACCCTCAATCTAATGCCAAATAAAATGTTAAGCATACTTTATACTTTGTACGAGATAAGACTCATCTTTGACACCATAATGGTGTTTTACCTTAATTTTAGTCTGGAATTTAATTTCCATATAACAAAATAATTGCCCATATAATATATAGAAGGAAAATTTAGGATGTCACACACTTCTACACTACTGATGATGCACGACTCAAAAGCTCCTCCACGAACTCATTGATGTTCCGATCCAAGCTCCCGCCTTCCGCCATGACTGCCTTCGCCGTCTCCATCCACATCCTTGCGCTCTCCATCACCTCTCTCCCTCTCCCTCCTCCTCCTCCCACCACCTCTCTCACGCACCTCTCCACCTCCTCCCTCCCAACAACCCCCGACTCGTCGGCCCTAGCCCTGACCCCAACCCTCCACACATCCTCCACGAACTTGGCATTTGTCAGCTGGTCCGTCCACTGCGGCATCGCCACCATCAGGACCCCCAGGCAGATCGCCTCAATCACTGAGTTGAGCCCGCAGTGCGTGACAAAGCATCCGATCGCATCGCTCTCGAGGACCTCCAGTTGATTGCACCACGGGAGGATTAGAGCTTCCTCCGAGCGGATCAAGTCCATTAGATCCCGAGGGAGCTTGTGCTGCTCGGTAGATCGGACGATCCAGATGAAGGGGTGGCCAGTAAGGGCAAGGCCATGGGCGAGCTCGGCGAACTGGGAGGTATCGAGGTCGGCCATGCTGCCGAAGGAGACGTAGACCACGGAGCGGGGCGGGTGGCGACGGAGCCAGGTGGAGACGGTGGAGGTGGTGATCGGGGTGAAGAGGTTGACGCCATACGCGTTGTCGTTGGGGAGGCGCTTGTCCAGGTACAGGGAGGGAAGGGTGGGGCCGACGGTCTTCAACGGCCACAGATTGGCGGACATCCAGTCGATAACCTTGTCTCATTGGAGAGAGGGAACAATTTTCATGTTGAGATGAATAATTAATTTCCTAATTAAATTCAGGATAAAACACGTGCATCTATTTCTTCATAAATAAAGTAAATAATTGACTATGTCTATAAATATAAGGATTCGGTAGAAAGTAATAATTGTTAATTTTCTATGGTTGCTTATGAACCACTTTTTCGGCTGGTTCCAGACGGTACTAGGCAAAAAAAGACTAGATTAAGGATGAAGAGGATTGTCATTAAATCGCGGTTTAAGCTTTTAAAACATTTAACGGTAAATATATGCACATTTGGTACTAGACAAAAAAAGGACCAGAATAAGCGTAAAGGGGAGTATTGGAATTCATCTAACAACTTAAACTTTTAGAACAGTTGGTAATAAATATATCAATGTTTGGCACTAGACAAAAAAAGATCAAATTAAACGTGAAAGGAAGTGTTGAAATAATTAATCATTAAACTATGCTTCCTTTCGCACGAATAATAAATTTGCACAAGGTGACGTATGTGCATGTGCATGGGTGTCGAATTAGATTGATGATGTACACTCAAACACCTCCAAGATTCTACATGACACATTTCACCGTGCAATTTAGATATGTCAACATCGCCCTTCACACCAATCATTAGTAAAATATTATGACATGAACTATCCTAAATAATCGCGACACAGTAAACTGGTTCCTGTTATGCTGCTAGACAGTGAGGAAACTGCAAGAAAAAGTTGCAGCTTCAACACGAATGACTGACGAGGATTGCTAACTGGACTAGCCTATGATGAGAAGGCAGCAGCATAAGAATGAATGTACGTATACCTCTTTCTCCAGCTCGTAGAAGGTGTCACAGAGCACAAAATCAGCTTCATCCACGTTCATGAATTGGTTGATCACCAGATCGTAAGAGGCAGGGTACGTCCCCAGCTTGCATACAAACGATGGCGTCTCCGACGGCACCAGAGGCGGCAGCCCCGGGACCTCGACAATGTCCCCCGAGAGCGGAAGCGGGAGCAAGCCGCGCTGCACATGGTAAGATTTGTTGTTGACCGCGCATGTCTGCGTGAAGAAAACCACTCCGAGCTTTTCGCACTGCTTGGCCACGTCGAGCACCCACGGGAGGAACCCGTCATAGATGATCGCATCGACCGGTCGGCCGGAGCAGTCGAGCTTATGGATCAGCTCGGCCAGGCCCCTTGACCCGACGGTCTGGAAGCACGTCAGGTAGGCCTGGATGGACTCCCTTCGCTCTCTTTCTCTAGACTTCTTCTCTTGAAGAGGGGTCATGTATGGACTCTCTCCCCAAGCAGCTATTTATAACTCTTTTTTACTGTCCAGCGGCATGAGTACGGACGTCCATGAAATACTCTATAAAATCTCATGAACCCCATTCAGACCGCCTGTAAAGGCCACCCTGACTCAAGACAATTTGCACGTAAAGAGTCAAATCTGGACAGCCCCACTCATTCAGTTCGCCTGGAAGGCAACTTTGATTCAGGACAGTTTACACGCAAGTGGTCAAATCTGGAGAGGTGTCCTCAAGTTTTTGAATTGGAACTCTTCGATACCGCCACAAATTGAGCCAATTCTCTGGACGATGGAGACTTCATGGCAAACAATTAAATTATACACCAAGAGATTGATTTTCAAAGGCCGAAACTTTGCCAGGTGATCTTAGCAAGATCATAGCCGAATGACTTTTTCTTACAAGGGACGTGGCGTGTCGGTCATTTTACGGAAAGAACTAGTGCCAATTGAGGAAGGCGTGCATAGAATTGACAGAAAGATATGGCATCACCAATGACAGTTCGTGAACGTGCGTCTGCTGAGTATAACCTATGAAACACCGACGCTCTTCAAGAGCCTTTGTGTCGTGTCGGACACTTCGACACGTATTCGATACTTTTCGACACTTTCGGACACTCGATCAACACGTGTTGGAAAATCCGACACCTGATCAACTTTTCCGACACTCTTCGACACTCGAGTTGAAATTCTGACATATGAATTTTCGACACGTGATTCCAATATCGAAGTTAATTTTAAAAATTCAATAAATGAGAAGTTAAAATATATACGTGAAGAAAGAGGAAAGCGAGAGTGGACTGGTCATCATTTATATGGAGCAAAGTTATCACTCCGAGGTACCAATTCAATCTATGGCTGATCATTAAGAACCGTCTTCCGACACAAGCTTTTCTTATGTCCTATGGGAGGATCGGGAGGGAAGTTTGTGCCTTTTGCAAGCTCACGCCGGATTCTATTGACCATCTCTTTTTCGGCTGCGGTATTACTTCGAGTATGGCTTATTTTTGGGCGGCCAAGTGCAATCTCCCGTGGAGAAACGGGTCTTGGGTGGAAAATCTTCAACGGGCGATGAAATTCCTATCAGGTAAGGACTTCTATCATGCTATAGGGCGCTTCTCTTTTGCTGCGCTCTGCCACCTTATTTGGAGGTATAGGAACGATATTCTCTTTCGAGGTCATCCAGTGGTGCCTGTGGCTGTCAAGAAGCATCTCATTAAAGTGGTCAAGGACAAAGCCTTAACCTTTAGGAGCGTCGAAGATTGCCCGAGAAATAGAAAGCTTCAACGGAATTGGGGGCTCGACCCTTCTATTTTCTCTTCTCCTACGCCGACCGCCTAGTATCTCATTTAGTGTGTCTTGCGGCTGCCTCCCCGTTTTTTGCGCCTTCCTCGGCGGCCTTGCCTTGGATCTTCGGGTCCTCCTGGTTGTTGTTCCTTGGTTGGTGTTGTTCTCTTTGTTTCCCCGGCCCTGCGTGGCTGTCTTGTCTTTGTTTTCGGCCGTCCGTGTTGGCTTGCTTGCTTTGACCGCTGCTCGGTGTTCTTTTGCATTAAGCGCCCTTTCACTCCTTTTGACGCTGTGTCTCTTTGAGTGAAAGTTTTGCAGTGCTTAATCTTCTGTAATTATTGGTTTTGAGCTCATTATATCATTACCTTTACCAAATATATATATATATATACGTGAAAAAATAAAAAAATAATAACCAATGAAGAAAGAAGAAAAACCTAATTTTCTCTTCTCTTCTAACTTTTACTTCCCGTGATACACAATTTATCCTTTAAGTTTTTTTTTTTCTTCTTCCAACATATCTAACATGCGAGTCCAAAATATGAATCGCTTGTTTTTTTTCAAGTTTTATGAATTATTAAAATAGAATTGAATCTATCAAATTAAAACAATGAATGATATTAATAAATGACGGATTAATGTTTTTAGAGCGTATTCATTCTAGACTTTTTTAATTATTTATTTATCAAATTAATTTGATATACAAAATATATATTTAATATACAACGTGTCGAAATTCTCTGTTTTTTTAGAAACAATGTATCCGCACGTGTCGCGTGTCGCGTGTCAAATACAAGTCACTTGCGCTACAACTAGAAACCAGTTATTAGAAGAAGGGTGGTGATGCAAATGGGTGATTTTAGTGGAAGTGATACCCACCAAAACAAATTTACAATACTAGATTTCGTTGTTGGAAGAATCGTTAAAAACTTAAGGTTGTTTTTAACAAATATGATGTTGGACATAAAAATATATAAATACTTTTGTTATTATTCATGAAAATATTTAGATATAATTATTATAATCAATAAAAATATTTTTCTTATTGTTCAATTATTTTAAGTAATAGAAATAATCATTTCAAAGAAATATATATTTTAAATTTTTTTTTTTCCGTGGAATAAACCAAGTTTACATATAATTAATAATTAGGGCCTCGTCGCCGTCGATATATAACCCACTCCCCGACGAGTCCGCTCCCAACTTCCGCCGGAGAAATGACCGGCGTGGTGGTCCTCGACAACGGCGGCGGCCTCATCAAGGCCGGCCACGGCGGCGATCTCGACCCCACCACCGTCCTCCCCAACTGCCTCCTCCGCCCCCTCTCCTCCAAGAAGTTCCTCCACCCCGACCCCCTCGTCTCCCCCTCCGCCCCCTCCTCCGCCGCCGCCGCCGCGGCCGCAGCCGCCGCGGCCGCCTCCGCCCTCGACCTCACCTCCGCCGCCGTCCGCCGCCCCATCGACCGCGGATACCTGATAAACGCCGACCTGCAGCGCGACATCTGGGCCCACCTCTTCGCCAACCACCTCCGCGTCAGCACGCCGTCCTCCTCCCTCCTCCTCACCGAGCCGCCCTTCGCCCTCCCCTCCGTCCAGCGCGCCACCGACGAGCTCGTCTTCGAGGACTTCGGCTTCAAGTCCCTTTACGTCGCCGACTCGGCTTCGCTCGTTCATCTGTACGAGGCCAGCACGAGCCCACAAGGGTAAATCGCTATGAATTTCCACTAGGAAATGGTGTATGGGTTGGTTTAGGACTTCCTCTTCTGGGAGGAGTGTTGGGTATGATTCTAAAGTTCTGGTCTTGGCTGATTGTTAATGGAACGGAGCTGTTGAAGTGTCAAAGTTGACTAGAATGAGCTTAGAGTCTTGATAATTCCCTATGCTTTCCTCTTTCATAAATGGTAATCACTATGAATTTCCACTGGGAAATGATGTATGGGTTGATTTAGGACTTCCTCTTCTGGGAGGAGTAATGGGTATGATTCTGAGGTTCTGGTCATGGCTGATTGTTTATGGAACGTAGCTGTTGAAGTGTCGAAGTTGACTAGAATGAGCATAGAGTCTTGATAATTCCTTATGCTTTCCTCTTTCATATATGGTAATCACTATGAATTTCCATTGGGAAATGATGTATGGGTTGATTTAGGACTTCCTCTTCTGGGAGGAGTAATGGGTATGATTCTGAGGTTCTGGTCATGGCTGATTGTTTATGGAACGTAGCTGTTGAAGTGTCAAAGTTGACTAGAATGAGCATAGAGTCTTGATAATTCCTTATGCTTTCCTCTTTCATATATGGTAATCTTGAAAAGCTGGAAAATTTTGAGCTTTTTTGTGGCTTTTCATGTTGTGGTGGCTTTCGGCTGTGTATCAGGTTGGTCTCCAAGGCACAGTGTAGTCTAGTCGTGGACTGTGGGTTCTCTTTTACGCACACGGTGCCTGTTTTTCAGAATTTTACTTTGAATTATGGGGTGAAGAGGATCGATCTGGGCGGGAAGGCTTTGACGAATTATTTGAAGGAGTTGGTGTCGTACAGATCGATTAATGTTATGGACGAGAGTTTTTTGATGGATGATGTTAAGGAGAAGCTGTGCTTTGTTTCCCTCGATGTTGACCGTGATTTGCAGCTTGCAAGGTAATGCTCTATTTTGTTAGACGTCTCATTCTGATGGGTTGAAGATAGCCTAGCAGTTCATGTATGGAGTTAAGCTTGTTTCTGCTTTGTTGCTTGGATAATGAGGGAAATGATGAATATTGAATTCTAAAAGTAATGGTAAGTAACAGGATTTCATTTAGTAGCTGGTTTCCTGAAAATTTTGGGATTGTGAGATTGAATCTCTTCTTGACCATAACTGCCAATTACATAGGTTTGCATTATACTTGCAAATGGTTTGCAAATGTGGTTAAATTTTTACTGCCTACAGCATGACTATACATGGCTAAGCTTCTACTTGTATCAAAACCAAAAGGAGTTGTCTTGCTACTAGCCATCCAGCTGTTATTGAATCATTCAGAGAATTTTTCAGCACAAAATCAAAGTCAGAAGATAAGGAACCCCAAGCAGCTGAGCCCTTCAGGAAGCATGGAATAGAATTACTAATAGCCTCTGGAATTGAATTGATTTATATTAGTTAATATCACTAAATTTAGGAATGAAAGATATGGAGTTCTTGCCTCTTTTAAAGAATCAAAAGGAAAGCTACTGGGTATTAGATCTTACAGAAAATTTGACGCATAATTGTAATGGCACAAAAAATTCATGTAGATCGCTCATATAATGGGGTAAGGCATAAAGCTTAGTTGTTGTTTTTGATATTTCGTAGTTAATTGTGTTAGTACTTCTTTCAATGCATTTTTAAGCTTCTATGTTTAGTGCTCAATATAGTAAGTATCACCCAAAAAAATCAAATGCCCTGCAGTACAGCAGAAGTTTTTGGTTAGTTAGTTAATTGTGTTAGAACTTCTACTGATGCATTTTGGTAGACAACTGTCACTTCAGTGTGCTCACAAGAATCAACTGTACTTCCTTAGGAAGCCTGGACAGGATAATGTCTTCAGATGCACGTATGTTCTTCCTGATGGAATTACACATACAAAGGGCTTTGTCAAAGACCCAGAAGCCGCACGGCGATACCTCAATTCGACAGATGAGTCTCATCTTACATCAGGTGGAACGATTATTGATGTTGAGAAGCCAGAATCTGCAGAAGACAGAAAGAGAATCGACTTAACCAAAAATGTAATATTGTATATATTCATCACAGCTCTTTTGGGGATTTCTTTTTACCTTAAATTTCTGGTGTGTGGACAGAGAAATCATAGAAGCTATTTGCGTTTACAACTTTCCTAATATTTACTACCTTCTATAACAGGAGTTCGACCTGACAAATGAGCGATTTCTTGTCCCAGAGATGATTTTTCGACCTGCAGATTTGGGTGCGTTTTGTGCTGCTCCTACCTTGTTGTAGTCTTCTCTTTGGAACCTTAGTTGAGATTTTATGTGTTGGCGAATTGCCAAGTGCCTGTCACTAAGAGATGTCAATCACATCTTTTTCAGTCTAATTAAGTGACGGATCACATGATGTTTGGTCTAAGAAAGTGCTTAATCTGTTCCACTGGTCATTTTTTGTCTTGAATTGGTCAAGATCCGTCATTATTGGTTCCATTCTCTAAATCTACTTTTCAGCATCTTAATGAAGATTCAATGTATTGGTGCATTTACCAATTAGTCTTTTACTGAGAAATGTCAATCACATCTTGTTTGGTCTGAAAAAGTGATCCTTACATCATTTATCACTCAGTACTGTATAAATATCAGCCATTGAATTGCATTTGTGAACCTTCTTTTTCAGGAATGAATCAGGCTGGACTGGCAGAGTGCATTGTTCGAGCTATCAATTCATGCCATCCACATCTTCATCCTGTTCTTTATGAAAGGTATTCTTATCTTTGCACATCGCAATGGTGAATTTCTGGCTTCACTTACTATGCATTTTCAATTGTTAATTACCAGTAGTTAACTTCTTTTCTTTTTTCTGAATCTTGCAGCATCATATTGACTGGTGGAAGCACGCTTTTTCCTCGATTTGCTGAGAGACTGTAAGCTTTCTCTTTCCATTACCTGCTTGAGTCAAAACTAGCAAGACATTTGCACTGCCTTATAGTGCTGACACTTTCCTACAGAGAAAGAGAACTCCGGCCTCTCATCCCTGATTACTACCGAGTGAAGATAACCACTCAACAAGAGTAAATTTTTCCCTTCTATGTTTCATTTATCACTCCAAAGATGCTATTGTATCCCTTCTTTTGCCTAAAATCTCTATCATCTTCAGTCCGATACTAGGTGTGTGGCGAGGAGGATCGCTTTTGGCATCCAGCCCCGATTTTGAAGCAATGTGCGTCACAAAAGCTGATTATGAAGAGCTGGGATCTGCTCGATGCCGCCGGAGATTCCTTCGTTGAGTTAAAATGGCACATTTAAGCATGCTTGATTACTCTAAATAACCCATTCATATATCGCCCATTCTCTGAGAAGATATTGATGGTGGGAAACTAGAAAGTCACACAGTCAAACCAAGTATGTTTGGAGATACTTGAGGAATGGAAATGGAGGGCGTGGACAGTAGAGGATACTTCTTAAGTGGTTGAATCTGTTTTCAGGTGACCATTGGACAAGGTTGTTGAGGATCTTTTATGGGTGCAGACAACTGATTGGAGCAGTTTATTCATGGTGGTACTGACATAGCCCAGAATTCTGGCATCCGAATTCCAGCATTTCTCTAGGATGGTGAAGGTGTTCAAATGAAGCAGAACGCCAGAAAAAAGGGGACTCTGGATTCTGCAACTACCATTGGAGCAATATTTCAACTGGTTAGTTCCTGGGTGAAAACTTCGGGCACCGTGGACGGACCAAGATAGATGGCTGCCTGCTCGTTTCTCAGCTGCTGTAGTCCGTACCTTTAGCGTCCTGCGGAGATGATGGTACCGAAATCGGTGAAGATTGCTCATCAAATTCCGCCCCGTTAGCATTGAGCTCTTAGCCTGACTTTCCGACCTTTTTGTAGATCTTCTGGCTTCCTGAACCGTGCAATATTATGACCATCATCATTTGTTTGGGTGACTCTGGTTGTCCCAGATTTACTCAAAGACTTGACTTTATTCTCTTTGATTTTAAGCATTTTATGTTTTGGATTAGCGAATTTGGCCTGCTTAAACTACCCAGATCATTACAACACTGAAGATTTTCCTGAAATAAAATCTAATATTTATATTCATAAAATTTACTTCTAATTATATGACCCTAAAATTATGGAGAAAGGGCCAAAAAAAAAAAAAAAAAAAGAGGAAGAAATCGGACGATAAATCTAATCTAATTTTGGCTTGTCCCAATACGTTATTTCCTAAGATCCCCGCCATAATAATGGGTAAAGGAAGAACAAAATCAATGATAAATATCTAATCGAATCTAATTAAGTAAGGATAATGTTTGTTTTAGAAAATAGAGAACATCGACAATGAAAATCCAAATTTGATGGAACATCAACGGCAAATGAAAAAAGAAAAAAGAAATTCAATGATAAATATCTAAGTGAACTTCATCAATTGAGGAGATATTTCTTTCTAAAACTCCATGATACAAATCTAAAATCTAATCTAAGTAGATATAAACAATGAATTCTCCAATGTCAACTCAAATTAAAATTTGCTAAAAATGAATGATTTGGAAAAATATTTTTCTAAAGATGATCGTTTATATTGCTTAAATTAATTAGTTAATGAAGAATTATTTCATTATCGATAACAATTATGTTTAAAATATTTTCGTGGACGATAAAAATATTTTTTATTCATTCATTTTTGTAAGTAATTATTTTTAGAAAAATATTTTTTAGATCATTTATTTGTCATTAAACAAATATAATATAAAAATTCAAGCCATCACACCTCTTTGCTTGAGTTTGACTGTCAAAACTCCAAAGGTAACAGAAGAAAAGCTGCCCATTTTATATGTGATTATGGGATATGTGTACTGCAAATACTAAAATTTATCATGAAAGTACAATTAAATTTCTAAAACTTTCAAAAAGTGCAATCAAATTTTAAAACTTGTCAAATTAATACATTATAATCCTTATGTTAATAACGTCAATTTGTCTAATGGAAAATGTTAATATTGCATTTTAATATTAATTTTTCTCCCCTACATAGCATTTTTTTATTAATTTTCCTTTAAAAATTATTTAAATAATATTAAAAAATAAAAAGAGCTAAAATATTTTTAAAAACAAAATTGGAAAAAAA
Organism: Eucalyptus guilfoylei; assembly: GCA_016097605.1. NCBI lineage: Eukaryota > Viridiplantae > Streptophyta > Magnoliopsida > Myrtales > Myrtaceae > Eucalyptus > Eucalyptus guilfoylei. The sequence continues at coordinate 42,111,737 of CM027862.1, read as the reverse complement.
AAAGACAAAAAAAAGGTAGGGACTTGCCAATGCTGTCATCGCTACTACCCATTATCGACCATAGAGGAGGGTGGACGGCGATAGGCAAGCGGCAATATTGCCCAAATCTAAGGGGTGCGCATGACAAAATTTCGGAACATAAATTGAGAAATTAAAAATTTTATTTACGATTTCTTCTTCAAATCTATTTCTAGAATAAAAACCCGTTCCAGAAATAGAAAAATCAAATTGCGTTACCAAACGGATTTATGTTCCAAACGTGTTCCGGGGAACAGAGAAACAGAGAAATAGAGAAATATAAATTTTATCACGTAAATGCCTAGGTGATGCCAGCCCAGCCCAAGGCAAGGACCAATGAGGCGTCGCCTAGAATTGGATGAGCCTTGCTGGCCCTAGGTGAGGATTGGCCAGGCCTAGCAACAATCACCAGCCCCTCGAAGGGTTGATGTTGCCCAGATTTGGGCGCCGTCAACCTAGTCTTGGCGAGCCTTGCGACCCTTACTTGGGCTAGTGAGGCATTGCTTGGGTTGGCTATGGCTACCCCCCACCTCCCCCTGCCGACATCACTAACCCCTTTGACGATCAACGGCAGTGCCGATGGTCACTAGTGAGTCCTTGTCTTTTTCTTTTTCTTTTTCCTTTAGTTTTGTTTTTTAAATTATTTTAGAAAAAATTGACACGTAGGAGAGAGGAATTAATTTTCAAATACTACATCAACACTTTTCGTTAAACAAATTGAGAACGTTAACGAAATGATTTTTTTTTTTTTTTGGTAAAAATGTTAACGAAATGATTCGATTGTACCAATTTGACAAATTTTAGTACTTGTAATGCATATATTCCTTTATTTTTATTGGTGCTATAGGTTCTGCAAATTCATTCGTCCATGCTTACTATGACGTAAACACTCAATTTTTTTGTATCACCAAAAACCCTACACTCACTCATTGTGATATAAAAAACCTCAAACCTACACGTGACGTATACCCTTTATTACAGTTCTATCCTGAGTATATTTGTCACATTGATATAGGTTCCATAGGTTCAAAAAAAGAAAGTAGAGCATTTGTATCACAAATGGAAAGTACACGATTTTCACTGACATAAAAAAAATCCACAATATTTATGTATAGTTTAGGATTTTTTGTGATATTAACTCTTTTCTTTTTTATCTTTCTTGACATCAATATCAAGCCCCATCTCATGAAATGCCTGTATCATTCCATTTCACCTTATCTCGTTAATCACTTCTATACTAATCTCATCGTATCCACAATCCACCTTTAAGGATTTTAACTCATCGGTGGCAAGGCAAATTGTAATGTTCCATGTACTTGAACAAGTTTCTGTTCCAATGGGTACTTCATCAACTAGTTAATTTGGAGAGAAAAAATGCAGACGCTGAGCGACAACAAATAGACAGACATAATAACTACAACCAACTCAGTTCCAGAATCTGTACATTCAGGGGAAGAATAAATCAGAATGTGAAACTCAAAGCCCCATTCTCTCCTCGGAAAAATGAGGAAATCAACTCAAAGACGTTGGCAAAATTTTCAACAATAGATACAAATGGACCATTGGGTCGAGTTTTCTGCAAAACAGAATTCTCCCAAAGCCTAGTCTGCCAAATTTCCCTTGATGGATGTAGTTCTCCTTTTCTATGGTATAAGTTTGTTTGGCGGGTCATGCTGTTTTCTCAGGTTGACGAACCCTCCGAACAGGAGAGCAGTTTGGTCATCTAAAAGAATAATCGAGCACGAACAACGAGTATCGGGAGCACGAAGGAATCACATGAGCATTCCCGCTGCTACAGGTACTGCAAAATGTCACCGCACATAGAGACGTTAGTGAATAATAGACAGGACAATGACCCAGCTTAGCTTGTTTAGTCGAATGATGGCTGAGAATCCATGCAGAGATGAACTAGCTTCCGCTGATACTGCCCATAATATTCCCCAACTGCAATGACATCCTCGTTCTCTGGGTCAAAAACAGGTAAGTTGAACTGCTCCTTCTTGACTGAAGACTCATCATCAGAATCACCCATGTTGGACATAAAAGCTGCATGAATTTCACGGCAAGCGAGTATGAACATGGCAGCTGTATCTGGTCGCTGCGCCTGACGAATAGCTGCCAATGCCTCCGGGAGTGCACCAGCAGCAACATACAAAATCAAAGCCCTGTAATAACATTCCACAGTTTAAAAAGAGCATCATCTGATCTTGATGAAAGAGAAGCCGTCACTTATTACACTTACCACAACCTTTTTGTACCATACCTCTACATTCTCAAAATCTACATTTACATTACGATTAAGCCCTTTATTCTATAATTAATTAAAAATCCCCAAAGATCTGGGATGCCTAAAAAAGTAACCGTAATCAAGGTGCACCAATATTATCGTTAGAAGACAAATAGAAAGGAATCAGAATTATACCTCCAGATGTTGTGTTCAGCCAGAAGAACATGGTCTGCCCATCTCTGCAACACTCTGCGAACAGAATAATGCAATGAAACAGTCAGAATTTTCATGGTACATACAATTTGAGTGAAAATGTTTCATCTTCAAGCCCATCTCCTGAGTTTGTAACTTTGGCAAGAACTAAAGAAAACTACTGTAGAAACTGTTTCTAGGGTTATCTATCACAGCTTGTTCAGTAATAAAGGGCCCAGAAACTAGATGGCGTCCTGCCCCAAAAATACATCAATCTGAGTCTCAAGGAATTTGCTGTGGTGCAGATTAATTGGGTGAGAAGATCTAGAAGCAAATGTCCAAATTGGGAAGCAACCAAATTGAAAGATTCTGTCTGGTAGATCAGGTGTGGACATTATTCAACTTGTTCACATAGTTTGGCATTAGAAGGAACACATAATCCTCCATGGCTTGAGGTCGACTTTCATGTATTTTGACATGGACACATAATACTCATTATTAAAAAAAAAAAAAAAGTCTCCTGTAGATCGAAAAACAAAGGCGACGTTCTAGTGCAGAAAAGATCTGACCAAAGAACAACTAATCAATCAGAAAGAGCGCGACTTTGCTCGTCTTTCTGCAACTGGAATCAATGCCATCATAGCTTATGTCTCCAGCAGAAGTGCACCTTATATGAAAGAGCAATGCTAGGAATGCTAAACACCACCAAGTTATGCAATTGGATGCTCCGAGATTTGGTTATGTTAATATATCCAATACAATCAGACCAAATCTTGAATAACTGCTTATTGGATAGCATTATTTAGGATGAATGTGTGCATAGCATGGTAATATGACCTTGCCTAGTGAAATCGCCAACTTTTTAAGTAAGATAAGTCATTTAATTGATTAAATTGCTATACAATAACTTTCAGTTCTATCATTCTCAATTGTCAGCAAATCCACCAAATATGTATCTTCTAATTGTCATTTGCCACACCTCAGCAAAAGGAACATCTATACCTTTCCACTAGCCAAAAACACAGAAAAGGCAAAGTCCCAGATCAACTAATCCATATTATTGCATGAAGATGCCCACAAAAAAAAAAAAAAAGTACTGGACTTTGTTTTCCCTTGAGAGTAACCAAAATATCAGACAACATTCTCACATCCCAATCATCATGTTTTGTAAGACATTATGAGCATGTCCAGAGCGACTTTTGCTTTTTGTTTAATGTTTATTATGAAAATTTTTAAATGTGAATTGCATGTAATTACTTACATGTGGTGAAAGAAGTGTTTAGAGTTGAAAAAAAATCAAAGTGTGTACGCCTCAAGACTTAGGTCAAATAAAAAGTACCAAGGTAAAACCAGTCCAGACACGCTCTAAAACTTCAAACTTTTGCACTTTGACTTTTCATTCCTCTGAAACACTTGAAACTTTTACGTGTAAATATTGACACATAATCTCACAAATTTTTCATAGGCTTTTCAAATTCGGAACTATTTAAATTCTGGTGGGAAAAGAAAAGGTCAGTTTTGCTTGATAAAAATGCACACAGATACACTTGAAGACCCATGCCTCTTTCCTTGATGAGAGAAAACAGCAACTAAAGTTTGATAAAAGAATATCTTTAAGTATTAAGATATTTTCGACTGTTTCTCAAAATAATAAAAGGGCAACAATATAAATCATTATCAGAAAACAAGTGTATGCATCAGAGATCATAAATGCTATATATTGAATTATAAAGGATAGATAATAGGAGAAAAATCAGCTTTGAAAAGAATTGGATAAAGCTTAGTAACAATGGAGATTTGGCAAATGGAGATTTTGGGATAACCTGGCATAGTCAGAGCCCTTCAAATGTGTAGCAGCTAAAGTTGCTGCGTCTGTCCAGCATCCTGCATCTTGTAACTGCAAAAAATTAATCAAAGCGATAAGCCATTTGGTTGATTTTGGTTAGGTCTGTGAGAAAACTGTTCAAGTCTAGACAGTGTCCAATTTGGTTAGTTTTGACAGTTCAGTCTGATATTTCCTTCCTTGCACTGGGAGCATACTTACTATTCATAGAAAAAATCAATAACTACATAAAATTGATCAGAAGTGATGATTACGATGATGACAGTAATAATCATGCAACTAAAAGTAGGGATTGATTCAAGAAATGAATAGCAAGTTCTCCAAATTCCACCCACAACATAGAATTTGCACCCTTAGTCACTGAGATCTAATCTATGCTGGCAGGATTATGACTACCAAGGGATCATCAGTGGCAAAACTCGAGACCTAAAAAATGGACTATAGATGTAAATCAAACAAAACTGTCAATGCTCCCTCATTGTCTGCAAGCCAGAGGATTTTGGTAACCACACAGGATGCTGAAGTAACCACATTAAATGATTGGACAGCTAAACAAAGTCAGGAGAAAGAACAGATAATTAGAACAGTTCTAATATACAATGTTATTCTCATTCCAACCCCTCATTAGAGATTTGAATTACCCTCAACAAATTGTGGTAATTAACCTCATCAAATTGTCCATAATTTCTAAATGGATATGTCATTAAACGAATGCATAGGCAAGAAGTTTATACAATTTGTTACAATAAAGGCTAGCAGTCTAGGCTTGCACTACATACATTGGTAGGTTTCCTCTTCACTGTTTTAACTCAAATGTTGTGAGTATATTTAAGCAAATTCTATGATATGATTTAGGAGAATTTTCAATATAAAACCTACAAAAACATGCTAGGAAGTAGAAAAAAATACAACAGCACACAAAAATGTCAGAGAAACCAAAAAACCTGCCATCAGGAATGTCTAATAGGACATCTGTGAAACTGTATGGCATCTCTCTCTATCTAAACTCAATAAGAGGGCGGACTATAGAAAAGATGGAATGTCCCTGACACAAAACTTACTCATCTGGGTTTGCATAGAGACTAAAGCGGACAACTGACCTTAGACAATAATGAAGATATATTAAAGCTTTAGATGAGAAAATTCTAACCTGTGAACAAGCTTCTTGATACCTTCCAACAGCACAGAGAAGATGAGTACCTGACAGTGACCTGTCAGTCCTAACCATGTTGGCAGCCACAACCTTCACAGTAAAACCCAAAAAAAAAAAAAAAAAAAAAAAAAAAAGAGAAGTACGCAGACACAATTAGCCCATCGTCAAAGATAATTATATATACGTTAAAACAGCTCAAGTTTTGATTTGTTTAATAAATCAAAGATATTGCGCTTTATGCATTGAGCAATAGTTCCACATTATTAATCCTATTATGTTAAACTCACCTTAACAGCAAGTTCATGAAGGGACTTTGATACAGCTGAAGAAAGTGCAACTGCACGTAGAGCATTTGGATAAAAATAAGTGCTTTCTGGAGGAGTCGAAAGCAGCAAGCTGACAGCTGCCTCTAAGTTTCCAACCGATACAAGCCTGATCATCCATGTAAAAGAAACAATTTGTAAATTAAAACCTTTCGAACTTAACAGCAAGAGAATAATCAAGGGATAAGAACAATTCAGGTTTCTAGAAGATGACAATATTATACTCCAATTCTACTAATGCCAGACTGTTAAAGTCTTCACTGCAGAAACAGACTACAAACACCATTCGGATCCAACTAAATCAAATTTGGGATAGCTAAAACCAAGAAAAGAACAAAATTGGCATATATATATGTCCCATAACAAAGTATGCAATGCATCTCCATCAATATGAAGTACTTGTTCCTTGTTCCAAGTCCATTTTTTGGATCCTCAAGGAATAACTTTTACATGACATGACCCAAAGAAGCACTCCAAATAAGAATCAAACTGATACCTAGTGCATCTTGAAATGTAAATTTATATAGTGCTTGTAGATGAAACCCGACAAGAGTAAACGAGAAACTTAAACTATAGAAAGAAACACTAGTAACGAGGGTTTTAAGTCAAGTCGGCCAAAGACAGAGTATATGAAGTTTTAAGTTCAGTAAGAAAAGAAGTTCAGATGACATGTGCTAAAGTGTCTCGCATTAATTGGTTATGGAGTTTGTTATGGCCTTACACACGTGTAATGTCCATTCACCAATTAGTTTAAACTTTGGAATCAGATTTTCTAATAATAACTTGATGAGAATTCAGGTTATCCAAGGGAGTGGCCAATAGAGTACACGCAAGACGGATGAAATGGAAAAAGTGCATTTGGTGTTTTATGCAACTACAAAATGCCACTTAAGCTTAAGGAAGGAGTCTATAATGCAACAATAAGGCCATTGATGTTTTATGGTGAGAAGTCCTAGGCTGGCAAAGACAAAATTTGCACAAAATTAGTGGGGATGGGAATGTTTCATCGGATAAGCAGGCACACCAAAAGACAGGATCAGAATTAAATACATCTTGGAAAAATTAAGGGTGCCAACAACTGAAGATGAGATAAGAGAAGCTTGCTTAAGATGGTTTGGTCACATTGAACAAAGACCCTGGAGACTCCTATGATAAAGTGGATTAGGCGATGAAGAGGGGGTTAGAAGGGGCAGGCAAAGGGCAGGATACAATAATTTAAGATATTGAGCATCAAGAACTTGTAAAAATGATAATACACAATTGATTACAGTGGCATTAAACAATTCACATAACTGACCCCACCTAGTGCGAGAAGGCTTAGTTTGTTGTTGTCAGCATTCTGGTATACACTTTTCATGCTCATCAACTGGTTTTGACTAGTAAAATTGTAACGGTTCCAATTTAACTTTTGGTCGATACAAAAGATTAAGGCGCTTGATGTTCCCTCTGCCATATAAGATTGGGTCAAAGGTTTGTCCACTCCAATTTACAACTTCGCAGCAGAAAAGGGAAGTTTACTGTTCCCAGAAACTACATAGTCTACTGGCACTAATCTTTAATAGGTCAAATCTTTCAAAGGATACCAAACCATTCTCAAATTGCACTGAGGTTAGAAATTCCTTTGACTAAGAACCTCAAAGAACAGATATGAGGAAATGTTATGAATATAATTAACTCAAAAATGCATACATATACACATATAAATGACCAGTCCAGCAAAGATTAAGCAAGATGCAAAGCTTCATGTCGAAATGTCGATTTAAGAGCAAGTTAACTGATGGAGACAACTTTTAAACAAATGCTTCCACCCGGAACAAATGCATCATTTTTCACAAACCATGTTTTGACATGCTTATTCATTCTTTTCACATTTCTATGTCTGCTTATACAACAAACTGCGATTAAGAAAAATGCGACAGGCCTTACTCATGCACACGATTCTGGACAGCATCCTCGCCCTCCAGTTTCTCATGCCAAGGGATACGCTCACTAGCATTTTCCCACAATTCTTCTTGTTCGAAGGCCATTGATTTAAGTTGACCTTGGGTCTGACAATGAAATAGAAGATGATAAGCAATTTTAAAATTATCCAACATTTGGTCAAGAAGAACTACTGAAAGGAATTTTAAAGCATAGACAAGGAGGAATTACAAGGAATCAAGAGTTGCCAGATAACTGATCAATATTATTCCTCATAAAATTCATGAGCTTAGTAAGCCTGTTTTGGCTTTACATTCACTTGGCTCGAAGCTGACAGACTCACCAATTGATCCTTTTTCCCTGCTCCGGTCGTTGACTTCCCTTTTGAAGTTATCCTGCTCAGCATGGCAGTCTTGTCGAGCTCTGATATCTGTGCAGATGCAGGAGCCCTCTGCATAGACTTCCTCACTAATTTATTCATCAAGTGGTTGAGAGCACGTGGCAACTGCAACCAGAATAAGGCTTCAGAGGATTCACCAAAGACAGCAGCAGCAAACGCAAACCTTACAATACAGCCTTTGTTAACAACTGTAGCATACAACCTCGCCCTCTCTTCATCCAGTATACAACCTGGAACAACATGTCCTAATTTGTCTGAGCAACATAAATAAGAGTAAAAAGATTCAGGAATTCAAATATAAGTGCTAGCCAGATACAGAATGCAGAATTTAAAGCAAAAGGAAAACCTTCTTTTCGATAAGGTTCTAATATTTTGAGAAGCATCTCTGGCACCACGGAGTCTCCTACCGGTGGTATATCTATCATGTAACCACGCAGATCTCCAGTGGACGAAGCGGCCCCTGGAATCAAGTGAGGCCTCTTATTTATAGTAGTCCCAGTAGTGTTGAACCAAGAGGGTTTTACCCCCAGTTGCAAGATCATCCGCAATGCCTATTATCAAGAAAATACAAGGAAATCAAGCATGCTACTAGAACTGGGTTATTGATGAAACTGCAGAAGCATGAGGCTATTCACTCAGTGGAAGACAACTATCTAGCTCCATAAATGTGTGCATTTTGAGCTTCAATAATAAAACTGCTATTGTGTTCTGCTAGTTACTCCTATAGAAGTTTGCAACTTCGATGTTTGATTCACCATTTTCACTTTTCTCTTTTCATCCTCATCCTTTTAATTTCAGTCCCACCTAATCCTACATGACGCTACCATCCAACCCCAGAACCCTGAACAAGTGCAGAGTTAAATTTTTTCCTCACTAACTGCAAAGTTTAACTTATCAAGCTAGCAGAATCATTCCTATTCCCCCAACTGCAATGCATGCATTCCATTAATAATTGCTTATGAGTATTACAGCCAAATGATAATTCAGACTATAGTAGGACTTTCTCATGAGTAATTTTAATAAAATAAGATGTAAATACAAGTCAGAAAAGTAAAAAATTGGCCCCTACCAAGGCATGTGCTAGTGGCAATAGAATGGGAGAACACAGGGGCATTGGCCGAAATCTCTCTCTGATAGGCTTGGGCTGGATTCCAGAGGCAGATTTTTTGTCATTTCTGTAAGCAGAGAAAAGCATGTTTGAAATGGACAAAGTGATAACTACAGGAGAAACATCTTAACTAACCTAATATCCATATGGCATAAGAAAACACTTGAAATGGAAATCAAACCAATAAAATTTGAAAGTTCATAAAAGTTAGCAATAAATACTCATTAAGTAGGAAATGAAACCTGGTGGATCTTTTAATCTAATCACTCCACACATCACTCTAATAATAGCGGGATAAATAATTTGAACTCAGAAAACCAAGATATCCACAATTACACTCATTAAAATATCGATTTCGAAGCAGAGATGTAAGGTAAAAGCACCAAACTTAGGGAGATATTTTATCAGAGGGTGTCTTTTAAGCTATTTGCATGGACTGGCCATCCACTAAGCCATTGATGAGCTGTACAACTGTTCCACATTTACCAGATTGACTCATATGTATTGATCAGCTTAGCTCTAGCCCTGTATATGTCAAGTTATTAGCAAGTTTCACTACCAAGCTTTTTAAGCCTTGTGTGGGCTTACACGCTTCTTATCAACAGGCTTATCATAAAAATTTGCCAATTCCTATATCACAGACACATTCTACCAACAGCCTCACAGAAGCTCAAGTGTAAAATAGGATGAACAAAATGAAAATATGTCCTGAAAGTATCATTACTAACATAGTTAACAGAGCACTTGTTACTGACTCACCATATTCCCCTAATCACTAAACAACTGGACTATGGATAAAACAGAACTATGCAGAATGCAGGCGTATATTATACTTTATACGAGCAAGAAATGAGAAAACCAAAAAGCAAACGAGAATAATGACCTATAATTAGAAGGACATACATGTTAACCTCAATTAAGCGGAAGCTGCTATCAGCTCCAGCGATGCATAAAACTAGCGGGTCATTCTTGGCTGCTCGAACAGATAGCCAATCAAGTTCCAGTACAAGGGTTCCAGGAAATTGAGGTTGTAAGAGAGAATTAGCTAATGGATCCTGTGAATCCTGCACATAAAAGAATGTAAACTTTTTGAATGTCCTCAAACAAAAGGCAAGATTTCTCAAGCCAGAATTCCAGACACAAAAATCCACAGAAAAGAGTTGTAATCGACAGTCTATATATGAATATACCAGATCATAAACAGTGAAAGTGTTATCATAAAATAGAACAGCAATGCGTCCTCGACTCCTATCTCCAGCAACAACAGGTGAAAATTTTATTCTTCGTATTCCCTCCCGATGAGTGTTGAATGAGGAGGAATGTCCAGTAGTTATATCCCACCATCTGATATTCCCCGACCTATCCCCCATGACCTGAGAAATAAGAAGTTCACTAGAAGTCAAACTAATTATTTGGAAACGTTGGATCTTTAACAATAAGCTGTCAAATGAAGAGATACGTACTACATGAGGCAAGCGGTAAGCCATCGCTGTGATCAACCCATCGGAAGAAACAAATGAAGATGAAGGCCATTTAGGTCTACAGGCAAGTAAAAAGTAGTCCTTTGTGAAACTTATAGTAGAACTTGGCCAAAGCAGATATTAAGGATTTGAAATGACAAGAATGTGATACAATGGCAAAGTAAAAAAAATGAGCAGACAACGAGCATATGCTTCAAAGATCTGTGGAAATCAAACATCAGACTATATTTTATAAAGATAAATCATAGTAATCATTGTAAATTAGACTGTTTCAGCAGCAGAAAGTTCATGGATGTGGCAGATTGAATCATATAATCAGCTCAAATAGGTGCAAGCTAACAAGAAATCTAGAGCAAGCCTATTAAGCCAGAAAATCACTACATCACCCAACGTGCAGAAAATTCACACCCTTGTCCAAAACATCATAAATAATGTCACTGCGCACACAAACAGATCCACGTAGTTTTACCCTTACAAATAGCATAGCAACCGTTTGGTTGCAGTAATGGAAAGGGCATAATTAATAGCCATTACGCTGAAATGCAATAAAGCTGTTATTACTCTTACTTTATTTGCTTTAAGCAAAGTAATACCTATGACATTGTTTGGTTTCATGAATGAAATGTAATAGAGAATAGAATCAAAATTTATAAAATATACCTAAAATCATATTTACAGGAAATACAGTAATTATCAATTTAAAATCATATTCACAAGCTTAATACCTATGTATTATTGGATACATATATTAGGTATAATAACTGTGGAAGTCCTAGAACTTGTGTTTCATCACTTCAGTCCTAAAACTATTTTTTTGGTCTTTTAAATCCTAAAACTTGTTGTCGCTCTGCGAATTAGTCCTTCCATTAACGCAGTCGCCTTCTAGTGGACAGAAGAACCCGACCTGGCATTTTTTTCAATTTTTTTGTCTTTTTGTCTTGTATTTACAATTATACCGACATATAAACAATAAACTGAAAGATTAAGAAAAAATAAAGTGAAAATTTGAAAAAGGAAATGGAAGGGGAGATTGCAGGAGAGGAAGATGAAAGGAAAGCAGGGGCCACCAGAGGCATAGTGACAAACCAAAGGCAGTGACCATCCCCTGCAATGGAGGCGGTGCCCCCCCAAAAAAAACACAAATACCCTTTCCAACAATCTCTGTGTTTTGCCCCTTTTTTAAGTATTTAAAGTCTTTTTTTTTTCAGTTTCTTCCTGATGTGGTGCTGATGCACCAGTTGTGCGAAGAAAAAAAGAAAATTTAATAAAAAAGGCCGCATAGATTTTCCATCTAAGAAAAAGTGACGGAGTAAACATAATAGTTAATTCGAAATATGGTAACAAGTTTCAGGACTTAAATGACATGCAAATAGTTTTAGGATTAAATTGACAAATCGACAGAGAGTTTTAGGACTTCTACAATCATCATCTCCTATAATTCAAAATTTAAAATACTTATTTATATTTTAATAATGTACAGATGAATATAATAAAAATTTAAGCACATAAAATGTGATTATATATCATAGTGATCGTCATTTAATAACCTATCATAAGTGTAATGCCCCATTTATAGAATCAAGATATTACAGTTTAATATATTCGTTTTTCTCTATTGTAGAATTATTAATTTATGATTATGACTTTAATCATAATTATACGTAATTACATAAAAGGAAATGTTATTTATTACATAACCAGTAGTATGATTGAAACAATAACAATATAACAATTTGAGCATTAAGTAATATTAGCTATTAAGATAGTCATTATACTATGAAATTTAGATAATCCTACCTAATAGTAAACAACCAATATTATTTTAATTAATATATTATGAATGATTTCTTATACAATTAATAGTTATGTATAATCAAGGTAACATTGCTTATTACTTAATATTTTATTACTGATCATATAATATGTGATTATGTCAAAATAGTTACCATTGGTGTTATCATTCTATAAATAACATAAATAACTTTAGCCATAATTAATGTAAATGTTAGTTGTAATTAATAATCTAATCTGTAGATTGAGTGCAAGAGAAGAGACAGTTAGTTTGGGAATAGTTAGTACAGTCAGGTTGTAATAACTAGAACACAGGGAGTCATGTAATGGCTATTATAGCCAATGCTATAATAGGGATCATGTTGTCACTGTAACAGGCAGTCAATTTTTATCATACTTGTGATGTAATGGTCATCACTGCAACCAAGCATGCTGTAAGAATAGGTTATGATCGATCACCACGTAGACAAACTCTCAAGTATGACTAAGTGCCACTGAAGCTTATCATTTTGCACGAAAGTAGATATACGTCGAGGTGTTAGTTGGCAAGTCTTCAAAGCCTTTTTTTTCCTGAATAAATCTTTCTATCATCTAACAAAGAACAATCCACTCAAAAATAGGAATTGACAAGCACAAATGGAATATCTTATGATGCATTCAAATAAGAACCACAAATTTAGTGACCACTTAAAAAATGGCATGACAAAGAGCTGTTTATTCAATAAAGATACAACCAAGCGACATTGAAAGATTCCATACACAAGTATGACACATTAACATACCTGAAGTCACGGATTCTCCGTCCATGAACCTCAAATACACCAAGTGCACCATTAACTAAAGCGAATGCAAAGCTTTCAGTTGTATCATCTTGAGATGGGTCCTGGGTCGATGCTTCTGCACATGAAAGTCAATCTCCACTTTACATAAACTCAGAAATATTCAGCAGTTACAACAAGACAGAAACTAGCAGGTATATGGACATGCTCACTGGAATCTGAAGGTGTAGTAGGAGAAGGCATCCCATCTGCTGCTATGGCTGCTTGATCTTTGGACAGTAAAGATGATTGCTTAGGCAGTTGACTTGGTCTTGGAACTGTTGGAAGAGTCCATTCTAATACCGTGAATGGAAGGGCTAATGATCTAAGCTACATAGAGATATAAAGCATGATAAATACCTAAATCACAGCATTCGATATGGCAAAGCTGTAGGATAGCATCAGATGTACATGCTACACTCATATGGCTAACATGATAATTTGCAAAATACGGTACTTTACTAGACCAAAAACTAAATCACATAAATTAGGAAACTCAAAAAAAAAAAAAAAGGAAAAGTAAATATGCAGATTTTGCATAAAATTCTGTTAATGTGATAGAGTAAAATAAGAACTATTTTTGGTACTTTATCAGACAAGGTCATTAATGCAGTGCTTGTCACCCAAAATATCCCATACCATAAAAAGAAACCATGAAGGTAGCATTACAGAACTAATATCATGAGTATGGAGAAGCATCCATGTCCTAGTCATTACAGAATGGTCAAGGGCCAAAAAATTTTATGCTGCAGCTAACTCTGGTAATGTAACTTCATATCCGTATTATCGAATAGAGCATGTCTGGTCAAGAATTGATCAAGTTCTTGTGCCCTTAACCATTCATAATCCATCACGTTTCTTATTGTTCACAATATCATATATTGACTTCACTTGGGTGGCATGCCAAGGAGTAAATAATCACAAGGATCATTTCACTTGCTTTAATAATGGTTTGAAAGGCTTCACTAGAACATCAAAATCTATAGATTACCAACAGCTAAAGACTAAGAAGATCTAGTTTTCATCAATGCTCACAGGAAAAGCATCATATGTAAAGTCAGTAATAACATAAACAATAGTCGATGGTTAGTCAGTAAAATCATTCGAGCAACAAGCATGCAAAACGTTTCTGATGAAGAAGATGTTACCAGCTAACTTACCATGATAGGGTTTTTAGTCATAGCCCAGACCTCCACAGGAGCGTCACGAAACAAAATAAGAAGATACCTGCAACGTGTTGTGATGACACAACTTACTCAGACACGTGAAGGCAAAAACAGTAATTATGCTGTGCTGAAGGTGGAGTCAAATAGAAAGGAACAACCCAGGAAGGAGAATAACAAATAGGAGTTCTCACTTGATAGTCCCTTATTGTTTATAACCATCATATCAGAAGTAATTCATCAGCCAGAACAATGTCGGTATCAACAGATCCTCTTCCAACTTTTTTTACGGTTATAATGAGTTAAATGTTATGCTAAATAGATGTCAGCAAGCAACTAAAGGTGCATTGCCTAGACTTTCATGACTTATAATCACTACTATTCTTTCTTATGCTGTTCAACCAGAAGACAAGAACCACCCCCTTACAAGTCTCATCAGTGTCAGCAATTGGAAGCATATCTCAATGTTCCCCTGTCATTGTTATCTCTAGCAGGCAATTAAAGATACCCCCACATTTGCAAGGAAATCCATCCATGTATCTTGCGTAAGATCATGAATGCTAGGCCGCTACCCTTAGTCACACCTCGAAAAATAACATAGTCAAGCCACACGCCCACCCCTCGTCTCACTACACAAATAACTTCTCTGACAATGGTGAGTTTGAATTACTACACGACTTAACGGCTTCTGACTCCAATAGGTTGCAGGCGGCCACATCAAGTTTTCTTATGCTACATCGTAGAATAGACAGAGATAACAATAAAAGAGAGCAAAAACTATTAGCGGGCAATAAAGCAACACAAGAATGAGATGGAACTGCAGGAATTCATTTTCTTTAGTAACTTAATGCCAGAACTCCTGACTCAAAGCATGTAAATCACAAGCGGATCATGATTTCTTTTCATGAAATGCGATTACTTAACCTGTGACTTAACCTGTGACCCAAAGATACTACGAAACTAGATTTTGGGTGATTAACTGAGCTTTGAATGATATGCCGGGACCAACAAGCTCAAAAAGGTAAGAAAATCACAAAACACCATGTTAATCACATAAATTGTAGCAATCTAATCCTCGTGTATGCACTTGTATGACATGATTAGTATGTATCTGCACAGAGTAGATAATAACAAGGTATAAATCCTTAATTGCAGCAAATTAGGTGCTTTAACACATGGACTCATAATTATAGAACTCAATATTTGGTCTCATGGTTACATCAATTGACTCGGTTGATGGGCTGTAAGGTCCTTCTTGAAATAGATGAGATTAAGTGATAAGGAAGATCATTCCTTTTATAGGACCATGCTAATTCATACTACTGCAAAGTTCTTTCTTTGCTTCTTTCGTAGCATCAGGCTACCCATAACATAGAGAAGTTAAACTGATCGTTCCCAAAAACCATACTGTGTAATTAAACCGACTATAGAAAGCCAAAATAAAGTAAAGAGAAGTCAACCTTCCTGATGAGGAAGCTCTTAAAGCTCTGATTGGTGCACGTTCTGGCTTCTGTAAAACACGAAATGGTTTATTAAGGCCACTTCGAAGGCACGTAACAACGAGCTTATTGACGTAGCCTCCAGTTTTCTCATTTGCCTGAAGTCAATTAAACATGAGTCATGCGTTAGTAATTGACAGCAACCTGCAAATCTAATGCTATGACTGGTAACATTAATAATGCTAATGGAGGGAGGAGAAAATTAGCATGTACAGAAAATGGACCTGGGTGTATGAAAATGAGACAAGCCTAGAGTTGCCAAGCCATCTTAATCCACGAACAACACCATTGTGAACTAAAAAACTTGCTGCAACGGCATTGGCAGAAACATCAATAACATCAACTGCCCCGCTTTGTGTTCCAAGAGCAACCAGTGGAACAGCTACAGCAGGACTGTTTCCCCCACCTTCATATTTTAACATTTATTAATCAGTGAAAAATCTCAAACATCCTTGATAGACCTCAACTATATTATTCAGCAAGTGAAGAAATCACTATGATATGCCACAAGGTGATAGAATGCAACTGACGGGCTAATGTAGCGATTAATGAAGGGGATGGTACAGCCAGCATCGTCACTGTTGATGAAAGAAGTTGAAGTTGTCCAACTAAACTCATCTGCATCAAGAATACAACTTGTCACTATGCCTTTTTATGCTAAATAGAGCACAAGAGATCTGTTGGCACCTAGAGAAATAGACGTGAATGGTAAACCTTGGGGAACACGAACATCATTGCTTTAAAAGGAGGAGACTAAAATTTAGAGCTTAACCAGGGCACATTCACTACCAAACTAGAGAAAAGAAGGCACCAAGAACTATCTTTCCATATATACCCACAGCCGCAGAATATTCATTATCGATGCATGCAAGGCTAATTTCAGGTTATCAGCATCTCAACTGTTCACAGGAAAGCTACAGTGCAAATGTTTTGTAATATACTTCTAAACCCTGAGATTTTTTTCAAATCTGACTAGCTATAAATAACACCAAGGAGCTTGAACGACTACAGATAACTTCTTTTCCCACAAACCTTAAATGAGATTTCCGTCTCGTTGAGGGACGATTTTGATTTGCGGCTTCTGCCATCACTGACATTCACTGACTGCTGAATTTCTTTAGACGCAATTCCCTCAGTGGTAGAGCCACTGGTTTCAGTATCGTTCTCGAGAGCCAATACCTCAGTGGCATCAGGCACAGCAGCACTCGCGTCATTTGTGTCCTTTTGAGCACACAAATCGCCCTCAGAAGTTAAAAGCCAGTTCCACACTTTTCCATCATCAGATATGGAGATCAATCGTGTTTTTGAAACAAGAAGAGAATCGTCGCTAAAATCAAAAGGATTGTCAAACTCCACACTGGAGGCAGGCGAAGGAGGTGCATCAGAGTATTGCTTTGCAACATTCTGAAGGGTGGAATCTGATTCGCAGATGACAACTGCAAGAATCGAAGGAGAAGGTACGATTGTGCCAATGGAAGGCATCAACTCTTCCATAGTACACATAACATGCACCTGTTCTCCCCTGCAATACCATGCTCATAAGCAAATAGCCTGAATACCAAGCTAAACCGTCAAACTAAGTGCGGAGAGAAGGAGTAAACTCTTCAACAAGGTACTCATCATCAACAACAAATATGCAGCTTCTAGCTTGATTCGACGAACACTTGCATGATAACCATACAAGCAAAGGAATAAAGACCAAGCTAGAAGTTACTCCCTACGCAATGATCCTCTTAACGAAATGCAGCCTCAAAATTTCAAGTACGCTCATTGCCTAGAATGACGAATAGCTTAAATTTGCTTACTCTTTTCTCTTCCAAATGCTAAGCCTTCCATCGAGATGTGCACAGTAAAGCCAATCGTGGTTCGGGTCCGGCAACACATCGAGAAACTTGCCACAACCTCGCGGCAATGCCGCAGCATACAATGCCGTCTCGTACTGCAAATCAAAAACAACCAATTCCCTCGGAAATGTCACGTACAAGATGTGCTTCCAGTGTGGCGAAAATGCCAACTTCACCACGTAAGTGGGGAAAACCGCAGCCGCCGGCGACGACGAGGACGATCCAGTCAAATCCCTCTCCAAACGCTGCAATTCACTGCAATCGGTCCTGATCTGCAACTCGCCAACCGAGATGTCGTCCTCGGTTTCTCCCAGCGCCTTGATAGACAGAAGAAACCCTTTGATCCCGATGGCACACGCGCGGCGCGAGTCGAACGGATCGCGGCGAATGCAGGAGAAGTACTCCGGCGAGGCATCGTACTTCCAGATGCAGCGGCCAGTGGCGGGGGAGTAGACCGAGAGGAGCGAGGCGCCGGAGAGGGCGGCGAGGAGGAAGCTGTCCGGCTTGGACTGGATCCAGCAGAGGTCCTGGACGCCGGATTTAGGGGAGACCGAGTCGGATTCGAAGGTCAGGAGGGGCGAGGAGCGGGAGCGGGGGTCGAGCAGGAAGATGCGGCCGTGGCGGTCCCCGGCGGCGAGGAGGAGCGGGGAGGGGAGGTCGTCGGCGGCGGAGGAGAGGATGAGGGAGTGGGGGAGGGGCTGCGGGGACCAGCGGACGGCGGTGACGAAGGGGGAGAGGGAGGGGGAGGCGGCGGAGGGCGGGGGAGGCGGGGGGACGGGGACGGCGGCGATGAGCTGGAGGGAGCGGGAGTCGACGACGGTGACGGAGGAGCCGGAGGGGAAGGCGAGGAGGCCGGAGGGGGAGAGGTCCATGGATCCGAAGTTGTTGCGGCTGGGCGGGCCCGGGAGCATCGTGTCCCAGGGGGACTCCGCCGCCGGCTGCGGCGGCCGGCGGATCGACATGGCGGCGGCGGCGATGGCGGCGGCGGGGAGCGTCGGTGGATCGGAATTCTCGTCAACGGAAACGCATTTCCCCACGAGGAAATGGAGGGAGAAGCTGGAGGTGGGAGCTGCAGTCTGTTCTGTTTACGAATAACGACTGCATTTGTTCGCAGGAGTTTTTATTTTTTATTTATTTTCGGAATGGGATCGAGTTTAATTTTTTTTTTAATTTAAGGATCTTTTTAATGATTAATTATCTTCGTACGTCCTGATTTTCTTTAATTAGTAGTTAACTTCGACAATCTTAGTTAGTAAATTTTAGGATTTTTTTAAAATCATTCAGATGGCCAAAAAACTTATCGTCTCTAAATCCAACGGCTTAATTTGACAAGAATTCTCCGATATTTTTCGTTACAAAATTGTAGAATTCATCTTCTTGAAATGCTCAATACCTAAACAATCTTAGAGAATTTTACTATCTTTAAACATTAATAAAACTGTTTTTAGTGATGGGATGGCGTTAAATAAGGGAAGATTCGTGCCCGTAAAGTTACTAATATAACACCGTTTTTTTTTTAACGAAATCATTACTCCTTTCTTATCGCTCAATTATGTAAACCGAAACTCTTAACATAACATCCGCATTCACTCGACTTTCATCCCAAGCAAGAAATGGTTAAAAGTTAAAATGGTCTTAAGAAAAGCAAGAGAAAAATGTTTAGTAGTTTCATCATTATATTTGTCTTATGCACACATATTAATTTTACTGATTAAAATTATCAAATTCGATATATTCTGAATCCGTTACTCATTGGAAGAGTTTATTCTCTCTTTAAATTCGATCTCCATCACAAACATTACATGACAAAGAAAAATTCTTTTGCACGTGAATTATAAATTATATAGTTAATAAGATTTAAATGCATAGTCTTTTTCTTTCTGCGCTTGGCATAGGCGTCAAGACCTAACTAATCTAAGATATCTCGAGAGTGGTCGGGGATCTTGAGGAGAGACCTACTCCTGCCTCGTCAACATCAAGTTTTGTCTATGGCCATGAGCTCGAATTGAGGGAGTTGCAATGCCAAAGAGAGGAAGATCTTTGTTTACCAACGACCAACCATAAAAAGTAGTGATAAGTTATTTTAAGATACTAGAGGTGAATGTAATACTCAATCCATAGCCTCTTGCACGATACATGTAATGTGATGTGGCTGGCAAGTCTTGCCCCGGTATTAGGATGATATTGATTTTCATTGCCGAAACTAGATGATAGTTAAAAAAAATTATTTCGGTGTGACTAATCTCTCCATGATATAAAGTAATATCACAAGTAGTTTGGACCTCAAGTTAAGCTGTTAATTTATGCGAAAGTCTATATATATTGCTAAGATGAATCATAGTTATATGGTATTGAACAACAGACATATGAAAAATAGAATAGGAGACAAGAAAACAATGAGGTGATATGTGGATGTGAATCCTTCGTTACCTCTACTACGACGTAGTATTATCCTTTGATGTGTTGATGAATCTCAACAATTAGGAATGTGTAATCAAACTGAACAAAACCAAAAAGATTCCTAATTCTAGGTTTTGGGAATCGATAGGTATCAGTTTGGTTCTTAGTTTCGAGTAAAGACAGACCGGTTTCCAAAATCAGTTTGATAAATCTAAAAGAAGTAAACACCACGGTTTCCCTCTTTTTAACCTCACGGTTGAGATTTTATATAAATTTATTGTAAATTTAACTATATTGTTTGTTTTGTTTTTAAGTGGTTAAAATTTGAAGCAATATATTCATGGATGGATAAGGGATGGTGTTTTATAATTTATGCTTTATGTTAAATGTTTAAAATTTGTATTGTTAATAATTATATGTGACTACATGTTTATTTTATGGAACTATTGCTTTTGGTAGATAGGAGTTTTCAAAATTCATCTTTTACTTTGAATTGTTTTATTACTCTTTTTTTTTTTTTTTTGCTATAAACCATGAAATCAGAATAAGGAATAAGAGAAAAACAGGTTCTCAAGTAAATCCTAAAATTGAATCAAAGAAATTGGGAAATAGGGAAAATTTCAGGTCCCAAATATTGGGAACTACTCTTAACATGATAGGTTTGATGATATAGATCTGAAATTTATCTACTTTGAAATCGATTACCCTATCAACAATTGATATTTAAAACTGTGATTTTAAATGACTTTATATGACAAACAAAACACTCCGACAAGGATCTTCACATCCTCTTTTTTTGGGTATTCAACATTTTCGACGTTCAAGATACAAGAGCTAGTGATTACTCTATTCCCATGGCCATTAGGACAAACTCATCTTTCTTCAAGATGAAAGGGCAGACATCGATGACTCTGTCGCACGCCTCCATTCATAAGAACAACACCACCATTATTTTACACAATGTTAGTGCATAATGATCCCAATTTCTTATTGAAGAGGACAGACCTCATTCATTGGAAAGCCACGAAAGAGGAGGAAAAGGAAAGCTTCGGTCTTACTCATCTCCAGATCCAAGAAATGCCTCCACCACTACTTCATCATCGTGCCCCTTCAACATCTGGATTTTTAATTCCATTTTTCTTCTTCATATAATATATTAAGATTAGTCTTGCTTGGGTTCAGTCCAAGGTGGGTTTTGTAAGTTTAGGTGAATCCACATTTTTGTAATTATAATGTTCAGCGAGTTGAATTCTATTTTATTTTTCAAAAGATAAGTCTAATTTATATACATAAAGGAAATTATGGACCAACCGTTAACAAGTAAAATGTATACCCCATCTTCGATAATAACTTTCAATTTGTGCCCCGACATTCTCCTTATGAGAAGGCAAGTGTGACACTAAAGACTTTTCGCTGGCGCAAATTATTATGTATAGTTTAAGGAATTGTCTAAGCGTGACATATAACCATGCCAAACTCATAATGGCTATATGGGAATCATGATAAAACAAATGGAGACCTCTCCTTTCGATTTCGTGTAGCAAAAATTGCCGGACTGGACCGGCCCGATTTTTGGGGCCCCAAAAAGGCTTGCGCCATGATTTTGGGCTTGTCTTATTTTTTATCCAGGCCGGTTGAGGCCCGAGAAGATTGAGCCCAAAATGGTCCGAACCTACTCAAACTAATTTCTCAAAATTTAAAAAATCTAAAGCGAAAGAATAAAATTATTGGAGAAGGCATTACTCATTCTCAGGACACTTTGATAAATTCTTACTTGACAAAACACAATTGAAATCTATTCTTTTCTTCCCCAAATTCGAAAAAGTGGTCGAAAATGTATATAAAAAGAAGTGATCTTTATGGGAGAAAATACAATGACTTATCCAATTTAATTACAAAAGTAAAACAAAATTAGGCTAGGCCCAAACTAGCCTAGCAAAGATTGGTTTACTTTGGTCGGAGCCTACTATTGTATGATTAGCTTGGGCTAATTATGGCATATTTGCTAACGTGCCAAACAGTGCTCAATCTATTATTTTCTTCCCTGGAATAAAAAAAGAGTTGAAATCTATTTGGTAATTTTTTTTGTTTCTTGAAATAGATTTGAAATAAAATCAAAAAGTGAAAAAAAATTGCTTCCTTATCCATAGGAATGGCACAAAATCAAGCCAAAATAGTTTCATTCTCTCTCTCTCTCTCTTCTCTCTCCTCTTCTTTCTTTTTCTCTTCCTTTTTTTTCCTCTAGTCGGTTGCCAACCATTGAGGGGGAGCCTCACTAGACCTTGGCTGGCCAATCACCAGCCATTGCCTCGGCTGGTGACTGGCTAGAAGAAGAAGAAGAGAAAGAAAAAAAGAAAAAAAGTACAATAAAATTATTGAAATATTAAAAGAAGTTACAAGTTGCAAAAAACTTAAGTATTGTAGCAAATGCAATTATATTCTGGAATAGTTGGACAATTATCAAATATTTTCGAATGCTCAAGAACTCGTCTATGGAACAAAATAAAAACAATATTTATGAATATAAATTATTCTCGGGAACGAAATAGTAAGCAAATGCATCTTTAATGTCATTGAGAATCTACCAAATGAACCCAACCTGAAACCCGAATTCTGGAGCGCTCTCTCCTAGCTCGTTTGCGCCCCCAAACATCGATGCTGTAGAAATCTGTCTCCTAAAAAAGAAATTGAGAAAAAATATAGAAAATGATCAAAATGAGTCGATCAAGGACATGGCATGCCTTGCATCGGTTCATTCACGAGTCCGTGAATTTTCACTTGGATGCTGCATCAAGGAAAGGACATCGGTCGTTGGGATGCGGAGCGCTTTCGATCTCAGGAAGTACCATGCACAGTAAATGGACAGCCGGCCCTTCTCTAGATAGAGCAACCGATGTGGACGTGACATTGAAGGACAGTAGCTCCCATTGAAATTTCAATAATTATACGGTGAATTTGGGGAAAGGAAGAAGGAAAAAAAAAATTGAAAAAAGCATTATTTTCTGAAAAATGGAAATAAAATAATTTGGAATCTGGTCAAGAAGATTGTAATGTTGGTTTTCTTTTAGGTGGTCAAAAACAGACGGTTGACCAAATACTCATTTATTACACTTTTCAGGTTTGATGGGGTTGGATCATATATAAGTTCATCCATCAATTTTTTTTTTCCCGATAAGATGAGAGTTAATCAAAATTGGCATTACTCAAATTGAACAAGGTTGAATAGAGAATCCATTGGTCTAGTCGCAATCTTTGTTGGGGGATTATGTTTGTTCCGTGGGCCAACTAGTTTGAAAACAACACCCCCTTTTATTATGTTAGATCTAAATCACTGAAAACTTTCGGTTCCATATCAACGTTAATATGGAATATTTAGGCAATCATCGGATCTGAGTGACGATCGACTGTCGATATGATGGTTAACAAGATGTCAGCCCTAATCATACTCGGACTTCTTCAAAACCACATACCAGTCATCAAGCACATGCTACAAAACGACATTGCCATGTAAACTAGAGTGAAGAAAAATGAGGGAATGCAAGAATTGTGGATGGTATAGCCCTTATGGAGTCAATCATTTATGCTTTTCGGTTTTGTTTATTTCGTGGAAGATAAATTATTTTCATAAAACGATCATTTGTATCGCTTGAATAACTAGTCAATAAAAAACGTTTTTATTATCTACAACAATTTATGTCTAAATATTTTCGTGAAAGATGAGAATGTTTTTCGTTTATCCATTTTCATAAGTGATACCATCAGTCGTTCTTAAAATCATTCAATTTTTACGAACTATACGGACTCTCTTAGATGTTTGTCCAAGTTTCAATGGAAGCATGACATATTGCCTGTCTAGATGGACAATCGCATAGGTTGTGACATGTCATGCGTCATTTCACATGGTCCACCACGTGGGCTATTGAATCCCTACGTTATCTTGGGCTAATGAAAATCCTAGAGACGTTACATGTATTGGCAAAGCTTTGGATTGGTCAATAAGGGAATGACATGTTCTTTTCCCCCTCAGATTCATTGTGCCCTTGTCAGGTCCTTGGTTTGAGATTTAAAGGCTGTTCACCACCACTGCTTCAAAAGGGTGCTGGGCCTGGTCACTGGTCGGGGATTTGACAGGAAAAAATTGGTCAAAGTGAACTCACGGGTGGAGTAAAATAACTTTTTGAGTGATGGTCCCTGTCCTCCTGATCGGAGGCACGCCACTCGCCTGGAGCCCAGATCGGACTGACCCGAAAAGGCCCGGGCCGGGATTTCAGGGCTCCCTAAGCCCGAAATGGTCCGGCTCGGCTCCAACTATTTCATATATCTTTTGTGTGTGTGAAAATATGAAAAGCAAACAATAGGGAATACATTGGTTATGCCCAAAACAATTTAGTAAACTCACGAATACAATTAGAAGTGATTTTCAGGTTCGGAGACATGATAACTAATCTATTCTTAGAATTTAAAGAAAGCACAAAAGTCAGGCTAGAGCCGAATGGACCGGCCCTTCTTGTTCTAGTTCGACCCGAGGGCATTTTGTCTAGGTTCTAGCCGACCGAAAAGCACTGAGGCCTACCCTACCCCGCCCCGTCGGGCACGCACGACGAATTAGTAAGGCACAAGAAAGCCAAATGCGAAAAGGGGGACTGAAATTTTTTGGAATCTGATGAGAAATTGTTTCTTGGGTGAATGATGGTGAGGTTTGTCTATCATGGATTATGGACATCCATTTGACCATGGTATTGGTGATATTCTCTTGCACTAGAGTAGAGAAAAATGCTGGGTGAGGAAAACTACAGGCGGTACAATACAATTTTTCCCATGTATCATTCATTTCCCCAGCCATTATAGAAAGAGAGAAAAGAAAGCGTTTTGGCTTGTTGAATTATTGGGGAGGACAAAGGCCATAAACGAATGGGGAAAGCGAAAGCAACTCTTTCTCTCTCCTCCCCCTCTCCTCTTCTTCAATCCGCCCTCGACCCACTGCGAACTGGGCATCGAAAGTGGCAGGAGATAGCAAAAGCACGACGTTTGCACTCCCCACAGTGAACCCATCAAGCCCCCCCTTCTGCCTCCTCGCCCATGTAGAGTCTCTCCTTGTCCTCTCGGCTGCTTGAATTACTTGTGCTTCTTTCGTTGGTTCTTGGGTTTTCTTGATGTGAATCTTGTGGCGGGAGGAAGGATGCCAAGGCCCGGTCCGAGACCTTATGAGTGCGTCAGGCGAGCTTGGCACAGCGAGAGGCATCAGCCCATGCGGGGCACCATCATCCAGCAGATCTTCAGGTGAGTGGGTCTTGGTTGATTCGCGCTTGAATTCGAGGCTTTAAGGTTGGTGTCTTTTTTGTGTTGGAGTTGTGAAATTTGGGATGCCTGCCTGGTGTTGATCAGGGTCGTCAGCGAGGCGCACGGCTCTGCTACCAAGAAGAACCGGGAATGGCAGGAGAAGCTTCCCATTGTTGTTTTCAGAGCTGAGGAAATCATGTACTCCAAAGCTAATTCCGAGGTTCTTGCTTGTTCTTTTGCCTTCTTTTGGTGTTTCTGGGTTCTTGGGTTTGTGTGTACTTTCAAGGTTTTTGTGTGGTGGTTCGTTGTAATTTGAGTTGTTTGTTTGGTTAGGCGGAGTACATGGATCCCGAAACTCTATGGGAGAGGGTTAATGATGCCATTAACACTATTATCCGGAGGGATGAGAGCACTGAAACTGGATGCCTCTTGCCACCATGTGTTGAAGGTACTAAATTGCTTCTAAAAGATTGCTTTACGCTAGATCTAGCTCTGAGCTTTTTGAAGGTTCATCAGCTTCAGGCTCAATTCCTAATGCACTTGTTACATGGCAGTTGAGAGTTCGGTGTTGATATTTTGCTCCGTTTCCATGTACTTTGGGACTTAGTTTAGAATCTTTTTTACACTGTTTCTTCGTGAATCTGTGTTGATTTAATGCGTTCGCCCATGAGCAGCTGCACTAAATTTGGGTTGTGTACCTGTGAGAGCTTCAAGAAGTCAAAGGCACAATAATTTTAGGACTTATCTGACTCCAAGAACACGGGAACCTGCTGTTGAGATGTCTGGAACTTCGGATAAACTAACTGACCGACGATTTCCGCAGTCACCGACAGTTCATTCTGCACAGTTTCCGAAGGTGGCGAGGTGCGAAACTGCAGGTTCCCATCACTTGGCAGCGGAGCCTTCTAATCATGTCATTGAAAGACATGAACTTGCTTCTCCTTGCAGTCACCCTCTTCCATTTGAGAGTAGTCCCCAAAGATTTAACGGATTAATGACCATGGAAACAAACTCCTTGATGAACTTTGGTTCGGTATATCCCTTGTATTTTGGAAACCACTACCAAGCTGAAGAGATGCGGACAGTTTCACAAGTTCCAGATGATCCAGGCACCATACTTGTTGGAACTCCCATAGGGACTTCGATTCCAGAGTCTACTGAAGCTGGTATGCTGCACAATGTTTTATCCCATAATAGTTCTGAAGGTACTTTGAACGTTATTGGCAGAGTCAATTCCAGAAACGCCGGTGAGAAATCATCAGAGGAAAAATGTGACTTGTCATTACGGTTGAGTTTGAATTCGGATCCATGTGCGAACATGAGAATTAGTCCAGTTCCTGAAGCTGAGGATTTTGATTTGAATTGTTCCCAGGAGAGAATGGAGCTTACTGCATCACAAATGCAGTTTAACGAGGAATTCTGTTTTCTCCCGAGCAGAACCTCAACCGTGGAACAGCTCGAGTTCTCGCCACATAAATGTATTTCAGATGATGAGAGGATTTTGGAGGCAGCGATTAGGAAGCGCAAGGAACCTTTTGGAAACAATGAGGGAGCTGGGCAATTATTCTGGCAACCAGATTTCCAACGCAATTTGGGTACTGGTTTATAGACACTTTTCTTGCAGCTATATCAATATGCCTATTAGATCAGAAATGCCCTAAAGTATGCATCTGCCCTTGATTTACATAGTCAACGATCGTAGTGTTACCTGCTTCTGATGGCTGCTAGTGTTCATCATGCAAAAGTTTAAACGACAAAACAAACCAAGCTTTCTCATCTCAGACAATCGGTGGGGAATTTTCTTTATATGGACATATGTGGATTCAGACACTTTCTTGGCGCATGTTAAGTTACATTGTGCGATGGGCCATCTGGGAACTGATGTCTGACAGAGGGTAGATGCAGCATTGCCTCTGTTCGAGAATGAGATATTAACCAGCTCCTATATGAGATTTTTTGGTGAGCATATAAATGCAAGAATGTCCTCATGTGAGAAGGCGATATCTAAATGGTAAGGTTGTCTTGCTGAAGAGCTCATTGGCTTCTCAAAAAATATCCAGCTAGTTGTGCAGTGCCCAGCTGCCATATTTTTATGTTGGTTTTTCTGTGAGAGTTCAGAATTTAGGATGAACTAAATGGTCTGTTGGATGAAGGAAAAGACCCATGCAGGGTAGCATCATCTATGGGGATGCCATGCCTTCTTTGGCTCAATTTTCCAACTGAATGGTGACGTTCTCTCTGACTTCTTATTTTGGAACTTTTTTGGGGGGGTTAGTCGACTAACTCGAGCAGATTGTGCTCATGCTGTCATGGCCTGGTCAAGAGTCCTTAGAGAAGGTGTGTCAAAGGTTGAATGAAATGAAGCAATAAGGTAAGAGACAAAGTATAACGAGAGAGGAAAATATGGGAGCGGGGTCAATCTGATCTGGTAAGAGAGTTTAATTAGGATGGTTAGTTTTGATGATCAGTATGGTAGCTGTAGTCTGATCTGATCCTTGTTGGATCTTGTTGTATTGGCTTGTATCAGGAGTTAGTCACCCTGTGTGGTGGTCGGGAACGTTATTTTTGTAAGCGCCATCAAGAAAAGAGATTAGCCTTCAGTGTGCGGCTTAAGGCACACCAAAGGCCTGCATGAAAGATCTGTTCTTAGAAAATGATGAGCTCTTTCAAATCTTCTGCTAGTGCTCTGCTTTTGAAATGCATGAACTCAAATTTTTCTTGATGACGTTGCATTTGTTAGCACACCTCACCGTGTTGTTGGTTTTAATCGCAGCTGAAGTTTCTTTTCCTTTCTAGTTTCAGAAAAAAAGCGCCGTGCACAATTGCAATTGGTTTCCAAAAGTCCAATCCTATGGATATTCTTTGACATGGTATGAACAACTTACATGGATCATAGTAAACTTCGATGAATGGACATCTTGACTTTACATACATTACTACATCAAATGGGAATCGGCAAATTTGCTTCCAAAAAAGATATTGGCGCGTTCGACATGTGCATGATGTGGAGCATAAGTTAATACCACCCTTCCTGTTGATGTTGTCCTATTAAATGTAAAACAAAGTACACCTCCTCAATTTCAGGATGCCAACCATCTGCAGAAAGAAATTCATGGCTGATCCCATTTAGTTTAATCACGCTACAGCCGGAGCTCTTCTTCGCGGCACTAGCACTCAGTGATCTCCTAGTCTTGGCCACGTCATCCCACCGGTTCACGCTTGTGTATATGTTAGCCATGATCGAGTACGCTCCACCGTCTTCAGGGCACAACTCCATTACATTCCTGGCTGCCTTTTCTGCAGTCTCAACGTTTCCATGTATTTTGCAACCTCCAAGCAACCCACCCCAGACAAAGATATCGCCTCTCATTGGCATCTTATGTATCATGTCTTCGGCCTCTTTGACCAGGCCAGCCCGGGCAAGCAAATCGGCCATGCACCCATAATGCTTGAGCTCTCGGGCAACACCATATACGGATTCCATCTCGTTAAAAATCTCAGAGGCTTCACGGACTAGACCGGCATGGCTACAACCAACAAGAACTCCAAGAATACTCACTCCATCAGCTCGCAAACCTGAGGAAACTATTCTTGAGAAGTAGTCTAGTGACAAATGACCACATCCATGCATTCCTAGCCCTACAAGCAGGGCATTCCAAGTGAGCACATTCTTTTCCGGGCTTGCCTCAAACAGCTCCATTGCCATTTTGATGCAACCACACTTCATGTACATATCAACTAACCCAGTGCACAAGAAAGGATCTATTCGAATCTCATTTTGCCTGATATATTCATGTATTTTCTTCCCTCGATCAATTTCGCCCAGCTGCGCACAAGCAGAGAGAGCAGAAACAATGGCGACATTATCAGGCCGAATGCCTGAAGCAATCATGAGATCAAACAGTCCAATAGCCTCCTCGCACCGGTTTGTCTGTGCATAACCAGTCACCAGAGTACCCCACGAGACAGCGTCTCGTTTGGGCATTTCCTCAAACAATCTCCGCGCGCTGTCGACATCGCCCGACTTCACAAGGCCGTCGATCATGCTATTGAAACTTACGACGTCGCGGCAAGAACTCTCATCGAAGACCCTGCGCGCGTCGGCCACATGACCGCACACAGAATTCACACGGACGAGAGAGTTGACAACGAAAAGATCAGCTGCCAACCCGAGCTTGAAGGCTTGGCAATGGAGGGCCTGAGCCAGAGACAGAGCATGAAGCTGGGCACAGGCCTTGAGAGCGAAAGGGAACGAATGGAAGTCGAGGGGCAAGCCGAGGCGACGCATTTCGACGAACAGGAGGAGGGCGGAGACAGGGGAAGAGAGCAGGGTGTGGGCTCTCATGATGGTGTTGTAGCAAAACGTCGACGGGTCTCGGATGGCTCTGAACACCGATGAGGCGTAGCCCCTTGATATGTCGGCGTTCGGGCTCGATGGGGATGTAGTGGGGATGAGGGCGGTGAACGCGAAGAGGATGCGGGCGAGGACGGGGGTCGGGTCGGCGGAGAGGAGGCCATTGGCGATGGCTTGAGCGTGGACTTGGTGAAGGTGTTTGATGCTGCTGCACTTCTTGAGGACGACGAGAAGCGCAGACGAAGAACAGGTACTCAGCATCAGCTCTCTCCCTTGGTAATCAAAGTGGACAAACTTTCATGCATTTCTTAAATGGGTAACAACACAGTCTGAACTTTGAACTTTGACTAAATGTGTAATTTGGTCTTTAAACTTTTAATATTGAATATTTTTATACAGTTCGGGGACTAGATTGAATATGTACCAAAAGTTTATGGACTACATTGAACAAATTAAAAGTTCAGGGGCCACATTGCACATTGAGTTGAAGTTCATGGACCACATTAGACAAATTAAAAATTTATGGATCAAATTGTACGTTGAATCAAAGTTCAGGGACAATTTATGTCAATTTTTATTTTCTGAAAAGGAGATTGAGCGAAGGCGCAAGACGCTGTCTCAACACATAAAAAGCTATGCAAGATTGAAGAGAGCATGAACACGGAGTGATCTTTAACGACCAAGCAGAAACAAGGTGAAAGTGTAGAGGACCGTGGAGAGGGCACCGGAAGTCAACGGCGACGGTGGTGACCACGTTGCAAAGCCGGCGGAGGTGGTGGAGGTGACGTTGATGGCTAGCTTCTGGCCGGCCTCACAGTGTGAGTCGACTGTGCAGATGAAGTAGTACACTCCAGCCTTTCTCGGGAGTTGATATCCGTAGCTGAAGCCATTGCTCCCTTCAGCAATGGAAGAGACCTTGGCGCAGCTGTTGTATTCTTCTTTTGATACGGCGGCTAAGCTATGCGTTCCGTTGAATTCGAATACTGCATGATGGTGAACAAGGGAAATGATTGGATTAGGAGCATGATAATTGTTGTGGATAGATTGGATTCATGAACCTATCAAGATTCTATAGAACTTCTTGACATCGCTCTCTATCTATGTATCTAAGACAAGGCTCGATGCTTTTCTAACCCAAGTCTAAAGATATACCGGCTTTGAAACTATATGAATTTGGGATGAATTGTACTACTAAGAAGGACAGATAACAAATTTTGATAAGTTAGGGAATAAAGAACACGAGAGCCATCTAGATGGTACATGGAATGTTACCTCGCGAGGCTCACAAATTGGTTAAGTCAAGATCTTTGGCCCGTTCAGGTGGTCTCAACCTCGTGTAAGATCGACAACTTCAACAGCTCCGCCAATTTTTTCTTCTCTCAATTCTTTTTTTTTTTTCCTTTATTATTCAAAGGCACGATTGTAATTAGTCAGCTACCTAAAGGCGTGAGTGGGCACGACCTAGGCCAATTTTTGGGCCCGGCCCCGATTAAATAAAAAGGCCGGGATTCAAGGAAGGGCCTTTCAAGCCTAGCCAGAATATTTGTTTTTTATTTACAAAGTAAAAATAGAATAATTATCTTCGGCGTTTGGTTGTTGTAGTCTGTTCGGTGTGTTGATTACCTATTATCGGCTCCCTCTCACTCTTCTTGCTTTTAGCTTCTAGAGTGTGAGTTTTTGATACCGATCTTTTGTACTTTTGTCCTAAACTTAATATAATCTTACTCTTACCAAAAAAAAAAAGAATAATTATTATAATATTGACACCAAAAAACACCTTATTATATGTTTAATTTTTAAATTTATTTATGGCTTTTATCAAAGTATCTATTTTTAATTTCTAAAAACTAATTTAGTCCGACTACAAAAAAAGAAAGTTATGAAAATTTAACCCAAGCTTTAGGCTATAGGGCTCTTTCACTAGCCTCTACCTAAATGGTAACTAGCACAACAATCGATCGATATTACCCCACTTAAATACGGGTTCCGGCAATCAAATGTTTAATTATTAATTCCTGAATCGGAAGGACGATAATGTCTTTCCTACTAGTCAATCCAAGATGAGCCCTTATAACCTTCAGTTGAATTCCCTATTTCGAAAGCCAAAAGATGAAAGTTCTCTCTTCTTTGATTCCAAATCGATGTCACGGAACATGAAATAGCAGGGGATTAAAATTGCCTTTTACCTAGAGTGTCGTTGCCCTCGAAGGATTTATTGGCAGCCCATTCGTCGTAAAAGCCTGCGGTGATGTTGGGCAGAGCAGTCCAGCCTCTGCCGTCTCCGACGACGTATTGCGTCACCGCTTCGCACTCAATAAAGGCCAAAACGACCAAAGCCAGAGCCATCGCCGTGCTGCTTCTGCCCATCTTCTTCAAGTTCTGTCTGATGGGAGAGAGAGAGAGAGAGAGAGATGCGTTTGAACTGAATGGCCCTTAGCTGCTGACCAAATTCGCAAATGATTCTGTACTCGTGCTATTTATAACAAGTGACTAATTCCAAAATGCCCTCTGAAATGATTGCAGAACCTCATAAATTCAACCCAAATGTGGATTTTGTCCCAAAATACCATACCCCTGAAGCTGTCTCCGAATTTCAAAATACCCCTCGGACATAGTTTTCTCTAATCCTCTTGAAGTGGATTTCAAATATCAAAATGCTCCTTGTAAAGTTATCGGTAAACGGATTTTGTTAATGAGTACATCTAAGCAATTAATTAGGTAAACTTTGCGATTTCTAGTCCATCGATTATTTCTTGTCATGTGTAATTATTACTTTAAAAAGCGAATGATTTCTCATCTAGTATGCTTAACAATAGACTTGAAAGCACGTGTTATTTAATAAGTAGACATGTTCTGTTCACCTCCATTTAAGGAAGTTTTCTTGACAGAGAATGAGAGAGAGAGAGAGAGAGAGAGAGAGAGAGAGAGAGAGAGAGAGAGAGAGGGATTTGCCCTCTGTTTTTTTTTTTTTTTCCTGGATTTTGCGGCCTAGGATCAGGTGTCAAATTTGATCAGTTTCGTGCCAGTATAGGCGTACTTTTCCTTGGCATCTGCTGGAAGCCTGCATCCGCAGCCGCTGGTGTGGTCCCGTGTAGCAATTGATGATACCATGGCAGCCGACGCGGCGGCCAACATGTGAGTGCCGTTCCATGGAGAAGATGGGCAACATCAAATCAGGGACGTAGGTTTGATCGGAACCATGAAACCATCGCGCGTGGATCAGAATCATCAACCTGTTGGGAATTCAAGAACACTGGTATCTGATAACAGGACATGGACAGATAACAGGAGAACAGTGAGTCAAACATCAACGTTACCTCCTTTCAATCTATTCAATACGAAAAAATTGACTGAAACGAAAGCTTCCCAAATGTCTGAATTGAATTCCTCGTGTTGGAATCCATTCAATCTGACCTCTCCAACTCTTACCACTCTCCAAACTCGGCTCAAATCTTATTTCTCCGTGGAAAGTGTTGACGATTGCTGCAGTTGCATACAATTCAAACTATCCTCTTTTGACATGCTCTTCTAGACCTTCACGAGGTTTTGCAAATCCGGCATCTCTTAGTCCAGAAACACTCCCATCTTTCGTAGCGATTCTGCGGAGACAGATCACCGAAGAAACCTGCAAATCCCACTCCGCAAGAAGAAGATGGTCGGGAGTAGTCTAATCGTGCCACTGGTCATTGCGATGGCATGTCTCGCGAGGGGCGTGACGGCGGCGTACTACACTGTCGGCGGTGACGTGGGTTGGACATCTCCGCCGAAAATAACTCCCGGGTTCTATGATGATTGGGCTGCCGGCAAAAAGTTCATGGGTGGTGACGTTTTGGGTAAGCCATTGATACAGCTCCTTAGTTCTTCACTGTTTTACTCGATATCTTATCATCATATTGGTTCTTTCACCTAGTCATTGGCTTAATAAAGAGCAATTGCATCAAATGTGATTGACCCTGTTTGTTATATTATTCTTAAAACGAGTCTATTATATGCACGAAGGCGATTGTCTCTTCGTTTCGTATCCCGCCTTAATTGTTTTCACTCCAATATGTACGTCTGAGTGATTTCGTATCGCTAAATCGATAAGCGAACATTTCTTATCAAATCTCTCTGGAGGCGTCCTTCTTTATTTCCGCACGTCCATACTAATGCTTGTGATCAAACTATATACTGCAGAATTCTATTACAAGGGAACTCAGAACGTGGCCGTCGTAACGAAAGAAGAATATGACCGCTGCAAAAAGGTGTCGAAGGTGTCGGACGAAGGCGAGGACGGCGGGGGCTATGGATACCAGCTCCCCGCGAATGCGAACGGCATGTATTACTTCATCAGCACCATCCAATCTCATTGCGAGGGCGGTCAGAAGCTCGCCATCGGCGTTGCCTCCAGCGTCCCGTTTATGTCTTCTCTCAGCTCCGATTCCTTGTCCGTGCTTGTCTCCGCTGTACTGTCAGCTCAGTTCATCCGTTGATATTTTAATGTACTTGCATTTTGCTTGAACTTGTGTCATGTACGTCGTCTTCTACCGAAGTTCATGCCTGAATGCAAAACGAGACATTACTAAAGTGATGACACGAGCTTCATCAATTTACGACAAGGACCCAAGAGATGAGTGGACTAGAAAAGAGAATTGAACACAAAACTTATAATGTGTTGGTTCAAAATGATTTGGAAAACATTTGTTTAAGTCGATCGTTTGTATCGCTTGAGATAGCTGGTCAATGAAAAATGTTTTTATTATAGATAATAATTTATGCTTACATATTTTTAGGAACGACCAAAATTAATTTCATTTATTTATTTTGTAAACAATGAGCAATCATTTAAAAAAAAATAAATTTCAAATTATTCATTTTTTATAAAACAACGTACTCCTTAGTGATAGATAAGTTGACTTCATCTTTGTGTTATCACTGAGTACTCTTTTTGGGACTTGATTCACATGAAATGAGCTAGTTTATTACAACATGTGAAATTTAGGCACGAAATGCATTGGAGTTAATCGAGCTCTCGTATTGGTGGTTTCATACAAAAAAACCGTGCATGTAGGCAATTATAATTCGCATAGTTTAACAAAGGGGCATAACAAAGTAGAAGTCGTAAATTTTATGTACAGAATGCACTATAATTTTGAATTTCTCCTCGAAAAGTGTGCGTGTTTATTCTCGCTAATGTTTTACAAACAAATTATGCCAATTAAAAACTTTAGGACCTAATTGTATTTTTCATTATACTATTTGAAGGTTCATTGCATTGTATACATAAACTTTAAGACTCATGGTGCAATTTTCCCAAAATAATTCGATCAAGTGAGAGAGAAAGAGAGAGAGAGAGAGAGAGAGCCTTAAGTATGCGGTGGACGAAGATTGTCATCTCACTTGATCGAGCTCTCGTGGCAGGCAAAGAGAGAATTTTTAAAAATTTGAAATTGACATGTGTTTTATTTATTTATTTATTTATGTAAATCAACATATATAAGTCAAGTTGTAAAGATAACACCACCCGGCCGGTTAGTTTATTGAGCTACTAATCGAATTAGGATGGTTTGATCGGTCAAATCCAAAAGCGACGATGCTAGTGCGCTCGTCATTATAGCTCAATTGATATAAAAATAATTATGAACTTCTAGCCAAGATCAGTCCTCTTCATAATCTAACAGTTCATGTGAAGTGGGCTAACGTAGGTCAGGATTACTTGTCACTTAATGTAAGGATTCATGTAGAGCAGGCCGATATAGATGTGGAATATCCGAAAATAGCTTTGACTTATATAAAAGTCAATAAGGACCATACTACACGGACCAACCGAATCTTAACGACTCCGATGACTTCGAGTCTGCTCCCGACCAAGTTTCAGAGAAGAAAAGGAAAATGGCCGATGTTCGCAAGATAAGGAAAGAACTTAGCTTTGTTCGTATATGGACGTGCTTGATTTAAGGAGCTTCATTGATCGAGAAAGCTAGCAAGTGTAAAATTACACTGTGATCATACTCTATGACCCAAATCTAGTTCATAAGCATTGTGATGATACTTGTTGATAAGAGAACTAGCATGGATAAGGCACCGGTGGTGGTCGTGGAAGCCGAGCTAGCTGGTGACTTGGATATATTCAGGTCGGTGATGGTAATGACCATCTTCAGCCCGTTTTCGCAATCGGAATCAACTGTGGAAAGGAAATGATACTGGCCATTCTCGTTCCCGAACCCTCCAAGTGAATAAAGTAACACATAATCGCTTCCGCTAATCGGGGTCGCATTTCCGTGGGTGTCATATACCTCTTTGGATACTTCTGCGACATCGTGCGTCCCATTCACTACAAACTCAGCATTATAGAGAAGGTTTCAAAATCGGAAGTATGATGCGACATGAAGAAAGAAGAAAAAAGAAATAGAATCAATATGACTTTTCATGTTTAGACTCCTTGAATTTTAGAAAGATTAGTCGATTTATGTTAGATTAATGTCCAAGTTAATCTGAGGACCAGTATGAGCTCACGCGAGAACATGGTCTGCATCAATCAAGCGAACTAACATTTGGACATGAATTTGTTCATTTGCATATCTAACTGAGGAGACTAGAAGAGGAAATAAAGTAGATGAGTGCTCACTCAAAATGTCGCCTTGCGCGAAAGTTTTGTTGGCGGTCCACTCGAGGTAGTACCTCGCCGTGATGTTTGGTGGCGCGGTCCAACCTCGGCTATCGCCAACTACATACTCCGTCGCCCCTGCACCTCCGAGGCAAGCCAGCATCGCGACGACGAAGCAACCTGCCAAGCCAACGCCTCTCCCCATCTTTTCTTCCAAAAATCCAAAACGCTTCAATACTCTCGAATCTTCTTTCATAATTGCTACGCCTGATGACTGTGAAGAGCGTAGGATGATTTGAAACCAATGCAGCTCGTTGGGCGTATTTATAGAGATGGGGATCAAGATAAGAACGCAAATCAAAGGCATGAAACAATCACATGCTGACAATTTGATGATGTCAGGTGCCACTTTTTAATCGGTTGCGGTGAAGCTATATGTACACAAACTTCCTAGCTCTGAGAGTAGTTGTCCTTTCGTCCTTTTGTCTCTGTTCTGGATAACATTCCAAACGTCTTCTTGGGACGTAGTGTACTTATCGTCGAAGAATAAGTTACCCAACTTAGCTTTTCATGTCCGCCGAAAATTCGTTCGTAAAATGTCGTGTGGGAGTAGCACAGGAGGTGCCCTCTAAGGCCTTTATTGGGAAAAAAAAACAGAGAGGAGATTTCAACGCAGGCGAGATGTCTAAGCATATGCAGTTGGCGAACGGATACACGACGTGAAATTACGGACACAACATCAGTTGGATTCCTCTCTGCTATTTAATGGAAACAATTTTATCGAGACGACTCATTCGAGTTTCAACTTGTATTTTAGCTGATCCTTAGGACTAGTGGAGTGTTCCATAGAGAAAAGATGCTTGGATAGTGGTATGTTAGTCAACGCTACGGGAGAATTATGGACCATCTTGGCGGATGATATTCGAATCCGGTTAATAGGGAGTTGATGCCCTTATTTAGGGAATTTTATACATAAATGAGCTTCTCTCTAAAGATTCGCATTTTTATCGGTTTTGTTTCTGTAGTAGCTAGATTTCTCATGTTTTCATATTTTGTGACAGAAAGCTTTATCAACTCGTGGGGGCAAACTGAATAGAAAATGCGAAGTATTGGCTTAGCAAGGAGCTATATGTGCCAGTTCCTGGTGTTCGCGGTCGTAGAACTCTTTTGTAGTTAGGCTGAAAAGCCGCTCGCAAGAGCTCGACAAATCTCGGATCTAGGGCGACCCCGAATGGTACCTTTGCCTGGATTGTATAATGTGCAATTAGGTTTTGAGCTCAGGCCTCGTCATATTTGAATGGACTTTTGGCGTGCCCCATGACAGCAGGGGGTGGCGGAGCTTCCCTCGGGCTCGACCATCTCAGGAGAATGTTTATCTTGGCGCCTCTTCAAGTGGTCTATCCCCCCACCAGATTTTGTAGATGACTTTGCAACGCATACCGTGCAGACGGTCTTCTTCATGCTATTGGGAGGTCCAAGATGTTGAACATCTTCCAAACATTGGACCTTCGTCGCGAAGGCTGCATGACTTCGACCGGAGTTTGCTGCCCGGGTCTCCTTATTGCCGAGGGAAGGTATGATGACTCGTGGAGGGATACTCCTCCACTCTTGCACTTCGTCGGGTTGTTCTTATGGCTTTAAGCGGCGCGGGCATTTAAAGCCGCAGAGTGCATCTCAATCGATGGAGCTCCTGTGGCGCGGAAAGAGAGAGGGTGTTGAAATTAAAATGTTTTTGTATGCAAAGTAACATATATATAAGTAAATTTGTAAACATAATGCCACAAGCCGGCTACTTTACGCGAAATTTGAATGGGCTACCTGTTGAATTAGGATGGTTCAACTGGTAGAATCCGAAAGTGAAGGTTGCTAGTGTGCTCGTCACTATACCTCACAAGCCATTAGATTATGAAGTACCCATCACATGATCTAATGACTCATGTAAAGTGCGTTAATGTAAACCCAAACTACTGGTCACATGATTTAACACATCCTGTAAAGTGAGCTAGGCAGGAGTATTCGAAAATAGCTTGGATCGGTGAGCGTACAAATGCACTAAACCATTGCTATTGATCTAGACATTGCTCTGTGTGGTCATCCATATGATAGGACGAGGCACTCATATTACTAAACGTTTAAAACTTACAAGTGTGCTCAAGGCACAACAAGAGAGATCCTAGGTTTCGTTTTCTGTAAGCTATCAGATATCTAATTGTCCCACCTTGACTCCAGCCAAAGAGAGAATAGCATGGCCATCCTTTCACCCAAAAGATGCAATCTCAAATACAAATTAACAACCCATTATATATATGTGTATGTATGTATGATAAACCAGCAAGTTGGTTACAATATCATAGCTTTTATAATCCATAAAAAAGAGTATGTATATCTCTAAACCAACCACTAAACCCAACAAACTCATATATACAACTCCTACAAAAAATTCTCGTGACCAAAAGTTCCTTATTGATAGCGCTCTTGTTCTACTTATCGCTAATTGAAAAGCCTAAAAAATATATAAAATTAATGGTATGAGTAATTATAACCTAGTGAGTAATACTTTTTTCCTCTAAGCAGATTGAACATCCACTATGTACATATATAAAACAATACTTGAAACCCATGATCCAAACCCAATATATAATATATGTCCCAAATGAAATATGAGTTGTTTGATTTCAACTTAGTTTTGTACAAATAAGAAACACTCATTTAATCCACCATCACAAATCAAATATTAGTGGTCAATCTCTATCACATATTAATTTTCTATTCCATTGATCAATTAATTGTTCCATATTCAATTATAGTCACAACATAATGTTTAGTGATGAGGTGATCAAGATTCCCCTAGCATTGTCCTCATCTATCAACAACCGGTGGCTTGGCCCAAAAGTATCTCTTAAAATCGGTATGCATATCTAGAGTCCCCTAATGGGGTTCACAACAATAATGAATATCAAATCCTCCCCCTCTTATAATCCGCAAAACTAATTTAGAATTCATATGATAAATCAGTTTCACAAAACAAGACAGATAAATCGGCACACACAAGATTTCCTTTCTCATTTTCTTTCCCCTTTTTCTTTCACCTCCATTTCTTCCTTCCTTCCTTCTCTTTACTTCTCCGTACGTGCCGTCTTTTATAAGTCTTCTTTTCATCTTTCGTTTTTATTATTGCCGTCGACCAAATTTGATTAAGTATAACAAAAAATGTCAATATTCCTCTAATCACCATACAACACGGATCAACTGAATTTTAACGATTCCTATGAATCCGTGTCGGCTTCCAACTAAGTTTCAGAAAAGAAAAGGGAAGATGGCCAATGTTCGTCAAATAAGGAACGAATTTATCTGAAAATTGACAAGGCTAGCATCATCGTTTGCCTGTGAGCCTATCACTTATTACCAAGGCCCACTACAACATAGAGGATCCTATTTTTATTCCATACAACACCTGAATTATGAATTTGACCAATGACAAACCAAATTAAAATGAGCTAAACAAGGAAAATCACAGTATCCTCCTCCTCCATGACACAAATCTAGTTCATAAACATCGCCATGATGCTTGATGATACGAGAACTAGCACAGACAAAGCACTGGCGGTGATGGAGGAAGCCGAGCTAACGACGTTAATGGCTAGCTTCTGCCCGTTTTCGCAGTCAGAATCAACGGTGGAAATGAAATAGGACGGGCCATTCGCATCTGCTGGAAACATGACACTGAACGCCTCGCCACCGGAGAACACTGAGATTACTTTTGTGCAGTTGTCATAATCTTCTTTTGATACGAATGCGACGTTGTGCGTCCCATTCCATACAAACTCTGCATTAAAGAGAGGGT
The DNA here is from genome assembly GCA_016097605.1 of Eucalyptus guilfoylei. Lineage (NCBI taxonomy): Eukaryota > Viridiplantae > Streptophyta > Magnoliopsida > Myrtales > Myrtaceae > Eucalyptus > Eucalyptus guilfoylei. Next base: position 42,071,493 of record CM027862.1, on the reverse strand, counting down.
TTAACAAAAATGAGTATGATATGACACAAGAAAAGAAGTTTGAAAATTAATACAAATTATCACATTTCAACTCCTTGAATTTTAGAAACAGAGTTGATTTACGTTGATTAATGTCCAAGTAAATTTAAACACCAATTTAAGCTAGCAGAAATATATTGTCTGCATCAAGCGAGCTAACATGTGGACATGGAATTGTTCCTCTGCATACCTAATTGACGAGACTCAATATGTTCCTAAGAAGGAAAATAAGTAGACGAATACTTACTCAAAGTGTCACCACCCCTGAAAGTTTTGTTGGCGGCCCACTCGTCGTAATACCCAACAGTGATGTTTGGCGACGCGGTCCAACCTCGGCTATCGCCGACTACATACTCCATCGCTGCCGCGCCTCTGAGGCAAGCCAGCATTGCGACGACCAAGAAACCCGCCAATACGACGCCTCTCCCCATCTTTTATTCCAAATCGCGAGTCTCCCCTCTTAAATCCAAAACGCTTCAATACCCTCGAATCTTCTTTCCCGGTTGCAACTTCTGATGACCGTGGAGTGTGCAGGATGATTTGAAATCGATGCAGCTATTTGGGGGTATTTATAGCGATGGGAATCAAGATGAGAATGGACATCAAAGGCGGCACGAATGAAAAGGTGGCAAAGAACGGTTCAGTACGGACCATTTATGGCAGACGTATCTTTACTTGGTCTTCTTTTGGAACCATTGAGAGGGTTTGACCATTTGAACATACAGAAGCAATGAAAAACAAGCTGACAATTTGACGATGCCAGGTGCCATTTTTTAACTAAGCTAAAACGTACGCGAACTTCGTACCTTTGAGAGTAAATTGTCGTTGTCAATCCGCCATTGGTGTGATCATCCAAAGTGGTAGCTGCTGGTCTCTGTCTCTTTCTTTTCCGGATGAAATGCCAAACATCTTTTTGGGACGTGGGCTAAGTAATTGTCAAAGAACTGTAGAAAATTATTCACATGAATAACTAATCAATCAAGAAAATAACGGATCCATATATGATTGCAAAACACCGAGATCAATAAATACAGCGGAATTAAAGCGTACCTGTTTGAGTCATTGCTTCACTTGAAGAAAAGTAGATCACTCTGATAATCAGGGATCTATTGGAATGCCAGATCTTCCTCTCTATGACCTATTTCAGTTTTGCAGCTTTCAATGGGATTAAAGTCACTGATAGGTATAACCTACCCTTTTTATAGGCTAGAGAGGGGACCTAGCAAACCCTAATCAACAGCGTGTCAATCGGGCCTTCCCTTCCCATTACGAGCTTGAGTTAAACACAATTGCCTATACTTTCTTTGCTCAACTAGGCCCGTTATCAATAGATGCTAATACCCAGTTTAATCAGATCACTGTAGGGTTCAACAATTATTGGAATATCCATTAACCCAATTATTTAAAATAGAAAATCAATTAATTAATGTAAGCCCATATTATAGAAAATTTCCAACATTCTTCCACTTGGGCTACATTAATTAACTTATTTTATTTTGAAAAAAATTTTATATTGAAAATGACACTATTGGGTTAATAACTGAAATTTTGTTTCATGTGGTCACAATTTAAAAAATAATATTCCAATAACGGCATCTTAAAACCAATCCAATTCTATATAATCTCAGTATAGGACTATGGAGATCAATGTGTTAAGAAAATATCATTACACAAGACCTTCCATAATCACATATAATAAGCATTATATTTTCATGGATCATGGGCCTAGTAGTGTAGTAAGAAATAGTGCCAACATGTGATCAAAATATGCACTATTTCTTATCGGTCCTCAATGCAATTTCTTAACAACATGAAACTGCATTAACGCAATTTCTAAACAACATGAAATTGCACAACTATGTCACAATACAACATGAGATCTCATAATCGGTGACATCCAGTCATCTTTAAACTAAAATTTGTTTAAAGATACTTGTTTTATACTTCCATTTCTCGATCCAACGGGAGAAAGGATAACAATAGAGTCAATAATAACAATCATTAAAATAAATGCTTTAATAGACATCATAAAAGCATTATCGAGTCCGCATATAACTATAATATCCAGAAATACAAATTATTAACTCCCACTAACAAAAGAAATCAAAAGAATCTAAAATACTCATATTCTTTACATGTTTTTTAAACAAAATGGGTCGTAAGCCTTTTGTTAGAGGATCACCAACATGGACTCGGTTCGATATTTTCAATCACAATGTCTCCCTTTTTGACTAAGTCCTTAACAGAATAATATTTGATCTCCATATGTTTGGATGCATTGCTGATCTTGTCATGCTTGGAATAAAACACAGCTGCAGTGTTGTCACAGTAGTTCACCATAGGTCTAGCAATAGAGTCCACAACTCGCAATTCTGAGATCAAATTTCTAAGCCAAACCGCTTGAATTGACGCGCCGTAGCACGCTACAAACTCAGCATATATTGTAGAGTTCGTAATCAAGGTTTGCTTTGTACTCTTCCAAGAAATAGCACCTCCAGCCATCATAAAAATATATCCAGAAGTTGATTTTCTATCATCCGAACAACTAGCAAAATCAGCATCTGAATATCTAATCACTTATAGGTCCTCAACTCTGCTATACACGAGCATGAAGTCCTTTGTTCGTTGTAGATATCTCATCACCTTCTTAGCTGCAACCCAATGTTCTTGACCTGGATTCGATGAGATATCTTCCAAGAGTATTCACAGCAAAAGCAACATCAGGTCGGTACATACTTGTGCATACATAAGACCGCCAACCGCACTAGCATATGGAACATTTTTTATGACTTCTTTTTCAACATCATTCTTGGGGTATTGTTCTATACTCAATTTATCTCCTTTCACAACAGAACATCGCGACTTGCAAGTCTCGCATGTTGAATCTTTTCAAAACACGATCTATATAACTTTTCGAGATAACCCCGAGAACCTTCTTAGATTTGTCACGATGAATCTCAATGCCTAGAACAAAAGAGGCTTCCCCAAGATCTTTCATATCAAACTTTGTAGATAGAAAATTTTTGGTGTTATTTAATAGATCAACATCTTTGCTAGCAAGTAAAATGTCATCTACATAAAGTACTAAGAAAATATATTTACTCCCACTTACTTTCATGTAGATGCATTGATCAAACTTGTTTTCTTCAAAGCCAAATGATCTCACAACTTTGTGAAATTTTAAGTACCACCGACGTGATGCTTGTTTGAGACCATATATGGACCTTTGAAGTTTGCACACCATATGCTCCTTTCCAGCTTCTTTAAACCCTTCAAAGTTGCTGCATATATACTTCTTCATCCAGATCTCCATTTAGAAAAGCTGTCTTGACATCCATTTGGTGAAGCTCTAAATCAAAATGAGCCACCAATGCCATGATTATCCGAAAAGAATCTTTAGTGGATACTGGAGAAAAGACTTCAGTATAATCAATGCCTTCTCTTTGGGTGTACCCTTTTGCGACTAACCTTGCCTTGAATCTCTCTATGTTGCCTTTATTGTCTTTCTTAGTTTTGAATACCCATTTGCAGTCGATTGGTTTATGCCCATCAGGTAAATCAACAAGTTTCCATACTTGATTAGTTGACATTGAAATCATCTCGTCATTCATCGCTCCTAACCATTTATCTGCTTGATCACTATTAAGAGCTTCTTTGAAAGTCGTCGGATCAACTATACTTCCAATGTCAAAATCAGATTCTCCAAGATAGACATGATAATCATTTAGAGGTGTTGGTCTTCTTTGTCGCTGTGATCTTCGCATAGGCATTTCTGGAGCTGCATCATTCATACGGGAATTTCATTTGTAATGGGAGGATCTACCGTCATATTTTCGGTATTAGCTTCTTGTTGAATTTCCCTCTCTTTGGGATCTCGCATAGAATCATCATGCAAGATGGGCAATGGAATAGAGACCGTTTTGTTTGGTTCTTCCCTTTCAAAAGATTGAGAAGAACTCTTTTCAGCGACATCTAATTCCAGGAATTTGGCGGTTTGAGATTCAACGATTCTAGTGCCTCGAGTAGGACAATAGAATCTATACCCTTTAGAATGATCGGGATATCCAATAAAGTAACATCTAGTAGTCCTGGATTCGGTCTTCTTCGAGAAGGATCATAAATTTTCACCTCTCAAGGACAACCCCAAACTCGTAAATGATTCAAGCTTGGTTTCCTCCGTCCACAATTCAAAAGGTGTTTTCGGCACCGATTTACTAGGTACACGATTCAATATATAAGTTGATGTTTTAATTGCATCACCCCATAAGTATTCAGGTAAATTAGAACTGCCCATCATACTTCGTTTCATCTCCATGAGTGTGCGATTGCGCCGTTCAGCTACACCATTCTGTTCAGGACTCCCAGGCATTGTATATTGAGCAACAATACCACAGTCTTGCAAATATTTTGCAAACGGTCCCTTTTGTTGTCCAGCCTTAGTATATCGCCCATAATATTCACCACCACGATCAGACCTAACAATCTTGATAATTTTTCCCAATTGTTTCTCAACTTCAGTACGAAATACTTTGAACATTTCAAGAGCATCAGTCTTCTCCTTAATTAAATAAATATAACAATAACGGGAGAAATCATCAATGAATGTGATGAAGTATTTATTTCCACACAAGGTGGTTGAGTATGGCCCACTAATATCAGTATGAATTATCTCCAATAGACTTTGACTGCGAGTAGTGCCTTTCTTCTTGGTTTTAGTTAACTTTCCCCTCACACAATCAATACAAGTCTCAATATCATCTGAGTCAAGAGGAGGGAGAATATCAGCCATGATAAGTCGCTTTACCCTTTCTTTTGAGATATGCCCCAATTGCTTATGCCATAGCAATGAAGATCTATCTTTGATTAAAGATCTCTTAGCAACAACATTCTCAACATTGAAAGAGCAATATGGTCTATCGGGAGATAAGGATAATCGATATAATCCATCAAACAAAACACAATTCCCAACAATTCTTGAATCATAACTCAAATCCACTCTTTTATTCGCAAAATGAAGACAATATCCAGCTTTGTCAAGCGAAGAAAGAGATACTAAGTTTCTCCTAAAATTAGGAACATAAAAGACATTGTTCATGACAAGCTGAAAACCAGAATCTAAATTCAAAACAACTGTCCCAATGCGCTTCACATCAACTCCAGTATTATTTCCAACTTTAAGCTTTGACTCCCTCAGACTTGGATTCCTTATATTTGTGAGACCCCGTAAGGCAGTAGTCACATGAACAGTAGCACCAGAATCAAGCCACCAAGAATCCAAAGGAACATCAACTAGATTTGATTCAAAACACACAAACAACTCACCTTGGTGACTTTCTTTTCTAGTTTTTAGCCAAGCTTGGAATTTGTAGCAATTGGCTCTCTTGTGACCCTGCTTCTTGCAGTGAAAACATTTAAAATCCTTGTCTCCATTTCTCCCATAGTTCCCATATTTCTTAAAATCTTGCCCTTTCTTTGGACCATGAACATTTAACCCTTTAGGCTTCCATTTGCCTCTAGACGAACTCAACTTGGCATTGGTAGTTAAGTGGGCAGACTCACACTTTTCCTTCTTTAACTTCTCTTCCTCAGTCACACACTTAGAAATCAAGGCATTAACGCTCCATGTCTCATTCTGAGCACTATAAGCAGTCTTAATCTGGCTAAATTCAGCTGGCAGAACATTTAAGGCATGATGCACAATATAATTTTCAGAAAGAACAATTTCATGGGCCTTAAGTTTGGACTGAATGTGGACCATCTTCAGTATAAATTCTCTAACACCCATAGCAGCATCATACCTCATGTTCGTTAACTCACTCAGCAAGTTCCCAGCTTCAGCCTTATCTGAGACTCTATATCTTTCTCCCACTACTTCAAGGAACTGTCTGGCATTCGTATCTTCCGGCAAACCACTAATCAGTTGTCAGCAATAGACCTCTTCATGGCAATGAGGCTCAGTCGATTAGATTTTTCCCATCTAGCATAATGGGCCTTTTGATCTACAGTACTTTGATCATTGGGCATGGTAGGTTCATCCTCACGTAAAGCCAAGTCCATATCAACGATGCCCAAAGCAAACTCTATATCTTGCTTCCATCTCTTGAAGTTTGATCCAGTTAACATTTCAACCGTGGCATTGTTGTTATTTACAGCAAATGTAACTGTTTAATACACATAATGCAATAAGATCAATTATGGGCAATAAATAATTCAACAAAAATAATTAGTACATTATAAACTCCCCTTTGGGCAGAGTATATAAATCACCATTATTTTTCACAACATGAAGTTTATAAAGCAACAACAAGGAGAATTACATATAATTGTCAAGAATCCATCCCCTGTGGGCAGACAAATCCTTTAAATCATACATCTCCATAATATCAACACAGAGGGGAATTACATATAATTTTCAAAACATTTATCCCCTTTGGGCAGATAAATATTTTTCAATTATACATCCCCATCTTTTAAATATGGGAATAAATTTCATGCTATTTTCCAAATTAATATACACAATAACTTCCTTTGGGCGAGTAATTGTATATATTAATCTTTTATCAATAGGGAACTCCATAATTTATGCCCAAAATTCATCAAACAAAATGAAACACTTCACAACATGTGTTTCCAAAGATTATATTGCATTCTATCAAACAACAATTTTTGCCACAAAAAAGTTTTTTTTTTTAATTATTATTATTATTATAATATTATTTAAATATTTCGGACTCCCGCGGGCCCAGGACCCGCGAGCAGCCCTAATCAGACCGCGGGCCAGACCCGCGAGTCATACCTGCGCCCGGCCCGCAGGCAAGCCATGCGGGTGGGCCACGAATTAAAAGAAAAATGGGCCAAACCCATTTATTTTTGGTTCTGGGCTCACGCCCAGAACCTCTTTACTTTGGTTCATGGGCGTGAGCCCAGAACCTTTTAACTTGTTTATGGTTCTGGGCTTACGCCCAGAACCCTTTTTTTTTTTTTTAATTTTAATGGGCGTGAGCCCAATTCGATGGCCTAGCTCGGCTGGAGGTCTTCTTCAACCTCCAGCCGGGTCACGAATTTGCAGCAAACCGGGTCTTATGACCCGGTTTCGACCCGAAGCTCCAAAAGCACAAATTAACATGGTTTTTGATGAAATTTCCTCATGGGTTTTGCATATAACATCAATTTAATTAAATAGATTTAATTAAACAAAGAAAAACCAACTAAATCCACCACATACAAGCTTCAAAGTTTCGGATCTAAACCTCCCATGGCCGAAAATTCGGTTTTGTTAAATTTAAACCCTAAAAACTCAATTTAATACAACAAAAGGATACTAAAACATATATATAATCGTGAAATGCCGCGTGGCCGTAGAGCACGTGGTGCCCTTCAAGGCTGTTTTACCTCCAACGCACGTGAGATATCGAAGTGTATATGGTCATTGGTCTAGCGATTACAGGACGGATATACGACCGTAAATTACGGACACGACATTAGTTGGATTTCAAAAAACGGATATAGAGCCTCCGCGGCATCATTGAACACCTCAGATAGTTTTCCTCTTGAATCCGGAATGCTTCAATACAGTCAAATCTTCTTTCGCAGTTGCAAACTTCTGAAAACTAGGAACTGTAAAGGATGATTTGAAACCAACGCAGCGAAGTGTATATAGGAAACTGCAATGCACGCTCGGATATGCCATTGCTGTGCTCGTTTTGCGACAAATGCTCGCAACCATTTCAGAGAGAGAGAGAGAGAGAGAGAGAGAGAGAGAGAGAGTCAGTCAATACTTGAGAAAAGGATCAAGAAAAAAAAATCTAGGTTAGCAAATTTTTAACGTCAAAATGACTGCTCAAAGATGTCATAGGTGCATTAGCTTTGCAACGAATAATCACGGCCATCTTGTTTCCTAAAGGATGCGAGAGACCTAACTTCAAAAATTACTCCAATTATATAAATAATGTGCTTGAACACTTATCAAGAGTTGCAATTGGGAGTTGATTCAACTTGTCAGGACATTACCGACCAAAAAAAAAAAAAAAAAAACTAGTCAGGACATTTGAAATGGCTATGCACCAAAATTTTTGTGTCTTTTCTCCTTGCCCTTCTTTTATAACCCAATTCTTATAGCAATGGCTGCTTGAATGTGCCATAGCTGTGCTCGTTTTGCGACAAATGCTCACAACCATTTCAGAGAGAGAGAGAGAGAGAGTCAACACTTGAGCAAAGGATCAAGAAAAAAAAATCTAGGTTAGCAAATTTTTAAAGTCATAATGACCGCTCAAAGATGTTGCAGGTGCATTAGCTCTGCGCCAAATAATCAAGGCCATCGTTTTTTCCTAAAGGATGTGAGAGACCTAACTTCAAAAATTACTCCAATTATATGAATAATGTGCTTGAATACTTATCAAGAGTTGCAATTTGGAGTTGATTCGACTAGTGGGGCGTTTGAAATGGCTATGCACAAATTTTTTTTTTTTTTGTGTCTTTTCTCGTTGCCTTTCTCTTATAACCCAATTCTTATAGCAATGGCTACTTGAATATGCCACAGTTGTGCTCGTTTTGTGACAAATGCTCACAACCATTTCTGGTAGGGAGAGAGAGAGAGTCAATACTTGAGAAAAGGATCAAGAAAAAAAAATCTAGGTTAGCAAATTTTTAATGTGGTCAAAGATATCGTTGGCGAATTAGCTCTGCAACAAATAATCATGGCCATCTTTTTTCCTAAAAGGATGCGAGAGTGAGGATGAAGACGGTGAAAGAATAAGAAATGATTTGCAGCTAAAGAAGAAGTGGAAGAAGAAGAGAGGCAACATTTGAAAAAAGGAAAAAAATCCATCTCGGCAAATTTACGGCGTCCATGCAACGCAGGACCTTTATGGTATCACCCCGAGGGCTGCCCCTGCCCGTCTATTCACTTAACAAAGAATGTATTAACTGCATCTTTCATATCCAATCAGAGTCAACCAAGTTATGTCTCCCCAGTGGCCATCCTTCCAATATGGAAGGGGGAGGTGGGGGATTCGAATTCCCACCTTCTCGGGGGTTGAGGTGGGGACGAATGAGTTTCAAGAGTGGGTTTCGACTTCCACGCCCTGCACGAAGGCAGGGCAAAAGTTTAAGAGTGAGCGTTATAATAGGAGTAGAGTAGGACCGACCAAAAAACAAAAAAAAAACCAAGTCATGTCTCGACTGGGGAGATTCATGAGAAATTGCTATCACGTGATCTAACCTACAATTAAACCTGTCAAACGGATGTGTTGGATTGGGACGCAAATGGTTCGACCTAAATTGATACATTTAACTTGTTTTGACCCATTCTATACAATATAAATCTAGTGATTCATACCCGACTCGATCCACATTGTATTTACCTACCCAAACTGAGATAAGAAGCACGGAGCGACCGAGTGTGAAATCGAGTGAGTGCGAGAGATAGTGAAGAAAAAGTCATATAGATGAGTTGAATTTTGAGTAAATTATGAACATATTTAGCACTTATATTATTTTGAACTTTACCATTCTAAACCCATTAATGACCCGTTTGCTGAATATAACTATCCCATATAACAATTTAATCCATGACTCAGGGTCAACTGCAGACCTAAAAGTAAGGATTTGTTTGTTTTGTGAAAAATGAATGATTCGGTAAACATTTCTAAAAAATAATAGCTTATCTTGCTTAAAATAATTAGTTAATTAAAATTTTTTCAATTTTGATAACGATTGATATCTTAATATTTTCAAGAATGATGATAATATTTTTCTTTAATTTATTTTTGTGAGTAATACAATAGATTATTTTTGAGAAAATATTTTTGAATAATTCATTTTCATAAAACAGACGCGCTCAAAGGTTGATGACTATCTTCTACCTTAAGTACGAGATGGACGAAGATTGTCATCTCACTTGATGGAGCTCTCGTGGCAGGCAAACAGAGAAGCGTTTAGAACTTGAAATTAATATATATATATATATATTTTTTTCATGTGTGTAAGGTAACATGTATATAAGTCATTTTGCAAAAAGAACACCGCAAGCCAGCCAATTTAGGCGAAACTGAAATAAGCTACTAATTGAACTAGGATGGTTTTTAACCGGCGAAATCCGAAAGAGACGATGCAAGTGCGCTCATCACTATGGCTCAATCGGTGGGAAAATAATTATGTACTTCTGGACAACATTAGCTCACTTCTTACTGTAATGGCTCACGTGAAGTGGATAAATGTAAGTCGGGAGTACCCATCACTTAATCTAATGGTTCATGTAGCCATCACTTAATTTAATGGTTCACGTAGAATAGGCCAATATAAGGTGGGGAGTATCCGAAAATAGCTCCAACCGACTAGTGCGCAAAGGTGCTGCACCGTCAATGAGTGTCTAGACATCCCTCTTTGTGGATATCCACATCAAAAGAGGAGGGACTCGTGTTGCTAAAATCAGGGAGGAACGAACTTATTTGAAAATTGAGATGGCTAGCATCACTGTTTGCCTGCGAGCCTATCGATTATTACCAGGGCCCACTACAACATACAGGACCCTCCTTTTATTCCTTACAATACCTGAATATGAATATGACCAGTGAACAAGCAAATTAACATGAGCTATAAAAGGAAAATTACGGTATCATCCTCCTCTATGAACCAAATCTAGTTCATGAACATCGCCATGATGCTTGATGATACGAGAACTAGCACGGACAAGGCGCCAGAGGTGATCGAGGAAGCCGAGCTATTCGGTGACTCGGCCGGGGTCAGGCTGACGACGTTGATGGCTAGCTTCTGCCCGTTCTCACAGTCTGAATCAACGGTGGAGATGAAGTAGTATGGGCCATTCGCGTCCGCCGGAAGTGTGAAACTGAACGCGACGCCACCTTGGAACACTGAGGTCACTTTTGTGCAATTGTCATAATCTTCTTTTGATACGATTGCAACATTGTGCGTCCCATTCCAAACAAACTCTGCATTATAAAGAGGGTTTAACAAATATGAGCATGATATGACCTAACAAAAGAAGATTTAAAATTGATACAAATTATCACGTTTTGACTCGATTTATGTTGATTAACGTACGGTAAATTTAAACACCAATCTAAGCTGACAGAAGTATATTGTCTGCATCAAACAAGTGAACTAACATGTGGACATGATATTGTTCCTCTGCATGTCTAATCGAGGAATATGCTCCTGAGAAGGAAAATAAGTAAATGAATGCTTACTCAAAGTGTCGCCGCCAGTGAAAGTTTTGTTGGCGGCCCACTCGTCGTAATACCCAATAGTGATGTTTGGCGAAGCGGTCCAACCTCGGCTATCGCCAACTACATACTCCGTCGCCGCCGCACCTCCGAGGCAAGCCAGCATCGCGACAGCCAAGAAACCCGCCAATACGACGCCTCTCCCCATCTTTTCTTCCAAATTGCGAGTCTTCCCTCTTAAATCCAAAACGCTTCAACGCCCTCGTATCTTCTTTCACAATTGCAGCTTCTGATGGCTGTTAAGTGTGTAGGATGATATGAAATCAACGCAGCTCCTTCGGGTATTTATAGAGATGGGAATCAAGATAAGGTTACGGGTGCGTTTGTTTGTGTTCTTTTTTTCTTATCATGAACACAATTTCTGTTTTTTTGTTCGGGAAAAAAAAAACAGAAACACATTTGTTTACGTTTTTGTTCCAAATCTATTTTTTTGTTTTTGTTTTCGGGAACAAATTTGAAAGAAAGCGAAAACAAGAAAACTTGTTTGTTGTTTCTGGAACACTTCCAAGAAACAATTTTTCTTTTTCCTATTTTTTTCTCCTCTATCTTTTCTTCTTCTTTTTTTTCTTTGGCGGTCGCCGGCTCGCCATGGTGGCGATCAGCCAAAAGGAAGAAAAAAGAAAAAAGAAAAAAAGGAAAAAAGAAAAAGAAAATAAAAATATTATAAAATTAAAAGAAACAAAAAAATTATACAAGTTTACCAAACATGTTTCTGTTCTTTTTCTATTCCAAGAATAGAAATTTTGTGCTAGATTACTAAACGCGTTTCTTGTTAAAAAATTGTTCTCGGAACATAAATAGTTTTTTCTATTTCTCGTTCTTGTAACAATTTTTTTGAACATAAACGTTACCAAAGACACCCTAAATATCAAATGCACGAGTGAAAGATGTCAAAGAACGGTTTTATGTTCCGGAGAATAATTTTTGAATATAAACATTACCAAACATACCCTAAATGTCAAATGCACGAATGAAAGGTGGCAAAGAACGGTTTCAGTGCGTAACCATTCGGTCTATTTTTTGAACCATTCAGAGATTTTGACCATTCAATCATACAAAAGAAATACAGGATATGCTGACAATTTGACGATGCCAGGTGGCATTTTTAAATCGGGTGTGATGAAGCTAAGCGCACACAAACCCTCCATCTTTGAGAATAATTGTCAGCGTCAATCGGCCACTGTTGTAATTGTTCCGGTGGTGGCCGTCTGTCTCTTTTCCTGATAAAATTCCAAGCGTCCTTTTGGGACGTGGGCTAGAAATTGTCGAAGAACAAATTAACCACGTTTGCTTCGCGTGTCCGTGGAAAATCCATTCGTAAAATGTCGCGTGGCCGTAGCGCACGTGGTGCCCTTGAAGGCTTCTATTGGTGTGACAGGGGGAGTTTTAACGCATGGGAGATATCCAAGTGTATATGGTCATTGGCCTGGCAATCATAGAACGGATATACGACTGGAAATACGGACACCACATGAGTTGGATTTCAAACCACGGATATAGAGCCTCCGCGGCATAGTTGAACACCTCCAAATAGTTCAGCAGCAATGGCTGAATACCAGCAACCATGACATAGCGGAAGGAAAATTACATCCATGCATCTATAGATAGCAGGCCTTTTTCCAACGTTAAATTGGTGAAATTCCACCTAATTTTCGCATCTAAGTGCTAGGAAAATTCTCTACATTATTTTGAAGATAACAAAATAATTAAAGGCTGCTAATGTTTGTCTTGATTGAGTAGAGTTAGGTGATAGATGCATAAGCTAATATGCATATGGTGTCCTAAGCGGGTGAATTGATATGAGGATGACTTGCCTCTATCAAGGGTGAACAAGGTATTAGACATCGGTGTGTCTAAAAGCTAATGACCTAATAAAAGGTGAACAAGCTTAGAATGAGGAGTTCGGTAAAGCTTGGATGGACTTGTGTAGAAGGTGAACAAGTCTGGGAGAACAGGAAATTCGTAAAGACTTGAAAGAATCATACAAATATGAATAACTAGTTGAGTCGTGATTTCCAATACGCTTGAAAAGATAGAAGATAAAAGATCGAAGTTGATAGAGTCATCAGCTATAGATATTGGCAGAAGTTGCTCCTTCTATCAAATGAGGTAAGGATCTAGGTAAGGGCTTGACACCCTTGCTTGTGGTCGACGAGTTTGCGACTTCCTCACTTGTGGCTGGCAAAGACCAACTGGCAACCTCACTGGCTAGGGTTTTGAAAAAAAATATGAAGGAAGAAAAGAAAAGAAAAGAAAAGAAAAGAAAAAGAAAATTAAAAATTAAAAATTCAATAAAAAATGAAAATATTATTAAAAATTATCAACGTCGTCCTGCAGTATATCACGTAAGATGGTCGATATCTACGTTAGTGATTTTCGACTAAAATTGACCGAAAGAACTCATTGAGTACAAATGCAAGAGGTTAATGACTAAATTAGCACAATTAAAAATTTTAAGATTAAATTGGTACAAATACAATAGATTTATGACCTTTTTTTTTTTTAAAATACTTTTCCCGATTTATGGTCCTCCTCACTCATTATTATATTTGCTTGTAATCGTCATGGTTGTGTATGTCATCGTCAATGGGCTGTTCACGTAGCTTAGGTGAAGTGGGCTCATATGAGCCCATGGGCATGTACGGAGTTGGTCATGTCCCCGGAACAATGAAGGTGTCTAAGGTCCGAAGTGAGTTCTTTGGAATTGGCGAGTCGTCTGGAAGTGGGTTGGGTCTTGCCGTTGATTTGGGCGCATTGCGAATTTGAACACTGAAAATATCTTATTTAGTTATCATAACTTTTATATATATATATTAGCTATTGAGTGTCTAGACAATTCCTTTATGTGGACATCCATATCATATGATGAGCTTATCGATTACGACGGCTCACTAAAACATACAGGACACTCTTTTTATTCCATACAATACACGAATATGAGTAATCAAGAGAGAGCAATTACAATATCCTCCTCTTCTATGACCTAAATCTAGTTCATAAGCATCGAGACAATGCTTGATGATAAGAGAACTAGCATGGATAAGGCGCCGATGGCGGTCGAGGAAGGCAAGCTATTCGGTGACTCGGTTGGTGTTGGGCTGATGACGGTAATGGCAAGCTTCTGCCCATTTTGGCAGTGGGAATCGACGGTGCAAATGAAGTAATACAGGCCATTTGCGTCCGCTGGAAGTGGGAAAACGAACATTTCGCCACCTTGAAATACTGAGCTCACTTTTGTGCAGCTGTCGTATTCTTCTCTTGTTACATTCGCAACGTTGTGCGTACCATTCCACACAAATTCTGTAACATAGAGAAGGTTTCAAAACCAAAAATATGACGTGACATGAAAAATAAGAGAGATTTAGAATCGATATGAATTCTAGCGTTTTGACTCCTTGAATTATAGAAAGCAATTTATGTTGATTACTGTCCAAGTTAATCAAACAACAATATGAGCTGACACAAGAATATTGTCTGCGTCAAACAAGTGAACCCACAGGTGGTCGTGAAATTGTTAATATGCATATCTAACTGAGGAGACTAAATAATTGGTGAATAAGTAGATGAATGCTTACTCAAAGTGTCGCCACCTGTGAAAGTTTTGCCGGCGGCCCACTCAGTATAATACCCAGCCGTGATGTTTGGTGGCGCGGTCCAACCTCGGCTACCGCCGCCGACGTACTCGGTCACCGCCGCTGCCCCTCCAAGGCAAGCCAGTATTGCAACGACCAAGCAACCCACGGGAACGACGCCTCTCCCCATCTTTTCTTCCAAGTGTGTTCACCAGGTCGTCCCTGACCAAAATCACGAGTCTCTCCTGTTAAATCCAAAAAGCTTCAATGCTCTCAACTCATATCTTCTTTCACAACTGCAACTTCTGACAACTGGGAACTGTGAAGGATGATTTGAAACCGATGCAGCTCTTTCGGGCGTTTATACAAATGGGAATCGAGACAAGAATAAGTATGAAAGGCATGGAGTGAAAAGGTAGTGAAGACTGATTGAATGCATACCCTTTTGCAAAACTTATCTTTACGGGGTCCTCTTCACGAACCATTTCGATGTTATTGTTAAAATATAATATGCGGAAATGACAGGATCTTACAATTTACGTTAACGCGAAATCGCTAGAGAAATAAACAAGAAATAATAAGGATACCAGAAATTTATATGATTTGATCCGAAGATAAGAATCATATCCGGCGGGAAAGCAAGCCAAAGAAATAATCCACTATAATCGGAGAATCGGAGTTCTAATATTTCATACTGTTCGAGTTTTCCCATATCTAGATTTAACCAAAAATTCAAAGTGTTTATAAATAAACAACTCACTTGAAAATAAACTCACGGTATAAAATTACCGCGCGTCCAAGCTCGAAACAAAAAACGCTCTACGTATGCCGAAACGAAGAATTCACGTGTAGCTCTCTTCAGCTTGACGTGTATGGCTTCTACATGTAGCTCATTTTCTTTCGTAGGGTTTTCAGCCGCGCACAGAAGGAAAGTAGACGCGTGTAATCTATTTTATATGTGTGCCCATAAGGTCAAAAGTTTGACCTGAGCCCACCTCGTTTTGGCTCTACGGCAGAGGCTTCCTTTTCTATTTTCATCGGCTAAAAGAAAAGAAACCCCAGCGTATTGTGTGTGCGCGAGCCCAAAAGTCAAAGTCTCAAAGTCTTGACTTTTGGGCCCCACTAGGATAACGTTCGGCTTGTGCAGCACATATTGAGGAAGAGAAAATTTTTTTTTTTTCATTTATGATTTCGCGTTGACGTAAATTATAAAATTATGTCATTTTCGTGTATTATATTTCAACAATTACGACCATCTAATCTTACAAAACAACAATTTAGGATGTGCTGCGATTTCACGAGGCCAGGTGCCATTTTCTAATTGGGTGGGATGAAGCTAAACATACCCAAACTTTCTAGCTTCGAGAGCAATCGTAATCGTTAATCGGCCACCGTCGCAATTGCCCAAGGGGTCGCTGCCTCCCTGTCTCTCTCTCTCTCTCTCTCTCATCTAGATATTTGTCCAGACATCTTGTGGGGACGTCGGTCACCTTATTGCAAAATATTTATTTTTCGTTAAATAACCGAATACTTTTTTTCGTCTTTTTTTTACCAAAAAAAAAAAAAAAACGACAGGAAACACACCAACAACCAAGTAAAATCACATGGACTTCTTTTAGCCACTTGTCATGACATTGTTGGCAGATAGCGATAGGATAGGCACAACTACTTGCAAGAGTTTGGTGAGGATTTGGTCGAATGTGCGAATGGAGTCGCAAACACATCTGTCGACCTGTGATTGGGCAATTCGATTGCTCAAAATCATGGTGCCGGGTCAAAGCCAAACGTTGAATTATTTTTCGTAAGGGATCGGCTTAGATCAGTCGGTCGACAACGTTGACTTCGAGAAGGTTTGATAGAATTGAGCTGAGTTCACATTCAGTTGTCTAGCTAGTCTAGTACGTAGTTCATGGAAAAATAGATTTTATTGTATAAAATCAATGACGATCAAGAAGTACGTGTCTCAATTCTGGAAAAGCAACTCACAATAACGAATCAAAATAGCCCGTAAAAAAAGGGTAGGAAAAAAGACCGCTTAGTTAATCTAGTACAACAACACTACGGCGATCGACAAAATCCCCGAAAACAAGCCAGCGACGCTCAAAGAGGTGGCCGAGTTCCCTGGCGACGGAGGAGGGGTGATGGCGGTGGGAGGTGGAGGAGGACTTGTAGAGGTAGGGGTGGGGGCTGGGGGCGGTGATGATGGGGTGGCGGTGGGAGAGGTGGGGGTGGGGGCTGGGGGCGGTGACGATGGGGTGGCGGCGGGAGAGGTGGGGGTGGCGGCTGGGGGCGGTGACGATGGGGTGGCGGCGGGAGAGGTGGGGGTGGGGGCTGGGGGCGGTGACGATGGGGTGGTGGCAGGAGACGGTGATGGGGTCGGGGCGGAGCTGGCGCTGACGTTGATGGTGAGCTTCTGGCCGAGGCTGCAGTGAGTGCCGAACGTGCAGATGTAGAAGTGCTCGCCGGATTGGTTGAGGCGGATGCTCGCCGGCCCTGTGGTCTGGAGCGAGATGGGGCTCGTGGAGTTGCAGCCGTCGTATGCTGCCTTAGTTACCTCGGCCACATCGTGTGCTCCGGTCGCGAAATTGAAGACTGCATGGAAACGGAAACATTTAGAGTGTTCGTTGCAATTCTGTCATGTGAAGTGGAAGGCTAAAAGATTATTTATACTTTCAGTCTCGATGATTTCATGATTCTCGTCACTTTTCACTAAGAGCTTGAAGACGATGAAGTAAATGTTAATGGAGTTTTTACTAGCATATACTGAAGTTATACTTCAGATATCTTTGTAGGGCGGAAAAAAGAACAAAAATCGAATGAAGTTAGGGAAGAACTTGTACCCAGAGTGTCGCCCATGACGAAGGTCTTGTTGCCGGCCCAAGTCGAGTAGGCTATCGAGCCACCGGGCGGGACGGTCCACCCGAGCGAATCGCCGACCACATGCGACGTCTGAGCGCTGCAACCCCGGATCGCGGCTCCTAGGAACACCATCAACACAAGCATGTTCATTTTGCTCACCATTTTTTCCCCTCCCTTTCTCTGTCTCTTCCTTGTGTGTTCTAAATTGGTCAGGTCGCCCCTGTTCTCTCTCCCCTCTACGAAGTGCTTTAGAGCTTTCTTTGAACTCCACAGAAAATGAGAGGAGGGAGAGAGAAGTGAGAGGGCCTTCCGGGCTAGGGTCTCAATTTATAGGATCTGGGCCTTGGATTTCTCTGGCAGGGGTGT
Organism: Eucalyptus guilfoylei; assembly: GCA_016097605.1. Taxonomy (NCBI): domain Eukaryota; kingdom Viridiplantae; phylum Streptophyta; class Magnoliopsida; order Myrtales; family Myrtaceae; genus Eucalyptus; species Eucalyptus guilfoylei. The sequence goes on along the minus strand of CM027862.1, from coordinate 42,053,435 downwards.
GGAAAATGCAGCCGCCTGATACGTGCCACGTCCATGATAAAAAGTGGTGGGAAAGAGGAGTTTGTCGAGGTCAGCACGACTCGGCGCAGTGCTTAAATCATGTGGTCTATGCTAACTGACATAATCTGGATCCATTCGGTCGAGCGTCGTCCACTTTCACACTTCTTTAGGAATTATAGGGAAGCAAGCTTGGGTTGGAAACATGTATCATAGATTAATTTCGTCTTAGTCTTTTTCGCGACACCAAAGTTGAATTCGACAGAATTGATTAGAACTTATTTTGCCTTTATCGATCATGTGAATTTAGCTCCAAGCAGGCATCCAATTTAACTAACCGATAGATGGTTAGATATCAAATTGTCGGAGATCCAATTAAGTCTTGGTTTTTCTCTGATCAAATCGAATTGAGCCGAGCTGAACCGATCGAAGATCGAGTACGAATAGGTTGGTCACGATAGGAAAACCTATCAAAGAGAGAGAAACGCTCTCGGACGAACGTGGGGGCAATTTGGACCGGGAGCATTCCAGAAAATCAGGCTGCCGCGTGAAGACTTCACCTAACCCGAAGACTCGTGCTTTTTCACCAAGTCAATGCTTTTCCACTTGAATGCCATCAATGAAAAGTCCATGCAAAGGCACTGAAATGCACCTAGAAAAAACAAAAGAGTTGCCAATTCGAGATAGGGAAAGATTTGAAATATTTGTTAGAGCATTGACTGGCACCGCACCGCTATCTTATTTTTTTCCAGTCGTCTCTCTACGGGGACTACAAGCTCTCTAGATGCAAGTAATTTTCTTCCAAAGTTGTTAAAATATCTCGTGTCGCATATCTACGGGATTTACATATTCTTTATATGCATGTGTTCTTCTTCACCTGTGAGTTTAAGTCGATCTATCATGTCTATTAAGTTTTTAAAGCAGATTTCATTCTTCCCTTTAAAAGTTCAAATTCTCAGACGCCATTAACACTTTATCTAGAGCGCTCTGCGCAAACGAAGTTTCCGCACAGCTTCAAGTACGTTGGGAGGAGCCAATATGGGAAAGTGGGAGACAGGGAACGCGTCAAAGGAGGAAGATCTTGCCATGGGTTTGGACACCGGCATCTTGAGTTGAACTCTTTTCGTGAGTTTGCATTTCGAATAGTCTTCGACGACCTGTCTCGCTAAAGTAATGAAACCGACGAGGCCGAAAAGGAAGGAGAGAGCAAGAACAGATGGTTAATTCAATAAACATTCTTATGTTTTCACACCTTGAATTTTAAAAAGACAGTCGATTAATGTTGGTGGTGAATGGGAAAAGCGTCAAAAAAGTCCTAAATTTATTGCATTTGTGCCAATTTGATCCTAAATATTTTAATAATGTCAATTTAGTCATAATATTTTGATTTAGTATAAATTCAGTCATTTCAATTAATTTTGGCTGGATATTATTGATGTAGACACGATAAGCTTACGTGGCATAGCCGACGTTAACGTGAATAATTTTTAATGATATTTTAATATTTTTTTGATTTTGATTTTTTCTTTAATTTCTCTTACCTTTTTAAAAAAAAAAAAACTTTCCTTACCTTCCTTGCTCTAACCGATTGTTCGACCTCAGCAACCGACCAAAGGCAAGGATGTCCTCGCAACAATAGCGAGGACAAGCCTTGCTAGCCCAGCGCAAGGCCACCCTTGCAGCCTCTGGGCTGGCGTGGGCACAAGCCTCGGCAATTGTGACAACCTGAATTTTCAGATTTTGTTTTCGATTAAAAAAAACGGGCTTTTTATCGATGCGCCTATAGTGCTATTCTCTGAGCTGATCACTCATGAGAAAACTAGACTATCTGGGGAAATAATTAAGGAATCTAAATGCAATAAACTTGAGAATTCGACCAGGAATCGACCGTTCAACCGTGTTGATCTGCAATGGTCATTACGGCACTGTCAAAATCGATCAGAGATCAGAGATAGGTCAATTCGACTGAAATATGTGATCAAAGTGTGGGTGATTCCACCTGATTGCAAAATTCTTGTCGATTGGCACTAGACCGATTTTTCTGTCATTTTGGGTACCCTATGCCCGTATTTGAAATCTCGAGATTTTCACGACAATCGAGAGTCGCCAATGTGTCGAAGATGTATAAGGTGGTTCGAAAATAATCGACCATTGGTCAATTGCACTAAAAGTTCCTAAAAGCTACTCGGTAGATTAAGTCACGCTAAAATCGCGTCAGATTGAAATTAACCACGAATTTGAACCCGATTTCAGAAATTGAAAGTTCTGTCATGTTATGATTTATTTTAGGAATGTCGACTCATCATTCGAAGAATTTTTACGGAAAATCGTTTTGGACGGTTTGGGAAATAACGGAAATTTGGATGGGCTTATTCGTTTGTAATATTATCCGTTCCATGCGCTTGGTAGGAGAATCCAGTGCTGAGAAGATCTCTTTACATTATGTCCACAAAACCAGAAATCCTCGAAGCACCTGTTTCTCTTGCTCCATCTCCTTCATCTTCAACCCTTTCAGAGTTTCGTGTTTCTAATACTTCTAAGATAGATTATCTCTATGAAGTCTCTTTTAATGATGAAACCAAGATTTCTGAAACTCAACTTCCCCTTATGAATCCATACTCCGCTTTTGCTAAACCCACCTCATCATTTTCACCCATCCGCTCTATTCGCCAACTTATTCACCAAACCCCAAAGCAAGTAAAAGAGTACGTCCAGTCCTCTAAATTTGACCAGCATCTCATTCCTGCTACTGAAAAGGAGTACTTTGTTACTCTTCAAATCCCTCCAGAGTTTCCCAGACAATGGGCTCAACAGGGATATACTCATGTTCATTATGGTGCTATTCGTCTTGCTCTCACCTTTCATGGTCGCAAGGGTCTGCCAGTTGTTGCCAGAATAGCATTATTGGATACCCGTTTCCTAGAATACCACAGGCACTGTCCAGACCACCCTGAATGCTGGCACAGTTTTTGTAACCCTGTATCCTAACTTCAATATCGCTTTTTCAGATTCGCAGTTGCTTTCATTTATGAAGGTACAAATTCAACTTACTGGAGCTCCTCAAACTGTTGATTCAGTTGCTGCAACACTTCATTACCAAATGGTTTATCGAGTGCAGAACCATGCTCTTGATCTAAATTTCAACAATGGAAATGAAGATGCTTTGTTTATCTCCATGCAAAATGATTAAGCTTCCTGCATCCATGTTCCTAGACAAATTCCAAAGGAGAAGTTAGCCACTCTCCTTCCAGAAACTTGGATCACCAATTATGAAAAGTTGCACCGAAGTAACAAGCCTTTCCAATTCTCGGACTCTGAATTTGTCCGAAAAAAAGATGGAACTGTTTCCATCAAATTTGGCAAAGAAAAGGAAGAAAGTCCTTCTATCTTCCAAACCCTTTTTATGATTGAATCTTGTGTTCCTCAATCAATTTTCGAGTCAGATCCAAAAAAGCTTGTTCGCCACTTCAACAATGATGGACATCCTGTCCATTATTACAAGGACCAATTTGGTCAATGTTTTTGGGATCCTTTTTGCCAGTGCTCTTACTGCATAAAATCCCCTAACGAGGTAGATCCATTTGTAAAACCTCCACCTCGTAGGAAAAAGCGAAAAGATCTCATGTACCAAAAGTACTTAAATAGAGATCAATCCGTTGATACTCTTGGTGAATGTGATAAATACCAGTTCGTAGTCTCCTATGCACCACCTCCACCACCAGAGTTTATTGCTCCACCCTTAGTCTCACCAACTTTACCACCGTCACCACCACCATCTTCTCCCCGGAAAAAACCAGCCCTCTCCCCTTTTTATAAGCCAATCCTAAAATGGGCTAAGAAGCATTCTTACCCACTTGAGGCTCCGACAAAAACACCACCCACTTCTTCCATAGCCATGTTCCAAGAAACAGATTTCCCTCCTCTTGTCAGAGAAAGTTCCAAACTTTTGGTCCCTGCTCCGGAAGAATTTATTGATCCACAAGGCAGGTACCGCCATACTCCTAAAATACCTACTCCCACTGATGTAGATGAACATGGGAGACAGAGAAAGACTCCTGCCACTGAAGCTGTCCTGAATTGGCAATCGGAGACCCTGTTAGCACAAAACAATGCTTTCAAAGCAATTGATTCCAAGATTGGAAATGTGCAACAAGATCTTTGAAAGTATGATGAAACCACCAAGAAGATGCTTTCTGAATTCCAAAAGAGGCTTCATGCCTTGGAATCAGGACAATATCTAGGTTATCATCATCTCGAGAGCCCAAAGCCAGAGATAGAGAAGCTCAAAAGGCAAATCCAGCTTCTTGAAGAAGGAAGGTTTCGACCTTTCGATCCATTCTCGAACACTGTAAGAACTGGATATTTGCCCCCACCACCTCAAACGTCTATCTTTGCTACCATCCCAGAAGATTCTTTTAGAAAAGAACCAGATATGGCAAAAATGCGAAATTGCCTCAAGAATTTACAGAAGGATAAAGGAAAAGAGAAAATGCCTGCAGAATCATGTTCGATCGTGATAAAGGAAATGCCAGATCAGATGATGCTATCAAACCCATTAGAATCTTTTCTAAAGGATTTGGGTACTCAGGAACAACAGCCTGATCTTGTCATCCAACAGTCTGATCCTGCCATTCCAAATGATTAGATTCTATTTCCAGCTGAACAAAATTTTCCTAATATCTTTGATACTGAATCAGATTCAGTATCCCTTTCCTCTTCTTCATCTTTCTCAATTTCTGCTGTTGATTCCCTCCCTATTGCACCAGTAACTTCATCAATAGTCATGGCTGATCCCCCAGATTAGGATATGGAATCAAACTATTCAGAACCAGAGATTGTTCATATAAACAATCCTGGACAAAATGTGTCCATGACATCAAAACAATTTTTCACCATCGATGATATTCCCTATCACAAATGGCCAGAAAGACTTGAAGAGTTTCATACTTGGTTGAATACTCAGTCTATCACCAATCATGATATGAATGATGTCCTTTACAATTTTGTCACGAGGTTCAAAGGAAGCCTCAAGCTTTGGTGGAAATCAGTGTTAGAACAAGACCAGATTCATTTTCTAATGTCACTTGATTTTAGCCATGCCATCACTCTCTTATATCATTTCTTTGTGGGAAAGCCCACTGACCTCATAGAAATGAAAAGAAGAGATTTTTTCGAAAGAAAATGTTGCTCTCTCCAGAAGAAATATCTTGATAAGCATTATAGAGAAATGCTTAAGCTTTTTTACCAGATTGGAGCTAACCCAAATCTGAAGCATGTTTTCCTGACTTCCATCCCTAAAGAACTATCCCAGATGGTTGAAAGATCTTTCTTTGGAAGGCAGAGGAGAATATAGGATATTCCCCTGGGAGAAATACAGCAAGAAATCCATTTATGCCTTGAAGAATTGTGCCTAAAGCGCCAGATGGTCCGCACCTACATCACAGATGACAAGGGCCTTGAAACAGCCTGCTTTCGTCAGAAGTTAAAGATCAAATGCGCCAAGCAAGACTGTGATGGTACTTGTGGAAAGTTTTCTTGAAAAAAGAAACACTTTAAAAAGTTTTGGATGAAGAAATCCAAACATGGCCCCAAGAACTTCCGAAGAAAGAAGAAATGGCGATATTTACGCAAAAGGAAAGATTGCACTAGCCACAAGAAATCAAATCGATGCTTCATTTGCAATTAGAAGGGACATTTTACCAAAAACTTTCCTCAAGCAAGAAAAGGTCAGAATCGTCTGATTCATCACATTGAGAATGAAATTGGTATTTCTCTTGAAAATGATGAAATTGAATCCTTATTCTCTGCTGATGAAGAACCATCTGAACAAACTCTTTGCATCATTCCTTTTTACCAAACGTCTAGTGAAACTAAATCAGACTCAGATTCTGAAGATATCTTTCATATATCCCTCACATCTTCAGAACAAACTCCTGACATATTTTCAAGTCAAACTCAGTGTCCCCATTTCCCTGTGAAGATCCTCACCTCGAAGTTTGCCAAACCAATCACTGTTATTGCTCTCATTGATATTGGAGCAAGTTGTTCCATTTTAGATACTAAAGTTCTGCCTGAAGAATAGTGGACTTCCCATGTCCGATATTTCAACTCTGCCTTTGGAGATACTTTCTCCACAAATATCATAATTACTCCTGTAACTGTCTAGTTTTTTCCTCAGTGTTCCATAACCACAAAAATATTTGGAACCAGTCTCCACAATAAAGATTTGATAATTGGGTGGGACATTATGACTCAGATTCCTCAACTTCGTATTATTCCTGGAAAAGGTCTAAGGTACAAGGACCAATTCTCTGAGTTTGTCAATATTTAGAGACTCTTTTCCATCTAGATGAGTCTATTAGATCCAATCATGCAAAAACTGTTAGAATCTTGTTCAGAATCCCATTCTGAATTAGCCTAGAAGTGTTCTCATCCTTTATGGGAAAATCCAGAATTCTTTGTTCGCCTTCCTTTCAAAAAGAATGAAGACATCAATCCAACCAAGGCGAGTCACATGGGAATGAAGCCAAAACATCTAGTTTTGGCTCAAAGGGAATGCTCCGAACTACTGCTACAAGGCTTTCTTGAAACCTCCAACTCCCAATGGGCTTGTGAAGCCTTTTACGTCAATAAGTGTGCCGAGCAAAACAGGGGAAAAATGAGACTGGTAATCAATTATCAACCTCTCAACCTTTTTCTCCAAGATGATAAATTCCCTTTACATTCCAGAGACTCTCTCTTTACTGGTCTAACCAAGGCCCACATCTATTCCAAATTCGACCTCAAAGCCGGATTTTGGCAATTGGGCATCCATCCTGAAGACAAATCCAAAACATGATTCTGTATTCCAAACCAACACTTTCAGTGGAAAGTTCTTCATTTTGGCCTAAAAGTAGCACCATCTCTTTTCCAAAAGGCCATGTGTCGTATCTTCCAACCAATTCTATCCAGTGCAGCAATCTACATTGACGACTTCCTACTTTACAGTCCTGATGAGTAGTCGCATTGTCAACTTCTTGAGCAGTTCGCAGAAATCATAAGGAAGCATGACATTATGCTTTCTCAAAGAAAAATGAATATTGCCCAGACAAAAATTGAATTTCTTGGTATGCACCTCAACAAAGGTACATACTACCCAGGGCCACATATTGCTTAGGAACTGTTGAAATTTCCTAAAGAAAACTTCACAACAAAACAGGTTCAGCAATTTCTGGGGATAATTAATTATCTTAGGGATTTTGTCCTAAACATTGCAAAGCTGCTGATTCCACTCCAGTCAATGCTAAAGAAGCATCCCCTACCTTGGGGAAAATCTCAGACTAAAGCAGTCGCTGAACTTAAGGAGATTATGCAGAATCTCCCACCATTGCAAATACCATCAACAGGGAAAAGAATTCTTCAAACTGATGCCAGTGACAAATACTGGGTAGCCATCCTGCTTGAAGAAATTGATGGTAAGAGACACCTTTGTGCTCACAAAAGTGGGAAGTTTTCTCAAGCTGAAATGCATAACCATTCCACTTTCAAAGAAATCCTGGCAGTAAAAAATGGAATCAAGAAGTTTGAATTCCATCTCATCGGCCATCATTTCCTAGTAGAATTAGACATGGCATCTTTCCCGCAGATGACCAAGTTCAAACAGAAGCAAATCTCAAATTCACAACTGCTTCGATGGGCTGAATGGTTTTCAAAATATTCTTTTGAAACCAAACATATTCCTAGAAAGAAGAATGTGCTTGCTGATTTCTTGTCAAGGCCAAAAGTACCAGCAGAAATCAACATGTATATCAAAAGGCCTGCTTTCCATATACTCAATCATGGCGTGAAATACAAGATTGAGAAAATCAAAGATTTGCCGAGTTAGAAATATCCCCAGGAGATTATTGAACAGATCCATAATGACAGTCTTACTAACAATCTGGATAACCTCATGTGGAAATGCCACATAGAACTATTCAGAGACAAAGGAGGTTCGATTCTCTATCCTTTTGGGTTAAATTCAGATTACCCATTCATACATCCTCTTATCTAGAAGGAAGATGATTTCCCTGATCAACTCAAGACGTTATTATGGTACTTAACCAATAAGTACTTAATAGCTATTGAAGTTCCAACTAGAAGATTCATTGCCAACCTCACCAGGATATTCTTACTTGGAAGAAATGTTGAAAGAGAAAGTGATCAAAATCTCTTAGACTTTCTCAATTGGTTCTATCCTCCTACTCACTGGAAACATCTTTTGGAGAAAGAACTAAGAACCATGACACCAAATCCTGAAGTCCATACCATTCTATTCTTCCGACGCCCATGGCACTTTCTCAGGAATAATGGTAATATAATCAGTGCCCCACAGGATATAGGAACCACATCCTATAAACCTCACTTGGACAACAGAGAAGCCCAAATTCACAAATCTTATCCAGGACCTGTTGGATGTTGTGAACACCAGTACCGAGAACTCCAGAGAATCCTCTGCCAAGAAAATAAAACCATTCCTGAAGATGTTTGGAACTATAATGTACCCACTGCATGGGATCATTATGACCTAGCACCAGAAGCCAAGGAAGCTCTTGAAGATTTCAGACAAGCTGCGTCATCCCAGGAACATGAAATGACAGATGCAAATGACATTGTCCAATCAACTCAGGACCCCTATGCTAGATGTGGAAGACCTCTTTCCCAAGATCCCAATGATCAAGGATCTTTGTCCTTATCCCAAGGCATGAACACATCATTCTATGCACAACCATCTAATTGGCCTTAGCCAAATATTCCTGCCGACACCACAGAAGATGACAATACAAACCGGGACCAAGAAGAAGCATCACACTGGGCACATGAACGAGCATCCTCTTCATACCAGCCAAACCGGATTCTCTCACCAGATGATCTTAAAGCTCTTGAACAAAAATATGAAGAACATCTTTTTGCAACAATACACAGCTTAGATGACTCGGACTATGACTACAATGCTCATGACGGACGAGACCGCTGAAAAGCCGCTGTCCGTACAATTTCACTCTGTCTTCCCTGTTTCTAAGTTCTTCATATTTTTGTTCAAGAGCCTCCTTACCGAGCTATTTGGTGATGGGGACTTGCAAAAATTTTATGGACTTTTTCCTTGGCAAAAATCGGACGACGATTTGGAGAGAATTGCGAAGAAATTGAAGTTCTATTAGGTAAATTCGGATGTCGGTTAGTTAGTTGGAATTTTGGCTTTAGAAATTGGTTAATTTAGAGAATTTCTAAGCAAGAAAGTATTGGAGATAAAAGGGGTAAGGTTGGAGGCTTGGGGGGGGGGGGACCAAGCATCAAATGTTGGGATATTCTGCTTCTGCTTTCCTTTATTTTCTTCATCCGAAGCCTTGCCAGCTGCCATTTCCTCGATTCCCCCTTTGTTTTGTTTTCACTTTCATTTTCCGTCGCATCTCTCTCTCCGTCTGCCCATTCACCCCACCGAAACCACTTGTCTAGCAGCTGCCGCACCCCAGTCAACCTTGCGTTTCCCTTAGCTGGTCGGTTGACCACACGTGTCCAACGCCAGCCCACGATTCCTCTTCATCTCTGCATCCACCGAACACCTCTTAGCTTACTGTTACGCCTGCGTCTTCTCTCCAACTCGGTTAGCCACCGGCAGCGTCAACAGAAGTAGCTCCATCGTTGAGCCCGCAAATCCATGCGGCCATCTCCACGAAGCCACTGTCTGCTAGCGCTTCCTTCTCCACCGCATCCCTCTACCAGCACGTCAGCGTCTTCTCGTTCAGTCCACATCTCCAGCGAAACCATCTCCACCGAAGTTGTTTCTTCGCAGCCCAGCTCGCTCGAAGTCAACCTGCGGGTTTAGCATCCCAAGCCCAGCGTCTCCAACAGCCCATCTTCAATCGGATTCCTGCCTGTAGCAAGCCTAGTTCCGAGCCTAGCCCAACTCAAGAACAAATCTCAGCTTGGGCTGAGATTTGTTGGGCCGGTTTTAGGCCCGGTCCAAGCCCATTGGTGTCTTCGAAAGCCCAAGTTTCAGCCATCGTCGTGCCGCCGTCGCGGTGAACCAGTTTTCGCATTAAACCGGTGAGTTTATGCACTAAACTCTACTTAGTAGGCTAACGACGTTTAAGGGGTGTTTAGTTTAAATTAATTAGGGATTATGTAGTTAGTTAAATTAGATTAGTGATTTAATTAGTTAATTATGCATGTTAGGTGGTTAGATTAAATTAATTAAGGCCTAGATAGGATGTGCTATTTATCTTGACAGGTTCGGGAATTTTCCCGGCCTGTTTAGGCGGTTAATTTAGCAATTTCGGCCTAGGTTAGTATTTATGGTAATTAATTGTAATTATGTAATTAATTTTGGTAATTAATTATTAAATATTTTTCGGAAATTAGACTGGGATAGCCAGTGACTAGAATTTCGTCTTTGAGTGCAATGATGTGGTTAATTTCTACAATTGAGTGTTAATTTGTGCCAATTGAGTGCCGATTGGAAATTTGGTTAATTATTCCAAAATTTGTGAATTTTGATATTTATTCAGAAAATCCCGGGTGTCGGGTTTAAACACCGAAAATAGTTTTATATACTATATAAAACAGTGAGATTTTAAATTGGAAGATATCACTTTTTCTGGGTCGAGTTGACCATGTATCCACACACGACTATTTTACCGTGTATTTCTAATACGAAGAAAATAGACAAGGTTCACAATTTTAATTGACGCATTTGAGTGCTATGCACGGTGTCCTAGGCCAAGATTGAATTGTCATGTGTTGGTTAAGAGAAACCGTTCCAAGTGTTTACGCTGGACGTTACCTTATTCGGGATTTGGATCGCAGTAGAGTCTGGATCTATACTCCTTCGGGAAAGCCGTCTTTGAGAGACGTAGCTGTGCTCGATGGGGTGAGACGATATATGGCTATGCCAGTAGACCGCCAAACTTTAAGTAGGCCGTATCCTAGAGTGGGCGTAATTATCAATTGGAACGCATATTGAGTGAAATAGATGCGCCGGATTATGAGACAAAACCGTGTGACATGGTATGAGACGTGTCATCACAGTTTGGCCTTATAATCTAGATCCCTGTGATTTATAGAGTTGAGTAAGGTGTTTCAATTGTTGCGTGCATCGATTTTATGCATGGTGTATATGAGTTGTGCTGACCTGCAGGGTGGATCTGAGACGAGGTAATTCCCTGTGATTGTATGATTGTGTGGTTAGGACGCTTCTAGGCGTATTACCCTCCTAATCGGGGTTTAGAGCGTGAACTCGCTGAGATTTATATCTCACCCCGTCGTGGGCTAAATTTTCAGGACCGTAGAGCAGAGTACCGGAGCCGAGCTAAGGGGATTCGAGGAGTAGTTCAGTTAGGACAACTTCTTTTTGGAGAATCGTCTCTTGTAGACTTTTGATTGCTGACCTTTGTATATAACTTAGTTGGTTTATAAAAGCGTGTTTGTTTGTAAAATTGTTGTCTTGCTTTTCTATCCCGAGATGGTTATTGTCAGGGGATTTATTATTCACTTCCGCATGTGGAATAAAATGAAAATGGTTGGCGACTCGTCCTGGGAAGTTGCAAATTTTATCGACTAGAGAGAGATGGGCACGCGCTCGGGGTTCGGGGCGTGACACCAACCCTCGACTTTAGCTGGTCGTCGTTAGCGACGGGCTAGAGGAATAAGGAAGGGAATGGGGAAAAAAGAAAGAGAAAGAAAAGAAAAAAGAAAAAAGAAAAAAAGAAAAATAATTCGAAAATATATTAAAGTATTATTAAAAGTTGAAGTTGCCTACATCAACACCAGCAATATCCAACCAAAATTAGCTGCAAAGACTGAATTAGCATCGAATAAACTTGTTTAGGACTAAATTGATACCATCAAAAGATTTATAATTAAATTAGTACAAATACAATAGGTTTATAAATTTTTCTACACTTTTCCCTCGATGAATCATCATGTCCTATTTAATCTAAACGCCAATATGAGTTGACATGAAAATGTTCATACGCATATCTAATGGAGGAGACTAAACATGTTAGTAAGAGGGAAAATAAACATATGAATGCTTAGACGAAGTGTCTCCGCCAGTAAAAGGCATGCCGGCGGCCCACTTACCGTATTACCTGGCAATGATGTTCGGCAGTGCAGTCCAACCTCGGCTACCAACCGCGACGTGTGCTCCGTTGCTGCCGCTCCTTCCTAGGCACCAGGCAGCCGGCCAAAACGACGCCTCTCCCATCTTTTCTTCCAAGTGTGTTCACGAGGTCCTCTTGAATCCAAAATGCTTCAATACACTCAAATCTTCATTCGCAGTTGCAAACTTCTGAAAAGTAGGAACCGCATAGGATGATTTGAAACCAACGCAGCGAAGTATATATAGGAAACTTCAATGCACGTGAGATATCCAAGTGTATATAGTCTATAATTTAGCAATTATAATAGAATTCCAGACGCCAAATTGGTTTCAGTTCATCTCCACTATAATTTTCATTTTACATAACTTATCCAAATTTCAATTCAAATTTTAGTTGATCTTTAGAATTAGCGAAGTGTCGCGTATAGAAAAATGCTTCGACAATGGTCCATTGCTCTTGGGGGGTGGGGGAACGAACCATTTTGGGCGTTAATTTCATCCGTGGAGCCTGACGACTTTCGAATCGGGTTCATGGGGAATCAATGCCCTTATTTAGCCGACTGTATAAATAAATGGGTTTGATATGAGTATGTGACAATGGTTCGAAGTCGGCATCCAAAGGTGCGATCGAAATCGCACCATCTTTCATGGATCACGACTATGTGGGGCAAAGCACAAGAAACCTTCACCTCCCGGTTCCCACGAAAGGAACCTAAACGGTTGAGCTAATGCCCTGCTTTAGCTATGTTCTTTTGAGTAATCAAAGTAGTGCTCTCATGCTTAAAAGCCGGTTAAAAATTAGCATTATTGGTAGAAGGATATTAAAAGTGCTAAAAGTTGTGTACGGCGCTCATTTTGATACCATTTTTTTTTTCAGATCGCTTAAGTGCCAATATAAAAAAAAAAAAATCACTTAAGTGCCCACTACAATCACTGTAGCTGGAAATATGACATGACAATATTTTAATACTTTTTCCAATTGACGTGGGTTGCCAGATGTTTGAATTAGCATAAAAATTTCCAAATGAAGTTGTTCAACTGCTTGCATAAGCCAAAACGACACCGTTCACAAGAAAAGCCTAGTGATCAATTTCTTGTTAAGTGACGTCATTCATCTTCCTCTCTCTCCTCCATTTTTTCATTTGAGCTCTGCAACATCAGATGAAGGAGGAGGGATTGGGTTTGGAGGTAGCGTCGGAGGAGGAGAATTGGCAATGAGATTTGACCTTGAACACAGGAGCCCTTGAAGATGTGCTGGTCGTTGGTTTCTTTGGCGAGGGTTTGGGCATTTTAGGGTTTCGTTTTGGCTTCGAGATCGATGGGAGGAGGAGACAAATCTGCATGAGTTCAGTTTTTAGGTATTCTATCGAACACGTGACAAGCAATTTTCTAACGATGTTTACATTCAATTATGGACAGCTGAGATCATCAATGAACCTCACAATGGCTAAAGTGAAAAGAGATGATTTTGTCATGCGCACCACGTGGACTTGGTTTTTAAAAAAATATGTCACGTCATGCTTTTTTTAATTAAAAAACTCACGTAATCAATTTGGCTGAAATATTTCACTATTGAAACCTTTTTTTTTTGGTCGGTCAAGTGGTCATTTTTTCTCCAATTTGGCATTTAAGTGATTTATCAAAAACTTTTGACACTTCTAGTATTTTATTCCATCATTTTATTAGTTTTTTTTGCCTGTAGTAACTAGAATTTCTTGATTTTAGATTTTCTTTATAGTATGCTTTATTAACTTTTGGGGGCAAAACACTGGCTTGGCTAATGGTTACATTTGTCTTTTGTGAAAAGTTAATTGTAGCAAAAGTTGGTTAGAACCAATGACTTTATTATTATTATTATTATTATTATTATTATTATTATTATTATTATTATTATTATTATTATTATTATTATTATTATTTATTTATTTATTTATTTATTTATTTTTAAAGTCTAACTCGTCAATATACTTTCCAAAAAATTCTATCATTCATCCTTTGGTTGATCTCTCATTCTTTCCCATTGATTTTTGCTCAAATAGATCAATTGAAAAATCAGACTTGTCAAACAAGTGGTTTGCGTTGGGTTATAAATGACTCAATTCAAATAGACCCACTTAATCTGTTTTGATTCATTTCCATTTAATGTAAATCTAATGACTTATGTTCAACTCATCCCCGACTTGATCTATATTGCTAAAACACTTTGATATTTAATTAAATCTATGAAAATTCATATTCAAACTGAGGTGAGAGTACGGAGTGACTGAGCGTAAGATCGAGTAAAGGCGAAAGAAAATGAGAGAGAGTTGTAGAAGTGGGTTGAGTTTAAAAAAGTTGTAAATCCATTTAAATTAAGAAATAGGGGTATGAACCATTTTGATGTCTACAAAAAGCTGAGTTGGTGACCGGGAAAGCTGAGTTGGTGCTGGAAGCTTATATAGATTAAATGAGTAGGAAAATCATAAAAAGACAGAAAAATCGAAAATTGAAAATGCACAAAACCCTAGCCTTGATGCTTGCTCCACCTTCTTGAGATCGATCGTGCATGGCCTCAAGACGTCAAAGCTCGAGCAGCCTATGTGGGGAGCTCAAAGCTCTGGTAACCACGGCCACAATCTTGAAGCTCGAGCGGCCTTTGCCGCGAGGTTAGAGATGTGACAGCCATGGCGGCCCTCTCTTGCCTAATGTGATTAGGCAAGAGAGGGCCGCCATGCTCAGAGTTTGTGTTATAGCTAAAATATTACCTAGGGGGTGAATAGGTGATTTTGCGGAAATGGAAGAATTTAAACTAATATTCCAGCGAGACAACTTCTAATGAAGTGGTCGGGTCTTATCGGTGTACAATTCTATTATGGAAAATTAAAAGAGTAAGGGATAGAGAATTGCACACTCGAGATTATAGTGGTTCGGCTTTTGCAAGCCTACGTTCGCTCTCCCGCGCTACAGCCAATTGGTTAGATCCATCGATGAGAACCAATTAGAGGTTACAAGATCTGAGCTCCGACACTTAAGCTCGTGTATATAACTTTCTCACACACTCTTGACCTTTACAAAGTTATACAATTTTGCTCACTGAATCAAATGCAAAATGATCACAAACACCCTTCAGACTTTAGAATTAAAAGCTCCAATACTCGTGAAAGCGAATTATTATCCTTCTACTTTGAGATCTCCTCTTATACCCCTCCTAGTTCAAGCTGACCGTTGGACATGCTTTCAAGAGGATCATCCAGCCAATCCATCCGTTGGTCTTGAATTTGGTTGAGAAGATTTGATGCCGTGAGGATCGCCGAGGTTGAAGCTTCCTGTAAGATTTGCTGCCCATATAGCAAGTCGGGTTTCCAAAAGTCGAGTGTCTATGTTTATAAAGAATAGCTCGCATTCGAAGAAAGTTTAGAAACATGAGGATTTTTATGAAAACCTTCCTTTTAAAGCTCCTCCAAAAAATAGCAAGTAATCCGGTCAATTTTCCAACTAGCTGTTGCACGAGAAATTTATTTCTTCCTAGCCAGTTGATTAAATGTCCGAATAAGAAAGTTTCATCCACGACTCTGATTTTGATTGCAATCATCAGACTTTCCTTTATCAAACTTTCCTTCTTGAAAAATACTTTTAATCAAATTCCAAAGTTGGTAATTTTGTCAATCATCGAAACCACCAAGGGAATGTTTTCTCAATAGTTTGAAGCTTGAGTGGCCATCGCCGTCAGCACCAAGCTTGAGAGTGGCTGTGAGTTCGAATCTTGCAAGCTCGTAGAAATAGCGGCCATAGTTGTGAGTAAGAGGAGAGAGAGCGGCCATGGGCTTGAGCACGAGCAGCCATGGCCATGAGCTCAAATTCCAGTGGCCATGATTCCAAAGCTTGAACTTGAGTGTCCGCAATCTCCACTCTAGGGGCCATGGCCACTCGATAAGCTCGTTTTGCGACAAATGCTCACAACGGTATTTTTTTTTTCTAAATATGCGAGGGCGAGGATGAAGACAACAAAGGAATAAGAAATGATTTGCAGAAGTCAATGAGAGAGAGAGAGAGAGAGAGAGAGAGAGAGAGAGAGAGAGAGAGAGAGAGAGAGAGAGAGAGAGAGAGAGAGAGTAAATATGCGAGGGCAAGGATGAAGACAACGAAGGAATAAGAAATGATTTGCAGAAGTCAATGAGAGAGAGAGAAGAGAGAGAGAGAGAGAGAGAGAGAGAGAATATTGTCAACATTAGAGAACAGAAAGAGAGAGAGAGAGAGAGAGAGAGAGAGAGAGAGAGAGAGAGAGTCAACATTGTCAACATTAGAGAACAGGAAAAAAAAATCTAGGTTAGCAAATTTTTAATAGCGTCAATGCCGCGTCGGTGACGACCGCTCGAAGATGTCATAGGTGCATTTGGGATGATGGAATAAGAAATGATTTACAGCAAAGAAGAAGAAGAAGAAGAAGAAGAAGAAGAAGAAGAAGAAAAAGGAGAGAGAGAGAGAGAGAGAGAGAGAGAGAGAGAGAGAGAGAGTAAATATGCGAGGGCAAGGATGAAGACAACGAAGGAATAAGAAATGATTTGCAGAAGTCAGAGAGAGAGAGAGAGAGAGAGAGAGAGAGAGAGAGAGAGAGAGAGAGAGAGAGAGAGAGAGTCAACATTGTCAACATTAGAGAACATGAAAAAAAAATCTAGGTTAGCAAATTTTTAATAACGTCAATGCCGCGTCGGTGACGACCGCTTGAAGATGTCATAGGTGCATAGGTGCATTCGGGATGATGGAATAAGAAATTATTTACAGCAAAGAAGAAGAAGAAAAAGAAGAGAGAGAGAGAGAGAGAGAGAGAGAGAGAGTTAACATTGTCAACATTAGAGAACAGGAAAAAAAATCTAGGTTAGCAAATTTTTAACAGCGTCAATGCTGCGTCATAGGTGCCTTCGGGATGAAGGAATAAGAAATGATTTGCAGCAAAAGAAGAAGAAGAAAAAGAAGAAGAGATGCAACATTTGAAAAAAGGAAAGAAAAACCCCAACTTAGCAAAATTTTAACCGCATCAATGCCACATAAGACTTTTATGGTAACGTTCGAGGGGGTTCGCCCCTCCCCGTCCTTCCACAAACAAAGAATATATTAACTGCATCTTTCATATCAGAGACAACCAAGTCGTGTCTTGACTATGGAAATTCACGAGAAACAGCTATCATTGTGATCTAACCTACAATAGGCAGACTAAGCAAGACTTAGAACTTGTGATTTAATAGTAAGTCTCACACTTCTTGGGTACCAAAATTCATCATTGTTGACACCTAACTTTTGATTATTTTATTTACTTGTTCGTCATATAAAACTACATTAAGCATTTCATAACATTTACATTTAGGTAACAATAATATTTAAACTTATCTTAAAAAAAAAATTGTTCTAAATTTAAAAAAAAATGAAAAAAAGATGATAAGAAAATAATCTATAAAATAAAATATTTGGTTGTGGACAGAGATTTTGAAAGATTTTAGATTTTGGATAATGGAGCATTTTCAGAATATAATCCTCAACGGTTGAGTGAATTATTTTGGGAAATCTTCACAAAAGATTTTAGATTTTGGAATCACTTTCTTGTTGAGCATATCCCTCTTTTCAAAAGATGATTGTCCAATTGAGCGAATTTATGCAATTATCTTGGAAAATCTTCACTTATGAAACAAACTTTTTTTTGTCTATAAATAGGGAGTGAAATGATTTCATTTGGGAGGGAAGAAGTTGGCAAAGTGCTAGTGAGGTTTCGTTCGAAGGGGAGGGGGGGGGGGAGCACGAGAGAAATAGAAAGAATTTGTCTTCTTTAAAGGGAGTTCGCAAGTCAAAGAGCATACTTTGTCCACTAGTCTTTCTCCCACGATGGCAATGGCTTCACATTACCACGATATTTGTTACTAGCTCCCTAATTTTCAAACCTTTAGTGCCATTGTTGTTCACGTTGCTTGAACAATTGTCATCTTGCCCACACGACCAGCCGATTTCTTGCAAAGATCGATATTGCTTGTTGTCCATTCGGAGTTCCGACGATGGAATTTATTGTTCCTTGAAATGAGTCGATCCCATTGATGCCAGCAACTTTTCTCCAAGACATTTGCTGCTTCCCGGCGAGTTCCCACAATGATCGAGATTGTTCGTTGTCCGCTGCTCTTTGTTGAATTGCACCCCTACCCTTGACGACAAAGAATTGCATGCTGCCCCTCTGACGCTAGCCCCATCCGAGTCAGTCCAGTAGGTCCTTGGTTCATGGGCTGGGCCTCACGGTCCCTTGATCATCATTTACTCGTCAAGCACTGATGAATTCTCGGTCATACCTCAGTTTTCAATCCACAAGCCTTGTTACCGTCCCCTCGAGAAAGCCGTGCCCTGGACTAGGTAATTTCTTTAGACTAAATTCAGTTCAAATATTTGGATTCTTAGCTTGTGGCTCTGACTCGATTTTTTTTGTCATATTTAATCGTTATCCGATTAGAAAATTTGCCATATTAAGTCATAATAATAAAAAATATTGAGCCACGAGACGTCGGGTTAGATTTTTGATTATTTCGACTTTTCATGGCAAATTTACGGATTGCAAAATTGATTCGCATTAAGATAATATGTCATTGATTCATATTGGTAGATTATCAATAGGACGTATATTTTGATGCGTCATTGTCACCTACACATCACATATCATGCATCATATGTCATATCTAGACTTTAGGTCCATACACATTTCATGTTTAAAGCAATGCACCTTAATTTTTAAGATTCGTATAATGTCAGGATAATTTTCCTTTAATAAAATCAGAAAAGGAACAAAAAATGGTATTTAGGTCATATAGATTTCATAATATGCATGCCATATGTTGCGCTTTAGTTAGCGAGTCATACATTTTAGGTTTAATGTTTTAGTATTCCCATCATGTAGTTTTTTTTAATAATAATAAAAAAGAAAATGCCAAAAGATGAGCGTTGCATCATTATGTCACTTTCTTTTCAATAAAAAATTATTAAGTAATTTATAAAAAAGAAAACACAAAGGTCATTTACTTGGTTAGTTAATAGGGTTAATTCATAATTAATCCCATTTCATGTCATTATTATTTAGTGTAGGTTGCATATGTGTGTGTGTGTGTGTGTGTGTGTGTGTGTGTGTGTGTGTATAAAGAGAAAAGAGAATTTATTGGAGTTGCATTACTTTTTAAAAAGGAAAATCATAAAAGAACATGCATATAGAATTACCACGTCATCCGTTCCGTATCATATAACACATGCATATTTAAGATCATGTAAATTAGATTGCACACATATTGTGATGGTTCAAGTTATGTCACATGAATTGCATCTCACATGTCATTAAAGTAAAACTCATGCATATTAAATTTAGATTAAGATTGCATATAATTAACATTTTAATTTTTTTTAAAAAAATTAGGTGTCATGTCATTTAAAAATCATGTTTAGGGCATGCATTTTTAATCAGCATTTTTTGTAAGTTTTTAGAGAGTAAACCTTAATAAAGTTGTAGTTTATTCTATTTAACGTTAGTTATAATTTCTTACAGTCTATCACTTCAGTTTATTGAATGTTATTTTATTGATTGTGCACCCGTATGACCACCCTTTGCATGTTAATAGCTTAGGTTAAAATTAATCAATACTGCTTGCAAAATATTTTTGAAATTAAAATGAAAAAATACCGAAAATGCGTTAGATTAATCTAGCGTAACCATGTCTCCAGACCTATTGAATCTTTGGTTTGCAAAAGTAAAATATTCTCTCATACTTTATTTGGGTTTCTAATCAACCCTAATTGATTAGTGGCGGCTCCAAATTGAGTATAATTGCATGTTTAAATGGATTAATTTGTTAGTGTCAAGTTGCGATTAGTAAAACTTGGGAGGGTCCGTTTGGACTTAGTAATCCATTAGCCTTCTTTGGGTAATTCACCTTGGGGAAGGTCGTGACAACCATCACCTTTGGGATTCCAATTAACCCCTCGAGAGTTTCTTTCCTGAGGGTGGGATAGAGCAAAGGATATTTGTTTTGCTAATTTTGTGGAAAATCGGACGGCAGGAAACACCGACCAATAATAGAATACCATAATTACTTTTAAGAGTTTGATGAGACTTTATTGGAACAGTAAACTAATCTAGTACAACAACACTACGGCAACAGACAACATCCCCGAGAACAAGCCAGTGACGCTCAAAGAGGCGGCTGAGTTCCCTGGCGACGGAGGGGTGGCAGAGCCTGTTGGAGAAGGCGTGGTGGTGGCAACGTTGATGGTGAGCTTCTGGCCGAGGCTGCAGTGACTGCCAATCGTGCAGATGTAGAAGTGCTCGCCGGATTGGTTGAGGGGGATGCTTGCGGGCCCATTGGTCAGGAGCGAGATGGGGCTCTTTGAGTTGCAGCCGTCGTATGCTGCCTTAGTTACCTCGGCCACATCGTGTGCTCCGGTCGCGAAATTGAAGACTGCATGGAAACGGAAACATTTAGAGTGTTCGTTGCAATTCTGTCATGTGAAGTGGAAGGATAAAAGATTATTTATACTTTCAGTCTCGATGATTTCATGATTCTCGTCACTTTTCACTAAGAGCTTGAATACGATGAAGTAAATGTTAATGGAGTTTTTACTAGCATATACTGAAGTTGTACTTCAGATATCTTTGTAGGGCGGAAAAAATAACAAAAATCGGATGAAGTTAGGGAAGAACTTGTACCCAGAGTGTCGCCCATGACAAAGGTCTTGTTGCCGGCCCAAGTCGAGTAGGCTATTGAGCCGCCGGGCGGGACGGTTCACCCGAGCGAATCGCCGACCACATGCGATGTCTGAGCGCTGCAACCCCGGATCGCGGCTCCAAGGAACACCATCAACACAAGCATGTTCATTTTGCTCACCATTTTTTCCCTCCCTTTCTCTGTCTCTTCCTTGTGTGTTCTAAATTGGTCAGGTCGCCCCTGTTCTCTCTCCCCTCTACGAAGTGCTTTAGAGCTTTCTTTGAACTCCACAGAAAATGAGAGGAGGGAGAGAGAAGTGAGAGGGTCGTCCGGGCTAGGGTCTCAATTTATAGGATCTGGGCCTTGGATTTCTCTGGCAGGGGTATGGAAAGTGCAGCCGCCTGATACGTGCCGCGTCCATGATAAAAAAGAGTTGTGGGAAAGAGGAGTTTGTCGAGGTCAGCACGACTCGGCGCAATGATTAAATCATGTGGTCTACGCTAACTAACATAATCTGAATCCATTCGGTCGAGCGTCGTCCACTTTCTCACTTCTTTAGGAATTATAGGGAAGCAAGCTTGGGTTGGAAACATGTATCATAGACTAATTTCGTCTAGTCTTTTTCGCGACACCAAAGTCGAATTCGACGAAACCGGCTAAAACTTATTTTGTTTTTATCGATCCCATCAAGCATCCAATTTAACTAATCGATAGACAATTAGATATCAAATTGTCGGAGATCCAATTAAATCTTGGTTTTTCTCTAATTAAATTGAATTGAGCCGAGCCGAACCGAGCGAAGATCCACGTTTGCTATTTGAACGAGTACGAATAGGTTGGTCACGATAGGAAAACCTACCAAAGATAGAGCAATACTCTCGGACGAAAGGAGGGGGGGGGGGGTGGCAATTTGGACCGGGAGCATTCCAGAAAATCAGGCTGCCGCGTGAGGACTTCACCAACCCGAAAACTCGTGCTTTTTCACCAAGTCAATGCTTTTCCACTTGAATGTCATCAATGAAAAGTCCATGCAAAGGCATTGACTGGCACCGCACCGCTATCGTATTTTTCCAGTCGTCTCTTTACGGGGACTACAATCTCTCTAGATGCAAGTAATTTTCTTCCAGAGTTGTTAAAATATCTCGTGTCGCATATCTACGGGATTTACATATTCTTTATATGCATGTGTTATTTCTCCACCTGTGAGTTTAAGTCGATATTTCATGTCTATTAAGTTTTTAAAGCAGATTTCATTCTTCCCTTTAAAAGTTCAAATTCTCAGACGCCATTAGCACTTTATCTAGAGCGCTCTGCGCAAACGAAGTTTCCGCACAGCTTCAAGTTCGTTGGGAGGAGCCAAAATGGGAAAGTGGGAGACAGGGAACGCGTCGAAGGAGGAAAGATCTTGCCATGGGTTTGGACACCGGCATCTTGAGTTGAACTCTTTTCGTGATTTTGCATTTCGAATAGTCTTCGAAGACCTGTCTCGCTAGTGTAATGAAACCGACGAAGCCGAAGAGGAAGGAGAGAGCAAGAACAGATGGTTAAATCAATAAACATTCTTATGTTTTCACACCTTGAATTTTAAAAGGACAGTCCATTAATGTTAGTGGTAAATGGGAAAAGTGTCAAAAAAGTCCTAAATTTATTACACTGGTGCCAATTTAATCATAAATATTTTAATAGTGCCAATGTCATAAATCTTTTGATTTAGTGCAAATTCAGTCATTTCAACTAAGGCTGGATATTATTGATGTAGACACTGGTCAGCTTATGTGGCATAGACGGCGTTATCGTGAATAACTTTTAATGATATTTTAATATTTTTTTGATTTTGATTTTAATTTTTTTATTTATTTCTCTTAAAAAAAAAAAAAAAAAAAAAACTTTCCTTACCTTCCTTCTTGCTCCAACCGATTGTTGGACCTCGGCAACCAACCAAAGGCAAGGACCTCACCGGCCTTTGGTGCCCTTGCCAACAATAGCGAGGACAAGCCTCGCTAGCCTAGCGTGAGGCCACCCTCGTGGCCTTTGGGCTGGCATGGGCACAAGCCTTGCCAACCCTCGACTTTAACTAGTTGTCATCGGCGACGGACTAGAGGAAGAAGGAAGGGAAGGGAAAACAAAGAAAGAGAAAGAAAAGAAAAGAAAAGAATATGAAAATATATTAAAGTATTGTTAAAAGTTGAAGTTGCCTACATCAGCGCCGGCAATATCCAACCAAAATTAGCTACAAAGACTAAATTAGCATCGAATAAAAATGTTTAGGACTAAATTGACACCATCAAAAGATTTATAACTAAATTAGTACAAATACAATAAGTTTATAACTTTTTTGACACTTTTTCCTCGATGAATCATCATGTCCTATTTAATCTAAACGCCAATATGAGTTGACATGAAAATGTTCGTACGCATATCTAATGGAGGAGACTAAACATGTTAGTAAGAGGGAAAATAAACATATGAATGCTTAGACAAAGTGTCTCCGCCAGTAAAAGGCATACCGGCGGCCCACTCACCGTATTACCTGGCAATGATGTTCGGCAGTGCAGTCCAACCTCGGCTACCAACCGCGACGTGTGCTCCGTTGCTGCCGCTCCTTCCTAGGCACCAGGCAGCCGGCCAAAACGACGCCTCTCCCATCTTTTCTTCCAAGTGTGTTCACGAGGTCCTCTTGAATCCAAAATGCTTCAATACACTCAAATCTTCATTCGCAGTTGCAAACTTCTGAAAAGTAGGAACCCCATAGGATGATTTGAAACCAACGCAGCGAAGTATATATAGGAAACTTCAATGCACGTGAGATATCCGAGTGTATATAGTCTATAATTTAGCAATTATGATAGAATTCCAGACGCCAAATTGGTTTGAGTTCATCTCCTCTATAATTTTCATTTTATATAACTTATCCAAATTTCAATTCAAATTTTAGTTGATCTTTAGAATTAGCGAAGTGTCGTGTATAGAAAAATGCTTCGACAATGGTCCATTGTTCTTGGGGGGTGCGGGAACGAACCATTTTGGGTGTTAATTTCATCCGTGGAGCCTGACGACTTTCGAATCGGGTTCATGGGGAATCAATGCCCTTATTTAGCCGACCGTATAAATAAATGGGTTTGATATGAGTACACGACAATGGTTCGAAGTCGGCATCCAAAGGTGCGATCGAAATAGCACCATCGCTCATGGATCACGACTACGTGGGGCAAAGCACAAGAAACCTTCACCTCCCGGTTCCCACGAAAGGAACCTAAACGGTTGAGCTAATGCCCTGCTTTAGCTATATTCTTTTCAGTAATCAAAGTAGTGCTCTCATGCTTAAAAGCCGGTTAAAAATTAGCATTATTGGCAGAAGGATACTAAAAGTGCTAAAAGTTGTGTATGGCGCTCACTTTGATATAATTTTTTTTTTAGATCACTTAAATGCCAATATAAAAAAAAAAAATCACTTAAGTGCCCACTTCGATCATTGTAACTGGAAATATGACGTGACAATATTTTAATACTTTTTCCAGCTGACGTGGCTTGCCAGAGGTTTGAATTAGCATAAAGATTTCCAAATGATGTTGCTCAACTGCCTGCATAAGCCAAAACGACACTGTTCGCAAGAAAAGCCTTTGAGCGACATCATTCATCTTCCTCTCTCTCTCTCTCTTTCCCCTCTCTCTCTCCTCCATTTTTTCATTTGAGCTCTGCAACATCATATGAAGGAGGAGGGATTGGGTTTGGAGGTAGCGTCGGAGGAGGAGAATTGGCAATGAGATTTGACCTTGAACTCGGAGCCCTTGAAGATGCGCTGGTTGTTGGTTTCTTTGGCGAGGGTTTGGCCATTTTAGGGTTTCGTTTTGGCTTCGAGATCGATGGGAGGAGGAGACAAATCTGCATGAGTTCAGTTTAGGTATTCTATCGAACATGTGACAAGCAATTTTCTAACAATGTTTACATTCAATTATGGACACAGCTGAGATCAGCAATGAACCTCACAGTGGCTAAAGTGAAAAGAGATGATTATATCTTTTTTTTCAGTGGAGAAGATGGCGGTGTTTGGTGTGATGGGTGGTGGCTCCATGGGCGGGCGGTGGAGACGATGGTGAGGGAGGAGAAGGAGATGAAGACGAAGAAAGTGGCAGAGAGGGAGAGAGAGTCAGAACCCTGTAGGCTAGAAATCCGATGTGGTTTTTAATGTCCACGTGGACTTGGTTTTTAAAAAAATATGTCACGTCATGCTTTTTTAATTAAAAAACTCGCGTAATCAATTTGGCTGAAATATTTCACTATTGGAACTTTTTTTTGGTCGGTCAAGTGGTTGTTTTTTCTCCAATTTGGCATTTAAGTGATCCATCAAAAACTTTTGGCACTTCTATTATTTTTTTTCCCGCATTTTAATAGTTTTATTTGCTTGTAGTAACTGAAATTTCTTGATTTTAGATTTTCTTTATAGTATGCTTTATTAACTTTTAGGGGCAAAACACTGGCTTGGCTATTGGCTACATTTGTCTTTTGGGAAAAGTTAATTGTAGCAAAAGTTGGTCAGAACCAAGTACTTTATTATTATTATTATTATTATTATTATTATTATTATTATTATTATTATTATTATTATTATTATTATTATTATTATTATTATTATTATTATTATTATTATTATTATTATTATTATTATTATTATTATTATTATTAAGTCTAACTCGTCAATATCTTTCCAAAAAGTTCTATCATTCATCCTTCGGTTGATCTCTCATTCTTTCCGATTGATTTTTGCTCAAATGGATCAATTGAAAAATCAGACTTGTCAAACAAGTGGTTTGCCTTGGGTTATAAATGATTGGATCCAAATAGACCCACTTAATCTGTTTTGATTCATTTCCATTTAATGTAAATCTAATGACTTACGTTCAACTCATCCCCGACTTGATCTGTATTGCTAAAACACTTTGATATTTAATCAAATCTATGAAAATTCATATTCAAACTGAGGTGAGAGTACGGAGTGACTGAGTGTAAGATCGAGTAAAGGCGAAAGAAAATGAGAGAGAGTTGTAGAAGTGGGTTGGGTTTAAATAAGTTGTAAATCCATTTAAATTAAGAAATAGGGGTATGAACCATTTTGATGTCTACAAAAAGCTGAGTTGGTGATCGGGAAAGCCGAGTTGGTGCCGGAAGCTTATATAGATTAAATGAGTAGGAAAATCATAATAAAGACAGAAAAAATCGAAAATTGAAAATGCACAAAACCCTAGCCTTGATGCTTGCTCCACCTTCTTGAGATCGAGCATGCATGGCCTCATGATGTCACGCCCCGAACCTTGAGCGTGTGCCCATCCCTCGGTGGTCGATGTAATTGTGACGTCCCAGGACGCGTCGCCGACCCTTTTCATTTTATTGCACATGCAAAAGCGATTAAACAAACCCCCTGACAGTAAACAACATGGGATAGAAAAGTAGGAAACAATTTCACAACCAAAACACGCTTTTATAAACACACTGATTTATATACAAACTAGTATGTCTATCAAAAGATCAGCCCTAAAAAAGGAAACTGTCCTGCGATCAATTAGTCAGACGCGTTCACTGATCCTTTGGAATCCACAGGCTCCCGGGGCGTCGAGTCCTCCATAGCACCATAAGGAGGGTCAGCTGCGCCCTCGCCAAAAGTGGCATCAACTACCACAGCGGGGATCTCAAAATCCTAGAGGGGACCCACTCTGTATCCATTGAGTCCATGGTGGAACCACGCCTTGAATCGATAAGGTACCCTTTAAGGTAGGCCCTCATTGACCTAGACGGTGGTCACAACCAACTCGTAGACCCAATGACTACCAGGGACATGGACGTCTATACCTTGCTCAGTAATAGCCCATGACTGACCAAAACGTTCCGTAGGAATCGTCATATAAGGACGTAAAAAGATTAAGTCCACGACGGGGTGAGACAATGTCTCAGCAAGTTCACTCCTTAAACCCCAACTAGGAAGGAAATACGCCTAGAGGTAGTCTAATCACACATCACAGATGACTCACCTCGCCTCAATTCCTTCTTGCATGTCAGTACAGTTCATATCACAGATGTATATAACGGATGCACACATCAATTGGAACGTCTCACTCAATCTCAAACAATCATAGGGGTCTTGATTATAGGGCCAAATCGTTATGACACGTCCCATATTGTGACATCCTGGATTTTACAGTTCTGTTTTCAATTAAATTAATCGAGTCTTTCATCGACGCGCCTATAGTACTGTTCTTAGAGTTGATCACTCGTGAGATAACTAGACTATTTGGGAAAGTCATTAAGGGATTTTAATGCAATAAACTTGAGGATTCGACCAAGAATCAACTACTTGACTGTGCTCATCTGCAGAGATCATTGCGACACATATATAAGTTGATTGGAAATCAGAAATAGGTCGGTTCGACTAAGATGTGTGGTTATATGTGGATGATTCCACCAAATTGAGAAATTCTTGTCAACCGGCACTAGACTGATTTTTCTATCGTTTTGGTACCCTATGTCCGATTTGAATCCTCGAGATTTTCATGACAACCGAGAGTTACCAATGTGTCGAATAGGTTCATTGTGGCTCGAAGAAAATTGACCACAGGTCATTTGTGCTAAAAATTTCTGAAAGCCACCCGGTAGCCTAGGTCACGCTAAAAACGTGCCAGAGTGAAATTAATCGTGAATTTGAATTCGATTTCAGAAATTGAAAGTTTTGTCATGTCACAAATCATTTTAGGAACGCCGACTCAGTCTCTAAATATTTTTTCTGCAAACCGAGACTTTTTGGGAAAAAATCGTCATAGGGCCGTTTATGTACAGGAAATGTCAGAGACCGTTTTTGATCACGCAATTGGGACGCAAGTAAGATCAATTGGTGAGGAAAAATACCAATTGGATCGATGAGGTGTTGGTTGAATTTATAGAGGACGATTGATGTTGATTTGAGAAGTTTTCGGTGTCCAATCTAGGGGAAATCATGTGAAATTCGTAGCCCCCTTACCCATGAGTTGTGGACCACTTCAAAAAGACTTCTAGAAGGGTTTTGGGCTAGAATTGTGGTTGAGGATTCCAGCTGGTGTGGTGGGCCAAGATTGAGAGACAAAGAGATGAGATAGAAGACCAAGTAGGCCCTCCTTGCTCCCTCATCTCCTCCTTCCCTCCTCAAACGGTCGACCGGCCCTCTTTCCCCTCCATCGTGCCTTGAAAACTTAAGCAACCTGTAAAGATGAAGCCGTGGAGCCTCGCCGTCGCGCGAGACTGTCATTCGCACCACCGCCTTGCTCGTCGCGCGTCCGCTAGCCCTGCGACCGCCCAGCGTTATCCCGTCTTCGTGTGCCCACATCCCTGTCCCTGCTCGCTGCCTCAGGTCATGCCAAAGCCGTCCAGCCGCCATGTGTCGTTGTCGGAGCCACCATTAGAGCTCGGAGCCACCCGCCTGGACCCGTGACCAGCCTTGTTGCCTGTTTCGATCTCAACCAGCCCTTCTTGGCCCAAAGGTCAGCCTCGAACAAAAGCTAAGTTTAGTGGGTTTCCAGCACTGTTAAGGCCCGTTTTGGCCCGCTTCCGGACCCCGAAAGTTGGTCCCGCTTTGGAGTTTTTTTCTCCTCGCTACATCCCCGTCATTTCGAACCGAGCGGTTCGTTAATCAAGTGAGTTTAACTCACTAATCCCTGCTTAGTAGATTAATGACGCTTAAGGGTTATTTATTTTAGACTAAATATGGATTAGGTGTATAGTTAGATTAGATTAGCGATTTAATTAATTGTTATTGCATGTTAGGTGGTTAAAGTAGTGTAGTTAGAGTCTAGACAAGCTCTAGTATTTAACTAGAGTGGTTTGGTAATTTTCTGGGCCGGTCTCCGCTTCAATTAGGCTTTACGGGCCTAAGTTGCATTTATTGGCATTATTTAATTATTTTATGTAATTATTTAATTAATTAATTATTTTTCGGAAATTAGACCGAGATAACTGGTGACCAGAATTTTATGCTAATTGCAGTGGTGTGATCCGTTTATTTAATTGAGTTCTAATTTGTGTAGGTTTTGTGTGATTTGTATTTCAGGAATTTATTCTTAAATTTATTTAATTTCAGTAATTAATTGGAAAATTACCAGACGTCAGTCTATAGCGCCAAAAATATATTTTGGAATTGCGGAAACTAGTGGGATGTTCAAAAGTGAAAATAATATATTTTGGTTAAGGCCGACCGTGTACCCACACACGATTATTTTTATCGAGAAAGATAAAAATGGTGATCTGATCAGATGATTAGGATCAATATTTGAGGCAGCTTCTGGTGAGAATAATAGTATACTAAATCGATAGTTGAGGCAGCTTCTGGCGAGCATAATAGTATACTAAATCGATATTTGAGGCAGCTTCTAGCGAGCATAATAGTATACTAAATCGATATTTGAGGCAGCTTCTAGCGAGCATAATAGTATACTAAATCGATATTTGAGGCAGCTTCTAGCGAGCATAATAGTATACTTTATCGATATTTGCAGCAGCTTCTGGTGAGCTATATTATCTACTATCAACTTAGAATGAGCAGTCTCGATTATGATAGGATTTTATGGATAGTATTGATTGAGATGACCGGGGAATGGTCTTGATGACATGTAATCGACTGAGTCGATTGATCGATGATTCGATCTGTTTTGATGTGTTGAAATAATTGGTTGAAAATGTCAAATATTACTAACTTGCATGAAGGAATAGAGGCAAAGGTAAGACCTCCGACTTATGTTTGTGCTTAGGCAGCCTTAGGGCGTATTTTCTTCCTAATCGGGTCTTAAGGGGTAGAACTCAGTGAAACGTCGTCTCACCCCGTTGTGGGATAACATTTCAGGTCCTTAGATGGCAACTCGTGAGTTTTTTGGACGACCTAAGAGGATTACAGAGAAGGCATCTTATATTCCGTTGCTTGGGAGCCCTTGGGCCTAGACCTATGAGCTGGTGAGGTCCACAGTCTGAGTCAATGTGGGTCTAACCCACAAGGTGCCCCACTGATATAGATCGTGGTACCGCCATGCTCAAGATGGCCAGAGAGAGGGCCCCATACCGGAGCCTGAGATTCCTCTGTACGTTTTGGAGGTCGCTTTTGGGAAGGGTACTGCAGATCCTCCTCAAGGTTCGATCGTAGACGCTGCAGACCCAAATTTTGAAGTACCAGTGTCCTTGGTGCAGTCTGCTGAAGGCTCCAACTGGAGTGTGGAAGAAGGTGAAATCGTGGATGGTGGAGAAGACGACGAGGACCCGTAGTGTTGTGAAACCCCCACCCTTGTGTTTGGACTTGTTTTCTTAGACTGGTTTGTATTATATATGACATGACTGGTATGTTATATATATATAAGTGTGATGTTGGTTTTTTAAAATATGGCTCTACTTTTCTATCCCATTGTGTTATGGTCTGGGGATTATTTATCTGCTTCCGCATGGGTATTAAAACGAATAGGTCGGCGATGCATTCTAGGACGTTGCTATTAATCGACCATAGAGGGATAGGCACGCGCTCGGAGGATCGAGGCGTGACATCCCCGTTTAATTGGTATCAGAGCCAGGTTTAGTGATTGGAGTGATAAAGTGCGATGGTTCGTGGGATAGTTAGTAGAAAAGACCTTTAATTTCATGCTGGCGCATGTCTGTGATAGCTGATTGATAGAATTGATTACTTGTGTGGATCGCTTAGCTTCTAATTCGATGTGGAATTGGAAGCAGGTTTCTGTAAAGAACCATGGAGATGAGCAATCTGGTGCAGAGAACTCTTAGGAAGAGTACCGTTAGGCCTACAGCTCGGGGTAGCACACCGACGAGGATTAGTACCTGAGGAGGCCGAGGTAAGACGCCAGCATAGGCTAGTGCCAGTAGAGTAGCACCACCTCTCATTGGTGCTGGGGTAGCAGCCCCAGGTGATCCAGGATTAGTTGGGATCACGCAAGCCTTGGATGTGATGAGAGAGATGATGGGGTAGTAGGCCTAGAATCAAGCTACCGCCTTTACCGTCGCCGTTGCAGTCGCCGCTCAAGCTGCCGCTACTGCTACCGGTACTGCCGCTGCTGAGTCCGCAGCCGCCGCCGCACTTGTCGCTGCACCTGCCGAGGTTATAGCTGGCAACATAATCATGGATAGGGAGAGACCGATCCACAAGTTGGTAGAGCAATTCTTAAAGTTGAACCCGCCGAGATTCATGTGTACTGGAGATCCAGAGACTACATCTCTTTGGATTCAAGATTTGGGTAAGGCGTTTGCACTTTTGAGGTGCAATGAGCAGGAGAAAGTAATCCTGACAGTCTATCAATTGCAGGGTAACGCCAATACCTAGTGGAGAGCTGCCAGAGAGACCTTATTTCCAGGAGGAGTAGTCTCGCTGTGGGACGCCTTCCTTAGGGTGTTCAATGAGCTGTATTTCTCGAGGAGCGCCAGAGAGTAGAAAATGGAAGAGTTCCAGGGTCTTCGCCAAGGGACAATGACTGTTGACCAGTATGGGGTCAAGTTCGCGGAGCTTTCTCAATATGCTCCAAGGTTGATAGAGGACCCTGAAGATAAAGCTCGAAGGTTCAAGAATGGCCTTCGACCAAAGCTGAAACAACTGCTGGTGCCATTTGACCTGAACGACTATCGAGAAGTTTATCGCCGAGCCCAGCTGTTAGAGAGAATTTTGAACGAGCAAGCGGCCTCATATGGATTGAGGTTTAATTCAAGCAGAGAAGGGATTTGACAAGGAAAGAGGCCCATGTCGGGAGGAAGGTTTCAAGTTCTGCCTAGGGTGGAATTGGAAAATCAGGGCCAAGTTAGAATGGCTTGTGTCGCTCTTGTGGGAGGCGACATGGTATAGCCCCGTGCCCTCGAAGGACGGGTGCTTGTTATGAGTGTGGCCAACTGGGTCACATAGCCAGAGATTGTCCTAGGCGACCAAGAGGACAACCGCAATTGCCGCCGTCGCCACCGTTGGCTCAAATTAGAGGGTATGCACCTCAGAATGCACAGCAAGGTGGACAGCTCAAACCCCCAGCTTAGGGAATAGTTTATGCCATCACCAGAGGTCAGATAGAGGATGCACCTGATGTGATTACAGGTACGATTTCGCTGAACAACTGTGCCGCTTATGCTTTATTCGACCCTAGAGCAACTCATTCCTTTATTGCCGAGCAATTTGTTAAGCTAATAAGATTAAGTCCTGAGTTGTTGGAGTCAGTGGTTAGCATATCTATACCGTTAAAAGATAAGGTGTTGTTTACATTGGGTTGTTCTGGTTACAAGTTAGCAATTGGTGAGCGAGAGGGCAAAATAGACTTGTTAGTCCTAGCCATATATGACTTTGATTTGATAATTAGCATGGACTGGCTCACCAAGCAACGAGCTAAGATGGACTGTTATCGTAAGACAATTCAGTTTACCCCGTTAGAGGGTAGAAGTTTCGAGTTTGTTGGAAGTCGAGGAAGACCCTCGATTACATTGATCTCGTCGCTTGAAGCAACCTGTTTGTTAGATGAGGGTTGTTAGAGTTACTTAGTAACTGTCATGGATACGAAAGTTGAGGAATTGAAGATAGAAGATATTGCAGTGGTATAAGAATTCCCAGATGTGTTTCCGAAAGAATTACTAGGTCTGCCACTAGAGAGAGAGATAGAGTTTGTGATTGAGGTAGCCCCCGGGATAGAGCCAATCTCTAAAACTCCTTATCAGATGGCATTGTCTAAGTTGAAGGAACTGAATGTGCAGATGCGGGAGCTGTTGGATAAGGGATTCATACGTCCAAGTACATCACCTTGGGGAGCACCAATTCTGTTCGTAAAGAAGAAAGATGGTTCGTTGCGCCTGTGCATTGACTATCGTCAACTCAATCAGGTGACGATCAAGAATAAGTATCCACTTCCGAGGATAGACGACTTGTTTGATCAGTTACAAGGAGCGTCAATATTTTCTAAAATAGACTTGAGGACAGGATATCATCAGCTGAGGATCAGGAAGGAGGACATTCCAAAGTCAGCATTTCGTACTCGATATGGTCATTATGAGTTCACTGTAATGTCGTTCGGGTTGATGAATGCTCTAGCTGCATTTATGGATTTGATGAATAGGGTGTTCAAGGAATATCTGGATCAGTTTGTGATCGTGTTCATCGATGATATTCTGGTGTATTCGAGGAGTGACGAAGAGCATGAGTGTCATCTGAGATTGGTACTGCAAATTCTAAGAGTTCATCAGCTATATGCCAAGTTTAGCAAGTGCAAGTTTTGGTTGACTCGTGTTGCTTTCTTAGGTCACGTGATTTCAGGCGAAGGAATCTTCGTGGACCCGTCCAAGATTGAAGCAGTGATCAACTAGCCGAGACCGACTACAGTGATAGAGATAATAAGTTTTCTAGGTTTGGCAGGTTATTACAGACAGTTTGTGGAAGGATTTTTAGCATTAGCGTCGCCGTTGACTAGACTCCTGAAGAAAGAAGAGAAATTTGTGTGGACAAACAAGTGTGAGTGTAGCTTTCAAGAACTTAAGCAGAAGCTGACTACCGCACCTATACTGACCATTCCATTTGATCCTGGAGGATACGAGATTTATAGTGATGCGTCATTCAGAGGACTGAGTTACGTGCTGATGCAACATGGTAGAGTGGTTACATACGCCTCCCGTCAGTTGAGGTCTCATGAGCAGAATTACCCGATGCATGACTTGGAACTCGCTGCAATAATTTTTGCTCTAAAGATTTGGAGACATTATTTGTGTGGAGAAAGGTTCCGGATCTTCACCGACCATCAAAGTCTCAAATACCTATTCTCTCAGAAGGAGTTGAATATAATACAGCGCTGATGGATGGAACTTTTGAAGGACTACGATTGTGATATTCTATATCACCCGGGAAAGGCGAATAAGGTCACCGATGCTTTGAGTCGGAAGTCGTCAATCGCTCATCTGCTGGTTAAGGAGTGGAATTTAATCGAGAGAGCTCGAGATTCGGTGTTCAAGTTTGAGGTATGCCACCTTTCGAATCTTATGACCACCCTCAGAATTGAACCGGATGTGCAGATCAAGATCAAGTTACTTCAACTGACAGAGCCAGATGTTCAGAAGATTCTGTAAGAGGATACTGATAAGAGAAAGACTGACTTTCAGGTTTTTTATGATGGAACACTGAGTTTCTGAGGGCGATTGGTTGTACCTGACGATGTGGAGCTTAGAGAGGATATCTTATCAGAAGCCCATCGTAGCAATTACAACATTCATCCTAGTAGTACCAAGATGTATAAGAATCCGCGTCAACACTATTGGTGGTCTGGTATGAAGGCGGATATCGCTAAGCATGTCGCCAAGTGTTTGACGTGTCAGCAGGTCAAAGCTCAGCATTGTAAGCCGGGAGGACTTCTGCAACCTCTTGAGATCCTAAAGTCGAAGTGGGAGCAGATCACGATGGACTTCGTGACCGATTTATCGAGGAGTCAGAGATGAAACGATTCTATTTGGGTAGTGGTCGACAAATTAACAAAATCGGCTCACTTCATTGCGGTATGAAAGGACCCCAGTTTGGATAGGCATGTAGAGTTGTACGTGCGTTAGATTGTTCGTCTGCATGGAGTGCTGGTTACGATTACCTCAGACCGAGACCCGAGATTCACAGCTGCTTTTTGGAAGAGCTTGCAGAGTGCTTTAGGTACGAAGCTGCAGTATAGTACGGCATATCATCCTCAGACGTATTGCCAGTTTGAGAGGACAATTCAGACTCTCGAGAACATGCTGCGAGCTTGCGTGATAGATTTCAAGGGAAGTTAGGAAGAACAGCTTCACCTAGTCGAGTTTGCCTTCAACAACAGTTATCAGCAGAGCATTCAAATGGCTCATTTTGAAGCGTTGTATGGCAGGGTGTGTAGAATGCCAGTGTGTTGGGATGAAGTCGGGGAAAGAAAGATTACAGGCCCAAAGTTGGTTCAGCAGTCAGTGGATGTAGTTGCAGTTATCAAAGGCAGATTAAAGACCGCTCAGAGTCGTCAAAAGAGTTACGCAGATAAGTGTCGGAGGTCTTTGGAATTCCAAGTTTGTGATCACGTTTTTCTAAAGGTGTCACCAATGAGGGGAACTTTGCGCTTTGGCAAGAAAGGAAAACTGAGTTCGAGGTACGTAGGTCCGTTTGAAATTCTTGAGAGAATTGGGACCCTAGCGTATCGTCTTACGTTGCCGCCGAGATTGGCGCAAGTGCACGACGTCTTTCACATGTCGATGTTGAGGAAGTATGAGCCTGACTTGACCCACGTGCTTAATTTCGAGGAATTGGACGTGGACGACCGTGTGTCGTACATTGAAAGCCCGGTTCAGATTGTGGATTGAAAAGAGCAAATTCTACGTACTAAGATCATTCCGTTGGTCAAAGTGGTCTGGCAACATCACGGCACTGAAGGAGCAACCTGGGAGAGCGAAGAGTCGATGAGACAGTTGTACCCCCACCTTTTTGTTTAAAGATTGTAATGGTTTAAATTTCGAGGACGGAATTTTTATAAGAGGGGAAGAATTGTGATATCTTGGATTTTACAGTTCTACTTTCAATTAAATTAATCGGGCATTTCATCGACATGCCTATAGTACTGGTATCAAAGCTGATCACTCGTGATATAACTAGACTATTTGAGAAAGTCATTAAGGGATTTTAATGCAATA
Organism: Eucalyptus guilfoylei; assembly: GCA_016097605.1. Lineage (NCBI taxonomy): Eukaryota > Viridiplantae > Streptophyta > Magnoliopsida > Myrtales > Myrtaceae > Eucalyptus > Eucalyptus guilfoylei. The sequence continues at coordinate 42,017,969 of CM027862.1, read as the reverse complement.
AACTTGAGGATTCGATCAAAAATCGACTACTCAACCGTGTTCATCTGCAAAGATAATTGCGGCACAGATATAAGTCTATTGGAAATCATAAATAGGTCAATTTGATTGAGATGTGTGGTTAAATGTGGGTGATTCTACCAAATTGAGAAATTCTCGTTGTCCGACACTAAGCTGATTTTTCTATCGTTTTGGTACCCTGTGTTCGTATTTGAATCCTCGAGATCTTCATGACAACCGAGAGTCGCCTATGTATCGAATAAGTTCATTATGGCTAGAAGAAAATCGACCACGGGTCATTTGCACTAAAAAGTTCTGGAAGCCACCCGATAGCTTAGGTCACGCTAAAAACGCGCCAGAGTGAAATTAACCGCGAATTTGAATCCGATTTCAGAAATTGAAAATTCTATCATGTCACAAATCATTTTAGAAATGTCGACTCAGACTCCGAATATTTTTCTGCAAACCAAGACTTTTTGGGAAAAAATCGTCATAGGGCCGTTTATGTACAGGAAATGTCAGAGACCGTTTTTGATCGTGCAATTGGGACGCAAGTAAGATCAATTGGTGAGGAAAGATACTAATTGGATCGATGAGGTGTTGATTGAATTTATAGAGGACGATTGATGTTGATTTGAGAAGCTTTCGGTGTCCAATTTAGGGGAAATCATGTGAAATTTGTAGCCCCCTTTACCCATGACTTGTGGACCACTTAAAAAAGACTTCTAGAAGGATTTTGGGCTAGAATTGTGGCTAAGGATTCCAGCTGGTGTGGTGGGCCAAGATTGGGAGACAGAGATGAGATAGAAGACCAAGTAGGCCCCCTCTCCCTCATCTCCTCCTTCCCTCCTCAGCCAGTCGACGAGCCCTCTTTCCCCTCCATTGTGCCTTGAAACTACTGAAACTAGTGGGATGTTCAAAAGTGAAAATATTATATTTTAGCTAAGGCCGACCGTGTACCCACATAAGGATAAAAATGGTGATCTGATTAGATGATTGTAATCGATATTTGAGGCAGCTTCTAGCGAGCATAATAGTATACTAAATCGATATTTGAGGTAGGTTCTGGCGAGCATAATAGTATATTATATCGATATTTGCGACAGCTTATGGTGAGCTATACTATCTACTATCAGCTTAGAATGAGCTGTCCTGATTATGATCGAACTTTATAGATAGTATTGATTGAGATGACCAGGGAATGGTCTCGATGACATGTAATCGATTGAGTCGATTGATCGATGATTCGATCTGTTTTGATGTGTTGAAATGATTGGTTGAAAATGTCATATACTACTGACTTGTAGGAAGGAATAGAGGCAAAGGTAAGACCTCCGACTCATATTTGTGCTTAGGTAGCCTTAAGGCGTATTTTCTTCCTAGTCGGGTCTTAGGGGGTAGAACTCATTGAGACGTTGTTTCACCCCATCGTGGGATAACATTTCAAGTCCTTAGGTGGCAGCTCGTGAGTTTTTTGGACGACCTAAGAGGATTACATAGTAGGCATCTTATATTCCGTTACTTGGGAGCCCTAGGGCCTGGACCTATGAGCTGGTGAGGTCCACAGTCTGGGTCTGTACTGGTCTAACCCATAAGGTGCCCCATCGATATAGATCGTGGTACCGCCATGCTCAAGATGGCCAGAGAGAGGGCCCCATATCGGAGCTTGAGATTCCCCTGTATGTTCTGGAGGTCGCTTTTGGGAAGGGTACTGTGGATCCTCCTCAAGGTTTTTGTCGTAGACGCTGCAGACCCAAATCTTGAAGTACCGGTGTCCCCGGTGCAGTCTGCTGAAGGCTCCAGCTGGAGTGTGGAAGAAGGTGAAATCGTGGATGGTGGAGAAGACGACGAGGACTCGTAGTGTTGTGAAACCCCCACCCTTGTGTTTGGACTTGTTTTCTTAGACTGGTTTGTATTATATATGGCATGACTGGTATGTTATGTATATATAAGTGTGATGTTGGTTTTTTAAAATATGGCCCTACTTTCCTATTCCATTGTGTTATGGTCTGGGGATTATTTATTTGCTTCCGCATGCGTATTAAAACGAATGGGTTGGCGATGCATCCTGGGACGTCGCTATTAATCGACCGTAGAGGGATGGGAGGATCGGGGGGTGACACATACCGTGCCACACAATTTTGTCCCATAATCTAGCGCATCTATCTCAATCAATCAAACGTTCCAATGGATTACGGCCCCTAGGGCACGGCCTACTTGATGTTCGGCAGTCTTCTGGCATAGCCAGGCGTCGTCTCACCCGATTGAGTATGGCAATGTCTCTATTAGACGGCAATCCCGAAGGAGCATCAGTCCAGAATCTACTACGACCAGCTTCCGTTGTTCAAGGGCATCCCATATAGGGGAAACGTCTGGTGTAAACGCTCGTGACAGGTTCTCATAATCAACACACAACCACTCAATTACGGCTAAGGACACCATGCATTGCACTCAAATGTTTAAATTAAGATAATGTGCTTGGCCCATTTTCTTCGTATTAAAAATACCTGGTGAAAATAATCGTGTGTGGGTACACGGTCAGATCGAACCAAAAAAATTGATATACTTCCTTGTAAAATCCCACTATTTGATATAGTCTTTAAAACCAATTTCGGTGTCAAAACCCGATACCCGAGATTTTCTAATTAAATATCAAAATTTCACAATTTTGGAATAAATAACCAAAATTCCATTCAGCACTTAATTTGCACAACTTAACACTCAATTGCATAAACTAAGCACATCACTACAATTAGCACGAAATTCCGATCACCGACTATCCCGGTATAATTTCTGGAAAATATTAAATAATTAAATAAATACCAAAATTAATTAAATAATGCAATTCAAATACAATAAATACCAACTTAGGCCGGAAACACTAATCTAACCACCTAAACGGGCCTAGAAAATTTTCAAACCTATCTAGATAAATAGTACATCATTTCTAGTCCATAATTAATATAATCTAACCACCTAACATGTATAATTAAGCAATTAAATCACCAATCTAATCTAACTAACCACCTAATCCCTAATTAGCTTAAACTAATCACCCTTTAAGTATCATTAACTCCCTAAGCAGAGTTTAGCAAGTAAACTCACAGGTTTAGCGATCCGATGAGTTCACAGCGATGGCGACGCGAAGGCGGATGACAACCAAGCCTACGACAACACCAGCCGAGGCCCAGAAGAGACCTAAAACGGGCCTCGAAGACCAAGGGCCTTTGCTAGCCTTCGGCCTCTGACCTTAGGTTGAAGGGGTTGCTTGAGCTGCTGGAAGTGGCAAGGAGGGATGACGATGGTGCAGCGGGGCCAGGCAAGCGACGGCAGCAGCTCCGGCGGCTTGGACAGCTACAAACGGCGGCCAGACGACTCGCGGGACTTGCGAGCAGAGGCAAACGACGGTGCTGGACCGCGAGATGGTGAGGATGAGCAGATAGGCTAGCGTGGGCTTTGGCGACACTTGACGGGCAACATGAGGCTCGAATAGGTTGGCACGACAGCTAAAAGCGGTCGATGATGGCTACTGGCCTTTCTCTTTGGTTCTCTATGCTCACAAAAAACACACCAATGGAGAAAGGAGCTACTAAAGGAAGAAGAATACTGCTGAAGCTTGGAAGGGGCCACAAAATATCCAAAATACTTGAGTTCTTGGCCCTACCATGCATGGCTGTCATCCTCAGCCACATTGCAGCCCTCAAGCTTCCTTAGCAATGTATCCAAGTGGTCGAAATGTTTCTCCCCACAAGGCCTACGAATTTTGGACCAATTCTCATCCAAATCCAATTCAATTCCACTTCAAGGCTTCTCCAATTGAGCTCAATTTGGTCCCCATAAAATCAATCAATGTGTCATCGTCCATCTCATGATTTTTCCTTGTCAATTTGTCCAACTTGAATCCGAAAAACGCGACCAAAAATGGCCCTCAAATTTTCCCAGTTAAAAACGGTCCTACTTTGAATTTTTGCCAAAATTTCGGGTTTGCAGAAAAATCTTCGAAGGATGAGTTGACGTTCCTAAAATGAATCGTGACATGATAGAACTTTCAATTTCTGAAATCGGGTTAAAATTCGTGGTTAATTTCAATTTGACGCGAATTTAGCGTGACCTAACCTCCCGGGTAGCTTTTAGGAATTTTTAGTGCAATTGACCTATGGTCGATTCTTTTTTAGCCACATTGTGCATCTTCGATACATTGGCGACTCTCGGTTATCATGAAAATCTCGAGATTTCAAATAAGGGCACATGGTACAGAAATGACAGAAAAATCGGTCTAGTGCTGTTCGACAGAAATTTTGCAATCAGGTGGAATCACCCACACACTAATCACATACCTCTGTCAAATCGACTTATCTCCGGTCTCTAATCGATTTTGACGGTGTCATAATGACCCGTGTAGATTAGCACGGTCGAGCAGTCGATTCCTGATTGAATTCTCAAGTCCATTGCATTTAGATTCCGTAATGGCTTCACCTGATAGATTAGTTATCCCGTGAGTGATTAGCTCAGGGAAAAGAACTATATGTGCGTCGATGAAAAGGCCAACTTATTCAATCTAAAACAGAACTTGAAAATCAGGATGTCACACAAGACGTCAAAGCTCAAGTAGCCTATGTGGGGAGCTCAAAGCTATGGAAACCACGGCCACAATCTTGAAGCTCGAGCGACCTTTGCCGTGAGGTTAGAGATGTGATAGCCATGGCGGCCCTCTCTTGCTTAATCACTGATTAGGCAAGAGAGGGCTGCCATGCTCAGAGTATGTGTTATAGCTAAAATATTACCTAGGGGGTGAATAGGTGATTTTGTGGAAATGGAAGAATTTAAACCAATATTCTAGCGAGACAACTTCTGATGAAGTGGTCGTATCTTATTGGTGTACAATTCTATTACGGAAAATTAAAATAGTAAGGGATAGAGAATTGCACACTCGAGATCATAGTTGTTCGGTTTTTGCAAGCCTACGTCTACTCTTCTCCGCTACAACCAATTGGCTGGACTCCACTGATGAGAACCGATCAGAGGTTACAAGATCTGAGCTCCAACACTCAAGCTCGTGTGTATAACTTTCTTACACACTCTCGACCTTTACAAGGTTATACAATTTTACTCACTGAATCAAATGCAAAATGATCACAAACACCCTTTAGACTTTAGAATTAAAAGCTCCAATACTCATGAGAACGAATTATTATCCTTCTACTTTGAGATCTCCTCCTATACCCCTCCTAGTCTAAGCTGACCATTGGACATGCTTTCGAGAGGATCTTCCAGCCAATCCATCCGTTGGTCCTGAATTTGGTTGAGAAGATCTGATGCCGTGAGGATCATTGAGGTTGAAGCTTCCTGTAAGATTTGCTGCCCATACAACAAGTCGAATTTCCAAAAGTCGAGTGTCTACGTTTATAAAGAAAAGCTCGCCTTCAAAGAAAGTTTAGAAACATGAGGATTTTTATGAAAACCTTTCTTTTAAAGCTCCTCCAAAAAATAGCAAGTAATCCAGTCAATTTTCCAACTAGCCGTTGCATGAGAAATTTATTTCTTCCTAGCTAGTTGATTAAATGTCCGAATAAGAAAGTTTCATCCACGACTCTGATTCTGATTGCAGTCATCGGACTTTCCTTTATCAAACTTTCCTTCTTGAAAAAAACTTTTAATCAAATTCCAAAGTCGGTAATTTTGTCAATCATCGAAACCACCAAGGGAATGTTTTCTCAACAGTTTGAAGCTTAAGCGGCCATCGCCGTCAGCACCAAGCTCGAAAGTGGCCGTGAGTTCGAATCTTGCAAGCTCGTAGAAATAGCGGCCATAGCTGTGAGTAAGAGGAGATAGAGTGGCCATGGGCTTGAGGACGAGTAGCCATGGCCGTGAGCTCAAAGTCCAGTGACCATGATCCCAAAGCTTGAACTTTAGTGTTCGCGATGGCCGCTAGCTCGACTCTAGGGGCCATGGCCGCTCAATAAGCTCATTTTGCGACAAATGCTCAAAACAATGTTTTTTTTTTCTAAATATGCGATGGCGAGGATGAAGACAACGAAGGAATAAGGAATGATTTGTAGAAGTCAATGAGAGAGAGAGAGAGAGAGAGAGAGAGAGAGAGAGAGAGAGAGAGAGAGAGAGAGAGAGAGAGAGAGTCAACATTGTCAACATTAGAGAATAGGAAAAAAAAATCTAGGTTAGCAATTTTTTAACAGCGTCACTGCTCCAAGATGTCATAGGTGCATTCGGGATGAAGGAATAAGAAATGATTTACAGCAGAAGAAGAAGAAAAAAAAGAACAAGGGGAGAGAGAGAGAGAGAGAGAGAGAGAGAGAGAGAGAGAGGGAAAAAAAAATCTAGGTTAGCAAAGATGTCATAGGTGCATTCGGGATGAAGGAATAAGAAATTATTTGCAGCAAAAGAAGAAGAAGAAAAAGCAGAAGAGAGGCAACATTTGAAAAAAGGAAAGAAAAACCCCAACTTAGCAAAATTTTAACCGCATCAATGCCGCATAAGACTTTTATGGTAACACTCGAGGGGGTTCACCCCTCCCCGTCATTCCACAAAACAAAGAATATATTAACTGCATCTTTCATATCAGAGACAACCAAGTCATGTCTTGACTGGGGAAATTCACGAGAAACAGCTATCATTGTGATCTAACCTACAATAGGCAGACCAAGCAAGACTTAGAACTTGTGATTTAATTGTAAGTCTCACTCTTCTTGGGTACCAAAATTCACCATTGTTGACACCTAAATTTTAATTATTTTATTTACTTGTTCGTCATATAAAAACTACATTAAACATTTCATAACATTTACATTTAGGTAACAATAATATTTAAACTTATCTTTAAAAAAATTGTTATAAATTTAAAAAAAAAATGAAAAAAGAGGATAAGAAAATAATCTATAAAATAAACTATTTGGTTGTGGACGGAGATTTTGAAAGATTTTAGATTTTGGATAATGGAGCCTTTTCATAAGATAATCTTCAACGGTTGAGTGAATTATTTTGGGAAATCTTCACAAAAGATTTTAGATTTTGGAATCACTTTCTTGTTGAGCATATCCCCTCTTTTCGAAAGATGATCATTGGCAATTGAATGAATATATGCAATTATCTTGGAAAATCTTCACTTACGAAACAAACTTTTTTTTTGGTCTATAAATAGGGAGTGAAATGTTTTCATTTGGGAGGGGAAGAAGTTGGCGAAGTGCTGGCGAGGTTTTGTTCAGGGGGGGTAGAAAAGCATTCGAGGGGAGGGGAGAAAAGCACGAGAGAAATAGAAAGAATTTGTCTTCTTTAGAGTTAGGGAGTTCAAAGAGCATACTTTGTCCACTAGTCTTTCTCCCACGATGGCAATGGCTTCACATTACCACCATATTTGTTACTAGCTCCCTAATTTTCAAACCTTCAGTGCCATTGTTATTCACGTTGCTTGAAGAATTGTCATCTTGCCCACACGACCAGCCGATTTCTTGCAAATATCGATATTGCTTGTTGTCCGTTCGTAGTTCCGACGATGGAATTTATTGTTTCTTGAAATGAGTTGATCCCATTGATGCCAGCAGCTTTTCTCCAAGACATTTGCTGCTTCCCGGCGAGTTCCCACAGCGATCAAAATTGTTCGTTGTCCATTGCTCTTTGTTGAATTGCATGCACCCCTACCCTTGACGACAAAGAATTGCATGCTGCCCCTCCGACGCTAGCCCCATCCGAGTCAATCCAGCAGGTCCTTGGTTCATGGGCTGGGCCTCACGGTCCATTGATCATCATTTACTTGTCAAGCACCGGTGAATTCTCGGTCATACCTCCGTTGTCAGTCCACAAGCATTGTCACTGTCCCCTCGAGAAAGCCGTGCCCTGGACTAGGTAATTTCTTTAGACTAAATTCAGTTCAAATATTCGGATTCTTAGCTTGTGACTCCGACTCGATTTGTTTTGTCATATTTAATCATTGTCCGATTAGGAAATTTGCCACATTAAGTCATAATAATAAAAAAATATCGAGCCGCGAGACGTCGAGTTAGATTTTTTATTATTTCGACTTTTCATGGCAAATTTACGGATTGCAAAATTGATTTGCATTAAGATAATATGTCATTGATTCATATTGGTAGATTATCAATTGGATGTATATTTTGATGCGTTGCCGTCACCTGCACATGACATATCATGCATCATATGTCATATCTAGAATTTAGGTCCATACAGATTTCATGTTTAAAGCAACACACCTTAATTTTTAAGATTCGTATAATGTCAGGATAATTTTCCTTTAATAAAACCAAAAAAGGAACAAAAAATGGTATTTAGCTCATATAGATTTCATAATATGCATGCCATATGGTGCGCTTTAGTTAGCGAGTCATACGTTTTAGGTTTAATGTTTTAGTATTCCCATCATGTAGTTTTTTATCAAAAAAAAAAAAAAATTGCCAAAAGATGAGCGTTGCATCATTATGTCACTTTCTTTTCAATAAAAATTATTAAGTCATTTATAAAAAAGAAAACACAAATGTCATTTACTTGGTTAGTTAATAGGGTTAATTCATAATTAATCCCATTTCATGTCATTATTATTTAGTGTAGGTTGCATATATACATGTATATATACATGTACATGTATATATATACATATATATATATATATATATGTATATAGAAAGGGAAAAGAGAATTTATTGGAGTTGCATTATTTTAAAAAAAGGCTAATCATAAAAGAACATGTATATAGAATTACCACATCATCCGTTCTGTATCATATAGCACATGTATATTTGGGATCATGTAAATTAGATTGCACACATATTGTGATGGTTCAAGTTATGTCACATGAATTGCATCTCATATGTCATTAAAGTAAAACTTATGCATATTAAATTTAGATTAAGATTGCATATAATTAACATTTTAAAAAATAAAAATAAAAAATTAGGTAAAAATCATGTTTAGGGCATGCATTTTTAATCATCATTTTTTGTAAGTTTTTAGAGAGTAAACCTTAATAAAGTTGTAGTTTATTTTGTTTAATGTTAGTTATAATTTCTTATATACTATCACTTCAGTTTATTGAATGTTATTTTATTGATTATGTACCCGCATGACCAGCCTTTGCATGTTAATAGCTTAAGTTAAAATTAATCAAGATTGCTTGCAAAATATTTTTGAAATTAAAATGAAAAGATACTGAAAAGGCGTTAGATTAATCTAGCGTAACCAAGTCTCCAGACCTATTGAATCTCTAGTTTACAAAAGTAAAGTATTCTCTCATACTTTACTTGGGTTTCTAATCAACTCTAATTGATTAGTGGTGGCTCCAAATTGAGTATAATTGCATATTTAAATGGATTAATTTCTTAGTGTCGAGTTGCGATTAGTAGGACTTGGGAGGGTCCGTACGAAGTCTTCGGACTTAGTAATCCATTAGCCTTCTTTGGGTAATTCACCTTCGGGAAGGTCGCGACAACCATGACCTTTGGGATTCCAATTAACCCCTCGAGAGTTTCTTTCCTGAGGGTGGGATAGAGCAAAGGATATTTGTTTTGCTAATTTTGTGGAAAATCGGACGGCAGGAAACACCGACCAATAATAGAATACCATAATTACTTTTAAGAGTTTGATGAGACTTTATTGGAACAGTAAACTAATCTAGTACAACAACACTACGGCAACAGACAACATCCCCGAGAACAAGCCAGTGACGCTCAAAGAGGCGGCTGAGTTCCCTGGCGACGGAGGGGTGGCAGAGCCTGTTGGAGAAGGCGTGGTGGTGGCAACGTTGATGGTGAGCTTCTGGCCGAGGCTGCAGTGACTGCCAATCGTGCAGATGTAGAAGTGCTCGCCGGATTGGTTGAGGGGGATGCTTGCGGGCCCATTGGTCAGGAGCGAGATGGGGCTCTTTGAGTTGCAGCCGTCGTATGCTGCCTTAGTTACCTCGGCCACATCGTGTGCTCCGGTAATGAAATTGAAGACTGCATGGAAACACAAATATTTAGGGTGAGTTTGGTAACATTTCTATGCCGAGAAACAAATTTTGAACATAAATAGTTTTTTTTTTCCTGTTCCAGAGAACAATTTTTGAGTATAAGAACGCGTTTGGTAACTGTAAAAAATTTCTACTCCATGAATAGAAACGCGTCGGGCCTCGTGCCGGCTGGGGAGGCCGAGCCTCGCTGTGGCCGTGCGAGGCCCACCTCGCCCAGCCACTGGCGAGGCTCGGCCTCATCGGGCCACTGCTAGGTGACGCCGTTCTGGAGGTGGCCCGGTGAGCCACGGCGACGCTCGGGCCGACAACCCTTGCCGTGGCTCGGCCTCTCCGAGGGCTGGCGACACTCTGGCGAGGTCGCAGGCCCTCATTTGGCCGGTCACCAGCGCTGGCCATGGCTAAGGCCGGTGACCAGCAAAAGGAAGAAGAAGAAGAAGAAAAGATGAAAAAAAGAGAGAGAAAGAAGAAGAATAATAATGAGAAGAAAAAAAAAGACGTGTTTCTCGGAAGTGTTCCTAGGAACAAGAAACAAGTTTGTCTTCTTATTGTTTATGTTCCAAATCTGTTCCCGGGAAATAAAAAATAAATTTTTTGTTCCCGGGAATAAAAGTGTAAACAAATGAGTTTCTGTTCTTTTTTTGTTCCACGGAACAAAAAAACAAAAATTTCTGTTATGGGGAACATAAACGGAAATAAACAAACACACCCTTCAAGTGTTCGTTGCAATTCTGTCATGTGAGATGGAAGGATAAAAGATTATTTATACTTTCAGTCTCGATGATTTCATGATTCTCGTCACTTTTCACTAAGAGCTTGAAGATGATGAAGTAAATGTTAATGGAGTTTTTACTAGCATATGCTGAAGTTATACTTCAAAGTTCTTTGTAGGGTGGAAAAAAGAACAAAAATAGAATGAAGTTAGGGAAGAACTTGTACCCAGAGTGTCGCCCACGACGAAGGTCTTGTTGCCGGCCCAAGTCGAGTAGGCTATCGAGCCACCAGGCGGGATGGTCCACCCGAGCGAATCGCCGACCACATGCGACGTTTGAGAGCTGCAACCCCGGATCGCGGCTCCTAGGAACACCATCAACACAAGCATGTTCATTTTGCTCCCCATTTTTTCCCTCCCTTTCTCTGTCTCTTCCTTGTGTGTTCTGAATTGGTCAGGTCGCCCCTGTTCTCTCTCCCCTCTACGACGTGCTTTAGAGCTTTTCTTCGAACTCCACAGAAATTGAGAGGAGGGAGAGAGAAGTGAGAGGGTATGCCGGGCTAGCGTTTCAATTTATAGGATCTGGGTCTTGCATGGGTGTGGAAAATGCGGCCGCCTGACACGTGCCGCGTCCATGAGAAAGAGTGGTGGGAAATAGGAGTTTGTCGAGGTCAGCACGACTCGGCGCAATGCTTAAATCATGTGGTCTATGCTAACTAACGTAATCTGAATCCATTCGGTCGAGCGTCGTCCACTTTCACACTTCTTTAGGAATTATAGGGAAGCAAGCTTGGGTTGGCAACATGTATCATAGACTAACTTTGTCTAAGTCTTTTTCGCAACACCAAAGTCAAATTCGATGAAACCGGCTAGAACTTATTTTGTCTTTATCGATCCCATGAATTTAGCTCCAGGCAGGCATCCAATTTAACTAACCGATAGACAATTAGATATCAAATTTTCGGAAATCCAATTAAGTCTTGGTTTTTCTTTGATCAAATCGAATTGAGCCGAGCCGAACGGAGCGAAGATCCACGTTTGCTATTTTAACGAGTACGGATACGTTGGTCACAATAGGAAAACCTATCAAAGATAGAGCAACGCTCTCGGACGAATGGGGGGCAATTTGGACCAGGAGCATTCCCGAAAATCAGGCTTCCGCGTGAGGACTTCACCAAACCCGAAGACGCGTGCTTTTTCACCAAGTCAATGCTTTTCCACTTGAATGCCATCAATGAAAAGTCCATGCAAAGGCACTGAAATTCACCTAAAAGAAAAACAAAAGAGTTGCCAATTCAAGATAGCGAAAGATTTGATATCTTGCCATGGATTTGGACACCGGCATCTTGAGTTGAGCTCTTTTCGTGATTTTGCATTTCGAATAGTCTTTGGAGACCTGGCTCGCTAGTGTAATGAATCCGGCGAACCTGAAAAGGAAGGAGAGAGCAAGAATAGATGGTTTAGAATCAATAAACATTCTTACGTTTTCACACCTTGAATTTTAGAAAGACATTTGATTAATGTCGGTGGTGAATGGGAAAAGCATAAAAAAAAAGTCATAAATCAATTGTATTGGTGTCAATTTAGTTTTAAATCTTTTAATTGTGTCAATTTAGTCTTAAACTTGTTGACCTAATATCAATTCAATCCTTTAATTTAATTTTAGTTGGATATTACTGATGTGGATACTAGTTGGATTATGTGGCATAGCCGACGCTAACATGAACAACTTTTAATCATATTTTAATATTTTTCCAAATTGTTTTATTTAATTTTCCTTTCCTTCCTTCTTCCTCTAGCCGATCATTGGACCTTGGTAACAAAGGTGTGGACCTCACCAACCTTTGATGCCTCACTAGCGACTACAAGGACAAGCCTTGCTAGCCTAGTGCGAGGACAAGCCTCATGACCTTTGGCTAGGGCTTGAGCCTTGCTGACCCTCGACTTTGGGTGGTTGCCATCGGCGACTGGCTAGAAGAAGGAATGGAAGAAAAATTAAAAAAAAGGAAAGAGAAAGAAAAGAAAAAATAAATAAATGATTCAATAATATATTGAAATATTATTAAAGTTGTCAACATCAGTGCCGCGCAGTGTTTACGTCAGAAATAACTTGCCAAAATCAGTTTGGAATGATCGAATTGGCACTAGGTAAAAAAAGTTTAGGATTAAATTGACACTATTAAAATATTTAGGATTAAATTGACATAAATACAACAAATTTATGATTGTTTTAACACTTTTCTCCCAATGAATCATGTCCTAGTTAATTAAACACCTATATGAGTCTACATGAAATTGTTCACAAACATATCTAATGTAGGACTAAACACGTTAGTAAGAGGGATAATAAGTAGGTGAATGCTTACTCAAAGTGTCTTTGCCAGTGAAAGGTATGCCGGTGGCCCACTCTTCGCAATAACCGACCATTTGGCGGTGTAGTCCAACCTTAGCTACCACCCATGGCGTTCTCTATTTCCAAAGCATTTTCATGCATTTTAGTACAAACACGTAGATATGAGAAATTGGCTAATCACATTATCCTTGGTCCTTACTCAAAAATTGTGGTTCTAACGTTCTTTAGATTCAGAGTACGAACATTTAATGTCCTCACAACAATGGTCTTGACGTTTTTTAGATTCTGACTACGAATGTTGATCTTCTGGTAAAACTGGTTCTGACGTTCTTGGAATTTTGACAACGAACGTCTAATGTCTTATGGTAATACAAGTTCTGACGTTCTTTAGATGCAGAACGTCTGATTTCTTCGTAATGTAGGTTCTGATGTTCTTCAAATCTAGCCTTACAAGTGTTAGGCCTCTAGTTCAGACACACCATCAATCTAATGTTGAACAAAAGAGAGAAATCGAGAGATTTCACAATTACAATTGTGCTAGCAATTGCTCTCGTGTGTGAATGACTTGGTTGATCACTATCAACTGTTTCAGAATTAATTCGGTTGTAACATATGACGGACGTAAGTTCTGATACCGTTACAGATACTAATTCAGGCATTAACTTTATAGCCGTTACAGAAGATTATTCTAGACATTAATTTGTAATCATTACAAGTCTTCATTATGATCATTAGCTTTGTAACCGTTGCAAGTATTAATTTGACTATTATATCTGAAACCGTTTCAGAGTCTTATTTGTTTATTTGAATCTGAAACCGTTTTAAATCATTAAACTACACATTGATTTTGAAACCGTTTCAGATCATTAATGTATTGTTACATTTGAAATTGTTTTAGATCATTGATGTTGCTATTACGTCTAAAACTGTTTGAGGACCGTTAAGTTTGAAACCGTTTCAGATCATTAATTTAACTATTGATTTTGAACTCACTTTAGATCATTAATGCAATTATTAATTTGGTCATTAAATCTGAATGCGTTTTAGAGCTTTGATTTGACCATAAAGTCTTAAAAAGCTTGAACTCTTTTTAAAGATTTTTTTATAGTTAACCTAACTCAATCCGATTGGCTCAATTGCAAACACATTTGCAATATACTCTCTCTCATTCAAACGTCATTTTAATTGGTTATGGTGTGTGACATCTTTTAGTTCATCACTAAGCTGGCAGCAGGACTTGTACTAACACAATAGCACAAACGTGCCACCCGTCAATTTCCTCGTCTCGACGACAATTTTGACCTTGCACTTTCAAAGATAAATTTTGTCGCACGGAACTTCGAGAAAAGGGCATTGAACAAATTGGTCAGGTGTCGGATTTTTCGCCTCTAAGCATTTGTTGGCATCGTTTTCATGAATTCTGGCCATTAATCCATTTATAAACAACAACAATGATTGAGAAATAACATCACTATGCTCTTATACCAATGTGGAAAATAGATTCCTAAAAAAATGGATACTCAAACTATCGAGTAACACTAAAACACAAATGTGGAAATATGCTCGTGAATCCTCATATAACTTATCATAAAGCACATCATCAAGATGTACATACCTTGTTTTCCTCATATTTAATGCTGTTGCAGTCTCGAGAGGGATCGATCCTTCGATTGTCGATTGAAGCCTCTTTCATTTTTTAAGTAAGAGAGTTCTTTTACTTCAGAGAGAGAATCCACAAAATACAAACTTCAGAATGTTATCTTTCTTTTTAATGTTCTTTTATATTGTAGTTTCTTTTACACAAAAATAACTACTTTTTGGAGCTACGGGCTGAGTTTGGCCCAATATGAGCCACCCAACATCTTTCATAAAACCCATCAAGAAGAGAGAGAGAGAGAGAGTCAATTAACCCCTCAAGAATTTCTTTCCTTGAGGGTGGGATCTAAGGAGCACCGCCACGTGACACGCGACACGATACGACATGACATGTGACACGTCATTTCTCAAAAATAAAGTATTCTGACACATTGTGATACGTTGCATATTAAATGAATATTTTTAATTTTAATTAATTTGATTCAAATTCACAAATAAATAATAATAAATAGTTTACAATTAATTTACACTAATATATTAATAAATCTATTCATAGGAATTCAAAAGACATATTAAATATTTAATGCATATTCATATTTGGGGACATGTTTCTAATTTTAACAAAAGTTATTGATGAAACTAATAACTAACAAGAAATTAGAATCAATGTATTTAAATAAATCTATTATCTTCTATAATGATAAAAATTTATCATTATGTAACCTTCAGTGCTTTTATTTTTTGAAATCACTTTTTAGCCTCACTTATTTATTTTTCTGATAAAAAATGAAGAAAAAATCAAAAAGAAAAGATTCATTCCCTCATTTCTTTCCGTTGTTTCTTCTTTTAGCTTCACTTATTTATTTTTCTGATAGAGAATAAAGAAAAAATCAAAAAAAAAAAATTACTCCCTTGTTTTTTCCCCTCATTTCTTCTGCCGTCCCCCCCAAAAATTTATTTCACTCCCTTGTTTCTTTCCCACCACCATCCATCACTTCCTTCCTTGAAAATTTTGGTCACCCTCCACCCTCCCCAAAAATCACGCCAAGTCCCATAAGAATCTCTATTTTTTTATTTTTTTCTACTCTTCTTGCTAAAACCTAAAATTGAAAGAGGAAGAAACTCAAAAACCTAGCTACTGCCTCCTCCTCTTTCTCCTTGCACGACCATCTTCCTCTCAATCTTTGCCCTCTCTCGGTTGCCTTGCAATCGCTCGCCGCCTTGCCTCCAGCTCTTCCTCCTTCACAGCCGCAGCTTCGCCTTCGACCCTCCATTGCGGCATCGCAGTCGTGACCCCCTAAGTTGCCTTAGTCTCTGCTTTTCCTCTAGTCTTTCCCTTGCAATCGCGGCCTCGCTATTGCTCGTGGCCTCACCTCTGCTCCCTCACCCTCGCCTCTACCCTCCATCGTCTTCTTCAATGATTTTCTCTCCCTTTACACTTGCAAACCCGCCATACCTCTCGCAATTCCAAACACGTGTCGAAAAATCTAACATGTGTTGACCACATGTTCAAGCATGTCGAAGCGTGTCGAACACGTAGACACATGTTTAACACAACACGGAAGCTCCTGCAACGTGCCCATGCATTAAATCACATGTACTTTTCTCGAGCCACTTTTCATGACATCGAGTACTTTTCATGACATCGAATAATAGAATAACATAATTACTTCCAAGAGTTTGGTGAGAATTTATTAGAACGTGTGATTGGATCACTCTTTGCTAATCGAAAGTACACCTTTCGACCCGTGATTGGCTAATTCAATTCCTCAATTTTGGCGCCTTGTCAAAGCCAAATACTAAATTTTCGTAAGTCAATGATCGGCTAGTCAACAACTTGGACTTCGAGAAGGTTTGATAAATTGAGCTGAGTACCCATTTATTTATCTAGCTACTCTAGTACGTAGTTCACGAAAAATCAACTTAATTTATAGAATCAATCACAATCAACAAGTATGAGTATAAATTCTTTAAAAAAAAAAACTCACAGAAACGAATCACAATCACCATGTAGTGAACGGAGGAAAAAGAAGACTCAGGTAATCTAGTACAACAACACTACGGCGACAGACAACATCCCCGAGAACAAGCCAGTGACGCTCAAAGAGGCGGCCGAGTTGCCTGGCGATGGAGGGGTGGCAGAGCCTGCTGGAGAAGGCGTGGTGGTGGCAGCAGGAGATGGCGATGGGGTTGTGGCCGAGCCGCCGGTGACGTTGATGGCAAGCTTCTGGCCAAGGGAGCAGCGGTCCGGGTAGGTGGATGTGTAGAAGTGCTCGCCAGGGACGGCAAGGATGATTCTGACTGGCGGGACCGTGTAGACGGAGATGGTGGAGGTGGTGTTGCAGGAGTCGTACGCTGATTTGGTAACCTCAGCGACGTTTTGTGTCCCATTCACAAAGTTGAACACTGCATATACCAAAATGAATGGCGTTATAATTAATAGCCAAAGCAATACATATTTCATTATGTCCAATGATATTTGTCTATGCTAAGTTTTAGCCTTTTAGATGTTTAGTTTGAAAGCTAGAGGAAAAAGTTCATTTCATAAGATAGGATTGGTGTTTTTCTTAAGCACTTAATCTTTGGTTTTACGTTTCGTGGGAACACTATCGTCGATTTAAGAATTTGAGCCGTTACACAAGAAAACACGATTCAGTATGCAATGCTCTCAAATAGAGATATGGATAGAAACACTCACCTAAGGTGTCACCGACCATGAAGGTCTTGTTGGCGGCCCAGAGCGCATAGGCCTGAGTGGTGTTGACAAGCACATTCCATCCAACACCTTCACCCACGGTGTAAGTCACTGGGGACCTCGTTGGGGTTGTTGCTGGTGCTGTCGCCGGTGCTGGTGCAGAAGCTGCTGGTGGTGTTGGTGTAGTTGATGGGGCCGGGGTGGGAGTTGGGGCAGCGCTCACGGTGATGGCGAGCTTCTGGCCGAGGGAGCAGCGGTTCGGGTATGTGGATGTGTAGAAGTGCTCGCCGGGGGTGGTAAGGGTGATTCTGACCGGCGGGACCGTGTAAACGGAGATGGTGGAGGTGATGTTGCAGGAGTCGAACGCTGATTTGGTAACCTCCGCAACGTTTTGCGTCCCGTTCACAAAGTTGAACACTGCATATACCAAAATAAAGGGAGTTACAATTTTTATCCGAATCGATGTCTATTTCAATACGTCCAATGATATTTGTCTATGCTAAGTTTTAGCCTTTTAGGAAATCAAATTCAACTATAACTTTAGTTTGAAAGCTAGAGGAAAAAATTCATTTCATATGATAGGGATTAATGTTTTTCTTTAGCACTTTATCTTTGGTTTTACATTTCATGCGATCACCATTTTCGGTTTAAGAATAGGAATAGACTCACCTAAGATATCACCAACCACGAAGGTCTTGTTGGCAGCCCAGAGCTCATAGGCCTGTGAGGTGTTGACAAGCACATTCCATCCAACACCATCACCCACGGTGTAAGTCACCGGCGACCTTGTCGGGGTTGTGGTTGGTGTTGGTGCAGAAGCAGCTGGTGGTGTTGGTGTGGTTGTTGGGGCCGCGGCGGGACCTGAGGCAGCGCTCACATTGATTGCAAGCTTCTCGCCGAGGCTGCAGCGCCTGTCGAACGTGGAGATGAAGAAGTGCTCGCCGGACTGGTTGAGGGTGATGGTCGCTGGCCCATTGGTCCAGCGCGAGATGGGGCTCGTGGAGTTGCAACTGTCGTATGCCGCCTTCGTGACCTTGGCAACATCGTCCATGCCGGTCGTGAAATTGAAGACTGCGTGGAACCGGAAACACTTGAGCATTCACTTGCAATTTTGTCTAGCGAGCGATGGTGCGCTCAAGAATAATGCAACGTGGAAAAGCTTATGCTTTTAGATGGAAGGATAAAAAGATCATTTATGCTTTCGGCCCTGAAGATTTCATGATTCTCGTCACTTCTCGATTGAGCTCGAAAACGAAGAATCAAAGAAAAGTGGAGTTGCTACTAGCATATATCAAGCTTATACTTCAAAGTCCTTTATAAGTTAGGTCTCAACACATGGTGCATTTCATCTTGAATGAAGTTGAGAAAACTGTGTTGTTTGCATTCTTCGATGATCACTTGCCAAAATGGCGAAACTGATACTAAATACGCAACCCCGGAGGGATGCACTTATCTTTCTGCAAACCATTTGAAGAGTAGATTAATTACGAATTGGGTTTGTAACGTGCATGCATGAAAAGATGCTATCGAGACTCATGACTCATGACAAAAGCAGTAGGACGGGAAGAAAAAGAAACATGAATGCAGAAGTAGAGTGTCGAACTCGTACCGAGAGTGTCGCCCACAACGAAGGTCTCGTTGGCGGCCCAAGTGGAGTAGGCGATCGCGCCACCAGGCGGGACGACCCACCCGAGCGAATCACCGACCACATGCGTCGTCTGAGCGCTGCAACTCTGGATCGCGGCTCCTAGGAACACCATCAACACAAGCATGTTCATTCCTCTCGCCATTTCTTATTGTTCCTTCCTTCTTTCCTTCCTTTATGACGTGCTCTCTGAGCTTCTTTGAGCTCCAGGAGAATGAGAGGGAGAGAGAGAATTAGGACCGGAGTGAGATGATCATTTGGGCTAGGGTTTCTATTTATAGGATCTGGTTCTTGCCTTGCTTTGGCATGGGTATGAAAATGTCGGCATGACTTTTGCATGCCCATGACGCATAATACATACATCACGTGACATGCCGATATAATGTATCTATCAAAGTAAACGCTATCCATTTAAATACTTCATTAAGAACAATGATAAATGGATTTCGAACTATAAGGGGAGCGCCCAATTGGATTGGAATGTATCCTATATAATTTCATCCATCATTTTTATGACACAGGATCGAACTCGAGGGAAACTGACCAAAAAATAATTTTAGTAACCTTTTTTTTTCCATCTATCAATCCCATATATTTAACTTCAGGTAAGCATCCAATTTAGCTAATTGATTAATGGTGAGATATCAAATTAATCAGAGATCCGACTCGGTCTTAGTTTTTCTCCTACCGAACCGGACCCAATGGAATCACGGAAATCCTCTTCTTCTTTTTTTTTTTTTGGTAAGAAGTAATAATATATAAAGCTTTGAACCAATAATTACAAAAACCGGCGCCACAAAACTTACACTCAGCAAGACAACAAGTCAGCATGAGTGAAAGGGAACCGGAAATCCTCTTTTGCTATTTAAACTATTGCAAATAGGTTGGCCACAAAAAAAGAGAACTATTCAAAATAGAACAGCTTCTCGAACGAATGGAGGGCGATTTGGACCGGTTGGCCTTCCAGAAAATCAGGCTGCCGTGTCAGGACTTCACCAAACCCAAAGGCTTATCTCATGCTTTTCTGTTTTCACAAAGTCAATGCATCTTCATTGAATGCCATCAATGAAAGTCCATGCAAGGCACTGAATTTCTCCTAAAAAAATGCCAATAGGCGAAGGCAAAGACTTGAAAGTTTGTGAAAGTGATGATCCCAGGCATTGCATCGCCGGTTTCTTCCACTAAATATCTATCCAAAATTATTAAAGTGTCTCTCATCACCTATTTACAAGGTTTATATACTGCTTATATACATATATTTTCCCTCCGTTAGTAAGCTTAAGTCGATATTTGATTGGTATTGAGCTTGAGTAAACCACTTTGGTTTTAATGCATGTTCGCCCAGATGAGAGTCGGATATTTCTTTCGAAGGCTATTAATTTTTGCGGTATATTTAATTCTTCTTTCTAAAAGTTTAAATATATACCCACCATAGGATAATTATCCATAAAGTCTTAAACATATTGTATAACGGCCAATTCAATCATAAACTTTTCACTTAACTAATTTAATCTTAAACTTTTTGATGATATGTTAAGGGCCAATTTTGGCCTCTGGTCGTTTGACGTGCCGGCACTTATATGGGCGAAGGTCACAACCCTTGTCAACCTTGGGCAAGGGCTACAAAGGCCTTATCAATTGCAGGCGAGGGTTGCGACCCTTGGCCACTTTTGGGGAAGGGCTTGAAAGGGCTTCATGGCCCTCACCCAAGGCCGGTGATGGCTTGTAGGCTCTTGCTTGCAGCCATGAGGCCTTTGTGGCCCTTGCCCAGTGGTTGGCGACGACATGTAGCCCCTCTTTTGTGGCTGGCGAGGTCGCTGGCAATTGCAAAGGCTCTAGCAACCTCATCAGCCCTTTCGAGAAGATGAAAAGTGAAAAGAAAAGAAAAGAAAAGAAAAGAAAAGAAAAAGAACTTATAAAAGAAAATTAGAAATCGTCAACGTCAGTACCAATCATACCACATAAGATAACTGATGGCCACATTAATGATTTTCAATCAAAATTGGCTAGAAGAACTATATTGGAAGATCATTATATAATTTAGAATTAAATTAGCTAAATTGAAAATTTTAAGACTAAATTGGCCACCTTAGAATAAGTTTAGGACTTTTTGAACAATTTTTCCTGCTCGTAACTAACACTCATCTAGAACACCCTGTGCAAACGAAGTTTTTATATTGCTTCAAGTACGTTGGGAGGAGCCACAAATGAGAAGATGGAAGCAGGAAGTGTCAAAGAAGGCAACATCTGCCATAAATTTGGACAAATAGCATTTTCAGTCTTAACTCTTTTTATAATTTAAAGGCCTTGATTTCACGTAGTCTTTGAAGACCTGGTTTGGGAGTATAAACAAATCGAAGAACCCAGAAGGAAGTAAAGAGCAAGAAGCGACGGCGGGTGAGATTTATTGACTTTGCACGCAAAGAGGAGGGAACTAAGAAATTCGCATGTGGAAATCACAAACATGGCGGGACAAAAGGGTTGAAATCAAGAGCACTGGATGCACGATTTCCATTTGTGAATTAGTTCAATGAAAAGATAATCTATGCCTCCGAATCTTATGATTAGTAGGTAATTTCATGTTAATCGCGGGTTTGACTAAGAAAAGACTTTAGCGACGCATGGAAATTGTAGGTACCTTTTCTGTTAAATAGTTTGTATGGGTTAGGTGGAACTTGTCCTAATGTCGGATCTGTCAAAAGTGACCCTTTTGCTTAATACTCAAAACATACGAAACATGCTCCTTCTGAAAAAGAGGTATGTTCCTCAACACTCTTTCTCGAAAAGCAAAGCTATCGTTGATTTCGTGAAGCGCCCATTTACCTTGGCAAACCAAACAATCCTTCAACACTAACCAGCAGCTGCTTGATGATACATGGGAAAAGGAGGTAAAGACATTATTAAGCTAACAGTTAGCCAGAGTCATTGGCCGTGAAAGCCCCAAGAGGTCCGTGATATCTTGCAAAGTAGTCCATCCGATAAGTTTAAGCTATAGTGAAGATTGAATTTCACGACCAAGATATCGATTTCACAATGTACAAAAAACAAATTTCTTTCGCCCGGACAAGAACACTGAAAGTTGAACATGGTTTTTGCCGCGATGACCTAAGCTCATAACTCGAATTGCAATATCAAATTGGCAATGTTCAGTACACTCAAACCAAATCTTGGACATTGCAAATTAAGTAAACTTGGGGAAGCTCCCACTAACAAAGATAAGTTCGTGAGACCAATTACTGACCGTATCTTGAGTTTAAAATCGGAGAGAATTAAAGGGCTATCAATTCTTAGTAAACTAGCGACGATGTAGCATGACTTACGACAAGCCAAAAGCCAGAGCAAAACCAGAGCATACATGAGCACCAGATGGAATGAAATCGAATTAAACACTTCGACCCTTCAGCCGCACCTAGAAATTACCTGCCTTCACTAGGGCAACTTAATTATTACCTGTGCAAAGGGTAATTACTTGCAGAGAAAGGGCAAATATAGAATCTTGCGCTGGGTAAAATGAAGATTACGGGAGGGTTCACAGACAGATCCAACTTTATAACACGAATACCAAATACTGTGTACTTGGCCATCAGCAAACATAACTCAATGGCAAGAAACATTCGGGGTAACCAAATAATGGCGTTTATCAAACCCAGCTTAGATCTTATCAATGTCTTCGTCCTCAAATTCAATATAATCATCACCCTTTTGTATTGCTACTGATAATGCCACAAATTTAGCTTTTATCATGGACAAGGTTATACACATTTGCTCCATACTGCTCCAAGATGGGGCGCCATTATTCAATAAGAAAACAAATCCAAAGTAGATTTCATTTCATCTAAATTTCCTCCCTAATCAGCACTTGAGTAGCTTTTAAGCCGCAAATCCTTTATTTAATAACTTGGTGAATAATCAACCGTACCCTTCATATACCTTAGTATTCTTTTGATGACTGTCAAATGTGCTTGATTTGAATTGGGTTGATACATACTTACCATTGTAACTGTAAAACATACGTCAAATTTTGTACCCATCATAGCGTACATTACGTTTTCAATATCACTAGCATAAAGAATATATTGCATTTATTCATTCTCTTGTGGATTATTTGGATATGGTCTATGGCTTAATCTTTCATCTTGACTCACCACAATTGTGAGCATAATGACTATTTTTGTCACATTTGTAACACTTCACCCCTAACATTCTCTTCATATGAGTACGTTTTCCTCTTATGTTGGGTAGGTCTTGATTTCTTGCTTGAAGAGCTCACTCCCTTGCCTTTCTATCTTTTGAATGAATCAAGAACCTTGCGCTTAGAGCTTGAAGCCTTTTGTGAGCTAAAACCATCATAATAAATATACATTTTCGGCTTAGTCGTCAAGTGGCGATCCTTTGTCAACTTAAGGTAGCGCATGGTATCCTCAAGTACTTTCATAACTTGGTTAAGAACTTTTGTTGCTTTTTGCTTTTCTAGCACATATTAAATTTTTATATTCAATATCTCATAATTCTTGTAGTTCAATTTCTCTCCTTTGTTCAATTCAATCACTATGTTCTTAAAAGCTAAAGCTATTGTATTTGAACATTTCAAACATATTTGTACGAATTACTAAAGCATAATATTTATGCATCTGTTTTGCATAAATTAATCATATTAATGAATAAGATCAATAAGGCTTTAGAGTCGAAAGATCACTTTGTTTCTAATCATCATCCAAAATTTCTAATTTGAAATTATTATTAATGTAATCATTCATGCGAAAATAAGTTCTCCAAAGTCATTAAAACTTTCTTGAACTTCCCACAAATAGTTGTAAATTAAAATAATAATTTACAACAACAAATAACATTGAACTTTTATTAACTAAATATGTCATTTACACGAAGTAACATATTTAGTAGAAAGATATCAACATCAACACGGAAAGAAATATTTGCACCTAAGATATCTCAAACCAAACTAAGAAAAATATTAAATAAATAAATTTAACGATATTCAACTATCTCATAAACAAGGAAAGACTTTTCAAATTTCTTAGAAAATTCCTCCAAATATTCTAAGGACACATTGGGCAACCATTGAAAGACTCTCAAAGATCCTTTATGGCTCCTCCAAGGCACATTCATTTTGCAACGAGTTACATTTAACCTAAGAGTTGAAATCTTTGTTGCCTCAATTTTATAGTATTCCCTCAAAAATTGTATTGCAAGTTTTTTATAAGCTAGAACCACGTTGGCTTCCTATAAGCTATCCAACATTGTTTGTCACTTAGATGAAAAGGTGTTCATTAGGACCGACACATTCTCAAAATCCGACATAGAGTAATCATTTTTTATGATTCATTGTATCATCTCATTGACCTTGATCACATGTGTCATTATATCATTGTCATTCCACCAATAATTAGTTAATTATGCTCTTAGCCTTTCAAGTCTCACTTTGTGTTTATCCGTTTTTACAAATATAGGCATGCACACGAAACATATCATTGTTCCTACAACAAATATAGAACAAAAAATGGATTACACATAATCCATAAAGCAATTCATTAGCATTTCTTCTATTTTTTTTTTTTTTTGGGAGGGGGGTTAACGATCAATAGAGGTCAACACCTGTCAACGATCAACGAATGATCAGATCGGGTCAATGAGTCAATCGGGTTGAGTCGACTAAGGGGAAGAACGGCAACATCAGTGAAAAAATGACATAATCGTAAAAAACGTTGATAGAGGCAAAATCCTAATTTTGCGAAAAGTAAGGGGCAAAACCGTAATTGCAGAGGTAGGCGTGTGCCGTACATATGCCAGTGGTTCCAGCTTGGGCATGTCGAGCACGCGCTTGGGGAGTCCCTTGTGTGCGCTGGGCATGCGCCGATGAGCCCAGCCCCTTCTAGTCGCACGTGGAGGCACGTCTAGCCTCCCTAGGGGACATGCCACCTGTCGATTTCCTCGTCTCGATGTGAATTTCGACCTTTCACTTTCAAAGATAAATTTTGTTGCATGGAATTTCAAGAAAAGGGCATTGAACAAGTTGGTCGGGTGTCGGATTTTTCTCCCTTGAATATTTATCGGCATCGTTTCATGAATTCTGGCCATTAATCCATTTATAAACAACAACAACAACAACAACGATCGAGAAATAACAACATTACGCTCTGATACCAATTTGAGAAACAGATTCCTAATAAAAATATATACTCAAACTATTGAGTAACACTAAAACACAAATGTGGAAACATGCTCGAGAATCCTTGTATAACCGATCATGAAGCACATCATCAAGATAGACATATCTTGTTTTCCTCGGATTTAATGTTGTTGCAGTCTCAAGAGGGATCGATCCTTCGATTGTTGATTGAAGCTTCTTTCATTTCTTAAGTAAGAGAATTCTTTTACTTTAGAGAGAGAATTTTTTTTTTTTTTTGGGTCGACTTTAGAGAGAGAATCCACAAAATATAAACTTGCTGAATGTTATCTTTCTTTTTAACGTTATTTTCTATTGTAGTTTCTTTTACATAAAAAATAACTACTTTTTGGAGTTACAGGCCAGGTTTGGCCCAATATGAGCCACCCAACATCTTTCGTAAAACCCATCAAGGAGGGGGGAGGGAGAGAGAGAGAGAGTCGATTAACCCCTTGAGAATTTCTTTTCTTGAGGGTAGAATCTAAGTAGCATCGACACGTGATACGTCATACGTGACATGATACGATACGACATGCGACACATTATTTATAAAAAAAATAGAGAATCCCGACATATTGTGATACATTATATATTAAATAAATATTTTTTATTTTAATTAATTTGATTCAAATTCAACAAGTAAATAAATAATACAAAATAGTTTACAATGAATTTACACTAATAATATTAATAAATCTATTCATGGGAATTCAAAAGACATTCATATTTAATGCATATCAATATGTGGTGACATGTTTCTACTTTTAATAAACGGAAAAGACTACCAAAAACCCTAAATTTTGCCTAATGTGACAAATTTACCCCAAACTTTTTGTTGTGACATGAAAAACCCCAAAATTTGCTAACCATAACACATTTACCCTACTAAGGGCATTTTCATCTTTTTTTTCTCTTTTTTTTTTTTTTCTTCTCTCTTCCCTTCGCTGGCCATGGCAGAGGGAAGCTAGAGTCAGGTGAGGGCGGCCCTCATCGGCGTTGGGCGAGGGCCTCCCTAGCCAGACCCTCGCCTGGGCTGGCTAGGGCTGCCCTTGCTGGTGTCGGGTGATGGTAGCCCTTGGTTGGGTCAGGCCAGGGTAGCGCTCGCCTGACTTCGGCTTCCCTTCACCATGGCCAACGGAGGGAAGAGGAAAAAAGAAAAAAAAAAGAAAAAGAATTTAAAAAGTAAAAGACCAAAATGCCCAATAATTTAGAATAAATGTGTCACATGGATACAAGTTCAAGGTTTTTTGAGTCACGAAAAAAAGTTTGGGGTAAATGCGTCACGATTGGTAAAGTTTGAGATTTTTCATGTTACAAAAAAAAATTAGGATAAATTTATCACTTTAGGCAAAGTTTAAGGTTTTTGGTGATCTTTTCCCTTTAGCAAAAGTTAATGATGAAACTAATAACTAATAAGAAATTAGAATCAATTTATTTAAATAAATCTATGATCTTCTATAATGATAAAAATTTATGATTATTTAACCTTCAGTGCTTTTATTTTTCGAAATCACTTTCTAGCCTCACTTATTTATTTTTCTAATAAAAATCAAAATCAAAATCAAAAAGAAAAAATTCACTCCCTCATTTCTTTCCCTCATTTCTTCTTTTAGCTTCATTTATTTATTTTTCTGATAAAAAAGAGAAAATCAAAAAGAAAAAAATTCACTACCTTGTTTCTTTCCCTCATTTATTCTGCCTGCCCCGCCCAACCCAAAATTTATTTCACTCCCTCGTCTTTCCCTCCCACCATCCGTCACTTCCTTCCTTGAAAATTGAGGTCACCCTTCACCCTCCCCAAAAATCACGCCAAGTCCCATCAGAATCTCCATTTTTTTTTTTTCCTACTCTTCTTGCTAAGACCTAAAACTAAAAGAAGAAGAAATTCAAAAACCTAGCTGTTGCCTCCTCCTCTTTCTCCTTGCATGAGCCACTTCCTTTTAATCTCTGCTCTCTCTTGGTTGCCTCGCAATCGCTCACCGCCTTGCCTTCGGCCCTACCTCCTTCACAACCGTAGCTTCGCCTTCAAACCTCCATCATGACATTGCAGTCATGACCCTCCAAGTTGCCACAGTCTTTGCTCTTCCTCTAGCCTTTCCCTTAGAGGCGCGGCTTCGCCGTTGCTCGTGGCCTCACCTTCGCTCCCTCGCCCTCACCTCCACCCTCCATCGTCTTCTTCAACGATTTTCTCTCCCTTTGCACTTGTAGAACCACCTCAGAAACCCACCATACCTCTCACAATTCCGGACACATGTGTTGGAATGTGTCGGAAAAGTTGATAACTTGTCGAAAAATCCAACACGTGTTGACACGGAAGCTCCTGCAACATCTCTGTGTTTTAATTGTGGGATAGGGCAAAGGATACTTGCTTTGCTAATTTTGTGGAAAATCGAACGGCAGGAAACACCGACCATTTATCAAATTAAATTACATGTACTTTTCTCGAGCCACTTTTCATGACATCGAATATTAGAATACATAATTACTGGGAGAATTACCAAAAAAGTCATAAACCTATTGCAATTGTGTCAATTCAATCATAAACCTTTTTTTATCCAATTCAATCATAAACATTTTATAATTGTGTCAATTCAGTCCATCTGGCCAAAATTGGCCGGCCGACGCTGACATGGACGATAGCGGGGATAGCCGGCCGGTGAGGCAATTTTTTAATTTTTTTTAATTTTTAAATATATATATTTTAAATTTTTTAATTCTTCTTTTCTTTTTTTTTTTCCACCTTCCACTTCCTCTGGCCAGCAGGTGGCGAGGGTCGGCGAGGTCAACCTCGCCGGCCACTAGCGAGGGTGAGGACCCGCCAAATCTGGCGAGGTCAGCCTCGCCGGCCACTGGCGAGGGCGAGGCCCCACCAGATCCGGCGAGCTCGGCCCTCGCCAAGGATGGGCGAGGTCAAGCCTCACCAGATACGGCAGGAGCTCACCCAGCCACAGCGAGGGTCGACCTTGCCAGTGGCCGGCGAGACTACCGTCATAGCGGAAAGAGCCTGGAGCTACCC
Organism: Eucalyptus guilfoylei; assembly: GCA_016097605.1. Lineage (NCBI taxonomy): Eukaryota > Viridiplantae > Streptophyta > Magnoliopsida > Myrtales > Myrtaceae > Eucalyptus > Eucalyptus guilfoylei. The sequence goes on along the minus strand of CM027862.1, from coordinate 41,989,801 downwards.
GTACGAGACATTGTCCAAGCAAACGGCGCCGCCCTGCACCTGATCCCTACCCTCCCTTACCGAATTCGCCCTCTCTCTCAAGCGCCACGATGCCGAGCACCGAGGAGTGGGAGCGGTTCACGGCGCGCTTGACGACGGGAGGGAAGTCGTAGTTATGGCAGCCTTGCCGTGGCCACTAGCGAGGTCGACCCTCACCTTGGCTGGGCGAGGCCCTGCCGGATCTAGTGAGGGCCGAGCTCACCGAATCTGGCGGGGCCTCACCCTCGCCAGTGGCCGGCGAGGCTGACCTCGCCAGATCTGGTGGGGCCTCACCCTCTCTGGCCCTCGCCTCCGGCTGGTGGGGGTGAGCCTTGCCGGCCCTCGCCACTGGCCGGCCAAAGGAAGGGAAAGGTGGGAAAAAATAAAAAGAAAAGAAGAATCAAAAAAATAAAAAATATTTTAAAATTCGAAAAAAATATAAAAAAAATATATTTAAAAATTGCCTCGCCAGCCGAAATTTGTCCCCCGCTAGCGTCCACGTCAGCGCCGGCCGGCCAATTTTGGCCGGATGGACTGAATTGGCACAATTATAAAAGGTTTAGGACTAAATTGGACAAAAAAAAAGGTTTAGGACTAAATTGGCACAATTGCAATAGGTTTAGGACTTTTTTGGTAATTCTCCCCATAATTACTTCCAAGAGTTTGGTGAGAGTTTATTAGAACGTGTGATTGGATCACTCTTTGCTAATCGAAAGCACACCTTTCGACCCGTGATAGGCTAATTCAATTCCTCAATTTTGGCGCCTTGTCAAAGCCAAATACTAAATTTTCGCAAGTAAATGATCGCCTTGTCAAAGCCAAATACTGTGATTTATTAGAAGGTTTGATAAATTGAGCTGAGTACCCATTTATTTATCCAGCTACTCTAGTACGTATTTCACGGAAAATCAACTTAATTTATAGAATCAATCACAATCGACAAGTATGAGTCTAAATTCTTAAAAAAAAAAAAAAACTCACAAAAACGAATCACAATCACCATGTAGTGAACGGAGGAAAAAGAAGACTCAAGTAATCTAGTACAACAACACTACGGCGACAGACAACATCCCCGAGAACAAGCCAGTGATGCTCAAAGAGTTCGCCGAGTCCTCCTTTTCCTCCGTTCACTAGTAGTGGTCGTGGTAGAAGGTGGAGAAGGACTAGTAGAGGTGGAGGGCGGCGTGGCAGTGGACGATGGACGGGTAGCAGGGGAAAGCGATGATGGTGATGGGGTGGTGGCAGCAGGAGACGGTGATGGGGTTGTGGCCGAGCTGCCGGTGACGTTGATGGCAAGCTTCTGGCCAAGGGAGCAGCGGTCCGGGTAGGTGGATGTGTAGAAGTGCTCGCCAGGGGCGGCAAGGATGATTCTGACTGGCGGGACCGTGTAGACGGAGATGGTGGAGGTGGTGTTGCAGGAGTCGTACGCTGATTTGGTAACCTCAGCGACGTTTTGTGTCCCATTCACAAAGTTGAACACTGCATATACCAAAATGAATCGCGTTATAATTATAGAAAAAGCAATACATATTTCATTATGTCCAATGATATTGGTCTATGCTAAGTCTTAGCCTTTTAGATGTTTAGTTTGAAAGCTAGAGGAAAAAGTTCATTTTATAAGATAGGATTGGTGTTTTTCTTAAGCACTTAATCTTTGGTTTTACGTTTCGTGGGAACACTATCGTCGATTTAAGAATTTGAGCCGTTACACAAGAAAACACGATTCAGTATGCAATGCTCTCAAATAGAGATATGGATAGAAACACTCACCTAAGGTGTCACCGACCATGAAGGTCTTGTTGGCGGCCCAGAGCGCATAGGCCTGAGTGGTGTTGACAAGCACATTCCATCCAACACCATCACCCACGGTGTAAGTCACCGGCGACCTTGTCGGGGTTGTGGTTGGTGTTGGTGCAGAAGCAGCTGGTGGTGTTGGTGTGGTTGTTGGGGCCGCGGCGGGACCTGAGGCAGCGCTCACATTGATTGCAAGCTTCTCGCCGAGGCTGCAGCGCCTGTCGAACGTGGAGATGAAGAAGTGCTCGCCGGACTGGTTGAGGGTGATGGTCGCTGGCCCATTGGTCCAGCGCGAGATGGGGCTCGTGGAGTTGCAGCTGTCGTATGCCGCCTTCGTGACCTTGGCAACATCGTCCATTCCGGTCGTGAAATTGAAGGCTGCGTGGAACCGGAAACACTTGAGCGTTCACTTGCAATTTTGTCGAGCGAGCGATGGTGCGCTCAAGAATAATACAACGTGGAAAAGCTTATGCTTTTAGATGGAAGGATAAAAGATCATTTATGCTTTCGGCCCTGAAGATTTCATGATTCTCGCCACTTCTCGATTGAGCTCGAAAACGAAGAATCAAAGAAAAGTGGAGTTGCTACCAGCATATATCAAGCTTATACTTCAAAGTCCTTTATAAGTTAGGTCTCGACACATGGTGCATTTTTTTTTTTTTTTTTGGTAAGGAACACATGGTGCATTTCATCTTGAATGAAGTTGAGAAAACTGTGTTGTTTGCATTTTTCGATGATCACTTGCCAAAATGGCGAAACTGATACTAAATAGCAACCCGGAGGAATGCACTTATCTTTCTGCAAACCATTTGAAGAATAGATTAATTACGAATTGGGTTTATAACGTGCATGCATGAAAAGATGCTATCAAGACTCATGACTCGTGACAAAAGCAGTGGGACGGGAAGAAAAAGAAACATGAATGCAGAAGTAGGGTGACGAACTCGTACCGAGAGTGTCGCCCACAACGAAGGTCTCGTTGGCGGCCCAAGTGGAGTAGGCGATCGCGCCACCAGGCGGGACGACCCACCCAAGCGAATCACCGATCACATGCGTCGTCTGAGCGCTGCAACTCTGGATCGCGGCTCCTAGGAACACCATCAACACAAGCATGTTCATTCCTCTCGCCATTTCTTATTGTTCCTTCCTTCTTTCCTTCCTTTATGACGTGCTCTCTGAACTTCTTTGAGCTCCAGAAAAATGAGAGGGAGAGAGAGAGTTAGGACCGGAGTGAGATGATCATTTGGGCTAGGGTTTCTATTTATAGGATCTGGGTCTTGCCTTGCTTTGGCATGGGTATGAAAATGTCAGCATGACTTTTGCATGCCCATGACGTGGCATAATACATACATCACGTGACATGCCGATATAATGTATCTATCAAAGTAAACGCTATCCATTTAAATACTTCATTAAGAACAATGATAAATGGATTTCGAACTATAAAGGGAGCGCCCAATTGGATTGGAAACATGTATCCTATATAATTTCATCCATCATTTTTGTCACACGGGATCGAACTCGATGGAAACTGACCAAAAAAGAATTTTACTAACCTTTTTTTTTTCCATCTCTTAATCCCATATATTTAATTTCAGGTAAGCATCCAATTTAGCTAATTCATTAATGGTGAGATATCAAATTAATCAGAGATCCGACTCGGTCTCAGTTTTTCTCCAACCGAACCGGACCCAATCTTTTGCTATTTAAACTATTGCAAATACGTTGGCCACAAAAAGGAGAACTCTTCAAAATGGAACAGCTTCTCGAACGAATGGAAGGCGATTTGAACCGGTTGGCCTTCCAGAAAATCAGGCTGCCGTGTGAGGACTTCACCAAACCCAAAGGCTTAAAAAATGCCAATAGGCGAAGGGAAAGACTTGAAAGTTTGTGAAAGTGATGATCCCAGGCATTGCATCGCCGGTTTCTTCCACTAAATATCTATCCAAAATTATTCAAGTGTCTCTCATCACCTATTTACAAGATTTATATACTGCTTATATACATATATTTTCCCTCCGTTAGCAAGCTTAAGTCGATATTTGATTGGTATCAAGCTTGAGTAAACCACTATGGTTTTAATGCACGTTCGCCTGGATGAGAGTCGGATATTTCTTTTGAAGGCTATTAATTTTTGCGGCATATTTAATTCTTCTTTTTAAAAGTTTAAATATATACCCACCACAGGATAATTATTCATAAAGTCTTAAACATATCGTATAATAGCCAATTCAATTATAAACTTTTCAATTAACTAACTTAGTCTTAAACTTTTCAATGATATGTTAAGGGCTAATTTTGGCCTTTGGTCGTTTGACGTGCCGGCACTAATATGGGCAAAGGTCACAACCCTCGTCAACCTTGGGCAAGGGCTACAAAGGCCTTATCAATTGCAGGCGAGGGTTGCAACCCTTGGCCACTTTCGGGGAAGGCCTTGAAAGGGCTTCATGGCCCTCGCCCAAGGCCGGTGAGGGCTTGTAGGCTCTTCCTTGCAGCCATGAGGCCTTTGTGGCCATTGCCGAGTGGTAGGCGAGGACATGTAGCCCCTCTCTTGTGGCTGGTGAGGGTCACTGGCAATTGTAGAGGCTCTAGCGACCTCCGCCAGCCCTTTCGAGAAGATGAAAAGTGAAAAGAGAAGAAAAGAAAAAACGAACTCATAAAAGAAAATTAGAAATCATCAACGTTAGTACCAATCATACCACATAAGATGACTGACAACCACGTCAATGATTTTCATTCAAAATTGGCTGGAAGAACTATATTGGAAGATCATTATATAATTTAGAATTAAATTGGCTAAATTGAAAATTTTAAGACTAAATTGGCCACCTTAAAATAAGTTTAGGACTTTTTGAACAATTTTTCCTGCCCGTAACTAACACTCATCTAGAACACCCGGTGCAAACGAAGTTTTTATATTGCTTCAAGTTCGTTGGGAGGAGCCACAAATGAGAAGATGGAAGCAGGAAGTGTCAAAGAAGGCAACATCTGCCATAAATTTGGACAAATAGCATTTTCAGTCTAACTCTTTTTATAATTTAAAGGCCTTGATTTCACGTAGTCTTTGAAGACCTGGTTTGGGAGTATAAACAAATCGAATAACCCAGAAAGGAAGAAAAGAGCAAGAAGGACGGCGGGTGAGATTTATTGACTTTGCATGCAAAGAGGAGGGAACTAAGAAATTCGCATGTGGAAATCACAAACATGGCGGGACAAAAGGGTTGAAATCAAGAGCACTGGATGCACTATTTCCCTTTGTGAATTAGTTCAATGAAAATATAATCTATGCCTCCGAATCTTACGATTAGTAGGTAATTTCATGTTAATCGCGGGTTTGACTAAGAAAAGACTTTAGCGACGCATGGAAATTGTAGGTACCTTTTCTGTTAAATAGTTTTTATGGGTTAGGTGGAACTTGTCCTAATGTCGGATCTGTCAAAAGTGACCCTTTTGTTTATAAATACTCAAAACATACGAAACATGCTCCTTCTGAAAAAGAGGTATGTTCCTCAACATTCTTTCACGAAAAGCAAAGCTATCGTTGATTTAGTGAAGCGCCCATTTACCTTGGCAAACCAAACAATCCTTCAACACTAACCAGCAGCTGCTTGATGATACATGGGAAAAGGAGGTAAAGACATTATTAAGCTAACAGTTACCCAGAGAGTCATTGGCCGTGAAAGTCCCAAGAGGTGCGTGATATCTTGCAAAGTAGTCCATCCGAAAAGTTAAGCTATAGTGAAGATTGAATTTCACGACCAAGAAATCGATTTCACAATGTACAAAACCAATTTCTTTCACCCGGACAAGAACACTGAAAGTTGAACATGGTTTTTGCCGCGATGACCTAAGCTCATAACTTGAATTGCAATATCAAGTTGGCAATGTTCAGTACACTCAAACCAAATCTTGGACATTGCAAATTAAGTAAACTTGGGGAAGCTCCCACTAACAAAGACAAGTTTTTTTTTTTTTTTTGTTGAAAGTAGATATTGCATTCATTCATGAAAATAAGCGAGACTTACAAGGCAATGATGGATAAAATTCCGAACTTAGAATTTCCGAAAGGGAGAGGGGAGGGAAAGTCACCCAATTTGGAGGGAGATTTTTGGTTCAATGGGCTTTAGCTAGCCAATTCGCTGCTCGGTTTGCCTCTTGTGGACAATATACTACCCTTGCTGATTCGAAGTGGGCTAAATTTTCTTTACACTGATCCACTATCTCCTTCAAATCCCATGGTACTTCGGCCCGGCCCATAACACTTTCAACCAAACTTAAACTGTCACTTTCGCACACCCAGCTTCCACTTTGACTTGTCTCTGTTCCCACATGCCTTTCTTTTCCTTTTTCTCAAGTACTTCAGCCTGTGCACAAGAGATAGGGTTTCTGCTTGCTGGGAAGAGGACGCCCGAACCTCTGTGGTGAAACCCTCGACGACAAGACCCAACGGATCTCGCAAAATACCGGCAACTGAGCAAAGGAATTCGCCCGGAACCCATGAAGCATCAACATTCAGCTTCATCTCGTCTCTCTCCGGCGGCGTCCATCTAATCAGTAAGCTTTGATTTGTGGGGTTTTGCCCTTTCTGATTCTGCCACCTGCTGAAATTCTTTTGGTGTGCTTGTGCAAGATCTACAAGATCAATCAGTTTTGGAGGCTTTGCTCGGAAAATAAAATTGTTGCAGGTCTTCCAAATGTTCCATAGCACAGTAGCAACTAGTTCTCTTTCGAGTAAAACTTCCCTTCCTTCAAACACTTCTGTTAGCCACTTATCGAACCTTGCTATGTTACTTGAGTTCCTGCTGAGATTGATTCGTGGGTCTGCCCATATTTTTTTAGTCCACTTGCATAGTAGAAATAGGTGTTCTGTTGTTTCCATATGGGTGGAGCAAAACGGACAGAAAGGGTCAGGTAGCATTTTCCTTTTATGCAAATTCTCCCTCGTTGGTATGGCATCTTGACATAGACTCCAGAGGAAAGTTCTCATTTTCGGGGGGATAGCTAGACTCCAGATTCTAGTCCATAGGGTTCTTGGAGGCTTGAAAGAACATGAGGCTCTGTTTGATTATGTTTTTATGGTGTTAGAATAGGCCATATTGTACCTGCTCTTAACAGTATATGTCCCTGATTTGTTACTTGTCCAAACTAGACAGTCATTCTTTGGGATCGGGCTAATGGTTATCGCTAGTATCTCGTTTGCTACTTTTTCTTCAAAAAGATTCAGAATCAAACTTTCCTTCCATTCCCGCAAGTCTTCATTGATAAGCTCTGCCACCATAACTGGATCATTTTGGTTGGCCGGGCCTCCCAGCACTCCAGACTTTAGCCATTTGTCTTCTCGTATGTTGATAGATTTATCATCACCCACTGACCATTTAACCTCTAATTCTATGGCTTCTTTTCCTGTTATAATGCTTTGCCATCTCCAAGACAGTCGCTGCCCTTTTCTTGCCTTCCATAGGTCTCCATTTGGAAAGTAGATACCTTTCAATATTCTGCTCCACAATGCTGAAGGGGACGTGGATGATCGCCAAGCTTGCTTGCCAAGCATTGCTCTGTTAAAATTAATTAGATCTTTGAACCCCAAACCTCCCTCATCCTTTCTGGTTTTTAATGTTTCCCATTTTTTTCCAATGTAAGCCTCTTCTTGTATCACTTTTCTTCCACCAGAATGAAGCAATTCTTTTTTCTATGGCTTTGCAAATAGAGATAGGCAATTTAAAAATTGACATCGCATAATGAGGGAGGGCTTGTACAACGCTCTTTATCAGAATTTATTTACTTGCTTTGGATAATAACTTTTCTTTCCATCCCTCTAGCTTCGAGTTTACTCTTGCTAGAATCCAAGCGAACATCTCTTTCTTTAAGTGACCCCAGTCTATTGGTATTCCGAGGTATTTCCCTGTTTTGTCTATTATTGGGACTCTGAGCTCTTGTGTTAAGTTTCTTTTCAGAGATAAAGGACAATTGCTGCTGAAACATACACCTGATTTGTTTAAATTTATGGCTTGGCCCGTTGCAAAGCAGTACTGATTAAGAATAGTTGCTAAGTTTTGGCATTCTACGATAGTCCTATCCAGAAAAAATATGGCATCATCAGCAAAGAGTAAATGAGACAGTGTAGGGCAGAACCTGTTTAACGTTATACCCTTGAGGCTTCCATCTTCTAAGGCTTTGTTCATCATCCAAGATAAAACATTTGCTGTTAAGATGAATAGGTATGGGGAAAGAGAGTCGCCTTGTCTAATTCCTCTTGAAGGATTGAAGTATTGAGTAGGCTGCCCATTTATCTTCACACTTAGGGACACCGTCGAGACACATTGCATAATTAAAGATACCCACCTCTCACAGAAACCCATTTTCAACATGCAATCCCTCAAAAAATCTCATTCAATTCTGTCATAGGCTTTTTGCATATCTAGTTTCAGGATCGCCTAAAACTTTTTATTCCTTTTGGTTATTCTCAGTTGATGTAGGACTTCCTGAACTATTAAAATATTATCCTGGATTTGCCTACCTTGTACAAAGGCGCTCTGTTCAGGTGCTATAATCTCTGGAAGCCAAATCTTTAGTCTATTGGCCATGACTTTTGAGATGATTTTGTAGCTGAAGTTGCACAAGCTGATAGGTCTTAATTGGCCTATATTTTCTGGGTTTTTTACTTTTGGTATCAAGGATATGTGCGTTTTGTTTAGGAGGGGGTCAAGAGTACCTGTTTCAAAGAAATTCTGCACGAGCTGGAACAAATCCAACTTGATTTCCTCCCAAAACTGTTGATAAAAAAGGCCATTTAGTCCGTCAGGTCCAGGGGCCTTTAAAGATCCCAATTGGAAAACCGCATCTTTCACCTCTTCAAAGGATAATGTTTGCCATCAAATGTTCATTTATTTCCTCTTTTACTGGGCTGGGGCACTGGTTTAGGATTGGCTGATAGTTCTTGGGGCCCACTGATTTGTATAGGTTCCGGTAAAAGGACCCTATGTGTTCTTTGAGTGCCGATGGATCCCTACACCAGCTTTGATTTTCCATTTTCAGCATTGTAATTCTATTCCTCTACCTTCCCTGCACTGTAGTAGCATGGAAGAACTTAGTATTCCTATCTCCCCATTGCAACCAATTGATATGTGATCTCATCCCCCAAAATTTTTCTTCTTGGTACCAAAGCTTGTCAATTTGGTCAACAATGTTCTAGGATTCTTTCCTGCTGGAATTTTCGAAATTCCTGTTAGTTATCTCTGTTAATTCCCTTTTTAGCTCCCTGATATGACATGGTGCATTGGAAAACTTATCTTTGCTCCATTTTGCAAGCTCCTTAGAGATATCATTAACTTTCATTGAGAAACTCATCCGAATTGAGAAACTCATCCGACTTAATGGCATTTTGTTTCATATTCTCTTGATAATTTCTCCACACTCTTGATCTTCTGACCAGTATGCTTCAAAGTTAAATTCTCTCTTCCTTTTCTTACTTTCAGGATGGAACACAAGGAGGAGAGGGCTGTGGTCCGAGCCAATTGCTGGTAGAGCCTATACTTCAGCATTAGGAAATGTAATTTTCCAATCCATTGTACAAGTGTAGGCACAACCTTTGCTGTCTTTATCCATTAGGGAACACTCGTTTAAAAGTTCTCGGAACGCTGTTATTCGGTGATTATCAGCTTCTCTTTTCCCTACCTTCTCCCAACCATATAAAATTTCATTAAAATCTCCCATGCAAATCCACAGTAGTTGGTTTGTTAACTGGAAATCCTTCAGCTTTTGCCATAGCTTTAGTCTCTCCCCAAAGTTCGTCGATGCATGGAGGAAAGTTATCCTCATTTGATAGCCACTAGCCGAATCTTTGCACTCCAAGTCAATAAACTCTTTAGTACTCGCATTTACCTTTAACATCACTTCCCCACTCCACAAGATTGCTAAGCCCCCTGCAATTCCTTCCGGGTTTTCCGGGTGTTCTTTGTTTCCATTAAGAAGACCGGATTGGGCCTTTCAAGAGCTACTAGAGCTCTTAGCTCCAGGAATGTCAGGGGATTGCCTAGCCCTTAACAATTCCAGCTTAGAATTTTCATATCGTCGCCGGTGGCTTATTTGGGCTAGCCACCAAAGCCCACTCATTGCCATCTTTGATCAACTGAATTGGGGTCCCCAAAAGCTCCATATCATCAATCATAAGGGGAACTGGTTCAGTTATGCATTTTTGCTTTTTCGCCCTCTGCACCTTCATACTTTTCTTGCTACAATTCCCAATCTTTGATAGGATCGGCCCAGTAGCTTCGAACCACATAATCTGTTTGCCATGATATGTATTCTTCATAGTGGTATCTACTGATTCTTCTGTTGCCTCCTGCACGTTTGCGCTTTCTGCCCTTTTCTTATTGCAATTTGGGGCTACCCTGTTGTCAATTTCGTCTCTGGCCACTATGTCCATTTCAAAAGCTGTAGGAGGAATTTCTAGTTTTGTATCTTCAACAATAATCTTCTTCTAATTTGCCATAGAACGCTTCCCAATGGGGGCTATGGTCTCACACTTCTGCCTTAAGCCATGGGCCATATTTTCATGCCTTGTTTTTAGCCCATTTTGTTTGCTCAAAAGGAATTTCTTCACAGTTAGTAGCATAATGACCAATTTTTCCACACGAATAGCAATAGTGCGGTAGATGTTCATATTTAAATTCCACCCATAATTTCTTGTTTCCTTATATCCATAATAGCACCTGATTTCAATAGAGCTAGTAGATCCATTTCCACTCTTACTTTTCCGCATTTATGTGGTCCGTTTCCTTTTGAGTCCACCTGAATTTCCATAACTTTGCCTACCTTTTTTGCCAGCTCAGTGAACACTTCTTCTAGTATCCATCCAGGGGGTATCCCTCCAATATGCACCCAAAAAGCGCATCGAAAAAAATCATAACAATGCTCTGGGATTTCAGGTTCACATTGTTTGAGTACTAATAGATTACTGGCAAAAGACCAGGGTCCGGATTTCATGACTCTCTCTTTTTCCTCCTCCGATTGAAAAACAAAAGAGAAAAAACCTGGTTCCTTTTGGGAGCAGACCACCGATTCTATTTTCCATGCTTTTTTCATTGTATTAAGAAAAGCTTGGAAGTTGATATTAGGTTTGGAAAATAATTTACCAAGTAGGGTATGGTTGCATTCCTTTCTCTTTTTTTGGGGGGGGGGGGGGGGGGGGGGGGGGGTGGATGGATTTCTTTGATCGCTTCTACTACATCATTCTCCGACCACAAGTAGCCCAGGCATTTACATAAGGCAGCCATTCGCATATCATTCTCCATTTTACCTTCCATTCTTCTTTTCTGCAGGTATGAAGTTTATTGCTGGCTGTAATCTTCAAACGAAAGCACCTAGGAGCAGGGGATTGGGCCGAGTTGTGAAGGCGGGCAAGATTGCTGAGTGGTTTATTCGAAGTTTTGGAGGTAGATCGATAGAAGAATAGATTGAAGGGAGCTCTGTGATGGAAATAGCAGAGTTGTAAGGTTGCTTTGATAGATTGGTGGGCTAGATTGTGGTGAGGTTGAAAGTTTATGGGTTGTGTACAGAGCAAAGGGGAGGGATGGGTCGATTATGGAGTTAGGGTTTTTCATGTGGGATTGTAATCATTGGAAAGGCTTGGGTATTGAGGAGGAGACATCTTATCGAATCTGGAGAGTGGAGAAATCCTTCTGGGGAAGATGCCAGATGGGGACTACGGAGGTTTTAGGGTTTTGTTTACTCTATCACCCATTGAAGGAATAGAAGAAATCTCTTCCCAAAGGAGAGAGGAAAAGCTCTACCAGCAAGAGAGCGGGTGTTTGAGACTAATTACTGACCGTATCTTGAGTTTAAAATCAGAGAGAATTAAAGGGCTATCAATTCTTAGGGCGCGCATGATAAAATTTATGTTTCTCGATTTCTCTGTTTCTCTGTTTTCCGGAACAGGTTTGGAACAGAAATCCGTTTGGTAATGCAATTTGATTTCTCTATTTCTAAAATAGATTTATATTCCAGAAATAGAGAAATCGAAAAAAATCAAAAGCTAGAATTTTTAACTTCTTAGTTTCTGAAATAGAAATAAAATTTTTTTTTTTTTGGTAAGGTAAAAATAGAATTTTTTTTTTCTCCATTTGGGCATCCTTCTTCGTTCACGAGCTTTTCTATTTGGGCGTTGCTTCTCCTTCTCCTCTCAATGCTTCAACCAAACCCTAGCGCCGTCGACTCCGAACAACCTATCCATCCTCGCCGTCGACTCCGAATCCATCATTCTTGCCACTATTGACTCCAACGCCGTCACCGTCCTCTTGCTGGTCAAATCGTTGCTCATCTTGTCGTTGCCATCCTCAAACCGTCCACTTTGCTTCGGTCGTCCCCTCGAACTCGCCTCCTCCGTCCGCATCCCCATTCGGATTTGGATTGTGCCTTCCTTCCACTCCAATTCAAGGTCTTCCCTCTCTCTCTCTCTCTCTCTCTCTCTCTCTGCGTGATTTGTTTGTTCTGTTTTCTCTCTCTCTCTCTCTCTCTCTACGTGATTTGTTTATTCTGTTTTCCTTGGTTAGGGTTTCGATGTTCTTGGCTGTTCTTGCGCCGAGCTCGATCGATGCGTGCTGTGCTGTTATCTAGTGTTTTCGGGTTGCGCATTGTTTGTTCTGTTTTCCTTGGAGGGTTTCGCTGTTCTTGGCCGTTCTTGCGTCAAGCTCGATCGATGCATTATTTGTAATATATTTCCATGAAATTGTATTTTCACCTTTTGTAATGTATTAGTATTATTTCGACTATTATTTTATATTTGAGAATTTCCTATGTTGTTTTAGTATTATTTGAACTATTATTTTGTATTTGAGGATTTCCTATATTGTTATCTAATCAATTTCTATTCCTAGAAATATAAATTTTATTCTGTTATCAAACGAATTTACGTTAAATGAAATAGAAATTTTAGTCGTTATCAAACAAGTTTTTTCTTCGTAAACTGTCCGGGGAATAGAAATTGAGAAATCAATTTCTGATCAGAAATCAATTTCTGGAACAGAAATTTTGTCATGTGCGCCCTTAATAAACTAGCGACCATGTAGCATGACTTACGACAAGCCAAAACCCAGAGCAAAACCAGAGCATACATGAGCACCGGATGGAATGAAATTGAATTAAACAATTCGACCCTTCAGCCGCACCTAGAAATCACCTGCCTTCCCTAGGGCAACTTAATTATTACCTATGCAAAGGGTAATTACTTGCAGAGACAGGGCAAATATAGAATCTTGCGCTGGGTAAAATGAAGATTACGGGAGGGTTCACAGACAGATCCAACTTTATAAGACGAATACCAAATACTGTGTACTTGGCCATCAGCAAACATAACTCAATGGCAAGAAACATTCGGGGTAACCAAATAGTGGCGTTTATCAAACCCAGCTTAGATCTTATCAATGTCTTCGTCCTCGAATTCAATATAATCATCACCGGGGCCTTCATCCTCCTCGTCGAGGCCACCAGCAATACCCTCATTGAGACGTGTGTTCTCAGGAAGCTCTCCATATGCCTTAAGGAGCCTGGCCTCATCAGGCATGTACTTGAGGATCACATCAGCCTTGTCATCCTGGTAGTCACGAAGCCCCACAAGTATGATATCACCTGCTGCGATCCAAACCTTCTTGTGCATCTTCCCTCTTATGTGGCAAAGGCGCTTGGTCCCATCTATACACATTGCTTCACATCGGCCATTACCGAGCATGCGAAGTACTTGAGCATACTCCTGCCCATCTTCCTTGAAAACAAGTTCACGCTTTTCATCATCAGCTTCATTCTTTCCTCTCTTCCTGTTCTTTCCTCCCTTTCCCTTATTCTTCGGCATGGTCAGAAGGCCTGGCAAATCCAGACAGACATCACAAAACCAAACAATTTCAAAAATGTCATAAAACTCTCAACAACGAAGCAAGCAAAGTTTTAAGCCATGGCGAAAAAAACCTTGGATTTGAGGAAATAGAAGAACCAGAAATATTGCAACCTAACATGCAAATCAACTTATAAAAGGGTACAAGTGGCAATATATCGAACATCAGACGAGAGCACACCACCGTACGTATAATATCAATTGAGAAACCCTTCTCTGGTGCAGAAAAAACAACTACTTCGAAATTGACACGACTGACTCCTTTTGGACCCGTTTCACATCAAACATTTTTCCATCATAATAAAGGCTAATTTAAGTTGTTTTAGCACATATACAAAATTATCTGAATTACTGAGGACACAATGATAGTATGCCATTTTCTAACTGAAGTTCAGAATTTGAAAGGCGAATGCCATGTATCAATTTGAAGAGTCAGCACCCAAACGTTTCAAGATCTTCAAAAGGATTTAGGTCAAGTTGTCATGACGTGAACTCGTACTATCCCAATTGTACTGTGGGTTAACAGAGGCAGCATAAGTGCCACTTGCTGCAAGACTTGATAATAATCCCTCATACACCAAGTTTTCTAAACCCGGTAACAACTGGAACAGGTAGAGTGTTGGTGCCAAGCACAACTCAATTTTGTTTTTCCTCTTTTTTCCAAACAAGCAAATTACAACTTTCTTGCTCTTCACATACCCGTATAGATAAAGAAAGAATCATAAAATAGATTTTTTTCGGATAACCAGCCTCAACTACCCCCCACCCCTAAACCCCTTCTCTCTCAAAACCCCCTCCTTCTCACTTGAGGTCATAGAGCCAAAATTGGTCAGACAACTTCAATATTCATTGTGATTTAGGCTAAGAATTAATTGAAGAAGATCACCCAACATTAAATAATTGCTAAATCTACAATGATCTAAACCAGTCAATTCTTGCAATCACAAACAACTATCAAGCTTCAGCTAGAATTCCTTGACCAAGCTTCTAAATAGTAGATAGTCACCCACCATACACATAAACCAGAATCTCATAAAAAAGAAAGAGTTCAGCAGATAAATTAAAGATCCGAAATTGCAATCCCATATTTTAATGATACTCCTCCATTTCCGTTGTAACTGACCAAATAACAAATAGATATATGTCCATGCAGATGAGCTCAATGGATGATGCATATATTTAACTAGTCATGGTGGAATCTTCATTCTTAAAGATTTTATCTTAAAACACAGAAAAATAGAAATGCATGTTCAGCTAGGCCAGTTCTTCTGGGTTGCTCGAACCAATCCAGAAGGGGAATGAATTCTTATTTGAAGCAGGGATTTTCTCCCCCATAAGAAAGAGGGACAAGTTTTTAAGAAAAAGCAAAAGCAATATGGTTTCTGCAAATGAAAAAAGGAACTCTGGAAAAGTAAGTTTCAAAGTACAATGCTGTGAAAAAATACTATTTTCTGCAAACAATGTTAACTTGTTCGAATCCAACAAATGTTATGAACTGTGACATATGATTGAATCCCAGAGCATATCAAGGTGCAAATGAGCAGGGAAGATGCTCATGGAACACAATAAATAACATAAGGCCCAAGCGAAAATGAAACATTTCTCATGGCAAGCATGAAGCTTAAATAACTCAATCAGAACACCTTTTATGGAATAAAAATTCAGCCACTTCCAGGACAATGGCTAGTGACCAAAGGAAACAAAAGACTTGGTTACATTTTCATACAATCTACTCTCTCAGATAAAAAGACAAAATCGAAGAGTCCTTTTTTTTCTTGAATCACTTCACGTTTTCCTATTACTCTCTATTCTTTGTTCTGTTTTTAATTTCTTTATCTATATATTGAATTTATTTATCTATCTTTCATGCAGTAAGACCCTTTTTGAATTCGCTCAATTTAAATTGGAATTCATCCATCATAATTATATCAAAGAAAGATCCACAATACTATTGGATAACGCCTATGACTTCGTTTCTCAAGTGACTGGTGCAGCAAAAGATCCTGAGTTTGTATTATCTTTAAACAAAGGTATTCATGCTTGGATGGTGGCTCAAGAACAACCACATAAGTGCAGTACAACGGAGAGTCGTGTGATACATTCAGGAAGGATGCATTGCTCCTGAAATTTACTTCACAGGCCAGCTCTTTGGTTAGTTCCTTACTGCGTCAATTTCCAATTATTGGTCATTGAGATTGATGGGCAATGTGGATGAATATGCAGGTGCAGATATTACCTCTCCTTTTTTCCTTTCAAACAAATAAAAAGGATTGAATTTTTCTATTTGGAATTGTCTTAATTACAATATAGAAAATATAGATGTAGTGTATCCTTTTTTCTTCTTTTTACCATATCATCTGGTAATCTCTATTTTCACTAAGAAGCCTGTTGTTGGATTGAATTCTAACGAAGAAAAGCAACAACTAAAGTGGGAGAGTCAGAATTGAAAAGAGGAAACCTCACTTCTTTCTCTTACAACCAGTAGGAGTGCCCTGGATTTATTGAGCCTTTCCTAGTTTCATTCTCACCAGTCTTCATCCCTACCCTTGAACTTGAAAGGTTTTAACTCTCTTAAGAGAAAAGAGCAAATCCTCTAGTAGATACTAGGTAATCCAGTATCCTTATATAAGAAGATAATAAATTTGGTTGTTATGGTCAGACTCTATCATGGATTTTTCATGTTTCTAGAAACCAGAAAAAGGCCCAAACCAAATGTAAGTTTATCCAAACACAACATCCGTACCACACAGTAACTGAAGAAACTCAATGCTCTCCATTTTCACCATTGAAAACCCAACGGGAGAAAACACGGTTTCAAGGAATGACCACTCAATCACCTTCGAAGACAAACCCAATATTTCAGCAACAGATCTCAAACCGCAAACCCATCACCACAAATGGTCATAACAAATTCTACCAGACCACCGCAATCCCGAAAAGAGACAAATACCCAGAAATTGAATTCTCAGAACCTAAAACATACGCCACAACCCAATTCCAATCTCTGCCCCAAGCTTAAATCTTTTTCAACACCAGCAAGCATCTCGACCCCCAAAAAGAAAATTAGCTAAACAAACAAACAAACGCAGAATCGCGACAACATCCGCACAAAACATGGACGCAGCAACAGAACCCACAGAAACAAACCCAAGTTCTTCGACCCATCAATCAATCAATCAATCAATCAATCAATCGACCCCAAAGCAGACGCACACAGCACGAAGCGCGAGCTCGGGCCTTCCAAGAATCCTCGCACGCGCTTCGGAGAAAGCTCGGAAATTGAGAACAAGAACGGGATTCAGGGCAAAGGAGAAGAGGCGAGGTTCCACTTACAGAGCAAACGCGAGGGGGTGATCGGCGGACGTTAGCTGTGCTGCCCTCCCTTCTTCTTCTTCTTCTTCTTCTTCTTGCCGAGCGAGGGTTTTTCTCTGAAGAGGACTTCAGTGGAAGTCTTCGGTTTCGTATTAAATCTAAAGGATAAATTAAGGTGATAAAGCAAAATCCGATGAAAATAACGCAAAATAATCTATAAATTTTGGCACAACGTGTAATTTAATCATTATACTTATAATTCATATAATGTGATCTTTAAATTATTTTTGAGTGTTGAATCTAATTCTAAACATTCTTAGGCCCTCAGCTTTTCATAATATAGTCTGATCATTCCTCCGATACTGCTTACAAGCTTTTGTAATTCCATTATTATCCAAATTAAAAAAATTTTGTTCATTTCGATCCATTAAGAATGCTCTCTTTTTATTTCTTTTTACCATCTTGGTCTTTATAAACATTACGAATGGTTCCATTTAAATATATTTTAGCCTATGATCTCTATAATACTTAAAATGGAGCCTATTTTGCATCGAATTCATATCATTTTTATTTTGCTTTCCTAATGTATAGATTTGACTAAATTCAAGAAAACACAAAATACAAAAAGCTTGAAAAAATTTTCTCTTAAAAATTAGGAACAAATATTTAGATTAATTTCGTTTTGAGATATCATTATAATAACATTTATTCTTCAAATAACCGAAACATCAACTTGATACAATTCTAAATGAGGTTCTACTTTTATTATTATAGAGATTATAAGTTAAAACATACTTAAACAGAATTATTATAATACTTAGAAAGACCACAATGGTAAAAAGCAATAAAAAAAAAAGATCTCTTTATTTATTAATTAAGGAAATTAATTGAAATAAAAAATAAAATTTGGGAATAGCATAATTTTGAAAATTTGTGAATAATGACAAATGACTTATGGGATTTTATTTGAAAAATTGAGAGATTAGATCAAATAAATTGTATCAATTTCTACATTACACACTAGACCAAATTGTAGAGTCTATTAGTATCAGTTTCCACCGGAAATTATACTTCAAATTTCTTTTTCTTTTTTCATTTTTTAAGGATAACTTCTTGTATATTAACTATGTGTTTGACTAATGTATATATTAGATTCTTTGTTGACATAAGTTGGGCTTAGTTTCTTGATACATCTTGATAAGGCTCTACTGTAGGTGGCAAAACGGTGCTATTATGTCTCGATAAATCTCAACCATCGACAATAATCTCATTTTTAGAAATTAATAACCGATGCATATTAAAATGTCCATTGGAGTATATGCATGACAAATGTTCCACGCTCTTTCGTTGAGATCTCAAAGACTATTCGGAATGATAGATGTTAAGTTAAAACAAGGGATATGTTTAAGCTAATCATTTGACCATTTAGCCAATTTTCTTCAAAAATTTTATCATATCTAACTCATCTTTAAACATTGTATAGAATGGTATTATAATCTTAGAATCAGTCGTCTGTACTGAATAAATTAATCATATTACATGGACTCTGCACCACTATGATACTTAAAACATTCACGATTACCTTTATATTCCTAATAGATCACTTATATCGCTATATAATATATAATATTAAAAGCAACTTTTGCACTTCAAATACATTGAATTTTTATTAGTGGAGTCTTCTCTTTTCTAAATGAAAATCAAGAGCTTTTCCAAGAAAAAGTGAAAGTTTTGAGGAAAAAATCTCATGACATTAAGTAGAAACCTAGACTTGTATTACATCGGTTAGGACTTAAAATTTTTTCCAAAAATACTAAGTAAAACTATCGTACTTCATTCAAATATCACTTTCATACCTCTATTGTTTGAATGTCAATTTGCTACTTGTAAAGGAAAACCACTCTTCTACAAATTCTCACCACAAACAAAATAATCCAAACTTCCACCATGTGCCATCGTCTGCCACCGTCGATCCCCCAACCCACTGTAGCCGTCACCACCATCGTAGCCGCCGTCTCTGCTCAATTATGTTGTGCTTCTCTCTCTCTCTCTCTCTCCCCTACATGTCCTTATAGACCGATGGAGATAAGGTCTGTCTATCGCCGTCGATGGCTCTCTCTCTCCTTTGTAACTTTCTCCATCTTCCTCTCTATTCCAATTTTTTGATAGACACATGGCCACAGGTGGCTCTCGACCTCGCTCTAAGGTCGTGAGCTGCCATGGGCGACGTCACGACTGAGGTCGATTGAGAGAGAGAATTCTTAGAGTAAGCACGCACCGGGCAAATGAAGACGTCTTTGAGGTTTCTAATGGACAATGGCAAGCTCTGCTATCATCAGGGAGGGGCGTCAGTGACGACCAGTGCCAGTGGTTGAGCTTAGGGCTTGGGTTCGGTGGTTAGGTTTTGGGGGCAAAATTATTCAAAAATTTCTAAACATATCGTATGTTTGCCAATTTAATCTTAAATTTTTCAATTTTACCAATTAGGTTCTAAACAATTTTACTTCTTATTAATTAAGTTCATCTAGCCAATTTTAATTGGAAATCACTAACGTGGAAGTTGATGGTCTTGCGTAGACTATTCGCAGATCGACGTGAACAAATTTTAATAATATTTTAACATATTTTGAAATTTTTATTATTTTTCTGATTTTTTTCTCATTTCCTCATTTTTTTTTTATTTCTTTTCTTTTTTGCTTCTTCTTCTTCTTTTGCCATAGGCCGACCACTAGCCATGTCAGGCTAACTAACCTTGCCCACCATAAGAGAGGCACGGTCGGGCAAAAGCCCTAACAAGGTTAGTCGGCTTGCGTCGGGCACCGCTTGGGCACACGTGACCCTAGGTGAGGCCGCCTTGGCTTGGGCGAGGGCCAGCCTCTCTAGATCTAGGGAGGGAGCCCTTGCCGGGACTTGCCCGCCCAAACAAGCCCCATTGAGGGTTGGCCTCGCCTAGGCTGGATCAGGCAAGGTCGGCCCTTGCCCAAGCTAGGGTAACCTCACCAAATCTAGCCTAGGCAAAACTAGTCGGCCCAGCATGGCTAATGGCCGACTACTAGCAAAAGGAAGAAGAAGAAGTGAAGAAGAAAAGAAAGAGAAAAAAGAGAAAAAATTCAAAAAAGTAATAAAAAATTCAAAAATATTGAAATATTATTAAATTTTGTCACATCGTGATCTTCGGAAATTCTACATGGCACCGGTGGTGTCCGTGTCGTGATTTCCAATCAAAATTAGCCAGATAGATTCAATTGGCAAGAAGTGAAAAAGTTTAGAACTTAATTGACAAAATTGAAAGGTTTATGATTGAATTGGTAAAAGTATAATAGGTTTAATACTTTTTGGATAATTTTCCCAATTTTGGGGGTGTTTCAAGGGTTTTGGATGCTCCTGGGAATTTGGGATTTGGAAGGTGGCGCTTTCGAAAGAGAAATGGCTTTTTGGTACCTAAATCCATAAGCACATTTGAAGATGCAAAATGGTCACAAAATCAAAATTCATGTAGCTAGTTGATATTTTTAGAATTAGAGGTCTGAAAGTGATATATATAAAAGTAATATATGGTTTTGATATTTTTCCGCAACTATTTCAGTTTTGAAGTTGACAATTCTTTTGCCGTTACCATCTTAGACTACAAACCTCGACGTCAACAAGACAAGGTTCTATGCGCGTGCCCCCACAATTTCCCTGTGATAAAAAGCAATTATAAAGAAAAAAGCATAGTCACCTCCACTATTCTTGCTTTGCTGTAGCATGTTTTTCTCACATTAATTTCTTACTAGAAATTCGAAATTATATAATATATATATCGCATAACAAACTTTATTAAAGTCAGCACCTCATCCACACCCTTGAAATTCGAGCCCCACATAACAACGTTTAAAAGTTTTCCACAACTTGAAAGTGGATGGAAGTTTTGTGTGGTGTGGCCATATTCTTAAGGTTTCACACTGAACATAGGCCCCGCGAATAGGAGTTGTGTGGACCGACATTTGCGACCAAAAAGCAAGCGCGTGTGGACCGACTTATATAGATATCTACATGTATATGAGCATGTATACTTGTATATGAGTATGTGTTTATGTACATACATACATATATTTGTATATGTGCCATTTTACTTCTATATGTTTTCTGAATTGAATATCAGATATATGTCAAGAATGGGAAAGAGTGTTAAAAATCGGATGTTTATTGATGCACAGGCAACAAAATCAAAGGCAATTCACTACACAACCATATAGTGTAATCTCCAATTATTCACATGAAATTAATACATCAATCTACCTTTATTTTCCTGGATGGACTGACAATAAATCAAGGTACATAAAGGCCTTAAAAATCTGGGGAACCCCTTATTTTGTGAAAAGTATAAACAAACACGTGAAGCAAAGCTGGCCGAGACAAATTGACACGTGTGTGGTTTATCTATTGAATTTCGTATAGACCAATATTGTATTTACTAGATTCTAGAAAAAAAAATTCAATGAACAAAAGCCAAGGCAATGAACAACAACGTGGATGAGAAGCCGAGGGCGGCCCTAGCTGGAGCGGAGCTCTGGGGTGGCGGCACGGAGGGGCCGCCGGCCACTGGAGATGTAGCGGAGGAAGAGGGGTTGCTGGACGGCGTCGGGGTTGTGGTGGTGGAAGGCGGAGTGGCGGAGCTGGAGGCGGTGACGTTGATGGCTAGCTTTTGACCCAAGTCACAGTGGCGAGAGTAGGTGCTTGTGAAGAAGTATTCGCCCACGGCGGTGAGGGTGTATTTGACCGGGCTTGTTGCATAGACCGCGATGGTGGTGGTGGTGTTGCACGAGTCATAGGCCTCTTCTGTCACCACCGCGACGTCCTGGGTTCCATTGGCGAAGTTGAAAACTGCGTAACAAAGATAACACCAATCAGACTTTGGAAATTAATTAGATGCTTCGCATGCTACTTAATCCCATGGGAAAGATATTAGAGTGTTACAAATAATCATTTTTGGACCCAATTAGTGATGTATTATTTTTTATTTGAAAATGTTTTATATTAATTAATTTTTTCAAGTGATACAATTACACAAAACAAATCGACTCTAAATATTCCTTTATATGATCAAATCTAACGTGAGGTATCTCCATTGAAGCCGGGAGAAAAGAAAAAAAAAAGTGGTAACTAGAGCTTAGCTTTTTTCATGAAATGCGTGATAAATTTTACGACGGGACCCAAGTGTTGGAAGACATAAAGAAGCATGATTTCGTAGCATTGTAGCACTTACCTAGGACATCTCCGACCAAGAAGGTCTTGCCATATGCCCAAGTTTTGTAAGCGATCGAGCCGAGAGGAGGAACCAGCCAACCCAAGGCGTCACCGACGATGTATGTCACGGGACCCCGGGGCGGTGTTGGGGTCGGAGCCTGCGGCGAAGGGGTCAGACCGGCAGAGGTGGAGATGTTGATGGCCAGCTTCTGTCCCAAGTAGCAGTGGCTGTCCATGGTGCCGATGAAGTAGTACTCACCGGCAGCATCCAAAGTGTAGTTGAACGGGCCGGTTGTCTCTAGGAAGATTGGGTTTGTGGAATTGCACGAGTCGAATGCCTCCTTGGTGACCCTAGCCACATCTTGCTCGCCGGTTGTGAAGTTAAACACTGAAAAAGTTTGAAGCCAAAATGAGAAGAAAAGTTAGTTAATGACTATATTAGCACATTGCATCTTGGGATGAAAATGAGGTCTATTTAGGCTCGGTCTGATGATTACTCAAGATTGATTCGCCTAATTTCGAGTTGTTCTTGAGCTCGAACTCGAACTACTCGAGTATTTTGTCAAGTTGAGCTCAAGCTTGATATTGCATCAGCTCGGCTCAACTCAACTTGATTATACCCTTATTGCATGATTTGAACTTGCTAAAACTTCTTTTCTTGAAAGCTAATCCACTAATATTTGATAAATCATGTAGGAAACTCTTATCGCAAAAAGTTTAAGATGGGAAGCAAAGCTAAAGTTACAATCAAAGCGTAAAAAACTCTTTACCGAGGACATCGCCGACAACGAAGGTCTGCATGTCAGCCCACGTCTTGTAGGCTATCGGACCGCCGGGCAGGACCAACCACCGGAGGCTATCCCCGACGACGTGCACGGTCTGCGCAGCTGAGGTTTGAAGAAGGGCCGTCACAGCCAGTACCGCCGCTATGGCTACACACATTTTGGCCATGTCTTATGGACCCTTTAATGACTCTTCTGTCTTGTTTCTTTGCCTCTTAGTGTTACGGTGCAAAGAACAAATCCGATGAAGTGAATGCCTAATGAACCCATCTGAGGCCTCTTATATAACGAAGCAAATCGTGTGGATGTTTCTCAAGTCAGTCAAGGGACGCGGGATGAGATTCAAGCAAATCCCGCCGATGTCAAGACGTCAAAATTCTTTAATGCAGCCGAAGTTTTCATTGTCAAGCATTTGAACAGGAACCTTCTGCGTTGAATTCTGGCAGCTCTATGAAAGAAAATGCCCCTCCTCCCTTGACACGTTCCTTGTCTCCAGAACCTCCGAAACTTTTCATTGACGGAAGGGTAAAATGAGAAAGAGCTTCGAAGAAATTGTAGAACAATTTTGCCACGACGTGGAGAGGACTTCCGTTCAGTTCCTGAAAGGAGATTACATTAGCCGCCTGTGAGGAACATTACTTTTGAAGTTTAATGAAAGCATAAAAGAACGACTATGATTATTATGTGAATTTTATCTTCCATCCACAAAAGAAATATTACATTTGATTTCAAATAATGGGAAGTATATGTTACATATAAGCATTACGGGTAGTTTAAAATTAAGTAAATGATGAAAATCTATTATGAGAATGCATTTATTTTATCAATTAGCTATCAGCTTAAGTTAAACTACGCTGATAAATAAATAAATAAATTTCCTTGTTCAAACACCCCTTAATACAGGCTCGCAGCCCTAATCGAAATGATGAGTTTACGTTTTCAGTTTGTCATTTATCCTACAACTTATAAGACTTTCTTTTAATCCGATCCGAATCTCTAACATTCTTTGCGCGAGGCATCTTTTTAAATGGGGACATAAAACTAAATGTAGAAAGGCCTATGAAGAGTATGTTATATGCATACTTGAGCAGTCAACGCGTTTTGCTACAGCGGCTGGCAAAATGATGCAATTGTTAAATGCGCAATGGAAGTTGAACAGGTCTCGGTGCTCATAAAAAAATCGATTTTCAGGGAAAAAGATATGAAATCATAGTCAGTACAGGAATAGAGAGAACCAAAAGCGATATGTCCCGATACAACTCGAAAGGCAAATCGGGCAGATCATCAAGTTATTCCTTTCTTAAGCCACGTGCCCATCTTCTTAATGTGCACAATTCTGTCCAAATCCGACCAATTTTATATAGAAATTTTATTTTTCTTTGAATTAGGGCGGACTTAGACAAGGATTTTTATGATCGACGATAGGCTTGGCCCGCCAATTAGTCTAAAGTCATCGGATAATAACAACCACATGAATTTCGATTCAATAATACCAGATATATCGAAGTTTGATTTACAAAATTGACATACAAAAAAGTATGACTGATTTTTATTGGGCATTGAATATACTTGACTATTCAAATATCCGTTAATAATCCATCACGTCTATTTATATATTACCTTTGAGTATTAGTCTTAATAAATCTACGGTAACTATTTGACCAAAAAAAAAAAAACTTATATGATTAAGTTTGATTTTACACAAATTAAAGTGTCTCCTATTATAAGAGCAACTGGTATGTTTAGCATTTAGATACAAAGCAAGAATATACTGAAACTTCTCGCACTAGTCCGCTTTTGTTGTGTTGTGCTTGTTTTCTCATTATAACAAGCTCAATCATCCCAATGTTTTTCACGTCTTAAATGTAGTTAGGTACAATGGAAGGTTCATATGTAAAACCCATCAGTTCAATATCATATTCAACCAGGAAAAAACAAATAACAATACTTTCACACATACATGCATATTTATGTAATATATAAGTCATGAAGTCAAAATTCTTTTGTCTCCTCTCTTTTCTATCATTTTATAGAAAAAATAATTAATTATAAAGTGCTTTAGGGAGAGAAGTATTGTCAATATCTCCGGCCAAATCACGAACGTGATGGACGGGTTTCTAGAAAGGTTTGAGAAATGCATAGCTCGGGAAAGGGTCATTTTCGTGTGCTTCCCAAGCAAATAATAAAAGAATATATCAAACAATTCAAAGAAGAAAAATGATCTGAACCACTTCTTTGTCGCCACCTAGACTTGGAAGATTTTCTGGCTTAGAAGAATCCGCCGTGGAAGCAGGAAAATTAGGTACATGCAACTCTCATTAGCAAAAGTCAAACGAGCTTCCCTTCTCCCCACTCAAGCTTTGCTCATCAAGAAAACGAAGTGCTCAGACTTCCCGTGATTACCACAGCACTTCTATCATCTCGTGCTTAATTTACATCGTGAGCTTGGAAACGTAGAACCGAAATAGGGAGTTGCATTATGCTGAGAAAGCAAAGTCAAATATGGTTTCCGTTTCGATGAGTCTCATCACCCAACAGAACTCTCCATCACATAATTAGTTAGTAGCTTTCTAATCACTTCTTCTAGACAGAGGAAGTGCATCGACGTGATATACGACATTAGCTGGTAGTAACACATCAATAAAAATCCGGTGCTAAATGTACTAAAATAGGCTGAGCTCGTTTTACAGAAGCGAGCTTGGCGTCTCGGACCTCAGCAATTGTGACCCTGAGGCGAGCTTGGAGCTCGTAACTTTGGCAATCACGAACAAAGTTGAGCTCCACATGTCGAACTTCACACCCCTTGAATGCGAGCTCAATGATGGAGAGATTTTGGTTTGTGAGACCACGTTTCTGGACTTCATATGGCTATACAATTCGTTCTGTAATGCAGACAGAAGAGAATGTTCACTGTTTAGGTTTAAGAATCTTTGGAGAGTAGACATTGGTGGGATATCAGAACTTCGAAGATTGATTGCTGAGCGGAGTGAAGGATGCAAAGTTATCATTTTATGTGGACGTGGGTTGTTGTTTCAGTGCTGCTTCCTTTTGCAGTTTATAAAGGATGTCCTAGTCTGACTGATCTGGTCTGATGATAGCCGTTAGCGTGGAAAAATCTGTATTGTTAAGTCATGTTGTTCCAAAAATAGCTTCAAGCTCCTTTGCCAACAGCAGATGATAAGATTGCTGATGAGGGTGCATGGAGTGCCGCTATCAGTTGCAGGGATCGCCATGCACTGAATGCCAAGATTATATATGCTCATCTCACTTCATATGCTTGCATGCTACGTGTGACGGCCACCGTGAGCAGCAAACGATGTTGCCCGTGATGTATGGAGGACATGATCGAGTCACTTGCAGGGGCTTTTAAGGTTAGGGTTGGAGAGTTCACTGCATTCTACCAGGAAATTATTGTGCATTTTCTTGTGTCGTTTGGTTGGTGAGATGATAAAGCACATGATAAAAATCTTTTATCCACATAAGCAAGAATTTATCTTTTAACCAAGAAAGCAACATTACTTTTAATTTCAAACGACGGGGGATACATGCTACTTATAAAAATTACTTGTAGTTCAAAATAAAGCAAATGATAAAAATCTATCCCCATTGGTTTACTACTTGGTTAATATGTTGAGCTAAAACTACGCCAATAAACTAATAAAACAAAAATTTCCTTGCTTGAATCCTATGAGTACGGTCTCACAATCACTCGTGAGATTGATCTTCATCGGCCCTTTCCTCTTACCAGTCGCCAGCCATTGCTGAGGCCTGGTGACAATTCAAGGAAGAAGGGGAACATAAAAAAGAAAAGAAAATGAAAAAATTCAAAAAAATTATAAAAAAAAAAAAATGCAAAAAATTATTTACGCCAACGCTAACCATGCCACTTGACAGTCAGCATCCAAGTACCGGCCAAAATTGTTCGAAATGATTACATTGATAAATTATTAAAAGATTTATAATTAAATTGATCAAATTAAAATATTCAAGATTGAATTAATATTCATACAATAGAATTGCGATTTCTGAAGTAATTTTTCCAAGTCAACATGATTTGCCATAGTGAACGGGAAACCAACGCAGGCTTTCCCTCACATGTCGACAATTGTTAAATGCGCAATTGAAGTTGAAGAGGCCTTCATGCTCATCAAAAAAATCAACAGTTTTCAGAATATGGAAACGAAATCATGGTCGGTACAGGGCTGGAAAGAAGCAAAAGCGGCAAAGTGAAGTCAGCTAGACATGATCATTGAGGTGCCTGATCGGCTTTTAAAAACAAATCCGGCTAGGCCTAAACAAGTTGTTCCCTTGATTTGCACTAATCTGTCCGGATCCGAACAAGAAAAGTTAATGCCCGAAGATAGGCTTGGGCCAACTCCAATTAATCTAGTCTAAATGCATGGATTTCAATTCTTATATTAGTTTGAGTTATAAAGTCAATATACTTAATAATATGATAAGCTTTCATTGGGCAATGAATCTAACTCAATTCACGATAGAATTTTAAGGCTGCGTTTGGTCGTCCGAATTTTTAATCAAGATAAGAGTAGATATAATATAATATAAAATCTATGAATTTTAGTATATCCTATCCATTATTTGGTAATTGTAGTCGGATATATTTATATCATATCATGTGCATTTTTAGTATAAATGGCATAGTAGCATAAAATAAACAAAAAATTTTACAAACGGATATGGTAAAAATCTCTCGCGACACTTTTACGTACTTTATTTTTACTTTCTTTTTTATATCTTTTTCCTCTCTTTTTATAATTAATTTCTTTGTTATGTCTTTTTTCCCCTTCTATCATTCTCTAATAAAATTTTATATAGTACTAATGTACTTTAATAAATATAACTATATATTTATATATTTATATTGAATTTATATTCTATAATATAATTAAATTCGAATATATAAGTAAAAATAATATTAGATTAAAACAACTAAATTGTTTTTTTTTAATTTTCATATTAGAATTCGAATATTATATATATTGAAATATAATTTTAACTTTGTTAATTTTTTTAGTTGAATAATTTTAATTTAGTTTATCTTGTTAATTTAAGTTTGATATTCAAGAAAAATAACTTTTTTAATATGGATATTAGATATCCTATCCACCTTTGTCCCACCTCCCCCATAGAATAATTTTATTCGATCTATATCCCTTCATATCCAATTTTATCTTCAAACAAATTTTATCATATCTTGAATTTTATTTTGACTGCCAAACACAGCCTTAGGATTTTTTGTGATATTTGTTGGAATGGCACGATAGAAATCTACTTTCATTCCAATCCAATGAGTTATAGGTCAATTATGACATATTGAACAATTTCTCTATCATGTGTGAGCTTAGCATTAGCATGAATCTCCTACGCCCACCTTCATCCTTAGCCCACCAATCTAGCGACAACTCTGATATCACTTGGTCTAAGTGGCTAGCAAAAATCCGATGCCTTCACCCCAAGAGATCAAGATCACCAAAAGAGAACTTAAGTCCGAGCTCGTTAATATATTCAGTTAGATCCACCTTCGCTCAGAAGATTAAGACAATAAATTATGACCCAATTAAGATACATTAATTGCTTCAAAACCACACAAATTCTTCAATGTATGACTTCTTAAACACAGCTCACATGTGTAGTTTAAATGTAGTCTCCTTATGCTTAATTTTAATTTCAAGCTTGAAAACATAGGATCAATATAAAAGTTACACTATGCTGTCGAAGCAAAGTCCATATATGGTGTCCATTCGTTGATTCTCATCGCCCAACATAACTCTCAAACAACATGAATATTTAGGAACTTATCATTAGTTCTTTTAAATAGAGGAAGATGCATTGACATGACTTTCAATAATTCTTAATAACAAATAACTAAAAATCTGTTAGCAAAAGAACTTTGTGGGCACGGAATTAATTGACATGATTACTTATGTGGTTTATATGTTTGGCCAAACAATGTCATGATTTATTCGATAACGGCACCTCACTAACTGAAAAAACAAGGTAAAACACGTTGACGTTAGCCGTATATGTTTCCGTGTAACCATAAGCTTTACAATACAGAAGCATCCAAAACAATCTTCCTTCTTTTAGCAATTGTCGTGTTGCGCAGCAGCGCCAAGGATGCATGTGGCAATGGTAAGCAAATCACAGTAGCAGAGAGACTGCAGCGAAATAATCTTCAGATTGTTATTAGCTTATGCAGCCAGATCAGACAGCCGTACCTCTCAAGTGAACATTAGTAGCGGAATGTGTATAGTATATCTCATAGAGCTCAGTGAACTTACAGTCATCCGCCTGAAACTCAACTCACCAATGAGTGAATGGAATGTTCAGAGCACGATAGAGTACCCCTCAGCAGGATTATTTCTGTCAGGCAATTTGACATGTTTGATGGAAGTCTTCTGAGACAAGTGTATGGGCCTTAGCTAGAAGCAGACATTGTTGAGCTTCAAAATGAAAAGGTTCTTGTCCAGTAACCTCTCAGAAAATTCATGCAACCTAGACCGTTGAGATCATCATAAGCACTGGGTCATCTCGATCAAAAAAGAGCATACATCATGCATCATGGCATTATTTGCACGTGAGCTATTGCGCACACTGTTGTTTCTCACCTGAAGTGGCAGTAACAAGAGAATTCAGTCACCTTGAAGCTCATGGATAATGCCGATGCATGAATCCATTGCAATTAATCAGCCAATGCTCATGGGACTACTCGTCAGTAGAAGGAATTCTCACTGATTTTCGCAAAATGCTGTCACATTCCTCGAGATATTCCTCTTTCTGTCACTGCACCACATATGATCCGACAAAGACCTATTGTTGGGTTCTGAAGATCAATAGGAAAATGGATTGGTAAGTCCAATACAACCACCCCACTTTTTCCTATTAAGTAAATCATTTGTCCTGACTAATTTTTCAAATTTCATAAATTTTGGGTAGATTCTATGTTTCATTATATTTTATCATTCAGGGTATCTTAATTCTTTATGTACAATATCAACTCTTCCATGACATTGAAGAACTCGAGATGCTTTTCTCCAATTACCAAATCTTTTTGGGTCCATGAGCTTTCATAAGTATCCACCATCTCACATGTTCAAAGCCTAGTCATATTTACTCAAATTCACCACTTCTACTTCTTTCTTTCACAAGTATCCATCCATCCATCTAAACATTCTCCTATCCACTACACCCATTTTATGTGGCAGACTGTAGAGGGGACTTTAGGCAAATTGGCCATATTAAACTTTCAACAAAAGTCTGTTTCTTTGTCAGTATACCATTTACATATATCAGTTGTAGTATACCTCACACCATTCTTTCCCTTAAGCTTAATCAGCATATTGCAATAGACCCACATACCATACATGCTTATCTACTTGAATTCAACTGCTTGTATCTAGCAGGTAATGTCTTAAGCATTTGTTCCATCAGACTGATAAATGACTTTAAGGTACAAAAGTCTCTTGCTTATAACAAAATCCTTAGCTCCCCACTACCTCCTACACTCCAATCTCACCATCGTGTTAGAATATCCTCCTTTCGTATGAGCTTTAAGGCCACAGAAGCATATTATAAGTGCATTGAATAATTCTGCTCAATATACAGCAATAAATTAGAGAAATGACGCGACTTGGCCAGCAGCAAGAGCTATGGGAGATCAGGGGAAGAACAATTGTAAAGCTTTATTAAGGCATCATCCATAAGCAGAAGGGCACTAAAATAAACTGACGCAATTGTGCAATAGAGGCAAGAAAAATATGTGACAGAGACAAAGAAGGATGCTTACCACTTCCATCTTTTTATATGTTGATATTATGGACAGAGAGTTATGTCCTTAGGGCCTCCTCCATGTCCTACTTGAGGACTCGTGCAGTTCATAAAAGTATTGTTATAGATAATACAACTGAACTGGACGGACAGTAGTCTAATAGCAATTATTCTGGCAAATGTCCCTTTCCAGATGCACATTTATCTTTTTCAGCCTAGCCTCCCCCACACAACAATCTTTGCTAGTTCTCATCCTCAAGTCTGCCACTAGAGTCAACTGAGTTATCTCAAAAGAGAGATGGGGCCAAAAAACAAATGCGAAAGCACCTCATATAAAGTAAATTAGTATCAGAGAGAACATGTGCTTCTGCCCATGAACTCTTCCTGAAGAGAGGCTATAAACGCTGCTACTTCCTTCAAAGAGACATGAACAAGCATATAACACACTGTCAAACATCCCCTTCAATAGTCACTCGAGCACAGTGGCAACACACGTGCATATAATTAGCTGACATAAGAAAGAAATGGTGCCTCCTTTTCCAGTGCTTGTAAATAATGTCCCCTATCATATGCTCTGATTAATTGCTAGACCTCACAATTATATGGACTTCCTTCATAGTATGATGACAGAGATGTTTCCCATTATCAAACCATCACCGGAGACTTGACCATTTCAATGAGCTGAACAAGTAAAGCTTGTTCTGTTGAATTCTTTTACTCAATCAAAACAGCTTCTCCTTACAGTACATGTGACCAGATCCATTCTTTCAATCCTAAAGATCAGCCAAACGGACATTAAAGTATCTAGCACATGAACGAGATGTACTAATAGCTTTAGATCATGTTGTTCACTCTTTTGTGATGACAAATCTCTGAAGTTTCTCACAAGTTAACAAAGTAATATTTCCACTGATTAAATTGGCACCGTTTCAATACATATATAGACATATTGGCAAGACATCCTTTTCAAACATAATTCTCACAGCCATTAGCATCAAAACCCCAAAACTTAAATTCTTAAGCATAGCTTACCCAACAAAAATGTCATTGTAGGGGGAACTCAATTAGGGAAAAAGTGGAAAAACAGAAGCACAGTAACTGAAACCAAAAAAAATTAAAACTGTTTATCAAAGCAAAAAAAAGTACCTTCACAGGAGTATTCAGAAATTCTGCTTTATATCAATCTGGACAATGTACACTACCATGTTGGCAAAGGAGGCATTTTGCATGTATAGTTTCGAACCATTCAGCATTCTCAAAAGTTCATGAGAGAGTTGACCAAACCAATTAGCAACAACAATAATTCACTTCACCAATAATCTCCGCATGAACAAATGCCATCCTTGAAGTGATGAAAGCGGTTTGAATCTCTCACAATAATCTCCCTCTCTGTAATCAAAGATATGAGCTTTGTGGCAATGTGGCAATCACCACAAACACGAAGGTTCTTGAAGATTCGAAGTGGAGATTTAGGAAAGGTGCTGATGATTCCGAATGCAATGGCCAATCGCTCACTGTGACTTGTAAGAATATCCTCTTTTTCATCATCCTCGACATCTTGCAACACAAATCTAAAATCAGGAATGTAACCCAGGCCTTTCATTTTTGCAGTCAGAATCCTCAATTCATTATGGATCTCCTCATATTTTGGATGAGTTTGGTTGCCAGTGTAGAAGACCTCAAACATATTGTTCACTTCAATTGAACTCCAACCAGGAGTTTTCCTCAAGCCCCTGTCTCTGGCAAATGATCTAACTTCGCCCATTACATCCCATTTCCCAGCATTGGCATAAATGTTGGACAATAGAACGTGATAACCAACATTCTCCGGATCAACCTCAAACAAGCGGTCCGAAGCTAAGGTCCCCAATTCAGCATTTCCATGTATTCTACATGCACCAAGAAGAGCACCCCATACAGAAGCATCAGGACGTATAGGCATGTTCTGGATAAAATCATATGCCTTTTCTATCAAACCAGCTCTAGCAAGCAAATCAACCATGCAGCCATAATGCTTTAAACCGGGTCTAATCCCATACTTTTCCTGCATCACCTGAAAGCTACGTTGACCCTCATCAACCAAACCAGCATGGCTGCAAGCAGACAATAAGGATACAAAGGTTATATGATCTGGCTCAACTCCCTCTTTTTGCATTTCTTCAAATAATTTTAAAGCTTTGTCACCATGCCCATGAAGACCATGGCAAGATATGATGGCATTCCATGGGACTGAAGTATTTCTTGGAATATCGTAAAACAATGACATCGCGTCATCAAGTCTCCCGCATTTTCCATACATGTCAATAAGGCAGGTCCCCACAAAGATATCTGCTATAAGGCCATTTCTAGAAATAAGTGCATGAATTCTCATGCCTTCTTTCAGAGCTCCTGCACTAGCACAAGCTGTTAGAATACTCACCCAAGTTCCTTCATTTGGAGGTATCCCTTCACACTCTTCCATCAGGTGATATGCTTCAATTGCTTCGCTTGCAAGACCATTCTGAGCGTAACCTGTAATTAAAGTGTTCCATGAAATAACATCTTTGGCAGGGAGTTCTTCAAACACTTGAAGTGCATAACCCACATAGCCCAGTTTTGCATACATGTCCACAACTGCATTTCCAAGTACTACATCATTCAAAACCCAACCCCTCCTGAGGGTGAAACAGTGAAGAGACTTGCTATTTCGCGAGTCATTTACTTGAGCAAAGCTTGAAGCTAAACTAACTACTGTCAACAAATCAGGCTTTAAACCAGTTGATTGCATCTCTTTAAAAAACAAGCATGCAGTTACTGGATCATTATTCTGTTCATATGCGGCAATAATTGAGTTCCACGAGACTACATCTTTTACCACCATGCTCTCAAATATTTGTTGGGCATCTCCCAAGTTACTGAACTTGGCGTACATATTTATTAGAGCATTATTCACAAATAAATCAAATTCCAACCCATGCTTAATGATATATAGATGAATCAATATCCCACTCAATGCATCATCAAACTGAGCAAATATGGCAAGGAGACTGCATACAGTTACAGAATCCATCTTTATTCCCTGCGTCTTCATAGCAGACAAAATATCCAGTGCTTCAGCAGCATTCCCATTCTGACAATACCCAGAAATCATTGCATTCCATGAGCCTATATCTCGGAATGGCATATCATCAAACACCTGACGAGCAACCCCTAAGTAGCCATGTCGAGCATACATGTGTACCAAGGAAGCAGCAACGAATACGTCAGATTGAAAACCCAGCTTCATAATTGAGCAATGGAACCTTTTTCCTTCCAATACATTTCCACAAGCTTTCAGCAGTGGAGGAAAAGTATAAAAATCAGGACGAAGACCAGAGGATAAAAGAAACTTGCAGTAGCAATCCATAGCGGCACTGAAAAAACCACAACGGACATAAGCAGACATCATACAGTTCCATATGAAGACATCCTTCTTGGGTATCCAATTAAAGGTGCATCGAGATAAGAAGACATCACCAAGATGTAAATAAAGATTCACTAGTCTGGTGGAGAAGAACTTATTTTGAGCTTTCCCTGATACTAAAAGCTGAGCATGATGACACTTAGCATGATCCATTTTTGTGCGAGATCGGATCAGAAGATCAAAATCCCTCTCTTCCTTCTCAACTCCAATGAAATCTGATTTGATTTGCAGAGCATTTGTGGAGAAGAGAGAGCAGAGAGATCCAGCATATGGAAGAGAGTTGCAATGATACTTATCTCTGTGTCTTCGCATCACTCTGAGGAATAAAGAAAACCAAGATATCATAAGTACCTAATGAATAAAAAATGCAAATTCATGATTTTTCTTTTTCTAGCATTACATTAGTATTTAACAGGCTTTAATAATAAATTTAACATAATCGAGTCCAATCTATCTGAACAATTCCTCATCAAATCGATCTGAATCTTTCTTGTTCCTGAGGTACACAGGCATGAAATCACAAGAACAAATTATGTCAATCTTCCCCTACCCCCACCCCCCTTACAAAAAAAAAAAAAAAAAAACCAACATTAAAATTAGCCAAATGAACTATCAAAGAGTATCTGCATTCAAACTGAAGAGTGAAGATAATAATATGATGGACACATGATTTATAATACATTATTTACCTCAAGACAACGGGAAATGTCCACATCTCCCGAAAAATAGGACACTTCTGCTCACTTTCGTTGATGGAGCTTACATAGTTGGATCTTTAAAACTCCAAGGAATATCCACATGATACTTACTATAGAAACACATGCCAAGCAGGTTTTTTTTTCCCCTGAAAATGAGATATATATAAGCTTCAGAGCAGAAGAAAGAATCGAAACGACTGCATCTTCTGTCAGAATCACGATATGCACAAGACTCATCATTACCCTTTTTCACACTTAAATGAACACTTTTCCCCCTTAAATTTTCAAATGACAGAGAATAGTAAAGATGGTATTTGGAGAGGTAATAACCATCATTCAAAGCATATCATCCACAACTAGAACAAGACCAATGAAAGTAAACCCACAAACCAACCTGGCTAATGTAGCTGCGAGCAGATTCCATCGTCACACAATAGAGGGATGAAATCATCTTGCCTCTAAATCATGAAGTTGCAAACTTTCGGGCGAATCGCTA
Organism: Eucalyptus guilfoylei; assembly: GCA_016097605.1. Taxonomy (NCBI): domain Eukaryota; kingdom Viridiplantae; phylum Streptophyta; class Magnoliopsida; order Myrtales; family Myrtaceae; genus Eucalyptus; species Eucalyptus guilfoylei. Next base: position 41,954,358 of record CM027862.1, on the reverse strand, counting down.
AGTTTTCGCCACTGGGTAATTTTCACAAGCACGTAGGAGGCGTGGGGAAAAGTAGATAAAAAGACTTCACCGCCACCAGTTAGAGCACGCGCGCGCGCGCTACAAGCTCGCAACGTTAGGAATCGCCGTACTAGAGTGAGCTGAGGAAACGGAGGAGGCAAGGCGATGGTAAGATGTTAGGACAATGTGTGATGTGATGGCTTGATCGCTGGCACTTGGCTGCTGCTTGGATACGTTTGGTGGGAGGGAAGAGACGGAAAACAGGCGAAGAAATTAATCGTACAGGGAAATGCGTACCTCTGTTAATTTATCTTTTTCATATTAGTAAAATCAATGGGAGAGACGATAGCCTATCCTTCTTATCAAAAGAAGAGATGCGTTCATATTTAATTTGAATCATAACTATTTCATATCATTCTTATTTTAAAAATTAAAAATTGATGAACCCATTTTATTAAGACTCGACAGTAAAAGTCTTCTCACATGATATGTGCCGCAATTTATTATAAGTCATGTAAAGAACAACGGGACATGATATGACAATGAGACATGGTAGGACAACAATAGAATGCTTTGGTAATATTTTTTTTTTTATTAGGATGACGATGAAATGTGTGCCTTTATTAATTTATCTTTTTGTTATTGGTAAAAACATTTTAGGTTCTTATGAAACGAAGACTTTATACTCGTTACAGAATGTTCAATTTGAGTCACGACTATTTTATACTATTATCATTTCGAAAGCTCGAGATTGATAAGTTCATCCCATCAAAATGCTAATAACATAAATTCTCTCCATAAAAAATATTAATGCAATACAAGTCAAAGGACAATGAGAAATCGGAGGACAACAATAATGATGATGTGAAGGTGTGTGCCTAAATATGAGAACCAATTGAATAACACTCAAAGGCAAAATGTGCTAAAAGCCCTTATAACACTTTCAAGTTTCAGTGAAATTTTGAGAGAGAATTTTGTGAAGTGACGCATAAGTGGAGACTCGCCTCTAGCATCCATGATTCGAATGATCGTTATGGGTTTTGGCCCACAGGAATCGTATCCCGTCACTATGCAAATTCAAGGACTGTATGTAAGTTGTACACATGACAATTGACACGGTTCAAAGATTTCCTGCCGTTCATGCAAATGAACTGGAGCTCTCTCCCCCCGTTTCTACAGTGACTGAATGACTGGATCAGAAGATGGCAGGGGGAAACCAAACCTTATCCTCTGACAGTCCCCACCCAAAACTGCCTTTGCAAATCCCTTCATCCCCTCCTCCTCTTCCCACTCTCTCTCTCTCTCTCTCTCTCTCTCTCTCTCTCATTGTCACCAACTCACACACAAAAGAAAAAGCCACTTGCAAAAGGCAAAAGCAAACTGTTTGCAGGGCCATTTTAGTGTATCAACCGTTGCAGCCTCTCTTAACAGTTGAGCAAGGGAAGAAGCCTTGCCCTTTCTTTCAATTTCCAACCTTTCTTTTTCTTTTATTTTTCCCCGCTCTTTGGAAGGGAGATAAAAAGATGGGTCTGCCAAAAATGCTACTATTCCTGGAGAAGGTGAAGGAGGACAGGGAAGGAGAGGCTTGAAAGACAAAGTGGTCATCCCTCGGTTTCATCCTTCAAAGAGAAAAGGTTTGATCTTTCGGGCCGAGCTCTATTGTTTTCGAGAAAAGTAATTGAGAGCAAAACATGATGTTGACCGCCGTGAAAGCTCTCACTGGTTGATGCATATATCAAATTGCCATTCCGTTGAAAGTGGCTCAACATTGTTAAATTTTGAAACCAGGGCTAAAGGTATCATGTGCTTATTATGTGCAAGTAAAACCTCAGGTTGAACTACCAGTATGGGTGAAGCTTAAGTGGTTAATATCCTAGTGTGAATCTGTTTTAGCCTGTTATGTAATGCCTTCTGATCTTTCCATGAAAACTTTGCTCAGTTACACAAATGACTGAATCTGATGAAGCGATGAGATGCTATTGTATCTTTGATTTCCTTCATCATTTGGGATGATGTAAGAAAAGGACAACATCATGGTCAATGGTTACAGGAAGTCTTGTACTTGGAAGTTGCTTTCACCGGTGCATGGTCTTCAAGTAGCTAGTGATGGAAGATGCATTCTGTCATTGACATCTTGGGGACATAATGAAACACCATCCTTCTTTCCATCTGCAAGTGCAAAACGCAATCCAAAACTTCATGCCTTCTGATGTAGTTCGCTTTTCTGTATGCCCTATATTACAATACCTTAGGTTATGCATAACTTTGAAGGTAAAGGTGACATGCTTAGGGATCACGAAAATGACTATTTGTTGATCATCAATTTCAAGTGCTTCTTCTATCCCCTGCTACATATCTGTGGATCCATATCGATACGATCTGTGATCGATACTTTGTTGATGACGAGGAAATAATTAGGATGGGTTTATGCCATGTAAGCTACAGGCCTCACAAGGTATTCCAAAAATGTATCCTGATGGTAGAGTAGGGGAAACGGAGCATCATGCATTAATGATGCATCAAGTTTCCCACTTGATTGACTATTCCCTTTTTGGGCATAAGGAACACATTTCTGAGTGCGCTTGACACCTGCATTACTTGCTCGACGCACTAAGAATAAATTTCACAGCATATTTCCAATTCTTTGCCTGCTACTTTCATTTGTTACACAATTTTTCTTCGGGCAACAATGTGCTTATACAATCCATGAACGAATATGTCAAGCAGGATATTGCAAGACCTCATGTGCAAACTGAGTGAAGTAGGAAAGGCCATAGACTACCTACTTGCTGCAAGTTCAATTTTTGGATGAAGCACGGAAGACGGGTTAGCTCAAGAAGGCCAACCTTGCATTTACCAAGGTTATTATTTGTTGCAACTGTTGCAGCCGTAGGCGAACTTAATGGCAACAGCTGCTGCTTTCCACGTTTAACTCTCATGAGATGGAGGACTGATCTCAATCAGAACTTGTTTTATTCCCTTCTGACCGGTCACCAGCTACTTTTTTTTTTTTGAATGAGGTCACCAGCTACTTCAGTGATATTATCACCTGGCTTACTGATGGAAGTTGTCATTGATGTAGGAATTAGTTCATCTTGCTTTAATTTTCATTAGTTAATTTTCTACAGCTGATTTGAGTTTTGAAGAAGGCTGAGGTGGAAGATTCACTTCACCATTGGCTTCATTTGTTTCATCAGCTACTTATTCCTTACCCTGGAATCTAACTCCAACTTTTAGATGGATCTGTATATTTTCTTTTTGATTTGGGGAACATCTCATGTGGATAATAACATTTGAGCATTGAACACTGTTACAATTGGTTTTGTTGATTCATTTTTTTTCAGTAAGAGAGATCGGGTTCAAGTCTCCTGTCCTCGTGTTTCAAGAGAGATCAGGTTTCAAGTCTCCTGTCCTCGTGTTTTAAGAGGAAAGCGCTATGGCAACCATGCTAAGTGGCACACAGCTCATCACTGTCCCTATGAAGCATAAAATTTGGCCGAAGTCGTCAGCTTTGCCTTCGCGACCGGCTTCTCTCTTCTTCTTGAAGCCACCCCTCTGCACCCCAGTCCAGCACATCCAACATGAGGTACTTCCTCCACCTCCATCATATGTATATGTGATGAAAGAGAGTTTTCCCCTCAAAGATTAACCCCGAATCTGCCTGAATTTGTTTGAAGCTTTCTCATCTCATTGCATTTATTTACTGCTATTGACATTTATGCAAGAATAATGGGATTCGTCTAAATTACATTCTATTTCCATTTTGAATGCACCAGCAGTCCCATGTTCTTCCTTTCTCCTCTTAACTGTGTACAAGTTACTAGCAGGCTGATGCAGGAATTATTTGTGAACCTTGCAATGGCAAAGGATGGTTAGTTTGCGATTTCTGTAATGGACAGAAGACGAATGTTAAAGCAGAAAACAAGCGGATTTATCGGCGGTGTCCAACTTGCAGAGCGGTACTTTGCTTGCCCAATACTCCTTTCCCATGCTTATCCTCACCATACTCAACTAGCCATGTGGTCATCCTGAATGAGATTTTTTCAGTTGTTACTGTTCTAAAACTTAAATTTTTTTTGGACACGTGTGCAAGATTTGAACTGAGTACATAAAAGATTAGATCAAAGGCATTCCTGTGGCAGATTATGTCTAAAACCACAACTTTGCCCAAGACAAATACCTTTCTCACATCTGCATTGTAAGGCCATCGTATCTAATCCGAGACTTTTGATGGACCATTTTGCAAGAAACTGAAGATATAGCTTGGATTTTATGTTATGAAATGTTCCAGAATTCAGAATTTCTGATTAGCTGATATCTTGCAACCGTTTCTCTCTTGGCTTGTATTTAGATTTTATGTGTGTCCGTCACATTTGCACGCAGCACTTAGTTTTCTGTCGACTGGGATATTTAACCACATAGGGCATGTTCCAAAGTTCAGATTTTGCAGCTGTTTCACTACTTTGTGATGCCTATAAAACAGTGTAGACAAGTTCTGGGATTGAAATTGAAGCGTCGCTATGCATGCCTGGGTTGATATGATGGAGATAACAACACAGCATGTGAATTTGGAAATTATTTGGAAATTCTGGTCAAGATCTTTTGTTCTCCCGATTATGTGCTTCCCTAAGTTTCACTCTCCTTTTAGGTTCTTCTCTAACATGCCATGAAATGAGCACTCACAATATCAGTATAAGAAGTTTACCTTAAAAATTCTCATCTTCGAAAAAAGATACTTTTCAAGATACTTCCGTTTTAGACCTTTCACGGATTATTTATGTTTGTTCTGTTTCCGCAAACGTCCTGATGATATGTGAAATATCTCTAGAACTCTGAAGGTGTCTGCACTTTCATGTCCCTGCAGATTGGAGTCGTATTGTGTTCAAAGTGCAAGGTATTCAAATGTGTTACATTCCCAAATTCTGACGATAGCGAAGAGTCATCTTTGTGAGCTGCCGCCATATAATTTTATGAAGTGAATAATCTTGAGCTGCCGCCATATGATTCTATTGATTATATTCATTCGCTTCTTCTTAAACTTCTCCTTGTAACATCAAGTTTTTGGTTGACTTGAGGAACTGATGTATACCCATATTTGTATTAACCAAATTGCAGAACAGTCTGAACTTTGAGCATGTTGTGCCTCATGGGTTTCACTTGTGCAAAAATGTAAGCCTTTGAGGAGATGAGTCCTTCACATCCTAGACTAGAGAATGTGTCTTTGTCGACTGGATGCTTTAGAAGAGGATTTCAAGCCAAGTAGATGGTTTAATTTCAATTAATTAGCCGTGGCATTGGTCATGTGATTAAGGGGGATCAGAGGCATTCTAAATATCCTGTGAACGAATCATTTTCCTCTCAATGGAACAATATTCATTACAGTTAAACAACAACGCCGAGTTACCTATTGAACATGGCAAAATGAATTTTTCATGGAACCATCAGAAATCCTCTAAAGCATCAAATCCGACAATAAATTTCTCCTTTTACTACAACCGTTCTTCCTCAATCAGATTAAGAGAGTTCATTGGCTCAAAATCATAACCAGCAAAAAGAAATAAACCTCAATCTCAAGTGACAACTTTTCTCTTCTGGGTTCAGCTATTGCCCTAGCATAGATCTCAATGATGAGCGGTCATGGCACCAATGGAAACAATGACTTTGAAAGACCACAAAAATAACAACCGAACTTGTAAAACCTTAATAAGATCTTTTTCATTGCCTCCAACTTGCTGGTTGCCGCATTTCCTATAGTCAGAGCCCTATGCAAGATAACAAACAGTTTGACATCCATTCGGACTTGGATGTGTAAGTTGACAGATAAAACAGCAATCTAGGTCCAGTCATAAGTATATGAGAATTCTCCTTCCCTGTAGTGCAGACAACGAAGCAACGCAATCCAATTCGGACTAAAGAACATACCTTATTACCTTTACAAGTCAATGGCACAATGACATTACAGCAAGTTCCCGAACTTTTTTACCATAATGACCAACACAAATAGACATAAGAATATTTGCAACACTACACATCTAAATTAAGTTGCTGCTAACAGACTTCAGAATAACCAGAAAACCATTCAAAGGAAGATAATCAGCAAGTCAAGCAGAAGCGAAGTTGCAGGAAACCATAAAAATTGAGATGAGTGTAATCCAACTAAACAAAATGGTATCCCTATAAATTACCTGCTTAAGATCATAATGAGCCAAGTCTGAACCATCCTTGATGAACTAATAAGTCAAGAACAGTACTTTTGTATGTTTTGCTGCTTGTATGCTGATTGTTGTCCCTTCATTGGTACTGGTTTCTGTCTCAACCATTTTGATCTTGGTATGACAAACGGTTACAGGATCAGCATCAGTGGACAAAAATTATTCCTTATTCTCCCCGTAGCTGAAGAGACTATTACTAACAAGTTCCGTAGACTCACCACTTGTCTTCGGTTTGTTATCAAGTTTACTTACCTGGGATATGGGTGATGGTCTTAGTCATACGTCCCAAGTAGGGAATGTTAAGCATGACAGCTACAGATAGTATCTTTAGTTTATCTTTCCCTGTCCTTTGGGCATCTTGGCAATTTCGCTAAAATTTATCTCTGTTAATCCTCAGCAATACGTGGTAATATATGCTGACATGTTACCAGTACTAGTGAACTGTCAGTCCTCTACACATTGATTAAGGTCATATACCTTCTTTTGGGCTATGTGCTTTTAAAACTATGATGATCCACCTTCTAAGGAAAAAAGAGGATGATGATCTACATATAACAGTCTGAATCACATTAAACTGTTGATACTATTGTCAAATTGCAGCAATCATCACTATTTTCTTTTATTCCATCACAAAACTTCTCTCTCACCAGTATATTTATGGGGATTACTGTTCCTCTATTGGATAATTTAGGTTGAAGATGTCTTGAATATGAAAGAAGAACTGTTGAGATTACCCTGTAAGAAAGTTCAGTCATATTTCAGTTATTGCTTACTGCTAAGTGTTTCTGCCATTGATTTTGAATGGCACAGTTTAAACTAGTATTGATACGATTCTGGCACCCCTCATGATGATTCAGTCAGGCAAAAGATATTTAATGAAGCGTTTCATCTGGATTAGCTTGCATGAAGTGGACCAACTCTTCAGATGTCTACACAGAGGATGAGAATGAGGCTTTTGCATGATAGTCACGAAATATTGAAAGCTTAATCCTATGTTTGGAGTCATCCAGACTTGCACAGAGACGACTAGGAATTTTGAGAAACATGATCCCTTCATTCCATAATGTCAATATGAAATTCATTTTTTGATGCAGATCAATTATGGCTACAAAGTACTGCGCAGTTATGTTGTGCCAACTTGTACTTTAGTAATGCAAAACCAACCGCTCACTTGCATCTGGAGTGCCTAGGATGCTTACTTCTTATTGTCTTTAATCACTCTAAACTTGCCTACTCAATATATTATTCTTCAGTCTGGTTCTGCCCTTTCTTCCTAGACTATTGAAGGATTGTAAGGCAAAGCAAACAAATAAATTTATAATAATGACCATTGGTTTCATGGAGGAGCTAGAGCTGTCTGAATCCATGGCCACATTGAGAAACTATGAATCTTTCTTTTGCCAGGATGCTAACAATTCCAATTTTTGATATAGATCATCTTGCTGTACATTCTGAGTTATTGTTCCCACAGTGTCAATCTCATGATCCTTGTCATTCATCTACGAAAGCAGTAAGTTAACTTGATGGTAATGGCCTGGAACATGTAAATCCTATGGAAAAGGTAGCTGGAGCAGATCCTCCGTGCTATCTTTTGATTTCTTTCATGATCTTTTTTGAGAGAATTTCTTTTCGATTGAAATAGACATGAACTTTTTCATATCTGATAAGCTCACTGGGGTTAATAAATTTCATGCAAAGTAACTCCCTGGCTTTATTCAAGCTCAAGCCAATGCAGTCTTTTTTACTCTACCAGCTGGCCTTATTTGTTAGGATGCACTTGTAGATAGTCTTCTAGGGCAAGTTCTTCAGCATACTCCTTTGTTCCATCTCCAATTGTCGTGGCCCTTTGAGTAATTAGATTATATGAATGATTAGCTCTTCTACTGTTTCATATAGAGAAGCTGGGTTTGAATACTATAATCCAAATAAACCCTGTTCTATTACCCAACTTTTTCTCATTGATCAAATAACTACAAACAGAAAAGAACACTCCAAAGAGCAATGAGGGATGGTTAGGAGGTTACATGGTCATCTTCAATCGAGGAAGTGATCACAGAGGACAAGCTTGCCACCTTTGTTGCACAGCCCTTGCTCTCCGACCGCGTTCACCATCTTGCCATAGGAGTACCTCAACGGCATCCTCCCCATCGCTTTGTGGAACTCCCTTATGCACTGCCCTCGCCTCTTCCTGTGCTCTCCCCTCCTCCTGCTTAGCCCCGCATCTCTCACCTCATCCCTATCCTCGCTGCTTCCCCCATCGTTCCTCGGGTCCCCGTAATCCCTGACCCTCTTCGCCCCAACCAGTACAGGACCCACATTGATCTCGTCAGCCACCACGAAGTTCATGAGAATGTCCTCGCAGTTACTCATCTCGTCCACCACTCTCCTCATCCTCGCCCCCGCCGCCCCGCCGCCACAGCTGTAGCCGAACAGGTACTGGGTCTTCAGCAGCATGAACTTGGTGAGGACTATCGAGTACCTGTCCGGGTGCACCGTGTAGATCCACTCCTTCCTCGCCAGGTCAATGTCGTGGGACCTCCCGAACATCCCCACCATCCGGTCCGGGTTCGACCCCCACACCCTGAACGCGAACTCCACGGACTTGGCGTCCACCTCCACGTCGTCGTCGCAGACCAGCACGGCCCGCGTCTCGATCGCGAGCGGCCGAGGGAGGAACCTGGCGTTGAGGCTGCCCGAGGACTGCGGGACCAGCGAGATCCGAGCAGCCCCAAGCGAAGCCGCCGACAGGTTGCGGGAGAGCTCGGAGAGGAGCCGCGGCGGAGTGCCCAGGTTCCCCCACAGGACGAGCACGGCCGCCACGACGGGCGACGCGGAGTAGGCGGCGGCGACGGAGAGGAGGAGGGGAATGCGGTGCTCCGAGTAGCCGTTGATCAGGACCGTCATCTGGTCCGGCCTCAGCGATTCCGGCCGCCTCTGGACGCCGGGGTCGCAGGGATCGTGCCGGAGCCGGCGGCGAGACGACCCATCAACTTCCGCCAATACCCAGAAGCAGCAGAACACGAAGACGGCGCCCCAGTTCATTGTACTTCCCATCAAGAATCAAGAACGCGACCACCCAGTCCCAAATTTTCCGCCTTTAACGCAGCTTCTCGCTTGCCATCGAAGATGGTGCTCAGAAATGTTGCTGCAACTGCTGCAAGCAATCGCCTTTGACTTTGGAATTCGATACCCACGAAAGAAAGACTCAAGAACACAACCACCCAGTCCTAAATTTTCCGCCTTTAACGCAGCTTCTTGCTTGCCATTGAAGATGGTGCTCAGAAATGTCGCTGCAACTGCTGCAAGCAATCGCCTTTGACTTTGGAACTCGATACCCACGATAGGAAGAGTTGGGATTCTTCCAGTGTCTCCTTACTGCTCTCCCCCAACACCGCATCGGTTCAGCAAGCCAGTCACTGCCAAACATCAACTTGGCATAACGCCCAACATTTCTTCCTAGGTAGGCTTTTGTTTTGACCATGAGCCATGATTACTGTTCGTTGTTAAGGAATGCCAACCTCTAAATAGAGTTGAGACAACCACCTTGCCGTAAAGATCATGTATGGTCACTTTTTCTCTTTCATGGCGATCATCTAGCAATGAACAAGTGGAATGGAGTTCATTGAGCATAGTACTCAATCTATCCCTTTGAATCTTCTATCAGGTTATTGAATCCCTCAAAGAAACCCGAACTCATGCCTAGTACTGGCAAAATTCCGATTCAAATGGTCGCCAATAAGACCACAGAGCAAGAATAAGGACTTCGCGTCCTCGCTTTTCAAATGGTCGTCACTCAACTTCACTATGGTTGCTATATTTGACTCGTCTATTTTTTATCAACGCATTTCTCCATGCGGACGCGGTGTTAATTTCAAAGTGCCTGCGATAGAGGTAATCAATAGAGGCAAACCTGCGAGCTTATTGACCACTTCAGTTGGTATTAGTCTTTGAACCTATCGCCAACTGCTAACTGTCTTTGAGCCTGTCGCCAATTGCCAACTGTCTTTTCAAATAGTCTAGAAGTTCCCTCATTGCTTAAAATTTCAAGACAAAATGTTCGAATCTCGACGATAGAAGCAACTAGCTTGTTGCCAACTGCCAACTGTCTTTTCAAATAATTTAGAAGTTTTGCCATTACTTAAAATTTAAAGACAAAATGTTCGAATCTCGACAATAGAAGCAACTAGCCTGTCGCCAACTGCCAATTGTCTTTTCAAATAGTTTGGAAGTCTCGCCATTGCTTAAAATTTCAAGACGAAATGTTCGAATCTTGACGATAGAAGCAACTAGCTTGTTGCCAACTGCCTTTTCAAATGGTCTAGAAGTTTAGCCATTGCTTAAAATTTCGAGATGAAATGTTCAAATCTCAACAATATAAGTAACTACCATAAGAAGCTTTTTTTCTCCCAAAGGAATTTGTTAGGAATGTGCAACAGAAAACCAATACCTTCAACCTGAGGAGATTGTTAAGAGGAAGCCCAAGTCCAAGCCCGTCAATATTTCTAGTTGGACCTACTTTCACTAAAAAATTTAAGCTAATGAGTTGTGACTAAGATATATTAACTTCTCTATACAACGTCAATTCCCTGATGTGGGATTTCTCTAATACAACTCACTCACACGTGTATCTTACCATTCTTCCCCTCACATGTGAGCTTAGTCTTAGGTTCACTCCTTAATTCAGGCATTCTTCTACATCAACTTCCTACTGGCTCGCATTGCTACATCGCAACACCTACCTGCCTGGAAACCTTAATCATGGACTTTGATACCATTTGTTGTGGGACAACACCTAAAGATGCACTAATCGAAGCACAAGTAACAACGGATGAAAGTAAAATCAAAATCACACGAGAAATAAGATATACATGGAAAACCCAAAAAGAGAAAAACTACAAGAAGAGAGAGGGATTCACTATCTTCAATAACGAGTACGAGAGTACAATCCAAAAGTTCAAAAAAACTATTTAGTAAGTCATGAGATCTAAAGATCCAACAAAAAGATAGGAAAAACAAAAGAAAGGAAATTATGTGGAGCCTAGGGTTAGAGATGTGTTGTTAAATATATCTCTTTTATAATCTGCCTTAAAAAAGCCCTAAAGCAAATGTGCATGGCCCAAAATACCCTTATCACTATTTGTTGGGAGCACGCAACAGAAACCCCATTCCTTCAATATGGGGAGACCACCAAGACAGAGTCTAAATCCGAGTATGTCAATACCTTCGCTCAAAAGCTTAAGCCTATGAGTTATGGCACAACTAGAATATATTAACTGTTCTACATCACATCAATTATTTGATATGAAATTTCTCTAAAATAACTCAGTCACACATGCATCCTAATAAATTCCAATTGCCTTCAAATCAATTTTATCCCACAAATCGTCCAATATTATGAGAACCTTCTCACTAGTTGTCCTTTTACCTCCACTTTCCTTTTTACTTCTGTGTTTAACTATCATATTGTTATTCACTCGCCAACGGAGAGAAAAGGCAAATGAACCAAAAAAAGCCATAATTTATGCCTTAAGGTCTGAAAAAAGAAAAAATCTTGAACTTTTGATGTTGTGATAACTTTCAGCTCAAAATATATTGAAATGTGTGATAATAGTCTCAACCTTCTATTTCTTACCAAAAATGGAGGGAAGGTGGGCGAGGTTGGTAGAGACTTATGATTTCTATTAAAGTTATATTTTCCTTCATATATAATTGGAAGAAACTTTCTCCAATTATTCTTTTAACTATTTGATTATAAGTTATGGAAATCATTCGAAAGTCACAGCACAGTCAAAGCAAGTTTCCTCCAATTAAGTATTATAAAAGTAAATTCTTTAATATGTTCCAAAAGTTCGTCAAAAATTGCTGCAGTTGCATCACACTTTTTTTCTATAGTTTTTTTTGGCGTTGGGTGTGGGGAGACTTAGCCTGCTTTTTTTGTAAATGACCAATCCGTTGTGAAACATGTTTTTATTAATGCTGGAAGTGCAATGAGTTGGCATAGAAAATCAGTTCATAAAGCGAATTTTTCATAAATCCAATTTTGTATATGCATCTCACCGCCCCATCGGTGCCTTATTTTCCACGCGCTAGAACACTTTGATTCCTTTTTTGACTTAGCTTCCTATTAAGGCTGGTGGGATTACATCAGCAATGACGTAATCACGCGATCCTTCTTTGACATTTTTATTAGAACTTTGAATATTAATTGTAATAATCTCCGACAGGGGTGGATAAGTTGGTAAACGCGACACCGTCGGATCGATCGAGCATGACATCACCTGTGAGCCCGTATTTATTTACTTAGGAAAAAGGAAAGGGACAAAGAGAATTAATCCTCACGGCATCATATGATAACATAGAAAATACGCAAGTTTTATTCTCATAGACAAGAGAGACAATGACAAAACGTAGGTATATCACGACAATAGTCTTATTCATACAAATGGGAGACCTAGTCAATCAACACCAGCGCTCCTACCACATCATAAATAGATAAATGGCCATAGAAGTGAACATGGCACCGCATGAGACATACGCATAACCTGTGCCGGAATTGGGCGGTGGTGGAGGCGGAGTGGTGGTGGTGCCAGGCGGGGTGGTGGTGCCGGGCGGGCTGGTTGTGCCGGGTGGGCTGGTGGTGGGGCCGGAAGCGGCGCTGACCGTGACAGACAGCTTTTGGCCCTGCGAGCAATGAGAGGCGTGGGTGCATATGAAGTAGACGGTCCCGGTGGTATTGAGGGGGTAGTTCACCGGCGGAGTAGTCAGGAGAGAGATCGGAGAACCGATGTTGCAGCTGCTGAAGTCCGACTCCGAGACGATGGCAACGTCGTGCTGGCCAGAGGCGAAGTTGAAGACTGCAAAAGCAATTAAATTTATCAATTGCAATTAAAATCACATAGGAACTACATATATATACACACCATTTATATATCTCTATGATTAATGACTATACATGTCCATCTCATGCTACCTTTTCTGGAGCAATTTAGAGAAGTTGATGAACATTTCTCGCGTTGACTTACAAATCTAAGCTATATAAACGGTCAAAAAAATGGTCTTATTTTTGTCTATCATCCGAAAATTATGCATAATGTAATTGTCTTTTGTCATTTTTTCTGATTATATGAGGCGTCTAAACCTCTTAAATCATTCGATTAATCTCATCAAATAACTATAGTCTTCTCATCTTATAACAATCGAATCAACTATTAAAATAAGAGGCCCTCGAAGATGATCGTAAAAAAGTTGTATTAGCTGATGATCAAGTGTGCAAGAGAATTTAAGCGGCAAAAAAAAAAAAAAAAAAAACAAGAACACATTAATGAACACTAAAGTGGGTTGACTAAAGTCCTTATATCTTGCTAGTTCATCATTTTCGTCATTGTCAGATGCAGGTAAGATGTAATGGCCTGAAATTGATATTATTCAAGTCAATCATAGCCCGCATTAATTAAAGGGGGTCGTCATGTCAAATGTTCTATAAACAGTTTTGGCATTTAGTGGGAAAACTGACCCTAAATACGCAAACTTTCTATGGCCGCCGGGCACGATTGATGCAAGTCGATGAAATGGCGATCAGGGACGGGGATTTGTACCTAAAATGTCGCCCACGTTGAACGTGTTGCCGCTGGCCCAGCTAGAGTAGAAGGAGGCCCCCCCGTTCGCCACGTTGGTCCAGCCTGTGGAGTCGCCCACCGTGTACGTCGCCGCCTCCGCACTCCTCAGCATCACCAACAGTTCCAATGCCATCACCACAAGAACACAGACCGCCGAGTTGGTTCTCGCCCTAGCCCCCGCCATCTTGCTATACGAGAAGCCGATGTGTATATCTCAGGTCGCCCCCTGTACCTAAAACCTATCGGCTGCTCTTGCGAACCAAGGATGCAGTCGGAAGCGCGTTTATGCCTGTGCGTGCATTTTGTGATGCAGCTATGCTTGCTTATGTAGTTGGAGAATTCGAAAGTAGTTGGGAAGTCCCTTCTTCCATCGTCGGATGTTGAAAACACATGCTTTGATTTGGTCGGCCCTGGAATATTTTCTTTAGGGGTTGGTGAGTGAAATGATGTTTTGAAAACATAAGGTCGTATCTATAATTTCTTTGCATTTAATAAACCTTAGATAAGAAAAGGATATCCAGCAGTATGATCTGTCTTAATCCGATGTGAATATTTATATATACCTTGTGAAATAGCTGCCGGCCCCTTTTATTTCTAAAAGGGGAAACAAAGGGGGTTCCGCATCCGAATTGTAAATGTTAAGTACATTTGAAGTTTTGAATCCGCTGTAAATATTTATATATACCTTTTGAAATAGCTGCCGGCCCCTTTTGCTGAAGATTGGAGGAGGAGAAAGACTGGAGGAGAGAGAAGAGATTGATAGACGAGCATTTTTTTTTTCCGGTGTCAACCTTGCAGCGAGAGTTTCACCCGTCCCTCCACCTTCATCGGCACAAGCGGCTACCTAAGTAGTATCGACACGTGACACACACGTCTATACGTCATTTCTCAAAAATAGAGAATTCTGACACGTTGTATATTAAATGAATATTTTTATTTTTAATTAATTTGATTCAAATTCATAAATAAATAATTAATTAAAAAAAGCCTATAATGAATTTACACTAATAATATTAATAAATCAAGTCATTGAAAATTCGAAAAACATATTTTTAGTTAAAGAGCCTCCCCACCGCCGATTCTCCCCCGCATTAACCTAGATCTGCCGCCACGTGGCCCAAGCGACAACGTGTAAGGCTACAGAGCCACTTCGCAGAGTAGCTACGGTGAGACCGGCCGTAGACGATCTTCAGAACCTTCGCACCCCCACGCAGAGTTGAAGCTCTATAGGCACATACCAAAGCAGAGCCTCCACTAACCCTAGCATCTCTCTCTCTCTCTCTAAAACTCTTTCTCTCTCCTCCCTGAAGCCTTAGCCATGGCTTCAAGTAGGCTCTTATCCACGCTCCTCCACTCGGAGATCCAGCCACCGGAGATCCAGCCACCGATCTCCCTTTCCAAGCCCTGAGAACTCCTCGATCCACTCCCCCCACCGCCCCTCCCCCCTCGGGTACCTCCTCACCCGCGCCACTGAGTACGCCACCTCCACCGCCGCACCTGCCCCGCCGGCGAAGAAGGACGGCGGGAAGGACCGGATCACAGACGAGTTCACCGGTGCCGGCGCCATTGGACAGGAATCGCTTGCCGCACGACCGCCTTCCTCTCCTCTTCCGTCTCTCACCGTCGCGGGCTCGCCATGGTTCGCAGCCTCGACTCTACTCCCTCGCCATCGCCTCCACCCTCCATCTTCCGGACACGCTTGTCAAAACGTGTTTGACTACATGTCAGAAAGTCCAACACGCGTTGACCGCGTGTCCGAGCGTGTCGACGTGTCCGACACACTTCGACACATGTCGGACACAACACGGAAGCATGGGCAACGTGTCCGTGCTTCCTTGGCGGCTACTACACTGGCCTACCAATTCTTCAAATACCCTTTACAAGATGCAGTGGTGTCTACCTTCCCTATTTGAAGGGCCCCTTAATTCCTGAATATAATTTTTTCTTCTCCACTCAAGAAGAAATACCCTAAATATTTTACGTCCCAGAGTTCAAAGGAATCAGTTTTAGAACATACTCGAGTCCAAAGAGAATAGATTGATAGACAAGCATTTTTTTTTCCGTATGCAAATTTCTTCTACCAGGAAATAAAAGGGGAAACTAAGGGGGTTCCGCATCCGAATTGAAAATGTTAAGTATATTTAAAGTTTTAAAACTCGTAACAAAAGTGTAATTAAGTTCTAAAATTTTCAAGAGGTGCGATCAAGTACTAAAATTTATCAAATTAGTGAATTAGTTCATTTCATTAATTCCATCCAATTTGGCTAATGGATAATGCTGACATGGTCATTTTTATTATTTTCTCTCTTACGTGGCTTCTTTTATTAGTTTCACTCTCCTATGTGGTATGAGCTTATAAAAACATGAAACATAAGATTACAAGACATCGTTCTATTCAAAATCATTATTTTTTATTCAAAATATTATTTAAATTAAAAAAAAAAAAAACCAATAGCAATAGGTCCTCATTATTGCCACCCCACAGTGGTCGCAAAGGGCCAATAGTGGCTCGGCAATGACCAACAAGGGTCATTGGTGCCTCGATAAGGACCCTATGGCCCTTGCTCAGATCTGGAAACCCTCAGCTAGATGTTGGTGAGGGCGCCTCGCATCAACCAACCCTTGCCGAGGCCTCAGCGACCGTTGCTAGCCCTTCTTGTCGATAGTCGGGTGGTAGTGACGAGAGCATGCTGCCTTTTTGTGTTCTTATCTTTGAAAAAAAAAATAGCCTTTTTATTTTAAAATCTAATTTAATTTGGTTAAAGGAATTAGGATTTTGACCCAGACAACCTCATTATAGTCTTATATTATATATTTTAGTAATGTCAATGACACGTATGAGAGAGAATATAATTATAAAAAGCCATGTATGCATTTTCTGCCAACATAATTACACGAAATTAATGAAAGAACTCATACCCCTAATTTCCCGAATTCCCTCCTCTCCCTGCAATGGCGAGTCCTCCTCTACCAGCTGGGTAGTCCTCCTCATCTTCACGGTAAGATCTGTCTTCTCTGGTGCCAAACCCTACCTTCCCCCTCATGAGAGGTGGAATGGTGAATCCTCCGCTACCAGCTGGGTAGTATTTCCCATCTCCAAGGCTCGATCCCTGTCTTTGCTGCCAAACCCTAACCTTCTCCTCAATCCTCATCTCCATCACAACATCCAGTCGGCTGCAACAGTCGATTTCCCTTTAATCCGAACCCACCTTAAGATACCCAACTCTTAAACACCGACTGAACATTCACCCCATATAAACCCTAATAACCATCTCATCCTCACATCACTTCCTCCAACCCATTGTCGCCATTTCCCATTAGGAGCTCCCTTCAATCGAATCCAGGAGATAAGAAATGGAAGGTCATCTGGCGGAAGAACGGCGTCTAGCTGCCCTGTGTAAAAGCTTATGTGAGTTGTGGTCTAAAAATGACGTTGTTGATATCAAGAGTGCTATCTCAGAAGAAAAATTAATTGAATGCCGGAGAACAGTGTTTGGGAAGCTATACTCTAGACCAAATGTGAATTTCACAGCTTTTGTGAGCACTATGACACGGGTATGGAAAGTTGATAAGGTTACATGTACTCAGCTCGGACGAGGATATTTTTCATTTGCTTTCCAATCGGAAGAAGAAAAATAGAGGGGGCTAGATACCGCGGTGTTTCTCTAGCAATTTACTAGTACTACAAGAATGTGACCCTGATACCCCTGAAATTTGTTATGAGTTTACCCACTATGCATTTTGGGTTAATTTATATGGCCTACCGTTCGGGAGAGTCACTAATGAAGTCATCCGGGACATTGCTTCTAAATTGGGGGAAGTCATTGAGGTGAAATTAGAAGCTAGAGGCAATAGTCATTACAAAATTGGAAAAGCAAAGGTGATGCTGAATCTGGAAAATCCGTTAAAGACGGGAGTCCTTGTGAATCTAGAAAGGAAAAAACTATGGGTTGAGTTCAAATATGAGAGACTACCTCACTATTGCTACTCATGTGGCAAAATAGGGCATTATGCTACTGTATGCAAGGATATTCCTTATGAAAAGTCAGGGCTGCCGGATGACTTACCGGGAAGATTTGGGAATTGGCTCCGAGCGGATGTGCATGAATTAAGCCCGTACGAGAAATTTTTTTATAGCAAACAAGAGCCAATCCTTGAAGAAACAGAAAGTGTGCCAGAAACCCCCATGCACTCTCCATCAAATTACCAACAGCGGGATCAGCATTTCAATATTACATGGGGACAGAACAATGCTGAACAGATGACTCAAAAGGATACTAATTCATCCACACAGCAGTTAGCAATACAAATTATGGGAAATAAAAGCCCACAAAAGAGAGGGAGTTGCTGCATTGATGAAGAATTTGTGATGGTCCTCTACAAAGAACAACAAAAGGAAGCAGAAGTCAATATGTTGGAGGCTGAAACAGCGGAGGAAGGGATGATCAGGTGAAAATCCAAAGGTACTAAGCACAACTCAGCTAAGAAAGGAAAGCGTTTCTGCCCATATGGAGTGCAAAGTTCGAAAGCACCAGAGATAGATAGTACTCAGCTGATAGAGACACCGATTGAGGTGGCAGAGAAATCATGTCAATGGGCTTTGGTGGCTAGCCCTAATAAGCCACCAAAAGAGCCATGAAACTATTAAGTTGGAATTGTCAGGGGTTGGGCACACCCCTGACAATTCAGGCTTTACGAGTCTTAGTGACTCAAGAAATGCCTAGTATTTTATTTTTAATGGAGACTAAGAATCGGGAGCAAAAAGTTCATCAGTTAAGGAGGAGGCTGAAATTTCAGAACTGTTTTGTAGTGAACCCAGAAGGAATTGCGGGGGGTTTGGCTGTTTTTTGGGATGAACAGGTAGTGCTATCAATCAACTTATTCTCCAAGAATTATATAAGTGCTCTATGTCAAGTAAGGGAAAACAGAAAGCAAATGCAGATCACCTTCATACACGCCCCTAATATCTTTCGAGAAAGAGTTCAACTATGGGAGGATATTTTTAGAGCAAGTAGAAGCTACCACTTACCATGGCTTTGTGTTGGGGACTTCAACGAGGTATTGTACCATTGGGAGAAAGTGGGCAGCAAACGAGCAGAAAACTACCGACTAACAGCCTTCCGGGACTTTCTCGGCAAGTGCTCATTAATGGATTTGGAATCCAAAGGCTGCGCCTTCACCTGGACAAACAACCGAACAGGAGATGAATTCATCAAAGAGAGACTTGATGGGGACTTTGCAATCTAGATTGGAGAATATCTTATCCTAATGCAGAAAGTATAGCACTACCAGCTATAGGGTCTGATCACAACCTTATTATTATATCCCTACATGCACGGAAAAATAAGAAAAGGAAGGTATTTTGCTATGAAGCTTTCTGGGCAGAAGATGAGGAAAGTATGCTACTAGTCAAAAAGGTATGGGCTGAAGGGGAATCCCAAGGGCTGAATATAGCACAAAAGCTGCAGATGGTGGCTAAACAGTTGGCACAGTGGAGCAGTAAAAGATTTCATAATGCTAAACAGAAAATTGATGAGCTGAAAAATGTATTACGAAGGCTGTCAAACGGAAATGGTGTACATAACGAATCTGAGACAGCAAAGGGGATTAATCAGGAAATAGAAAAGTTTTGGCGGCAAGAGGAGATGTTTTGGGGGATGCGCTCAAGAATCAACTGGTTAAAATGGGGTGACGGAAACACAAAGTTTTTCCATGCAACAACTATTCAGAGAAGAAACAGAAACAGAATCACCTTACTCAAAAACACAACTGATGATTGGGTGCAAGGAGATCAGAATTTGAAGGAAATGACAGAAACTTTCTTCAAAAACCTGTACTTGTCTGTGGGGGCGCCCAACTTTCAGCCTGTCATCCAACAAATTCCAACCTTAGTAGATGAAAGCATGAACCAGAGGTTGGTAAAATCTGTTACAATAGAGGAAGTCACAGAGGCAATGCAGCAATTAGGAGCTAACAAGGCTTCAGGACCGGATGGCCTCAATGGGTTGTTTTACAAAAAGCATTGGCCAGATCTAAGTCAGGGGATTTTCAGCGAAGTAAAGCAATTTTTTGAAACAGGACAGTTAAATCAAGACATAAACAAAACCCAAATCACCCTTATTCCCAAAGTCCAAAACCCTGAAAAGCTCGAACAATTCCGTCCCATCAGCCTATGCAATTTCATATACAAAATCATTTCCAAAGTTATGACTAATAAACTAAAACCCTTACTACGAAACCTCATAGCCGAAGAACAAAGTGCCTTTGTGGGGGGAAGACAAATTCAAGACAATATCTTGATTGTTCAGGAGGTGCTACATAAGCTGCAAACGCGGGAGAGAAAGAGTAAGTTCCAAGCTGTCCTTAAACTTGATATACAAAAAGCATATAATCGAATTGAATTGGACTTTTTACAAGCTTGCTTGAGGAAGATGGGATTTAGTGAACAATGGGTTACATGGGTGATACAATGTGTGTCCACGATATCTTTCAGCATAAACTTCAATGGCGAATCCCTACCTTTTTTCAAGCCCACCAGAGGACTACGACAAGGTGACCCAATTTCCCCATATCTATTCATTCTAGTGGCCAATGTGCTATCCTTCCTCATGAAACAAGCAATTATAGATGGCACTTTACGAGGAATTAAGCTAAACAGATGTTGTCCTAGCTTGTCACACCTGCTATTTGTGGATGATTCTATATTTTTCCTTCATGGCACTGTTGCAAAATGTCAGAATTCGGTAGCTATACTACACCAATATTGTTTTGCCTCAGGACATGCCATTAATCTTAACAAATCAGGTATTCATTTCAGTAAAAGTTGCCCTATGAATCTGAAAAGAAATATGGCTGAGATGCTAAGAGTCCAAGAAATAGAGAAAACATAGAAGTATTTAGGAATTCCATCGGATTGGGGAGGATCGAAAAAAGAAATATTTGCATGGATTCTTGCAAGAGTCAACATGAAGTTAGAGAGTTGGAAGGATAACTTGCTGTCAAAATCTGGGAAAGAAATATTGATTAAATCAGTAGTGCAAGCCATCCCACAATATGCTATGTCCATTTTCAAACTCCCTATGTCAATTTGCAAAGCCATTGAGAAGAAAATTGCCAACTTTTGGTGGCGGAATGGGAACAAAGCTGCTGGAATTCATGGGAAGAAATGGGAAAATTTAAAACTCAGAAAGAAGGAAGGAGGGCTCGGCTTTAAAGATCTTTTAGATTTCAATAAGGCGATGTTAGGCAAGCAAGCTTGGCGTATTTTTCAGTAGCCATCTTCACTTCTAAGCCAACTAATGAAGGGTCTTTACTACCCACAAGGCGACTTTTGGAAAGCTGGAAAAGATAGTAGACCGTCTTGGGGATGGCAAAGCATTGTCTTGGGGAGAGACTCGATAGCTCCTCAAGTGATGTGGGCTGTTGGCAATGGACAGTCTATTTTAATAAAAGAAGATAAATGGTTAAGAAGCGGCATTATTGGTGGGCCAGCGACAAGAAATGAGCCACAAAAAGTGGAGGCTTTAATAGAACAACGAGATGGGAAATGGAATGAGGTTATGTTACGGACAATGTTCGATGATCATAGAGTCAAGGAAATCCTGGAAACTCCCATCGGATTACCTTCTACAGCAGATAAGCGGGTATGGATGAGCAACAAATCAGGGGACTATTCGGTGAAAAGCGGATATATCTATAACAGAAATCAAATAGCCAACACACTAAACACAACAGCATCTTCCTCTCATCAAACAAAACCAGACCTTTGGAACTTCATTTGGCAATCAAATACTCTACCTAGAGTTAAACAGTTTCTCTGGAATGCCTGCCAGAATGCAATTCCTACAGTGGAAAAGCTGCACAGGAGGAGAATAGTACCTGATCCTCTATGCCCAATTTGTAAGAAAGAAGATGAGACTACTGAACATGCGCTATTGCTATACCCTTGGACTATCCAGTTATGGCGAGCGAGTCCCCTGCATATCCAGATTTCCAGAATTGGGTTAACACGAGTTGATGAATGGCTACACTCGAAAAAAGAAGACCCAAACAGAGGTCGAGATTTTAACTTAATTGCCACGGCCATGTGGTGTATTTGGAAAGATCGACACCGGTTTGTTTTCGAGCATCATCCCCTGTCTTCGCATCAGACCCTATCCAAAGCAATAGCACTACATGAGAACTATACGAGTTGTAACAGAAAGTAAGCTGCAGCAAAAAATAGCACTTCTCAAAAGCAGAGATGGAAACCGCCGCCACTCAACACTTTGAGCATAAATATAGACGCCTCATTTGTTGGGGAGGGAGTTGAACTACCAGACTTGGAGAGGAACCAAATGGTCGAGAACAGAGAGGATCGAGCTATGGCTGAGAACAGGGGTATTCTTGTTGGGGAAGAAATGGATGCTCCAGAACCGAAAGATGACAGAGAAGCACAATAATAACTACTGAGGAAGGCTGGGCAAGGTCTTCGAACAGAGCCTCGGATAGCGAAGCAGAGCTGGAAGAAACAACAGAGGCGGGTCAAAATCGCATAACCCACGCTCTCGAGGCAGAATCTGCAGGGACCGAGAACAGAAACGCAAACGGAGCCCCCTCAGTCGAGATTGCAGGAAACTTACCAGATCTGGAGGATTATGGGGACACGGTGACCAGATCGAATTGAGCAGCTCCAAAACTGGAAGAAACAACAGAGGAGGGTCAAAATTGCATAACCCACGCTCCCGAGGCCGAATCTGCAGGGACCGAGAACAGAAACGAAAACAGAGCCCCCTCTGTCGAGATTACAGGAAACTTACCAGATCTGGAGGAAGATGGAGACACGGTGCCCAGATCGAACCGAACAGCACCAGATCTAGGACAAAACAGAGGCGGAACCGAGCACAGGAGCACTATTGCCTGCATCTGCCGTGACTCTCAAGGCTACCTAGTGGACAGGTTCGCGAAGACGATAGCAGCCTCCTCAGCTGAACAAGCGGAAGCCATGGCACTTCGGGAAACCCTAGATTTCCTCTCTAACAGCTCGATCAAAGTCTTTGAAGTACACTCTGACTCATTGTCGCTCGTGCAAGCTGTCGAGGAGGAGACAACACCGAACTGGGAAGTTGCAGGGCTGGTGGACCGGATCCGAGAGAAAAGGAAAAGATTTCCGGGCCTGACTTTGGCCCACTGTAGCAGAGATGCCAATAGGCCCGCCGGCTGGCTTGCAAGGGCCCAACGTCAACATTATCTCCCTCGAAACTGGGTAAGCTACCCCCCGATAGGCTTAATTGATTTACTTAGCGCTAATGTTACTAATGTAATTGCCCCAAACTTATCTAAGTAAATGAAAAGAAGATGCATTTTCAACCAAAAAAATAATAATAATAATAATGAAAGAACTCAATTGCATAAATTTGATAAGTTTTATGATTTAGTTGCACTTTTTGAAAGTCAATTAATTCATCCCTAAAATTTGGTGAACAACAATGTAAATTTGATAGGCTTTGTAATATCAAATGGTCTTAAATATAGTTAATTGGTTGTGATTTCTTAGGGTATCAATTTTTGGGCGCATCAAAATCAATTTCCCCTCGTTTGTTCGGTCTCCTTTCACCTCCCTTTTCTTTTATCTATACTATGAGATTGACATGATATTTCTGTTCACTCGCCCAGGGAAAGAAAAGGCAAATGAAGCAAGAAAATACATCTTTTAGGCCTTGATGTCCAAAAGAAATGACCAACTTTTGGTTTTGAGATAACTTTGGCTCGAAATATATGCGTCAATAAATATCGCGAAGTTTATTTTCAAATTGAAATATTTACAATGTTTTTTAGAGTTATGTTTTCCTCCATCCTTAATTGGAGGAAACTCTCTTTAACGATGCATTTAAAAATAAGTTGTGAACGTCACGCATATATAACGGCACGATAAGCGCAAACTCCGACGTAGAATAGGGGAAAATATTATTTTTATTTTATTTTTTAAAGTTCCGCCAAGACTGTGGCAAAGGCCGCAGATTTTTCTTTATTTAAAAAAGTCAATTTTGTATATGCATCTCACCTCTCTATCATTGCCTTATTTTCCTTGCACTAGGACATATTCATTCCTAGGGTTTCTACTTCGCTTCTTGTAAAGATTGTTGAATATTGTCAATACCAGACCGAGTCCAATTAAAGTAATCATGCGATCATTGTTTGATACATTTAGAGAATTATGTAAGACGTGAAAGTGCAATTCAAGATCTCCATAGCGAGAATCAATAACAAATATATAATTGATTAAAAAAATTAACGTATCTAATTTGGATCGTCGCTATTCCGCATCAAGAACAATTTCAAATCAGGTGTGTTAATTTTTCTAATCGATTATATATGTATTCTTGATTCTAGTTATGGAGATCTTGGATTGTGCTTTTGCGTCTTACATGTAATATCAGAGCTTCCATAGATTAGAATGCGAACGTAAGGTTTTGCCCTTTTTTCGTATTTTTTGTTCAACAAAAAATCATTTTAGTTACAAAAACAGAACAGGTTTGTCGAGACAAGCAAAACCGTGGCCGATGCATCGCTAGGGGAGGCTGCACGCGCGGCCACGTGCCCTCACACACAGGCAAAGCCGATTCGTGGGTTGCACGTGCCAAGGTTGACGTCATTATGACGTCAACGACCAGTGACCGACGACCCAGTGACCGGCAACCTAACCCATTGACTTGACTCGATTGACCGTTGACTGACCTGGCTTCGACCAATTGAGCAGCCGACTTAATTCTTCGTTGACCGGACCAGTCAACCGATAGGATTGGACGTTGACCAATCAAATTGGAAGTTGACCTGTTGAACCAATCAGACCAGCAATCAGACCAGTCCAGGCCGCCCGCGCATGCGCTGCACGCGCCGCACACTCTAGAAGCTCATGAGAGCTTGTCTGAGCTCTAATTGGGGTGTTCTTGGAGTCTATGTACTCATATGAAGATGCCCTACACTGTGGCATTTTTTTTTTTTTTTTTTATGTTTGATGATAAAAAAATGGATGTGAAAATATGTATAGAACCTTAAATATACATATTTTTAGGGTATTTTGCATATTTTTTTGTATTTTTCTATGACTTTGGAAATACAAGTGCTAGTTTACATGTATATCATCACATAAATATTATGTAGAGTGTGATTCATTGATAATATATATAAAGTTTAACTTGTATCAATGAATAAAGTAATGTAATTGGCATGATATATGATTTTAGTGATAAATTGCCCCTATCACTAAGATATCACTAAGATTAAAATCACATGTATATGATGTATATGAGAAACAAAGTTTACATCTCTGATATGAGAGAATTTTGAGAATTCAATTGAGTTGTAACCGCCAAAATAGCACATTTAATTGGATTTGAGAAATATTGGTCTCGTATAATGATGGAATATATTTTGTTCTAATACGTGGTCATATTCCCAAAAGAGATGATTGTGTTTTAGTTCATGAAAGGATGCATGAACAACATATGGTGGAGGAGTGACTATCGTAGTAGTTCATATACCCAAAGGTGATGAATACACAAAGGTTGGAATATATTCTCATGGCCACTGTCATGTGGAAAGTATACAATTGTATGTCATGTATTCTGCTCAAATGTAATGATGCGTGTAACTCTCTAAATACGTACTTGTACGTTTTCAAATTACACAATACTCACATGATGTTTGCTTGTTATTTTAATCACCTTATCTGTAATTAATAACTTCATAATTATTGAGGTTCTTACTAGTTCAAACTTTAAGTAGTGGAAAGAGAATTTTCTATTTGGGAAAAGACAATTGGATTTGCCTATTATCCAAGAAGCGTTCCATTTATGAGCACTTGAAAAATGATTTGCCATCTGACTATACTTCTAAAAAGATGGTGGAAACCTTGGGGGCCCAAAATTATATATTGTCTAATGTCGAGATTATAACACATCTACAATGACTCTTCAACATAATGTATGATGTTTTTGATAAGGTTAGGAATTACGTTCTAAGATGGTAGATGTAAAGTCTAAAAATCATACTCATAGAGGAATCGATGAAACTACCGGCCATTTTGACAGTCTGGGTCCTAAGATAGAATTTTTCTAGAATGATTGGTGATCGTTGATTCTTTTTAAAAAGAAAGATTACATAAAGATAGACCGCTATAATTATGTAAAACTTGACTATTCAAGCGTGAGCCTATAATTAATGATCTTTTGGCATTGTTTACGAGTCCAATACTTATGATAAGTACGTCCAGTTCATAGTGGTTAGATAGTGATATAACAAATTATGTTGTTTACCATAAGAGATTCATAAATTGAAGGAAGCCAAATCAAGGTGAATCATAGCTCACTAAGGAAAATAATGGTCAAGTCAATGTTGAGATCATGGAAGATGTCATATTAATTCTAGATTCTAGTTTTAATATAAAAAAAAAATACATTTTATATACCTTCTTTGAGACATATTTTAGTTTTTGCATCATGTCTAAACATATGTAGCTATTTTTTTCCAAATAAAAAAAATATATATGTTATTTTTATGTTCATTAATTCAAATAAGATTGAGTACTATAGTATGTTCAATGGATTATACAGATTATGTTTAACTCCCAATGATTGTTTCCAAAAGACTTCTATTTAAGGGATAGTCTTATGCATTAATGTCTTGATCACATGTATAAAGAAAGAGTACAAGGGCTAATAAACTTGAAATTCTGTCTACTCTTAATAGTTATTTAAAGATTTGTGTTGATTATTGTAGAAGTAAGATGACTAAGATAAAGAATAAAATTGTAGTCCGAAATTTTGACCTATTAGAGGTCATTCATATTGATCTTAGTGGACCTTATATGGTAACGTTGTATAGAAATTTTTATTTCAACCCAGTTATTGATGACTATTTCTTCTGTACTTGATTAAGAAAAAGTCTGAATCTCTAGATAAATTTAGTTTTTTTTTTTCAGATTAAAATCAAAAAATAGTTGAGATAAAACTTGAAGGTTGTCAAACCTGATCATGGTGGTGAGTATTTTGGCAAGTATAGCAATACTAGATAGTTTAAATGGCCATTAGTCAAATACTTGGAAGATTCTTGGATGGTAACTTAATTTACCATACCTAAAAATTCTAACTAAAATAGTGTAGTTGAAATGTGTAATCGCACCGTAATAGACATGATGATGAGTATGATTAGTAGGACTAATTTACCCATTTTATGGGCTAATGCTTTGAAAGCAGTCTTTTCACATACAAAACCATGTTTCTACCAAAATTGTTCCATTAACTTTCTTTGAGTGATAGACCTAACATAAATTTAGCTTAAACTATCTTAAGGTTTGAGGCGTCCTGCAAAAGTAGGGCTATATAATCCAATATTATGTATATTGAAATTTAAAACCACTTGGTATTATTTCGTATCTTACTCAGATCATTTGAAAGGGTATTGATTTTATAACTAATGAAAGTACAAAAATTGTGGAATCACACACAATAAAGTTTCTAGAGTTCGATGTAGCCGCAAAAGATAGCGTGGACCGTCGAACTCAAGAACGATGATCTAAATCAAATGAGTTAATTTTTCTACTCGATTATATATGTGCTATTGATTCTAATTATGGAGATTTTGGGTTGCGCTTTTGCATCTTACAAATTAAACGTTTGACAATCTCCAACAGTGAGTACCTTGAGGACCTAACTGAGTATGGCATAACCCGTGAGCTCATATTTATTTACTTAGGATATAGAAAAAGAAAAAGGAAATTCAATCTCATGACATCATATGTTAACATCGAAATTAAGCAAGCTTTATTCTCATCAACAAGGGAGAGAAGATGACAAAACGTAGTAGGTACAACATGACACTCGCCAGGACAATAATCTTATTCGCGCAAATATAGTAGTCCTTGCCAATTAACCCCAGTACTGCAGCTACATCACGAGAAAATATATGGCCATAGAAGCAAATATGACACGGCCTGAGATGTACAGATAACCTGCGCCGGACCTGCCTGGAGGCGGCGGGGGCGGCAGAGGAGTGTTGGTGCCAGGCGGAGCAGCGGTGCCAACTGTGACAGCCAATTTTTGGCCCTGCGAGCAATGAGAGTCGTGGGTGCATATGAAGTAGATGGTCGCGGTGGTGTTGAGGGCGTAGTTCACCGGCGAAGTACTGAAGAGTTGGATTGGAGAAGCGGTGTTGCAGTTGTTGTAGTCCGACTGTGAGACGACAGCGACGCTGTGTTGGCCATCGACGAAGTTGAAGACTGCAAAGTCAATTGAATTTTTTCATTCAGATGAAATACAAGTACTGTTAATTGTATAGCTCCATGTATAATGACAGTATATGTCCATCTCATGCTACTTCTTCTCGAGCATATGTCAAAAAACTATGTTTTGGGCATGGGAGCAATTTGGAGGAGCTGATGAACATTTCTCGAGTTGACTTATAAAGACTAAGCTATATAAAGGGTTAAAATAATGGTCTCATTTTTTATCCCTCATCCAAAAATCATGCATAATGTATTTTCTTATTATGTGAGGTGTTTGAGTCTCTCAGAGCACTTGATCAATCTCATTGTATCATGATAATCTTTTCATTTTATAGTAGGTGAGTAAATTATCACGTTTAGAAGCCCGTAGGGGTGAGCATGGGTAGAACCGGGAAACAAATCAAATCGGGCATAGATTCTAGGTTCCTGCGATTACTAGTCCGCTTCCCATTTCCAAAAAAAGTGAAATCCATACTACATGGTTTGGTTCCTGGTTTTTTTGGTATGAACCGAGCCAGGAACCGGACCGAGAATGAATAAACCACGTTTATATGTCTTAAAATTTTTATTTTTTATTTTATTTTATGTGTTCATCTTTTTTGTGTTGTTGTTAGTGACAAATGAGGTTTGCTTAACTAAAACGAAAAAAGAAAAAAAAAAGAAAAGAAATTGGTCGATTCGTCAGTAAACTCTAGAACCAATTGACAAGGTAGGTTCTAGATTTCAGGTTCCAGGTAGAACTAAGACCAACCGTGAAACTTTTCACCCTTAGCCCTTAGAGATCATTGTAGGAATTTTTTTTTCTCATGATAATCTAACTCACGCTTTCTAAAGCATGGTTTAATGTATTTAATTCTAAATCAATTGGGCCTTAAATAGATTAAGGGCACCAAAATAGATTAAGACCGCTTAGAGTGGGTTGACTATAGTCCATATATCACACTCGCTCGTCACTTTCTGTCCTTGTGAGATGCAGGTACAAGTTAATCAATTTAAATTGTAATCTGATTGAGCTGATAGTATTCTAGTTAACCCTAGTCCACATAATTCGAAGGAGATCATGATGTTCATGTCAAATGTTCTATAAACAGTTATTGCATTTAGTGGGAAAGCTAAACATATATATGCACAAACTTTCTATTGCCGGTGGACAGGATTGATGAAAGTCGAAGATTTGGTGATCATACCTAAATCATCACCGACACGAAAGGTTAAGCCACTCTCCCAGCTGGAGTAGAAGGAGGCCCCGTTTGCCGGAGTGTTCCAACCAGTGGAGCCTCCCACCACGTACGACGTCGCCTCCACGCTCCTCAACATCCACCATATTTCCACCACCACAACCGCAAGAACGCGACCCGCCAAGTTGGTCATCGCTCTATCCCCGGCCATCTTTTGAAGCTAATGTGTATATCTCAGGTCGCCCTGGATGCCTAAAGCTGTAGCTATGCTTGTAAACTGACGATGCGGTCGAAGGGTGTTAATGTGTTTATGTGCAACTTGCGTTGCGGTTATGCTCACTTATGTAGTCGGGGGAATTTGAGGTTTAGTTGGAAAGTCTGTTCCATCCTCAGATGTTGCGTTTAGGTTTGGTGGCTCTTCTAATATTTTCTTTTTGGTTTGGTGAGCGAAATCATCTGTTGACGGCATGAGTAACATTTATACCTCCTTTGCATGCAAGACCCCTCATATAAAGAACAATATCTTGTGATATAATTTTTTACTTTGTCCTAGACTGGCACATATCAATGTATATGTACTCTCTTGATAAGTAAAACCTTTTGAAATAGATGGGTCATCCCAATCCTGACCGTGAAAATTATGTATAACTTGTTCAAGCTATACTGACTTTAAAGAAAGCAAAATACATTGAGATTACGAAATTAATCTTCTTCAAATTAGCTAGAAAAAGAACAATTTTGACAATTTCAAGCGAGAGAGGCTTGATCATTGGTCTACCATCCAACTAAAGTCTATGACTTCCCTATGTCATCTCTTACTCTTGATGTGACAACTGATTACTATTCTATTTGAAAGATCAGAACAAAACTTAAGGTAACATCACCTTTTGAATCATCTGGTGCAGACATGTACCTTCTCCCTGGACAAGAAAACTGAAAAGTCAACGAAGTTCCTGCATGCATCAATTTTCGTTGCTGGAATTAAAAGTTTAAAAGAACTTAAGTATCACGCAAGAAGGTGGGTGAAAGTTTCAGCTTATTTATAGTATGATATACAAAGGTATCATGTTAAAGTTTCAGCTTAAGGAAATGTACACTCAACTGAGAATTGACATATATATATTTAAGAAAAAATTGCGTCAACGGTCCTAAATATTTTGCGCAACATGCATTGAAGTCCTAACCGTTTGAGTTTTGTACAGTTACACCGGATTCCGACATGCATCGCTGGTAAATTTGAAGTCCTAATCGTTTAGGGCTTGATCACACAAATTTAAATATTGAAGATTCAATTGTATATTGGATTAAACGTGGAAGATGGTTGATATCATTATCCTGGAATTAGAAAACCTGAAAGCAGGTGCTCGGACCAAAGGGGAGTGAACAACACATAAGATCAATAAATGCACCGCCACAAGTTGAACCTCCTCTAGACGGACAGCGGTGAAATCGTATTGAGACAAATTGGAACTTTTTTTATCATTTCTTTGTGTCATTGAGTCAAATGGGAGATTTATAAAGGAAAATGCTTCTAGAATATATTTAGTTATGATATTATCCTATAGGTAGGTTGATTACGCGATCAAATTACATTTTTCTAGTCCTTCATTGACCACTTATATCTTGCATATTTTCTTCGCTAAGACATTGCGACATGACTTTGGACCTTTAGATTTTCTTCATCTTTATTGGACATTTTATGCATACATATACGTAGAATGAAAGTTGCGCCGTTCATTGTAGACATTTTCATGTGTTGCAGATGGGGTATCGATGGCGAGGATTCTTGCGTTCGATTTTTCACTTTGGCCTCTTATTTTACAATTGGTTGTACATGCACAGGTCGTTCTGTGACGGTTTCCAACTTTTGAAATAACTTATTTTTATATCGTTTAAGTTAGTATGTTTCTCTTCGCTTCGGTGGACAATTTATTCAATAATACATCTGCCGACCTTTAGGTGTTCTCTGCGCAAGGCATGACTCATTCCAAGTTCAGTTTGTCCCAGATGAAACGTCTTTTCACCAATTTCATATTTGCAGATGTTTGTCCAAGAATTTGTCTAAAAAATACTTCTGTTCATGAGCACTTTCTTGTTTTAAAAATTGGAACAAATAGCAGGGTTCCTCCTCATTGTCGAAGAACGATCTTCAGCTCTTTGACTTCAAATCGTGAGGTTAAAATCACAAGAACTGAATTTCACTTTGCCTTCAAATCGTGAGGTAAAAATCACGAACTGAATTTCACTTCATCAGTTTGCAGTTTCTTCCACAAATTTTTGGTATTGCCAATGACAATAATTTAATCAACAAAGCCTCTAACAATGGCTGCTGATTATGTTATTATTTGGATGAAAATGACTTTCTTTCCCAACCGGCGTCATTAGTGATGTTACCCTTGATACTTGACACGCGATGTCAAAGCATATCCTATATAGAATGCTTACACAGAGTGACGGCAGGCCAAGCTTGCAGTGGCCTAGCAGTAACATCTTAACACCCCGATCAAACGTCCTCTTTTTACCATATGTGTACAGTTATTAACTAGTAGTCAAGCAAAGAACAAGAGAAGCATGCCATTCTTCGATGATCTTATGTTAACATGTCATGCAGTATAGTCGCCGGTATGATGTACTTTCTCCCTGAGAAACAAGTCACGTGAAATACAATGCAAGACGCGAGTGACGGTAAGACGCGAGTGACGGTTAAGAACCACCCAGAAATCCTTGAAAGAGATAAGAGACCTATATACTGATAGAGGAAGAAAGGCTTCTGAATGTGTCTCTAAAGTCATATACATCTTTGGAGTGAAAGTACTCAGCAGCGTTCAGGATAACATTCCTGGTAAATGAATATTTCATCTTTTTATCCGTAATCTGTAGAACCTAGAACTCTCAGATGGCGGGCGCCAAATGATGAAAAAGAAAAACCCTACTCGCTTTAGAATCTGGAAAACAGTATCAGTATGATTGTAGAGGCCACATGGACAACAACGTTTGACCCAATACAAGCTCGAGCTTGAATTACCTGCACAGATAACAAGGGCAGGAGAACAATTGTGAGAAAACAGAGAATTTTAGTAAATTTAGACCATTTGGCCTCAAAATATATGTTCTACACACGCAAATATATACATTAGCTTGAGATAGAGAGGATTATGACTTGAAAGTACAAGGAAAATGAACAAGATAGATGGGACCCATATATTTTTTGTATATTCCAGAGACAAAGCAAATCTCCATGCAGCCTCAAACTACAGTCTCAAAACAATTGGCCCATTTAGTGGAATGGACCATCTTCCATACCCAAATGATCCAGCTTCAACACTGTCGCCGTATATTTTGCCATTTTGATAAGGTAAAATGCGTGTACGCTATATTGTAGCACTGGAGAAGATCACAATTGGAACCAAGATGAGTTAAAAAAAAAAAGGTCTCTGCATCGACTAATATGAGCCCATAAGATGCAAACTACAATTGACTAATTGGTTGATGGCTCAAAGATACAGACTTTCTGGTGAATGGTTTCCATTGGGTTCAAAGTATCATGATACAAAGTTACCACCCTTGGCATATCGGTTACAATTTTGAGTCAGAACAGGAAGCTTGAGTGTTGCAAGAATCAGATCACTTATCATCTCAGATCACTCTATTTTCCAGTACCAATCTTGTCAGCAGGTAATTTGCTGAAATGATGATGCTACCCAACTTAATGATGATTTATATGTTTTCCCTTTCAATTCCATCAGTAAGTAGAATGAGAGCTTATAGGTGTAGAGCATAAAAGCTTGCTTTCTTCAAATTTACAATTACAGAATAATTTTCTCAACCATCATGTGAAGCATCACTTCAGAGCAACAACAACATCCTATTTTAAAGAGAAGAGTTTAA
Source organism: Eucalyptus guilfoylei (assembly GCA_016097605.1). Lineage (NCBI taxonomy): Eukaryota > Viridiplantae > Streptophyta > Magnoliopsida > Myrtales > Myrtaceae > Eucalyptus > Eucalyptus guilfoylei. The sequence continues at coordinate 41,921,201 of CM027862.1, read as the reverse complement.
CTTTAATGCTCCTCTTGTCTAGACTCATTTTAAGTGAAAAAGAGATTGGCTAAATTAAAACCATGCTACAGTGATTCATTGGGGATAAGAGACGGCAAGACCTGCATTTTGCATCACAAGAGAACCCCGACAGAAACGAAAAATGGCCTAATGAGCATGCCTATGAATTATGATATCACATTAAAAAATAAAAAATAAAAAAATAAAAAAAGGATACCCCTAAAAGAACAATAGCAAGACCTATTTCCCACAAACACCTGGTATCACCTATCAAGAATTACAAAATGTAGATGGTCATAATCTTCATACCTTCAAAGAGCCACGCAAAGATGTTGCAGATGAAGATTTAAGCGCCGGAAATCCTATATCATACGCAAGGCTTCCATCAGGCTTGAACAGTCCATAATTTCTCTCAGAAGTAGGTCCCGGTTTCTGATCCTCATTAAACAAGGCAAAAATATAAGCCTTCAGCGCATGTTTTGGTCTCAAAGGAGTCCCTTTCCTTAACGCGAGTCTTTTGCGCAGGTTATAGTTGTATGTTCTCGCATTATCCACGGTCGCTGCAGCTTCATTACTATCTCCTTTCGAGGCCCACCCTGTCTCGGTGACAATGACTTCCATCTTTTTAAATCCAGCATCCTCAAGAGCAACATAGGTAGCATCAATAATAGCATCTAGCATATTATCATAGTGTACATCGTTTTTCTGATCATAGATACCCTGGGTCTTCTGGAAGAGGGCATAATTGACGTCGATATTCCCGGGATCACTCAAATAAGCCAAAAATGGGTAAGCATTCAAACAGAATGGAGAACCAATTTCCTGGAAAAATTCCAAAAGAGGCTTCATGTACTGGTCCACATTGTCATTGAACTTACATGAAGAGGGAGGATAAGAATTAGCTAAGACAGCCGTTGAATGTGCAGTCGTTATTTGCACCACCTTGTCCAAATTAAGTTTCTTCAAGGCACTGTACACATTTTTCACTGCGCCCAAAAGAACACCCCCGAGTTCATTACTGCTTGCTCCCAACACTTCATTGCCCACTGCAATCCCGCGAATCCGTGTGTCAGGGAGGTAAGACTGCACATTCTCTTTAACCCAATCTAATGCATTATCTTCACTAGTATTGACATCTTTTAGGTTACCATTCGGAAGCCCAACAACTAAATCGAGTCCAGTTCCACTAAAAGCTTTGAGGACTGTGTGATCAGCATCATAAATACGTACATTCCTTATTTTTGCTGCTCTGAGAAGAGTAACAACTTCGTCAGGGGAAGGGATATTATCTGCAAGCCTCCCATAATTTATTCCATAGGTACCGATGAATGCTTCAGCAGCCCACGCAACTGAGAAAATACAGTCACTTTTTATCAATTCAACCGAGTATCTGCTGCTGGATTTTGAGATAATATGTGCAGCTAACTACACAAGACTGAAATTCTCATTCAACTGATGCTCTAAGATTGATGTGTGGCAATAACATTAGGATTGCCAAGTAGGCTTGACCCAAAAGTCATACATTAACATAAACTCTCGTAACCAACAAAGCAACATACACGCAACAGAAACACAGGAGAATTTTTGTTTAACATGGAGCAAAACATTTGTTGTGCACATAGAAATCTGATAATAGGGACTTCCTTTCTCTTGTCCTAAAGATTTAGAGGACTGAGAAAACCTAATATCATGCACATCAGAACACTACATAAGCAACAGTTTCGATTGATATGAATTCTTTAAAATCAGCCTTCACGAAACCCATTCAGAAGGTGATCTTTCTTGAACTCCCACCATCACAAGTACTGACAAGTGACAAATCACAATTGATGCCCCTCCCCAAACACACACACACGCCATCACGCACACAGAGTAATGGTTGAGACATATAGCTTTGAGACACCAATTGCTATTGAAGTAAGCAAACTCTCATCCAAATCGTCTTGAATTTTCCCAGGTAGGAACAGTCCAGTCAAGTGAGGTGACGGCTGACCATCACCAACCACAAAACAGGGTCAATTCGATTTCAAATTGTTGTTATACTTGCAGTATCATATCCAAACTTACAAGCGTACAAGAGAGGAAAAAAATACTAAAAACCCACATCCTAAAAGGACCCAATTCAAGAACCATCAAGACGATCACAACGGGAACTCAAATATGGCGAAAAGAACAAAAATCAAGAATCACACAGAAACCGACACCAAGAAAAGGAAAAAGACTTAAGTTTCGAACTCCAAACCAATAAAGAAAGGGAAAGTTACCAATTGGGTCATCACAGCAGAACAATAATAGATAGAGAAACTGCACGAAGAGCCTGCCCCGCCTCATCTCCTCCTCCTCGTGGAAACAAGAAGATCTTGGCGTGGGGCGATCGCGAGGGGCGTGGCGAGGGCAGAACCGACAATCCGATCTCCTTCACGATGAAGCTTCTCCTTCCTACTCCCCCAAAGGCATGCCATAAGACTAGGGGCAGATTCCCTTCGACCCTGTATATCTCTGCCTCTCTCTCTCTCTCTCTCTCTCTTCACTGAAATAGCACACCTTTAACACTTTCCCACCATCTTTTTTCTCATCCTCTAAATACCCACTTCAGCTTTCTCCAATATTCAACTCAAAATCCAAACTTCTCTCTCTCTCTCCCTCCCTCTCTCTCTCTCTCTCTCTCAATATATACGAAGCGAAACCAAGCAAGGCCTCTCCCTCTCTCCCTCTCTCTCAATATATACGAAGCGAAACCAAGCAAGGCAAGAAGGGTCGATGAAGGTGGGTGGGGAGGTTTTAGAATGGCGGTCGTTTTCCTTTGGGGGGACGTTTCGAAAGACACTGTTTTGGGGGCTTTTTGTTGTTGGGAATAGCTTTTTTGCTTTTTTTCGAAAAAGTTGGGATTTTTATCTTTATTTTGTTCTGATTTTGGTGAATTATTACTACAGGTCGGCAGTGGTCGGTGTTGGCTTGTACTTGCAGGCCCGCAGCTGCATTACGTAATACGCGGTTTTTGAAAAGGGAGGAAACAAAGAAAAAAAACGACCAAAAAAATCAAAAAGAGAGAGAGAGAGAGAGAGAAAACAAAGAAGTAAATAATTAATTACAGACGAGGATTCGGCAGGAGTTCGGAGTTGGGATCGTGCGCGTCGCACTGTCTTCGAAACCACCCCCACGCGCGGGAGTTTCTGGCTTGTTGTTCACGCGCGGGCCTCAGCCACGCGTGGGGAAGGGGGCCCACGGAGATGGAAACCCAAGGAAGGCCAATAATTTTGTCATAATTGCTCGTGCTTCACAAAATAGTCCCCCAACTTTGATATTATATGCAACATTATTGCACTTATATTTTAGATTAATATTCAATATAATCTCCGAACTTATACAATTTTATGGACTACACTGAATATTTACTCGATAATTCAGGGACCGCACAACATTGCATATCATGCTAAAGCTCAATGAAGCATTACTTCTTGTACTTGATTGATATGTAGTTTTAGACTTGTTTTAGACATCTTATGTTGAGTTAAGATGTTGACATCGGACGAAAGATGGTAAAAGGATGCATTACCCTCTTGATTAAGAAATAAAAAGAATTAATGGATATTAAAGAAGACCATTGAATGATGAGCATAGTGGAGAGTTATAGTAATTTAACGTAAGTTTAAGATGTGAGAGTTGAAAAATGTAACTGAAGAAAAAAAGAAAGTTAAATTGGTCATTAAAAGGCAATAATAATGAGCTTCAAATGGTTTGGGTCCTCCTTTTCTATTTATAATATCCCACATCAACTTTTATATACAAAGCTTACTTTAGAAACGTCAAGTCCCTAGCATTACCTATACGCTTGATATTGCTTAAGCATTTCATCAGTGTTCAACAAGGAAAAAAAGAGAATTGATGAGCAATAATGACTTAGAAGTCAACCCAAAAAAGGAAAAATCATTAGAGACTAGCTTTTCCGTGGCTTTTCCACTAGCTCGTCTCTTTCTAATAAGAGTTTCTTTCTTTCTTTCTTTCTTTTCGTTCAGAGTTCTTTTCTTTTCTTTTCTTTTCTTTAATAATTTGGCATCATATGAATAAATAAATTAAAGGACGTTATTAGATGGGGACTCTCTCCTCCAATTAACCATTATTAAATAGACAAAACGGCCATTCGACTATATAAATGAGGAAAAAGTTTGGTTAGTGATGACAGAGTAGTTATGAAATTGATAGCCAAGGTACAGATGTAACAACCATAAAAACGAATTGGAAGAAAGCTTAGTGGTTAAGACTCCATCATTGAGAGAATAAAAATTTTAGTCTATAGTTTCTCTTGGAGGGTAGCCCACGCACATATGTTTGAGCTCGAGATGGATAATTAAAAATGTGTCTGGAAGAGAATTTTCAAAAATCATTTAAGCCCTTATAGTTTTAGCCGTTTGATGACCTTGAATCAAAGTTGAGTTTTCCAAATGTGAGAGCTCAATGCACCTTCGGACTAGTTTTGGCTTTTAGCATCCCGAAAATGCTACTTCGGGGGTTTACAATTATTTTTCTTCCAACATTGCTCTTACAGATATATGTATATTCTCGTTTCACCTCCCCTTACTTCCGCATTGTTCATCGTCTTTCTCAAATGGAGACGATCATTTCTCAGGTCCTTGACCTCTAGTTGACACTTGCCGAGTTCCAAATTTAACTTACCAAGGGTCCTTCAATGCTAGCAAGCTTCGCCAAGGGTAAATGCTGGCATTTGGTCTCCAAATCTAGCTCGCTTGAGGTTGCGTGACCTTGGTGTCGCCTCACTTAGGGTCACGCAACCTTGATAAACCGTCTCGTAAGTGGTGCTACGTAACCTAAGCTTATTTGTTCTATGATTGGAGGGGATAACATGTTTTCTTTCTTGTCCGGGAAAAGTGACCTCAAAAGTGAAGCGATAAGTTTATCAAACACTATATGAAAACTCTTTAAAATAAAGTTCTTATCATAAATGAAAAGTCCTTGGACCAAACTTGAATCCAATGCAATTTAAAAGTATCCTCCTCCTCAGAGAGAAAGCAGGGCCCTCAGCCTATAAGTCTAAAATTCCCTTGGATACAAACTGAAGATTCATTGTAAGAAGTTATGTGCGCTGTCAATTTTTGCTTTCGTTGCACGATCAATCGATTGATCGAGAGAGACAGAGAGACAACCAAAAAAGTGACTTGAGTACGTAAATTCTATATTGGAAGAAAAGGGAAACGTGTGCTGTCTTTCTGTAGTCACTCAGCACTAAGTTACTGCCCCGAAAAAGATTTTCAGACAGGCTAAGGAATCGACCTCCTTCCAATGTCTGATCTGTTCCTGACTATAAAGTCACCTCTTTAGAGGTGGCTGGGGAGTATTGGTGTTCCAGGTTAAAAAAGATAATGTTAAAAAACAACAAAAGAAAAAGAGCAGGCCTTTTGATGCCCCAATAGACACCATCCTTGCTTTTCACATCTCCCATTTATCTCTTCAAATCGCAAACTTCAATCCTAAGGATTTGCTTGGTATACGCGTTTGTCCTTCTACTTAAGAATTGAGTTCGAGTTATTATATTAACACATTATGTTAAAGCCACACTTAAAAATATAGAGATACGGGTCTCCATTAGGGATGACTACCACACCCACTCAATGAGATTAGTCAAATGCTTAAAAAGCCTTGGACACCATATTAATATTAAAAAGGAAAATGAAAAGATCAATTTAAGAGAATCATCCTTTTGAATAAAAAGAAGAATTTATATTCACATTCAATAAAATTGAGTGTTGCAGTTGCACACCTGTAATGCATCGACTAGTAATGAGATTATTCCACATGAAAGATCTAACATTAGAATATTCTAAAAGTATCTAATTCTCTTATATGTGTTGTCACTTCGGGTATTGTCAAAAGTTAGACTAGCAATGTACTAGACCCAAAAAAACATAAGAAATGTGTTCTACACATCAAAATGAACCTTTGGACACCCATATTGCAACCTGAATTGGCAGTCAACCGATTTCACGGTGTTGGGCAATTTACGATTTTCCCATTTCGAGTTCACATCCTACAACTAGAGTGCTACACAACGAAAATTGGGTCAAACAAATATTGGACAAAAGAATAATCGCTGATCACACCTTCCGATATTTAAAACATGAAAAAGAAGAAGAAGAAGAAGATGGTCCTACAGCCCAAATCATACATAGAGGTCCAGAACCCACCTAGACCTAAATGCATGCACGAGATTTAGTGATCACGGATGAGATTAAACCGGACTTGGGCCGATCCGATAAACTAGTTGCAGTCCAACCCACCTAGACCAAATTGTATGCATGTGTATCCTCCACTGCAAATGATATTTCCAATCCTGATCACAACAGATAATTATAATGGAGATGCACATAACCATATTCCAAAGAATAGCTCCAAAAGAATGCGCAAGTGTGGCGATAGCGGCGAGCTTTAGTTCTCTCTCAAATGAGGAGGGAGTAAGATTTTGTGGTTAAAAACTGCTCGTTTCTCATGCTCAAAATGACCCAAATGCCCAAATTGAGTTGCAGGAATGACTGGATCAGATAACAGAATCCAGCAAAACCTTATCCTCTGAAAGGCCCCAAACTGCCAATGCCTCAAGTTTCTCACTAAAAGCTACTTGAAAAATTTAAGCAAACGGAGATGGTGGGAGCAGAATGGCAACCTCATTCCTTCCCGCTGCAAACCCCCTGTTCCTCCCCTGCTCTTCCTCTTCCTCTTCATCAACTTCTTCATTGTCACCAGCTGCATTTAATCCTCGCAAGAACCACTTGAGGAGCAACATCACTACCTGCAAGGCATTTAGCGATCCGCCCATTGCACCGGCGAGCAGGAGAGGCCTTGCCATTTCTTTCGTGACCACTTCCTTCCTTTTCTCTTTGGGAGGGGGAGAGAAATCGGGTGCTGCCAATGCAGCTATTCTTGAGGCTGATGATGATGTGGAGCTCCTGGAGAAGGTGAAGAAGGACAGGAAGAAGAGGCTGGAGAGGCAAGGGATCATCAATTCATCCAAAACTGAAAAGGGTTTGGTCTTCTCACTTTCAAACTCTGCTGTTTTCTCAAGAAAAAGTGATGGGCGTGCATTGATTGGGATAGACCCAGTGATGCTCTCGGTGTATTAGTGCATGTTGGATTGGATATTCTGCGACCCATTTTCTTTAATGGTCTCATGATAGTTTAATTTTTCAAAATGGAAATGGAGAAATCATATGCTGGTCAGGTATAAAGATCATGTTTTGAATTGGAGCGGATCAGAAAGTTTCAACTGGATAGAATCATGTGGTCCTAGCCTTAAGCTGAATCTGTTTCCGCTTAAAATGTAACGCGTCCTGGTTTGTCATGAAAACTTGTGCACTGTTGCACCACTGACTGCATTTTATTGAAGCCGTGATATACTTATACTTGAATCCAATGGCTCGTGATTTGGCTGAGATATGGGAAGTCTTACGTTCGGAAGTTGCGCTTATTCTTTGTTTTATATAAGTAGCTATCGATCCAAGATGGTGGTCGCTGCATCTCTGCTATGGAAATTTAAGGAACTGGGAATAATTTGATCTTTTCTTCCGCTGACAACTGTACAATATCATCCAAAACTAGTGCACTTCTTCATATGTTGCTGGTTATTTGCTTTGTATTATGATTACATTATGTCAAACATTAGTTTTTGGGGCAACATGTCAGAAAAAATATAGTAATTAACGCGTTTCCAATTCTTTTAGCAACACTTTCCTTGCATTTGGCGATTCCTTTGTTATACTGCACGCAAAAATAATCCGAGGATGAAAAGTCTTGCAGGATATTTGCAAGATCTCGTGTACAAACTGAGTGAAGTAGGCCAAGCCATAGAAAGCAATGACCTACCAGCAGCAAGTTCAGTTCTCGGAGGAAGCACAGAGACAGAATGGCTCAAGAAGGCCAACCTTGCATTGATGAAGGTTAGTTGTTTTGCAGCTGTTGCAGGCTAACTGATCAGCAACTGCTGTTTCTCCACTTTAACTGCCATGTGATGAATGACTGATCTCAATCGAAACTAGTTTTCTTTCATTCTACATTCATTGACCAACCACTTGCACAATGTCAGTGTACTTGCTGATTAAAGTTCCGACTGAAATCGGAATCATAAAAAGCCTTTTCATTCCTTTTCATCTTGCTTTAATTTGGATCATTCTTAATGATTATATGCAGCTGACTTCAAGTCCTGAAGAAAAGACTGAGGTGGACATGTTTAATTCATCAGTGGCTTCATTAATATCATCAGGTATAATGTTTCTTGTCCTGCAATCAACTCCACCTGTTTGACGAATTTGTGTTCTGTTTTCTACTTGTGTCATAGCTTATGTGGACATAGTTTTTAAGCATGCGACACCAAAACAGTCTAAATTGTCTTTGAGGTTCTGATGTTTACATTGTTCATATCACATCACCTTGCAGTCACAAGGAATGACATTGAATCTTCCAAAGTCGCTTTCATCACATCAGCTAGCGCTTTTGAGAGATGGACAGCCTTAACAGGGCTCGTGGAAGTGCTCAAAGGACTATAGAAACGAAGAGGATTTTTCAATTTTCATTTTACTTCCTTAAGAGAAATTTTCTTGCTCCTGCATCAGATATCTCAGATTTCATCCTTGCCGAGGAGTTGTTGCCAATTCAATTTGACCATTGTTTTGTGCATTGAAAAGTACCTCAAATTCTTGCTTCATTGTACCTTAAATATCACATAAGTTTCTCCTAGTTTTAGGCTTGACGTTATTCCCTGCGTCTGCTTCTGCTTCAGAGGGTTCATGGCGAAACTTCTGAGACATTCTTATTAGACGGGCGCATGCAACATTGATCAATGTTGCATCTAACAAATGCTTCTAGTGCTCATATTTCCGTACTCTAACAGCTTGTGCCATGATTTTCTTGTTAGTAGAAGCGTAGAGGATCATGTCATCTCAAATCTAGATCTGAACTCGTTCTTCAAAACAATCGGTAGTATGGCTTTTTTGGCATCTGTTGTCCAACATTAATTAAACCCATAAGATACCAAAGCTAATATAAGTTGAATGCGACAATCAGTACGACAAACTAAGTACCCTCGAGAATAACCAGTTCGTACATAAGACTTATTGGATACATAGCTACATAACATCATCAACATCTGACACCATAATGTTACAGCAGTCATTACACGATACAACATTAGAGTAACTACAGAGACCTAATCTGTGATTGTGTACAGAACCAATCAGATAGCTACGCCATCAACACTAGTCATTTCAAAAGTACCCACAAACCTAGAAGGAAGATAAGCGGCCTAAACGGACTAATAATCACAGAAGGCTCTCAAGTCTCAAGCCGCAACCTCTCCAGGTCCGCTTCCACGGTTTCCATTCTCAATGGCTTCGCCATCCACCTTTTTGCCCATCTCGTGAACATCTAACTTGTTCGGGTTGTCAGCGCTTCCATTTGGTGCTGTTTTCTCCTTGACATCAGATTCAGGTTCAGGAGCGCTTTGGTTGATTTGATCCTTCTCTTCTCCATCAAGCATTTTGTCCTTGTCACCAGTAGTTTCTTCTGGTTTTTTAACTTCGCCAGGACCATCCACTTTTTCTGTCTCAACTTGTGGTTGTTCGACCTTCTCCTTCAGCTCCACATCTTTTATTTTCTCATTTTCTTTATCATCTCCACCAGCATCTGTCTTATTTTCCTTAGATTCCTCATCTTTGCCAGTATCGGTTCCCTCTGTTGGCTCTTTAGTTTGAACAGTCTTAACATCACCATCTTCAGCTCTTTCTTTATTCTCAGGAACTTCCTTTTCTTTTTCAGTCTCAGCTACATCCTTTTCAGTTTTTTCAGCATCTGCCATGTCAACTTCTTTCTTCTCCTCAGTCCCTTCAGGAGCAGTTTCAGTTTCTTTCTTGTCTTTCTTGGAAGCTGATGTCCTCCTCGCTTTTTTCTTTGGGGTATCAACTTCAGGCGGAGGAGTTGCTTTTGACTTCTCACTGATCCTGGCTGATCTCCTAGGAGTCTCACCAGTGCCCCAGTCAAACTCTGATATAGTTGGACCACCTGGGTGTTGTTTGAGGTACTGATCCAATTGCTTCCGGTTGGTGATCTCGTCTCCACTTGGTGCAGTGAAGACAATCTCATTTTTCTTAGGAGTCCCACCTTTCTTGATCAAATACTGCAGATATTAGACCAGCCATTGGATCAGACAAAACAAAAGGAAATAGAGTCAAGAAGTGATGGGGTCCACATACAAGATCATGCTCATATAAAATGAGTGCTTAACATGAACATCTTACATGAGAGTAAAGGACGAGGCAGATCTGAGTCAAGAAGTGATGAGGTCCACATATAGATCATGCTCATAGAAAATGAATGCTAAGCATAAACATCAGACCTGTGAGAGAGAGAGAGAGAGAGAGAGAGAGCACATTCGCAATGTGTAGACTGTGTTCTTAGCACTTCAATAGCACGACCTAATTTAACGAAATCTGACCTTCAAAAGGTAGCATAAAGCTGAAATATGCTTTGTAGAAGATGAAATTAGATACTGCCGCTCACATTAATAAGAGAACAAAGAACTATACCTCTCCACCCCTCAAGAAGGAAAGTATTTTCTCTTATAGCTACTTGAAAGTTAAGTTACAGGACCAAATTCTAAAACTTCTTGGAGAAATTATTTCACCAGCAGAAACACCATACATGTCCTGGAGACAATCTCTTGAATTTATCGTTAAAAAAAGAAGAAAAAAAGAACAGCCTTTGCAGAATATTAGCACAAACCTAGATCCAAATAGGTCAAATATTCTTCAAGGCGTTGAATGCATTCATCTACAAGTAAAAACAGGACCCAACAATTGATAGATCCAACTGAAAAAATTTAACCCTTCTACTCGAAATCAGAGAATCTACAGCTATACCAGTTCGTTAAAGCCGTTGCACCCAACTTAGCACCCTATATTTCTTAGTTCAACAAATCAAACTTCCTTCTTTTGGATATCTAACATTGCTCCACGGGTCTTCTAATCACCACTCCCATGAACTGTACATCTTTTCCCAGAGCAATTTAATCACCACACGTCTGAACCAAGGTCTTCTTCTCTTAAATTGATCGAGATTGCAGCAACTTCTCTTGTTCTGTCCCAATCTTATAAATGCATTTACCATAGCAGCCTCATCTCTGCTAAATTTATTTGTGGACACGTTGACATTCAACAGCCCAGGTTTGCAGGTACAACTGTCAACCTGCTTTCTTGTAAGCCTGTGTAATATTTTCATCCAGCTTGAGTGGTACTCAAGGATCACATGGCTCCAGAGTCCAGATCTACCATATGCTTTGACCCAAAATACGTTTTAAGTATTGGGAAAGCATTGATAAAAAACTCACTCAACAATGGTCAAGTCGTTGAAATGTGAATTAGCATATACTACCCCTCCACTGAAGCATGTACGTATAAATGGGTAACATAGATGTGGAGGCATCGTTTGTAACCATAAGTTTCTAATGACACTTCCTCTCTTGCCTATTACAAGACATGCAAAGGCTAAACGAAAGGTTTTCCAGCCAACTAAGGGATCATTAACCTTTTGAGAGCTTGACAACAATCGGGTAACTTTCAGCTTCAAATCCTTTGGGACCTCACAATGATGGGGCTTCATGGTACTCAATAGTTACATGATTGAGCTAATGCTGCCATCATTTGTTTAGCAAGATTCAGCATTGTTCCCAGAAAATATGAGAGAGACATTCAGCTGTCGCCACTGACTTCAACTCCCTTTTAACCTCATTGAAAGGTTTGCATCTCAGATGCGTGTGCAACAGACTCTAAATTTGACTTGACTGATGCCGGTGTCCTCCTCTGTCAATTTTCTGTCTCAAATTCTCATAACAGATTCAAACACAGCGACGTTCCATTAAATAGCTCAAAGGGATATACGCTAAAGCAAGTGGGAGGAAAAAGCTACTCTTACAGCAGAAACAACTCAAGACACGTACTCACATGCAATACAAATTATAATGTGGAAATTTGGGAGTGCTAGAAAACTGACCGAAAACAAAAATCCACTAAATCAGGACTAATGAATTTATCAAATCATTGCCATCTTCTATAACCTTAACGCCAGGTCAACAACAAATTTTAAAAACGTGATTCCAGACAAAATTAAGATGATTTGACAGATCTCAACAGAAAAAAGAAATGGAAAGATCCCGGTAAATAATGAGGCAGATGCATCTGCCAAAGTAGATGGTTTGGGGAATGGTGCATGATCCTCCAGTCAAAGAAAATGCCACTTTTTGATAGAAGGGCGGATAACAGGTCGAAAAGAATCAAAAAGAAAGTTTTGAAGAAGGGACAATGGCTGGTTAGTAGACCAAATGTATTGGAGGTTTTTATCTAAACATTCAAATCCTGAGTTTTCCCAGTCAAATGAATCCATTACTAAGCCATTATCGATCAAGAGATTGATGCAAGGTGAGTTTGGGTGAAGTTGTTGAACGAATTACACTGAATAAAAGAGTTCGATGTGTTTGCAAAAAGGAACTTTAGGATAGGAGAGTTCCGCCAGCCAAGAATAATATACTTTTATGTTCACCACCAATGAACTAGATAAAGAACCGGCAACTGGACATAGAACCGAAGGAATCACTCACTTGAGAGAAATCCTCATATATTATCAACTCAAAAAACAGCTAGCATACAACTGAGAGTGCACCTCTTATCTATAGAGGGGACATTAAATTGGGAAACATTCAATTTGGAAGCGTAAAATGAGGAAAAATTAAACTAGGAAACATTAAATTAAGAAACCAACTTCAACTAGGCGACCTACTCATATTAGTGAACATACTTAATTTAGGAAACAACCCTTCAGCCAGTGATTCAGTTGATGAGCCTTTATTCTTCACTTATTGAAACTCCATCTTGAATGCTCTCTCCTCATTGGAACCCATTGGATCATGTTATGGCTGAGATCTCCCTTTGCTTGCATAAACATCAAATGGTCTTTTAATGGAACTTGACGCTCCCGCATCAGAAATATTGGACGGTGGTTAACAGGAACGTCAACATGGACAAAATCTGATCATATCTGTTAGTATCAAGTTCAACCCAGTACACTAGCAGAATTTTCAAATGAGTCCAACTTGCATAAAATCCTCTCTTATAGATGCGCCTCTTCCAATGAAAAGAGAGCATGGGAAGCAACACGATCTAATTCCAAGAAACAGTGAAAACTATCATTAGTGGAGAAAAGTGAAGAAAAAGAGTAAATATCTGTCTATCAAGTTCCTGTCGTGCCGAAGATGCAAAAACACATACAGCTCTTCAAATTTTTCCATAAACTTCCTCATGCTTTGCACCATTTCCTCTTAACGTTCATTACTATGCAGTCCAAAGATAGAATCAGAAAGGTGTTATGTCCACAGCAAACACTTAAATCTGTACTCCATCCTTATTGAACTTGATCAAGGCCTGCTCTTTATCATATTTTCTCTCAAACCGAACACATGCCATAGAACTTCACATATCTTGACAAGATGATTACCATCATCCCTATGTTCTCGATCATCTACTTAAAGCAAATTCAATAACTTCAAAGGCTTATCAAACAAATCCAGCTCTCCTCTATAAGGTATTGCTTCACTGTACTGGTGAAGTTGAACCCATAAAAGCTAAACTGCATCCAGATTAACAAAAAAAACTTTTGAATGAACCACAGTAGATAATACTCCAGCAACGATAAAGTTCAACCCTAAGTCTAGATAATTCCACAATGGACAAGGATGTCATAACTCACACAATTCGACTGTTCTCATTCCACATGCAGACAGGAATGTTATCTGTAAAGCACCTGCCAGAATCTACTGTGATTTTGCAGTGCGCAAAACATGGTTGAATCAATGTATGTTCTCAAGCACTTGCATATTATCATGCTTTGGAGCACTTCAGCAGATCATGTTACTCCTTCGCTCAATACTTTCCACCATCTGCCACCTTTGCACTTTAAACCAACTGAAGTGAACTTGAAGTCCATATTGCCTTTGTCTCATCCTTCGACTTTCACAAGCACAGAAAGCTCCAAGTTTCTAAAAACTAAAGAGTGCTCAAATCCCTGTTACACTGTTCAGATTTTTCTTATAGACCACAAACAGCTAATACTAGGAAACCTGTTACCCAGTATATAGAAATTTACTAGTCAAGACTAGATATCAATTCCAAAGGTTTTCTATTTCCCCCATTCAAAATCAAACTCCAAGGTTCACCCCCACTAATTTGCCTGTCTACTCGTAACTAGTTTCAAAGCGCTTGACAATTAGATGAAGCCTCCACCTTGTTATTTGACATATGCCAAGTACAAGAAATCCATTGTCACTAATGCACCGACCAACTTCCTTCATCCTAATAGTTACAAAATACAGATTCACATTAGTAGGATGGTCTTTTTATTTATGAGAACTGATTCTCTGGTTAGAGGTGCATGCAACAGTGAATGAAAAAGCAAGACAGATCTTTCTCGAAATGTAAATGCAAGAAAAATCTATCTCAAACAATAAATGTACCTTAAAAAAGAGTCAAAGCTAGTCTCTTCACTTGTTCAGGTTCCTAGTTCCCCATATCGAACCAAGATGGAGTCTAAAGCTGGTCATATAGTGACATGCTATTGAGCCTTCCCCTTTTGTGAATAATCAGATAATGGACTAGCTGCAAAAAAGGCACCACCAGCAGCTATATTTCTCGCAAATCATATTTAAAAATATATTACATCTCAAACCTATCTAGATATCGTCTGTCTCCATTACATCTATCAAACCAACAGACTCCAACCATTAATCACCCAAAATCAACCTTGTCGATCAAAAGGACTGGATGATACACTCATATGAATATCCGCCTAAAATTTATTGCTGAACTTTCAGCCTCAGTATGGTTAAGGGAGAACAGCTTCCTTGATCAATAGAAGATCCACGCAGCATTTCGTTCAAGCCATTCAATTTGAGCTTCAAAATTGTCAGACAGCTTTCTTGTTTCCAATTTTCATAAACTGATTGCCTAGAGTTCACTAAACCAAGATGGTACCTCCATTAAAGTATCTATTCCTTCAGTACTCTCTGATCTATTTATACCAAAAAAGCTTCAGAGAAAAGATATTCAATCTTCATGCTCTGTCCTATATAGGCTGATAGCTCCAAGATATAATCAAGAGATATCCCTTCTTCACCTCAGTTCACACTCTGCTTTCTCAAATATGTCAATGTCCAGAATTTCAGAGAATCACCTCTCTAGACAAATCAAGAAATAGGCAATGTTTGACAGAGGAAACAGCCACAAATTAGGTACCGCACCTTTCCCAACTCCAAATAGAGCACCTAAAGCTTTGAAGACCAACCGTACCATGAATTTTCTTTTTTGGTCAAGCCATACGGCATCTTGATAGCATAACGGTTTAAAGCACCCAAAAGAAGCCACAGAAAGTGGACCATTGGCAAGCCATCAATACAGATCTTCAAATTTGTATGTAAGTGGAAAAACACCCATAGAGGGTAATATTCCTTTTTGCTGAACTTTGCATTGATATACTTCCAAGTAGATGTCAAGATATTCGTCATCCATTTTGATATATTTATGCAAATTGTCTCACCCAAATAAGAAAGGAAAAAAAAGAATCTCCCAGACATGTTTTTATCTTTCTCATAAATCCCTTGATTTAAGAAGAACAAAAAAAACAAACACGTATCACTATTTTTTATTCTTGTTGAAAATTTTATTTTTCACAAACTAAACATGCATTCAAGAAAATTGAAGTGAAAAAGAAATTTTTTTTTTTTTTTCAGTCCATTTCTGAGAAAACGAATTCTGGAAACATTGCTCTAAACCAAACTGCCCCTGAGTTTTCCAATAAGGCCAGTTCATTAATATACTTCCAAGTAGATGTCAAGATATTAGTGCATCTGTTTTGTATATATTTATGCAAATTGTCTCAACCAAAATAGAAAAGGGAAAAAAAAATCTCCCAGACACATTTTTATCTTTCTCATAAATCCCTAGATTTGAGAAGAACAAACAACAAACATGTATCAATATTTTTCATGCTTGTTGAAATTGAAATTTTTCTTTTTCACAAACTAAACATGCATTCAAGAAAATTGAAGTGAAAACGAATATTTTTTTTTTTTTGGCAGTCCGTTTTCTGAGAAAACGAATTCTGGAAACATTGCTTGAAACCGAACTGCCCAGTTCATTAATATATTTCCAAGTAGATGTCAAGATATTAGTGCATCTATTTTCTATATATTTGCGCAAGTTGCCTCAACCAAATAAGAAAGGCGAAAAAAAAAAAAAAAAAATATCTCCCAGACATGTTTTTATCTTTCTCATAAATCCCTTGATTTGAGAAGAACCAAAAACAAACATGTATCAATATTTTTCATCCTTGTTGAAATTTTTCTTTTTCACAAACTAAACATGCATTCAAGAAAACTGAAATGAAAAAGAATTTTTTTTTTTCAGTCCATTTTCTGAGAAATTCTGGAAACATTGCTTGAAACCAAACTGCCTGAGTTTTCCAATAAAGCCAGTTCACTAATATACTTCCAAGTAGATGTCAAGATATTAGTGCATCTATTTTGTATATATTTGTGCAAATTGTCTCAACAAAATAAGAAAGGAAAAAAAAAATCTCCCAGACATGTTTTTATCTTTCTCATAAATCCCTTGATTTGAGAAGAACAAAAAACAAACAAGTATCAATATTTCAAATCCTTGTTGAAATTTTTCTTTTTCACAAACTAAACATGCATTCAAGAAAATTGAAGTGAAATTTTTTTTTTTTCTCGGTCCATTTTCTGAGAAAACGAATTTTTGGAAACATTGCTTGAAACCAAACTGCCCGAGTTTTCCAATAAGGCCAGTTGTACCATCCAAAAATCCGTCCATTTCCTTGATACTTCTATGAACTGAGAAAAGTTCATCCTAGTAGGTACAAATCAATTCTTCGCCTATTCCACTTTCCAACTTCAAACATTTAAAATCAAAGATGACTATGGCTCTTCAAATAATACACCAGGACAAACCCCTCACCATAGTACTATAGGCCACATAATCAAAAGGAATAGCTAAAGATGTCATAGAGAACTGACAAGATCTCCATCAAAGGGAAGTACTGAAGCCACACACATGTAGACTGCAAATGCCTTAGTCAAAATAATTCCACATAAACCAAGTAGTTTCTGTGCAGGATGGGAATTCTCATACAGCTATATTAAAAGGAACAATTTTGGAGTTATTTTTGCACCTAAAAGAGTTGAAGACATGCTTTCTACGAAGTCACTGAAAGAAAATGCAATATCCTCAACATTACTGCAAGAATATTACCCTCCCCCCCCCCCCCCCCCCACCCCAACCCCACCCACAAAAAAAAAAAAAAAGTCCCCCTTCTGCTTTCACTCTTCTCCCCCAACTCAAAATCAAAAGAAAGGAAAGAGACATCAACCCAATTCATCTAGCTCGAGAATTTCATAAGAATAGAGTCAGCATGATAATCCCACTTGATGTAATAGAAGATAATTGCAAGTAACACCCTTGTAAAAATGATGAGAAAATAATGACCAAGTTAATACACCTTCAGGCTTGTAATTATAAAAAACCAACAGTTCAGATTCCATTACATGGTAGGACTTCATGAAAATAACCATTACACAATTAGAAAATAACCATTACACAATTAGACTTCATTGCACGACTCATTTTACAGCAATTTTTTTTTTTAGAAATAAACGGACATCAGATCTTAATGCAAATCATAGGAAATCATAGGTAATGGAACAAAGGAAAAAATTTATGATTGGTTAGAAAATTTATCATTTCTGTAGTTATTTAAGAAACCTTTGACTCCACACAATGTCTCAATGCAAACCCTAGGGTATCAAACAATGGCAAAAATGTACACACAAATCCTTTGTGTGTGTATGTGTGTTTTGGGGGGTTGAATTTTGGAATTTTCTTCTCATTGCAGCATTACTAATTCAAAAATGACACCACTGCTGCTTTCTGCCGACACAGTAGCTTTCCAGTGACAAAAGGAAGAAAATCCGGTAGCTGCCCATGTGCATCAGACTGACAAAATAAACAGCCGATGTTCAAGACTAAAACAGAACATTTACTCCCCAAACAAAGACAACACAAGTCGAATCCCCCACCAGAAGACCAAAGAAGGGGGAAAGGGAAAGTAAGAAACAGAGGAACATCGTCAGACACAAAATTCCTGTTTCGCAATGCAAAAACCCACCATCTCGACAAAACCACAGACCGAAATGTTCAAGGAAACGCTACCCTAAAGAAAATTTAACGAGAAAAAATAAAAAGACTAAAGCCTCGAAAAATAGAGGAAGGAAATAAGCATAAGTGCTAACAGAGCAGGGTCCCCTCCCAGAAACCCTAGCTTCTTGGTCACAAATTTAGAAAGTGGCTACTCACTAGAATTAATTCCAACCCGTTCCACACTAAGACAGGCACGACTCACACAACTCCAGGCCAATTTTGAAGTGTCAAGCATTTCCTAAGCAACGCCTTGTTCAGAACAACAGGCGGCAACTCCAGAAACCCTAGCCTTATCACCTAACCCCCAAAACCACGAATTCCCGCACCAACCCACTCGCGAGACCACCGAATTCCACCTACCTCAAGCCAACCCAATTCCAAATTCCGAGCAAAAATCCAAACTTTCGCAGATGGTCGGAGCCCAAAAACCGTCAAGCCACAGTTTCGAGACATGGCAGGCGAGGACTAAAGCAAGAAAAGCCAAAAGAGAGAGGGGAAAACGGGCATACACACAGGCAGAGCTCAAGAGAGGGGGCGGGGGGGGGGAGGGTACCTTCTTGGTCCAGCCGGGGGGAGCGGGGAGCTCCAGCGACACCACCTCGTCCTTCTCCATCTCGCTCGCCATTTCCCCAACTCCTCTTCCTCTTCTTCTTCCTCTTATCCCTGCCACCCAAAAAAAAAAAAAAGAACGCAAAGCGTTTTCCCCTTCAGCCTTCAGCTCAACCCACACACGCGCACCGACCTCGCTCGGCACGAAGCAAGCAAAGAAAGAAGAAGAAGAAGCCAACAGCAGAGGCAGAGGACTGGAAGCTGCTCACCCTCTTTTTCTTGTAGCTGCGGGTCTGCGTCGGGCGCGTCTCCGGAGTTATCCCCGTGCGAGTGAGGGAGGGGGCGAATTTGAAGTGTTTGTGCTGCGTTGATGATGATGAAAGTGATGACACAGACAACGCTCTCTCTCTCTTCGATGCGAAGGGGAGTTATTATTATTATTTTTATTTTATTTTTAACCTTATTTTCCGCTATGGGTTTTTTTTCTTTTTTTGTTATTTTATTTTTGGGGAGTTTTATGTTTGAGTTCGTGTGGAATTGGTGGGGTCGCAGTGGGGTGTGGGGGCGACGCGTGGCGCGTACCGACAAGGAAGCAACGGTTTGGATCAGGTCGGTATGAGCACGCCCCTGCCTCGGTGCGGGGGCCAGTTTTTGGGCCGGGCTGGTTTTTTTTTTTTTTCAATTTTAATTTCTTTTTTCACCGTTTGTTGTATATATTTCTGCCTTTTTCGGTTTTCGTTTTCTTTCTTGGGGATTTCGTTCGCCACCTGTTCTGGGGTTTGACTGGAGAAAGTTTTGACAAAAATCTTATGCATGTATGTTGGGAAAATATCGCCAACAATTGAGAAGAATAATAAAATCGGACTTTGAAGCATGATATCACTTTTTTTAATGAATTATTTGCTCCCATAACATTAATAATGGTCAATGACAAAAATTTTCTATATGATACGATAAAATCTCGATTGATCTATATAACAATTTCAGTATATCTTGAGGGTATCCAAAGGAAACAATTGAAATCTATGATTGTATATCTTTGGGAAAGAAGAAAATCATTATTGAACAAACACATTCAATGATTAATAGCAAAAATAAGAAGTTATATCCAAAAAGATGTATGAACATATACAAATTTCGAAATAACCATTGGAAGAAGTAATAAAATTCAGAAAACAAATCATAAATAAAAAAAATAACCGTAATTCCTTCGTGAATAGCCGCACTGTTTTAATAGGAAAATATGGTTAATTTTTTTATTATAAATCTGGATTTTAATAAATAAAAAATTAATAATCATTAATTAATGCCAAATCTCATATATGTACACACTCACGTCCTTTCGATGTGAGACAAGACATCTCATAGTTTTTTACCTTATAATCCTTTCACTTGGCACAATCGAGGTCCTATGCAATTGAAATTGTTGTGATAATCACCACTTATAGGTTTGGGCTACTATCTTAGTACATTCCCGTTATATATATATGATTCTATTTGTAATGTATTGGACCTAAAACCTATCGTGTTAGAATCAATTCTCAATTTTCAGAACCTAAAAGCTATCATATTTGCCTTAGACCTAGATTAGGAATCTAGTTCCAATATCTACTCGAGAACTTATTTTTCTTTTGTTCCTTTTTTCTATTTCACTTTTTATAGCAAAATAATATGAGCCATAAAACAATTCAAAATAAAGATGAACAATAGAATTCCCTACCCGCTAAAAGTAACAATCCATAAAACAAAAATTAGTAACGTACAATTATAAATGATAAAAAATTCTAACCCATAATATAAATCATAAATTATAAAACTGCATCCATCATTCATCCATAAAAATATAATTCTCCAGAATCTAACCACCCAAAAACAGAACAAGCAACATAATTAAATTTGCAATATATTTATATAAAACCTCATCCTAGAGGTTAGAAACAAATAAACCTAAGAGTTTTTGTTTTTTTTTTTTTTTTTTTTTTTTTTTTTTTTTTTTTGGCTTTATGAAACCGATTTCCAAAACCAGCTTCAAAATTGGTCTGATGAATCTAGCTGTCCTCGATTCAAAAAAAAAAAAGAATCTAGCTCTCAAGTGGGTTTTCACTTACAACCAGGAATTAGACTGTATTCAAGCGGTCTGGTTTAGTTTTTGGGTAGAATCGATCTGATTGCATGCCTCTAACGAGAATAATGAATATATCAATTTGTTGTTTTGGTTGTTAGTTTGTGAGGATTCATTACACGACCACAAGTGTCCAACACCCAGTCAAATGTGTTCGGTTTGAGCTTCAGCAGAGTTGTGTCGTAAATGGATTCATTGGTTTAGACATGAATAAAATGAACAAGCCATTGGTGGTCCCACTTAGACTAGATTGTTTAAATATGTTAATTTTGTAATCGTGTCAACGCTACACGTTTAGATATGTTTAGATATGTCTTTAAATGTTTACATAAAGTTTTTATCTTACACGTGCAAATTTGCTATAACGTGTTATATCGTGTCGTGTAATATCTTTAATCAACATGTACTGTTCAGATTTTAAAAGTATGATGCGATTAATAAACGTGTTGTGTGTAGGTTAGACCCTAAATATGGAACAACACAATTATAACACGATAGCGCAAATAGCCAGCTTTACGTGTGCGCATAATATCTTGAACATTATCGTGTCAAAGAACTTCAAAATTAATCTTGCTGAGAATTGAAGCATGATTTCTGATTGACTTGCAACTACCTTGAAAGACATATGAACAAGGATAAGAAGCAGTCATAAAAAAAAAACTATGATAAGCTTCGGTTAAAGCGAATAATAAGAACAAAAGAAAAGTTCATCGCGAGCGGATTGACCTCAGTTATGTTTAAGCCGTCAACCGCTTTCTCCGCTGCAGAAGGAAGGATTTCACTTTCATCACCTCTTGGCTGGAGTCATAAACCTCAAGTGCTACAATTTGGCATAGAGGACATATAAGTGCCAAAACTTCCAAAATATACAATTAAGTGTCACTTTTTTTGAAAATTGAATACTTGAGTGCCAACTCCGGCAAACTTGTCAGAAATCCAACGTAGCGTTATTTTATTAAAAAAATTGGTTTACGTGACTCATCGGAATGTCCACTTAGCAATTCTCGTTTAAAACGACCTTATCATCCATGTTCATTTAAGTGCCAGTCACAATTATAAAAAAAAAGGACCACTTAAGTGTCAAGCTGTGGTATAAATGATTATTTAAGTGCTACTCGTGGTTAAAAGTAAAAACTTAAGTGCAGATTTTACCGAAAGTGACCAAAGTGCCAAAACAACGTCGTTTAACGTTGTCTTGCGTAGTCTACGTGGACGGCATGATGTCTTCATCACGTTTACTTGGACAATTTTTTTTAAAGGAAATGTCACATCATTTAAAATTCTCATCGAAAAAAATCATGTTAGTTGTTTTATGGGAAATTCTCGCTATTGGCACTTAATTATTTTTTTCTTCTCCAACTTTGGGGTTTCAGTGTACCTTTTGAAAGTTTTAGCATGTATATGTCTCCCCGTATCAAATTGTAGCACCTGGGTGTTCTTCTGCCCTGAATCCCCAACATCCCATTTTCCCTAGAAAATGTTCTTGAATGAAGAAACAATAGCTGGAGCGGTATAGCGAGAACGGAAATTGTATCAAACTAGAAAGAAGAAAAAGTGCGGAATAACTGCGGTTGCTAATGTAAAAATTCGCCCAGGAAAGAAGCCCCGGGATGTAGACAACTTAGAGATTCTCCTCGGGATTGTTAGTCTGAGTTCTTTCCATTGCTTAAACTTGTTGATGCACCGCATGATCACTAAGGTAAAACTCCGGCCGATAGTGTCTTACCCGTTCCAGTATATAAAAGTCGCATCATGGGGCCTGAGGTCACATTCCTTCTCGGCTTCTCATTAGTCAAATGTCAAAAGAGAATAAACTACTTGCTCAAAACAGAAAAGGATAGCCGGAAAGACTGACTGCAATGCTTGAGTAGCCTGAGTCACGAATTTGAGGAGTAGAAAGAGATGTACTACCAACCCTGTAGACTCTAGATAAAATAACCTCAATTGACTATGGCATGTGAATCTGCTCATTGACTTGCTCATGTTGGACCTAAACACGGTGATTAGAACTCCAAATCTTCAAACACTGAAGCGTGAAAATCTCTACTTTGTATACTGAGGAACAGCATCGGTTTTATGCACATGTGATAAGCGTATTTTTGCTGAGGAAGTGTTCATGTGTGTGGAAGAAACTTAATGCTAAAAGTTATTTGCACCGTTAGAGTGGGTTTTTCTTGTGGAAACCCTTCTTTGTGTTGCATTGAGGAGGTATTCGATGGACTGAAAATTCTGCTCAGGCGATCTTAAGTCTCATTTTTGTTCTCACATATTGCATCTGAACAGGATGATTGATTAATGTCTCTCATTCTCTTGGCTTGTGTTCTCTGTTCTTCCTGTCTTTCTACTTAGCCAAAATACATTGGCCCTCGTGGAGAGAGAGAGAGAGAGAGGGAGAGAGTACAAAGTGGGGGAGTAAAGATTAATGGGGAGAGAGAGTACATTATCACCTATCAATTCTTTCATACGTCAGACCTCATTTTCAGAGAATAATTCTTGGTGTGATCCTCCGTGATCTCTTTAGTCCAAATTGCTACATTTGAAAGAGACAGAAACATAAGAGTGAGTCCGAAGGTGTTCAATTAACAGTTAGGGATAATCGCAAGAAAGACCCTTCAACTTTGCTTTCCATATCAAAGATACTGCTCACATTTCAAAACCTACATTTTGCATCTTTCTGACTTAAAAACCTTATTTGCCCTCATGCACACCCATAATCTAAATCTAGACCCTTCTCCCACTCTCTTTCCTTCCCCTTTCTCTCTCGTCACACATCTGCCACAACACAATTGATAGTGCTAGTATGTGCACCTAGGGGGGTGAATAGGTGCTTAACCAAATTTTGCAAAATATAAGATAAGATCTTACTTATGACTTAAGTCTGGTAGACAGTAGACTCTGCAAAGGAAATCACACTTATGCAAATAAAATTACGAACTGAATTAAAGAGATTAGGGAAGAGAGAAAGAACACGAAGTTTTATAGTAGTTCGGCTTAATCCAAGCTTACGTCCACTCTCCCGCACTGACAGCCCACCAGCTGGATTTCACTATGAATCAAAAGAGTCGTTACAGCATCACGTTATTGATTCCACAGTGTAGAGACTCTACTACACTTCCTCAAGGCTTCACAAAAGACTAGACTCTCTTTTGAGTACAAATTCTCGCTCAATAATTGAATCAGCAAAGAACAAGGAGCTTCAGACTTTGAAATTTATCTATCACGCGCACACTCGAGTAACTAGAACGTCTTCCTTAAATACTCCTCCATGCCTTCATGACCGTTGGCACCTTCCAAAGGAGTTCTTCCAAACTTTCCCGTTGAACAGAATCAATTAGGAAGTTCTTGAGTTACTTAAGGAATGTGAGGATAGCCCACCAATCATGCTCGCCCATACAATCAGGATCTAGGTTTCCATAAGTAGAACCTTCCATGTATGATTTGCCAATCAACAGATTAAACTTACTCGAATTAATTCAAAACGAATAAGAGATCTTGAAATGCTATCTCCAGCCGTGAGATCTTCTCTAACCGCTAAAATCAAATCCTTCTATGAATCTGGATAAGTCTTTTCTTCGACGGTCTAGAAACAGTTAGTGAGAGCAGACTTTAAATTTTTGAGTCTAACGGTCTGACAGTCTTCAGACTTTGACAAAAGAGTCTTTTATTCTTTAGACTAAATTGATGGAAACGTTTTGTCAGCTTCAAAACAAGTAAGGAAGTTTTCTCCAACAATCTCTCCCTTTTTGATGGTGACAAAACTTTCCTGCAAATTTGGATATAGATACCTTTGACCCGCAAGACAATACTTAAGCAAACAAGAAAATCTTCATAAAATAAATGGATTAGGTTTAAGATAGTATCGAGGCTGCATCCACAGAGTCTGCATCCATAGAAAATGGGTTAGTCCTGCAAAAACAACTATATTTGCCATGAATACCACAATGCTTAAGATACTGCAATCCTGCAACCATCAAAACAATCCAAACCAAAGTGCACAGTCATCCAAAGTCAAAGTCTAAACAAACTAGTCCAAACCAAAAATTAAAGTTTAGCAAACCAAATCAGCAGCAAATTCTCCCCCTTTTTGTCAGCATCTAAAAAGGTAGAGAAAGACAAAATGAGATAAAGTTAAGATTGTTTTGGAACGCGAACGAGCTGGAAATCTCCCATCGATTGGACAATCTCCTCTAGCTTTCTCAAATCTTCCTTCAGTTGTGTTAATTCCTCACCCTTGGCATTTGCTTGAACTTGAATAGAAATGGCCTGAATTTGATCGTGCAATGACACTGAAGAAACCTGAGCAGCATTCTGCATATTCTGAAATTCGCATCCCAACACATAAATCTGCCCTCTCATCTCCATAAGAATATCAAGCAACCTTTTAAAATCTGCGGAGTTGTCAGTTTAAGTGCTTGCTTCAGCATGATCAATTTGTGGAGTATTTACAAATGATGGGATTTCAGCATGACCACCCAGACTTGGAGATGAGACCTCAACATCTTCTTCAGGGAATTGAGAAGCATATACATCTTCTGGGTTTGCAGGAGAACGACTAACGTCATCACTGGTAAAAGCAAGTGAAGATGTACCTCTTTTCTCAACAGCTCCCCCTGTATCAGTGCCTTCGGCTGGAGAGAAGTACTCTTCATGCTCTGTTTCCTCTTCAACGACATGATGACCCTCTTCTCCTCTTGGTTCGTCAACTTCTTCCTCTGCTTCTTTCCTCATTGATTCCCTCTCTTCACTTCTTTTCTCAACTTCTTCTCTTTCTTGATTCTCTCTTTCCTCTATCTCAGCAACAGGTTGCTGTAGGTTTCTTAAGGCAATGGTGACATCTTCCTCATCTTCTTCATCCTGCAAGATGAGTGCTCTCTTTTTCCTTGATGGAGCTAACATAGGTTCCTTGCCTTTTCGCTTTGCCGCCACAGGGTCTTGTCGAGTCTTGACCGGGGTTTTCTCCTTAAAATGCTCTAAAGTCTTGCTCAGTTTCTTCAAACGCATTTTTAGGACCATCTTCAGTCCTATCACCATTTGATCACAGGTGCGAGTGCACAAAATCTTAGGAGGCTGAATATTAAGGTGTCTGAATAAACGAGTAATAAGAGCCGAATAAGGAAACTGTCCCTTGTCCTTGACCATCGATCTGTACATGTGAAACATGATAGTGTGTGGCAGAGAGAACTTTTCACCATAGTTGATAGCATACATCAACTTTGCTTCTGAGTTGGAGACATCAGTCTTGGATGTGGACTTGGGTCTAAGACAATTAATCACAATCTTATGCAGCAAGATATTTGAGGCATTCATCCTCGAGTATGAAATTCGACCTTCCGCCATCCTATCTCGAACAAGTTCCACAGTTGCACGACCAATAGACACACTTATCGGTCGAAACATCCCTCTCTCTACTCCAATTACGTCAGCCAGAGTGTCCATATCCACCACATAGTCTTGATTTCTAACACTGAAAGAGAATCTATTTGCGTCCAGGAAACTTAGATTGAAATAGAAATATGCAGTAAGTTCTGGATGGGCAACTGTAGTCTCAGAGCAAAATCTTTCCAGTTGAAGTAACATGAATTTCTCCCGCAGCTTCACATTCAGGGAGTCTAGAAAATCAAAATCTACACTTCTTGGGTTCATCACCCCACGCTTCAACAACTTAGAGTACAAACGATTATGTTCCTCAGAACGAAACAAATCTACCCTTCTTCCTCGAATTTCCGCGGCAATACCCATTCTGGACTTGAAATTAGTAAACATCTTTTCATCATCATTCGTTCCATCAGACTGATTAGGACCCCCAAAACGAGGATCACTAGGGAAATTTGCGAAGGCTTTTTCTGCCGACCCGGCAGGAGCAATCCCCAAACATTCCATTATTTGTAAAAAAAAAATGGGTTTCATTTCTATACCCTCTTTCTTTCAAAAATTCGTCAATGAAGGTCATCGGAGAACCTCCATCCTTTAAGGCAGAGTAGAGCTTGAAAGAAAAGGCAGGTTTAAGAGTTCTTACAGGATCGACATCCTCCAAAATTTCCTCCTCTTGATGTTGCTAAACAGCCTGAGGACTAGCTTGACGCGGTTGAGAATGTTGTGGACTCTGTTGTTACTCTGAAAGATCTTCTTCCCTGGTAAGGTCAAAATGCGTAGGACCCTCACGCATATGCCGTGGTCTCCTGCTTGCAATCCTCGAAGGCTTTCTTTGGGACGACATTGTCACGGTCTTTGAGAGAGTTTCCAAACTCGATTCGCGAGAAAGATGAAAACTTTAACGATTAAACTCGAGAAAGAAAGTAAAAAAGTGAAGATCTTTGCCTTTAGGGTTTGTGAAGAAGACAAACAGTATATAAAGAAAGCGAAACAATGTATACGAATCGTTGGAAGAGAAATTCCTTTTAAAAAATAAACTGCCTTTTTGAAAAAAAAAATGGATAACTGTCATTTCAAAAAGATAACTTCTTTTTCGAGAATAATAATTTCCATAATTTCAAAGGACTTGGAAAGATAATATCAATCAATTACTAATTAATAAACAATTGTACATTTTCGAGATTTTATCCGAAAATAAATTGCTGGAACTGAAATGACTTACAGTCTTGATCCTTGAACTTCTGATACTGAGCGTCTTTAGACTTTTATCCCTGAGTTTGAGCTTCTTCAGACTTTAGGATATTAAGTCTGGATCGAATGGATTCAAATAGACTTTTCTCCAGTGGCTTTGTGAAAATATCCACAAGTTGATTCTTTGATTCGATGAATTGAATTGAGACTTCTCCATTTTAAACGTGGTCTCTAACAAAATGATGTCAAATCTCTATCTACTTTGCTCTTGAATGAATAATTGGATTCTTGGTGAGATTAATTGCGATTGTATTGTCACATTTGATCTCAGTGCATGAATCTTTGATTCCAAAGTCTCTTAGTTGTTGTTTTATCCATAAGATTTGAGAACAATAGCTTCCCAGAGCCACATATTCTGCTTCTGCCGTTGAAAGAGCTATTGTACTTTGCTTCCTCGAAAACCAAGATACTGTCCTGTTTCCAAGTAATTGACAAGTTCCGGAAGTACTCTTTCTATCAACTCTGCATCATGCTAGATCTGCGTCTGAATAACTAAGGAGAGTAAAGTCTCATTCTCTAGGATACCACAGACCTAATTTAGATGTTGTGGCAACGTATTTGATGATGCGTTTCGCAGCACTTAGATGAGATTCTTTAGGATCTGATTGAAATCTGGCACAAATGCAAACACTGGACAAAATGTCAGGTCTAGAAGCAGTAAGATAAAGAAGTGAACCAATAATACTCCTGTACAGCTTCCGGTCGACTTTCTTTCCTCCTTCATCTTTGTCCAGCTTCGAAGAACTTGACTTTGGTATATCAGTCTTTTTGCAATTCTCCAAACCAAACTTTTTGACAAGTTCTTTGGCATAATTTTCTTGGTGGATGAAGATTCCTTCCTTTAGTTGTTTAACTTGTAGTCCAAGAAAAAAGCATAGTTCACCCATCATACTCATCTCGAATTCATCCTGCATAGACTTAGAGAATTTCCTGCACAGATTTTTGTTAGATGATCCAAAAATAATATCATCAACATAGATTTGAACAAGTAGAAAGTTTTTATTTTCCCTTTTAATAAACAGAGTAGTATTCACCTTTCCTTTGACAAATCCATTTTGAATTAGAAATTTACTTAACCTGTCATACCAAACTCGAGGAGCTTGTTTCAATCCATATAGTGCATTTTTCAGTCTGAAAATAGAGTATGGTTTTCTTGGGTCTTCAAAATCGGGAGGTTGTTCCACATAGACTTCCTCTTGGATAAATCCATTCAAAAATGCACTTTTGACGTCCATTTGGAATAACCTGAAATTCTTATAACAAGCAAAAGCAAGTAATAATCTAATTGCTTCTAACCTTGCTACTGATACATAAGTCTCATCATAATCAATCCCTTCTTCTTGCGTATATCCTTTAGCCATGAGTTTTGCTTTATTTCTTATAACATTTCCTTTCTCGTCCATTTTGTTCCTGAAAACCCATTTAGCTCCTATCACAGATTTACCTTTTGGTTTAGGAGTCAATTCCCAAACGTCATTGATTCTAAATTGTCTGAGCTCTTCTTACATAGCTTCAATCCAGCTTTCATCAGTTAAAGCTTCTTCTATGCTTTTGGATTCTATTTCAGAAATAAGAGCCACAGCGCTAGACTATTCGTGCCTTTTGGATCTTGTACGAATCCCTTCATCAATGTTACCAATAATGAGATCTTTAGGATGACTAGACTTGTGCTTCCAGTTGCTGGTTGATCTGACAGCTTGCTGAACTTCTTCTTCATTTGAATCTTCAATATTCGTTCGTTGTTGTTCTTCTGAAGTCTGAGCTGCTTCAGGGGAAGTAGACTTTGTAGAGTCTGGAGCAGGTTCAGATTCTTCAGATTGAGTCTGAATTGATTGATCTTGAAATTTGACATTCATCGATTATTCCACAAACTGAGTCTTCTTGTTGTATACTCGTAAGCTTTCGATGGTTGAATATCCAAGGAAGATTCTTTCGTCGATTTTTCTTCAAACTTACCAACTCGATCATTTGCATTTTTCAATATAAAACATTTACAACCAAACACATGAAAATAGGAAACGATTGGCTTCTTTCCTTTGAAGAACTCATAGGGAGTTTTCTCCAGAATTGGCCTTAGGAAAACTCTATTAATAACATAACATGCTGTAGAAACAGCTTCAGCCCAAAAATGAGAAGAAATGTTGCTTTCAATTAAAAGTGTTCTACCATTTCTTGCAACGATCTATTCTTCCTTTCCACAACTCCATTTTGTTCGGGAGTGTATGGAGAGGAGAACATATGCTAAAAACTAGATTCATCACAGAATTTAGCAAAGTCTTGATTTTCAAACTTACCTCCATGGTTTGTTCGTATATTTGAAATAACATACCATTTTTCATTCTGTACTTTCTTAGCAAACTTTTCAAAATAAGAGAAAGTTTCAGACTTACTTGAAAGAAAGTATACCCAAGTGAATCGTGAATAATCATCCACAATTACTAGACAATATTTCTTTCCACCAATGCTTTGAGTTCTTATTGGTCCGAAGAGATCCATATGTAGGAGCTGCAATACACGATTAGTTGAAACTTGATTTATTGGTTTAAAAAAACTTCTAACATGTTTTCCCAACACACATGGTGTGCATAACTCAGACTTTTGATAAGTCAGGTTGGGTAGTCCACGAACAAGTTTCTTTGAGGAAATTTTGGCAATTTGCTTCATATTGATATGACCAAGTTTCCGATACTAGAGATTTGCTTCTTCTTTAATTGAGATTAGACATTGAGATTTTTCTAGATTGATGTCCAGAAGATAAATATATATTCCCATGTCTTCGTCTTGTGAAAGTCTGACTGAAGTCTTTACTGGTCCCCGAACATATTCCTTCTTGAAAGTTAATTCTGAAGCCTGTATCGCAGAGTTGACTAATGCTCAACAAGTTGTAATTGAGTCCTTCTACTAAAGAAACATTGTTTATTGTGAGACTTCCAATTTTTATTGTTCCACAACCAACAATTTTTCCTTTGCTGTTTCCACCAAAAGATACTTTTCCACCATTCACTTGCTCAAACTTTATGAAACATCTTGAATCTCCTGTCATATGTCTTGAACATCCACTATCTAAGTACCATTTGATCTTTTTCTTGATAGTGACATGCATTCGAAAAAGGAACTCAAGCTTTTTTTGGTACCCACACTTTCTTGGGTCCAATTGAGTTAGTGCAATATACGGTCTTTGCCCAATCTTTCTTGACAGGCCTCCAAACCATGGGACATTCTTTCTCAAAATGTTCTTAGCTATTACACTTATAACATTTAAGAGCACTACGGCCAATAGGTTTTACAAATAATTTTTGAAAATGATTTCTATAAAATTCTTTTGTAGGTCTTTGCTTGATTCTTTCTTTTACTTTTGGAAAATCGATTAGAGGAATGGTTTTAGAAGTCATTCACAAACCTGATTTGTTAAAGTAAGGTCTTTGTGCTGAAAGAATCTTTTCTAATTTTTCAGACCCTATAGAAAACCTTTTTGAGATATTTGAAATATCATTTTTCAAAAAAGTATTTTCTTTTGAAAGAGAGTCTGCATTTTCTTTCAAAGCAATAAAAATTTTATCTAAATTTTCAAACTTTTCTTTCCAAACAATCTCCCATTGCCTTAGAGTAGAATTTTCCCTTTTTAGTTCGGAAATCCTCTTAAGAGAAGTTTTGAGACTAAGACACAATTCATCAATATATTTAGAGACTTTAGTAGGAATTTTTATGTTACTTACCTTGATTTCACTATCTAAGTCTGAATCTGTCTTAGAGCCTGAATCTGATTCTGATTTTGCCATTAAACATATATTAGCGTCATCATCATCACTTTCTTCGCATTCGGTGTCACTCCAAGTTTCTGCTTTGAGTGCCTTTTTGTATTTTTCAGATTTTCCTTTTTTTCTCTTTAGCAAGGGACAGTTGGGTCTGATGTGTCCCTTTTTCTTGCATTCAAAACAAATCACGTCTTTATTTTCGTTATGCTCAGCTGATTTATTTTGAAGCTTTTGAGAACTTTGTTTCTTCCAATTGAATCTTCTTCCCTTTCTATTCAGCTTTCTGAACCTTCTTATCATGAGGGCAAGCTCTTTATCATCCATATCGTCTTCAGAATCTGTAACATCAGAATCATCATTAGTTTTTAAAGCAATAGTTTTTTTACCTTTGGGATCTTCTTCTTCATTAATTTGCTCCACTTCATAGGATTGAAGTGTCCCAACCAATTCGTCAACGGAGAGTGGCATGATTCTTTGAGTCTCCCTTATTGACGTCTTTACATGATTCCAATCTTTGGAAAGTCCACGCAACAGTTTGTTAACCTTCATAGGTCCTGAGATTGGTTGACCTTGATATTCAAGACCATTCACAATTTCTGTAAAACGACTAAACATGTCAGTGATAGATTCTCTTGGCTTCATCTTGAAGGCTTCATATTGACCAAGCAGAATATTGATTCTAGTTTCTTTCACTCGATTTGTTCCTTCATAGGTAATGTGCAGCCTATCCCAGACTTCTTTAACTGTTTCACAAGAAGATATTCTGTTATATTCAGTATGAGATAATGCACAATATAAGGAATAGATTACTTTTGCATCAAGAGCTTGTCTCTTAGTTATCTCTTCTTGAGTCATCTCGCTGGCCTCTGCAGCTTCTTTTCCTCTTTCTGAGACTGTTGTAGCTTTGGGAATGATTCATTTGTCTACCACATCCCATTCCAGAGGATCTTTTGATCTTAGGAATGCTTTCATCTTGTTTTTCCATATGTTGTATTCATTTCCATCAAAATAAGGCGGTCTGGTGTTGTTTTGTCCTTCAACCAAACCTGGAACCAACATACTAGCCATGAATCTTTAACTCTGAAGTAAAAACCCTTCAATTTAAATAAGTACACAGACTCTTATACCAATTGATAGTGCTAGTATGTGCACCTAGAGGGGCGTGAATAGGTGCTTAATCAAATTTTGCAAAATATAAGATAAGATCTTACTTATGACTTAAGTCTGGTAGACAGTAGACTCTGCAAAGGAAATCACACTTATGCAAATAAAATTACGAACTGAACTAAAGAGATCGGGGAAGAGAAAAAGAACACGAAGTTTTATAGTGGTTCGGCTTAATCCAAGCCTACGTCCACTCTCCCGCACTGACAGCCCACCAGCTGGATTTCACTATGAATCAAAAGAGTCGTTACAGCATCACGTTATTGATTCCACAGTGTAGAGACTCTACTACACTTCCTCAAGGCTTCACAAAAGACTAGACTCTCTTTTGAGTACAAATTCTCGCTCAATAATTGAATCAGCAAAGAACAAGGAGCTTCAGACTTTGAAATTTATCTATCACGCGCACACTCGAGTAACTAGAACGTCTTCCTTAAATACTCCTCCATGCCTTCATGACCGTTGGCACCTTCCAAAGGAGTTCTTCCAAACTTTCCCGTTGAATAGAATCAATTAGGAAGTTATTGAGTTACTTAAGGAATGTGAGTATAGCCCACCAATCCTGCTCGCCCATACAATCAGGATCTAGGTTTCCATAAGTAGAACCTTCCATGTACGATTTGCCAATCAATAGATTAAACTTACTCGAATTAATTCAAAACGAATAAGAGATCTTGAAATGCTATCTCCAGCCGTGAGATCTTCTTTAACCGCTAAAATCAAATCCTTATACGAATCTGGATAAGTCTTTTCTTCGACGATCTAGAAACAGTCAGTGAGAGCAGACTCTAAATCTTTGAGTCTGACGGTCTGACAGTCTTCAGACTTTGACGAAAGAGTCTTCTATTCTTCAGACTAGACTGATGGAAACGTTTTGTCAGCTTCAAAACAAGTAAGGAAGTTTTCTCCAACAACAATAACCATCGAGAGCCATCCCCACGACGTCAACTAGCTCGACACTAAGCGTGATTGATTCCTAGTTCAGTCTGTTCTGCTTAAGAACCATAAACCAGGCCAGAAGGACCTATTCCTAATTATTGTAACCAGGGCCAGACCAATCGATGCAGTCTAGTTCCCAAGTAGTCCACCAGTCCGATTATCAAGTGGTCCAATGGGAGATGAAAATGAAATCAAAATGCAACCCCTTGGTCATATTTGCATCTAGACATTGAGAACCCAAACTACTCCTTTCTAGTGATAAGTTCATGAGGTTGACCACATCACAAACCCATTATGATACTAAAACGCCAGTTTTGTACCCCCTCTCAGAGTTTATAGATTTTCATACTAGATAATTTTATGAGCGGATTACCGAACACAAAGGATAAAGATAGACAATGAAGTAACATCGAGTGAGACACATGGGAAGGGAAGGGAAAGAAACTTGTGTGAAAAATAAATAAAAAATAAAAGATCATTAATCCAGTCCAAACAGTCCGATCAGGTCTAGTTTCCTCTGAAATGGAGGACCAAATAGAAAATCAACATTTCCAATTTTATGAAACTAGGAACCAAACCGACGTCCCTGGGAACTGCCTAAAAGCAATCAGTCCGATCCGATCTAAGCATTTCGTAATTCGGTTGGTTCATGTTGCTCAACCCTACCCGACGTTATGAGCCGAAGCCAACGTCAACAACTTCTACCTTGCCTGTCATCTACACCCTTCTCCCTCATCCGTGTCTTTGTTTGTAGCATGAGGTCCTTGTGGCTCGCGATGGCAAGGTCAGTGAGCTTGGCTAAAGCCTGCAGTTTATGATCACCAATTCCATGCGAGGTCGGCCTCGAGCTCGTGAGGGTCGCAACTGACTCCGCAAACCTCTTCAACAAGTTCATGAGATGCGAAAGCTCTATATTAGAGCTTAGCCATGACGGCTATCCACACCGAATCGAGGTCAATCTGGCCTTGAGTTGGCTCAATGACCATCACTACCATGAGTCTTGAGGTCAGTGACGGTGGCATGCGAAATGGAGAGGGGAGACGTGGTGGTGGTTTTAGACAGAGCAAGCCTCTCGAGGTGGGGATGCTGGGGAAAGCGCAAGTGACTAAAGGGGCCTTAATAGCTACAATCAAAAGAAGTTACTAGTACCAGTGGAGTGGCTTGTTTTGTTGGGTGAGCATTGCAATTCGATACATGATTTAAAGTGGCGTATCTATGGTTAAGGAGATATAAGGAAGTGACAGAACAACCCACAATGAGGGCATTGCAGAATTGAGTGAAAGAAGTCATGGTCCATGATTCTCCCATACTCATAAACCTGGGGAGTGGAGCTTGGGGTTATCGAGTGAAGAGTGAGTGATGCAAATGGGATAAATATAAATGGTCCATGGGAATTAGGGGTGAGCATCGGTCCAGGGTCAACCCTGGACCAACCCTGGACCGGCCCAACCCTACCGGTTCTGGTCCGGTTCCCATGGAGACTAGGTTGGTCCTTGGTCCTAGAATTCTTGGACCAGCACTGTGCAGGTTGGTTCTCGGTCCTGAGAGTTCCGGGTTAGTCCAACCCAGACCCACCCTAACTATATATATATAATATTGCTTATAATTTTTTTATATAGAGAAAATCTTAAAATAAACGGCGTCAACATAAGGAGTTCAAGTAATTTGAATAACTTAGATTTTTAATGTCTTTTACGACGTCAATAGTCATAATTTACGAATGAGGAAAATGTTTTTGTGAGGAGTCCTTACCGCATCCAAAAAGGCATAAATAGCTCCTTATGGCATCCTCCTCTAGTATTCGTTCTCTTATATCTTATTTGTCCTCTTAGTTTTCAATTTACCAACAAAAAAAAACTAAAAAAAGCTTCTCCGCTCGCTACTCGACACTCGCCTTGCTCGCTTTGGGTCACTCATATTGCTCGCCGCTCGATGCTCGCTTGGCTTGTTGCTCTCTGCTCGACATTCGATACTCATTTTGTTCGACGCTCACCTCACTTGACCCTTACCACTTGCATTTCTTAGTTGACCTCGCTCATCATCGAACTCATTGGGTTAGTACGATCCTCGGTTGCCCTTTCAAGAAGTACAAAACATGAAATAAAAAGTTATTGGTTGGTCCTGGGTTGACTTTGAAACTGGACCGAACCCATTAGGTCAATTCAGTCCTCAATTGCTTTTTTAAGGAGTATAAAAAACGAAATAAAAAAATTATCGGTTGGTTCTGGGTTGACCCTGGAACTGAACCGAACCCATTGGGTCGGTTCGGTCCTCAGTCCCAAGCTTAATAGGGTCGGTCATCGGTCCTAAAAATTGAGGACCAGCACTGTGCGGGTTGGTCCTAGGGTTAGGGGGCGGACCTGCCCAACCCGGACCATGCTCACCCCTAGTGGGAATGGCGTCAAGACGGTTGGTGCTAGGGTTCTAGAATACAACGAATATATTTCTTAGGAGCTCTGAAGGCAAGATTGGCCTTCCGTGCAAAAACTGGATGGGAGTTGATAGCACTCTCCTAATGAGGTCATGGTAGGCCGAAACCAATTGTCTAGCCTAAAGTGATTTACCGTCTCGCTTGATGGACTAGATGTCCGAGCTAGTTGGACATGGTATAATCCAACACAAGGAAGCTATTTGTCGTATTGTTCTCTTGAACAATTATAGAAGGAAGGCTGGCCTGAAGTTACCTGCTCATCAGGCACAACACGGGCTATTCCATGATCAAGTAACTGCCGGCCTGTGACACAAGCGTGTTCGATTTGAGCTTCGGCAAAGTTGTGCTGTAAATGGATTAATTGGTTTAGACATGAATAAAACAAACGTGCCATTCGTAACCACACTTAGACGATCTTATTTAAACCTATCAACTTTTTAATCGTGTCAACACCATATGTTTAGATATGTCTCAATATGATTACATGAAGTTTTTAGCTTACACTGACAAATTTGTCGGGCCGTGTTGTATTGTGACAGGTAACCTCTTTAATCAACTCGTACCGTTCGGATTTTAAAAGTATGGTAATTAATAAACGTGTTGTGTTCGGGTTAGACCCTAAATGCAGCATAGCACGATTAGAACACGACGGCGTGAATTGCCAGCCCTGCACACACACATTACCATGAACATCATTGGGTCGCCTTTGCGAAATACTATATTCTATAGTTTTCCTCGCACACCGTCACAATGAACTTCGAAATTCAGCTTGCTGAGAATTGAAGCATGCTTTCTGATTAATTTGCAACTGCCTGGAAAGACATATGAACAAGGATAAGAAAAAACTCTTTAATCATGTTGTGAAATGATAGTAGATACAACAAATGATAGATCTTAGTCAGCAAACAGAGATGGTGACCGCAGAATTGTATATGTTCTTCGGCCATGTGTTTACCAAGTCACTCACATCATTCTTCAGCAAGAAGCAGACAGCAAGATCTGCGATTCACTAGTTATTATTACACAGTTTCAACGAGAAATAATAGACCATGCACAAACATTACGATAATTTGACGATAGTGCAAAGCAACAACAAACAGTTTTAAGGACCAAGCACCTTATTCCCTCACCCGTTTCTCTGATTAATGCAGAGCACTCTTGTAGTTTGGAAACATCTTCTGCGTTTCTTTGGCTCAGCGCGTGGTTTTACCGGCCACATGCTCCGTTCCCAGGCAGGGCAGGGGTTTGACAAGAGACGGGATTTCCTGATGCATCGACTGATTCGTTCTTCCAGGAGGGGAATCTTGGGAGAGACCTTTCAAGTGGCCTCTTGCACTGAGGCGGGGACGATCCCATGAATCTGGTCGGAGTTACACTGTGGTTGGTGCTGTCAGGTAGGCCCTCCTGTGGTGATTTTGCCTTTCTTGCTGGGACCTGCATGATTGGCTATTTTGATCAAGAAACTTGTACCTGAAGAAAGCTTCCTAGACGATGACAAAAAGTGGGATTTGCGACAAATTGCCAATTCCTAAATCCGAGACTTGGGCTTACAAAACATGTCAAGAGATAGTAGTAGCTGAAAGAGTTCGAATTCAGGAGAGTAGAGGCAGATTTGCACGGAAAATATGCAAGTGGCACATGGTAGAAAAGCAATAGAAGGGAAGGTAAGTGCAAAATCATGTGATCTGCTTAAATGTAGATTGTGCGTCATTACATTTGCTTCTGCAAATGAATAACATAATGATAAGTTCATAGTTCATACTGAATTTAAACAGAATGAACATAGTTGGCCAATCATGCTCGAGATTTCTCAAAAGATGACAAGAACAATATGCTCTCATGATAAGCCTTTGATCGAGTAGATATCAACCTTGAAAAGAAAGAAGAGAAAAGCTAGTGAACATCGAGGTATAAATTTATTATCAGATGGGAAGTTAGTCACGTTGCACGAAAGAGTTAACTAATGTCAATCATAAGGATGGCACTTACCTTCTTTAACTCCATCTGGATTGGAGAGCGTTCAAAGTAGAAACTGGGCATTGGTTTTGCCTTAATGACTAGACTCTTCCGAAGCATCTTAATTTCAGCTTCCTCAGCTTCCTGCATACGACCAAGCTAGGGGTTGACGACAATGCTCGAAAAATTCTGTACATGAGAGTCCAAAGAACAAGGTTTTCTGCAACACCTCGAGTTTGGCCAGCATAATCGCTCTCTCCATTTCCTTCGCATGGTTTTTCTCTTTAATCTTTAAGTAGAACTGCCAATGATCAAAACATAGTGTAGAATCAGAATAGTTAATACCACTATTATGACAGAGATTCGAACTAGTACCTCTTTTCTTTTGTGAGCCCTCTCGGCGCACTTAAAGTTGAAGCTGTAAGAAGGAAGATGACCTATCCCTTTATCGGGCATATTGGCTATACCGAGTTCGACATTGTTGTTTTCTTCAGCTGGAGGCACAAACTTCTTGGCACTCCTCGAACTCTTTTTCAGACTGATATCTAGGGGTTGTCCTGAACACTCAGAACAACCTATGCCGTCTCTCTTTGATCACAAACATAACAACAGTCACAAAAGACACTGATAAGCTTCGGTAAAAGCAGAACAAA
The DNA here is from genome assembly GCA_016097605.1 of Eucalyptus guilfoylei. Lineage (NCBI taxonomy): Eukaryota > Viridiplantae > Streptophyta > Magnoliopsida > Myrtales > Myrtaceae > Eucalyptus > Eucalyptus guilfoylei. Next base: position 41,882,691 of record CM027862.1, on the reverse strand, counting down.
AGAAAAGTTCATCGCGAGTGTATCGACCTCAGTTATGTCTAAACCAGAAAGTTTCCCTGAGAGGGTTGACCCGTTAACCGCTTTCTCCGCTGCAGAAGGAAGGATTTCACTCTCCGGGGTACCACCACCACCCCCATTTGCTTTCTCAGTGATCATCACCTCTTGGTTGGAGTTAGCCTCACTCCGCATAACACTGTTGATGCCAAATACTGAATCTTTAGCATCCATTTTCCCTAAAACATGTTCTTGAATGAAGAAAGAAAATCTGGAGCCGTTAAGTGAATATGGAAATTGTATCAAACTAGAAAGAAGAAGAAATTGCGTAGAACAATCGCGATTGCTACTTAAAATTTGCAAGGGGAAGAAAGCCTCCGGATATGGACAGATAAGAGACTCTTATCAAGATTGTTAGTCTGATTTTTTTCATTTGCTTAAGCTTCTCTTATGCACCACATGATCACTCATAACTCCTGCCGATGGCGTCTTGCCCATTCCACTATATAAAAGTTGCATTATGTGGTCTGAGGTCACAGTCCTTCTCGGCCTCTCAGCAATCACATGTCAACGCAATGAAAAAAGAGAATAAAGTACTTGCTTAACCCAGGAAAGGATAGCCAGATTGACTGCAATGCTGAATAACCTGAGTCATGAATATGGGAAATAGAAAGAGATGTGCTAACAACCCTGAGAACTCACGATAAATTAACCTCAATTGTCTATGGCACGTGAATCTGCTCATTGACAAGTTCCCAAACGCAAAAACTACAAATCTCAAGCACTGAAACGTGAAAATGTCTACTCCACACGCGAGGAACAGCATTGTGTTTACACAATTGTGATAAGCATGTTTCTGCTGAGAAAGAGCGCATGTGTGTCGAAGAAACTTAACGCTAATAGCTATTTGGACCGTTAGATTGGGCTCTTCCTGTGGAAACCCTTCTTGGCGTTGCATTGAGAAGGTACTCAATGGGCTGAAAATTCTGGTTGGCTGATCTTAAGGTCTCGTTTTTGTTATCACATATTACATCAGAACGGCAAGAGTGATTAATGTCTGTCATGCTCTTGCCTTGGAGGGTTCTCTTTTCTTAAACATTATCATCTGTCAATTCTTTATTCTCATTTTCGGAGAATGATTCTTGGTGTGATCCTTCATGATCTCTTTAGTTCAGGTTGGTACATATGAAAGAGACGTAAATGTAAGACTGAGTCCGAAGATGCTCAATTAACAATTAGCGATAATTGCAAGAAAATATCTTCCAACTTCTGTTCTCCATATCAAATACTATTTCAAAACTTACATTTACATCTCTCCAACCTAAAAGAAAAACTTATTTGCCCTCGTGCGCGGCCATTTCCTACACCTACACGCTGCTCTCACTCTCTTTCCCTGCCCTTTCCCTCTCGTCACACATTGAAGGAAAACACGACTACGATCAATAGCCCCACCCCCAACGGCGTTGAGCGACGCTATAGCCCGACGCCGGCGCCGACACCAATGTTGACACCCTCACCCTTACCTGTTGTCCACAATCCCTCCCTTATCCCTATCTCTGTCTATGGCTCGCAATGGCGAGGTCACGCGAGCTAAGCCTGAGCCCACAGCTCGCAATCACCAATTCCATGCGAGGTGGCCTCGAGCTCGTGACAACACCGTGAGCATCTTCAATACGCTCACGAGCCGCGAAAGCATTGCATCAAAGCTTAGCCATGCCGGCCACCTTGATCTGGCCTTGAGTTGGCACAGCGACCATCACTTGGTGGGCCAGAAGAGCCTGTGTGGTTGGATGTCGGGTTTTTCCAGGAATGGGGGTAGTCTGAGTAATAAAATGGCAATTTGATAATTCATTGTAGAAACTAAAGAGTAAGGATGATAGTTGTAGATTTTGAAACGTGAGAATAGTATTTGATATGAGAGGTAAAGTTGAATATGGCTTTTATAAAATTCCCCGATAGTTAACTATCAGGTTCTGACCTAGTTTCATAGGGGACTCATCACTTGAGAAATTAGTATGGAGATCAATCGCACCAAGCTAGCAGTAGGACTTTGTTTGTTTTTTGAAAAATAATGATGTAAACAAATATTTTCTAAAAATTAACTGCTTGTATCATTTATAAAAATGAATGGAAAAATATTTTCATCGCTTATAAAAATATTTAGATATAAATTATTATTCATAATTAAAACATTTTTCATTGATTTATTATTTCAAGCAATACAAGTGATTAATTTTATAAAAATATTTATTTTTTGAACACTCATTTTTCTGTAAAATAAATGGAGCCTAAACTAGACTCACATTGAGAAACCAAGGCCTATGCTCACCGGTTCAAAGGAAGCAGAAATTCAAATGGTCAGAATTCGGGGTCCTATTAGAGAAATTTGAGATGAAGAGAAATGCAAGAAATTCCAAAGCTTCCTCGATGGGTTTCTAAGAGAAAATGGCTTTAAAGATGAGAATGAATTATCTCCAAGGTGAAAGAGAAAGTTATCAAAATCTGAATAAATGGGTGAAAAGGACTGCTAAAGCCAAATTGACGTTAAACGACTAATCAAAATTAATGAAGAGACATCCCCCTTTCTTTTATTTAATAAGTGAGATTATAATAAATAAATCCGTTTAGTACATGAGGAGGGAAACATTACAAAATGGGTGGGGCTGGGAAGAGCTACGTGTTGAGCCCACTTAGCCTAAGCATTGAGCAACCGAGGTGGTTGTTTTATGGAACATCCAAATGATGTCAGTGAAAGGTGCCATGCACATTAAATCTAATTCGGTGGATAATGGACTACTCCTCCAATGGTCATAAATTAACATTTCAACCCATCATTTGAGAATTAATTTCAAAAAATATATAACAAGGAAAATAAAAGTAAAATTTCGTATTTATGTGAGAAGTGGGAAGTGCCAATTTTTATTTTTATTTTTATTTAGACAATATTGGCGCACAACCTGCTCAACGAGTGGCTTCACGGTACTCAAATGATAGCTAGATATAAGGTGCTTCATGGCAGACCAACTCATTATGCTTAGGCTTAAAGTCGAAAAGGATATCTTGCTCTTTCTAAAATATTAAGGTAAAAACAACGGATAAGGTGGATTAAAAGAGTGGCAAGGGGAACTTGGCACTGGAGATGAGTGGAGGTGAAAAATGGGAGAAAGCTCTTCGTCCTCCTACAGGAGGCAGCCGTGGGGAAGTGCCGGACATCGGGGCTTCCCTGCATCCGGCATTTCCCCACTCGAAATGGGGCAGATAAAACCTGCAATTAATGGACGATGGGATGGAGATGGGGCGAACTTTTTTGCTCAGACCCTTAATTTCCACATGGATTTAAAAATTTCAATTGTATTTTTTGGCTCATAAACGATTCATTCAACTTGCAAATTTTCTATAGAAATATTACTCGAATTAAATTATGTTTATTAAATCATTTTATAAAAATACATAAATCTTGAGATGGTTTCGGAATGAGGCAAGTGAGGCGAGGATATCCACGTAAGTTTGGGACAGAATACATAAATATACCCTGCGTGGAACATAACATGGGGCGGGGGTGGGGCATCTCCATTCATAGTGGGGCAGAAATGAGGGATGGAATTCCCGGGCCTCCCTGCCCTATTAACATCCCTACTTGACCCTTCAGTTTTTCTAAAATTGGCTCCTAGCACATGCGCGCTAAAAGAATGGAAATTTCTCCAAATCCCAAGATAATGAGGAGGAGCTACTATTGGGAACTTTCATGTCAGAAATCTTCTGAGTTTAAAGTATCATTGAAAGAATTATAATCACGAAATTTGAGACAAAATTAACTGTATATTTATAATTTAAGGAATAACATACATTGTATGTGGAATGATTAAACACTTGTTTTTGATTGATTTACACTTTCCATTAAAGTTTTCGGCCACCTAAGTACTTTGGTAATATGAGTTTTCTATAAAACCTAGTCCTCTATTGACATTTTCTCGTGTATTTATAATCTTATAACATTAAGAGTTACTATCATACTTAAGAAAGAATTGAATTTTAATGTCAGCTAGAACATTATTAAGTTGATTACATAAACTACCGTATCATAAAAAAAAATTGATAAAATTCTAAGGCAATATACTATAAATAATTGAACGATGACTTAGTTTCGCAATTTCTAGCATACATGTGCTACGCATGATAGAACCTTCCATGTTTACTTTAGATCAGTTCCTGGACCGTTGGAGAGAGAGATGACATAATTTTAGGAATAGTAATTATTGCGTAGATACTTTCAAAGGGAATGAAATAAATAAATAAAAAGAATAAAAATTAAATAAAAAATATTGAGAGCTCCAAAGTTCAAGGATACACTTGACTGGATACACACTGATGATGGTGATGATGATGATGATGATGATGATTGATTTATCAAACGATTAACTCCTTTTCGAATCAGATCGAGAAGCATGCAGTAGCAATTGGAAAAGGAAGTATGAACCATACCTTATTCAATTAGTCCCTGTCTAGCAAAATCAATGAATAAAAAAAAAGAGGGTTCGACAGTTCAAATCCTTCTCCAAAAGGTCACATTTAAATTGCAGAAATTCATGAAGATCTGCTTTACCAAATCTGTTTTTATATAAAATACATGTTGCTTGACGATTTGGATTGAGTGTACGTGTCTCCTGTGATGCCTCCGTTTCTACTGCATTGATATTATGCTCGGGACATTCCACTTATTCGATGAACTGACACGTGTACTTACGGTCCATTTATTTCATTTGAAAAAGGACATAATTGCTTGATGAAATTCTTCTTGTATCTTGGTGGTCCAAGGAGTCGTGGGAAGGCTAGACTATTGCCATGTGGTTCTTTTCATCCTTATTAAAAGCTGTTGTTGGTGCCACCAGATTCATCAAGTGGCATGATATCGTTGTTAAAAAAAAATTGATTCTTGCAAAATAAATATATAAGAGTAGAAGAAAAAATAACATTGCTCCTTATGTATATACCAAAGTTTGGAAAAAAGTTAAAGCACAACTGCTTACTAATGGGATTATTGTGGGAACACATTCACTATATCTTGTTGCAGACGTGATTAATGAGAACTTTTCAGAGCATTCAGATAAGCAAAAACTCAAAAGGTGGGGCCAAAACACGAGTTTGAATAGAATTCAGTGAACGGATCATAACTTTTTTATCCGAAAGGAGTTACAAGGTTCATAATACCAATCCGGAAAGCTCCCTGTCGGAGCTATGCTGTGCCTAATGGGGAACGTGTTGTCGAATTTTCAACCTTATTTTCATGAATTTCAAGCCACTTTCAATATTTAGGTCTATTTTTCGAATTTCTTAACTACTTAAGGTAATTTTCGAATTATCTCGTGACACCTAGATGTCTTCATAATATTTATATATTCCTTTCAGAATTCCAAATGGCTTTCATCCATCCTTTTAAATATATATAGTAGGAGAACTCTCCCTAAAAATATGGCTTTACATGCGTGTTTTGCAACTTTTACTTGTAATTATTTATCGTTTCTACTGCATCATATATGAGCATAATTTATTCTATAGAAACTAAACCTATCAAATAAGTGAGTCGAGTTGAAAATGATCCATTAATCCATTTAACTCATTTTAATGCAATACAAATCTAATGACCTATACTCGTCCGAGCCATATTAATAAAACACTTTTATATTTAATTCAATATAAGAAAATCATACCTAAACTAAGGTAAGAGCATGGAGCGAGCGAGAGAGCAAGAGATCGAGTGAGGATGAGAGAAAGTAAAGTCATAGAGGTAGATTAAGTCTAAGTAAGTTGTGAATCCATTTAATGCCCATATTATCTTAAACCTTCAAATTCTGAACCCATTTATTAAATATAACTAACCTATGTAACAACCAAACCTATCAAATACGGACTAAAAAAGGGGTATATGACCACTTCTGTCATATGTGATAGAAACACACCTCTATAGAAACACACCTCTATGGTGATATGATGATCACTAAGTTAATACCATCATATTTAGTTCTTATATATTAGGATATATCCGACATATCAAGCTGCATAAGCAATACTGCTGAGTTACCTCCCCTTTATAGCAGCACAACAATCAGTCGCAGCGGGTAGATCTCGGATCGCCACTCTCCAATTTTTCATCCTTCGACGTTAGGACAGACCAAACTGAGTTCTTACTGAGTTACTTGGGCCATGGACTAGCGAGGAGTTCATGCATCTTGGGGGGACTAGTCGGGCAAAGCCCACATCACTCCGACATAAAAAGAGATTCGTTATCTTTTGTATTTGGATTCTAACGCTTCTGAAAACCATTGCCTTTCTTTTATTTATTTATTTATACATTTTGGAAACTCACATTTCCCCGCAGGTGTGAGGATAAGGATTCTTGACACCCAAAAATGATTAACTTTAGCTTATAATCGACAAGTGACGGACTTAATTAATAATAGCAGAGTTTGGCGAACGACAGAAATCATTGATGAGAAAAACAATCAACAACTTGAAGAATATCGACAACTCGCCAAGGAAGTTATCGACATCAAACATCAGCTATCGATGAGAACCTTTACTGGGGATAAAGATTGGCATCGCTATGTAATTGCTGAGTAGCGAAATGATATGTAACATCTTTTTAGATAGGCATTATTTATAATAGGAAATTTTTAATTGTTTGGTGGTTATGTTTATTGCTGCTCTATAAGGATTTTGTAACTCCTCGTGAATAAATGTTGTTGCGATTTCTTGCAATCGCAAATAGGAATAGGAAGTTATTTGTTTTGAATTCAATAACCGTCTATAATTGTCGATTGTAGTTGCACTCTTTGTTAAGACCCCCAATAAATCATAAAACTCAACGTTCTTTACAAATATATATGTGTCTTTTATTTTCCGTTGCAAATATGTGTCTTTTCTTTTTTGCAATTTATCTTTCCCACTCCATTGCCTCCGATCCTCGTACCTTAAATTTCTCATCGTTTACTTTCATGTCCAAAATTACAAAATGACCCTTCATATCTTTTTGATGATTCACACATCGACCATATTTATGTTCAAAAGGTATTTCATTGTCAATTCAATTCCAGCGTAACATCATTTTGAATATATTGAAAGGTATTTTTTTGGTACACTTAGTGAAACGTGTTTTGTTGATTCAAGAGAGACTATGATAGTAAGAACTGGAGTCAATAAGAGTTCGATAATGTTGCTAGCAACAATAATCCAGTGTCACAAAGTGGTGACGAAGTTCTCACGCACTCTGAATCTTTAGCCATTAACCAAAAAGAAGGGATGTCTCTTCTTAAAACATTGAATCATGGACGGACAGACCCTCTCATACACCAAGTGAGCTGCGAACCTCACGATCCGGGTTCTGCCACTGTCTTCGATGCCAAAGGAGCACAACAGCAGGCATGGACTCTACTAGGCGATGGAGAGAGACGGCCATGAGCCCACCATCTCGTTGATCAACACCATTAAAGTGGCGCCATTTTTATCACAGCCCAACTCGAATGTACATCGATCAGGCCTTCAATACTCAAGCAATATTAGCTCATTCAAGATCTGTCTACTTAGGATCTGCATGGTAACGTTTCTATTTCTCCCGATTTTTATTCTTTTGTTCTCCGGAACAAAAAAAAAAAAAACAAAAATCTATTTTGTAACATCAACTAATTTTTCTATTCTCCGAACTAGAAAAGTAGCTGGGAAATAGATTTGGAATAGAAACAAGAAGTAGAAAAAAGTAGATTCTTGCTCCCGAGAATAATTTCTAAAAATAAGCCTTTTTTTTTTCTTTTCCATTTTTCTTCTTTTCTTCTTGCTTGCCGTGGCCATCACCCTTGGATCCGCTGCCGCCCGCGGCCATCGCCGATCGCCGACAGATCGTTGATCGCTTGCCCCCACCCACCGTCGGCCGACCGCTGGCGCTCGCCGCTTGTCGAACGCAATCTGTCACCAACCGACCGCCTCTCACCGACCGTCGCAGGCCACCTGCCGCTACTCGACCATGGCTCGCTGATCGCCGATTGCCGACGTCGGACCGCCAGCTGGCAGGCTATGGTAGAGTAGCGGTGGATAGCCTGCGACAGTCGACAATCGGCTTTCGGTGGTTGGCGAGCAAGAAGAAAAAACAAAAAAATACGAAAATTTATGAATCGTACTAAACGCATTTCTATTTTTTTTTAATTCTGAGAATAGAAATTTTGTATAGTTATTAAACATGTTAGGGAAAATGTCACAAATGGCCCATATACTATTACTTAATGTGCAATTTGGTCCCTGAACTTTTGTTCGGCTCAATTTGGTCCCGAATTGATGAAAAGGCTCGATTTGGTCCCTCGACTTTGGATCGGCCAATTTAGTCCTAAACTATTGATAAATGTCCGATTTAGTTATTCATTACTGTTTTTCTTTTTTTCTTTTTTTCTTTTTTTTTTCGCTTCTTCCCTCTTCCCTCCGCGGGCTCCGACGGAGGGAAGCCGGTGTCCGGCGAGAGAAGAAGCAAAAAAAAAAAAAAAAAAACAAGAAAAAGAAAAAGAAAAACAGTAACGAATGACTAAATCGGACATTTATCAATAGTTCAGGATCAAATCGCCGATCGAAAGTTCGCGACTAAATCGACATCGATCGAAAGTTCGGGGACCAAATCGAACATTTATCAATAGTTCAGGGACCAAATTGAGCCGATCGAAAGTTCAGGGACCAAATCGGACATTTATTAATAGTTCAGGGACCAAATTGAACTGATCGAAAGTTCAGGGACCAAATTGCACATTAAGTAATAGTATAGGGACCATTTGTGACATTTTCCCAACATGTTATTTTACTCAAAAATTATTTTAGGAAATAGAAATAGAAAATAACTATTTCTCAAAAGAAATTATTTCCCGGAACAGAAATATTATCATTCGCACCCTTATTCATAACCCTTTCCTTGTGGTTTCCTTGTGGAGCATTTTAGTCTTGGAAATCTACCGCGTTAACATGGTCATCCATCGCGTTTGCTACCACGGTCCCAGGACACAGCTTGCTCCGATCGACACATGGCTGGTGCAGAGCCGGCCTTCATATCCGACGGAGCCGTAGCCTCCTCGAGATAGGTACCCCCGGCTCGCCTTGATGCACTGCATATCTTGAGCCTCGGAGAACCACCACATGACGCCTAAAGTCCCGATCTCCAGACCTGGACGATTCGACGACAGAGGCATAAAACCCATGAAGCTAACTGCTATAGTCTCGAGTCACGGCTCCTCAACAATGACCTCCATTCTTGGGTATGACCCCCAAAAAGATTTACTTGGAGTCTTTGAATGTGTTCGAGACTAAAAGTAAGCAAGTCCATGATCCCAAGAGTTCCTCACGGAGAAACTGCAGGCGCTTTGATTTGAACCAAGACCCCAAACAAGGAAGACAGAATGCACTCGCTGCTTCAACCATCCCTTCCCTTCCGTCTTTACAAATTCACCATTACGATGCCACACTGGAAACATTGCCTCATCGAAGCAACACGCTGCACATGAGACGGGCCTGCGGTCCCTTGGTCCCTCGCTCTAATAACCATCGGCATCGAACCCGTTGCATCCCGAAACAATTACTCAAGTGGAAGCCTCTCCACTCATGTATCACATACAACTACTCTTCTCCACTCCCACACAGCTGACTTCAGCGGTGGAAGTGGTGGTAAGAGAATCTAAGGAAGCTGAGGAAGCTGAGGAAGCTGAGCAAGCTCTCTTTGACGCTCAGGCACTGCTAATATGAATCTAAAAAGTAATAATGAAACATCAGGGGCAAAAGCAGAAGAGCAACTGAATGAAATACAGCAGTGGCACAGAGAATGAGCACTGGGAAAAACTCATTTCGTTGATTATTTTCTCTCTACATCTTTCTTTATTACAATAAACCTACGGAGGCACAAGGGCCGAGCTAAAAAGGTCATACAAGGATATTAACAGGGGGTCAAAATTTGATATCTAAGGGCCATTTTTACACAAGGAAAGGAAAAAACATGGGAGAGAGAAGGGCCAAATTAAGATGCAGCAGCTAGAGGAGGGAGCGATTGAGATGCTCCTCGGAAGAAACTCGGAGGCAACGTTGTCATGGTATCGTCCTCAACCTCCTCATCGTCATCTTCTTCGGCGTCCCACAGGAAGTGAGCGTATGAAGCCATAACATAACTGCACCACCACCAAAACCAAAATCGCTCAATACAACCAACTTCAAAAAGCCATACATGAACCATAAGAACAACCGTAGTGGTAGCCAAAACGTTCAAATCAGTTCAACTAATCCTTTCTTTCTCTAGTTATGTCCAAGTTCCAGTCTCAAATCACAAAACTCACCAACTTACTAAAATCATACAATGATACTTTTTAACTAAATGAACAACCAAATCTGTTGAACTAATCCCGTGCCGTCTCTAGCTATGTCCAAGCATTCAGGCTCAAAATCACCAAATCAAATCCTCTTAATAGCCGACAAGTTGCTTACCAATCATCAGGGGCAGCTTTAACGGCCTGATCAAAGTAATTCTCCGCACGCTCCGGGTCCTTATGGCTCTGCCATATGAGGTCCGCATACATGGACAGAACGTTTCCATCTTTCGGGTTCGCTAGAATCGCTCTCGTGCAGTACTCTTCGGCCTTCTCGAAATCACATCGAATCTGATTCCAATTCCAAACCAAATCATTAGAATAACAAATCAGCTACATATCTCATGTTCCAACCTCAACGTTACATCGACGAACCGAGCACAAAGATGAACAATTCAAGTCAATGTCTCAAACAGCTGTTGCTCTAGAACCCAATTCACTCATTATATCCTTATGTGTATATCATACGTCAAAGAGCTCCAGTCCCTTCAAACAGAGAAAGAAGCCCACATAATTCATGAGCTTCAGCTAAAATTCCATTCTCTCTAAGAAAAGTCAATTTTTTTTTCTTTTTCTTTTTTCCTTTTTAAGGAAGATTGTAACTGTAGAGAGTAACTCTACACTTCACTCACCTCTTTCACTTTATACTAAACAAACAACAAGACAGAAAATCAATTCTTTTCTCACAACGCAAAACCAAACCAAAATCAAAGAATCATGGGCAAAAAAAAAGAAAAGAAACGAATCCATCAAGTTAAATAACAAAAAGATCACGCTTTTAACAAAATTATACCTCTTTCAAGAACCTCGCGTAATTGCCAAGAATGAGAGCATTCCCCGGATCAGCCTCGATCATCCTCTTATAATACGAATCCGTAGTACTCTCCCTCCCGTCGCCGCCATCCGACCCGTAGCCGCCGCTCCCCCCACCGTCGCAAATCTTGCCGCCCCCGCCTCCGCCGCCGCCGACGTCGCCCCCGACCAGGACGCTCAGGAAGCCTGCGTCCGCCGCGGGTATCTGGCAACTACCCTCGACCCCATCGAACCCCAGCTCCCCCATCTCCTCCTCCAGCGCGAACCCATCAAGGAGGAGCCCCGCGACGGGCTGCTTCCTCCTCGGCACCGGCACGGGGACGTCCTGCAGGTTGGTCTCGGACCGGGCCCGGGCAACCTGCTTGCCCGCGGCGTCCGCGACGGGCGAGAGCGACAGCGAAAAGGAGGAAGAGGCGGCCAGCGAGACGGATCGGGTCCGGGTCACGGGTCGGACGGCGTCGATCTCGGGGCAGGTGGGCTCCTTCGGGTGGGGCGACCACGAGTTGGGGACCGGCGTCGATGCGCTCCGCAAAAGCATCTCGCTTTTCACCCCTCGTTCGTCCTTCAGATCTCAGAAGAGCAGTGCAGAGATAGAGATAGAGAGAGAGAGAATGTGAGCTGGTGATATTTCTAGAGAGAGAAAGCTAGAGAGACTCGCTCTCGGAGAGGGCGAGGTTGCAGGGAGGTTGAAGAAGACGAGGGGGCGCGAGGGGAGCTTTTATAGGGTGAGGGAGCGGAGGTATGGACGCGATCGTGGCCGTCGATTCGGGAGCCCATCGAAGGCGCGGAAATGATTCTGGGCCCCGGGGGGGAAGAGGGGGGGGGGGTGTTATTTTCGCACAGGAAAAAGGTTACGTACGTTGTATTTTTTTTCATATCATGGCCCGGTTTCCGAGAGAGGCCTCTCCATCGTTGGTTTGTTGTTTTGACTTGTTTGAGTTGATAACTGATACGATGTCGTGTCGGGTGGGGTCGCATTTACTATTTGCGTCCCTCGGCAACACCGCCCGCCATTCATATCACGAAAAATAAGGAAAATGTCACAAATGATCCATATATTATTATTTAATGTGTAATTTGGTCCATGAACTTTCGATCGGCTCAATTTGGTCCATAAACTATTGATAAATATCCGATTTGGTCTTGAACTTTCGATCGGCTCGATTTGGTCTTGAACTATTGATAAAAAACGATCGGCCCACGAACTTTCGATCGGTACCGATTTGGTCGCGAACTATTGATAAATGTCGATTTAGTCATTCGTTCTTGTTTTTTTTTTTTTTTTTTTTTTTTTTTTTGTTTCTTCTCTCTTCCCTCCGCCGGAGCGGCGGCGTGAGGGAAGCCAAGAATCGAAATGAGGCGAGCTCACAGAGGGAAGAGAGAAGAAGCAAAAAAAAAAAAAATAACGAATAACTAAATCGGACATTTATCAATAGTTCAAGGACCAAATCGCCGATCGAAAGTCGTAAAACCAAATCGAATATTTATCAATAGTTCGGGACCAAATTAAGCCGATCGAAAGTTCAGCGACCAAATTGCACATTAAGTAATAGTATAGGGACCATTTGTGACATTTTCCCGAAAAATATAACATTTTAAGAAATTATTTTTCAAAAAAATGATAATATTTTTTCATATTCTGCTGAAATTTAAAAATTAACTAAAAATATTTTTTTTTCCGTTTGATAAGGAAAATATTTTCCTTTATGCGCTCCTTTTCAATAAATTTTTTTATTGTTTTATATTTTAGAATCGATTTTTCAATTCTTTTTTTTTTCTTTTCTTCTTCTTTTTCCTTGGCCGGCATAGGCGAGCTAGGTGAGGCTCGGGGTTGCCAAGCTCGATTTCACTGGATCAAGTGAGGTGGAACGTCACCAGAATTTAATGAGGCTTGAGCCCCTCCCAATTCGCCAAATCTGGAGAGCCCGAACTTGCCTGACAACCTCGAGCAAGCTTGGGCCTCGCCAAATTAGGGGAGGCGGAGCCTCACAGGTTGGTGGGGCTCGAGCTTGCCTATGGCCAGTCGCTAGTCATCACCATAAGAAAAGGAAAAAAAAGGAAAAAAGAAAGATAAAGAAAATTTTGATTTTTCAAAAAATATTTAAAAAATAAAAAGGAAAATGTGTTTTATGAAGTGAGGTGAAAGGAGATATGGAAAATGCTTTCCCCTACTTGTAAAATGAAAAACATTTTCTTCCATTTTAGAAGACTTTATGTTTTTCCTCACCAAATCATTTTTCGTGAAATGAATACCGAAAAATCTAGAGAATGTTTTTCTGAAAATTATTTTTCGTGAAATGAACGAAGCCTTTAATTATAGACCTTATTTCTCGTTACATGCAAGTGGAAATGCATCGGTTTCGATCTATTTGCTTGTTCATGTTCATATCGTATTAAGAATTGCTTGAGCACAGATATTCTAGGCAAAAAGGAAAAATATGAAAGGACTGGATTGAATGGATTGAACGAATTGCCCCAGCATTAAAAAAACACGATCTCGAGCGACCCCTGGTTTCAAAATTGGAGTGCTATTCATTGAACTCACAATAAGTGATAATTAAAATGAGAAACTCGACGATCTCTATTAGATTAGCTCACGCGATTCTCACTTCATGCCATTACGTGTTGGACATTGCATCACGCTCCGTCATTGCTCGGCGGGCCCCCCTCATTAAAACGGAGTTACCCCTGGAGTGGGGCCGCCGCTGCCGCCGTCGCCGCCATCGCCGCCGCCATCGCCGCCATCGTTTGCTCGCTCACGTGATGGAGCGGCGACGGACGATCGAGGTTCAACCCCCCACGTGACCCCTTTTCCCTTCCCTGTCTCCATTTCGGCCTCGAAAGTCCCTCCATGTTGAGCGGTATTAACGATTTGGCCACCCGCGCGCAATGAGTGGCTGGGCGTCGCTGTTGTGGGCCCCGGTGGTCGTGCTCGGATGAAACTGATCTGTCAACTCAATTTTATCTTCCCACGGAGCGATGAAATTCGTGGGCGGTATTTTCGTAATAATATCCACATAGCATATTGGCCTATGAGCACTCGAAAACACACAGATCATTGCTCTTGTAGGCCGACGCAGACAACATTTCATTTTCGAACTTCAAGCTTATCTCGATAATGTACCACTCAATACTTGACCTGATTAATCTTTAGAAATATTTCTAATTTAGCTCCGATCCAAGCTCGACAATGAATTTGCCGGTACAAAGGAGTCGAAAAGAGTGATGTCACGACTATGTGGGTAATTGTTATATAAGAGAAAACTCAATCACTTGATCGTTTGGAGCTACTTGAGTCAGGTATTTTTAAATTGGAGCTTCACTTAGGCCCTATTTGGTAAATTTTGTTTCTGTTCTCCAGAACAACTATTTTTGTTCTTTTGTTCCAGGGAACGAAAAAATAATAGAAACATGTTTGGTAAAATTTTTGTTTCCAGAAATAATTTTTTTTTTTGTTCCCGAAAATATATTTGGAACAGAAATAACAAATAGAAAAAAAGTAACTTCTTGTTCCTGGGAACAATTTCTAAAATTTATTTTTTTTCTCTCTCCTCTCTTCTTCTCTTTTCTTCTTCTCTTTCTTTTCTTCTTCTTTTTCTTCCTTTTGGCCGGTTGTCGGCACTGGTGACCAGCTAGACGAGGGCCGGCGACCTTATCGGAGTGTCGCTGGCCCCCGGAGACGCTGGGCCACTGGAGACTCGTCAACCCGAGCTTCGCCGTGGCTGGGCGAGCTCAACCTTGCTAGATCTGGGCGACATCGACCTCGCCTAGCCAAGGCGAGGCCAAGCCTCACATGGCCACGGCGAGGCCGAGCCTCACGTGGCCACGGCGAGGCTTGGCCTCCCCAACCGGCGCGAGACTCGCCTAGCCACCGGCAAGGCTCGACTTCGTCCAGATCTAGCGAGGCCGAGGCTCAGTGTGGCCAGGCTGGCCTCCGGCGAGCTCATTGGGCCTTGCCCTGGCTTGGCAAGGCTCCGGCGAGCTTGCCAGCGACCGGCCAAAGAGAAAAAAGAAAAAGGAAAAAATTAGAACATATAATAAAAGAATTAAAAAAATCTAAGAATCATACCAAACGTATTTATATCCCGGACTAGAAATTTTGGGAAGTTATCAAACGCGTTTTTTTCTTTCGTAAATTATTCTCAAAACATAATTAGAAAAAATCATTTCTGATAAAAAATTATTTCCCGGAACAAAATCGTTACTAAATGCGCCCTTATTTGACTAATCGAGCTATCAAAGATTGAAGGGAATTGAGCTTAATTTGAATGGTTTGCGTAGTCAAGGTTGCAAAATTGGCAAGTCGATGATGATCGCGGTTTGTCGGCTTGCCCATGTGTGCCACATGGGTCTGACGACAATTTCGGGCCGATCTAGGCGTGGGCTTTTTAATTACAAATTTTGACTCAATTTAGACTCATGCCACGCCTGCACAGTTCAGGAAGAAATTATACAAACTTTCTTTTCGATAAAACGATTTTTGGCAACAAGTGTGTTCTTGATCCGAAAGGTACGGTCTCAGCTCGTCTATGGATCGCCCTATCTGCTCACAACAGACCACTCGACTCATGCCCACCATGCTTAATTTTGGCAATCCACGCTTGAAACTTGAGCGAAGAAGACAAGCAAGCCTCACAATTTTACAAAAGGATTGAAAGGGGGCGAAACATGATAGGTGGAGACCGACGGATGGGATTCACACTGCCGTCGCACGTCAAGGAACAAAGGCCAAATCCCGTGGGCGGATGCACTTAGCCCATCAAAACAAATTTTCAATCACAAGTCTCTACTTAATTAGGACTAGCCAGGTCCGCTCAGCTCAAGAATAAGATTGCATGACCTAAATGCTAAGGATTCTATAACAATAAAAAAAATTGGTTTCGCCGACAGAAGATCTTTGACTTCAAGCGCATGCTTGATCCGAAAGGTCCGGTCCCAACCCACCCATAGATCGCCCTCTCTACTCACGAAATATCGCTTGACTCGTGTGTGCCATACTTTTATTTGTACTTAAAACTCGAGTGAGTAAGACAAGCACGCTTAAACGAAACATGATAGAGGTGGAGCCCGGTGGCTGGGATTCAACGGTGGGAGCTCGAGCCAGGGTCACCTGGCCGTCGCACGTCAAGAAGGGACGTCTCTGGGCGGGCGCACTCAGCCCACTAATGCAGATTTTTTGGGGGGGGACCCGATCGAACGTGCGCTTTGTCATGGAGTGATCGCAAATTGGCCTTGGGTCAGGGGCAGATCGGTCATTTCGCCCTCGCCTGGCGATGTTAGAGATATTTTTTCTTTCAACTTTTTTTTTCCCTTAATAATCCCAACCTTTTCTCGCTTTTGACTATTTGGGGTTTAGGTCGTGGCGTTTTGTCGTTTTCCGGCAGATTTTCGTTAGGCCTCGAAAAGGAAGGTGCGGGGCCTCGCACGATTCGGAATTTGCTATAATAAGAAAGTGAAGGACTTTACAAGTACAGTGCGGCAGATAATGGGGAAGATTTCTCATGTTTGGGAGCCAAAGTTCATAGATAGGAAGGAAGACGAAATAATTCTATCGCGGGTCGATTAGAATTGAGCTCAACAAGCCGTCGCACGACAACCCGATATTTGTTTTAGTAAATGGTTGATTAAAATCAAGCGATTAGTAGATGTTGCTTTGAACTTTAATGTACAACAGGACTCTATGATAATTCAAAGGAGTTCTATGATTCGCGTAATGTCCTCTTTCACCCATTCAAAAGAAGTTTCATAAGAGGTCAAGAAAGAGCCCAACTTGAAGAATGTCCTCAACCATCTGGTGATGGAGAAACTCCAGAAAAACATCAAGAGGATCTCCATCTAGGAAAAGCTGATGATAACAGCAGAGAGACTGGGAAGAGATCTGCTTTCAAGATAGAAAATCATCTGCAAGGACCACGAGAGAGAGAGAGAGAGAGAGAGAGACGTTTGAAAACCCCATTTTAAGTTGTGTGAAGGAGATTCCATACATGATTTTTGGGCAGGCTAACAGGAGCCTCAAGAAGCATTTTCAATGATATGATGTCCAGCTGCGGACTAGTACAACTGTAAGAGAAAAATCAGTCTCCGTCCACTTCCTTCCGCACGAGAAAGATCAGTTTTGTTTGGTTCCTTTCACGTCGTCTCAGCCTCGGAAAAGATCGTCATCGCGGACCCCTTTCGCTAAAATCTTCGTTGTTTTCGATTCCCTGGATCCAATAATTGTTCTACGATCGCAATACCATTGAAAGGTACTGCAACATGAAACGGTTGGCCTGAAATCAGTTGGCATTAGCCGTGGCAAGGGGCTTGGGTCGAGTTGCAAATGTCGACCAGTGAAGCCAAATTTTATTTATTTATTTATTTATTAAGGGTCATTTGTCTCTTCACCACATTTTGTTTTAGGTTAAAATGCTACAACAAAATGTCTAGTGTGTTTTTTCGATTATGTCCTTTTATTATCATACACAGCCTATGTGGATTATTTACTTGTGTTTTTTTTTTTTTTTGGGAATCAATGCATGATTCCTAACAACTAATGTCAAAGCCTGAGTTAGCTAATCGAAAACAATGAGGGTTTTTCGGTGATGTTTGATTAAAAACAAACGATATGAGAGAGGATAAAATCAATAAGTTTGATACGCAGGATTTCAGATCAAGGACTACCTTTGTTAGAAAGATTTCTATGCACCACTTAAAAGTTGAAAACTTGAAATCGCATAAGTCAATCCAACAATAAAATCAAGATGGAAACTTTTTTGTGCCATGATCTTGAGAGAAGATTATTATTATATTTATACTTTTCTCCCAATCCAGTGGATTTGTAAAATGCCTTCACACACGGAGACATAGCCCTAATTTAGGTGAACTTCTATAACAAATTGTTCGGTATGTTTCTTTCAATTCTGTCCTTTTATAATTATGTTTTGCTTGTGTGGATTGTTTGCTTGTGTTGTATTTCCGGAATCGGTGTACAATTCCTAATAGCGAAGCCCCGTGGGATCGTCGTATTCATCTTGAGACTTGCATACAAATCTACCGTGGCCCAGTCACCGCGGCCCTCAACAAGGTTGCTTGGGCAGAGGTGAGACTACGAGATTCTGATTAGATAATTGGGTGTTGATTTCGTTGGTCAAGAAATCCAAGAGACGTTCCCCTTCCAATTTTAGTTCTCGATGCACCAGCCATTCACTTGTCCGTGCACTTCATTGAACCTCATTAGTTGACCTAAAAGCAAAATGAATTCGAACCTGTTATGAGTCGGAACACAGTGCAATATTGTCAACCGGCTAATCGATCAAACCGTGTTTAAACTTGCTAGGTGCAGTTTCGAGTACCACAGACATGAACTAAGTAGGACACTCAAACTGAAGAGCCAAACGAAACATGCAACCATCATTAACTCTTAAATTGTGCCGTGCCACAATTGGTTTCCCAAAGTAAATTTGCCTTATCAGCATTTCCAAATCTCATAGTTACAACTGTTTTAGTCCTGAGAACCGTGACACTTTCATAATGTACAGCCAATAAGGTGGGTAGCATGGAAAGCCTTTGCCTCATCCTAAGAGAAGCTGAGGCATCAATACACTCGTTGAAATGCCTTGACTGCAGATATATCTAGATTACTGATGCCTTATATTTCTCCAGTGACAGAAAGGGGTGGTGAATTCACAGAGGCGCTTACAGTGTCTTTTGGTATAAGCTACTGGTTCGCCTATGGTTCAGCTTTAACCTTCATATCGCCATTTGGCAAGGAACTTTGCGCTTGAGCTAGCCGCTTCGCTTCCTGTATCAAGAAAACACTATGAGGACTCATTTTCTAAGATCAGAAACACTTTTATAGTACTTTCACCATGAAATGAACCACTAGTAGATGCTGCCCACTATGCCTGTTCCATGAATACAATCAGCTCTACTATTGGGATATAGATACAATCAGTGACTTTTTAGTTCAAAAGACCCTGCCAAGCTCAAATTGATTATCCAAAGAATGAACATGAATTGATGACTGATTTATAAAATCGATGACAGAATGATGTCGAAGACTCATTGAGTGTTACTTATTTAAATGCCCACTGATAATTTTTCACAGGTTAGTATAATAATTTCATGTAACCTTCACATACCCAGCATTACTCCCTCATTTGTTGAGAAAATGAACAAGAAAAATTGGCCAAAAATAACCATGACTTCTATGGATGCTTAATTCCCGCCATCAATCATTCATGATATTTTGAACTACAGATTCCAGTTATATCTGTTCGTCAGTATTAAATAATTTTACCAGACAAGAAAACTAAAATTGAAGATATAAAGCTACATATTTCTGAGCCTGAAATGCTTCTGCTCTGCAGTACTCCTAGGCCTCCCCCCTACTTAAAATGCCATCAGCGACATTGCTAACTACCTAGCTCATATAACGCATCCCTCGTGCTATTTGATAATGAATATTCAACTTAAATAGGCAAAAACACTCAAAAATTCCTTTTTCTTCAGGGATTGCTTTCAAACACACAAGCCAGGGGATGACTACCCAAAAGTAAGCAACTGGAGAAGAGGACCTAAATGAAACGAGAACTAAAAGAAGCAGCAGTTGCTCTTACCTCTCTAAACAACAATGACCAATAATAGATGCAACCATGTTGTATGTTGCTTTTAGTTTTCAAGCTTTAACTCCAGGCTTAAGGGAGGAGCTTGGAATGAACTTTCCTTTTCAATCTTTTCTTACCTTTAAGTTTAGATTTTGAGATTAGACTTGCATTAAAATCAAACTCATCAAATCTGTCAAATTGTGTACATATTACATTTAAAGTCACCTAATTGTATTTCTTCATCAATTTTCAGAATTAAAAAAATTCTTCATATTAGCGAGAAAGTAAAACGTGCTTTGAGAAAAGCTTATAGATGAACCAAACAGGGCAATGACTTGTAGCATTAGTGACGTATCTAATAAAAATCACCTGAGAACTTTTCAAGACATTAAAAATTGCATTTATAGTCATTGAAATTTGTTCATACTTTAGGTGAAGTTAAAATTAATTATTTCTGAAGTTGCTTCTCTGGATGGCTTTTAGCCCAACGAAAAATGCTCTTAAGTGGATATCAGTGCTTTAAGATTGTATTTTCATCAAAGAGGAGTGTTCTCTAACACCAAAGCCAAGTTATGTGACAAAGCAATAATAGACCACTGGAGGAGAGAACCGAGAAATAATAAGAACTTACAGCAGCAGAAGCTGCTCTTATCTCTCTAAAAGAATCAGCTTCATCTGGGAATGCTTGATCAAGTTCCTCTAGAAGATGCTTGCGTAGACCCTGATAAAGTGAAAAACGAATATTCGTAAGAAGATATTTCTTGTATCAAGGACTAAGAATTGTGTACGGTTTACAAAGAAATGGTACCTTGAAGGAATCAGTTTTTCCTTTCGTAATTTGATTTTTTGCAATGCAACCATTGATGACGTCCTTTGTAAATCCATCTGGATTCTTGCCATCATCAATCAAGCTGAATAACAGAAAACAACAGGTTGAATGTATGAACCTAGAAATGCTTCTAGAAGGTATTAAAAAATTGAGATCGCCGACTCACTTAAGGACCTCTACTGGAACCTGAATGTGGCACTTTTCTGATAATTTAACCATGTTGTCGAGCTCCAAGACAAGAGAATTTCTGGAAGCCACAGATTAGTGCGATCAGTTGAAGTATACATATAGAAATCTTGAGAACTTCTAAGTCTAGGGCTACAGAAGGAGATAAAATTAAGAGCAAAATTACATGCGCTGGAGGAGAGGGAGTTGAAGGCCCGTATTGAAGGATGAGACATTGAGGTAGAGTTGATGGAGGAGACCCAGAGTTTTCTGGATAGAATTGATGACCTGATTGAGGTCCTGCTTCGGATCATCTTGTGAAGCTGAAGTAACATCATTTTGGGGATTTATCACCCCATTCCCACCACTCACACCCATGCTTGCCATGGTATTCTGTGATGGATCCATATTAGCTATTTCTCAGTCTTCCAATGTAAAGCACTCAAAATCTGTGTCATCTACTGATTAACTGCACAGATACAAGAAATGAAACGAATACTTTTAGCAGAGTGAGAAATGTGATACACATCATGTTTGGTATACGAAGAGATTTAAAGACCTAAATCCATATTTCCTATGTCATATGAATGTGCCAACGTGCCCCGAATCCAACATCATGTGTACTAATAAGAGAACCACAAAACACATCATGTGCATTAGATAGACAGGTTTAAGAGAACTACATAGTGATTTCTTAAATCATATACATTATCAACATGCAATGAATAAAAAATTGCATAATAGATAAAACTCCACTAACGCTATTTATATTAGAGTTCCAAGACCACATAATGTGCCAAAGTGCAGCGAAGAAAACATAGACTCAGGATGCATTAAAAATTATTTATAACTTCGCTAAGTTTAAGCTTCAGAACCAAAAAAAAAAAAGGCTGAAAAGTCAGGAGAAGTACAGTTGGCAAGGAAAGAATTACTAACAAAAGAATGGCTAAATAAATCAATCCACCATCTATTGAGGGAAAATCATATGGTCCCTAAGGTATGGATTTCTTCAATTAAAACCCAGCCTATATAAACTTGCAAACAAATCAATCCAAACCTGGATCTGCAATTGATTATCAATAGAAATGGGGCATGTCACTAGAGATCTTATTTTATTGGGTACAGTGGAAGCCAATTGTACTTGACATTGATCATCTTTCTGTTGTTTTGCACAAATTGAACTGAATATCTGATGTTACTAGTTCCAGAAAGTTTCAGCAGGTGAAGTACGGTGCTCAAGGCACAAGACATTGGAAGACTTCCAACTTAATCAAAGAACAAATGTATTTATATCCTCATTAAAAACTAAGAGATAAAAGACAAAGGCTTCTACCAGTTCTGAACCAAGATATTGAAATTGAAGACAATGCCAATTAGCTTTCTGGCAATTAGATTACATCGAGATCCCTATACCATAGGCTACAGATTCCTCTGGTAATGGCTTCCCCCAGCCAAAAAGCAAGAACATGCTGACAAGTGTACAATCACTTACTCTTTAATTTTCCTTATTCTTCCGTCCCTCAAAATCACATATAAAATGATAAAAAAAGGGGAATTTGATCCCATGTCTCGAGGCGAACAAGATGGAAAAAAATTAGCCAGCTTTATAAGTTAATCGCTAGGTCTCACCAAAAAGACATCCAGATCTGATTACATCACAGAGGATACGTGGGCTTTCGACGAAAGACGTGAGGTGCAGAATATGTGGGTCGAAACATTAATTGATGGAATAAACTCAGAAGGAAATCAAAGTTTGAAGCTTTGCATCCTTGGTATCGAACTCAAGCATAAAAGATGCCCAATCATCCTTGTATTTTTCCTCTCTCAAAATGACATTATAACACCGTGATATGGTCCCAAAGAACACCATCATATAGAAAACAAAATAAGTTTCACACAATAATTCAGTAAACTCCAAACCAACTACAAGATGCAGAAGGGAAAAGTCACTACGTACACCAAACTCTTGCTCCTAAGACCCCAATTTGAACTACTAAGAAAACCCAACACTCCTTAAAAACCTTGTGATGTCAGCACAACTAGGGCAAGCCTACATCCACTCATCTCTAATCAATTACCCATGAGGTATAGAGACCTATGGATCCTCAAGCTCACCCTTACAAACCCAAAAAGAAAAACAGGACCCAAAAAAAAAAAACCCACAATCAATGAGTGAGGCTCCCATTCAAATTGAACACCAACTTTTCCGACGTAAACCCTCCAACCTTCATCAAGCGAAGACCCAGTCGTCGAGAATCGAATGCAATATCTCAAGAAACAGAAAACCTCTCAATTCATCTATCTCAGCACCCCCAAAGCGGTTTCACCCAACACCCAGCATACAAAGCTTCACGCCCCCTGAGAAACCGCGACTGGGAGCGCGCCCGGCAGAGGGGACACATCGCGCATCTGCCCGGACACAAATCCGCGCAATCAGGAAGAGGATTCGAGATCATGCGAACTCACCTCGGCGACGACGGCTGCCGGGGCAAAGGAATTGACCCTTTGGATGCCGGAGGAGAGCCGGCGACAAACCCGCTCGAGTCGACCCGGCGGGGTGACTCACTGAGTCGTCCGAGAGAGATTCCACAGGAAGTCCAGCTCGATTCCGAAAGCAGAGAGAGAGAGAGAGAGAGAGAGAGAGAGTTTTAACGCCCAGGAGAGCAGCAAAGAGGATTAGGGCTTCGACTGTTGCTTAAATCGTTCATTTTTCAGCTATTGAGTTGACCATAAAATTAGTCAATATGTAGTGTGTTTGTCTGTGTGTATATATTAATAATTAGAATGTAATCTGATTGCAATATCTAACAACAAAAATCTGATAATTCTTTACTCTCTCAAGTTCAGTTCGAGGAACTTGAATGACTTAATTTCAAATCCAACGTCGCAGAAAACATGGGCAAATAAATTGCAAATAAATAGGTAAGCTGCTGCAACTTTGATCAAATGTAGGAGTAAATTCAATTTGGGTATTCAATAAAGGCAAGATTCATATAATTTTTTTCTTTATTTAGCAATATCTACCTGAACGATATTTTATTTTAAATAGATAATTTTTTTTCTCCCTAGATTCGCTGGAACCTTGCCCGATGTTCTGAGGTAAGTTTGTCAAATGATTTTCTTTTGAATCGAGCCTAATGTTTTTCTTTTTTTCTTTTTAATTCTATTAGCTGCCTATTGGTAATAATGAGCCCAATTGATGTCATGCAATGAATTGTTCTTTCTTTCACTGACGGAACGAGTTTCTATAAGAACCTCAAATTTTTAGGTTCTAAAACTATGTTTGCTGATCTTGAACACATTTATATCTATTACAATCAATTGTATTGTTGATAAATGAAGAAAATGGTTCACAATGCTTGTTCACACGAGTCAACGATAGTTTAGATGGCAAAGCTACCGTGCAGGTTTAGTCTAAGTTGCCAGCATCTTCTATTTTTCTTTACATCTCTTGATATTACATCTTTGTTGGTTGGACTGTATTACTTGTATCACTTTCATATGTACTCCTTTTTAGCTAATGACCCACTGAAATCTCTTCGTGCATTGCAAGCATAAGAAAAAGTAGAACATGAAGAATATTTTTTTGGCTGTATGTGATGAGATGTGAGAACATCATATGGGATAATCATTCAAAAATTGTGATAGAGTTTCTTGAGGAGAACAATGTTAAGAGGTCTGATTAACATTCCGTGTAAGCAAAATTATAGATCCTCTATTGTGACATCCCGATTTTTCAATTCTGGTTTCAATTGAATGAGTCAGGCTTTTCATCGACGCACATATAGCTCTTTTATCTGAGTTGGCCACTCACGAGATAACTAGCCTATCAGGTGAAGCCGTTAAGGAATCTAAACGCAATAGACTTGAGAATTCAACCAGGAATCGACTGCTCTACCGTGCTAATCTGCAAGGGTCATTACGGCACAGACCGATTAGAGACTGGAGATAGGTCGATTCGACAGAACCATGTGATTAAGTGTGGGTGATTCCACCTAATTGCAAAATTCTTGTCGATCGGCACTAGACCGATTTCTCTATCGTTTTGGTACCTTGTGTCTGTATTTGAAATCTCGAGATAACCACGATAACCGAGAGTCGCCAATATGTCGAAGATGTACTTTGTGGCTTGAAAATAATCAACCACAAGTCAATTGCATGAAAAGTTCCTAAAAGCTACCCGGTAGGTTAGGACGCGCTCAAATCGAGCCAGATTGAAATTAACCGCGAATTTAAACCCGATTTCAGAAATTGAAAATTCTTTCATGTCACAATTATTTTAGGAACGTTGAGTCATTCTCAGAAGATTTTTCTGCAAACCGAGATTTTCGGCGAAAAATCAAAGTATGGTTATTTTGGATGGGGAAATTAGTAGGCCCGCTTTTGATCGCAATTTTGGGATACAAGTTGGATCAATGGACGGGGAAAAATCATAAGAGGGACAAAGACATCTTGGTTGGATTTATGGTCTTCAATTTAGGTTGAAATTGAAGAGGAATTTAATGAAATTAAAGAGGCAAAGTCCAAAATTCGTAGGCCATGGGGGGATGAACATTTTGGACCCATTGGCAAGCTTCTTGAGGAAGCTAAGGAGAGGAAATTGGCTGAGGGTGAGGGCCATAGCTGGTGGGGGCAAGAGAGAGGAGAGCAAGACAAGTGTGAAGGCCTTAGAAGCCTTGGGGTCCCCCTTTGCTTCAGCAGCCTTCTTCTCCAACCCAGCCCACCTTTCTCCATTGTTGAGGGTCTTAGAGAGCTTGGAAAACCGGAGAAAGACCAGCAGGCAGCAGCCGAACAGCCCAACCACCCGCCTAGGCCGTCCGACCGTCGCCCGTCCACCCGGGAGCTCCCCCACCCAGCCGCGAGCTTCCTGCTCGTCCCGCTCCTGTCTCACGTCCAGCCACCTCCTCGCACATCCAGCAGCGTCCCCCGATGTCCTCAGGCCACCGTCGAAGCAGCTCCACCGCCGTCCAGCCACCGGAGCCACCCGTCCAAGCCGCTTCAGCCTCGCCGTCGCTCCCTCACCACTCCTAGCCGTAGGTTCCAGCTCCTTCGGTCTTTGAGCAGAAACCGAACCAGCAGGAGCTTTGAAGCTTCAAGGCCCGTTTTAGGTGTCTTCTTGGTCTTGGTTGGTGTCGCCGCTTCGAGGTTTATCGACCGCCTCCATGTCGCCGTCGCCGTGGACTCACTGGAACGCTAAACCAGTGAGTTTACTCACTAAACTCTACTTAGGGAGTTAATGATGCTTAAGGGGTGTTTAGATTATGCTAAGTATGTTTAGGTGATTAGATTAGTTTATTTAAATGTTAATTAGATTAGATGAATGATTAGATTAAGGGATGGATTAATTAGTCTAATTATGTGATTAGATTAGTGTAAGCATGATTAGACTTTTAATTAATTATTTTATTTATTTAATTGTTTATTTAAATTATATTATTTATTATTTAAATTAAATTAATTTTATTTAATTATTAATTAATTAATATTTTTCGGGAATTATACCGGGAGAGCTGCTCGATAGAATTTCGAGCTAATCGCAATGGTGTGTTTAGATTCTGCAGTTGAATGCTAAATTATGCAAATTGAGTGTAAATAGTGAATTTGGATAATTATTCCAAATTTGTGAAATGTTGATATTTTAATTATAAATCCCAGGTGTCGGCTCTTGGCACCGTAGTTGGTTTTTAGGACCAGTTGGAATTGTGGGATTTTAATGAATTGAATATCAAGTTCTCTGATTCAAAAATGAATCAACAGCTTAGGTGAGCAATTATATTGAACAGCTTAGGTGAGCAATTATATCGAACAGCTTAGGCCAAACAGCTTTGGCGAGCTATACTATCTATCAACTTTGGCGAGCTATACCATCTATAACAGCTTTGGCGAGCAGTATTGAATTAATTGAATTGATAGATGGTATTGAAAGGATATATAGTATTGAAGTAATAGATGGTATCGATGGTTGGGTGATATCGATTATATCGAATCAATTGAATTGAATTGAGTGATTGGATTGATGGTTTGGTTGTATCGATCGATTGGATTGATTGATTGATTGATATTTGAAATGTACTGACTTGTAGGAAGGAACTGAGGCAAGGTAAGTCTTCTGACTTCTGTGGTTAGGCCTCTAGGTGTATTTCCTTCCTAGTCGGAGTTTAGGGGGTGAACTTGCTGAGACATTGTCTCACCCCGTCGTGGGCTCAACATTTTCAGGTCCTTATATGGCGGTTTCTCCGGAACGCTTTGGTCGGCCGAAGAGTATTACAGAGCAGGTCATCGATGTCCCTACTCCTGAGGGCCAAGGAGCCTGGATCTATGAACTTGTGAGGACCACCGTCTGGGTCGATGCGGGCCTACCTCAGAGGGTACCTCATCGATTTAGGGCGTGGTATCGTAGGAGGTTCGATGGACCAAGGAAGGGTCCTCTTCAAGATTTTGAGGTCCTTGTGTTGGTGTCAGAGGTTGCTTATGGTGAGGGTATAGCTGTCCCTCCTGATAGTGTAGTGGTGAACCCAAGTCTAAGTCCCCAGGAGATTCCGGAATCATCTGATGAGGATTCGAATGCTTAGAGAACCTGTAGCCCTTATACTTTTGTAGACTTGTGAATATAGACTAGTATTATAAATGACCTAGTCTGCTGTGTATAAAGGCATGTTGTGATTTTCAAAAACTATGGCTCTACTTTTCTATCCCAATTGAGTTTTGTCTGGGGATTATTTATTCGCTTCCGCATGTGCAATAAAATGAATGGGTTGGCAACGTGTCCTGGGAAGTCGCAAATTTTTATCGACCACAGAGGAATGGGCGCGTGCTCGAGGTTCGGGGCGTGAAATCCCCGTTTAAGTGGTATCAGAGCGGGTCTGTGAATGGAGTGATAAGGTGTGATGGTTTATGGGATAGTTAGTAGGAATGGGCTTTTATCTCATGCTGGTGCATGTGACTGATAATTGTTTGGTAAATTGTGTGGTGTGGATCACTCAAATTCTAATATGGTATTGGAATTGGGAAACAGGTATTTATAAAGATCCTGTAGATGAGTGATAAGGAGCAGAGGACTCCTAGAGAGAGAACCTTTAGACCAGTTACTCGGGGTAATACGCCGACCAGGGTCGGTACCCGAGGCGGTCGTGGTGGAGCGCCGGCTTAGACCAGCGCGAGTGTAAGAGTACCGCTGCAGGCCAGTACTGAGAGTGTAGCAGCACCGAGTGATCCTAGGTTTGACGGGATCGTTCAGGCGCTAGTGAACCTTGGAATCTTGTTGGGTCAGCAAGCACAAGATCGCGCCGTCGCTATTGTCGCTGTTACTACCGCTGCTAGTGCCGTAATCGTTGTTGTTACTGCACCCGCTGAGGCCTAATCTGGAATTGTGATCGGGGAGCAAGCTATCGCATCTGAGTCAAGACTCGGTTCCAGCAGAGATGGAAATCGATTGGGAAAAAGGCCGATGTCAGAAGAAAATGCCCCATTCCACCCAACCAGAAGAGTAGAATTGGGAAGTTAGTGCCCAACTCGATCGATGTGTGTCATGTCTGTAAGAAAAGACATGGATCTGCCCCGTGTTGTAAGAGGGAAAGGGCTTGTTACAAGTGTCGCCAATATGGCCATTTGATCAAAGATTGTCCGAACAGACAGATAGAACCACAGCTGCTTCTGTCGCCGCCACCGATAGAATAGAACAGAGAGAATGCGCTTCAGGATATTCAGTGGGGTACTTGGAATAGACCTCCAGTGCAAGGAAGGGTGCATGCTATCACTCAACAGGAGGCTGAGGATTCACCAGACAGGTGCCGAGTTTGTGGAAGGAAGCATGAGTCAGCCTAGTGTCCCGGCTTAACGGGAGCGTGTTATGAATGTGGCCAGCATGGCCATCGGGCTAGGAACTGTCCGCATAGGTCTAAGAGATCACAAGCTTCGCTACCGACAGGACGCCACTAGGAGGACGAGAAGAGCATGATTGGACCGACCATGCACCGATCAGAGGAAGAATGTTTTTGAGGTGACTTTATCAGAGTAGCGCATCAGAATTTTGAGTGAAGGTTGTAGAAATTCAGTTGTTGTAATAAAGTATTAGAAAGAAGAATTACTGAATATAGTTGTGTGTGACTAGTTGCTTATGTATAACTTTAATGTTATATATGAAAGGTTTGGCTCGAGGAGCTTCTTGTGGTAATGAATTGTTGTCGTGAAGTAACCTAGTTTAATCCGTTAACTTGTGAAAGTTTCGAGTTGTTGGGAGTCAAGGAGATCCTTGATCCCTTTATATTTCGTCACTTAAGGCAACTGGTTTTTGGATGTAGGTTACCAAATCTATTTGGCAACTGTAGTGGATGCGACAGTTGAGGAACCGAATATGGAGAACTTAGCCGTGGTACAGAAGTTTTCTGAGGTGTTTCCTGAAAAATTGCCAGGTCTGCTGTCAGAAAGAGAAATAGAGTTTGTGATTGAGTTAGCACCCGGGACAGAGCTAGTCTCTAAGGCTCCTTACCGAATGGTGTTATCTGAGTTGATTAAACTGAAGGTGCAGATGCAGGAGTTGTTGGATAAGGGATTCATACGCCCCAGTGCATCATCTTGGGAAGCACCAGTTCTGTTTGTGAAGAAGAAAGATGGTTCGTTGCGTCTGTGCATTGACTATTGACAACTCAATCAGGTGATGATCAAGAACAAGTATCCACTGCCGAGGATTGATGACTTGTTTGATTAGTTACAAGGAGCGTCAATATTCTCTAAGATCGACTTGAGGACAGGATATCATCAGCTGAGAATCAAGAAGGAGGACATACCGAAGTCAGTGTTTCACATCCGATACAGCCATTATGAGTTCACTGTAATGCCGTTTGGTTTGACGAACGCCCCAGCTGATTTCATGAATTTGATGAATCATGTGTTCAAAGAGTACCTGGATTAGTTGTGATCGTTTTCATCGACGACATCCTGGTGTACTCTAGTAGTCTTGAGGAACACGAAAGGCACTTAAGGATAGTGCTCCAGACTCTGAGGAATCATGAGCTGTATGCCAAGTTCAGTAAGTACGAGTTTTGGTTAACTCGTGTGGCATTCGTAGGTCACATGATTTTAGGAGAAGGAATCTTCGTGGACTCGTTCAAGATAGAAGCAGTGATCAATTGGCCAAGACCGACGACAGTGACAGATATCAGAAGTTTCTTGGGTTTGGCAAGGTACTACAGAAGGTTCGTGGAAGGATTTTCAGCGTTAGCGTCGCCGTTGACTCGATTGCTGAAGAAGGAAGAGAAGTTTGTCTGGACAGACAAGTGCGAGTGTAGTTTCCAAGAGCTTAAGCAGAAATTGACTACCGCACCTGTGCTGACCATACCATCTAGTCCTGCAAGGTAAGAGATCTACATTGATGCGTCGTTTAGAGGACTGGGTTGCGTGTTGATGCAACATGGTAGGGTCGTTGCATGCGCGTCCCGTCAGCTGAGACCTCATGAGTTGAACTACCCGACGCATGACTTAGAACTTGCAGCGATTATTTTCGCTCTGAAGATTTGGAGACATTATTTGTGCGGAGAAGGATTCCAGATCTTCAATGACCATCAAAGTCTCAAGTACTTATTCTCTCAGGAGGAGTTGAATATAAGACAGCGTCGCTGGATGAAACTCCTTAAGGATTACGACTGTGATATCTTGTATCACCCTAGAAAAGCGAATAAGGTCACAGATGCGCTAAGTCGGAAGTCTTCAGTCGCATATATGATGATCAAGGAATGGACTTTACTTAAGAAAGCTCGAGATTCGATTTTCAAGTTTGAGGTAGGCCACCTTTCAAATCTTATGGCCACCCTCAGAATTGAGCCGGAAGTGCAAATCAGAATCAAGACGCTTTAGTGGACAGACTCAGAGATTTGGAAGATCTTGCAAGAGAATACAGAAAAGAAGAATGTTGATTTTCAGATTTCTGAGAACGGAACACTAAGGGTGAGCATGAAAAAATTTCTGGAACAGAAATTGATTTCTGGCCAGAAATTGATTTCTCAATTTCTATTTCAGAAACTAAGAAGTTAAAAATTTTAGCTTCTGATTTCTTCTTCAAATCTATTTCTGGAATAGAAATCTGTTCCAGAAATAGAAAAATCAAATTGTGTTACCAAATGGATTTCTGTTCCAAACCTGTTCCAGGGAACAGAGAAACAGAGAAATAGAGAAGTAGAAATTTTATCATGCGCGCCCTAAGGTTCCAAGGACGATTGTGTGTACCTGACGATGTAGCACTTAAGGAAGAGATCTTATCGGAAGCTCACTGTAGCAGCTACAACATTCGTCCAGACAGTACGAAGTTGGGTTAGAATCCGCGTCAACTCGATTGGTAGATCGGTATGAAGACAGATATCGCCGGACAGGTCGAAAGTGTCAGATGTGCTAGCAAGTGAAAGCACGGTATTGCAAGTCAAGAGGACCTTTGTAATCTCTTGAGATCCCCGTGTGGGAATGGGAACTTGTCACAATGGACTTTGTGACGGGCTTATCAAGGAGTCAGAGGGGTAATGATTTCATTTGAGTAGTAGTCGACAGACTGATGAAGTCGGCTCACTTCATTGTAGTACGAAAGGACATTGATTTGAATAGGCACGCAGAGTTGTACATGCGTCAGATCATTCGTCTGCATGGAGTGCCGGTAACAATTATATCAGACCGAGACCTGAGGTTCATAGCTACCAGCAGAGCATTCAGATGGTTCCTTTTGAAGCAGGGCAGAGCAGAGTGTACAGAACTTTAGTTTGTTGAGATGAGGGCAGAGAATGAAAGATCGCAGCCTAGAGTTAGTTCAACCGTTAGTGGACGCAGTTGCAAATATCAAGGATAGATTAAAGACCGCTCAGAGCCGCCAGAAAATTTATGCAGTTAAGCGTCGAAGACCTTTGGAATTTCAAGTAGGGAAACATGTTTTTCCTTGGATGTCGCCTATGATAGGGGCATCTCAAATTGTTAAGAAAGGAAAGCTAAAACTGTGTAAACATTGGAATCTTTCGAGATTGGGATCGGAAACATTTTGGCCTTTTTGGAGAGGTTTTGAGCACCGCCGGCGCTTTCAGTGGTTTTTGCAAAAATGGACAAGTGCTTTAGAAAAAGAAAAGAAAAGAAAAAGAAAAGAAGAAGAAGCAAATTTTTGGAACCATTTTTGCAAAAAAAGGTCTAGAACCAAAAAAAAAAGGTCTAGACAAAATTGGAAGTAATTCGGTAGCACTGA
This sequence comes from Eucalyptus guilfoylei, assembly GCA_016097605.1. Classification (NCBI taxonomy): domain Eukaryota; kingdom Viridiplantae; phylum Streptophyta; class Magnoliopsida; order Myrtales; family Myrtaceae; genus Eucalyptus; species Eucalyptus guilfoylei. Next base: position 41,850,717 of record CM027862.1, on the reverse strand, counting down.
AAGTGTTGGATAGCATTACGAGGCGGAATGAAGGATTTGGGAAAGTGAAGATTTGATGAGACGACAATACCCCACCATTTTGAAGAAGAATTTTAAATGGTTTAAATTTCGAGGAAAAATTTTTTTAAGAGGGGAAGAGTTGTGACATCCCGATTTTCCAATTCTGGTTTCAATTGAATGAGTCGGGCTTTTCATCGATGCGCATATAGCTCTTTTCTCCAAGTTGGCCACTCACGAGATAACTAGCTTATCAGGTGAAGCCATTAAGGAATCTAAACGCAATAGACTTGAGAATTCGACTAGGAATCGACTGCTCGACCGTGTTAATCTGCAAGGGTCATTACGGCACAGACCGATTAGAGATATGAGATAGGTCGATTCGACAGAACCATGTGATTAAGTGTGGGTGATTCCACCTAATTGCAAAATTCTTGTCGATCGGCATTAGACCGATTTCTTTGTCGTTTTGGTACCCTGTGTCCGTATTTGAAACCTCGAGATAACCACGACAACCGAGAGTCGCCAATGTGTCAAAGATGTACTTTGTGGCTTGAAAATAATCAACCACAAGTCAATTGCACGAAAAGTTCCTAAAAGCTACCCGGTAGGTTAGGACGCGCTCAAATCGCACTAGATTGAAATTAACGCGAATTTAAACCCGATTTTAGAAATTGAAAGTTCTGTCATGTCACAATTCATTTTAGGAACGTGGACTCATCCTCAGAAGATTTTTCTGCAAACCGAGATTTTCGGCGAAAAATCAAAGTATGGTTATTTTGGATCGGGAAATTGGTAGGCCCGCTTTTGATCGCAATTTTGGGATACAAATTGGATCAATGGACGGGGAAAAATCATAAGAGGGACAAAGACATCTTGGTTGGATTTATGGGCTTCAATTTAGGTTGCAATTGAAGAGGAGTTTAATGAAATTGAAGAGGCAAAGTCCAAAATTCGTAGGCCATGGGGGGAGGAACATTTTGGATCCATTGGCAAGCTTCTTGAGGAAGCTAAGGAGAGGAAATTGGCTGAGGGTGAGGGCCATAGTTGGTGGGGGCAAGAGAGAGGAGAGCAAGACAAGTGTGAAGGCCTTAGAAGCCTTGGGGTCCCCCTTTGCTTCAGCAGCCTTCTTCTCCAACCCAGCCCACCTTTCTCCATTGTTGAGGGTCTTAGAGAGCTTGGAAAACCCGAGGAAGACCAGCAGCAGCAGCCGAACAGCCCAGCCACCCGCCTAGGCCGTCTGACCGCCGCCCGTCCACCCGCGAGCTCTCTCGCCCTAGCCGCAAGCTTCCTGCTCGTCCCGCTCCTGTCTCGCATCCAGCCACCTCCTCGCACGTCTAGCAGCGTCCCCTGATGTCCTCAGGCCACCGTCGAAGCAGCTCCACCGCCGTCCAGCCACCGGAACCACCCGTCCAAGCCGCTTTAGCCTCGCCGTCGCTCCCTCACCGCTCCTAGCCGTAGGTTCCAGCTCCTTCGATCTTTGAGCAGAAACCGAACCAGCAGGAGCTTTGAAGCTTCAAGGCCCATTGTAGGTGTCTTCCCGGCCTTGGTTAGTGTCACCGCTTCGAGGTTTATCGACCGCCTTCGCGTTGCCGTTGTTGTGGACTCATCGGAACGCTAAACCAGTGAGTTTACTCACTAAACTCTACTTAGGGAGTTAATGATGCTTAAGGGGTGTTTAGATTATGCTAAATATGTTTAGGTGGTTATATTAGTTTATTTAAATGTTAATTAGATTAGATGAATGATTAGATTAATGGATGGATTAAATAGTCTAATTATGCGATTAGATTAGTGTAGGCATGATTAGACTTTTTTAATTATTTTATTTATTTAATTGTTTATTTAAATTAAATATTATTTAGATTATATTATTTATTATTTAAATTAAATTAATTTTCGGAATTTATTTAATTATTAATTAATTAATATTTTCGGGAATTATACCGGAGAGTCGCCTTGATAGAATTTCGAGTTAATCGCAATGGTGTGTTTAGATTCTGCAATTGAATGCTAAATTATGCAAATTGAGTGTAAATAGTGAATTTGGATAATTATTCCAAATTTGTGAAATGTTGAGTGTAAATAGTGAATTTGGATAATTATTCCAAATTTGTGAAATGTTGATATTTTAATTATAAATCCCAGGTGTCGGCTCTTGGCACCGTAGTTGGTTTTTAGGACCAGTTTGAATCGTGGGATTTTAATGAATTGAATATCAAGTTCTTTGATTAAAAAATGAATCAACAGCTTAGGCGAGCAATTATATCGAACAGCTTAGGCGAGCAATTATATTGAATAGCTTAGGCGAGCAATTATATCGAACAGCTTAGGCCGAACAGCTTTGGCGAGCTATACTATCTATCAGCTTTGGCGAGCTATACCATCTATAACAGCTTTGGCAAGCAGTATTGAATTAATTGAATTGATAGATGGTATTGAAAGGATAGATAGTATTGAAGTAATAGATGGTATCGATGGTTGGGTGATATCGATTATATCAAATCAATTGAATTGAATTGAGTGATTGGATTGATGGTTTGGTTGTATCGATCGATTGGATCGATTGATTGGTTGGTATTTGAAATGTACTGACTTGTAGGAAGGAACTGAGGCAAGGTAAGTCTTCTGACTTCTGTGGTTAGGCCTCTAAGCGTATTTCCTTCTTAGTCGGAGTTTATGGGGTGAACTTGTTGAGACATTGTCTCACCTCATCGTGGGCTCAACATTTTCAGGTCCTTAGATGGCGATTTCTCCGGAACGCTTTGGTCAGTCGAAGAGTATTATAGAGCAGGTCATCGATGTCCCTACTCCCGGGGGCCAAGGAGCCTGGATCTATGAACTTGTTAGGACCACCATCTGGGTCGATGCGGGCCTACCTCAGAGGGTACCCCATCGATTTAGGGCGTGGTATCGTAAGAGGTTCAATGGACCAAGGGAGGGTCCTCTTCAGGATTTTGAGGTCCTTGTGTTGGTGTTAGAGGTCGCTTATGGTGAGGGTACAACTGACCCTCCTGATGGTGCAGTGGTAAACCCAAGTCCAAGTCCCCAGGAGATTCCGGAATCATCTGATGAGGATTCGAATGCTTAGAGGACCTGTAGCCCTTCTACTTTTGTAGACTTGTGAATATAGACTAGTATTGTAAATGACCTAGTCTGCTGTGTATAAAGGTGTGTTGTGATTTTCAAAAACTGTGGCCCTACTTTTCTATCCCAATTGAGTTTTGTTTGGGGATTATTTATTCGCTTCCGCATGTGCAATAAAATGAATGGGTCGGCGACGTGTCCTGGGAAGTCGCAAATTTTTATCGACCACAGAGGGATGGGCGCGTGCTCGAGGTTCGGGGCGTGACATCTATGCTCTAGAGTGATGTAAGCCCAGTGATAGTGTGGGTTATTTTGGCTCTTAAAAAGGCTAATTTTTTTTTTTAAACCTTTGTAGGTTCTATGATTCACTAGTTTCTTTGTCAATAAAATTTGGATATAGTTTCTACTCATGCTTGTGTGACTGGTGGTTGCTCATCTTAGACTTCTAGTATGTAAAGCTTTCTAGACATCATCCAATGTGCACTCTCTTGTGGCTTGGTTTTTTAACGGACTTTTGGGATTGACAACAAATACACCACTGTGCAATTCACTGGTGATGTACTTATGCATGTTGTTGGTTTTATTATTACTATTTTTTTAATAAAACAATGTTCCAACTTCCCATAGAAACAAAGATTTTGGCAATAAGATTTCATTGATGTTTATGTTCATCTGTCATCTGTTCATCTGTCCATTTATGTTTGCTCATTATCTCGACTACTGGAATTGTCCTAAAACTGACGGTGAGATATCATTGCAAGAGGAGGTTAGCGAATTCATGAAGATATCATCAAATATGTCACAATCGGTGATGTTGGTCCCTCCAACTGACAACGATGCGTATGTATTTTGCCATTGTGGCCTAAAATCTCCTCTACGTATAGCTAGGACAAGAGAAAATCAGGGAAGAAGATATCATGGCTTTTTGAGATACAACCCCAACAACAGAGGGGAAAGTTGCAATTTTTTTATTTGGGTTGATACGGAAATCAATCAATCGGCAAGGAGCATGCCAAAAAAATTTCACTGGAGCAATGTCGAAGAAGAACCGGTGCCAACCCATGACAAAGATGATGGATGTTCCAAGGATGCTGAAATCAAAGCTCTTGAGGCACAACTAAAATATGCAAAACAAGATGTGGCAATGCTGAAGAAAGAAAATTTCAAATTTAAGACATTATCGGTTGTGTTGTCCTTGTTTATATTAATATTAGCTCACATATTATTTGGAAATTCGAAGGTGAAGGATGTCATGAGTTTGCCTTAGCGTGTGTTATTTTAAACATGTTTCGAACATGTATGTCCACTTAAGTTGTGGGAATGAAATGAAGGTTTTCTATGGTCTGAAAAGCACATATGTCTGTACTTAATCATAGATTGCTCTCCTTATGAATATGGTTGCATGCATAAGATGAGCAAGTATTTTGATCCAAATTAACTAGCATCTTGGACAACACAAAGCATCATAAATTTTCTAGATGTTGAAACCGGGAGGCTTTATGAACGTTATGATTTACAAAAATAATCTAGATGTTGCAACAGGGAGGCTTTATGTACATTTTGATTAACGCAACTAACTTGGTATACGAATTATATATGTTGAAAATTTTGAACTTTCAAGTCAAATTCTTTCGAGAAATTTTTAGGAATGCTTAGCGGGCAATTACGATAAAATTGAAACAAATTTCATTTTCCATGTTGGGCACACGCGCACGTGTTTATTAAACACCTAATTGGACCTTGCCACAAACACTTCATATGCAGAGTTAGGTGAATAGACTTTGTTAGATGGACCCTCCATCCGTAGAGCCATATCAATTTATGAAAAAAGCAATACTCGTGCGAAAACCAAGTAAACCATATCTCCATTTTTATTCCTTCTTCTCTTAATATCCAATAGAAAATTCCTTATTTATGCCTTTTCCTTGCATATAATAAGATTCCTTCAAATTTGGGAAATTACAAGAGGAATTTAGCATCCCCAGTCAGAACACAATAGTGAGTGAAACTTCACCATGGATTCAAAAGACGAACAATATATAGCATGTGAATTTGAAGTAAGCTCCATTGTATTATGCTATGCTATTTCAACTGGTAACCAAATAAAACTTTTAGAATAGAAAAACCATACTCATTGTGAAGATAGAGTAAACTTTTTGCATCTTAAAGTCCTTGTAAAGCAAGTTTAAAGTCCATTCATTGGATCACACACTTGTATAGCAAGTTTAAAGTCCCTCGTAATGTGAAGATTGAGTAGCATGTGTAGTGTGTTGGCAGAGCGGCAAATCATGAAATCCTGCATTTTTTTCTTTTGTGATAGGTAAACTTTATATTGCATTGCTCCAAACCAGAAAAATGTGGAAGATTGCTCCCTTATAATCCAAGCCTTTGTGCCCTTTTGTGGAATTTCTTGAGTTTTTTTCTTCATTCTACAAGGTCCTCATTATCCCTATCATCATTATCATCAATCAAGAATCATGCATCAACTAGGTCTATGTCTTCATTTTCTGAATCAACTTCGACCATAAATTCATCACCTTTTAAATCAGCATAATCACCCTCATCTTGTAAGGACCTGGGTCTTCACTTGTACACATATTGTCTACTTTGGACACTAAGTTCTCACGGTTTTGTTCTTCTCAGGGCAGCCCATATTATCCCAAGAAAACTCGTATGTACAGTTAGAGGGACCCAAGCCTTATAAGCTAGCCCATGACTCCCCCCTTAAGCGATGTGGGATAGGAGACATGCCTTAGCCTCGCTCGCATACTGCTGAGGCAATTTTAGTCCGTCCCTTCGTATTGCCCCGAGTTTGGGTCGTCACACATCTACTAAGTAATTATAATATAAATCACCCTCGTACTAAACAAATGCCTCATTCCCTCACTAATGCTCTAGCCCTGAAAAATGCCCTCACCAGCACCCTCACCATTGCCCCCACCATGACCAGCACCCTCACCTACCGTATTGTCAAAAGATTCTCCATACACCTCAAACAATTCATGCCGCAAATGATAGAAAACTAGATTGACAATAGTGCTATAATTATATATATGTCTCTATCCATCTTCTAGAGATTTCTCGGGAAGCTTAAAATAAAGTTTTTTGAATGGGAAAATGTCACAAATGGTCCTTATACTATTACTTAATGTGCAATTTGGTCCATGAACTTTCGATCGGCTCAATTTGGTCCATAAACTATTGATAAATGTCCGATTTGGTCCTTGAACTTTCGATCGGCTCAATTTGGTCCCTGAACTATTGATAAAATGCTCAATTTGGTCCCTAAACTTTCGATCGGCTCAATTTGGTCCCTGAACTATTGATAAATGTCCGATTTAGTCGTTCGTTACTTTTTTTTTTTTTCTTTTTTTCTTTTTTTGCTTCTTCTCTCTTCCCTCCGCCGGAGCCGGGGGAGGGAAGCCAGCGTCTGGCGTGGCGAGGCGAGCCGGCGGAGGGAAGAGAGAAGAAGCAAAAGAAAAAAAAGAAAAAGAAAAATAGTAACGAAGGACTAAATCGGACATTTATCAATAGTTCAGGATTCAAATTGAGCCGATCGAAAGTTCATGGACCAAATCGGATATTTATCAAAGTTCAGGGACCAAATCGAACATTTATCAATAGACCAGGGGACATTTATCAAAATTGAGACCAAATTGAGAAAGTTCATGGACCAAATTGCACATTAAGTAATAGTATAGGGACCATTTATGACATTTTCCCTTTTCGAATTTACCATTAACCCCATTCTCAATGTTTGTGATGAATCTTTCATGGCTCATAGAATCGATATTTACATGTACTAAATCCATCTTTCCCCCAATATATTCAAGCATTGGGTGATGAACAAATTTCCCACTGTAATAAAGGCAAACCAATGCGGACTTGTTGCTCATTTTGACTTTACACAAAAAGACAACATATATTATAAGCATATGGAGACTTATAATGGAGCGATAACATAATAGGTCCAATTATTTCAAGGCTTTCTGGCTATCACGAAGAGCCAAATAAAGCAATGCAACTGTGTCTTAGAAACTAAAAGTTCTCAATTTAATCAGTGTTTGTGGTCAAATATTACATCTTCCACGTTTGAGCAACCTTAATCACGTTTATCAGGCCAATAATATTATAACTACCGCGGGCTATACTTTAATAAAGACATTGATGAAAGTAACATGACAGGCTGAACCCGAGATTAGTTATTCAAATCCTAATAGACGTCCTCGTGATTGATACTTATAGTAGAATTCTTGCTTGAATCTTCTAAAGCCTCAAGACAATTTCCACACAATGCATCCCTTCAGCGTGTTCGGCTTGATCCTACCTTGTTTTTTCTTTCTGTTCGTGCTGATTGAAATCTTCAACGCACATGCTGCAAAGAGCTCCGATAAGCGGCTAAAGTTGCCTCCGGGGCCAAAGAAATTGCCACTCATCGGGAACTTGCACCAGTTAATTGGCCCCAGATTGCCGCACCATAAACTGTACAACCTGGCCAAAATCTACGGACCCGCTTTCCAGCTTGAAGTTGGGGAGCTTAGACTCATATTTCTTACGACTCCTGAAGTTGTCCAAGAGGTCCTCAAGGCGCAAGAGCTCAACTTTGCGCAGAGGCCGCTACTTCCATCCATAGAGATGCTGACGCACAAGGATTCGAGCTTGGTCTTTGCTCCTTACGGAGAGTACTGGAGACAGCTCCGTAAGATTTGTGCCTCGGAACTTCTCAGCGTCAAGCGGGTTCAGTCTTTCCAATCATTAAGAGAAAACGAGACAGGCAATCTGATCGAAAATGTGCGCAGGACACGAGGTTGTCCTTTCAATCTCAGTGAGAAGATTTTCGCCTGCATGAATTCCATAATCGCCAAGGCGATGTTCGGTGAAAGCCACAAAAGGATGGAGGAGTTCCTTCCGACTCTTAAAGAAGGAGCAGAGAATGCCAATGGGTTCAGCATCACGGATATCTTCCCGTCCATTGAAATTCTCCGTTACCTGAGCGGGATGAAATGGAAGCTTGATAAACTCCGTCAGAAATTCGACGGAGTTATAAATGATGTTCTCGTTGATCACAGAAGGCAGAGAGAGAACTCGAGTAGCCAAGAAGGAAGATTGATCAAGGAAGATTTAGTCGATGTGCTCCTCCGAATTCAAGGGTCCGATGAGATTGGATTTCACCGCACCACCAATAACATTATCGGATTCCTGAAGGTATGTGACTTGGTAAGTTTCTTATGTTCAGTTTACTTTCGGCTCATTAGTTTGGAGTTTGGACCAGCCTTAAAGAAGATCCCCTTAGTACATACTGAATTATTGCTTTCTAGGATTTGTTTGCCGGGGGAAGTGACACTTCAGCACTAGCTGCCGAATAGGCCATGTCCGAATTGCTTAGGAACCCACAAGTGATGGCGAAGGCACAGGCTGAAGTACGCAAGGTCCTCAAAGAAAAGGATCATGTGCAAGAACCAGACCTTCAAGAACTCAAGTACCTGAAATCAGTCGTCAAAGAAACTGTCACGCCCCGAACCTCGAGCACGCGCACATCCCACTATGGTCGATAGAAAAGCGACTTCCCAGGACACGTCGCCGACCCATTCATTTTAATTACACATGCGGAAGCGGATAAATAATCCCCAGACAAAACTCAATTGGTATAGAAAAGCAGGATCACATTTTCAAAATCAAACCACACACTTTTATACATATCAAACCAGTTCATTTACAGGACTAAGCTATTAACAAAAGATCTACAGAAGATCAGTCCTAAAAAATTAAGCTGTCCTAAGACCAGCTAGTCAGATCCATTCGCCAGCTCTTCAGTCTCCACAGTCACCAGGGGCGTCGGGTCCTCCACCAACCCATCTGGAGGATCAACAGCACTCTCACTTAGAGCGGCATCTAAAATACCGGGGGGATATCAAAACACCTGAGAGGACCGTCCAGGAATCCATTGGGTCTATAGCGATACCACGCTCTGAATCAATGAGGAACCCTATTAGGAAGGTTCTCATCAACCCAAACAGTGGTCACCACTAATTCATAAACCCAATGACTTCCGGGATTGGCGAAGTCAAAAATCCTCTCAGCGACCCTCACTAGTCTACCAAAAAGCTTCGGAGGATCCGCCATCTAGGGACCTGAAATATTATCCCACAATGGGGTGAGACAATGTCTCAGCGAGTTCTACCCCCTAAGACTCGATTAGGAGGACAATATGCCTCAGGGCGTTCTAGCCACACAAAGAGGATAGAGGACTTGCCTCGCCTCAGTCCTTCTTGCACGTCAGTACAACTCAATTCTCAATCAATCAATTGATCCAACGATTCAATTCAATCATACTATCTATCTATCAATACCGTCTATCAATCCATTCATCAATATGACATATGCTCTCCAAAGCTGCAATATATAGACGGTAGCTCACCAAAGCTGTATAGATAGATAGCTCACCAAAGCTGTAGTTGTTATAATAGCTCACCGAAGCTGTAGCTTATATAATAGCTCACCAAAGCTGTAGCTGTAGTATATATAATAGCTCACCAAAGTTGTAGCTGTAGTATATATACATAAACCAGAGAATTGGATAAACAATTCATTCAGATCCATGATACAAACTAACATACAAACCAATTATGGTGCCAAAAGCCGACACCGGGTATTTTCAAGTTAAATACCAAAACTTCTCCAATTTCACTCAATTTCTCAATTAAACATACAAGTAGCACAAACTGATCTCTGTTGCGATCGGTGTGAAATTCTAACGACCGGCCATCTCGGCAAAATTTTCGAAAATATTAAATAATTAATTTTAATTCCGAAAATTAAATAATTAAATATTATATTATAATAATATAATTTAATAAAATAATAATTATAAAATTCGAAATAATTAAATAATTAAAAACAATTAATTAGGGCTTAAACTAGATTACACTAATTTAAACATACAATTAGCCCTAATTAATCAACCACTAAACTAATCATACAACTAATCTAATTAACATTTAAATAATATAATCATAAACATACTTAGACTAATCTTAAGCATAATTAACTCACTAATCAAGGATTAGAGGCTAAACTCACCGGTTTTGTGCGCTGGTGAGTTCACGGCGAATGACACAGTATTTGAAAAAAATAAAACAAAGTGGACATATGCTACTCAAAGTATTTTCGATGATTTGTTGCTCTTTAAATTGAGGGTATATTTTATTTTTCTCAATATGGATAGGACCCGGTCCGTAGATGCGTGCCAATTTAGGAAAACAAAAGAACATTATCTTTTCCATCATCGTAATGGCATTTGAGTGAATGAAGGAGTAGTTATCATGCGAAAAGAAAACATCATATTTTTGATACGGACACTTGGGCATTCAAATAATGCACCCCAAATTTTTCGAATCACATATCAACACTGGATTAAGCTTTTTATTAGTTATATAATAACAGCGATGCTATATAAAATGGCCAATGTTTAGTGGGGGATCTTAATCGAAACAAATTATTTACTAGACTTAATTGAAGCACAGTAAACTTTATCATTAGCTGAGAGAATAGCCAGCCACACGTGTATTCCCCCAACATTTTCTCGCGCGAGGTCGTTAAATATTCTGCTATTTGCCCCCTTAACTTTGACAGTAGAACAAAACATTTATGGATAGCACTCTCGTATCTTAAACATGAATATCATTTGTACGCCACTATTACAATAAAATGCAATAAACTTACCTTTTCGAACTTTCTACCTAATCCAACTCCAAGCCGTCACAATATAATTAAATACGATATTGATTATAGGCTTTGCATTAGATTCTTTTACCTCCTTGGCTTCATAAATTTGGCCCTATATATCTGATTTATGAGATAATGATAATTCATCATGAGTTTTTCTCAGTTTAGTACTATTGACATAAATGATTTATGGTGGATAAGTTAAGCATAAGTTTCGTCATGAAAGATTGTACTTTGTGAAGTTACTTTTCGTACATGTATAATGGGTTTGTTGTTGTTCGGTTCATTTCATTCATCTACAATGAAGAACATAAGGAATTGACTTATGCACAATTTTAATTAATCGGTTTTCATAAAAAAATTGATCACAAGAGATTTCAGGGAATATTTATAATGACAACTATTAAATTACTGTGCGTGTTTGGCATGGGAATGGGATTTTTCGTATTAAAAAGCCTGAGCCAAGAAATGCACAGCAAAAAACATACTGTTATATATTTAATTATCATTGACCGGACGCTGTGTAGAATATTATATTCATTAGGTCAATGAAGAATGAATAAAGTATATGAATAATAGTCTGTTTAACTGAATTAATTAGAAGTAGCTGAAGACAACTCGACATTTCACCAATTGAACAGAGAGTAGTTTCTTGTGGCTTTCTGGGAAATCTGGTCTATGTGATCCTAGGACAAGAACGGTTCGGATAGAATTGTTGCACTAATCTAGTTTATGCATTATATGTGATACAATACATAGTGCTACTGGCTTTGGAAATTAAACAATACATGAGGTAGTAAAGAAAGAATTCTCCCTTCTTTCGAGATAGAGAACCGTAGACGGAAACAAGTTTGACCATGCAACCTGTTTGACGGTGACAATCTTAAATACAATAGAAAGAAACAATGGAGAAATAGCAGTTGAAAAAGGGATGAACATCTTTAAAGCAGGTAGAAGAAGGGGCAATAGTTTTGTTCAAGAAGAGAAATGAAAAGTTCCCTGGTGTTGCATTGCATCATGTAATCATTTATTGCCACAAATTGTCATAGGCCTTTAAATTAGGAAATGACATATTTGAGATATGGATAGTACAAATGTCATAATTTTTATATGGCATTCACTTAAATGTCATAACTTTTTTTTTCGATCACTTAAATGCTACATTAGTTAAAAATCGTTCAGTTGAATTAGATTAAAAAAAAAAGAGTTGCTAAAAGATTTAAGAAAAAACACACAGAAAAGAAAAAAAACACTAGGCCCTTTTCTAGTGTTGCTGCCGCCGGCACACAAGCGGTGGGTTTTTTACTTTCTTTTTTGTCCTTTCAAATTTTAGCTTTTTTTTAATAATTATTTTAGGCTAAAAAAATAGGATTGTACTCGAACATCATTTTAATCTTGTGCTTAATGCATTAGTATAGTTAAAATTGCATAGGAGATAGAAAATAAAAATAAAAACCATGTAAGCATTTTTCATAAACTAAATTTGGTAATGTTAACAAGAAAACATGATGAAACAATTTTGATAAAATCTAGGATTTAATTGTATTTTATGAAAATTTTATGGCTGAATTATACTTTTATAATAAAGTTTAGGACTTCTAGTGCACTTATCTTTAAAATAAGTCTATTATATTATTTCTAGTGCACCAATTTGCGGTTTCATTGCAGTCAATATCATCTATGTCATTCAGAAAGCTGGATTATGTGTAATTTCGTCGCCAATTCGTTGGTTGATTGTGTTTTTGTCTTTTCTTCTTTTAAGAGCAGAAAGAGGGTGGTCATTGTAGATTCGTGAGCCTCAAATCAATGCAGAGTTGGTCGGACCCAGATCTATAGGGGCCATAATATGCACAACGATTGCGACAGAAGGGCCACTAGATGCAAGCAACGTCTGTCTCTTCTTCTTCCTTCCCTATTGGCGTGGGCGAACGTGAGGGAAGCGCAAGTGAAGAAAGGAGGGAAGAAAGTGAACAGTAAAAAAGAAGGACAGAATAGGAGAAAAATAAGAAAAGAAAGAAAAGAGAAAAATTTGAGAAAATAAACTCAAAACCACGTGGTTTCACTTAAGGTCATTCACATTAGATGCCAATTGTGCCACGTAAGATGACTGCCACTGATTAGACATCCACATTAGCATTTTTAGGTGGTAATTAGCCGAATGGACTTCCTTGTAAAATCATCAAAAGTCTTTAGCCTATATTGGTAAAATTGAAAAGTTTAGGAATAAATTTGTAGTAGTACGTTAGGTTTAGGACTTTTGAATAATTTTCCCCACAACTTACAATAATAAAAGGTTGCACTAAACTTATGTTGTTGAACTTTTAAGTTAACCCAATCTGACTTGAAGCGGTCATGATATAACTATATGTTATATTGATTATACACTTGGCATTGGACTCGTTCACCACTTTGATCCGTAGCATATTTTATGCAAATCATGAATTACAATTTCATAAATTGGGCTCTGCATATCTCATTCATGACATAATCAATAATTCATCCTGAGTTTAGCACTGTTGACATAAATGATTTATGGTGAACAAGTGAAGCATAAGTTTAGACATGAGAGATTGTACTTTACAAAGTTTCTTACTCACACATGCATGATAGGTTTGTTGTCGCTTGGTTCATTAAACTTATCAAGAATAAAAAAATCACAACAAATTGACTTATTGACAGCTTTTTAGTCTGCGGTTTTTGTTTTCATGATCTACAATGGTAATGCTATAACAAGTTTGAAAGTCTTAATGATAATAAGATCATTCTACTAGTTCTATATGTGCGACAAATCCAGTATATTCTAATAATGTATTGCTAGGAATCATATTCATAAGATATATTTTTAAACAATATTTGCAGGAGAATTATTAAATGACAGCCCGTGCTTGGCATGGGAATTGGGCTTGTCGTATTGAAAAGTCAAAGCCTAGAAATGGTCAAGGAAAAAAAATATTGTTATATATAGAATTAGTCATTGACCCGGGCGCCGCGTAGGTCAATTTAGAAAAAAAGAAAAAGGGTAGATGAATACCTAGTCTGTTCAATTGAATTAACTAGAAGTGGCTGAGCACATCGAGACTTTCCACCAATCGCGCAGATAGAGTTGTTTGTATCTATTTAAGGAATTTGGTCTATACGATCTGGAAACTTCAACAAAAAGTATAATATATGATAGAGTTTGACGCCACCGGCCTTGGAATTTAAGCAACATGGGGAAGTCTCCCTTCTATAATATATAATCTTAAATATTAACAATAGTACAAGTAGATGAATACGAAGTCTGTTCAATTGAATTAATTAGAAGCAGCGAGCACATCGAGACTTTCCACCTATTGCACAGATGGAGTCGCTCGTAGCTATTCAAGGAATTTGGTCTGTATGATCTCGAAACCTCAACAAAAAGTATAATATATACTAGAGTTTAATGCTACCGGCCTTGGAATTTAAGTAACATATTGAAGTCTCCCTTGTTCGACAGTGACCTACTCTTAAATATTAACAATAATAGAAATAGATTCGTGAGAAGACGTAGGGCCAAAACAAAAAATAAAAGAGATCGAAAGAGAATGTGCTGACGAAACTTTGCCGACGAAAGTATATAGAGGACCCGTCAAAGGCAACGCAAAGAAAGGAACTCGTGCTGCAGCATATACTTGGGAAGCTCACAAATGAGTAATAAAATTCTAATCTAGACGTACGCAGAGAAAAAGCTGGCAGATCAAGAGTTGCACGCTTCTTAACACCGCACCATTTTGATATGTGGTGGAAGTGAGGAGCGGGGAGAAGATACAGATTAGTAGATAAAACAATAGGTCAACATGAAAACAAGATCTATGTTGATACATATACATAATAGACATATTATGTAATGATATCATAAACCACGAAAGTTTATTCTATCATTAGTATATCGATTATATACGATACAACATATATATGTATATTTACATGATATAATCAAATAAATTAATATAGTTAGTAATTAATAATGTGTAATCATATATGTCGTGTAATTATATTGACATAAGTCCAGATTATACATATTAGCAACATTTTCGTACTGATTACTGCAATTTGGAATTAGTTGCCTCTTTTCAAATAGAGATTTTGTTTTTTTTGATAATTCAATATTCCTACGTATAATATAGAATTTCTAGCCAAAAAAAAGAAGGTATAATATACAATTAATTAATTAATTAATAGTCAGTTTAACAATAGCGGAAATAATTGATAATGTGTAATTACATGTGTTATAGCATAATACACTTTTAAGTTAAATAATAATTTGTCTCGGGCATTAAGAAATGTTTTTGACTGTACACAATTAGACTACGTTAAAAAGCTTTTTTCTTGTTATCAAAAAGGCAAGTTGTCAAAATTTCTCCTAATTGATCGAGATATAAAAGAATGAAAATTTAAAAAAAGGCGCATAGATTCTTCCATGGCTCTAAGTGCTTTCAATAGTCATGGCATGGAGGCCGCACAGATTGATCGATAGCCTATGAAGCACAGACACATTGCCCGTGCTTCCGTGTCGTGTCCGACACGTGTCGGAGCGTGTCGGACACGTCGACACGGTCAGACACGCGGTCAACGCGTGTCGGATTTCCGACACGTGGTCAAACACGTTTTGACACGCGTGTCCGGAAGATGGAGGGTGGAGGTGAGGGCGAGGGAATAGAGACGAGCTGCGAGCGACGGCGAGAGGCGAGGGAGCAGAGACGAGCTATGAGCGACGGCGAGAGGCGAGGGCAAGGGAGTAGAGACGAGCTGTGAGCGACGGCGAGCCTGCGACGGCGAGAGACGGCGAGAGACGGAAGAGGAGAGGAAGGCGGTCGTGCGGCGAGGAGGAGGAGGAGGATCAAGAGGAAGAGGAGAGGAAGGGGGTCGTGCGGAGAGGAAGGGGGTCCTGCGGCGAGGAGGATGAGGAGAAGGATTGAAAGGAAGAGTAGAGGGAAGGGAGTCGTGCGGCGAGGAGGAGGAGGAAAAGGAAGGAAGGCTGGCTAGGGTTTTTGATAAAAAAAACTCAAAAAAAATAAAAAAGGAGATCTGAATCTCTGATGGCGTGAGTTTTAATTTTGGGGGAGGGGAAGTGACAGCTTACATGTCACTGTCAGGTGGTGGAGGGAAATAGGGGGAGGGAAATAAAAGTGTAATAAATTTTTTGGGGGGGGGGGGGGGGGGGGAAATGGCGAGAGAAAGTGAGAGTGGGGTGTGGGGACTTTTTTTTAAAACGAAAAAATAAAAAAATAAATAAATAATTTTTAAAAAATAAAAATACTGCATTTTGAATAATAATAAATTTTGGTCATTTATAGAAGATCATGGATTTATTTAAATAAATGGATTCTAATTTTTTTATTAATCATTAGTTTCATCAATAATTTTTGTTAAAGTTAAAAACACGTTTCCAAACATAAATACACATTAACTATAAATATGTTTTTCGAATTTTCAATGAATTGACTTATTAATACTATTAGTGTAAATTCATTGTAGGCTTTTTTTAATTAATTATTTATTTATGAATTTGAATCAAATTAATTAAAAATATTCATTTAATATACAACGTGTCCCAACGTGTCGGAATTCTCTATTTTTGAGAAATGACGTGTCGTCGTGTCGTGTCGCGTGTCCGTGTCACGTGTCCATGCTACTTAGTCGATAGCAAATACTTCATTGAGAAGCTTTATCTCATGGTGTGTTCGGAGGTCATTGTTGGTCGTTTTGGGAGAATGGCAACAAGGGCTTAAGACCTCCGGCTTTCAAGTGTTCTCAATCAACCTCGTAGCGAGAACTTGGAAAAGGGTCGACAGTTTGGGCGATGGATCTCTATTTCTAGGTCTCTACTTTATCCATGAAGGTGAACGAGTAACATCGCAGCATCGACCCCAACTGTAAATACTTCACGGACGGTCATACTTAATGGGCACCACAAAGATCAAGACATGGGCGTTCATTGCCCGGAAGACGGCTGAATCGATTGGCTCTTCAACGGCATGCTGGATTGTCGTGATTCGACGCCTCGGTGGATAGAGCCCTTCTATTGTCTGGAACTCCGATCGGTAGGCAGCGACACCACAGACTAATTCCAAGCCTTTCTAATCTTAATCACTTTAAGATGGGGATTAGAAATACCGTCATTTCTAAGGATTGTTTCCATTTGTAATCTTAATCACTTTAGACAATAGTGCTAATGAGCGAAAAACTGGAAAACCTCATCCCAGATAACTAGTGATGAGACAACGCTTTCCAATAACTGTCCCAAAATTTAAGCAATATTAAAGTAGAGTAAAAATATTGATCTTAGATCAGGGGCAAATATCATTGACCTTGGTCAATACGAAACACCCACATTCACATAAATTTTATTGGTCCAGCCCATCAAATTAATATAAAAGCACATGAAGGAAGCGACAGTTATTTTGTTGTGGAAGTAACCAATGCCATATACAAGAGAGAATCTCCTATAAAAGAAAGCGAAAACTGAAGTGTAGACCTAGTACACCATCCGGATCTAGGTATCAAAACTGTTGCAGAATATGGACAAGCGAATATGATAAAATAGTCGGAATGAAGGAAAGGGAATCGGACACCGGATTTAAGTGGTTCGGTTCGAGTATCGGAATCTACGTCCACTGGAAGAGCAGCACGGAATTCCACTATAGAAACAAGTGATACACCGGATATTACGATCACTCGAGCACTTAAAACACTCTCAATGTTTCCCAACCCCAAATTATACCAAAATAATTCACACAGTGTTTAGCTCATCATAATTCTTAGTGAAACCTCACTCAAGAAATTAAATAAATTCTACTCACAAGAATTTAACTGGTTAAAATACTTGGATATAATTTACAACAAGAAAATCCCTCGCCTAAGACAACTCTCTACACTCTTCTACAGTCTCAGAGCTCTCTCTGTCGGCAACCGAAACTTGGCGCGCCTTCTCCGTTGGACGTCTCTCTCTTTTATAATACAAAAGAGTCTCCATCATTCATTGCAACACGATGAAGTCTTCTTCATAGAAAGAAAAGACAAAGGAAGCCCACAATAATTTATGGGCATGCATGCATGTGCATGGATAAACGTAGGACCTTCTTTCCTCTTCTTTTTCTTTCTCTCTCAAAGTCAACAATGATGGCTTTGGCAGAAGACAAGAAAGGAAACACCCACCCATCCTTGCATGCAGGTAGGCCACCGTCCACCTTTCTCCATATATTTCCCAATTTAAAAGTCCAACAAGCAGAGATGAGTAGAAGACAACAAAAGAAGCCACACATAATTAGCCTCTTCACGCTTGCAGCTCATAGATAAAATCCGCATGCAATCTTCTTCTGACAATTTCGGCTGATCAATTCACATGCGCTGCTTTGACTCGCACGTGGTTGAGTTTACATAGTTTCGTCAGTCCGATTTCATTTAACAGGCTCAAATTCGAGATATATTTTCAACAAAAATAATGACGAAACTGCACGTAAAGGTGGCTGTGATCGGTGCCGGCATGTCGGGTCTTGTCGCAGCCAGGGAACTCTGCCGCGAGGGGCACCAAGTGGTGGTGTTCGAGAGTAGCAACGACGTCGGTGGCACTTGGCTGTACGACCCTCGGATCGAATCCGACCTCCTAGGGTCTGATCCAGGGCGTGAGGTCATCTATACCAGCATGTACCAGTCGCTTCGGGTGAACCTTCCGAGGCAACTCATGGGTTTCTCGGACTACCCATATCTCGAGAAGGGATGTGGGGACCCAAGGAGCTTCCCGGGTCATGAGGAGGTGCTCCGGTTTTTGCGCCGCTTCGCGGAGGATTTTGGGCTGATCAAGTTGATTCGGTTCAAGCACAAAGTGGTTCGGGTTGAGCATGCGGTCCAGGGGAGGCGGGACAAGTGGGCTGTGGAGTGGCGGACGCACAATGGAGAGGAGGCTGCGGGCGAGGATGTTTTCGAGGCTGTGGTGGTTTGTAACGGCAAGCACACCCAACCAAAGATTGCTGAATTTCCAGGTACATCGTCCGATGTAATGTTATCATTCTCGAATTGCTTCGCTTTGTCGGTATCTGTTTTCTTCATTTTTCTCTTCTGAATTTGTCGTCCTCCGTTTTAGTAGTCGAGTAAGCACGAATTAGGGGAAAAGAAGATCCGAACTATACTTCTTAGCAACCCATTCAGGCATGGGTTTGCTATCAAGAGACACTTCAGAAGGAGTTCATCAGCATCTGACGGTCAAAAAGCAGATCACGGTCTTCCCAAGGAGATGAGCTACACTCCGCAACACCCTTAACTAGGGTTAGACTAACTCCACACAATAAGGATTTTCTTTTTTAAATAACGCAGTAGTCTCGGCATGAAGAGCGATTTTATGAGACCGCTACTAATTGTTCTAAAAATTTAAATTGTTAGACAAATACGTGATTTATTATTTAAATATTATAATACTCCTCCTTACATTTATTTTAGTATTCTGTTCAATACTAGGCGTGTAAATTCAATTGGAGAGGCAAATATGGGCTCGGAAATATTTGAATTCAGGATCTCATGTTCTTATACCATATGAGATTTTTGTAAGATCATCGCCAGCTATTTTAAAAGCTTAAGCTGTTAGATGAAATGTGTAGTTTATTATTTAAATATTCTAACAAGTAGAATAGCATCTAGGTCATAAGGCAAAACCATCAATAGGACATCTTATCTAATCTTTGCAAACCACGCCATAGCTCCTTCATGAATTTCTTCTCTAAAAGCTGCATCGATATTCACCTTAATTACCTTAATTGTGGTACCTACCGGAGAAATCTATCCATCTTCGTGCTGCCCTCGAGAAGAACTAGGGTTTTAACCATAAGCATCGGTGAAGTTGCAGAGTAGTCGGGCCTAAAACACCATCTCAGGTGTGGGTTTGGTAGTGGACAAGATGAAGCTGTTACCAGCTTTCCAGATGTGCCACAATACAGTAAAGATTAATTCAGTGGAGGGAGATATAATTCCTCTTGTCTTGTCCTAATTTTTTTGCAAGAACCACTGTTCGATACGAGCAAGACCAGTCACATAAATGATAGATCTGCGGTTGAAGTGAGCTATGGTTCGATATTTGTGTAATGATAGCTTGAACCATGAAAGTTCATTCTATCATTAGCATTAAGATTCCATCTACAAATTTAGATGGTATAATTACGTAAAGGAAACTAGATTGTAATTAATTATGTATTACTATATATGTTATGTAGATATTTTCATAGATCACGTGTATTAATAATGTTGTTATATTGCTTATCATAAGTTGTAACATGGTTGCCTCTTTTCATAAAGAGAGCTTTTGAGGAATTTATACTACTGTGTATTATAGAGAATTAATAATTAGCAATAATTGTTATGTAATTAAAATATAGATTGTTTGAGAATGTTCGTAGCATAATATACTTTCAAATTACATAATCAAGTGTTTTGTTGATTAAGAAAACTTATTTTGTAGTACCAAATGTAAATCTTTGATAAAAACTTTTTTGTGCTATAAAAAAAGTCAAATTTTTGAATTTTCTCCTAATTGATTGAGATATTAAGAACTGAAAATTCTTTAAAAAAGCCACATAGATGCTTACTTGGCACAAAGTGTGCTCCCAATAGATAAATAAGATAGAAAGTGCCCTCTTTTGGAAACAAATTTATAAAGAACAAGGGTTTGGGAAAAAACTTTGAAAACTTTAATATTCTTTTCGGTATTCATCTTGGTTAGGAGAAAAGATATCTTATGTATATAAGATATCTAATATAAGTACAGTGACTTAAGTCGATTAGTTCTTAATAAAATGAGTATGTTAAGAGACTAATGACAGGTGACAGAGTTATAAAATACTCTCTTTGTTCTAGTTACCATGATATTCAGACATAAACACGTCATCTAACCTAAACAAGTATAGTGAAAACTTGATTTTACCTACCTCTCTCTTTTCTGAAAAGAGAAAAACTCGTACTGCAATTTTTTTTTTTGTGAAACTAAATTCTTGGACAAAAAAAAAAAAAAACTTTATGCTAATGTATACAAAGTGTCATAATTTGCAAGGAAGAGAGTTAGATAATGTGAATTGCGCGACTTCTATTCTATCAATTTCAAAGGATTTATAATTCCATACTTGTGCTTTGTCTTGGAGTCCTTTGAGGAGTATTTTTTGGGGAGAATTGTCCAAAAAGTCCTAAACCTATTACATTTTTGCCAATTCAGTCCTAAACCTTTTAACTTTGCCAATTGAGTCCTAAACCTCTTCACTTTTTGCCGATTCAGTCCATTCGGCCAATTTTGGCCGGAAAATGCTGACGTGGACACCGGCGGTGCCACGTAGGACTGCCGGCGCTGACGTGGACAATTTTTAATAATATTTTAATATTTTAATATTTTTTGATTTTTTTGATTTTGATTTTTGATTTTGATTTTGATTTTGATTTTGATTTTTGATTTTTGATTTTTGATTTTTGATTTTTGATTTTTGATTTTTTTCTTTTGTCTTCTTCCTCCAGCCGGTCGCTGGACCTCGGCTACCGGCTAGAGGCGACGGCCGGCGAGGTCGAGGCCACCTTGCCGGCCACCTCGCCAGTGGCCGCGAGGGTGGCCTCGCGCTGGGCGGCGGCCTCGAGGGCCGACGAGGTCGAGGCCACCTCGCTAGTGGCCGTGAGGGCGGCCTCGCGCTGGGTGACGGCCTCGAGGGCTGGCGAGGGCGAGCCCTGCCAGCTCAGCGCGAGGCCAGCTCTCCCCGCTCCGTTCCCCGATTCCAATCTCGCCCTAGAAATTTCCTCCCTCCGCTCGTCGTCGTCGTCTCTAGGGTTTTACGGGAGCTCGGGGTGTCCTCGGTCGCGCGGCTCCAGCCTCGGATTTTCGCCTGGTTTCCCCCGCGGCGGCGATCCATCGGGCGAGGCTCGACCCTCGCCAGATCCGGCGAGGGCGAGCCTCGCCGCCCAGGCCTCGAGGGCGGCCTCGCGCCGGGCGGGCGAGGCTCGCCCTCGCCGGATCTGGCGAGGTCGAGCCTCGCCAGCCATGGTCGAGCCTGCGAGGCTCGACCCTCGCCAGAGGTGGCCGGCGAGGTTGACCTTGACCTCGCCGGCCGTCTCCTCTGGCCGGTCGCCGAGGTCCGGCGACCGGCCGGGAGGAAGAAGACGGAAGAAAAAGAAAAAATGGAAAAAAATTCAAAAATAATAATAATAAAAATAATAATAAATCCAAAAAATTCAAATAAAAATTAAAAAATTCAAAAAATTCAAAAAAAAAAAATATTAAAATATTATTAAAAATTGTCCACGTCAGCGCCGGCCGTCCTACGTGGCACCGCCGGCGTCCACGTCAGCATTTTCCGGCCAAAATTGGCCGAATGGACTGAATCGGTAAAAAGTGAAAAGGTTTAGGACTCAATTGGCAAAGTTAAAAAGTTTAGGACTGAATTGGCAAAAGTGCAATAGGTTTAGGACTTTTTGGACAATTTTCCCTATTTTTTGGATATGAGTCGAAATGTAAGAGTAGTGAGGATTATTCATGTATTCAAACTTGTCGAGCACAAAATTAGAATTACAACAGTTAAGTCATTTGCCTAATTAAAACTTGAGTTTGCAAACAGGTGGACTTATATCTTTATATAATCAACTTAAAATGTTGGATTGCGTTATGAAAAATAAATTACATAAACTCGACACATATGCTTTTTGGAATAGTTTTCTGTCTTTTTGTGTAATTATATGTATACCATACGATTGTGAGGTCTTCTCTTTATTGTTCACTTTTTTTTCTCACTAGAAAAATGCTTGTCACAGGGAGATCAACATGGCCAGGAGAACAACTACACAGTCATAATTATCGAGTTCCCGAACCATACAAAGATAAGGTGTGACTGATATGACTTCTTTATTTTCTTCAGACATAATCTCGAATTAACTTATCAAATTTCTTAGATTACACGCAACAATCAAATGATTTATCAGATTTCTTAAATTTTTATCATTAAGGGAGGCGGGGGTATTTACTTGATGAAAATATCACAAGCACACTCTCATGACTAGAGAGGTGTTGCGAAATCCTTTATGTAAAACACTAACATCCTCATTAGTATTAGCTTCAATTGTCCAATTAGACATTCATCATATAATATGTGATTTGGTTCACGTCTACTTTCTTCACTATTCTAGTTAGAAAACTGCAAGGAGTGTACTTTGTCTACATTTTCTAGCCCTCGAGGATTACTCCCTGCTTTCATCGGGGCGGCTTGGGACTTAATTCGTCCTTGAAACACACATCTAATTCCTACCTCGGCCTGATATACATGGGGTCAAGTCATCAAAAAGCGTACATCGGTGATGATCCTTTGAGTTGGAGTCCTCCCACTCACGAATTGTTGGAACCAAAACGATTTGGAACCAAAAGGATTTTGGAGGGAGAGAGTGTAAATACACAAAAAGAGAATATATTATTTAATATGCCTTGCAGAGGCTTAATGGAGTACACACACAGACTTTGCTAAGCTTAAAACTCTCTCTAGCTTCCTATATGCTTCTAAGCTATCTCACTCTCTCACTCTCTCACACACAATAAACTAACGTAACATATTTATAAGCCTCTTTCACCGCCTGGACTTCACCGCCTGAACTCCACTGCCATTGTCTTCAACGTGCAAGAGTTGAAGTTGAATTTTTCTTCTTGGTTAAGGAGTCAACAATTGTGGGCTACTTTTCCTTCACGTCCAAGTTGCCAGCCGCAAGTTTCTCTTTCCTTCGTGCTCTCTTGAAGACTCCGGTAGCCATTATAATAATATTTTAATATGTGCCCATTCTTTTGATCCTTGTGGCTTCTTCAAGAAATTTCTTCTTTGCGGTTTATGTCCGGACTACATGCATAATGGACTTTCATTATTATATTATATTAGGTGTTGACTCCAACACTCTCCCTCAACACCTAATACTCTTCTTCTATAGAATTTGATATTCATCTTCTTCAGTTGCCTCCGCAACTGTGACTTCCAGTTGAGCTTTGCGAAGCTTGAATTTCATCAATTCAGTCTCTTTTTCCTTCTCATGGAACTTTTTCTCTACAATCTTCCATTTGTTTTTGCCCTTTGGGATCTTTTTCTCTGGGCAACATTTCTTGAGCTTTTGCAATTCCTTGAGCTCGTACCGGAGCTTCTCGTGCTCTCTCTCTTTGAGCTTGAGTTCCTTATCCTTTTGCTTCAGCATTTCATCCTTCTCTTTCAACATCTCCCGCATCTCTTGTAGTTCCTTCTCACGACTACTTGTTGAAGCTGCTACTTGCTTCATGTTTGCTCGACATTCGGATTTGTAATGTCCGAATTTGTTGCAGTTAAAATACTTGATTTTTGATTTGTCACGTGTTTTTATATCTTCTAGTGGAATTCAGATTTCCACCTCTAACTCGGGCACCTCCACGACCTCGGCCACCATGATGACCTCCTCAATTTGATTGAGTGACCCGACTCTGCAATGCTTGCTCAGTATTTGAACTGATAGACTTCTGGTTCATTCTTTGCTCATGTGAGCATAATGAGCCCATCAACCGCTCCAACGTCATGGTTGATATATCTTGGCCTTCTTCGATCGCCTCAACCACGTAGTCAAACCTTTCAGTCAAAGACCTCAAGATTTTTTCTACGACTCGTACATCTTGGAGTTCTTCACCATTAACCCTCAGTTGGTTAACGATGGTTTGTACACGATCAAAGTAAGCCGAGATAGATTCAGAGTCATTCATGCGTAAAGACTCAAAATCTCCTCTAAGTGTTTGGAGCCGCACCCGCCTAACATAATCATCACATTTGTAGGATTTTTGCAATATATCCCACGCTTCTTTCGCTGTCTCAGCACTCGATATTTTTTCAAATATCGATTCCTCTACGGCTTGAAAGATCGCATATAATGCTTTTTGATCTTTCTTTCGAGATTCCACCAACGCTTCTTTCTCCTCCTTCCTCAAAGCATTGAATTCTTTAGTATCGGCCACTTCGGTGTAGCCGTTCTCCACCAGGTTCCACAAATCTGGGACTTGAATAGAACCTTCATCTGGACGGACCAATTGTTGAAATTCTTTCCGTTCAACTTTGGAAGTTGCATTTGAACGGAACTAGTGGATGCCTTTGCTAGCTCTGATACCAATTGTTGGAATCAAAACGATTTTGGAGGGAGATAGTGCAAATACACAGAGAAAATATATTATTCAATATGCCTTGCAGAGGCTTAATGGAGTACACACACAAGCTTTGCTAAGCTTAAAACTCTCTCTAGCTTCCTATATGCTTCTAAAGCTATCTCACTCTCTCACTCTCTCACACACAATAAACTAACGTAACATATTTATAAGCCTCTTTCACCGCCTGGACTTCACCGCCTGAACTCCACTGCCATTGTCTTTAACGTGCAAGAGTTGAAGTTGAATTTTACGTTGAAGTTGAATTTTTCTTCTTGGTTAAGGAGTCAACAATTGTGGGCTACTTTTCCTTCACGTCCAAGTTGCCAGCCGCAAGTTTCTCTTTCCTTCGTGCTCTCTTGAAGACTCCAGCAGCCATTATAATAATATTTTAATATGTGCCCATTCTTTTGATCCTTGTGGCTTCTTCAAGAAATTTCTTTTTTGCGGTTTACGTCCAGACTACATGCATAATGGACTTTCATTATTATATTATATTAGGTGTTGACTCCAACACGAATCACATTGCCAGTCCTTTCTCATCACTTACAATAACGTCGTATGTGCCTTCAACTTACAGCTCACTCCCATTAAGTTTATGTATGAATTGTTTCTGTGCATATTGCACGACAGATTGTGGTGATAATAGGAAAAGGGATTAGCGCAATCGAAATAGCCAAAGACATCTTACCTTTTGCCAGAGAAGTTCATCAAGCCTCAAGAGAAACAAATGCCCAAGTTGTGAAATTGAGAAAACTCGATGCGGTGTTCCCACATACCATGGTACCTTACATTTAATCGTTTATTATTATTATTATTATTTTAATTGCAACTAAGTTTAGATGAAAATCCAAGCGCAGCCTTAGATGAAAATCCAAGTGCAGCCTTGAAAGTCCTAATTTCCATCCTCAGATATTAAGTGCGTGATCATTTTAATCTGATCTCAATCTCATTTATCTGGTTTTGTCTTTTGGCAGATTGCATGTGCCGAAGAGGATGGTAAATTAGTGTTCAAAGACGGATCGTCTGTATATGCAGACGTTATTATCCATTGCACTGGGTATAAAAACGATATATAGTTTTCTGCTGTTACTTATTCGTTTATTCATGACAAATTCCACAAGTAATTTCACATATGCCTGATAATAAATGTGTAAATATGGTGTCGTATGTTGCCTGATATAAATGATTCTCATGTTGCAGATATAGTTATCATTTCCCATTTCTGAAGACGAAGGGAGTTGTAAGTGTGGACAACAACTGCGTGGGGCCTTTATATAAACATGTTTTCCCACCAACCCTAGCTCCTTGGCTCTCTTTCATTGACATACCCTTTCTGGTATAGATTTTTCTATGAATTATTTTCTCTTCCATTGCGTAGAATAAATGGCGATTAAGGTTGTGCCAGAAGAAAGTCAACTGATATGTGATGGTAAAAGGTCACACTTAGTACTTGTTTTAAGCCAAACAAACGACTTGTTCTCCAGCAATTAGAAAATCGGTGACTGATTACTTAATGTTTAAGTTCAAAGATGTAGGAATTGATCTTTTACTAGTTGAAAATGCAAAGAAAGAAAATGGGAGAGGAAACACTTCTAGTTTGGCTGTTTTATGCCATATTTAAGGTTTAGACATATGATCAATATGCGAGTTTAGAATTGTGGAAGCAATCTAATGTATGTTCCAAATCACTAATTCTTTGGTTTAATTTCTTATTCGCACATTCTTGCCATCGGTCTCGACTGGGATTAGACTGTTCATGCATACCTGAGCGAGTTACAGTCCAAATGGGTAGCCAAGGTTCTATCTAGAGAGTTGGTGTTGCCAAGTGAAGAAGAGATGATGTCTTCTGTTCAAGAACATTACTAGCACATCGAAGAACTTGGATGGCCTAAGCATCACGCTCACAAGCTTGAAATGGAAAAGGTTGAAACTAACTTGTCATTCCTCAGTTCATTGTGCTAGACTGTTTTAATAAATTGGACAACTCATAAAGTTAAAAGGACAAAGTACTTTTTCAATTATTATTAGTTCCTCTGCTAGTGTAAAAAAAAGATTTACACATTTACCGTTGGATGAATGACGCGTTTTTAGAGTTGATCATATTACCAAATTCTTCCATATGCCAATCATCCAATGGTAATTGTTCGAAGCATTTCTTAAGCAGGCATTGGACCTATTTTTCTTCCACTTGACATGAACCTAGTATGTATACTAAACTCAGTTTGGAACATCAGATATGGTAGGACACTCATGGGACCAACCATTTTCAATGATCCAGATTCAATTTAGTATATATGTTGCACTCATTAACAATTTCTCCTAATAGTGGGCAGTATCCACAATAAAGCACAAGAATAGTATGATCCCCGCAAATTCTTTTGAACGATGTTGGCCGAGGACCATCTTATTACCTATGAAATGAGGCTACTTTATTTTTTTATTTTTATTTTTTGGTTCTTATGCGAAGACGTTGATCTTCTTTCATGTGTTTGATAGTTCCAGTATGAGAAGTGGCTTTTGGGTCAATTGGGACTACCACCATTCGAGCAATGGAGAGAGAAGATGGGTTTTGCTGTTTTCAAAGTCCTGCAATCTCCTGATCAGAATTGGAGAGACACTTGGGACATTGAAAAGTGGATGCAAGAAGAAGGATTTGGCAAGCAAGCTCATTGATTTTGAACATCTTTCGGAATACGTGCAACCCCTGCAAATAGAATTTCAAGAGAGTGAAAAAGACAGCAACAAAGAGTTTGATTTGGGTGTGGGGCATTTCAACATTTGTAACCCGTTAATGCTCATGTAACTGTGTATGTTTTTTAATTGCATTGGTTGCGCTTCAAATGAAAAAAGACATTTAGAATAGCATAACGAGTATTGTTAGATACAACTATCTTTCAATATTGTGAATAATGTCTTGCATTTTAAAGGCACATAAAGTTACTCCGGATCTGCTTCGCTAACAATTCAAACGTGACACTAATTGAAGAAAATTAATGTGCCAATAGTGTAGAAATATATTACTTGTGAAGATTATTTGCCTTAATGGCCAAGTAATTTCTTTATAAATGCTAATAAAATGACAATCATCTTGTTTTGTTCAAAGCAATTAGGATTTCTAGGTTAGCTTTTGCGCATTTTAACCGGTTCACCTCCCCAGGCGATCTTAAGTTGAGTTCCCGCATGTCTGTCTAGATCACTTGGGATTCCTAATTTAAATACTCTAAAAAACAACTCAAAACTATAAGAAAATGAACGAACTCTTTTATTATCTAAGCCTACACCTTATTGGTGGGTAGTTAACCAGTTTTACCGGCTTAGGATTATGTAATTTCATTATATTCCGTCAATCAATCAGCTAGACAAATTCCGTCAACTTTTCTTTTGGTCTAAAAATTCCATCAACTTTGAATTATCAATTTTTTCATAAATTGCAAGTGATAGTTATTAGGGAGTTGCCTACATCATCGCGGTCCTTCTTTTGAATCGAATTCATTAGACTTTTACGTGCGAATTTCCAATGATTGTTTCGTCGAACTATCACCCTAAAGTATTGTGATTCAACTTTGTGTTTTAGCTTGTTAACTTAAAAGAATGTTTGACATGTTTGAATTGATTTTCCCAGAAACGGAGAATTAGAAGTTTAGCTTCCTTAAGGAGGGTAGCAAATTATTATGTTAGAACCGGAGAAAGTACCAAAAAAGTTTCAAACTTATTGCATTGATACTATTTTGGTCATAATACTTTCAACTTGACAATTTAATTCTAAACCTTTTGTATATATACTTGTTAAGTTCATCTAACCAATTTTGTATAGAAATCACTAATATATATGCCAACCCTTCTACATAGCATCATTGACGCTGGTGTGGACATATTTACAATTTTAATTTCTTTTTATGAATTTATTGTTCTTTTCTTTTCTTTATCTTTTGGTTTTTTTTTCATTGTGGCCGATGAGGGCGGTGGGGGGTGCAACCCTCGCCAGATTCGACAAGGGTGGCCCTCACCGGAAATGGTGAGGGCTCAACCCTCGTGGCCTAGGTGAGGTTGCCCTCATTGCTTGCAATGGAAAAAGGAAAATAAAAATAATAAAAAGAAAAAAACAATAAAATATTCAAAAATTTTATAAAATTTATAAAATTTATCAATGTCAATGCCGATCTTGCCATGTAGAATAGCTAGCATCTATGTTAGCACTTTTTCCAAAAATTATCCGGATAGAGTCAATTGGCATAAATGTAAAAAAGTTTATGACTAAATTAGTCTAATTAAAAGATTTAGAATTGAATTTGTATTAATATAATAGGCTTAGGACTTTTTTAATACTTTTTCCATTAGAACCTGAGTCGTTTAGCATGATATAAATCACTCATTGACTGTCTCCGGCTTTCAAACACCAGCAAGTCCAAATCAAGAGTTTCTTGGCTTCTTCCATCACTCTCTTAGGCATTTTTCTCGAGTTCAATCCAATCGATTACTCTTGAATCTAACGACAACAGCCAAATAGGCATCATAATGAGCAGCTTCTCATTCCCTTTTGGGGACTTGCCAACATGTAAATTTTGATGGCCCATATAGTCATTCATTGCATAGAAAAATTAAGGATCAATCTCAACCTTTAAGAAGAAATATATTAATCTATATTTGCATATTAAGAGCATTTTCTTAATCATAAGCCCACATAAATTGTATTCTTATTGGATTGGGGCTAATGGGTTCAAGCAAGAAGGCTTTGAACTTAATTAAATTATCTTGACTATGTTTGTGACACTGATAAATTTGGCCAAGCCCATTGCATCTCAATTCTAACCTGCTACGCACATGGGGGTGCTCTAAATTAGGGATGTTTATAGGTTGGTCAGTTTGGGAAATAATAGGCAGGAATGGAAAGAATTGTCAACAAATATTCGAAGTAGGAAAGATGGAATTCTCGGTCAAAGAGCAATTGGAAAGTAGAGCGTTATTGGCTTCTTTGGAGAGCAAGAATTGAAGGAAAAATACCCACCCATGCATGGTTGCGCTGGTTGAGGCTTGGCCTCTTGACCGTCAGGTCAGGGGTTCGACTCCCAGAGTCTGCCACAACTCCCAAAGTAGTTCCGTGACTTAAGCGGGGGGCCCCGGCTGGTGGGTTGCTGGGCTAGTCTCCCCAGAGGTATAGTCGGTGCTGTGCTCCCGTAAGGTGAGCTAGGCCGGATCCTCGACATCAAAAAAAAAAAAAAAAAAAAAAAAAAAAAGAATTGAAGGAAAAATAATAAATAAAAAATCATTAATTAATGGAGGAGAAAAAAAAAAGAAGAAAACATCTAGCTTGATATAATTTGCTCCGCCAAAACACCACTTTCCATTTTCCACTCCGTCATGATATCTCCATGATATAAAAAGAAGGCAAAAAAAGCACAGAAGAAGACTCTTCGCCCCCTACTTTGCTCTCTGATCTACTTCTCTAATTCATTGCAATACTTCGCGGAGGATAACTTCAATCTCTTTCATTCCTATTTACTTTATAGCAAAAAATACATGATTTATGAAGAAATCGATATAGATTAAGACACGATTCATTCATTCCCTCTATCGTCCAACTGTACCGTGTTACAATATTTGGCAACAGCCCGCAAAGGATAGATGTTCCTGTAATTTGGATAGTGCAACATGCACTTCTTTTTGACAATAACATCCTGAAAATATCAAAACAATAAATATATTCACTTATCAAATTATATATTATGCTATAACATATAGTTGAAATATTTTAACGGAATTATACATATTTTGTCACGCCCCGAACCTCGAGCGTGCGCACAACCCTCGGTGGTCGATAGAATTTCGCGACGTTCCCAGGACTCGTCGCCGACCCTTTTCATTTTATTGCACATGCGGAAGCGAATTAACAAATCCCCTGACAACGACATACATGGGATAGAAAAGCAGGACAACCAATTTTAAATCAAATACACTTTTATAAACACTTCAAGCTTATACATAAGGTCTATGTCATAAAGAACTACTGAGCCACCGATGCTTCTGACCCTTCTGCTTCAAGCTCCTGGCTCTTCACACTAGGGACCTGAAAATTGTTATTTAATAACTAGTGAAATATAAATCTCAACAAGTTCCACCCCTAAGCCCCGGTTAGTACACCAACTTAACTCAGGGTATCTCATCAGAACCACCCCACAACAAGCAACAACTAATAGTCGATTCGCATACAACCTTACCTGGTGTGCCATACCCTGCACGATATCACTCAGCATGATACACACAAAGCACATGGTCATTAGGTGATGCAGTTCATCAATCACACACGAGTCGCATCACAAGCGATCCCACCTGGCCATTACCACACCCTGCACGTTGTCGATTCTTGCATGTGTGCCATAAACGATGTGATTCACTCACGCATATAATTAATGCATATAACAATTTCACACATCAATGCATCAATTCAGATCGAGCTATCGATCAATCGACTTAGTCGATTACATGTCATCACGACCATCTCTTGGTCATCTCATTTACTCAATCCCAACACTGAATTACGGCTCAGCGAGCACGGCCTACTAAATCTTTGGCGGTAATGTTGAATTACGGCTCAGTGGGTACAACCGATTCCAAATTCGGTGGTAATACTGGATTACGGCTCAGTGGGCACAACCTAGATTATGTGGTAATGCTGAATTACGGCTCAGCGGCACGACCTAGATAAGGTGGTAATGCTGAATTACGGCTCAGCTGCACAACCGATTCCTTATCTTGATCTAACCGACAACAACATACCCAACAACTCTCAAATGCCCCACAATCACTACTCACACTCAAATTGCACAATCTGGTACTCAATTCATGCGGATGCCCATGTATTTACACATCCATTCACTTCATAAAATCAACACACATGAAACAAGGCAATTTTTCACTTCCGGGTGAACAGTGCTCGTGAACAGTACTCTGTGAACAGTACCTCGTGAACACTGCGCGTGAACAGTATTTTGTGAACAGTGTCGCATCGCATGAACAGTAAATTTCCAGAATTCAATATTTAATAAATTAAATTCAGAAATTAAACAAAACATTAATTAAAACAAGCAAACAATTAATTAAGCAAAACAAGCTTAGTTAAACACATAAGCATAATTAAGCAAATAAAGCGAGATTAAGCTAAAATAGTCTAATCCATCCATCTAACCACCTATCTTAGGGCTAATACAATTTAATTAAATCTCCTAAACTAGAATTAACACTAACTAAACCAACCCTAAGCAAGTTTAGGCACTAATCGAAGGATTAGGAGCTAAACTCACCCATTAAGCGGGCCGGAGACACCGACGCGGCGGCGACGACGGAGGCAACACTCCGGGACCTCTACCATGACGATCCAAGGCAGTCCCAAGCTCAACACAGCAACCACAGCTCGGACTCCCACTGAAAACACTGAAAAACAGCACTGCAGGAGGAAGAAACAAGTTGAACGGCTTGGCCGGAGCTCCAGCAAGGGGGTTGGCCGGCAACCGGCGGCACCTGGGGGTCAAGGGGGAGTGGCTGGTAGCTGGGCTGGGTGAAAGCTCGGTCGAAATGGGAGAAAACGGGCCGAAATTGCGAACTAGGCGGAACTGGGCGGAACCGGGCGGTCCGGCGACCGGTGGCTTCGTGCCGCCGTACGGGACATCTGGAGAATCGTTCCGGCGAGCGGCTGGGTGCTCCGGTATAGTCTGGATGTTCTTGTCACAGTGGTGGGTGGAGCGTGAGCCAAATCGTCCGGGAAGATAACTTTTAACTCGAGTTTTTGACAAAAGGTCAGCTGGAGCAGAACAGTTCCAGGCGGTCGGACTGCCGCTGGCTTCTGGCCGGCCGACGGGTCAAACGGCGGCTTCGATCGGAGAACGGCGAGGTCCAGGTGGACGGTCTGTATGTCCTGAAGACAACGGTGGGTGGCACGGAGGCTGATTCATTTGGGAAGCCAACAATCAACTCAGCTCTTTGGAGGAGGGTCTGCTAGAACAGAAACGGGAAGAGAGGGAGAACGAGGGAGAGAGAGCTCCGTCGAGAGAGAGCCGAAGGAGGGGAGAGAGAGAGTGATGTGAGGGCTGTCAAGGCCTCATCAAAGCCATTGAAGGCTTGCTTCAAGTCCCCATGCCATGATGACCTCATCTTCTCTCTCTTCTCTAGCCTTTTCTCCCTACAACTAGGGGTAATTTGGTCATTTCACCTTGCACAAATTACAAATCTGACCTTGGGCTGAAATTGGTGGATGGGCCTAAGAATTGGGCTTGGTCATGAATAGAAATGGGCTTGGGAATTGGTTGGGCTTGAAATGGCTAAGAATTGGCCCATGGGCTTAGAAGATGAATAGTTGGTTTGGCCCAATGGACTCATTTGCTTGGCTTAGGCCCACTATGGTGGTTGTCCCACTTTGGGCCTAGGGCCCACACTGGCTTGGCCCGGCCAACATCCTCATGGGCTTGCTTCCTTGGTCCGAAAATCCCTTTTCCAAATTGCTCGGCTTAACTGGCGCTGTAGACTGTCGAAGTAACTTCATCCAAAGTCCGTCCCAAACGTTCCCGATAATTCGAAGCCCAATCGTTAGTTCTCATGCCATGTCAATTTCGCCTAATGCCATTTCGGGTACAACTCAGACTGGCGGGCGGCTCCGAGGATTCCCGCGTAATCGACTCGTGTCAAACCATGTTCAAGACATCTCGACGCATGGACGTCCTTGACTACATGAAATTATGGAGGATAGATTCTTATTTCAAAGTACACAATTACTGAGGATCGACATAGGGTCGTTCGCGGGTTCGATAACGGTAAACGGAATCACCCGTCGTTCTATTATGATCTGTCCACGAATCGACTTCTAGTCGTCCTTAGAATCGGCCTACCTATCTACAGGATCGTCCTCACGCAAGTCTCATGGTCAAGTTGTTTTCCCAGGTCGAGTCCTTTAGTCGTGCGAGTTTTGTCCACGTTAGCCTTTCCCCTCAAGGTCAGTATCTCAGGAGTGATCAATTCCGAGTGAGATCAACCAACAATGCATTGACGAAATTCACATTCATTCATCCCTCAGAGAAGTCGAATTTCAGGATGTCACATATTTATTTATAATAATTTATATTTATCAAAATTTTAATTAATGGGCAATAAGACTAGTATTATAAAATAAAGCTTTATTGATACCTTCTTCTTGGTTCCTTCTTCCATTATTAAATACTTAAATTTATTAGAAAATATTTAATAATTTTCATATAATATACTATTCAATTATAACTTATAAATTAATCATTTCAAATTAATGAAATGTAATTAAATAAAATATTTATTAGATTAAATAACTCATACCTGTAAATCATATTTAACAAATATCAATTATTGTACTATCAATGCAAGTACAATGTAAATTAAATTCACTATAGAATTCTCTTTTATTCCATTCTTGAAACATCATTTCTCACTAGCGAGAGCCAAAAACCCGCCATTCAATTCCATTCTCATAGTCAATGGTTGAGAAACGTGGTTGAGGCTCATGTAATATTTGTCTCTGGTTAAAGCTGTAACGACCCGGGCCCACTGTATAATATTGTCCGCTTTGGACACTGAGTCCTCACGGTTTTAAAACGTGTTATACAGGTTAGAGGGGCCCAAGCCGTTATAAACTGGCCCAGGACTCCCTCCCTAGGCGATGTGGGACAAGGACCCCTTCCTTACGCACGTCCGGGGACCGAGGCGTGGACGCACCGCCATCCCTCCTCCCCGCGCACCGCCGCTCGGGCCGTCACACTCTCCCCTCCTTGGGAGCACAGCGTCCTCGCTGTGGCCCCACACGCAGTCGGGAGTCGGCTCTGATACCATTTGTAACAACCCGGGCCCCACTGTATAATATTGTCCGCTTTGGACACTGAGTCCTCACGGCTTTAAAACGCGTTATACAGGTTAGAGGGGCCCAAGCCATTATAAATTGGCCTAGGACTCCCTCCCTAGGCGATGTGGGACAGGGACCCCTTCCTTGCGCACGTCCGGGGACCGAGGCGTGGACGCACCGCCATCCCTCCTCCCCGCGCACCGCCGCTCGGGCCGTCACAAAAGCATAATTGATTTCAAAGTACTAGATTTATGATAGTGAACTTCCAATGGCAACCCAAGTGATTGGTGGGGCACCAATGAAGCTCCTCGTGTTGCTTCCACAAAGAACTATAATTGCAATATGCTAATCCTGCAAAAATAATGATGTAGGTGCATGACAAACATGATAACATGCAGAAGCATGATTGCATGGGATTCAAATAGACGATCTTAGCTTGGAAAATGCTGAGAGATATGCAGACGTGATGACCATGTTCAACAGTTACTCTCTAAAGCTTATCAATGTTTTCAAATGCCACGTATTTGATGAAATTTCTGAGTGAAGTTAGAATGCATATTCTCCGAAGGAAATAAGTTCAATAGACATTTAGTTCAATGTTTTGCTTCTCAAAATATGATTGTCATATTGTTGTGTCTTTTTTAGCTTTCATAGTTTGTCATGCCCGCGTGGAGACAACGAAAAGACAGAAATTTAAGGGTTTGGGGACCACGACCACGAAAACATACCTTTATGTCCGCTGGAGCCAACAACACAAGCAAATTGGGACTACACACTTTGTCGTGTTTGCTGAGGTCGAATCGGGTTGCAACTTAAATCGGGTAAGTTGGGTCTTTGCAATTTCGAAGGTCGAATTGTAGGGTCCGGGCAAATGAAGGGGTTGGGCTAAATAGGGGAGTCGATTTGATGCAAGAACAACTTGGCTTGACCAAAATCCTTCGAATCGATGAAAGAACAAATTGAATCAATTTGGGTTGATAATATTTAGGGTTCTTCCTTCATTGGTTCACGTTGGGGACGTTTGTGATTGGGGGGGGAACGCAAGAGAATGAGCGACGCCATTTTGTTTTGAGGGTAATAGTTTTTTTTTTCTTTTAATTTTAAAAAATGACATCGTTTTTGTTTTCCGGTGTCCACGTTACCGTCGGTCTGGCCACGTAGGATGGCCAACGTTAACTGTGTATACACATAGGCATTTTCCGAGCTAAATTTGCTGGAATAATTAGCACCAAATCAAAAGGTTTAGGACCAAATTGACACCAATAAAAGGTTTACGTGAATTCTCGATTTGAACTGTCACGACCTCTCGTTTTCCGTCCGGGGGAAAAGAAAGAAGGTTTAGGGGTATTTGCCTAAAGAGGCGAACCAATGGCCCTAGATTAGGTGCGGGCTCTCCCAAGCCCATACCTCGCGCAACGTTGGATTTTTTTTAGTTCTTAACAACTTATGTATTTCTAGGAGTCGCCACTAGCCTATTGGGGTCGGCTAGAAACCAATCAAGACGCAGGAGTGTTGTCTCGATTCCTACGCAACTAGAGATTTCTAGGAACGGGGACTTGTTTACGCCAATGTTTCTATTAGCGCTCTTGCAGTATCACTAACTTGTAAGGTTGTTTATCTAAATGGCCACACAATCTTGATTACCAATTATAATCTTTATGAAACCACTAAGTGTCCATGCAAATGTTTTTGTAGGTTTTTTTTAATGCACATAATCTAGAAAAGAAATTTACACTAGCGGTGCGGTAAATAAACATCCGAGAAATTGAAAAGACTTGAAAGTAATGCGGAAAAGAAAGACCCGATACAAGTCGGGCAAATAATATTACACGGCCTTGTTATCACACCCCGGGACAGGACCCTCGTGAGTGAAATGGGAATTTAAATGTGCATGATATTACTCTAAATGCATGAAACTATTCTAAATAATTTTAATCTACGGAAAATGGATTATTTACAAAAATGATTATAAAATATCAAAATAGCATTAAATTAGGAAAATGACCTTATAAAATTAATAAAATTTCATAGATGTCATTTTTGCCTTAATTTGATACCATTTATCACATATATTTTTTTTTTTTTTTTGAAATTTTTTGAATTTTTGGATTTTTTTATTTTTTTAAATAATAATAATAATAATTCCCTAAACCGATATATGCTAAAATTGAACAACACAACACATGAATATCACAATAATAGAGCTTAAATCGACCGTTTCAAGGTTGAAACTTGGTTCCGACATTTTATCGAATATTTGGCTTGCATCAAATCTCCTCAAAACAACTTCCTCGGGCTATGTTCGTGGTCTTCAATCTCAACCCATAAACAATCTCATGTGAAAGAAAAGTATCAAGGATATACTATTACATGCAAAGAACAAGTTTAGCTAGAAATCACAGCCTAGAACACGTAAGAACCAAACTGAAAACGGCCTCCAATATGCGGGTTGGAGCCGTTTTGCAAATCTGGTGTTGAGCCCAAGTCAAACAGACATGTCATATGCTCAGATTGAAGCCCCGACAGCCATCACATGCAACATCTATATGAAATATTACTCCATCTAGATGAAAATAGGTAACATATACTTTCAAATGCAACAAACATCACAGAGAACGATCAACCGGACACATCAAAACAAACTCTCCAAGAAGCATTCATGCATGATCTATGCTGGCCAACCATGTCTCAATGTGGATTAGCTTGGTTTTTGGTTCGTGTTATAGACGGTTTCATGGTTCACAAGGAGATTTAAAGACTAAACCGGGTTGTCCTATGCATCATTTGTACTCCCATATAACATTCATCAAAGTCACAACGACAAAAAAAACGCATGCAAAGGGGAGTAACAAGTCAAACATGTAGGGGTATTGAAGAGGCTCTAAACACTCTTTTAACAAAATTTCAACCTCAGAAATCAGTTCTCCGGACTAGTTTTCCTCTTGATTTTTATGATCAAAACATGTTCAAAATCAAACAAAAATATATCTAGGATGTGTACCTCGCTTCATAGTTTCTTTTTCAAGTGACTCTTGGTCAAGGAAACCAAGAAATTGTCCTCTGGAAGCACGTGGAAGTTGGTTCCTTCAAACTGAAAGTGAGATCTGCAGAAGAAAAAG
This sequence comes from Eucalyptus guilfoylei, assembly GCA_016097605.1. Classification (NCBI taxonomy): domain Eukaryota; kingdom Viridiplantae; phylum Streptophyta; class Magnoliopsida; order Myrtales; family Myrtaceae; genus Eucalyptus; species Eucalyptus guilfoylei. Next base: position 41,812,766 of record CM027862.1, on the reverse strand, counting down.
TGACAACGAAGGTTTTCGTTGACTTCCAAAATTAGACTTTCAAACCTCCTTTGTTGGCCAAGTTAAAATCAACCCAAACTATATGTATTCTAGTTTGGATTTTAAGTCATTTATTTCCTCATTTGTCTCTCAAGTTTCTCAAAAACACTCGCTTTTCCTCATTCGTGACCAACCGGGTTCAACACTTACAAAAATCTTAGGACTCCCTTGGCCCGCCAGGAGGGTGGTTTTCGGGGGGCTTTAGGAAACCTTCCCGAACTCCATTTGGGACGTGCGACCTATGGATGGAAATATCTTTGAGTGAAGTTTCACTCTCTAGTTGAAGGTTTTGGCTAATTTTGGCTGTAAGTTTGTGAAAATTTCACTTTTTTCTCTGAAGGTTGATCTGGAATTTCTGGGTTTACTCTCTCTTGAGTTGCTTCTGGAGGTGTTTTTGGAGGACGACCGTAAGTTCCCTCTCGTGCTTCTTGTCTTCTACCTCTTATCCCTGAAAATATCATGCTTCATAGATCTTATCCACTGAATTCATCAATCTCTTGGTCAGCTTTTTGCCCCCTACCAAACCTGCAAACTGAGCTAGTTCACCCACTTTCTGACTTGAGCCAATTTTTTCAACTTCTGCAGCTGTTGAGTGTGCGGATTTTGCTGCGATTTTTCCCGTGCTTTAAGCAGCTTATCCCTGACCAATTTTCGTCCGCTTGTACTACTATATATGGTCTTCCATCACGTGCAAAGATCAAGCTAATTGAGATGCTGAGTAGGATATGGTGGGGCCACAAATATGCTTACTTAGCAGCTCCGAATTGAGACTTAACCATGGGCTGGGTTTTGGTAGCTGGTTTGAGTACTTTAATCCATCAATTTGGCTGCGTTTTTTGATCAATTAGCAAGCTCATGTATATTAGTTTAAGATCTTGACCATTTTTTGCAATTTTCTCCATCCAATTTTGCAAGAAAGTCCCTCAAAGTTGGCAATTTTCTTGCCCGAGAATGCCAAATTCAATGCAAATTGATCCTTTTTGCCCGATTCGATTAATTAGACCTAACCCAAGTTCAATTTCAACTCAATTGGTGGCTAAGATGATAATTTAAGAGCTCGGGGAAAATTTTGCAAAATTTGCAAGTTGGTCCCTCAACTTTTTGAAAATTGCATTTTGGCCCCAACTTCTTGTTTTAATTGCAATTTGATCTCCTGAGCTTGGCTAGTCACATTTAGATCATTGGCCCCAACTTGCTTTTTTTTTTTTTTTTATATCTCTTTTTTTTTTTAATTTTTTTCTTTTCCCCTTTTTTTTTTTTTTTTTTTTTAGGAAAAACGTCGTTCATTTAAAACACTATATTAAATGCCTAGATAATCTATATGCAAGAATTTTGACATGAAATATTTTGTGGAAAAACAAGTTCCTATTTTTTTTAGAAATGATTTTTGAGCAAAAATTTAGTTGTCAACATGAACCCCTATCTCGACCGCAAAGAATGGACTAAGGATCGGTACGCTAGTAACGAGGATAGGTTGTGACTCAATCCTAAGGATTTTTCACGAGCCAACTAGCTGATTAGGGGCAAGGCGACTCAGGATCAAGGTTGCGATGGACCAAAGCGATAGACCATGAAAAGACCATTCGACTATGAGGATCGCTATGAATGATCACGTGCCGTCATGAATCAATCAATGGATGGGTATAGATCGATTCAACTCGAGTACATACCGGTCGTGAGTGACACCACATGGTCAATGTATCGTTTGTGAATGACCTTAATCCGATTTCGTATGACCCTAAGTCTAGGGCAAGTCAATCGAAGTCTTCTTGCACAACGCTACATGGAAGAACATATTGCTCATCATAGCTCGGATAGCTCAGACTATGATTACAACTCCGGAGATGGAAGATAGGCTTGTAGCACAGTTACTGTAACATAGGTCACCGTAGCAATACTATGACAATAGGCTAGAGAAATCACTGTTCATAGCATTTAGGATAATTCCCAACTGGGATTCCGAGAGCCTGTACGTGTTTTAAGACCCATGAGTATGGTCTTTGTCTTTTGTGACCTCTTGGTACCTATAACAAGGAGGTGTAATGTTTTGGGGAGAGTCCCTTGAAATAAAGTGTGTATTTGTGAAAATTCTCTTATGTCTCTCTAAACGCTTCTTCTTCTCTTGCCTAATAGGATCCTATGAAAAATGCAACTCAACTAGTTATAAATGTTTCCATCTTGGCATTTTTTAGCATCTATATGCTTTGAACCAAATCTCTAGATAGTTTATAGCTAAAAGGTAGTCCTAGAAGGGCTTGAACAAAGGTCCTGCTACTGTGGGATACATATCTACTGCAATTGACCTGGTTTTCCCTGGTTTTAAGCATAGATAATCTCATTGCTAACATGACAATCAAGAGTTATTCATGGATTGACTAGGCTCAAATAAAAGTCACGCGTAAAACCTTGAATAGATGTCGAACTTAGTTCGGTCTAGGTGCACGAGCTTGCCAATGCCAGCCAAATTCGCGTAGGGCACGTTAAGGTTGTTTCCAATCGAAACTTATCCACAAACCCCTGTTTGATTACGGGTATCGATTGTAAATGTTCTCAAAATATTCATATCCAATTGAGATGATATTAATTAGCCCATAAGCACATTAAGTGGAAACTTGTGCTAATTTAAGGACATAAACTTTAGTAGCCCTAGAGGTGAGACCAATTTAACTTTTTGAGATTAGATCAAGTGAGACAAAAATCAAGTGGCCATTCTAAGGAGGGTTGCTTTAGGAAGAGACAAGGAGGAGGAACAAGTTTGGTTGACGCAACTAGACTAATTGTTCTTGAACTAGAGCATTAACTGGCCTTGGAAACTTGAAGAACAAGTTTGGACACTTGTGAGAAGGAGATGACTCTTGCTTTTCAAGCCAAGAAGCTATCATTGGCATAGGACAATAAATGAAGATGCAATTAATGCTAGATAGCGCCCTTTCTCTGTCCTCAATTATTTTCTCCTAGTTCTTCTTCTTTCCTGTAGATTTTCTCTCATTCTCTCTCTCCCTCTCTCTTCCCTCACTTGGCCGAACCCCCTCACCCCTCTCCTCTCTCTGACACGCCTATCTCTCTCCCCCTCTTTCTCTTCCTCTCTCGGCTGCTCATCACCATCGCCGCCCGCCGTTCCCACTGTACGCCGTCGTCCCTCACGCCGCCGTTTGCCAGGATAACATAACTTAGTTAGTTTAAGTGTTTACCTTTTTTGGAAAAGCGCGTCTAGATTTTGCTAATTTAATTGTATTCAGGAACTCATAAGAAGATAGGGAGTCACAGATGAGCGTGGAGTCAAATACCCATGGACTGTCCTCGACTTATGATCATTTGACATTCCTTTCACATTGGAAGTTGCAATATGAAATACTGAAAACCAAAGCGCGACCAATTGATGGAAGTGATCCATATTTATGGGAGTTTAGACTTTCATGACATCAGACTTCCATCTCGATTTTTGTTCTACATCATTTATGTCAAGATTAGTACAATACATTAATTTCACTTCCTAAATATATATCTTACAAGAACGATTGGCCAAAAGTAAGCATCTTGCAAGAAGGAACTCTACAATTCATGAGATCCTGTCAAACAACACCTTTGATAATGTAATGAAGCTTGAGCTTCAGCTGCATCTTTAAGCCAAGAGTGGGGCCAGTAGGTGCACTTTCGAGTAGTCCTTGATCCTAAGCTTCTTCCATATGTTTTATCATTTTCCCTTTATAGTTGAGGGTTATCAATAACAATGCTCGGTTTTCACCAGTACTCCTTGCAGGAACACACTCCACCCCTGAAATGGTGAAATCGAACTCGATCCCTTACAATAATCTCTCGACTAAATGCTTGTGAGACAAACTTCGCAAATGAGTGGCAGTCTTTGCATATACTCAAATTCTTCACTATCCTGGAGGTTAGTTCCGTCAGGTGTTCTTGCCAATCCAAAAGTACTTGCCAGTTTCTCGCTGTGATACTTACTGGAGGACTCCAGATGCCCTTCACATGAGACTCCAGATGCCCTTCTCATCTCAAGTCAGGCATGGTCACTTGAAACTTACTATTCACATAACCAGCCAAACTGGCCCTGTAAGTTACTACAACCTTAAGTACAAAAGAAAGGCTGCTTTCGGTTGGTTTCATAAGGGGGCTGCTCACTACAAGCTATAGCTCTCAGCGCTTTCTTAGATTGAACGGCAATAAGAGTTGTCGACGTTCAATCTCTAAGGCGGGTTTCCGCTGAGAACTGAATAGTGTTCGTGTCCAAAGGTGAACAACGCCCTAGCTTCTAGAGTTCGCTGCTTTTCCCAGGCCGGAGAAGGGCTCGCCTTTGTTTGATATGTTCATTCAATTGAAAATCAGACATTCTTTTCAAGAAAGCCTTCGTGAACTCAATCAAAAGAGCAATTCAAGAGACAAGCTTCATGTTCTCCTGCTCGGAGAATGGGTGCAGAAGTGGTTGAGGAAAGGGCTTGCCCTACTGAAACTGAAGGAGAAGAGCCAACCTCTTATGTACCGTACAATTTTTTTACCTCGAAAGGGAGGTCCTCCTTATGATGCTACGGACAGATGTCCGAAATGCAAGGGCTAAACTCGGACTCGGATGGGATAGGATTGTGTGTGCCGGGCCCTTCGGGTGCCCTATTTTGGCCGAGTTTACCGTACCTCCGGCCCAACTCTTACGCATTCTCTTTCTCCGAATGCTTCAAGAAAAGCTAAGAGAAAGAAGTAAACGAGCAATAACACTTTTTCGCACTCAATCCCTCGCTTGTTCTTTCACTTCTTACTAGCAGCTCTTCCTTTACACCAGAGAACAACCTATTCTTTTTCACAGCAAACCATGAAGAGTCGAAAGAGTTCACACGCGCCACAGCGCTACTTATCCTCCTTTTATGCAATTATGACTTACGATAGATTTTGTCTCGATCAGGATGTGACTGGTCATCCACAAAAAATCTATGAACCTGGTTGCCAATTTCAATCCAGCTCCAACCAGGAATCGTCCTAATTCCTTGGCTTTTGATTAACCTTCTCATTCTTGCAACACCTTGCTTGTCATTGCATTCGGCATATATTGTAACAAGAAGTATACTGTAAAATATGGGTTTTGACCCAGTCAAAGAAAAAGAAAAAGGTAGAAGGTACAGCAGAGAGAGAGGAATCGAGAGTTTTCGGGAGAGAGGGAAAAGAGAAGAGAAGAGAGAGAGAGAGAGAGAGGAAGAAAAAAAAGAAAGAAAACAGAAAACAGAAAACAGAAAAAGGGGAAGAGATAAAAAGGAAAGAAAGCCCACGTTCGGGCACCAGAAAGAAAAGAAAGAAAAAAGAAGAAGAAGAAGAAGAAGAAGAAGAAGAAGAAGAAGAAGAAAGAAAGGGGTTTTGGCACGTGCACACCACGGATGCCTCGCCAAGTCGACTCTACTCCATAACGCAGCATCCGGTAAGAGATTAGGCCCCTCGTTCATTCAATTGAAGTAATTTTTGGGTTTAGGGCTCAAATTCGGAATTGTTGGAAAATCAAGTGGCGAAGTCCGATTTTGGAGTCGTTGAGCCACATATTTTTGTAGTAATGATGATTTAGGGTGTTGTGGAGCCGTGGGATTTTACGGATCGTGATTTGAGCTTGTGGTTTGTCCGAAACAAAATTTCAAAGTTTCCCGCGCGCAGTGAACAGTACGCGTCCAGCAGCTTCGGGCCTGTATTTTGTCACCTTTCGGCTTGATTTTGGGACGGTGAAGTTGGGATTCTTGTAATATTTGTCAAGGGCTCTCTATTGACTATAAATACGTTCGGATTGGGGTTCGGAGGAAAAAGTTAAGGCATGATCAAGTTTTGCGCTTATCTCCGTGTTGCGAATAGTTTGATCAATCGCCTTGGTTATGCGATTTGTTAGCGTGTAGAAGTCCTTTTGTTAGAGTTAAGGCGTAATTTAGTCGTTTCGTAGTTGAGATAGAGTTTTATTAGATTTTAACATTATTCCTCGATTATTTGATAGGGCCTTGAGTTCGACGATACGGGTATCGTTCGTCATTTGGTCGTAGACGACGAGGTGAGTGGTACTATATATTATTTGGTTTTGAAAAATTCATGTCTTGAAGTATATATGTATATACATTGAATTGAGGAGAGCATTTTTTATTACATAAAAGCTAGATCGAGCAATTGCTACTCTTTGAGTGATTATGAATGTTTGAAAAGCGTGTTATACAAAGTAAGTGGAGAAATATATATATATATATATATATATATATATATATATATATATATATAAAATTGCTTTGCGATTGATTTATGGAAAGGTTTATAATGATTTGAGAAATTAATATGAAATGGATGATGGGCTATGCTGCAATTGTTATTTGTTTGGTTTAAGATATTGATTTCTGGATTGGATTTCTGGTATTGGAGTATGGTTATTTATACTCAATATGACTATGAACCCAGTGAGGGGTTTTTGGGGTATGCATACCAGGTTTAGGATATCCTTCTGGGCCCAGCCGTCGGCTTTGTAGGTGGAGACCTTGCCAAGGGGAGAATCTTGGTCGCTTTGTCACCAGGCGTTGTGTCGTGACCATGGTTAGTTATTGAGCAATAGATTAGTCAATGGATGGACCATTGATATGTGATATTTGATGGAGATTATTCAATGGACTTGACCATTGATACTTGACTTTTGATGGTGATTTAAATAAGTTTTCCATATTAGTATAAAGCTTTGATGATAAGAAATGACTCTTATATGATTCAATATGTATTTTATATATTGAGTTGGCATTATGAAGTTTGGTATTGCTTTGTATGCATGCACTGTGGTTGTTCGATCTACTTAGAAGATATGTACTACTCACTGAGCTGTTGTTGCTCATTCCACTCCTCCTTTAATCTTTTCAGGTTCCTCGGTTAGCGGCGAATAGAGCGAGTGCGCCATCGGTGGGAAACTTTTTTGGGGAGTTCTATTTTTGGGTATGGTCACAGGAAGTGGTGTACATATTCCTTGCTAGTGGTTGGATTGTCTGAGTTCTAATTGTATATTTCTTTTTGGTGAATTATAGAAACTCTGATGTTGCAACCAATCTGTTGGTCTATCTGATATGTATATATGGTTTGAGATATATATAAGTTGATATCAGGTTGTTGGTTGTGTTTAAGGCTGCGTCCTTCGTGTGGAAGGACGGCCGTGTCATCCCCATTCTTTGTAGTTTTGGGGTGTGACATCTTTTGGTATCAGAGCCTAAGTTTTGATCTTTTTGGATGTTGTTATGGGACGTTGTGAGGTTGTGTGATAGATTTTATTTTTGCGTTAGTCTTTTAGATTCTAAGGTGTAGTTTCATTCTTGGATTCAGGTGATCATGCGTACCGACTCCGAGACTCTTGCCTCGCTTCGTAGGAGCAGCAAAGGCAAGCGAGTCGCTACCCCTGATGCTAGAGACATGCCTCAAGCTTCTCGAGGTGCGTCGTTAAGAAGGAGACTTGAGGACCGCTTTGATAAGAGTCCTGACTTGCGCGAAGTCAGAGAAGATAATCAAGAGCCAACCCGTTCAACTGAATTTGAACAAGCAATGATCCATTGGTATCGCCAAGCAAAAGAATTAACTGGAGATGGAGCGACTGGCTCAGGCACTTTTGCCCAATTTAGGAAGACGAAACCACCCACTTTTGATGGGAAAGCTGATCCTCTCGCGGCTGAGCGTTGGATTAAAAATATTGATGGGATCTTTGAAGCTGAAGAGGTTCCCGAGGAGCGGAAAGTTAAATTTGCCACCCAATACTTGGAAGGTGAAGCAGAGTTTTGGTGGGATGGAATGAAGCCAAGTCTTGGAGGTAGGGATGTTATTATATCCTGGGAGGACTTTAAAAAGGCGTTCAATGCTCAATTCTTCCCAAAGTCATTTCAAGCAAAGATGAAGGGTGACTTTGTACATATATCTCAAGGTGACTCCACATTTTTGGAGTATTCAGTCCGCTTTAATCAGTTGAGTAGATTTGCGGAGCACTTGGTAGCAAATGAGGAAGATAAGGCCGACCATTTCCTAGGAGGGCTCCGACCTGAAATTAATTCTGCACTTGCACCTTTCGTGTTAACAACCTATAAGGATGTGCTAGAGCTAGCAATCAAGGTGGAACAAAGCATTCTGAAGCACGGCACACAAGGAGCGCCTCAGCCCAAAAGGTTTAAGCCCACAAATGTACAAGGTAGCCATACTAATGTTAGTGGAAGGCGAAGAGGTTTCAGTCGGCTAGGACAGTTCAGAAATCCGAGTAACCAAGGCCCCTGCAATACATGTGGAAGTTATCATCGCGGTGAGTGTCATCGGAAAACTGGAGTATGCTTCTTATGTGGGAAAGCGGGACACATGCGGCGAGATTGTCCTACACAAGGGAATCCTCCTATTGACAATAGATCATGTTATCTATGTGGGCGACAAGGGCACCTATCACACCATTGTTCCATGCGGAGGAATAGCCCTTTGGTGGGTAGGCCCCAAGAGAACCAACAAAGACAAAGTACAAGTGGGAAAGTTTTTGCGATGACGAAGGAGGATGCGGCAGCATCTAGCGCAGTTGTTGTAGGTAATATTTCTATTGCCTTGTAATGTGCTTATGCGTTATTTGATCCTGGTGCTACGCACTCCTTCATTTCAACTGAATTTGCAAAGAAGCTTGATGTGTTGCCTGACCCTCTTGAATGTGAATTGCGTGTTGATACTCCTACTGGCGATTTCTTAGTTGCTCATCATGTGTTCAAGAGATGTTTGATTTGGATTAATAGTGTTGAAATGCTTGTGGATCTAGTGGAGTTAAATATTTGAGATTTCGATGTTATTATAGGGATGGATTGGTTATCTACCTATCGTGCTACTGTTGATTGTTTTTCAAATAAAGTGATATTTAGACTTCCAAATCAACCCGAATTCTCTTTTTCGGGAAGTTGTCAAAACACTTTTCCAAGGTTGATCTCGGCTTTGCAAGCGAGGAAACTTTTGAGAAATGGTTGTTGTGGTTATTTAGCTTGTGTAAAAGACACAAGTAAGGTTGTAGTGAAGTTGGAAGATGTTCCTGTTGTTAGAGAGTTTCCAAGTGTGTTTCCCGAGGATTTACCAGGCTTGCCTCTTGATAGAGAAATCGAGTTTTGTATTGAATTGATGCCCGGTACAGCACCGATCTCTAAGGCACCATATCGGATGGCACCCGCTGAATTGAAAGAATTGAAAACGCAGCTGCAAGAGCTTTTGGATAAGGGTTTCATCAGACCCAGTGTTTCACCTTGGGGAGCTCCTGTTCTATTTGTGAAAAAGAAGGATGGTAGTATGCGGCTTTGTATAGATTACCGAGAGCTTAACAAGGTAACGGTCAAAAACAAATATCCTTTTCCCCGGATTGATGATTTATTTGATCAACTTCAGGGAGCTCAGGTATTTTCCAAGATCGACCTTCGTTCTGGGTATCATCAGTTGAAGATAAAGATAGATGATGTGCCTAAAACCGCTTTCAGAACAAGGTATGGCCATTATGAATTTCTCGTCATGCCTTTTGGATTAACAAATGCACCCACGGCCTTCATGGACTTGATGAACAGGGTGTTCAGGGAATATCTAGACAAATTTATTGTGGTGTTCATTGATGACATCCTAGTGTATTTGAAGAGTTTAGAAGAACACGAACAACACTTGAGGTTTGTCTTGCAGACTTTGCATAAAAAGAAGTTGTATGTCAAATTTAGTAAGTGTGATTTCTGGCTTGATCATATAGAATTCTTGGGTCATGTGATCTCGAAGGATGGCATATTAGTGGATCCAAAGAAGGTTGAAGCAGTTGTTAAGTGGAATCGCCCAACTAATGTTACAGAAGTGAGAAGTTTTCTTGGGCTAGCCGGCTACTATAGGCGATTTGTAGAGGGATTCTCAAAAATTGCTGGTCCACTTACCCGACTAACTCAGAAGAAAGTTAAATTTGAATGGTCAGACCAATGTGAACGCAGTTTTCAAGAGTTGAAGAGACGGCTAGTTTCGGCTCCTATTCTAACTCTACCTTCTGGAAGTGGCGGCTTCGTAATCTACTGTGATGCATCCAAAGAAGGTTTGGGTTGTGTTCTTATGCAAAATAGCAAAGTTATTGCCTATGCTTCTAGACAATTGAAATTACATGAGAAAAACTACCCCACTCATGATTTGGAGTTAGCAGCGGTTGTATTTGCCTTGAAGATATGGCGGCACTATTTGTATGGTGAAAAATGTGAAGTCTTTACCAATCACAAGAGTCTAAAGTATATCTTTAATCAGAAAGAACTGAACATGAAGTAAAGAAGATGGCTAGAACTTTTGAAGGATTATGACTTGTCCATTAATTACCATCCGGGTAAGGCTAATGTGGTAGCGGATGCTTTGAGTCGTAAATCCTTTGGAAATATGGCAACTTTGCTCACTTCTCAGAAATCCATTCTTGAAGATATGAGGAAGTTAGACTTTGAGGTATTGGTACATCAGCTTGGTGCTCAGTTAGCTAACCTTCAAGTACAACCTATGTTGATTGATAGAATTAAGGCTAAACAGAATGAAGATCCACAATTACAAAAATTTAGAGAAGGTGTGGAAGATGGAAGACAAGCGGATTTTAGTTTACACGTAGATGGATCCTTGAGGTTTTGTGGTCGACTATGTGTTCCTGAGGACTCAAGGCTGAAAAAGGAGATCCTGCAAGAAGCTCACAGCACTAGATTTTCAATTCATCTGGGAAGCACTAAAATGTATAGGGACTTGAGAGAAAACTTTTGGTGGATCAACATGAAAAAGGATATTACAAAATTTGTCGATCAATGTTTAGTTTGCCAGCAAGTGAAAATTGAGCATCAGAAACCAGGTGGACAGTTGCAACCTCTAGAGATACCTAAATGGAAGTGGGAGCATATTGCCATGGACCTTGTAGTTGGCCTACCAAGGACACCAAGTGGTAAGAATGCTATATGGGTGATTGTTGATCGATTAACTAAGTATGCTCACTTTTTGTCATATCGATTTGGCCTTTCAATGGAAGATATGGCAAAGCGATATGTTAATGAGATAGTGAAGCTTCATGGAGTTCCAGTAACCATTGTTTCCGATAGGGATCTCAGGTTTGTGTTTAACTTTTGGAAGAGTTTGCAAGGAGCATTGGGCACTAAACTCAACTTGAGTATAGCTTTTCATCCTCAAATAGATGGACATACAGAGAGAACGATCTAGACATTAGAGGATATGTTGAGATCATGCATCATTGACTTCGGCGGTTCTTGGGATGAACATCTACATTTGGTAGAATTTTCTTATAACAACAGTTATCACTCCAGCATTAAGATGGCACCCTTTGAAGCTTTATATGGCCGAAAATGCAGAAGTCCTATTTGTTGGGACGACGTTGGTGAGAAAAGACTAACTGGCCCCGAGTTCATTCAACAGTCAGAAGAGAAAGTTAGGCTGGTTCGAGAACGTCTCAAAACGGCTCAAAGTCGTCAGAAAAGTTATGCGGATCTGAAAAGACGCAAGTTAGAATTTAGTGTGTGGGATCACGTATTCTTAAAAGTTTCTCCTACGGAGGGTGTAATGAGATTCGACACACGTGGTAAGTTAAGTCCAAGATACGTGGGACCATTCTTGATCTTAGAGAAAATTGGTGAAGTCGCTTATAAATTGGCTTTGCCACCGGCGCTATCAGGTGTCCATAATGTGTTCCATGTTTCTTTGTTGCGGAAATATGTGCCAAATCCTGAGCATGTGCTAGACTTTACTCCATTGAGATTACGGGAGAACTTGACATATGAGGAGCAGCCTATTCGCATTGTCGATAAGAAGGATCAGGTGTTGCGGCGACGAACTATTCCTTATGTGAAAATACAATGGAAAAACCACACCGAGAGAGAGGCTACTTGGGAACTCGTGGAGGAGGCAAGACACAAATACCCTCACTTGTTTCATGATTGAAGTACATGCAAATTTCGAGGACGAAATTTTTTTTTTATGGAGGGGAGAATGTAAAATATGGGTTTTGACCCAGTCAAAGAAAAAGAAAAAGGTAGAAGGTACAGCAGAGAGAGAGGAATCGAGAGTTTTCGGGAGAGAGGGAAAAGAGAAGAGAGAGAGAGAGAGAGAGAGAGGAAGAAAATAAAAAAAGAAAACAGAAAACAGAAAAAGGGGAAGAGATAAAAAGGAAAGAAAGCCCACGTTCGGGCACCAGAAAGAAAAGAAAGAAAAGAAGAAGAAGAAGAAGAAGAAGAAGAAGAGAAAGGGGTTTTGGCATGTGCACGCCACGGATGCCTCGCCAAGTCGACTCTACTCCATAACGCAGCATCTGGTAAGAGATTAGGCCCCTCGTTCGTCCAATTGAAGTAATTTTTGGGTTTAGGGCTCAAATTCGGAATTGTTGGAAAATCAAGTGGCGAAGTCCGATTTTGGAGTCGTTGAGCCGCATATTTTTGTAGTAATGATGATTTAGGGTGTTGTGGAGCCGTGGGATTTTACAGATCGTGATTTGAGCTTGTGGTTTGTTCGAAACAAAATTTCAAAGTTTCCCGCGCGCAGTGAACAGTACGCGTCCAGCAGCTTCGGGCCTGTATTTTGTCACCTTTCGGCTTGATTTTGGGACGGTGAAGTTGGGATTCTTGTAATATGTGTCAAGGGCTCTCTATTGACTATAAAAACGTTCGGATTGGCGTTCGGAGGAGAAAGTTAAGGCATGATCAAGTTTTGCGCTTATCTCCGTGTTGCGAATAGTTCGATCAATCGCCTTGGTTATGCGATTTGTTACGCGTAGAAGTCCTTTTGTTAGAGTTAAGGCATAATTTAGTCGTTTCATAGTTGAGATAGAGTTTTATTAGATTTTAACATTATTCCTCGATTATTTGATAGGGCCTTGAGTTCGACGATACCGGTATCGTTCGTCATTTGGTCGTAGACAACGAGGTGAGTGGTACTATATCTTCTTTGGTTTTGAAAAATTCATGTCTTGAAGTATATATGTATATACATTGAATTGAGGAGAGCATTTTTTATTACATAAAAGCCAGATCGAGCAATTGCTACTCTTTGATTGCTTATGAATGTTTGAAAAGCGTGTTATACAAAGTAAGTGGAGAAATATATATATGAAATTGCTTTGCGATTGATTTATGGAAATGTTTATAATGATTTGAGAAATTAATATGAAATGGATGATGGGCTATGCTGCAATTGTTATTTGTTTGGTTTAAGATATTGATTTCTGGATTGGATTTCTGGTATTGGAGGATGGTTATTTATGCTCAATATGACTGTGAACCCAGTGAGGGGTTTTTGGGGTATGCATACCAGGTTTAGGATATCCTTCTGGGCCTAGCCATCGGCTTTGTAGGTGGAGACCTTGCCAAGGGGAGAATCTTGGTCGCCTTGTCACCAGGCGTTGTGTCGTGACCATGGTTAGTTATTGAGCAATAGATTAGTCAATGGATGGACCATTGATATGTGATATTTGATGGAGATTATTCAATGGACTTGACCATTGATACTTGACTTTTGATGGCGATTTAAATAAGTTTTCCATATTAGTATAAAGCTTTGATGATAAGAAATGACTCTTATATGATTCAATATGTATTTTATATATTGAGTTGGCATTATGAAGTTTGGTATTGCTTTGTATGCATGCACAGTGGTTGTTCGATCTACTTAGAAGATATGTACTACTCACTGAGCTGTTGTTGCTCATTCCACTCCTCCTTTAATATTTTCAGGTTCCTCGGTTAGCGGCGAATAGAGCGAGTGCGCCATCGGTGGGAAACTTTTTTGGGCAATTCTATTTTTGGGTATGGTCAAAGGAAGTGGTGTACACATTCCTTGTTAGTGGTTGGATTGTCTGAGTTCTAATTGTATATTTCTTTTTGGTGAATTATAGAAACTCTAATGTTGCAACCAATCTGTTGGTCTATCTGATATGTATATATGGTTTGAGATATATATAAGTTGATATCAGGTTGTTGGTTATGTTTGAGGCTGCGTCCTTCGTGTGGAAGGATGGCCGTGTCATCCCCATTCTTTGTAGTTTTGGGGTGTGACATATACAGTCCCCTGCATTACATGCACCAAGCTGGACCAGATTCTTAGTGGCAATCTCCCCTACGCGCGCAGTTTGGTGGATCTTGCAAGAACCTAAAAGAGTTCGCCAAATGACAGGATCGACCAGAAAAGGAGAGGTTCCTATGATTTTCAGCACCTTTTCAAGCTTCCCAGATTGTCCATACAAATCAACCATGCATCCATAATGCTTAATTTCTGGCTTTAAGTTGAACGTAGAGCTCATCATGTGGAAAAACTCAACACCCTTGTCCACTAGGCCTCGGTGGCTACAGCCGACAACAATCCTAGGAAGGTGATGGAGCTCGGCCGTGCACCTTCTCTCAAAATCTGCCTGAAGAAAAAGATGGCTTCATCCGCACACGCATTCACTCCATACGCGTTGATCATGTAGTTCCACGTGAAAACATCCCGTTTTGACATCCCATTAAAGACGGAAAGAGCCCTGGCCAAGTCACCACATTTCCCATACAGGTCGATAAGAGCATTTGCAACATAAATGTTCCCCAAAAGTCCCTCTCGACTAGCCCTCCTATGCAATTCGACTCCCGTGTTCAACGCCCCCACGGGAACGCAGCACGAGAGCAATCCCACCAACGTGAAGCTGTCGACATCCACATTCTCTTTCCTCATCCGACGGTACAACCCTAAGGCCCCATGGTGCAGAGCAGCCTGAGAGTAACAGGAGATCATGGAATTCCAAGAAACCAAGTCCCTCTCAGACATACCTTCGAACACCTTCTGCGCGACCTCAGCCAACCCATTCCCCGCATAGCACCTCATCAAATTCGTGTAAACCATGACGTCTACCTCATACCCAGATCGAATCATGGTCCCATGAATCTCTCCACACTTCCGTTCGTCCCCAACTCTCTCACACGCCTTGAGAGCGAACGAGAAAGAGTTGCCATCGGGGCAAGAAAAGGGAGACCCAAGCATGCCGTTGTAGTAAAGAAGGGCCTCCCGAGGGGACGCGCCAACGGCAAAGCCTCTGAAGATGGAGCTAAGTGGAGAAGCTTGCCCGAGATGGAGGGGTCGCTCTGGAGGCCGTGGACGAAGACCCGCGCGCGGATGGCCTTGAGCCTCCTGAGGCTGTTGCATCCTTGCAGGAGGGCGAGGATGGTTTGCGCCGTTGACATGCGAACATGGTCCGACACAATGCTGACCT
The DNA here is from genome assembly GCA_016097605.1 of Eucalyptus guilfoylei. Classification (NCBI taxonomy): domain Eukaryota; kingdom Viridiplantae; phylum Streptophyta; class Magnoliopsida; order Myrtales; family Myrtaceae; genus Eucalyptus; species Eucalyptus guilfoylei. The sequence goes on along the minus strand of CM027862.1, from coordinate 41,797,504 downwards.
GAGTGTGTTTCAAAAACTCAAGAGACGGACCGTAATTGGTCATTTGATCTTGTGTGCTGTCCAATAACATGGGTAACTTCTTTTGTTTAGCTAGAAAATCAATCGAATCCACATGATTATTGGATACAAAGAGCTCATCTAAAAGATATGCATAATCATCGTGCTAAGCCACGAGCTAGATAGCCCGACATACTAATTGTAAAAGGGTGCGCAATGATGACCACTCGACTTTCTTGATTAGATAAGTACGTCTCGATCATCCAATTTTCAAGACCCATAAAATGGACATCTGTAATGGGTCTGAGTCCAAATAAGAATTATCCAATTACACAGATACATGATGGGTTATGCACCGAGGGGATGGAGTGATGACAGCAAGGACATGACATCGGATTTTTTGTTATCAGTAAGTCGATGTTCATTCATAAAGTTGATCACTCATATGCTCTTTTCACGGGCTTTGCACATGTGTATTGGGCAAGACCCTCGTGAAGTTCAACTTATGTATAATCTTATTGCATTTTGTTTAATGTAAAAGAACAGTTGATGTTCAATCCTAGATGAGGCAACTCGCCATTTGCATAAGAAGAAGGGAGTGGAATTTAATTTGCCAACTTATCCTGATCAAGTTGAATACAATAATTAGTCAATGCCAAAGCCATGATCACTAAAGTGCTTGTTCTTGTTTTAATTGGAATCACAAGGTGGGTTGTTGCTTTCATAGTGAACGTTAATTGAGGATGTTCGGTGATTGGTTTAATTTATTAGTTTCTTAAAATTAATGCTGATAACAAATTTAGAGCAAGCAAGATTGAGACGCTAGAACGAGTTGCCTTCACATCCCATTTTTGATTTCATGATGTAATGTGGATTCTTTCTCAACAAGCATAGAGTAATATAAAGAGGCCCGTGAAAACATAAGATGATGCTATAACAAGTTGCCTTCACGTTCCATTTTTAGGGAAAATAGTTAGTTTTTTTTTTTTTTTTTTTATATATGGTAATATGTTGAAAAGCACATAAAACTCTATCTTAAGATAGAAGGTGAAGAAGTTACCAAGCCTTTCTGGTGAAAGACTCGTTACGCTTGAAAAATGGATTTTTTTTCCTATTCAAAACAGGACATTTATTTTTCTAATTTTATGTGCATCTATTTTATTTTGATCATAAATGTTTTTCCATTGACTAAAATGTGAAAGTTCGGCTAATAAATTTATGAAAAGCTCTTCCGATGAAACAAACCCACAAATAGTAAATCCCTAATCGAGACTTGCGCATTAAAAAAATATAAATTTCATAGTTATCTCTCTAATCTAATTGTTCTTCTGAGATATGATTATTGAAAAACAATTGAGATTGGAGAAAACGCATTGATCATAAGGTCGATTCCTCTATGACTTTGAGACTAGAAAGATAGATTTAATCTGGAAATCAGAAGATAAACTTCCATTCCCATTAATAGATTCATATTGCATTTAACAAAAACAAAAAATCTTAATGGTGTTAAATTATTAATAACGAGTTAGAAAGGGAAATGTGAAATGCTTTGTTGGATATTGGAATTTGTCCCACTTAGCACTTGCCAACGATTATTGTGGACCAATCCTTACAATCTCACCAGTGCTGCCTTCGAAAATAATTAATAGGAATAAGGAACACCAATGCACGGATAATCACCATTGACCAACAACGCGTACATTGACAAAGTCTGCATCGATTGATGTAAATATTTGTTTTCGTTATCTTACGTATGATATTCTCTCCCTTGCGAAAACTCACGTCTGTACCAGCATTCAGAATGATACAACGAACATGGCCTTAAACTCGGATATTGCGCGAGCAGTAAATGGATTGGCCCACGAAATCTGGATCCAATTAAATGATGTCTAGAGCTGTCAATTCAATGGCGAAGTCCTCGCTTCTTCTCTCTAGTATTCACATGCATCTATGGCATTTAGCTTACTAAAGCTACCACGGTCCTGCTTGAGTTTCTGCTAGCTATAGCTTATCTGAAAATGAGAGGGGGAGGATGCCTGTGTTTGGCAACTATGCAGCTCCTTAAGCTACTTTGGTTAATGATTTAATCTAACTAAATTTCCTAAAAAACCCACATACTCATGGGTTTTGCAATTCTTGCGTAAATCTAGGGGTACATAACATGGCAAACTACTCAGAGGTTTGTTCAGATTCTACATTGAGATTAAACAGATTCTGATAGAATTAGATCATTTTATCTCAAATTCTGAGTCCCTTGATCATGATTTGCCATTATTATTATCTGTTTATGCCTCATCAAAGTTGCATCTTTCCATATACACAGCTGATTTAAGTTTGCTGATTCACCGGATCTTGTTCGAGGACAAGATGGAGAGGAAAAAGCCAAGTTTTATTTTGTTTGATCAGTCAAACATGTTGGAGTAGGTAATTTATTAACGTATTAGACAGATCATACAAAAATTTTCTAAGGAAGCCCTAAAATTGATTTCACTAGCGCAAAGTGGTAATACCTTCCAACCTTTTTTCAGGAACTCAAAACCTCTTTTATTCGATAAAAATGGTATAGAAAGATTACAGACATGGGGTTTATGCGACGAATGAAGATAATAATTCTTAGAGGAGTAGAATGGAAATTGCAATGCCAAACTTGATTCTATTTGTGGGCTAAATCAAACTTGAATTGAAGCATCTGTAATTTTACAAGGAGACTAGCTCTTGGGGCTAAGTTTAGCCTTGATCATCTCAACCTCCTCAACATCAATCTGGAATGCCTTGGCCAACACGTCATCAGGCACCGTGGGCTTGGCCCCAAACAGTGCAGTCGCAATGGCTTGAGTCCCTGGCAATTGGCTGTTGAATGCCACGATGACGGCTGCGGGGGCATTTTGGACATTCTTTTGGAAGTGGACCAATCCTCTAGGGAACACAAAGATCTCGCCCGCCTTGATGGTCTTAGCAACGAAGACGTTAGTGGTGGTTATGAATCCGGCGTGTAGCTCCCCATAGAGCACGAACACTATCTCGGTGGCTCGTGGGTGGGTGTGGGGTTGGGTGAGGCCGAAAGGAGCATAGTCGACGCGGAGTAGGGACACGCCAAGGGTGTTGAGGCCCGGGATCTGTTGGACGTTGGCCGTGGTCACTAGGGAGCCTAAGGTGTTGTTGATGAGTCCAGGTTTGGCTAGCCCACCGAAGAAGAAATCCGTTTCGTTGAAAGTCGCTTTGCACGGGAATCCATTGACCATCACTTCTGTTCAACACAATAATAGTATGAATCATACAGTGCCTTAAACGTGCATATTATTTGATCTGTGAGAGAAACTTATGAGCCCTATACTACAAAAACAGTTTAGCTAATGAAACAAGAAAGAGTAGCGCTTCAGAGTTCCTGTCATGAAGAAGTATAAGAGAAAACAAGCCATGTACATGTTAGAATTAACGTCTAGGGTTTATCAATACTTGTCTAGGGTTTTCGGTAGTTTAAGAAGAAAACTATAAGAAACACACATAGATAAGCACATATGCTCTTACTGGAAGCAAGATCGGCGACACAGACATCTTGGAGCATGTCGGGATCAGCGGAAACGACGCCCAAGAAGATGGTGAAGCTCATGACTGTAACAACAGTGGCCACCATTCTTGGACCGATCTCCATTGTTAATGGTGTGCAAAAGGAAAGTGAAGAAGAAGGCTTAAATGGGCAAATGATATATTCTTTTCAGCTAGGAGGGGAACTATTTATAAGGGAGAAATAGGACATATCAGGCATTGACTTTTGAATGCAGCTACAAGTTCAAACTTGAAAGCATGAAACGTGTCTATTGGCCCAAAAGAAAATGCTTCTCAAACTCGAATAATTAATTACCAATTTATTGGAAAAGGAGAAAAGTAGCTTAAATTTTCTTTAATGATTAAACTCAGCAAAACTATGAGAATGAACTTCTGCAATCATTTTTATGCTTTTCTATTGATAGAAAAGCATAAGGAGCTCAAAACTTTGAAGGTGGAATGACATGCCAAACTTATTTTATAAGGCTCCTTTTAACAAGTCAGAAATTTTCTTGATAAGGCCAACAGAGTGCCCTCGAGGGCTGGTTCTTTTATGAATCCACTAATGCTAACAAAACCTTATTTCGTGCTATTCTTTGAACCCGTCCTTTTCGCTATGAAACAAATGCTCGACACACTAAACTTATGCAAAGTTAGTTTACGATTATGGGGTGATTTTGTAATTTCTCATAGTGCTTAAATATAATTATACTCATCTCAAATGCCCACTTACGCGTTAGTATATCATTTAGGAAATTAATCCACAAACCATTTGCTATCACTATCACCACTCTCTGTCTATATATATATATATCAAGATTCAATTTTGACTCCAGATATGCTTGTGAGTTGCATCAAAATCATGGTTACTTCTATGTGCATCTCTAAATTCATTACCTACAGAAAAATACACATCTTTGTTTAGCACGTAATGACCTAAAAAGAAAGCTTTTGCACATGGAACCTACTAGGGCACATGAAACCTACTAGGGCATATGGCATATGCTTTGTACGCGTTTGATGGATTACATACTATTTGGACTTCTTAAAAGTCGTTTGGTTACGTTTATATAATCAATTTTTTATATTCTTAAACGCAATAAATGAGAGTATCCTCCGTCTTTCTATCAGCATCTTTGAAGTTTTTAAATACCGCCTTGGTGGCTACGATGGTTTGGGCTCTCTCTCCCTCACAAAGGGGAGGAGTTCAAATCCCCTCACGGTCGCTTGGGGTCTTAAGTGGGATGCCGGGGGGTGATGGGTCCTCCCGCTTACATGTCCCCCCAGATTTACTCGCCGGCTGCCGGCTGTATGGGATTCCTAGGTCACCAAAAAAAATAAAAAATAAAAACTTTCTTGTGTCTGATGATAAATGATGAGAATATCCTTCGAATATCTAGACTAGTTCTTTGAATGTTATATAGAAATAAATGTGCTACTTTTGTTAGTTCTAACTAATTGATATTTATTTTCATTATGATGAAAGATATCATGGAGTAACTCAAATAAAAGGTATAATAACATCTGCTCATGACGTACATTGTTTTTTATTTTTATTTTGGTCTGAGCATGACGTACATTGTTTAGCGAGCTGAAAATATATAAACATTTACTATTCTGCATAACCAAATATTGTTTTTGATCGAAAGAATGTTTTAATAAAAATAAACAAGTTAAAATGATTTATAAATATCAGCTCTGGAATTTTCAAAGGCCTTTACTGAATTTGGGAAAGGCTCTGAGGACGGCTCTGGAATCTTATTTGGAGACAATTAAATATGGCATTTCTAAATGAAACTAGCACATTAAGCACAGGTTTAAGGTTTTGGCAGGTCATTTATTTACAAACTGGTATACTTGTGACAAATTTACCCAAAATTAATTTTTTGACTATGAAAAACTCTAAACTGGTACACCTATGACAAATTTACCCTAACTGATCATAAAAATCCTAAATTGATATACTTGTAACAAATTTACCCCAAACTGATTTATTCAACCGCCAAAAAATCTAAACTGGTATATTTGTGACAAATATACCTTCCGTTAAATTAAATTAATACCACGAAAAATCACAAAAATTGTATAACTATAACAAACAGAAAATAAAATCATAAACTGATACACTAGTTAACTGTCTCGTGTTATTCAACTTAGTAATTTAACAGTAAAATTTAACGAAAATTAACAGAGGGTGAATGTATCACAACTATACCAATTTAGGGTCAATTTATCAAAGGTGTACCAGTTTGGGGTTTTTGGTGGTCAAAAAATTAGTTTGAGGTAAATTTGCCACAGATGTACCAATTTAGGATTTTTTCAGGGTATTAGCCCTTATTTATAATATCATCTATCTACTCCACTTATTCCTGGCATTTTGGCCCTCGGCGACTTTCGATCTCCTTATCCAATTGGTCGTTTTTCCACTCCATTTTTGGTGTTTGGTAGCATGCAAGTGATCGATGTCAGAATGCAACCTCCCCCCTTTGCATCTTTTAAAACTCTTACAAGTCCACCTAGCACATAAACTTTGGTCCCCCTTTGTTTAAAAATTGGCCCTCAGATTGGAAAGCCAACAAGATTTATTATATTCACATACAAGTAGGATGTGACAGTACCATCCAAAACTTGTACCATTGCGAAATTAGGTTATTGTAATGAACTCATTTGATATGCCTTCGGCTAATTGTTTAAAAAGTTTTAAATTTATTGTATGGCCGCCATTCCAATTCTAAATTTTCTCAATTTGACCAATTCAGTCATAAAATTTTTGATAATTTTTCAATATAGTCATTCTAATCAATTTCACTCAAAATCACATTTAAAATGATAAAATTAAGGGAATTTGATGCCATGTCTCTAGGCGAATAAGACGGAAAAATATTAACCAGCATCAAAAGTTGGTCGCTAGGTCTCATCAAAAACACATCCAGATCTGATTACGTCGCAGAGGATATGTGGGCTTTCGACGAAAGACGTTGGGAGCAGAATAGGTGCATAGAAACATCAATTGACGGAATAAGCTCAAAAGGAGGTCAAAATTTGAAGCTTTACATCCTTGGTATTGAACTTAAGCATAGAAGATGTCCAATCATCCTCGTAATTTTCCTCTCTCAAAATGACACTATAACACCGTGATATGGTCCAAAAGAACACCATCATATAGAAAAAAAAAAGTTTCACACAATAATTCGATAGACTCCGAAACAACTACAAGATGCGGAAGGGGAAAGTCACTATATACGCCAAGCTCTTGCTCCTGAGACCCTAATTTGAACCACTCAAAAAAATCCGACACTCCATAAACTAAATACATACAAGCTCAAGTGCAAAACCTCACGATCTCAGCATAACCATTGCAAGCCTAGATCCACTCATCTCTGGGCAATTACCCACGAGGTAAAGGGGAAAAGTGCCAAAAAAGTCCTAAATCTTTTGTCTTTGTGCCAATTTAGTCATAAACATTTTTTCGGTGCCGATTTAGTCCTAAACCTTTTTACGTTGTACCAATTCAGTCCTTTCTGGCCAATTTTGGCCGAATTTTGCTGTTTGGACGCCAGCCAGCTGACGTGACCTGATCAGCGCTGACGCGGACAACTTTTAATAATATTTTAATATTTTAGATTTCTTTTTTCTTTTTTTTTTTTTTTTTCCTTCTCCTCTTCTTCCTCCAGCCGATCGCCGGACCTCAGCGACCGGCCAGAGGCGACGGCCGGCGAGGTCGAGGTTGACCTTGTCGGATTTGGTGGGGGTCGAGCCTCGCCCGGACCCTCGCCCATGGCTGCCGAGGGCGAGCCTTGCTCGCCCGGCGCGAGGCCGCCCTCGAGGCCTGGGCAGCGAGGGTCGAGCCTCGCCCATGGCTAGCGAGGGCGAGCTCCGCCAACTCGAGGCTGCCTCTTTGCGCCGAGCTGGCGGGGCTCGCCCTTGCCGGCCATGGGCGAGGCTCGACCCTCGCTAGATCTGGCGAGGGCGAGCCTCGCGGCCACTGGCGAGGTGGCCGGCGAGGTCGAGGTCGACCTCGCCAGCCGTCGCCTCTAGCCGGTCGCCGAGGTCCGGTGACCGGTGGGAGGAAGAAAAAGGAGAAGAAAAAAATTCAAAAATATTAAAATATTATTAAAAGTTGTCTACATTAGCGCCGATCAGGCCACGTCAGTCGGCCGGCGTCTAGTCAGCAAAATCCGGCCAAAATTGGCCGGAAAGGGTTGAATCGGCACAACGTAAAAAGGTTTAGGACTAAATCGACATAAAGACAAAAGGTTTCCCGAGAAAAAGAGACCTATCAATGCGCAAGCTCACCCTTAGAAGTAAAAAAAAAAAAAAAAAAACAATAGAACAAAACACATGCACGCGCGCGCACAATCAAAGAGTGACACCATACTATCTAAGTCAGGGGTGTCTGAGCCCGCAACGTGAAAATCAAACCAATACAAATCACACAAAGGAGGCTCTCTACTTACTACGAGATCTTCCCATTCGAATTGAACACCAGCTGTTGCGACCAAATTTTAGGGTGTGAATCACCTAGGGTTTGACTAATGGATTATTAAGCCTAGACTTAACTCGGGCTCTCCCAAGCCCATATTAATTCGTAACTTAAGTTCAAATTTCTTAACATGCAAATGGATTTTATCTAGAAGTCGTCACTAATTAGTTTAGTGTAGGTCGATTAAACACCTAAGTAAAATAATGGGAGGATTATTTTACTCCTACGAACCAGAAATTTTGGGTACGGGGACTTGGTTACACTAGACTTCTCTAATACCCTTTCGGTACCATTTCTTTTTATTTTCAAAAATGTTTTTGCAGGCAATTTGGATTGATTTTAAATCTATTTCCCTAACATGTAAGATGATCATGCAGGTACGCAATCCACCAATTTAACACCCAAGAAAGCAAATAAAAAAAAATGCGGAGACTTACCTCATAGCAACGAAAGTATCTGCGTTGTTAGATCAAAATTAACATCAACAACCCTAGATATGATTTCTAATTAACACGCAATTTCTTTTTTTTTTTTCATTTATTTAATGAGAGTCATGCAATACATGCTACTAATTTAACATGAAATGATATGACATGGCAATATGATCTACCTATATGGCATAAAATACAATCTATACTAAAGAATGAAATTGATTTCTTCTAAGACAATTTTTATTTATTTTTATTTTTATATGAATTTCGAAATTAGAAAAATGTGATAATTATCTAGCTAAATTAAGATTCTATCCAACTTATATTAATGATTAGGTCAAGCTAAACCCTAATTTAAACCAAGATATTATCTTAACTTAACAATCTCTAACCTAAGATGCAATTTATCTAAAAAGATTAATCTAAACTTAAAACGAAACATGTAATTTTATCCTAATATGCAATGACGTGCAAAGAATGCCCTAATTCTACATGACATATGCATGATGATTTTTGTGTTTTTTTTAAATAAAAATTCGAAATTGAGATTGGCAAATAATTAACATGCAATTTAAACCAGTGAAACGAAAATCTAACATCCTAAATTTATGTTTTTGGTATTTTTTATTTAAGAAATTCGAAATAAATAAATCTCCCATTCTAGACATGCAAAATAACCTAAAACAAGTAATATCCTAACATGCATCTAATCTAACTCAAATATATATTTTTCTTTTACGGGAGCAAACAAATAAAGGCATCAAGAACAGCATGACAACAAATCAAGCAAGATATCATCCATGTTCATTTAATTTTGGGAAATAAATTGATGAATCGTATATCGCGCATGAGATCGGATTGGCCAATTTTTAAATAAAATCACAAATCGTATCTCGAGCGTGAGATCGGATTGATGATTTTTCCGTATGATTGCGGGTCGTATTTCGAACGTGAAATCGGACCGTCAATCATATGTACGTTGCGAAATTAGGAAAATTTCCTAATTTATGAGGGATCAAGAAATCTCTTGGATATGGCAATATCGATCAAATATTCAAACAACATCACAATTCTACGGATTGGGCAGCAATAACGAATTAATCAAAATTCTTACCCGATTCACAATATCACGCGAATAATGCTTCCAAATTAGAACGCGTTGGATGGTGGCTGGATAGGACCACAAACCACGGGACAATGGCAACTTCGACAGGAACCCGTAACCTTCAGGGAGGCTCGCCGAGGATGCTGGATACTCGTTAGCTGATGCTTGGGACTGGAAGACCGTGCTGCATTCAGCGGTGGATCGTCACAATGGGCTCTAATTCAAATATCAGCTTTCAAATTTGGCAACTTGTGAACCACAATCAACGGGTGGTAGATCGGCAGTGGGTTAGCTTGCGATGAATAATGATGATGGACGTCCACCGTCGATGGATTCTGGCTCCAGGAACTTTGTACTTCTCAACAAAATTAAAGAAATCTGCAAATAATCCAAATTGGACCCAACGAATTCTGTTGACTTTGTCGGATCCAATGAAGAGGAAAGCAAACCAAACTCGACTAGCAGTGGATTCAGAACTGGTCGAGTATTAACGAGCCTCGGCAGCGACACAAACGATAGCGAGTGGATCAGCGGACCAAGACGTGTCGCCAGGCAGCAGGTGAGTGATCGGCACCGTATGAAGAGCAGCTCGTTGTGATGGATCAGCAGCAACGTCGTTGGGAGGGTGACCCACGTCAAGTCTCGAGTAGTGTTCGGCAAGGTCCCCGCCAAGGGTCGGTTGAGACCTTCCCTCTCTATCTCTCTAATCCTCTCGTGTGTGTAGTATGCGTGGGAAGACTCTAGTTGCCGACCAGAAGAATCCTCCTTTTTTGTCTGCGAAAGGTCCCTTTTATAGGGAGAGGGTTCGAATTCATCAAGAAAAAAAACATATTTCGTTTCCTCTTCTGGACACTTGAAATCTTCCTTGACAGCACGCAATTTCTTGTCTTAAAACAGGAATATATTCACTAAATATATGACCCACGTCTACCAATCCTCTCTTTGTATCATTTCTTCATGTAGAGATATCGAAAGAGATGATATTTGTAGACATTCCTTCCTCACGAACAATAACATTATCAAAAGGATCTATTACTAGAATAATGAGATCAAATATATGCCCCACACGAGACATTATCCTTTTATCAAAATCCCTTCCTGCCCCTTTTCCTTTAGCAGAGATATTCGGTCAAATCTTTGGATGACTTGACCGAATTTTCAATGGCTAAACATATATTCTTTGGGGACGAGCCATTCAAGTGTAGTGATGTTGCTCCTACTTATTTTCGTTAGACAAGATATTTCTTTCATTCTCTCATATTGATAAAATCGATATCAACGTGATTCCCATTCATCGGCTTGTCCAAACTCGCGGTCTCAATAAAATTCAAGGCCAATAAGTTAAGTCCATCTGTTATCGGTCCAATGAAAATGCAGTAAAAATAAATAATATCAACTAAATAAATGTACCTAAAATTATATGCTATGCATTCTGATTTTTTTCAGGGATAAAATTAATCCCTAATTTTTAGTAAACACCAACTTTTCCGATGTAAACCCTCCTTGAGCCCATCATTAAGCAAAGTTGGTTTTACATTTTGGCCAACTCAATCGAGAATCAACGCAACATCTTTAAAAAAAAAAAAAAAAACTCTCCATTCATCCATCTCAGCACCCGGCATACAAAGCTTCATGGCCCCGAGAAACCGCGAATGGGAGCGTGCCCGACAGAGGGGACATCATGCATCTTCCCGGACACAAATCCGCGTAATCAGGAAGAGGATTCGAGATTATGCAAGCTAACCTCGGCGACGACGGCTGCCGGGGCAAAGAAATTGACCCTTTGGATGCCAGAGGAGAGCCGGCCACACACCAGCTCGAGTCGACCCGGGGTGGGGCGATTCCCTGAGCCATACGAGAGAGATTCCACGGGAAGTTCAGCTCGATTCCGAAAGCACAGGGGAGAGAGAGAGAGTTTTAACGCTCAGGAGAGCAGCAAAGAGGATTAGGGCTTCGACTGTTGCGTAAATCGTTCATTTTTCAGCTATTGAGTTGACCATAAAATTAGTCAAAATCTAATACATATATATTATATAATATAACCTGATTACAATATAAAAATCTGATAATTCTTTATTCTCTCAAAAATTCAGTTCGAGACCTTTAATGACTTAAATTTCAAATCCAACGTAATGGAAAGAATGTGCAAATAAATTGCAGATAAATAGGTAAGCTTTTGCAACGTTGATCAAATATAGGAGCAAATTCAATTTGGGTACTCCGTAAAGGCAAGATTCGTATAAATTTATTTTTATTTAGCAATATTTACCTATACGACTTTCTATTTTAAAATTTGAAACTACAAATAAAATTTTGTGAACTCTAAAACATGACACATCTTTTTACATAATATCTGAAAATTTCAAACAATTTCAAGTTCGTCATGCTAAATTTAAGTAAAAATAAAAAGTTAAAAGTTAAGAGCATAAGTGATTTTCAAATCACAAGAATATTCTGAATTGAAGGTGAGGAGGATTTCTCTTTGGCATTTCATCAAACACTTGATGAACATCTAGTTTAGAGTTAGCCAAGAGAGAAACAATGGAACAATAGAAGTTGAGAATGAGTAATTAGAGGTAAAGTAGAGAGAGGAACCGAGAAATAATCCGGTGATGATGAAAAAGTTGGAAAACCAACTTAGAAAGAGACGGAGCCACAAATAAGGTGGTGAACCTTAGCCTTTCAAGTGAAATGTGAATAGAAGTGAGTGGATCCAAGTTTTGTACAGATTTCACTTGAAACTTGGAACCTAGCCGTTGAAATAGGTTTCTCATTTTTTGGAATCCGAAACCCACCCTACATACATTGGAACCTAGAATCTACCTATTACACGTTCTAGGATCCGTTCCAAGATCTACTCAAGTTTCACTTATATTTTTAATTAAACGATTACAATGAATTATCTCTTTTAATGACTATCACTTGTTGTTACAATCCATCGATCAAAACTTATATTTAGACACACGAAGAATATGAAATATTAATAAAGTAAAAGTCTCAGTCATAAATGGAAGCTCGAACCAGTAATTCCAAATTATAAACTCATTGTCAAACGCTATGGAATACTGTTAGATTGTGCAAAGACAGAGACTAAGAAAAACACAAAAATTTGTTTTAGATTTCAAGCTCCATCTACCTAGGACTTGGAACCTACCCATCATAACAGGTTTCCAAATTTTTGGAATCTATAACCTACCGGTCCATTGAACCTTGAATCCTGGAACCGAATTGGTTTCCATCGGTTCAGTTTCCAAGTTTGAGGTTCCACCCTAGAATTATGCTTACACCTAGCTGTGAGCAAAGGCGTCAACGAGAATACTTGTGGACGTTGGAGTGAGAGACCATCTCGGTGGATGGCCGTAGGAGAGGTGATGGGGTGTTGTCGATGAGAAATGCCAAAGACAATGAGTCTAGCATGAGACAGGGTTTTCCTAGTGCGTAGGAACTGTTAAGTTAATTTTCTGTGCATCTATTTTATTTTGATCATAAATGTTTTTCCATTGACTAAAATGTGAAAGTTCGGCTAATTAATTTATGAAAAGCTCTTCCGATGAAACAAACCCGCACATAGTAAATCCCTAATCGAGACTTGCGCATTAAAATAATATAAATTTCATAGTTATCTCTCTAATCTAATCATTCTTTTGAGATATGATTATTGAAAAATAATTGGGATTGGAGAAAACCCATTGATCATATGGTTGATTCCTCTGACTTTGAGACTGGAAAGATAGATTTAATCTGGAAATCAGAAGATAAACTTCCATTCCCATTAATAGATTCATATTGCATTTAACAAAAACAAAAAATCTTAATGGTATTAAATTATTAATAGTGACTTAGAAAGGGAAATGTGAAATGCTTTGATGGATATTGGAATTTGTCCCACTTAGCACTTGCCAACGATTATTGTAGACCAATCCTTACAATCTCACCAGTGCGGCCTTCGAAAATAATTAATAGGAATAAGGAACACCAATGCACGGATAATCACCATTGACCAACAACGCGTACATTGACAAAGTCTGCATCGATTGATGTAAATATTTGTTTTCGTTATGTTATGTATGATATTATCTCTCCCTTGCGAAAACTCACGTCAGTACCAGCATTCGGAATGATACAACGAACATGGCCTTAAACTCGGATATTGCGCGAGCAGTAAATGGATTGGCCCACGAAATCTGGATCCAATCAAATGATGTCTAGAGCTGTCAATTAAATGGCGAAGTCCTCGCTTCTTCTCTCTAGTATTCACATGCATCTATGGCATTTAGCTTACTAAAGCTACCACGGTCCTGCTTGAGTTTCTGCTAGCTATAGCTTATCTGAAAATGAGAGGGGGAGGATGCCTGTGTTTGGCAACTATGCAGCTCCTTAAGCTACTTTGGTTAACGATTAAATCTAACTAAATTTCCTAAAAAACCCACATACTCATGGGTTTTGCAATTCTTGCGTAAATCTAGGGGTACATAACATGGCAAACTACTCAGAGGTTTGTTCAGATTCTACATTGAGATTGAACACATTCTGATAGAATTAGATCATTTTATCTCAAATTTTGAGTCCCTTGATCACGATTTGCCAAAATGATTATCTGTTTATGCCTCATCAAAGTTGCATCTTTCCATATACACAGCTGATTTAAGTTTGCTGATTCACCAGATCTTGTTCGAGGACAAGATAGAGAGTAAAAAGCCAAGTTTTATTTTGTTTGATCAGTCAAACATGTTCGCTCAGGTAATTTATTGACGTATTAGACAGATCATACACAAATTTTCTAAGGAAGCCCTAAAATTGACTTCAGTAGCGCAAAGTGGTAATATCTTCCAACCTTTTTTCAGGGGCTCAAAACCTCTTTTTTTTCGATAAAAAGGGTACAAAAAGATTACAGACATGGGGTTTTTGTGACCAATGAAGATAATAATTCTTAGAGGAGTAGAATGGAAATTGCAATGTCAAACTTGATTCTATTTGTGGGCCAAATCAAACTCAAATTGAAGCGTATGTAATTTTACAAGGAGACTAGCTCATGGGGGCAAGCTTAGCCTTGATCATCTCGACCTCCTCAACATCAATCTGGAACGCCTTGGCCAACACGTCGTCAGGCACCGTGGGCTTGGCCCCAAACAGCGCAGTCGTGATGATTTGAGTCCCTGCCAATTGGCTGTTGAATGCCGCAATGACGGCTGCGGGGGCATTCTGGACGTTCTTTTGGAAGTGGACCAATCCTCTAGGGAACACAAAGATCTCGCCCGCCTTGATGGTCTTAGCAACGAAGACGTTAGCAGTGGTTATGAATCCGACGTGTAGCTCCCCAAAGAGCACGAACACTATCTCGGTGGCTCGTGGGTGGGTGTGGGGTGGGGTGAGGCCGAAAGGAGCATAGTCAACGCGGTGTAGGGACACGCCAAGGGTGTTGACGCCCGGGATCTTTTGGACGTTGGCCATGGTCACTAGAGAGCCTAAGGTGTTGTTGGTGAGTCCAGGTTTGGCCAGCCCATCAAAGAAGAAGTCCGTTTCGTTGAAAGCCGCTTTGCATGGATATCCATTGACTATCACTTCTGTTCAACACAATAAAAGTATGAATCATACAGTGCCTTAAACGTGCATATTATCTGATCAGTGAGAGAAACTTTTGAGCCCTATATTACAAAAACAGTTTGGCTAATGAAAAAAGAAAGAGTAGCGCTACAGAGTTCCTGTCATGGAGAAGTATAAGAGAAAACAAGCCATGTACATGTTAGAATTAATGTCTAGGGTTTATTGATACTTGTCTAGAGTTGTCAGTAGTTTAAGAAGAAAACTATAAGAAACGCACATAGACAAGCGTATATGCTCTTACTGGAAGCAAGATCGGCGACACAGACATCTTGGAGCATGTCGGGATCAGTAGAAACAACGCCCAGGAAGATGGTGAAGCTCATGACTGTAACAACAGTGGCCACCATTCTTGGACCGATCTCCATTGTTAATGGCGTGCAAAAGGAAAGTGAAGAAGAAGGCTTGAACGGGCAAATGGCATCTTCTTTTCAGCTAGGAGGGGAACTATTTATAAGGGAGAAATAGGACATATTGGGCATTGACTTTTGAATGCAGCTACAAGTTTAGCTACAAGTTCAAACTTGAAAGCATGAAACATGTCTATTGGCCCCAAAATAAATGCCTTCTCAAACTCAAATAATTAATTACCAATTAATTGGAAAAGGAGAAAAACAACTTAAATTTTCTTTAATGATTAAACTCAGCAAAACTATGAGAATGAACTTCTGCAATAATTCCTAGCTCCTCTGTCATTTTTATGCTTTTCTACTGATAGAAAAGCATAAGCAGCTCAAAACTTGGAAGGCGGAATAACATGCCAAACTTCTTTTATAAGGCTCCTTTTAACAAGTCAGAAATTTTCTCGACAAGGCCAACAGAGTGCCCTCAAGGGCTAGTTCTTTCATGAATCTGCTACTGCTATCAAAACCTTATTTCGTGCTATTCTTCGAACCCCTCTTTTTCGCTATGAAACAAATGTTTGACACACTAAACTTATAAAAAGTTTACGATTATGGGGTGATTTTGGTTAATTTCTCATAGTGCTTAAATGTAATTATACTCATCTCAAATGCCCACTTACGCGTTAGTATATTATTTAGGAAATTAATTCCACAAACCATTAGCTATCGCTATCACCAGTCTATATTATATACATATATCAAGATTCGATTCTGACTCCAAATATGCTTGCGAGTTGCGTCAAAATCACGGTACTTCTATGTGCATCTCTGAATTCATTACCTATAGAAAAATACACATTTTAGTTTATCACGTAGCGACCTAAAAAGAAGGCTTCTGTACATGGAACCTACTAGGGCACATGAAACCTACTAGGGCATATGGCATATGCTTTGTACGCATTTGATGGAATACATACAATTTGGACTTCTTAAAAGTCGTTTGGTTATGTTTATATAATCAATTTTTTATATCCTTAAACGCAATAAATGAGGGTATCCTCCGTCTTTTAAGAGCTATCAGCATCTTTGAAGTTTTTATTCATTCAATAATTAAAAAATTTCTTGTGTCTGATGATAAATGATGAAGATATCCTTCGAATATCTAGAGTAGTTCTTTGAATGTTATAAAGAAATAAATGTGCTACTTTTGTTAGTTCTAACTAATTTACATTTATTTTCATTATGATGAAAGATATCATGGAGTAACACAAATAAAAGGTATAATAACATCTGCACATGACGAACATTCTTTAGCGAGATATATAAACATTTACTATTTTGCGTAACCAAATATTGTTTTTGATCGAAAGAATGTTTAACAAAAATAAACAAGTTAAAATGATTTATAAATATCAGCTCTTGAATTTTCAAAGGCCTTTACTGAATCGGGAAAGGCTCTGAGGACGGCTCTGGAATCTTATAGTTGGAGACAATTAAATATGGCATATCTAAATGAAATAAGCATATTAAGCACACATGATTAGGGTTTTGGCATGTCATTTATTTATAGGGTTAATACCTTGAAAAACCCCAAACTAATACACTTGTGACAATTTTACCCAAAACTGATCATGAAAAATCCCAAACTGGTACATCTGTAACAAATTTACCCTGACTGATCATAAAAATCCTAAACCGGTATATTTGTGACAAATTTACTCCAAACTAATTAATTCGACCACTAAAAACCCCAAACCGATACATTTGTAACAAATATACCCTCCGTTAAATTAAATTAATACCACGAAAAATCACAAAAATTGTATAACTATAACAAACAAAAAACAAAATCCTAAACTAATACACTAGTCAACTGTCGAGTGTTATTCAACTTAGTAATTTGATAGTAAAATTTAATGATAACTAACAGAGGGTAAATTTATCACAGCTATATCAGTTTGGGGTAAATTTGTCAAAGGTGTACTAGTTTTTTGATTTTTTGTAGTCAAGAAATTAGTTTAGGGTAAATTTGTCATAGGTATACCACTTTGGGGTATTTCAAGGTATTAACCCTTATTTATAATATCATCTATCTACTCCACTTATTCCTGGCATTTTGGCCCTGGGCGACTTTGGATCTCCTTATCCAATTGGTCGGTTTTCCACTCCATTTTTGGTGTTTGGCAGCATGCAAGTGATCGATGTCGAAGTGCAACCTCCCCCCTTCGTATCTTTTAAAACTGTTACAAGTCCACCCATCACATGAACTTTGGTCCCCCTTTGTTCAACAAGATTCATTATATTCACATAAAAGTAGGATGTGACAGTACCATCTAGACCTTGTTCCGTTGCGAAAGTACGTTGTTGTAATGAACTCATTTGATATGCCTTCTGATAATTGTTTAAAAAGTTTTAAATTTATTATATGGCCACAATTCCAATTTTTATTTATAATATCATCTATCTACTCCACTTATTCCTGTCATTTTGGCCCTCGGCGACTTTCGATCTCCTAATCCAATTGGTCGTTTTTCCACTCCATTTTTGGTGTTTGGCAGCATGCAAGTGATCGATGTCGGAATGCAACTCCCCCTTCACATCTTTTAAAACTGTTACAAGTCCACCCAGCACATGAACTTTGGTCCCCCTTTGTTTAAAAATTGGCCTTCAGATTGTAAAACCAACAAGATTTATTATATTCACATAAAAGTAGGATGTGACAGTACCATCCAAAACTTGTACCGTCACAAAATTAGGTTGTTGTAATGAACTCATTTGATATGCCTTTTGATGATTGTTTAAAAAGTTCTAAATATATTGTATGGCCACAATTCCAATTCTAAATTTTTTAATTTGATCAATTCAATCCTAAACTTTTTGATGATTTTTCAATATAGTCATTCTAGTCAATTTTACTTAGAATCACATTTAAAATGATAAAATTAAGGGAATTTGATGCCATGTCTCTAGGCGAATAAGATGGAAAAATATTAACCAGCATCAAAAGTTGGTCGCTAGGTCTCATCAAAAACACATCCAGATCTGATTACATCGCAGAGGATATGTGGGCTTTCGACGAAAGACGTTGGCAGCAGAATAGGTGCATAGAAGCATTAATTGACGGAATAAGCTCTAAAGGAGGTCAAAGTTTGAAGCTTTACATCTTTGGTATTGAACTAAAGCATATAATATGTCCAATCATCCTTGTAATTTTCCTCTCTCAAAATGACACTAAAACACCGTGATATGGTCCAGAAGAAGACCATCATATAGAAAAAAACAATAAGTTTCACACAATAATTCGATAGACTCCGAAACAACTACAAGATGCGGAAGGGGAAAGTCACTATATACGCCAAGCTCTTGCTCCTGAGACCCTAATTTGAACCACTCAAAAAAATCCAACACTCCATAAACTAAATACATACAAGCTCAAGTGCAAAACCTCATGATCTCAGCATAACCATTGCAAGCCTAGATCTACCCATCTCTGAGCAATTTACCCACGAGTAAAGAGACCTATCAATGCGCAAGGTCACCCTTAGAAGTCATAAAAGAACAATAGGACGAAACACAGGCACGCACGCGCAGGCAATCAAAGAGTGAGACCATACTATCTAAGACAGTTGGGGGTGTCCGAGCCCGCAACGTGAAAATCAAACCAATACAAATCGCACAAAGGAGGCTCTCTACTTACTAAGAGATCTTCCCGTTCGAATTGAACACCAACTTTTCCGATGTAAAACCCCCTCCAACCTTAAACCCATCATTAAGCAAAGTCGGTTTTACATTTTGGCCAAGTTTTTGGTCAACCCAATCGAGAATCAACGCTGTAAGAAGACAAAGGAAAGGAAGACGGAAAAGAAGACTGGGAATTTTCTCTGTATTTCTGTATATTTTCAACTCAATGTACAGGATCAATATTATAGTACAAAGCATGTACAGAGAAAGGTAACTAAATAATTTACAAATCAGATTCGATATTAATTGATCTTAATTGATCTGAATAATATCCAATAATATCCAGAAGATTCTTGCGTATCTTCCAACAAATGCAACATCTTTAAAAGAAAAAAAAACTCTCAATTCACCCATCTCAGCACCCGGCATACAAAGCTTCATGGCCCCGAGAAACCGCGAATGGGAGCGTGCCCGACAGAGGGGACATCATGCATCTTCCCGGACACAAATCCGCGTAATCAGGAAGAGGATGCGAGATTATGCAAGCTCACCTCGGCGACGACGGCTGCCGGGGCAAAGAAATTGACCCTTTGGATGCCAGAGGAGAGCCGGCCGCACACCAGCTCGAGTCGACCCGGGGTGGGGCGATTCCCTGAGCCATACGAGAGAGATTCCATGGGAAGTTCAGCTCGATTCCGAAAGCACAGGGGAGAGAGAGAGAGAGAGAGAGAGAGAGAGAGAGAGTTTTAACGCCCAGGAGAGCAGCAAAGAGGATTAGGGCTTCGACTGTTGCTTAAATCGTTCATTTTTCAGCTATTGAGTTGACCATAAAATTAGTCAAAATCTAATATATATATATAACTTGATTACAATATCTAACCGCAAAAATCTGATAATTCTTTATTCTCTCAAAAATTCAGTTCGAGGCCTTTAATGACTTAAATTTCAAATCCAACGTCATGGAAAGAATGTGCAAATAAATTGCAGATAAATAGGTAAGCTTTTGCAACGTTGATCAAATGTAGGAGCAAATTCAATTTGGGTACTCCGTAAAGGCAAGATTCGTATAAATTTATTTTTATTTAGCAATATTTACCTATACGACTTTCTATTTTAAAATTTGAAACTACAAATAAAATTTTGTAAACTCTAAAACATGGCACATTTTTTTACACAATATCCGATAATTTCAAACAATTTCGAGTTTTTCATGCTAAATTTAAGTAAAAATAAAAAATTAAAAGTTAAGAGCATAAGTGATTTTCAAATCACAAAAATATTCTGAATTGAAGGTGAGGAGGATTTCTCTTTGGCGTTTCATCAAACACTTGATGAACAGCTAGTTTAGAGTCAACCAAGAGAGAAACAATGGAACGATAGAAGTTGAGAATGAGTAATCAGAGGTAAAGTAGAGAGAGGAACTGAGAAATAATTCGGTGATGATGGAAAAGTTGGAGAACCGACTTAGAAAGAGAGGGAGCCACGGAGGAAGTGGTGAGCCTTAGCCTTCTAAGTGAGCTATGAATAGAAGTGAGTGGATTCAGGTTTTAAACATATTTTACTTGAAACTTGGAACCTAGCCATTCAAATAGGTTTTTTATTTTTTTGAATGGAACCCACCCTACATATATTGGAACTTAGAATCTATTTGTTACACGTTCTAGGATCGGTTCAAGATCTATCCAAGTTCCACTTATATTATTAATTGATCGATTATAGTGAATCATCTCTTTTAATGATTATCATACTGTTACAATCTACTGACCATAACTTATATTTAGACATACAAAAAATATGAAATATCAACAAAGTAAAAGTCTCAATCATAAATGGAAGCTCGGACTAGTAGTTCTAGATTATAAACTCATCGTCAAATGCTATGGAATACCGTTGGATTGTGCAAAGACAGAGACCAAGAAAAATGCAAAAACTTATTTTAAATTTCAAGTTACATCTACCTTGGACTTGGAATCTACCCATCATAATAGGTTTCCCAATTTTTGGAACCTATAACCTACAGATCCATCATATCTTGAAACCTAGAATCAAATAGGTTCCCATCAGTCCGGTTTCAAAGTTTGAGGTTCCACCCTAGAATTATGCTTACCCCTAGCTGTGAGCAAAGGCGTCAACAAGAATACTTGTTGATGTCGAAGTGAGAGACCATCTCAGTTGATGGCCGTAGGAGAGGTGATGGGGCGCTGTCAATGAGAAACGCCAAAGACAATGAGTCTAGCATGAGGTAGGGTTTTCCTAGTGCATAGGAATTGTTAAGTTAATTTTTAAAATTTTATAACAATCCGGGGTTATCCCACCCGTATGCCATATTTCTTATCCAGCATTTTATCTGAATGGATTTGGATTTATCCGGTTCGGAGAACATCACCAAAGACTAGATAAGATAATTTATTATCCTATTCAGATAATCAAATGCAACTTAAGAATGCAAACAAAATAGAGAATACCACAAAATCGAAAGACCAACCTTGACATCTTTTGGAAACTAATCAAGCCTATTTGGACTCTCTATTGCTAGGGCATTATTTTGCATCTGCGAGTACCAAAAAGGGAAAATGACATAAATAATCCCTAAACTTTGGCCTAATGTGTTATTTGGTCCTTGAACTTTTAGTTTGTTCAATACAGTCCTTAAACTTGTAGTATATGTTCAATGTACTCTCTAAAATTTAGACAAATGTGTAATGTAATCCCTGAACGTTAATTTGTTTAATGTAATCCTTGAACTTTAGGTATATGTTCAATATAGTCCCTGTTGTAGTCCCTGGTCTTGAATTAATGGAAAGACTACATTGAACATTTTCATTAAGTTCGGGAACTATTTTGAACATATTTATAAAGTTCAAGGATTACATTGAACAAAATAAAAGTTTAAGGACCACGTTATACATTGGGTTAAAGTTCAAGGATCACATTGAGCAAATAAAAAGTTTGGAGGCCGAAATGCATATTGGAGCAAAGTTCAGGGACTTTTTGAGTCATTGTCCCTACCAAAAACAAATAACTAAAATAGATTGTTAATAAAACACCCCGACCCATCATCTTACGTCTTTCAGAATGCATGTCACTGCATTATTAACTGGTAAACGAAGGACTTGAGAGAACTATCGCTGAGGCAACAGAAAATTTTACTATAAAATGCCCAATCCATCAATGTACAAGTAAAAAAAAAAAAAAAAAAAAAATAGTAACAGACAGAAGGTAGGATTATCCAAGGGAAACCCAATGATTTACCCACCAACCGAACACACGCAGACTACACACCATCCCGAACCCCACCTTTTTTTTTTTTTTGGTCAAAAGTAACGACTTCATTGAAATTACTAAGTCAAGTTCGGAGATAATACATTAAACGCATCAGCACATAGTAGATCGAATAGAGCAGGTGGGGGGTTTTCTAACCAATTTAGTGGAAGGGAATTGGTTCTACGCGCTCTTGCCAGCCAATCCGCGAGTCGATTTGAGTCCCTGCTGCAATGGGCCAAAGAAAGGGCCCGATACTCTTTCATTTTTTGCTTGGCCCGGTCCACGATGGTCTGCGCTTCCCAACTGAAGTCTTCTGAAGAGTTACAGCTTTGCACGAGTGGGAGACAGTCAGAGTGTACTTGAAGCGTAAGGTGAGTTCGGTCTGAGAGGAAAATTAGGGTTTCAAGGAGGGCGATTGCTTCCGCCTGTTCTGCCGAGGACACAACCGCTGATTTCGCGAAGCCATCGACAACCCGACCCCTGGAGTCACGACAGATGCAGGCAATTGCTCCTCTGGTTTCGCTCTCTCCCCTGTTTGCCCGATTTTCTGGTTCGGCGTCGCTGCTTGGGAGGAAGGAGGCATCTATGTTGATTTTCAGCGAATCTGGTGTCGGGGGCTGCCATCTTTGAGGTTGGATCGCTCTATGTTGCTCCCCTTTCGATTTTTGGTTCCAAGTAGTGTAACTCTCGTGCAAAGCAGCGGCCTTGAATAGTGTTTGCTGTGGGTGCAGGGGTCGATGGCTGAATATAAATTGGTTTCGGTCTTTCCAGATGCTCCAGAGGGTAACAACGGTTAGGTCGAACTTTGTTGCACTCGTTGGATTTGTTTTTAGTGTGTACAGCCACTCGTCAAAGCGAGTTAACCCTATTCTTGACACTCTGATTTGCAGGGGGGCAGCTTTCCAAATCCGGGCGGTCCAGGAGCATAGCAGCAAGGTGTGTTCTACAGTTTCGGCTTCCTGTTTGCAGAGGGGGCAGATCGGATCAGGTACTATTCTCCGCTTATGTAGGTTTTCCATAGTAGGGAGAGCATTCTGACAAGCGTTCCATAGAAAGTGTTTGACTTTGGGTAGAGTTTCAGATTGCCATATAAACTTCCATAATTCTGGTTTTGGCTGATAAGATGAGGTTGTTGTTTCTGCTTGATGTGATGAATTGGCTACTGTTGCTGGCTTGCTTGGTGTGCTGTCTCTGTTAGTGTAGTAGCCGCTTTTAACTGTGTATGCCCCTGTTTTATTCTTCACCCAAACCAGTCTATCCTTTTCGGTAGGCAATCCGATAGGTATAGCTAATATTTCTTGGACTCTTTGATCATCAAACAAGGACTTTATCAGTGGTTCGTTCCAGTTTCCAGTCTCTTGATCAATAAGACCAGCTACTTGACTTGGTTCCCCACTCATTGCCGAGCCACCAATCTGTCCTGTTTTTAGCCATTTGTCCTCTCTAATCGATATGTCCTTGCCATTCCCAACTGAGAACATGATATGTGGAAGTATAGAGTCTCTTCCCATCAATATACTCTGCCAACCCCATGAAGATCTTGCTCCTTTACCAGCCTTCCAAAATACATTCTGCGGATAGTACAACCCTTTCATTACTCGGCTTAATAGGGACTGAGGATGCTGTGATATTCGCCATGCTTGCTTTCCCAACATCGCCTTATTAAAGGCAATTAGATCTTTAAAGCCAAGACCCCCTTCATCCTTCTTAATTTTCAACTTTTCCCATTTTTTCCAGTGTATCCCAGCATTTCTATTACTATTTCTCCACCAGAAATTTGCCACTTTCGTCTCAATAGCTTTGCAAATCGAAATAGGAATTTTGAAGATGGACATGGCGTATTGAGGAATGGCTTGTATCACTGATTTAATTAAGATCTCTTTCCCCGCTTTCGATAATAAATTCTCCTTCCAGCTTTCCAATTTCATGTGAACTTTTGCAAGAATCCAGGAAAACATATCCTTCTTTGAAGCCCCCCAATCCGATGGCATTCCTAGGTACTTCCCGGTTTTCTCAATTTCTGGCACTCGTAGTTCAGAAGCCATATTCCTCCTCAAGCAGTTTGGGCAGTTTTTGCTGAAATATATACCTGATTTATTAAGATTAACAGTCTGACCTGATGCGAAGCAGTATTCGTGTATGATGGTTGCTAGGATCCCGAACCCCACCTTAGCAAACAACAATCACCATAAGACCAAATCACGTTGAAAAAAGAAACTTGACAATTATAAGAATTGTACTACTCACAAGGTGTTGCGAATCGATCCTGTGGGCTTAACATCTCCAAAGCAAATTCCTGCGACCAAGAAACTACTGCATCGCGAATCGATCCCGTGGGTCAGAGTCCGTGCTGAGATTGTACTTGGTTTCAATCTCGCAGCGGAAACTAGAGAATCGGATGAGTATCGAAAGACAACGAAGACGTATCGAGGGGTCTCGGCATACAGGTTGACGGAATTTCGTCGATGGCAATTGGAGGGATGATTCGAAGCTTCTTAGTCTTGGTGAAGTAGAAGGAAACAGAGATGAAGTGAAGCAAAAGGAGGCAAAAGGGTGTTTAGTGGCTCGTGGACTCGTGGGTAAAATATGAGTTTAAATATAGGTCAATTAGGCCATGTTTGATAATCATTCTATTTCTCTATTTTTCTATTCTTTTGTTTCACGGAATAGAAAAATAACATAAATCCATTTGGTAATTTCAGCTAATTTTTTATTCTCCAGAATAGATCAGTGACCAAGAAGTAGATTTGGACCAAATACAAGAAGTAGAAAAAACCTACTTCATTGTTCCTAAGAACAAAAAAAGAAATAAGGTCATTTTAGAAAAACAAACTCAAATTTAACCTAATATTCATTTTTACACAATCGACATAAGGTCTAGTCTCCTAACCTAATATAAGTCCCCATTTTTTGGAATAAAAAATAAAAAATAAATTCAGAAATTTAGGAAAAAATTTTGAAATTAGATTTTGAGTAGTTTTTTAAGTGTTAATTTTAGTATAGAATCAATTTAACACAAAAAAAAAAATTGCGAAAATATTTTGTTGAAAATTGGATTCAAAATTGAATAAGCTTTTAAGCTTTACTATATGGATTTTTGAAAGCTATTTTCTTTTAGAGACAATGCTATATTGCAAAAACTTGTTGACTCTAGTCTTCTTCCCTTGAGATTCTATTGGAGACATCCTTAAGATCATCCACAATTTTGTTTTAATAGAAAATTAGATGGTTCCGAACAAGTCTTTTGTATTTTCTTTTGTCTTGTGTTTATAGTAGTCGGATAAGCTTGTGCTCCATAGATTTCTGATGTCATTTGCTTAAAGGTTTGATGATTTTGTGCAAATGAACGAACCAAATATCGCCTCCATCCTCAGTTGTTCCATTATTGCCCATTCAACTAAGCAATGTTTGCTCTTCTTCTTGCAGCTAAAAAAGCTCCAAAGATCTATGCACTTGTTTATTGTAGTGCCCAAATATTTACGGTCGACCTCCTCACATTATGAGTTATAAATCAATGAGACTCTATTGCCATTTCCAGTCTTCTATATTTGATTAACTATTAAGTTGGATTTTCTGAGGCCATCTTAGAATATCTTGATCAAGTAAATACTTACAAAAGTACAGTTTTATTCAAATATGAATTGTTAAGTCTCCACTGATATTTTTATAATTAAATGAAAAAATTGAGAAGAGAAATTTTTAGGGTTTGCTCTTTTTCTATTCCGAGAATAAAAGTTTTGTGCAGTTATCAAACGCGTTCTTATACTTAGAAACTCGTTCAAAGAATAGAAACATAAAAAACTATTTTGGAACAGAATTTGTTCTTGGGAACAAAAATGTTACCAAATACACTCTCATGGTGCATTTGGTAACCATCCTATTTCTGGAACAATTTCTACTCAAAAATATTTTTTTATTCTATTCTTGGAAATCATCTTTTAGTATTTGAAGGCGCTTCGTAATTGGTCAAAATTTTTATTTTTGGAATAAAATGCATTTGGTAGGACTTTTAAAATTTTTTGTTTCTTTTATTTTTTAATATTTTTAATATTTTTCTCTTCTTCTTCCTCCTTCTTTGTGGCCAGTCGTTGGCAACCGGTTGGGCAAGGTCTGGCAAGCCTCGGCCTCGCAGATTTGGGCAAGGCTTGGTAGGCCTCGATGGGCCATTAACAAGGCTCAACCTCGCCTAGGCGATGCGAGGTCGGCCTCACCTTGGCCAGGGGAGGCCGAGCCTTGCTAGTGTTTGGGCGAGGCGATTGTTTTCGGGAATAAAGAAATAATTTTTTTCTATTTCTTGATTTTGTATAGGCTTGGGCTTGATTTTAGAATTGTTTCCGAGAATAAATAAGCAACTTTTTTCTACTTCTTAATTCTATTCTAGATCTATTTTCGAGAACAAAAAAAAAAAACATATTTCTGTTCGTGGGAACAAAAAATTTATCAAATGGATTTCTGTTCCAAATCTATTATTAGGAATAAAAGAATAGAATTAATTATTATTTGGCCGGTTGTCAAACATACCCTTAATGACCCCTATTCGACCTATTTTTTGAGGCCTTAATTTTTGTTAACCTATTTGAGCCCATTTTAAAGAAAAACGAGTTGCCCATATAAAGTTGAGCCTCCTAAAACTGAGTTATGAAATGGGTACATGACCCATTTTGCCGGCCCTAGGCATGAGGAATAAAAGACCCTTTTAAGTTCCTATCCGTCAATTCTTCCAGCGTCAATATCGTCGAAATTAAAGGGAAGGTCCTCCTTAAAGAATAATGGAAGGTCCTCCTTAAAGAATAATGTCGGAATACTTAGAAGGATTCAAAGAAAATTTATTCGTTCGTCGTCGTTGTCCTCTCCCTCCCTCTCTCTCTCTCTCTCTCTCTCTCTCTCTCTCTCTCTAACGATCGAATTTGAAATATCTCATTAACTTATCCTAGTAACATATGAGAGTCAAATCTTGGACGGATGATTTAATTGGTGGTTAAGTAGAAAAGGTCAACGAAATACTAAGTTTATTTTAAACCAAAATATTGTCTTTACATCATAATTATTCCCCGCTGCACGTTTTGTGTCCGCTGAAAGCAGACGAGTTCTGTGTTTTTTGGGTCAAGAAGGCAGGCGAGTTCGGGCGTGTCCTCTTGAGGTGGCGATTGAAGTGCTTTTGTCGATAACTGTGATTAGTAAATCCAAGGGGAGATTAGTTTGTTCCGGCAGACATTATATTTGAAAGCTGTTATATAAGTGAAACAAGGGACTTATTTCATTCATATTTTCAAATTGGCCCCCCTTTTCGGCACGCAAAATGCTTGAGAGCATCAAGTATCAATCACCATTAGTAAATCATAACACTACTATGTCACGTTATTTATTAGTAAGATAATTAGTTCATGTAAAGAAAACATATAGACATAATTTTAGAGTTTAGATTGTACAGACTAAACCAAACAAGAAAAAATGAAGCATGAAAAACTTTTTGACCGCTAGTATCTTGATAGACTACAGTAACAGATTCCTCAACCTCCAACTTTCGGGATGACGGGTGGCGTGGAGTAGTTATAGCATTGAACTTCTCATACATCGCTGATGTGAAGCTCTTATAATGATGTCCAGGTGGTTGTTAATGTTGGTGGCCCGTACCATAACGAATTTGGAACTATAATATGCAATTGATGTAATTTGTTAGTACTAGCATAATGAATATCTAAAAATACTAGACTTCATGTTAGGGATAATGCATCAAAAATTCTAAACTAGTACATCTGTGATAAATTTATTACAAACTAATTTTTTGACCATAGAAACCTCAAATTAGTATACCCATGACAAATTTACCCTCCGTTACTTTTATTAAATTGTATCGTTAAATTACTGAGTTGAATGGCAAGTGGTTATTGAAGGGTGTACCAGTTTAGGTTTTACAATGTGTTTGTCATAGGTGTACAAGTTTGTAGTCTTTCATGATATTAATCTAATTTAACAGAAATTAATGGAGGATAAATTTATCACAAATGTATCAACTTTGGGTTTTTTGCTGTTAAAAAATTAATTTAGAGTAAATTTATCACATATGCACCAGTTTGAGATTTTTGGTGGTCAAAAAATTAGTTTAGAGTAAATTTGTCATAGGTACACTAGTTAGGGGTTTTTCGCGATATTAATCCTTTCGTGTTATTATGCCACAAATAAATTATATGTGCATAGAGTGTGGGGTATTTCCTCATTCTGATCTCAAATGTGTGCAATATGAAGAGATGTTTCAATCTGATTGTTAGAATATATAAATATAATATCATGTATACAATTGACAATGATCTTGAATTCAAATAATTTCAAGCCCCTATGTGCCTCCTCTATTAAATATTTGCATGATTTAGTCTTAGGCCAAAATTCAATTGATGTGTGAGAAGGAGTATCAGAATATATATAAAATCACGCATGCATTTGATAATTTCATCACATAGGTCATGCTCCATGCCTTGCGCCGGGTAAGTCGGCAACCCCCCACACCCCCCAAGCCCTAGGGCGAGTTCGACAGGTACTCGTGAGGCGGCGGCTTTTCAACATGGTGGTGTAAATAGATTTGCAATTCCAATTTCCTCATTAGCTGGTTGATGCCTAGCGAAGGAAATTTTGTTACGGAATTCTCGTTCACTTGGGAAGATAGTAACCTAATTTTTTTTTATTAGGCACTCAAAGCATATAAATTCTCATTCTAGATTTTATTTCCATTTATTTCCACATCTCATTTCTTCTTATTAATCGGGAGGGAAGCAACAAAGGAAAAGGAGATGTCGATTTTCGGTTCCCTTTGCGTTCTTTGGGATTGCCTTGAAACCCTATTCCTCAAGTTAATGTTTATCCTCCGAGATGGCGCCCTTGAGGATGGGTCATGGGTCCACTCAGAGCACAGGCTCAAGCTGGCCGAGCGCCGCGACCCGTTCTACTGCACCGCTTGCAAGGAGATTGGGTTCGGGCGCTCGTACACGTGCGGACCGTGCGCGGTCCACGTTCAGAAAGTGTGCATGTCGATCTCTCTTTTGTTCAAAGTGTCAAAACTCATGATACCGACACAGACATCGACACCGATGGTGGCCGTGGTGGCGACGGCAAATTCTGCGGGGTATGCTCCAAGCCGCTGCGCGGTTGTGGGTACATGTCGGCTGATGGAAAGAGCAGCTTCCAATCATGTTGTCTTCACCTTGATACATTCATAAAAGTTAACGGGTGAGTAATTTATCTTTTTTATTTATTTATTTAAGGTAAGAAGTTGAGTTACTTACATGGCTGGAAAGGCAGCGATCATGGTTCAACGCTTGATTTAAAGGAGTCGATTATTATCTTTGTTGCTAGATGATGCCAAGTAAAACAACGTAATTGGTTTCTTTGGTTATGACTGAAATAAAAATGCTTAACATTGAAGTCTTTTTCAGTTAATTCTGTGAATTTTGTCTTTACTTATTATGTTAGTATTTCACTTGATAAAGATTTAACTTTATGAAAGGCTCTGAGTTTTTAACTTGTGCAATAGTGAGGGCCTAGTTGAGGACTGTGAGCCCTCGCCGATTCTGGCCAAGTGCGACTCTGTCGCTTGTGGCTGGATGAGGGAAATAATAAATAAAAAAAAAAAAAAAAGAACAAGGAAGGAAAGCAAAGAAAAGAAAAGGAAAAAATGGACAAAGAAATAAATTCAGAGATTTTTTCTTAAATGCAAAAATTACCCATGTCAGTGTTCACTGGGTTACATAAGACAACCACGATCCACGTAAGTGATTTCTAATCAAAATTGACCTCAAGGACTACATTGATAATCGTCAAAAGATTTAGGATTTAATTAATATCCGTATAATATATTTATGGTTTTCTTTTATAATAATCCCCTAACTCAGCATGGGCTGCACCATCAAATCTTGGTGGCAATCGTTTCATTGTTGAGGAAAGAGAGGGAGGGCGGGGATTCTGTTTTCTATCTATGGCGGCGGCAGCGGCGAGGTCTCCATTAATGGTGGCGGGCAGTTATTGGTTGGAGACAGCTGATGATATCGATTGCGGTGGTCGATGAAGGAGAATTGGGTGGTGGGAGAGCTATTTTCTATTAGAGTAGAGAGAGAAAAGAAAAAAGAAAAAGAGAGGAGGGTTTCATGTTCACTTTTGTATTCACGGCTGGATAGATTGAATATTGCACAATTTCAACCATGAGCCTACGCAGGCGGTCATTTAAATAAGTACTTCCCCCCTTTTTTTCGGTCACAATAAGTCCTTCCCGTTTAGATTTCTTTTCATCGCGGTAAGTTTATTTGCTAAATAAGATGAATGGTACCTACATACATCATCGCTGATAAATTAGTGCCTAAGTTCTTACCGAATTAAGGTTCATTTTGACTTCTTGCAATTAAACATTTCTATTTAAGCAACAAGAGACATTGGGTTTATTTGTTTTATTAAGATTTTCTATTTATAAGTTTGGGAATTTCTAAGTGAATTCTGTGAGAGAATGTGGGATAAGAGTTTGTAGGATTGCTTAGGTGCAATCTGAGGCTAGGAAATACTTGAACAATTGTATGACTCTTGTCATGTTCTAATTAATAGTGGATTCATTGCGGTGCCTCTCCCAGTGGAGCATAAATTTACACTCAGATTAAACCACTAACACTCGAAGTAAACCACAAGTATCCTCATTGATTCTTGTTTATTTTTTTGGTAATGTCATTCTCTTGTGTTTGCTATTGAACTGCACAGATATTTAAGTTCCATCTGCACAAAAAATAATATCAAAGCCCGATCTCAAGGTTTTTAGAAATGATTTAGGGCTTTTGATAGTTTGATTATTGTGTGGAAAGACTGTTTGTAATCATGTCAGAAGAAAAGGTTGAGATTAAGAAATTTAATGAAAGGAACAACTTTAGGTTCCACTTATTGCACAAAAATTGGAATGAAAACTCGAGGTATGGTTTTGTAGAATAATATGGGGCTTTTGCTTATTTAATCATTGTGTGGAAATACTATGTTTGCAATCATGTCAGGAGCAAAGGTTGAGATAGAGAAATTTCACGAAAGAAATTACTTTGGGTTGTGGAACATCAAGATGCATGCCTTATAAACAATTTAGTGTTTGGCAAAGGCTTTCAATGACAATAATAAATTGTCAAAAACAATGAAAGAGGCTAGTAAGATTGAGTTGATGAAGAAGGCAAAGAGTATAACCCTATTGAATCCATGGGATGATGTGTTGACTAAATTAATCAGAGAAAAGAATGGTGCAACTTTAGGCAACACTTGAAACACTTTTCCTGACAAAGGGTCTGAAGAACCGCCTGTTCATGTTAAGAAGGATTTTTCAATTCTGGATAAATGAAGGCAGTTCAATTAGAGCCCAGTTAAATGAGTTTAACAAATTCATGATAAATTTGAAGAATGTCGAGGAGGCCCTACTTAATGAGAAACAAGGTATGATGTTGTTGTCATCTCTATTGGATTCCTTGGAGAACTTATCTAAAGAAATAGTAGGGGTGTACTATGATTAATTTGCAAGATGAAGTCTAGCGCAGAAAGCGCACCGTTGGGTGGTGATTTAGCGTAGAGATGAGCATTGGCAGCCAACAACAAAGGGAGAAGCAAGTCAAAGTTGCGCCATAGAAAGTCTAAGGTTCATAAGAAATGCTTTGTATGTCGCAATGAGGGGCACGTTAAGAGAGATTGCTAGGAGTTGAGAAACACAGGCGGAAGGCAGGATGCCACAAGCGATAATGCAATGAATGTTGTCGAAGAGAGGGCCAGGGATGTTGAGGCAGTCTTATATGTGATTGTCAGGAGATGAACAGGTTCTAGATTGATGGTGTTTTCATCATATGACGGAGGAGGTAGTTTACTCCTCACTATATTGTAGATGGCGGTAGAGCATGGAAGGGGAATAGCGCAGCTTGTAAGGCTGTGGAGATGGGGATAGTTTGGATGTGGATGCACAATAAGGTGATAAGCACAATGATAGAAGTGATGCATGTATCAAGCTTAAGAAGAACCTTAATTCTCTCGGGACACTTGAGTCTCAATATACCACTAAGGGATGATCAAAGTGCAAAAAGTAAGTTCTCCCTTTCATCTATTGGAAGAGACCTTGACGGAAGTTGTTGTAGTTTCGTCTAGTGAGCTAGACTCAAATTTGACTCAGGGTAGGGCACATTAGTGAGAGGAGATTGTCGAAGGGTCAAAAAACAGGGAACTTAGACTTACGTAAGCACCACATCCTCGAAAAGTAGCACCGAGTTTAATTCAGTTTGGCTATATGTTAGACTAAGGGTCTGTTTGTTAACTTGATAAATAGTGTTTGATTCTATTTTTTTGTTAAAAAAAAGGAATAGAAATCCGTTTGGTAACTTTTTTATTCCCTTGAACAAATTTGTTCTCAAGAATAAATGTGGAATAGAATCAAGAAATAAAAAAAAGTTGCTTTTTTATTCCTGCGAACAACTTCATAATCAAGTCAATTTTCCTTTTTCTTCCTCTTTTCTTTTCTTCTTTTCTTCTTTTCTTTTTTTCTTTTTATTCTTACCCTTCTTCCTCTTTGGTCGATCGCCGGCCCGGCCGTCGCCAAAGATCGGCCAAACGAGGACTGACAACCTTATCGGAGCATCGTCGACCCCCGGTGAGGCCAAGCCTCGCCCATATTTGGCAAGGCTAAGCTTGCCAACTATCGGGAAGGCTCGGTCGGCAACGCTCCAACGAGGTCACTGGTTGTTGTCTGGTTGGTCGCCGGTTATGACCACGGGCGACCAGCCAAAGAGGAAGAAGGAGAGGAATAAAAGGAAAAAAAAAAAGAGAGAAATATAATAAAATTATTTAAAAAATTAAAAGAAATTCTAAATCACAAAAGAATTTTAGGTCTTACCAAATGCAATTCTATCTCAAGAATAGAAATTTTTTACAGTTACGAAACGTCGTCAAATACTGAAAAACTCATCCACGAAACAGAATAAAAAAAATCATTTCTAAGCAGAAATTGTTCTCGAAAATAGAATGGTTACCAAACAAGCTCTAAGCAAATTGTTGACTATATCCAAAATCTAAGCGCTTCTCTGATTCCTTCAATAGGAGGTGTCCGATACATTTCATTGATGATTGGGCGAGGAAGGTATTTTATACTCCTTACAGCACAAATATGAGGTGTTTGGTCCATTCAAATAGTTTTAAGACGTTGATGAAGAAGAAGTTTTGAAAACAGATGAAGCACTAGAGAACTAACAACTGCATGGAATTTTGTGGTAAAGACTTTACCTGGTTCTACCAAAATGAAAGGATAAGAGACACCTCACAGTTCCTAGGTCACCATAGTAGAACAACATTGCAAAATGTTGCGGTGAAAGGCATAGTTGTAATAAAGAAGATCGCAATAGCAGATAACACGACAAACATGATGATGATGAAGCCATTCCTTTGGCAAAGTTCAGTCTTTGCCTTGGCTGCGGACATTGAGCCAACATAGAGAATTGATGAATTAGTGTCTCGGGATCCTCACCAAATGGAAAGTTCATTTTCAAGATTACAAATAAACCGAAGTCCCACGTTGCTTAGCTTGAAAGGTTTATTTCGAAGTGATGGTTTTATTTATATGTTGATGGGCCTAAGTGGGCCCGTCCGCCCATGTTGGGCCTAAAAGCCCGGCCCGCAAGATAACGGCCCATGGAGGAACGGCTGCGATGTGAAAGGTTGCGTTGTTTAGATACAAAGGGTTGTGTCTTTTGGGGGAACGTTACACGTTGAAGAGTTACGTCTGTTGGAGAAGACGTAAGAGAGAAAAGAAAAAGGGAATGCACCTCTTCAACGTACGTATGTGAAGACCCATTTTTCCTAAGACGTTTTCACTCTCTCTCTCTCTCCCTCCAAGAAGAAAACAAAAAAGAACAATACGTTCTGTTTTTCTCCCCCTAATAGCAACAGCACGCTCCTTGGTAGAACGTGATCAGGATTCTTCCTCAAACTTCAACGTTGGTGTTTAATCTGTGGATAATAAGGTACGCTCGATTCCGCGGTGTGTCTTTGATCGGTGATACATGTTTGTTCTTGGGCTCGTCTTCTGCATTCGTTTTAGGGGTTCGATTTAATGTTGAATCCGATTTTAGGGAATCGGTAATTCCCAATATTGCTATCAGAGCCCCGATTCATGTTTCCCGTCCCCTTTTAATGTTTTTGAATTATTTTTTGATTGAAAATTCGAGAAAAGCCGCTACCGGTCGATCGGGGATGGAGAAATCCCGACACCCGCATATTGTTCGCCCCGTTTTGTGATTTTCTGTAAGTCGAAATTCCTTTATGATAGCGTAGGGTCGAAGGTCTCATCGATACGAGAAAAACGAGTGGCGGATCACCGCCGAAGGCCACCGAACGCGCCGCCACGCGCGGCCGAAAGGGACTGGTGTCAT
This sequence comes from Eucalyptus guilfoylei, assembly GCA_016097605.1. Lineage (NCBI taxonomy): Eukaryota > Viridiplantae > Streptophyta > Magnoliopsida > Myrtales > Myrtaceae > Eucalyptus > Eucalyptus guilfoylei. The sequence goes on along the minus strand of CM027862.1, from coordinate 41,762,642 downwards.
TGCACGCGCCGATTCGGTCTCCACCGGGCACGCGCTGTTTCAGTCCCAGGCGCATGCCGCGCACGTGCCAGCTGACGTCATAGTGACGTTAGCCATGCATGCGCGTGGCACGTGCCGGTCGGTTCGTCCAACCCGACCGGCCCAACCCGATCCGACCTGACCCATGGACCCGTTGACCTCAACCCGTCTGACTGTTGACCATTGACCGTTGACCCAAAAAAAAAAAAGAGGAAAGGGAGGAGAAAAAGAATGTATTTCTTTTGCTAAGTAATTCTATGTGAATTATATATAATCCCTTATTTATTCTGCATTTGTTGCAGGAACAATGCCTCCCTTTAAGTTGCGCACACCTATTCACGCAATTACCGATGATCAAAAGGAAAGGCTTTCTAACTTGATAGCCGAGCTGACTGATTGTCAATGGGAGAGTGGCGACTTAATTGATCACGTTCTTGAAGTCAACGGCAAAATACAAAAGGTCATTTGAAATAGTCGTCCCATGCCACAATATAAGATGGTGCGATTTTTCATAAACATTCTTTCACCAGAATGGCAAGGAGTGTTGAATCGCTTATAGGAAGTCAATAGAGCTACTTCGTATAGGAGAATTGTGATGGCTTTTATAGATGATTATTATCGGATTGTTACAAAAGAAAAGATCAAGAAGTTGAACAAAAAAGGATCTTTCCCAGTTCATATATTGACTTGGTATTAGATGTTTTGATTGGTCTTTATTTAGTATGCTTTGTGGACATATTATGTAAATATTTTCTACCTAATTGTTGTTGGTGTATCAGCTGATATGTTAGTTGTATTATGTGAAAACATTATTATTATATCATTGTTTAATATCAAATATTATTTGCTTTTGTTATTGTTAACTGCTGTGGGTAGTTCAATAGAAATTTTTTGTAATTTCAAAGAATTTATTTTGCATAGAATATTATATTAATAATAATTCCAAGTTAGGATTTTGGATGATGATTAGAAACATGGTGACCTTTTGATTCTGAAACCACACTTGAAATTATTCATTAATATGATGGTTTTGTGCAAAATGGATGCATAAATGATAGGCATTAATAATTCGTGCATATATGTCTGATATGTTCAGATTGATGGCTTCAACCACAAAAGCATAGTCGCTGAGCTGAACAAAGGTGAGAAGCTCAATGGCAATAACTATGAAATGTGGCACATAAAAATCCAATATGTGCTGGAAAAGCAAGAGGCACTAGAAGCTCTTAACCTAACCATGGTAGAACCTGAAGATGGAAACACTGCGCATCATAAAAGAGATAAGGATGCATTTGCTGCATGGAAAAGAAAGAACTCTCTTGCTCGCATTACGTTGCTGAGTAGCATGGAAAATGACGTCATGCGAGAGTTTAGGCGTTTCGAGAATGTCAAGGAAATGTGGGAAGCGTTGGCAGCAAGATTTAGTCATACTTCGGTGACCAGACTGAGACAGCTCACTATTAGGTTTGACTCTTACAAGAAGTCTCATGGTCAGACCATGAAGCAACACCTTAGAAAGATGTCAAACATGATTAATGAGCTGAAACATGCTGGCCATGTCCAGACTGATGAGCAGCAAGTGCAAGCAGTGATTCGTTCCTTGCCTCAGAGTTGGGAGCATATGAAGGTGCACCTGACTCATAATGAGAATATCAAAACCTTTGAGGATGCAGTGCGTCATCTTGAGCTGGAAGAGGACCGCCTCTTAACGGCTAAGCTAGAAACTGAAATTTATCATACTGGTTCTAGCTCACATGGAGCTTCGAGCTCCAAGCGCAAATGTCCTGACTGGTTCAATAAAAGGAAAGGCAATGGAGCAAGTGCTTCAGGGAAGAAACCAAAGGTTGACCAACATGAAAGAGGAAAGCGTCCTCGAATGAAGAAGCTGACAAGGGTGAAGTGCTACAATTGTGACAAGAAGGGTCACTATGCTCGCGATTGTCGTGAGCCAAAAAAGATACACACCCCTGTACATTTCAGAACTTTGCTTATGTGTCAAGTTTTGTATTTTTAACTGAGTCTAATCCTTTATGGACTGTAGATTCAGGAGCGACAGACCATGTAGCGAAGGATAAAGAATCATTCGTGGAATTCCGACGAGTACCAACTGGAACTAAGTTGATCTATGTGGGAAACAACTCAAGAGCAGAAGTAAAAGGGATTGGCACCTGCCAATTGAACATGCGTGGTGGACGCACTTTGTTCCTATATGATGTGTTGTATGCTCCGGAGATTCGTCGGAATTTAGTGTCTGTTTTAGTGTTGGTTAAACTTGGTTTTAATATGAACTTCCATAATAGTGGTGTGGATTTGTATTTGGATACAAATTACTATGGTTGTGGTTATTTTCTAGATGGTTTCATTGTATTAATATTGACTATGGTAATGCCAATGTTTATTATTCCCTTTTCACGTCTCCTAATTCATATGATAATGATGTGAATGTGTGGCATGCTAGACTTGGTCATATTGGCCAACAATGTATGAACAGACTAGCCAAAGAACGCTTGTTGGGCAACATTGAAAAAGTCGATTTGCCCATATGTGAGCATTGCCTAGTAGGGAAAACGACAAGGAAACCATTTGGAAAAGATAAAAGAGCTGAATTTCCTTTACATTTAATTCATTCTAACGTCTGTGGTCCGATAAATATGAGAGGAATGCATGGGGCTGTTTATTTCATCACATTTATAGATGATTATACTCGATTCGGATATGTCTATTTGATTTCTCATAAATCTGAAGCATTGAGTTGTTTCAAAAGGTTTATGAATTTGGTAGAAAATCAATTAGACAAGAAAATAAAAGTATTGAGATCCGATCGAGGTAGAGAATATTTATCTGATGAGTTCAGAAAATTATGTGATGAAAAAGGAATAGAAAGACAGTTGTCTATTCCATATACTCCTCAACAAAATGGTGTTGCGAAAATAAGAAACAGAACCCTACTGGAAATGATTAGGTCCATGATAGCGCATGCTAACTTACCTATCACTTTTTGGAGTGATGCGTTATTAACTGTTGCCTATATACTTAATTGGGTGCCTTCCAAATCAGTTACTTCCACTCTTTATGAGTTATGGACAGGTAGAAAACCGGATTTAAGTTTTCTTAAACCATGGGATTGTGCTGCCTATACTCATGAGCCCTCTCACAAGTTTGGGAAATTGGGTTCTAGAGGAAAGAAGAGTATTTTCATAAGATACTCTGAACATTCGAAAGGGTATGTGTTCATAGGTGAGCAGGAAAGTGGAAATATAACTGAATTCGAATTACGTGATGTCATATTCTTAGAGAATGAATTTCCGAAAAAAGGGCGAAATAGATAAGGATTACTCCATATTTGAAACCTTGGATCAAGATAATGAACTTAGTGGAGTTCGTTCAAGTGTGAGTAGCATGAGAAGTGATGAATTTAATTCAACTCACTCTCAATTACAACCACATGATGAGATGATATCGTCATTATCTAATCCGAGTGGGAGTATGATGGGGAATGATGTACAAAGTGCACAATCTCCCATACGGCAAACAAGTCGCAAAAGTATTCCCCGTCGACATTTTGACATTGAAAGGGAAACTTTTATGGTTGCTCCACAAGATGAAGATGAGCCAAGAAATGTTAATGAGGCTCTAAATTGCCCTAGTAAGGAAAAATGGATGCATGCAATGGAAGAGGAGATGGAGTCAATGAAGTCAAACCATGTTTGGGAACTGGTTGACCTTCCAAAAGGAGGCAAAGCTATTGGGAACAAGTGGGTTCTCAAAATAAAGCGTAAAGCTGATGGCTCGATAGAAAGGCATAAGGCTTGCCTTGTAGCGAAGGGGTATAATTAATAGGAAAGAATTGATTATGATAAAACATTTTCTCCTATTGTGAGATTTGCCTCGATTCGCATTATTCTGGCAATAGTGGCTAGTATGGATCTCGAGTTACATCAAATGGATGTAAAGACTGCTTTCCTCAATGGAGAATTAGAGGAAGAAATATATATGGAACAACCTACTGGTTTCATTATGGAAGGACAGAAAGAAAATGTATGTCGACTTTTGAGATCGATATATGGCTTTAAGCAGTCATTGAGACAATGGTATATACGTTTTCATAATGCCATAATGGCATATAATTTTACGATGATTGATGAGGATCATTGTGTATATATCAAAAGATCCAAAGATCAATTTTTGATCATATCATTATATGTTGATGATATACTAATTGCCGAAAGCAATATGGAGTTTGTTAACACTGTCAAGAGTTGGTTATCTTCCAACTTTGAGATGAAAGATATGGGTGAGGCTACATACATTCTTGGAGTTAAGATTTCAAGAGATCGTTCGAAGAGATCATTATCTCTTTCGCAATAAACATATATAAATAAGGTTCTTGAACAATTTTGTATGCAAGATTGTAAACCCATAGATACTCCTATTGCAAAAGGTGAAGGATTGAGCCATATACTGTGTCCAAGGACTCCACAAGAAAAAGAACAAATGAAACATGTTCTTTATGCTAGTGCTGTTGGGAGCTTGATGTACGCTATGATGTGTACAAAACCTGACATATGCTTTGCAGTTGGAATGGTGAGTAGATGCCAATCCAATCCAGGTCAAGCACATTGGAAAGCCGTTAAAAGAATACTGAGGTATCTGAGGGGAACTGCTGATTACAAGCTGAATTACCAAGGAAAGGATCTGCGACTTGAAGGCTATTCAGATTCTGATTGAGGAGGAGATTTAGATGAAAGGAAATCTACCTCTGGTTTTGCTTTCTTACTGAACAATGGCGCAATATCTTGGAGTAGTAAGAAGCAAATGTGTATAGTTTTGTCCACGATGGAAGCTGAGTTCGTGGCATTATCAGCAGCAGTACAAGAAGGTGTTTGGCTTAAGAAATTTTTGGATCATTTAGGTGTTATTGGGTATGCTGCAAATCCATTATTGGTTAACTGTGATAGCCAAGCAACTATAGTGTACACCAAAGTTCCAAAATATCATGACAAGACCAAACATATAGATACCGAGTATAATTTTGTCAAGGATATGGTTGCACGAAAAGTTGTGAACTTACAGTACATATCTATGCATAGAATGGTAGCAGATCCTATGACAAAGCCAATACCTAGAGATGTGTTTTGTGGTCATGTAAAATCTCTAGGGTTGCGTAGAGGTTGATGTACTAAATATTGTAATTTTCCTGAAGTGTTCACATCTTATGAATTTGCATTTTTTCATTATTAATGCCTATGGATCTTTGTTTGACATTTATGCATCTTAATGCTCAGTGCATTATATAAAGTTGAAAAAGTATGTCGGACAGATAAAAGATTAGCCCACTTACACGAGTAATCGCCTTTATTTATTATGTGATAAATAGAGATGAGACAGTTTTTAAGCTTACTATCTAGGTGATAATCGAGAGCTCAAGCTTAAAATATATATGTCACCTTAACTGAGTGTTAAGATGAGGACATGATATTGACTATGTCTAAAAGTAAAATAACCCACATATTTTACTTTATCTGTCTATGATGCCAAATGTGAGTTCTGATGGATTCTGTGAATGAGTAGATATGTGAACTCAAGTTAGACATTAAGTATGTCTGAACTATCATATGTACGGTATTGGAGATGTAGACATACGCTCCATGGGAAAGGAGTTAATACCGTAATACGTATTTCATACTACGTATGCATGGGACGACCAATAAGAGTGGCAAAAGTTTGATCTCAACTTTTATGCCGTGTGAGACTCTTGAAGAAAAGAGTTCCTCAATTTAGTGCCCTCGTGACTCTTACTTATTCTCAAGATTTCTATTCAGTATTTACTATCTTAGGATGTTACCAATGATCATGAATTGATTCGATCTAATGGGACATTTCTAGAAAAGCAAACTGAACTGAAATTGAGAGTTTTGAAGGAAAGAGGAAGATCGAATTTGGAGAATCACATATTAGTTTTGTGTTCACTGGTCGACCAATTATGACTGTCTTTGGGATAATCATAATTGTGAATACAATATATCACTGTTTAAAAAGAGATCAAGAGAGATATATAAATGTGATTGATCTATCTAGAGTACTGCATACTAAATCTACTCAAAGTGTGATGTCCATTATGAGCTGCTATATATTCCTAACAGATGTATGACAATAAGCTCTCAAAGTATGCTAGTCGCACGGATTATTCACCGGTATGAATGTTGTAGAGAGGTAAAGAGGATCCTATTCAACCCATCATGTGCGAGTGGGAGATGATGGTTTTATTTATATGTTGATGGGCCTAAGTGGGCCCATCCGCCCATGTTGGCCCTAAAAGCCTGGCCCGCAAGATAAAGGCCCATGGAGGAATGGCTGCGATGTGAAAGGTTACGTTATTTAGATACAAGGGGTTGTATCTTTTGAGAGAATGTTACACGTTGAAGAGTTATTTCTGTTGGAGAAGACGTAAGAGTGAAAAGAAAAAGGGAATGCACCCCTTCAACGTACGTATGTGAAGACCCCTTTTTCCTAAGACGTTTTCACTCTCTCTCTCTCCCTCCAAGAAGAAAACAGAAAAGAACAATACGTTCTGTTTTTCTCCCCCTAATAGCAACAGCACGCTCCTTGGTAGAACGGGATCAGGATTCTTCCTCAAACTTCAACGTTGGTGTTTAATCTGTAGATAATAAGGTACGCTCGATTTCGTGGTGTGTCTTTGATCGGTGATACATGTTTGTTCTTGGGCTCGTCTTCCGCATTCGTTTTAGGGGTTCGATTTAGTGTCGAATCCGGTTTCAGAGAATCAATAATTCCCAACACGAAGGTTTCAATTCTTGTCTTTTTATCCGTTGCCTTTTTATTAACCATGAGGAGGGTTGGGGTTTTTTTACTCTGAGTATTTTAAGTAAATTCTACGAGAGATTCCGATATAACACTTTGCAAGATTGCTTGAGTGTAATCTAAAATTGATGATGCTTGAGCTATTAAGTGATTGCATGACTGTTATAATTCTCCGATTAATATTGAATTTCTGTGGCATGCATTCCTCGTGAAGTATTCACTCTAATCTAACCACGTTTATTATCTTTATTTTTTCCTGTGGATTTTCGCTCCTAATTTCATCATCTTGTCTGTTAATATTGGCTTGAATGGTGTATTAGATTCCGCTTCTTGCATAACAATCGCTGTCTTCTGTCATTATATCCTTGCACGTTTTGTTTTTGCTTCTTTATAGGGAGAAGCTCAAGCTTAAGACGAAGAACGTATCATCGAAATGCAACTGGTGCAAGGAGGAGTTGATCCGGGATCAGAGAACTGTTATCCCGAGCTAGTCATACGTCTCGGGGGGCAAGGATTGCGGCAAAAGAACGCTTCGAGTGCCATAACTTTGCACAAAGGGACACTTAAGTGCCATAACTTACGAAAGGTACACTTAAGTGTCACATTTGAAGAAAAACGGATCACTTAAGTGCCACTCTGGCCTAAGTCCGACCAAAACGCCGACGTGGCATTTTTCCGGCGAAGCCAGCCCAAAACGACGCCGTTTTGCACGCTGACGTGGCCAAATAATGCAAAAACGGCGTCGTTTTGGGCTGACATGGTAAAAAATATATATAAATTAATTAAATTATATTTAAAATTAAATTTAGTTAAAATATTTAAAACAATAATTTTAAAATTAAAAAAAATTAAAATTTAGAAAAATTTAGAAAAGAAAATTTATAAAAATTTAAAAAAAAATTAAAAAAAAAAGGAAAGGGGGGGGGGGGGACACGGCTGAGGGATCGGGGCGAGGGTCGCAACCCCGCCCACATCCGGCCAAGGTCACCGGCCCTCGCCCGGCTGGGCCAAGGGCCGCCGACCCTCGCCGGATCTGGGCGAGGCGCCGCGACCCTCCCCAGATCTATGGCCAGTGGCGAGGGCCGCGACCCTCACCGGATTTGTGGCCAATGGCAAGGGCTCGCAACCCTCGCTGTCGGTTGGCCGGGGTCACCAGCCCCTGGCCAGGGCCCGGCGACCCCGGCCGACCCTCTCCCCGCCGTCGCCAGCCCTTCCCGGCAGTGGTGGGGCGGTGGCGGCGACGGCTGAGGCCTGATCCCCCCCGCCTCCCCCTTTCCTTTTTTTTAAAATTTTTGAAATTTTTTTAAGTTTTTTTTTTAAATTTTTGAAATTTTTTTTTATATTTTTAGTATTTTTTAAAAATTTTTAATTTTTAATTTTTTTAATATTTTTTTAATATTTTAACTAAATTTATATTTATAAATTTATTATTTTTAAATATTTTAACTAAATTTAATTTAATTAATTTTTTTTTTTACCACGTCGGCCCAAAACGACGCCGTTTTTGCATTATTTGGCCACATCAGCGTGCAAAACGGCGTCGTTTTAGGCTTGCTTCGCCGGAAAAATGCCACGTCAGCGTTTTGGTCGGACTTTAGCCGGATTGGCACTCAAGTGATCCCTTTTACTCCGATTTTGGCACTTAAGTGTACCTTTCATAAGTTATGGCACTTTAGGGGTCCACATGTCCAAGGATCGCCGTTTTCACGTTGGGTGCATCCAAGACATGATGCTCGAGAGCTCGACGGCATTGATCAGTCCGCACGAGGAAACGAAGAGAACAGCACCGCCAACTTCACAACATATCTAAGCCTTACCATCAAGCTCCCCATCGACGAGAAAGAAGAAAGGGGGGCCGACCCTTCGGATTCGGCGATGCAGATGGTGGTAGATCTCATAATGAAGCATGTCCTCGATGGGAATGGTCCTTTGGCCGCAGCCGGAGATCAAGCAAACAGAATACTCGCAGCCTTGGGGGATGGCTTGGGAACTCTGACGGGAGGGGTGGGGTCTGGCTCTAGCCAGGGATGGGAGCTCACTAAGCTCCTGTGGCAACTGCTGCTTCTCAAGATACGCCAAGGGATAGCTACCATTCCAACCGTCCGTGATGGCCGCAAGGTATGGAATCTGATCCGTCCCCTCCTGCGGTGGGTTTGTTCTAAGTTATGTGAATTAGCAAGCCGGATGTTGATCTGTACGTCCTCGCCGCAAGGTCGACTCCCGCATGATGCCCAAGCCTCCTTGATGAAATCCATTTAAGGAAAGGGAAAATAAATGTTCAAAGTTTTACTATTAAACATAATAATTAGAACTTGTAGCATCTTGTTTTGCAATCGATCTGTGTTTCGCCAAACTTTTGTGGTGTCAAAATTAGTTCTTTTTGGAGCACGGTGCTCGGACTTCGTGAATGTTTGATAAATTTATGGCAATGTAATCTTTGTGTGTATTGCAATATTTTGAAGGTACAGGCAGGCCATGAGTGCTATGGGGTATGTCTTGGGCATTGAACAACATGCTTGAAGATAGTGTTTGAGTTGTTCGTCTGAGTTGTGTTAAAGAAGTCCCACTTTGGATAATTGATGTGGTGTCAAGCAATTTATATATCTTACTCAGTCCCATAATTCATTGACTTAAACTTTTGAGTAAATATAAGTCTGACTAGATATGTTGATAGACTCGGACTTAGGCTCCAGCTTTTGCCCTCCCAACAATTGTTACATTAATTTGTTAAAAGGGTACGCGAGATCTTCGATAAGATGGTGGGCACCCTACAATCCACAACTCAAAATTTTGAACATCATTTAATTAGTATGGGGCTAGAACTGAGTAATATTATTATTTTGCTGCAAGGACAACCACATTCAACCACACCTATATAAAAATTAAAAAAATTTTATTTTCCAAAAAAAAAAATCCGAAATAAAAATTAGTATGGGGCTAGACTTGGTTTGCCCAAAAAAAAAAATCCGAAATAAAAATTAAAAAAAATTTAAAAAAGATTTTCTTTTTTTTTAGGGTTTGGTTAGGAATTGCCATGCTTTGCCTTCTTAGTGTAATTAGGCTATTTGTTTGCTCGTATTTCAATTATGTCGCAGGTTTAATTTACATATTTAATTATGTTTGTGATTTATGATTTAGCTACATGTGCTAATTTCACAACAATTAGGAGTTTGATTGCTAAATATTCACTTTAATGATTGCGTACCCGCATGATCACCTCACATGTTAGTGGATACGTGTAAAATCAATCCAAACTACTTGACAAAAAATCTTTTATTTTAAAATGAACAAGATTAAGTACAGAAAAAGCACAAATTAATTAATTAGTGTAATCAAGTTCGAGACCCTAGGTTTCTCTAGTTGCGTAGAAAGTGAGGTACACTCCCATGGGCCTCATCACTTGGTTTCTAGCCAACCCCAATAAGTTAGTGGCGATTCCTCATTGCAAAATTCTTAAAAACACCCAAATGTCACGCGAGGTATGGGCTTGGGAGAGCTCGCGCCTAATCATGGGCCTTAGGTCCATCCTTTAGGCAATACCCCTAAACATGTTCCCTCCCCCCGAGGGGTAGGTCGCAACAATGCTTGGCTTCATTTCTTATTCCAATCCTACCACATACGGTGCATGAAAAGATATTTCATTCTTGTCTCTTCTCCATGCCCCTGTGAGGTTGCCCCGAGTAGGATTAGTTTGGGCAGGCTCTCTTGACGAGGTGACGTGTCAACATTTTCTGATAGTGTGAACAAATCGGCAATTTAGGGTTTTGCCTTAACGAATAGTTGATGCTTGCGAAGGAAATTCGATTCCGTGTACTAATCATTTACCTTATGTCTAGAAGAAGAATATCCAAATATAGTCTCACTTTCATATGCTAGGCACTTATTTGAACGAGACCCGGGACAAAGTCCCATCTAGAGAAAAGGACACGGCGGGTGTCACATGAGAGTCTTCCGATGTGTCGACACGATGACTTAAACCAAACATAATAGTTGATACAAGAGTGGAATTAATCCCCCAAAAAACAACTTGAGATGCGGAAGATTCACATCTCGGTTTAAGTTCTTCGGCGGAAAAGACATTTCATATGCTGATCATAAACCTTAGGATCGTCGAATTCACGGCACAGAAGGGATGACGCTTGGCTTCATTTCTCAATCCAATCCCACCACATGCGGTGCATGGAAAGATATTTCATTCTTATCTCTTCTCCATGCCCCTACGAGGCTGCCCCGAGTAGGATTAGTACGGGCGGCCCCTCCTGAGGCGGCGACGTGTCGACATTTTCCCATTCAAAGACTCGTGTTGGGGTATCTGGAAGCGTTCAAAGAAGATGCATTGGGCTCAACATCAGTGACGACGCCATTTTCAAAATAAATCGTTAACTCGGTATGCCAATGATATACAGGGGGAATCCGACCTTTGTGGAATAGTCAATCAGATCTTGCTCCATTCCCTACGCCGAGTAGGTCGGGGGGCCGTCCCGTGCAGGGGGGTGTTCAGGCCGGTCCTTGTGAGGCGGCGACTTCTTGACGCGGCAATGTGAATGGATCCGCCATTAACATCTCCACTTTGATTGGTCGATGCTTGTGAAGAAAATTCTATAGCCTGTGAGAATTATTAACCTTCGTCACACCAAAACAAAAGTATTGCTTTCAAATTCTGAGAGTGAGGACGTTTAGTTTCACATGTAGAATTCGACTCCCACGCTTGGCAATGAAATATAACAAAAATTTGAGAGTGAGTTGAAAAAAAATAATAATAGGAACACGGATTAACGAGTCCAAGATAAAAAGTCCTATTCTGTTGCAAAGAATTCACGATACTAAAAGACACGAAAAGGGAGGAAGGCAAGATAGGCCGTAAATGTATTGACCTGGTGACCGAAATCGATCAAGTCAAGCGGTTGTTTACTTTAACTTGATGATAAAAGTAAATGAGAGGTGCAAGATGAACCGACTTGGGATTCTCTCTTCAGATTTCATTCCCATTTCTCACATCTCGTTTCTTCGGATTTAATCGAGAGGGGAGCGAAGAAAGAGAGCAAGGAAAAAGATGTCGATTCTTGATTTTCTTTGCGCTCTCTGGCATCTCCTCGAAACCCTGGTCCTCGATTTCATGTCCATTTTCGGAGATGGCACCGTCGAGGGTGGGCCGTGCGGAGATGGCACCGTCCGCACGTGGATCCACCGGAAGCATAGGCTCCATTTGACCGATCGCCGCGATCCGTTCGTCTGCACGGCGTGCGAGGAGTACGGGTTTGGGCGCTCGTACTCGTGCGAGCCGTGCGAGGTCCACGTCCACAAGGAGTGCACGTCTCCACCTCCCGCTGTGCCCCATCCTGAGTGTCCCGGTTACCTCATTTTCGTTCGAAGCGTCCAAACTTATGACACTGACACTGACACTGACGAATAAAATTCACATTTGAGTTCCTATCCAATCAATTTCTTCTTATGTTGATATCGTGGAAATTAAGAGGGAAGGACCACTTCAAAGAATCATATTGGAGTCTCTAGAAGGATTCATAGAAAATATAATGGTTCATCATCGTCATCATTTGTCTCTCTCGATGACGACCGAATATGAAATATCTCATTAACTTGTACCCATCTTTTATTACCATACGCCCTCTTCTAATGTGAATTGGAGCAACTCACATTGTGTAGAATTTTAGTGGTTTCCTAGGAGGCATGAGAAATAAAATTCACTTCTGAGTTCCTATCCAATCGATTTCTTCTTATGTCGATATCGTGGAAATTAAGAGGAAAGGACCACCTCAAAGAGTCATATTCGAGCCTCTAGAAGGATTCATAGAAAATGTAATGGTTCGTCATCGTTGTCGTCATCATTTGTCTCTCGATGACGACCGAATGTGAAATATCTCATTAACTTTATACGGATAAAATATGGAAGTCAAATCTTGGATGGATGAATTTACTGAGCGGTTAACTAAAAAAGATCAATGAAATTTTAAGATTATTTTAAGCCAAAACTTCGTAATTATTCCCTGCTCCATGCTTTACGCACGCCGATCAGGTCGGGGCCACCCCAAGCAGGCGAGCTTGAGCATGTCCTCTTGAGGCGGTGAGTTCAATGCTTCGGTCGACAACTCTAATTAGTACATTCAAGCAGCGATTAGTTTGTTTTGACAAACATTATAATTGAAAGCTGCTACATAAGTGAAACAAGAAGAAAATTATCTAAAAAGTCATAAATCTATTATACGGCGGCCAATTAATTCTAAAGGACAAAACTGTAAAGCTTGGTATGGGACAAGTCAAAGCGGACAATATTTCGAACGATGAAAAGATATGAATATTAAAAAGCGCTCCGTAGCGGTGACTCGTTAACAAGATCCGAGAAAAATCATATATTACAGAAAATGGAGGGCTATAAGGGGGAGAGGGTGATCTCAATCTAGTCCCACCCAGTGCAGTGCATGAAAAGATATTTTATTCTCATCTTTTCTCCATGCCCCTACGAGGCCGCCCCGAGTAGGGTGAGTTTGGGCGGGTCCTCGTGAGGCGGCAACGTTTCGACATTTTCTGGTGATGTGAATAGATCCGCAATTTAGGTTTTGCCTTAACGGATGGTTGGTGCTTGTGAAGGAAATTCGATTACACGTACAAATCATTTACCTTTTGTCTAGAAGAATAACATCATAATATAGCCTTTCAGACACTAGGGACCCATTTAAACTAGACACGAACAAGGTCCAATTTAGAGAAATAATACATCCGGTGTCACATGAGAGGCGTCCGATGTATTGACACATTGACTTAAACCAATTAAGTCAACCGCTTTCTCTTGATGAAAAAATAGCGAGAGTTGTAAGGTGGACCTAAAGTCATCTATCAATGCATACTAGCTCACGTATGTTATGACACATACTATGTGCAGAGAGGATTGCTAAACAGAAGATCTGATACATCTAACTAATAAAGCATGAATCCACGAGAGGGCAACTTCAGGCGCAAAAGATTTACATCTCGATCTAAGTTCATTGGCGAAAAAGACATTTTGTACTCTGATAACTCACGGAACAAAAGGGAGGATGATTAACTTCATTTCTTGGAAGTATCGGGTGGAAATGCCAATCGATTTTCTTTCAAATAGGTCTTACTGTACTCATCATTTATTGGGAAAATTATCAAAAAAATCATAAATCTATTATAATTGTGCTAATTCAATCATAAACCTTTTTTTGTCAATTCAGTTATAAATCTTTTGCAATTATACCAATTCAATCCATCCGGCCAAATTTGGCCGACCAACACCGATGTGACACGATTGGCGCTAACGTGGCACAGCCGGGACTAACGTTGACAATTTTTAATAACATTTTAAATTTTTTGAATTTTTTGAATTTTTAAATTATTTTTTTCTTTTCTTTCTCTTTATTGTTTTTTTCCCCTCTTCCTTCTTCCTCTCCTTTGGTTAGTCGCTGGACTAAGGCGACTAGCTAGAGGCGACGGCTGGTTGTCGGATTGAAGCCAGCTCGTCAGCTAGTGGTGAGGCTCGCCTCACCGTTAGTAGGCGAGAGCGAGCTTGCCCAGCCATTGGTGAGGCGAGCACTTGCCGGATCCAGCAAGGGCGAGGGCGAGGGGGAGCCTTGCCTAGCCCTGGCAAGGCTCGCCCTCGCTTGACGACGGTGAGGTCAACCTTGCCAGCCCCTCACCTCTAGTTGGTCACCTCAGTCCAGCGATTGACCAAAGGAAGAAGGAAAAGGGGGAAAAAGAGAGAGAGATAGAAAAGTAAAAAATTAAAAAAAAAAAAATTAAAAAAATTAAAAAATTACTTAAGATTGTCCATGTCATTGTCGGGTAGACAACCAGTGCCAACCGGCATCCATGTCAGTGCTGGTCGGCAAAAATTGGTCAAATATAATGAATTGGCACAACTGCAAAATGTTATGACTGAATTGTTACAATTACAATAGGTTTAGAACTTTTTTGTAATTTTTGCTCATTTATCACCGTTGGCCCTCTTGTAATGTGAATCTGAAGCAACTCGTAATGTAAACAAGACCGTAGATAGGAGGTAGGTGCAATCAAAATGCCTTTTGAGTTCTTGTCCAATCAATTTCTTCTGATCTTGATACCATGGAAATTAAGAGCCAAAATCTACGCTTTTGTTTATACCTATTCAGAGACTCATGTTGGATTATTGGGCGGGAAGGATGCAAAGAAGGTGTATTGGATCGTCATCAATGACAACATCATTTTAAAATAAATCACGAGCACATGAAATATCTCGTTAACTTCGTACGCCAATAATATACAGGGGGAAATAATTCATTCAGATCTTACTCCATGCCCTACGCGGAGTAGATCGGGTCGGGCGGGTCCTTGCAAGGTGGCGAATTTTTGACGCAGCGATGCGAACAGATACACAATTCAGATTTCCCAATTAATTGGTCGATGCCTGTGAAGGAAATTCTCTAACGTATGAGAATTATTTACCTTCGTCTACACGGTTCGACGAGACCCAGATGAAGTCATATCCTAGTGCAAAGAATTCAGAGAACCACTCAAAAACAAAAAAAGTGGGGACAAAGGCAAGACATTTTCGTCACGAGGGGCTGTCGATGTATTGACCCTGGTGACTGAGATCGATAAAGTCAACCGGTTTGTCTTGATGGTAGAAAACATGAGTGTTGCAAGATGGACCGGCGTGGGATTGTCCTCTTCAGATTCCATTTATATTTCTCAAACTCATTTCTTCGGATTTAATCGAGAGGGAAGCGAAAAAAGAGAGATCAATGTTGGATTTTGCGGAAGCGTGTGTGTGTGCAAGTGTGTATGAACTATGGCAAGGGAATATGAAAAAACTTTATTAAGATAGTTGGTATTACAAATGAGGGAGCATTTCTAGTTTTTTTGGCTCTTAGAACAACAACCGCTAACTCCTATTTATAGGCGTGAATTCACCGCCTTCTCTACCGATTTTGAATAAAATAATATAAAATTTGGGCTTGCTTCTTTGTCTTCTGCTTGTTGCGGCTTCTTCCGAATCTTGTGGTTGCTTCTCCCTTATTCTCCATTTTTCTATTCTTTGTAGCTCCTTTTGTTGGCTTTAGTTTCCTTTTTTTAATCTGACTTCTTGCTGCCCACGTTCAAGCCACTATTGTTGACTTTCATTTACTTTTGCTTGAAGCAAATTGTTGCTGCCGACTTTGTTCCTTCCCCATTAAGCATACTTAATTCTTAAGTATGAGTAGTCTAGTGAGTTCTAGAATTTTCACAAAATGGATCATATTTTAACAGG
Organism: Eucalyptus guilfoylei; assembly: GCA_016097605.1. NCBI lineage: Eukaryota > Viridiplantae > Streptophyta > Magnoliopsida > Myrtales > Myrtaceae > Eucalyptus > Eucalyptus guilfoylei. The sequence continues at coordinate 41,746,537 of CM027862.1, read as the reverse complement.
TGTCGATTCTTGATCTTCTTTCCATACTCTGGCATTACCTCGAAACCCTAGTCCGCAATTTAATGTATGCCCCCGGAGCTGGCGCCGTTGAGGGTGGGCCGTGGATCCACCCGGAGCACAGGCTCCAGCGGACCGAGCGCCCCGACCCGTTCTACTGCTTTGCGTGCAAGGAGATCGGGTTCTGGTGCTCCTACTCGTGCGAGCGGTGCGCGGTCCATGTCCACAAGGCGTGCATGTCCCCACCTATCGCCAAGCCCCATCCTCTCGGTCGTCTCTTATTTGTTCGAAGCTTCACAGCTGCTGACGGCAAATTCTGCGGGGCATGCTCCAAGCGGATAGGCGGTTGCGGGTACATGTCGATTGATGGAAAGAGCAGCTTCCACCCATGTTGTCTTCACCTCGAAAAAATCATAAAAGTTAACGAGTGAGTGAGTAATTTGTTTGTTTTATCTACTTGTTTATTTAGGGTAAGAAGGTGATTGCCCCCATGGCCGGAAGAAGGGGCAGCGGTAAGGGTCCCGTGACCTCGCCACTGCTTGAAGTCAGTGACGGAGACAGAATTTTAATGGAGTCGGAGAAATTCTCCAGTGCTTGATTAAACGACATCTTTCTTATTATATGCAAGAAACAATATTGCGCAGTAAAATAATGTAGATTAGTTTTTTCTTTACGATTGGAATAAAAATTATTATGATTATTGAGGTAATTTTAATTTAGTAAAGTATTTTTACTTATTATGTTCGTATTTCACTTAATAAAAATTAATTTTATGAAAGGTTATGGGTTCTTACTTGTGTAAGTTATAAAGAACTATAATAGGAGATGAATGTTTCCTATTGATTGTTAATTATGGGGATAAAAACAAAAAAGTCCTAAATCTATTATATGGATGTCAATTTAGTCATAAACCTTCCAATTTAGCTTGACCTCGCCGTGCTGGGTGAGGCTTGGCCTCGCTGGCCCTGGGTTGGAGAATGAAGGAAGGGAAGAAGAAAAAAGAAAGAAAGAGAAAGATAAGAAAAACAAAATAAAATATCAAAATATTATTTTAAAATGTTCACGTCAGCGTCGACCATGCCATGTAGAATGGTTGGCGTTCATGTCAACACCGGCCAGCCAAAATGGCTGGATGGATTGAATTGGCATAACTATAAAATGTTTAATACTCAATTGACAATAAAAAAAAAAAGTTTAGGATTGAATTGCACAATTGCAATATGTTTAAGACTTTTTTTGATAATTCTCTTCACTTGGCTGCAACTGTCAAGCCAAGATAGAGAAGGATTGAGCCAATGTCTCAAGTTCTAGCCAAATTCAAAGTTGAATCTCAAGATTACAATAGTAATTGACTTAAGCCCCTTGTTGCTTAGATAGAAAGGTTTAGTCCCAAAGTTTTTTAAGTGAGATTGCTTTAGTTAAATCTAAGACTGAAATATCTGAACGATGAAGCGATTATGCGAGTCTTGCAATTCCCCTATTGATAGTTGATTCTTTGTGGCACTTATTCCCATTGTTTCGTGTTTATTTTCTCTTGTAATTTCATAATCTGATATTGGATTGCACGTTCATTATTTTGCGCCTTATTGCATAACAATCGCCGTCTTCTGTCATAATATCCGTGTACCTTTTGTTTTGCTTCTTCTTGATAGTGAGGAGATCATGCTCAAGATGGAGAACGTATTGCAGAAATGCAAATGGTGCAAGATGACGCCGATCCAAGCTAACGGAGCTGTTATCCCGAGCTGGTTCTACGTCTCGATGGGCAAGTACGGTTGTTTTCACGTCGGGTGCATCCAAGAAATGATGCGCGAGAGCTGGAAATACGGCGGCCTTGATCAGCCGGTACGAGGAAACGAAGAGGACGACAACACCAGCTTTGCGACGTACCTAAGCATCAAGATCGAGATCCCCAGTGACCCTTCAGAGTCAGCGACAGAGGAGCTGGCGGATGGCATAATAGAGGCAGCAGCCAAGGGAGATAAGTCAAAAACAAAGAAGTTAATCAAGGGCTTCTGGGGGGGGCGGGGGTCTGGGTCTGGATGGGAGAACACCAAGCATCTGTGGCAACTGCTGCTTGCAAAGGTACGCCGAGGGATCGCCTCGCTGGCTGACACTCCAATCGGCCGAGCCGCGCGGAAGGTCTGGAGCACAATCACGGAACCGTCCAAGCTGTGGGACCTGGTCCGTCCCCTCCTGAAATGGGCTTCTTCCAAGTTACTTGAACTAGCAAAGCGGATGATCGGGATGTCCACGCCGCAAGCTTACCTCGCATAAGGTGACCAGGCATTCTAGATGGTCGGCACCCAATTATTTGCAATTAAGGGTGCATTTTTGTTTAGAGGAAGATGAACAATTTGAAAAGTATTTTCTTATAAATAGTCATTTGTATCTCTTACAAAAATAAATGAACGAAAATTTTTTTCATCGTCCATAAAAATATTTAAATAGTCATTTTGTGTATACATGCGTGGGCTCTTTTGTTCATTTAAGTCTTGCACAAGGATGATTGTGTAGTGGTACATGACCCTCAAACTAGGTATGAGCATTCAGTCCGATTTCTCTCGAGAATTGAACCGAATTGGCCTTGGTGGACCGATTCTAGAGTCAATTTTAGAGTTTACGGGGTGGGTTCTTAGTTCCAAAATCTGAGAATCGATCATCCTTAATTATTTGTCTCGGATGTAAGTAGGTAAGGGGATATTTTACTTCTCGTTGTTTGGTAAACTATGGACACTATAGTTTGTAGTAGGCCTAACATTTGCAGGATGTAAGTGCTTGTTAGCTGTTACATGAAATATTTAGGTAAAGCTACTTGGAAGACTATGAAGTGGATCCTCACATATTTGAAAGGCATAATAAACATTATACACCAAATGGATGACAATCGTAGTGAAACTATAGGTCTTTGATATTCCAGTCATGCTAGAGACTTGAATGAATGCAGATTGTAAGCGAGAAAACTTTTATGCTAGTAAGTGGTGCAGCGAGTTGCAAAGCGACGTAGCAAGACAATATAGCATTACCTTCTATAGAGGTGGAGTACATGGCACTTATCTTGTGAAGAAGGTGTTGCACTTAAACTTAGGTGAGTAGTTGACTATTGTTACATTGTAACCAAGGTGTGATGTGCCTGGTTTGGAATCTGTTATATGGTCAGTGAAAAAAAGTATATCAACATTAGGTACCATTTCATCTAAAATGTCGCGGCAAAAGACAAAATTATTGTAAAAAAAATCACAATAGCAAAGAATCCTGACAAACATGAAGAAGAAGCCATTCTTTTGGCGAAATTCAGTCTTTGCCTTGGCTGCGAACATAGAGCCAATATCGAGAATTGTTGAATTAATGTCTCAAGTTCTTCACCAAATGAAAAGTTAATTTCCAAGATCACTTTACAAATAAACCGAAGTCCCACATTGCTTCGATCATAAGGTTTGAACTTTTGGCTTGCCCTCCATTGCATTTTTATTAACCAAGAGGAGTGTTAGCCTTTTTTTTTTTCTCCATGAGTTTTATGAGTAAATTCTGTAAGAGATTATGAGATAACATTTTGTAAAATTGCTCAACCGTAATCTAAAACTGATGAATGCTTGAGCGATTAAGTAATTGTGTGACTTATGATTTTCCGATTAATATTGAATTTTCGTGGCACGCATTCCTCGTGAGGTATTGACTCGTACCACGTTTATCTCTAATATCTGTATTTTTTTTTTCCCGTGGATTTTCCCTCCTAATTTTATCATCTCAGCGGTTAATATTGAATTGAATGGTGTATTACATTCCGTTTCTTGCATAACAATCGCTGTCTTCTGTCTTTATATCCTTGTACGTTTGGTTTTTGCTTCTTGATAGGGAGAAGCTGGAGCTTAAGACGAAGAACATATCATCGAAATGCAGCTGGTTTAAGGAGGAGTTGATCCGGGATCAGAGAACTGTCATCTCGAGCTGGCCATACGTCTCGGGAGTGGGGGCGCAAGGATCGCCGTTTTCACGTCGGGTGACAGCGGCATTGAGCCCCATGCCCCTCCCGCGCGGCGACATGGGGGCGAAAAAGGGAAATGAAGAGGACAGTACCGCCGACTCACCAACATGCCTAAGCCTTAACATCCAGCTCCCCATTGAGAGGCCGACCCTTCAGATTTGGCGACGCAGACGGTGTCGGATCTCATAATGAAGTACGTTTTCGACGGGATTGGTCCTTTGGCCACAGCCGGAGATCAGGCAAACAGAATACTCGCAGCCCTGGGGGATGGCTTAGGAGCTCCGACGGGAGGGGTGGGGTCTGGCTCTAGCCAGGTATGGGAGCTCGCTAAGGTCCTGTGGCGACTGCTGCTTCTCAAGATACGCCAAGGGATAGCCCGGCTGGCCGACACTCCAGCGGCTGTGCTGGCTGCAAGGTCTGGACCGGGATCATGCAACCATTCAAGCTATGGGAGCTGATCCATCCCCTCCTGCGATGGGCTTGTTCTAAGGTATGTGAATTAGCAAGCCGGATGTTGGTCGGGACGTCCTCGCTACTGGGTCGACCCCCATTAGATGCTCAAGCCTACTTGATGGATTCCATTTGAGGAAAGAAAAAGTAAATATTCAAAGTTTTACCATTAAATATTAGGAAAATGGTTGCGTAATAGTCTTTTTAATCTACTGTGAAAATAATAGTTTATTTTGAACCATAAAAAACCAAATAAGAAATAATTATAAATTGTTATGGGTACCACTCATTTTAGAATTTGTAGTTTACAACAAACTGTTATTCTTACAGTACCCCAAAGACTGTTATACTAGCAAAGCCCTGAACGTTATAATTAGAACTTGTAGCATCTCGTTCTGCAATCTCTCTGCGTTTCGCCAGACTATTATGGTGTCAAAGTAGTGTTTTTTGGAGTGTTCTGAACAGACTTTGTGAATGATGGCTTTATGGCAATGTAACCTTTGTGCGTCGTGAAACATTTTAAAAGCAATTGAAAAACTGTGGCTAGGATCCAGCCCTTGCAGGCCATTGGCAAGGGCTGCCCTCACCCGAAGGCGTGAGGGTTCAGCCCTCACCAGATTCAGCGATGATGGCCCTCGCCGAGGCAGCGAGGGTCACGCCCCATGGCCGGAGATGGATATGAGCTTCGGACCCAGGAGCTGCAACCGGTGAGAGCTCTTGGAGGTATAGCCGCCGATGGGGTTCCTGGAGGTGACGTGCCAGAGCCGAAGGTGAGAGAATGTGTCTTCGGATGCAAAGAAAGAGAGAGCAAAGTTTGAGAAAGAGAAAGAGGTCCTCAACTTGAAATGAGTTTTTGTTTGAGAGAGAGAGAAGCACGCAACAAAATTCATTATTTATTGTTGAGTGTGTCACTCCTTTTTGCTGCCAGCTAAAGGAGAGAGAAAAGAGAACTTTCGAATTCAATTTTTTAACATCATATCACAAGACACATGTCGCATTTTCAATGAAGTTGATTAGGCTAACGCTGGTGGTTTGAAATCACGAATATTTTCTAGGCAAATGCAGACATTTGAGTATGATTTCTAAACAATGACGTGAATCAAGTGAGGGCCCCAAAAAATTTGAATCTAAAAGTCTAGTTGATTTGATACCATACGTAGAATTTGTGCAGCCATCTCTACCCATCTAAAAGTTCGAGCTCAGAGACGGAGGAGTGCATAATTACTCGAACTTCTCAATAGAAACGAGGATTCTTTCTAGAGGTGGAAGATGGACTGACGAGGAATTCTTTCTTCAGATTCCATCTCCATTTCTCACGTCTCATTTCTTTGGATTAATCAAGAGGGAAGCGGAAGAAAGAAAGAAAGAACAAAGAAAAATATGTCGATTCTTGGTTTTCTTCGCGTTCTCTGGGATCACAGCGAAACCCAAGTCCTCGTGTTGATGTCTACCGGAGTATTCTGGTGATCTCTCTTTCGTTCGAAGTGTCAAAATTTATGATACCAACACCAATGACGACTATGACGACGATGGCGGCGGTGGCGGCAGCAAATTTTGCGGGGCATGCTCCAAGCCGCTCCGTGGTTGCGGGTACATGTCTGCTGGTGGAAGACGCTGCTTCCACCCATGTTGTCTTCACCTTGACAAAGTAATAGAAGTTAACGGGTGAGTTTTTCACTTATTTGATCTACTTATTTATTTACCATGGCCGGAAGAAGTGGCAGCGGCAACTGTCCGGCCGGCGACTTCACCACTGCTCATTGTCAGCGACAGAGCTAGAAATTTAATGGAGTCGAGAAATACTGCGGAACTTCATTCAACGATATCTTTATTATCACATGCAAGAAACAGCGTTGCCTAGTAAAATAGTGTAAATTACTTTTTTGTTTTAAGATTGAAATAAAAATTATTATTATTTAGTGAAGTGTTTTTTAGTTTATTTTGTGAAATTTTATCTTTTTAAGCGTGAACACACTAAAATGTACTTGTAAATGTTAGTATTTCACTTAAAAAATAATAATTTTATGAACGGTTATAAGCTCATACTTGTGTAAGTTATAAACAACTATAGTGGGAGATCAATATTTCCTATTCATAGTTAATTAAGAGGATAATCATCAAAAAAGTGATAAACCTATTGTATATCAATTTAGTCTTAAATTTTTCAATTTGGCTAATTTAATCCTAAATTTTTGACGATTTGCCAAGGTAGTAATTCCAACCATTATTGGCCAGAAAGTGCTAACATAGACTATGATCGTATCCCAACCATTCTATGTTGCACACTTGGCATTGATGTGGATAATTTTAACAATTTTATAATATTTTTTGAATTTTTTTTTTGTTTCTTTCTTCTTCTTTTTTTACTATGGTTGGCGAGGGCCGGCAACCTTCGGCCATAGCAAGGATTCCAGCATCCCTAGGTGAGGGTTGCTGGGCCGACGAGGGCATCCCAATCCTCACCTGTGGTTGGCGACCTCTTCTAGCCACCATCAAGGCCACAGACTAGGGAGGGAAATAAGAAAAAGGAAAGAAAAGAAAAGGGAAAAAAGGAAAAAATTACAAAAATTATTTACGTCAGCGTTGTTCGACGGCTAGTGTCCACATTAACATCAATTATTTTTTATTAAAATTGTCCAAAATAATTATATTGGCAAATTATAAAAGTTCATGGTTAAATTGTTGAAATTTTTTTTTTTTTTTTTTTTGGGCACTAGATTGGCGTCTGCAAGGATGAGTGCCTGTCAGGGGCGTTGGGTAAACTAGCGTGAATGAATGATGAGCACCTTTTTTTTTCTCATGAAATACTGTCTTTCGTTTACGTAGAAATACTCGTACTACGAGAGTTTGTGAAATCTAAACATAGTATGGACCAAAGGAAATCAGGGGGACCATATGGCCAATTCGAGTTGAGGATTCCGTGTTGGTGTGCCCCCAATCAGTTGTCCAAGATTGCCAAGGTTGCTAGCCCAAATCCCCCATGGATCAATGATGAGCACTCTAACTTGGCCGCGAACGTCGAGTCAAAGTAAAGAAGGAAGAATTAATGTCTCAAGTTCTTGCCCAATTCAGAGTTTATTTTGGAGATTACAATACTTGCTTAGATAGAAAGCTTTATTCCCAGAGTTTTCTTTACTGAGATTCTGATCTTTGTCAGATCGCTTGGATTAAGTCTAGGACTGAGAAATATTTGAACAATTGATCGATTCCGTAAGTCTTGTAATTCTTCGGTTTATATTGGAATCTTTGTGACACATATTCGCATAAAGTGGCCTTATCCTTCTCTATTTATTTTCTCTTGTAATTTCATCATCTGATATTTGATTGCAGGCGTTCATTAGTTTGCGCCTTATTGCATAACAATAGCCGTCTTCTGTCATAATATCCTCGTGCCTTTTGTTTTGTTTCTTGATAGCGAGAAACTCATGCTTAACACGAAGAACACATCATTGAAATGCAACTGGTGCAAGACCATGTCGATCCGGGCTCGCAGAGCTGTTATCCCGAGCTGGTCATATGTCTTGGTGGGCAAGGATCGCCGTTTTCACGTCGGGTGCATCCAAGACATGATGCGCGAGAGCTGGAGAGATGGCGGCATTGATCAGCCCATGCGAGGAAAGCAAGAGGACGACACCACAAACTTAACAACATGCCTAAGCCTCGAGATCAAGCTCCCCATTGACCCTGAAGAAGAGAGAGATGCCGACCCTTTGGGATCAGTGGCGCAGAAGGTGGCGGATCTCATAACGAAGAACTTCCGCGGCAGTGGGAATAATCCTTTGGCCACGGCCATGGGAGATCCGGCAACGATGATGGAGGTCCTCGGGGACAGCTTGGGAGCTCTGACGAGAGGGGCGGGATCTGGGTCTAGCCAGTTATGGAAGTTCACTAGGGTCCTATGGCGACTGCTGCTTCTCAAGATACGCCAAAGTATAGCCTTGCTGGCTGACACTCTAGTCGGCCATGCCGGCCGCACTGTCTGGACCGCAGCCTCGCAACCATCCATGCTGGGGGAGCTGAGCCTTCCCCTCCTGCGATGAGTTTGGTCCAAGTTGTGTGAATTAGCAAGCCGGATGTTGATTGGGATGTCATCGCTGCTGGGTCGCCTCCCGCGTGATGCCCAAGCATATTTGATGGATTCCATTTAAGGAAAGGAGAAGGAAATGTTCGATGTTTTACTATCAAACGTTATAATTGAAACTCGTCGCATCTCGTCTTGCGATCTCTCTCTAGTTTCGCCAAACTTTTGTGGTGTCAAAAGGAGTGCTTTTTGGAGTAATGTGTTATGAATTCTTGAATGTCTGATGAATCTATTTGTTCCTTTTTCTCTTTGCCCTTTGTTCTTGAAGGCAGGTGCAGGACATGAGTGCTATGCTTTTTCTTTTTATTTATTTGGGGGGGGGGGGGGGGGGGGGTGGGTGGGGGTTTTGGGGGATAATAATTTTAAATTTTTTTGCTAAAAATGATCGAGTATATTTATTGCAAAAATGAATAAACGAAAAATATTTAATCATTCATAAAAATACCTACACACGGATTATTATCAATAATAAAAGCATTTTCCATTATCCATGATAATATTAATTAAATAAAATAAGAACCAAAAACATTAGATTAAGTTGCATGTCAGTTAGTTTTTCATTATAGCGTTAATTAAGTGACCGTTTGATGGTCCATGGATCATCATGCATAACCATTCATATTTTAGACACGGCATTTAAGCAATGCGTTATGGCATTGCGTTTTATCTTTTGATTCGTAGTCCACAGGAGGCTTTGCTTAAGCTTGCCTGAAGTATTTCGGATTCTTCAATTGTTCCTTGTAATTTATTTACTGCTTTGATTATTTAGTATTATCTCTATTGTTCACGTACAATGCATGATCACTTTCATGCGTGAGAGGTTTAGGGATAACATGATTTGATGAAGATTGCATGCAAAATGTCTTCATTAAGAGAAAAAAGTATTGAAAGAGAGTAAGAGTAATCTAATTTAATCAGATCCGCATATATCTTGCTTGGGTAGCCAACTAGTAACTAGTTAGTAGCAGCTCCAAAGTTAACCAAATTGCATAATTGAATCGAAAAAGCAAGTTGGCATTAATAGGGCTTGAGAGGGCCCGTGCTAGGCAAAGGCGCTCTCCCGCGAGAGGGATTGCCCACCCACTTAGTAATCCATCTATTTTCCCTTAGTAGTTCATCACGGAAGGGTCACAACAACCATTAAATATCCCTTGCACTTCATGCCGATGCCACGAAATTCCATGTTGTAGCCCAATGGGTATGAAAGAAATCAGACAGTGACATTCTGCCCCAACCAATTTTGCAATGCCCTCTTTACAAATTATTCTGTCACTACCTTACATTCTTCAACCATCATCTCCACTTTGCCGGGACTTATATGAATGGTAAACATTTGCCCGGGAGAACATGCCGATCCACTCCATCTTTTGCTTCCCTAGATCAAATTTGTCCATAACTCTCTAGTCATTTGTACTCCGTTACAAGTATGGCACTCTCAATCAACATCAATCCCTTTTCAATCGCGTTCTAGGATTTTCCTGGTCTCAACAAACCATCAGAGGTATTCTCTTTTGGTTGGTAATGTTCCAGTGGATCTTTAATGTCCTCTGTCCATGGGAAACCTGTTTTTTAATTCCAATCGTCACCGGCAAAGACTTGGGTTAAGACAAGCTCATGTAGCGACTTGGGCTAGCCTTTTCTCAATAGATCATTCCTAAGGACGCCCATTTTAATTAGGGCCCTTCTAGTCTCTGGAACAAGACAAATAGATCTTTTCAACACGATAACTAGTTTTGGCTTGACGTGGCCGTTATTAGGAGAGCAACATTAGCTTTAGACCAATTTGCGTATGGGAGTCTAAATCTGGCTTTAGAGATCTTCTAGGAGAATAATTATCTAATCCCCAAATATCTAGCATAAACACCTTGGCGGGCCGAGACTTCTCTGGCAGAGGACAAGCCCATGCCACACCTAATGAGTCGAAATATGGGGCCAATCTTACCTCAAAGATTGTCCACAAGAATAATATGAGGAATCGCATCATCATCACAAACCAAACTGCACCCATTTAGCTTGTGCATCCACCCTTTCGAGTGAGACAAGAAAATCACTTCAATATAACAATTAATTTTACCTAATATAGCCATGATCAGGCGATCAGCACCGATTACTAGCACATGGAAGGCCAGCCCGCCTTCAAAGATAATCTACAAATGATAATCATCCGATTCTCAAATTATGGGAAAATTACCAAAACAATCATAAACTTATAGCAATTTTTCCAATTTAGTCATGAATCTTGCTTTTTAGCTAATTCAGTCCTAACATTTTTGTAATTGTGCCAATTCAGTTCATTCGGTCATATTTGGCTAGCCGGCCCTGAAGTGGATGCCAAACAGTACTAGCATCCGATCGACTCTAACGTGGTAATTTTTTAATAATATTTTTTATTTATTTTTATTTTTCATTTTTCTATCTTCTTCTTCTTCTTCTTCTTCTTCTTCTTCTTCTTCTTCTATGACCAGCAAGGTCAACCTCACCGTTGTGAGCTCGCTCACCCTCGCCCAGATCTAGCAAAAGCGACCCTCCCCATCAAAGATCTAGGCAAAAGCCAACCCTCCCCATCAAAGGGCGCTATTGTGGCATTAGGCAAGCTCGCCTAGTGCCACGACGACAAGGCATTGCCAGTGCTCGGCAAGATTGACCTCATCGGCCATAACCTCTGGCCGGTCCGGCGACCGGTCTAAAGAAGAATAAGAAAGAAAAAGAAAAAGAAAAATAATTAAAATTAATATAAAAATTCAAAAAAATAAAATATTATTAAAAATTGTCATGTTACCATCAATCGGACGGCCGATATCCACGTGAGTGTTGGCCGGCCAAATTTGGTTAGATCAACTGAATTGACACAATTATAAAAGATTTAAGGCTAAATTGGTAAAAATAAGAAGATTTATGACTGAATTGAAAAAATTGTAATAGATTTAGGATTATTTCGGTAATCAAATTACTGGCACAAATATTCTAACGCCACTCGCAAGATTCAGTGTATGAACCCTTTCTCATTTCTCACACTTCCACCAGAAAGCCGCACTTTTCAACCGACATGGATATGAGAGAAATTGGACCATGACATGGACTCCATTCAATGCTCAAAACAAAAGGGGAAATCCAATCGAAAGGGATTCAATTCCAAAATTTCAGGGGAAAATTTCTAATTGCTCTTTAAAATATATATAGTGTCGATCTACACGACACGACAAATTTTATTGCATATTCACCTATTTTCTAAAGTATAAAGAGAAGTATCTGTAGGGGTATAAAGGTTTATAATAAAGGACAAGCGAATGGCTAAGAGGGCGTTGCGAGTAATAGTCATTGGCAAAACTACGCATTCCGCATCTCCATCCTAATTACAAAGAACTAGAGACTTCTTTATCGTACCACTCATGCTCCATTTAATTGTCGTTAGGTAAGATTTGGTAGGAGGAAGGAATGGGGGAAAGATCTTCTTAGTTCTTAATTGGGCCAACCTTCTTCAGCTCACATTAAATTAGCACAAACACAGCTAGCCATTGATAGAGCTGAAAACCAAAGCAGCAATTACAAGCAAAAAGCACACAAGAGCTAACAAATTATAAACTTAATTTGGAGAAAGAAGCCATTTTATTTATTGAATGAACTTTCCATCCGTAAATTAATCTTTCAAAATGTATAACAAGAGATCAATTCCGTAAGCGACTTGGAGTTATCAATGAAAGTTAATCATTTATTGAGGGAAAAAAAAAAGAGAGAGACGTGCACTGAATGTTTTAAAATTTATCACGAAAGTGTAATTGAGTCCAAAAATTTACAAAAGTACAATTAAATCCTAAAACTTATCAAATTAGTGCAATCAAGTTCTCCCATAAGTCCATTCAATTTAGGTAATTAAAATTCTTTTTTTTTTAATTATTTTCTCTCTTACATAACACTAATGTGGCTATAACAAGAAGGATAAGGCTAAATTGACGCAGTTTTGATCCAAATATGATTTGTTTAATCTAAATAATCTAAATATGATTTAAATTATATTAAAAATAACTATAAAAAAAAAAAAGTGAAAACGACAAGCATGATGTGCCCTTGTTGCCATTGCCCTACCATAGCCGAGATGGGCCAATTGGGAGGTGATGACTTGCCATGGGTCGGCGAGGGTCGCTAGGCTTTGGCCAGTGTCTAGCGATCCTCACCCGATCTAGGGGAGCACTGCGACCCTCACCCATGTTTGGGCTACGTCCTAATGGGCGAGAAGGCCCTTATTAGCTAATGGTTGTTCATCCTCCAACATTGCCAGCCCTTCCTCATGATGGTGGGGCAGTGGTGGCGATTTCCTTTTTTTCTTTTACAAATTGACTTTTTTTAATATAATTTATATAATTTTTTTGTAAAAAAAATCAATTTTCGACCAAAAACATGTCATCTTAGCCACATCAACACCATGTGAAGAGAAAAAATAAAAAAAAAAGTCATGGAGCATTTTCCGTTAGCCAATTGAGATTGATTGTGTCGATTTGACAAGTTTTGAAATTTGATTGCAAGTTTTTAAGTTTTAAAACTTAATCATACTTTCTTAATAAGTTTTATAAATTCTGGTACACTTATTGGATTAAAACTGATTAACATAAAAACAAAAATATAATATATGTGTTATGTTCTCACCTAGTTCGAGATAGGAGAACTTATAAAGTTTGTAGAAACAATTTACTCGTTTAAAGCACATATATGAGACTTAGGATCATCTTGTTTTACAAAAAGTAAATGATTTTGAAAATATTTTCTTAACAAGGACAGAATGGTGTATCGCATCATTATTATGGAAAATATTGTGCTAGATTTAGCTTGCATCTAGTCTCTTGAGTGAGACTTACAAATCACTTCAGTATAACAACTACTTTCAGCCAACTATGGCCATCATAAGAAGAGCGAAATTAGCTCCCGATCAATTTGTATATGAGAGGCTAACCCTGAATTTAGAATCCTTCCATATTGTAATCATCACACTCTCGGATTCCTATCACAAATACCCTGGGAGGAGGAGGAGCAAGAGTTTTCTCATTGATGACAAGCTTGTTCAACACTCGATGAGTTGGAATATTAGGTCAACTTCCTCTCAATGGATAGTTCCTAAAAACAGTATGGCGAGTCGCATCATCATCACCAAACTATACCCCACCCCCATTTAGCCCGTGCAATTAGTATCTTGAGTGAGATATAAGATCCTTACTTTACAATAATTGATTTAGGCCTTCCATGGCCATCCTCACAAAGCGTCATCAACTTCCGATCAATTTGTTTATAGGAGGCCTGCCAGCCTTTAGAAATCCTCCAAGACGATAGATCCCACCCTAATGTTTCTAGCACAAATATTCTATTGCCACTCCACGATCCAGATATATCAACCCTTTCACACTTCTCACTCTTCACTTGATGCCATATAATCCCACTTTTCCACTTACATGGGTATACTTTGACCCAAAAAAAAAAAAAAAAAAAAACTTACATGGATATACAACAAATTGAACTTTGACAAGTACTCCATTCAATGCTTAAAACTAAAAGGGAAGTCCAATTGAAAAGTGAAATACCTAGGATTGTCCCTTTGGAATGCCTATTAATAAAAGAAAAATTGGAGCATATATTGTGAGTGTAATAAAAACATTTACACGATCCACCTTGATTCGAGGGTTGTGCGAGAGTCCAAGTGGTTAAAACTGTCATATTAATAGTGGATAAGATTACTTGTGGATATCTATTCACTCTATGGTATGATTTCTTTATAAAATGACAACTTGCCCTCTTAACTAACAGCAAAACAAACTTCAACTATTTTTCCATCGCCAATTAAGGTTTTCGAGCAACAATTTATGATGATTTTGCTGATACTAATTTGGAACTAGATAGGTAAACATGAAGAAACGAGGAAAGCGAAACCAATCTCAAATTTTTAGGAAACAAATTGCAGTTGATCTTTATGACATATTTCGTGTCGATCTCCATTCTCCACGACACGACAATTTTATTAACTATTCACCTAAAATTTTCGGAAGTATGAAGAGAAGCATCGCCCCATTAATGACGAAACTACGCATTACGTTTCCCCCCATCCATAATTACGACGGACTAGCGGCTTCTTTTCCGTACGTGTCACTGTCGAATTTTGTAGTGTTTAGGTAAGATTAGGTAAAGAGGAAGAAATGGTGGAGGATCTTCCTATCATTCTTGATTGGGCCAAACACTCGTCGTCTTATCTCAAATCGGCACCAAGACAGCTAGCCATAGCTAGAGCTGAAAGCGACAGCAGAAAATACAAGGAAAGAACGAGCGAGCTGAACACATTAGAAACTCAATTTGGACAAGGAAGCTACTTCGTTTATCTAATGAATTTTCCCATCCTTAAATTGAATTATTTCGTAGCGTAGAGAAAAACCCTAAAACAATTTATTTCGTGAAAACCTCTCCTTAAAGAAAAAAAAGTAAAAAAGAAGAAGACTATAATAAGAAGTTAATGTGGAGTGACTTAAGTGTGTTTGTTTTGTAGAAAATGAATAATTTGGATAATATTTTCTATATACGTAATCCTTTCTATCATTCATTTTTTGCAAAACAAACAAAATCGTAACATTCAATTAAGTCAATCATAAATGGGGGTAGCGCATTTACATTGATCCTGAGAAAAAGAAGAGAGATAGACTCCGCTTGGTATGTTCTCACCTGATTAGAGATAAGAGACATAATTAAGTTATGTACTATTGGTTTCCACGTTTAAAGCACATGGATGTGACGTAATTATTTAACTATGGAGAGACGTGCTCCTTGTGCGTGGGCAGACATTTGAGCATGATTTCTAGATAACGACAGATTGTAAATCCACGGAAATTGAGTGAGGGCCCCATAAGATTTGAACCTAAAAGTCTAGTTGATTTGATCCCATATGTAGAATTTGTGCAACCATTTCCACCCATCTAAAAGTTCTTGCTAGTAGACGGAGGAGTGCATAGTCATTTGAACATCTCCATAGAAATAAGGATAATGGCATCGTGAATCCCTTAACTTCTTCACAATATGATCTTCTGTGAAGTGGAGCACCGCGTTGAATGTACTTCGCTAGTATGGGTGCCAAATCAACATTGATTGTGCAAACAAAATGATTGAATCGTCACGTCGTTTCATTTTTTTTTTTTTTTTTTATAGCTTTGCATTTTCTTTTTCTTCTTATTTTTGTTTCTGTGGAATGCAACTTGTCATGCTGCTTCCTCTTTAATCACCACCACCGGGGCACACAGGTTATATCTCAATCTCGGGTGCGCGATTCATTGTTGATGGAGGTCATTTGACCACATCTAAGGCTACATGGCCATAAATCAAGATCAAGTGACCTAGATTGGAGGTCGTGCGACTTAGATTTGGAATGGCGACCTTGGATCCCAAGGTCTTAATGCAAGAATTGAGGCATAACAGACGTTTGGAGGAGGAGAAATTCGCTTCTTGCAGTTTGTGGTTATTATTGTGCAGGTGGTGATTGGAATTAAGGGGTGAGCATTTATCCAAGATAGAATCTAGAACCAAACTAGTAGAAACTTGGGGGCCAATCACAAATCTATTTTAGTAATGAACATACATCAAGATCTCCATCTCCAACTATTAATATGGTTTTGCCTTCTAACAGTACGCACCAAGATTCGATATTTCCAATATTTTCATATTCAGAGTAAAAAGGTTAAATGAGCACAAATTCAATACTTCCGAGAGCAAAATCTTCATGAAACTTCTCCAATTTACCTAAAACTTGCACTTGTACTCCAGAGAAATTCGATACCTCCGAGAGCAAAATCTTTATGAAACTTCTCCGATCCCCTAAAACTTGCACTTGTACTCAAGAGAAATTCAAGGCAATTGAAACCTCGAAATCATATGTGCAAAAGATCTCAAATATGGATTAGATCAGGATAGAAACATCTTCAAAATGGTAGGGAGAAGCTTTCAAATTTCGACTAGATCGAAAGAGAAAAGCTCAAAAAAAAAAAAAAAAAAAAAAACCAAGAGGAAAGTAAAGACAGAAAATAAAGATCCGAGGAAAAGGGAGAAGAGGGAGCCAACTAACTGCTTGAAGATGGGAGGGAGAGGAGCGAATCCAGCGAATCTAGGGTTTTGTGATCCCATAAATCTTGAGCTGGCGTGGTTTCCTCGCCGTTTACACACTGGACTTTTAGCGTCAACATCCTATCGTTTTGTGTCTCCACCTGAAAAAAAGATTAACCTGGACATCACAGAGGATCGAAAGCGACAATTCCCAGCCAAACAAAGACAGACAAGTTGTTTTCTGTCGTCTCGATCGGTGACGTTCTCAGGTCGCCATCGAACCGCGATCCCCCCTTCCTTCGTGGACTCCATCTCATGTCGCTGTTTCTTTCGTGGCCTTCACCTACCCCAATGGCCACGGCCACACACGGCGGGCGTAAATGCGCGCTGATTATATTATTCTTCTTGGGCTTATCGTGTGATCAGCATAATCTTGGCTTTCTTTGAAATATAATTAGAAGTGAAAGTCACCCGAAAACACCGTCTAAAGGCCGGCTAGTTTCCGTCAACCGAGTAAACCGAGAAAAATATTATTGTACCCGAGGAACCATGACGCATGAACATATGACATCGGAAGCTATTAAAGTCTCTCAAAAACCGAGGATGACAATGATAGAAAATTCGACCCCAAACTTATGTCGACATGTAGAATTTGACAAATGGGGCGAATGCACTCACCAGAAATAAAGTGGGAAAAAACCTGGCTTTCATGTCATGTCAGAAAAACCAACCCAAAAACTTAACTGTGCATATAAAGAGCATAAAAACTCCAAAATTAGGCAATGTATATTTTATGGATAATAATATTTAAACAAGGCATTTTTTGCATGTGTATATGATGGGCATATAAACTTTGTAATCAAGCAATATATGATATTTCAACGGACAATAATTAATATGTAATGCGAGAGTGGGTAGTTAAAATCCCAAATCAATGGTGGATAAGATTGCTCATGTAAGATATTTGTTACTGTATCGTCTAATTTCTTAAAGAATCACAATTTTCCCTCTTAATTAATATGTGATGCGAGGTCATACAACAAAGATATCACAACTACTTCTCCGTTGGCAACAAAGGTTTCAAGCAATGACACGTGATGACTTTGCTTATATTAATTAGAGACTCAAATGGAGAAAAATGAAGGAAAGCGGGACAAATTCCAAGTATTGGGGGGGGGAGGTGGCGCCTTTAAAATATATTATTTCATGTCTATTTCACCTGATTTCTAAAGCATTAAGAGAGAATTATCTGCAGGGGTCCAAATGTTTAACATAATATTTAGTTAGAGGAAGAAATGGTGTAGGATCTTCCTGAAATTCTTAATTGGGCCAAACCCTCGTCATCTTTTTATTATATTGGTACGAACTCAAGCTAGAGCTGAAAACGAAATTAGAAAATACAAAGAAAGACGTACGAACTAATAAATTAGAAACTTGATCTGGACAAGGAAGCAATTTTTTTATATGTATTTAATGAATGCTTCCATGTATAAATTAGTTTATCTAAAGCGTAAAGACAAAACCTACCATAATTTATCACATGTAAATCTCTACTTATTAAAAAAGAAGAAGACTATAATCAAGAAGTTAATGACGTTCCGTGAGCGACTTGTAGAGATCAAGCCACTCATAAATTGAAGAAAAACAATATACATTACGTAGAGTCAATTTCCACGTTTAAAGCTTATAGATTGAGACCTAATTATTTAATTTATCAAATGACTTGCATAGGCCGGCATCTTGACTATAATTTTCTAAAGACTTTTTACTTGTTTGACGTGGTCTTTGAATATTTTCATTTATTTTACTATCGAATTTACAAATATCGGCTCAATATGTGTCTTCCATTAAGTGAAGCACCATGTTACATGCATCTCGCCAAGTTGGGCTACTAAATTAGCATCGATTGTGCGAACGTAATGATATGAATTCTAGCGTCATTTCATCTTTTATCCCCCCATTTTAGCATTTTCCCTTCCTTCTTATTTTTCTTCTGCCGGTCAACTCTCTCGCTTTCGCACAAACGCAAGAGATTCATCCGGTGATGGAGATCGCTCAACCAACATCTGAGGCTACATGGCCTAATATTCAAGTTCACTCGACCTTTGATTGGAGGTAGTGTGCGGCTTGGACTTGGGATAGCGATTAGGATTATTGTTGTGTTGGTGGTAACGGGGATTTGGAGGGGTGTTGTTCTTGTTTCTTGGTGGTGTTGTACACTAATCGCGACAACAGCATAAATTCCAAAGTTTGACTTTTAAACAATTATTCTATAGCTATCAATCTTATGCATCTCAACTCGATTGAATTGATGGATACGTATTAGATAATAAATGGACCGGTGAAACAATAGATACCCCTGTGATTATTGAAGCTACTGATTCATATGATGGTCCAATCGAATCGAATCTAATTGTAAGAAAGAAGTCGATAATGAACCGATTGACGGAGGTGAAATTTGAACGCCTTCCTTGGTTTCCTCACTGCTTTTCCACTCGATCAAGTGCAACATCTTGTCGTGTGCCTCCCTGTGGAAAAAGGTTTTGGACGTGGGATGGAAGGGACAGTTTCCAGGCAAAAAAGAGGAGAACGAAATGCCAAGGACCAAAACCTGGTTTTTTGGTTTTCTTAGGTGGCCATCTAATCCGTCCGTTTCTTTCGCCTTTCGTCCTCGTTTCTTGGGTGGACTTTTGAACATTTTGTCCTTGTTTTCTAGTGTGGACTTTTCCTCCCTTGGTGGCAGGCTGGCAGCAACCACACAAGGCATGCGTAAAACGCAAGCCCATCATTTATCCAAAAACTCTTAAATTTATTATGCAAAGAACAATTTGATGATATTTTTTTCAGATAGGTTAACTTAATCTTAGATATTTTATCAATTTGCCAATGTAGTCATTCTTATTAATTTTGGTAAAAAACTGATGATATTGACGCGGACTGTTTTATATGATATAACCGACGCTAATTTAGATAATTGTTTGTTATAATTTTCTCAACTTTATAATTTTTTTTATAAAAAGCCACCAAAAAACCCACAATCATGAACTTAAATCATGTGGGTGTTATGTCAATATTGTTTACTTTTTATGTAGATTTTTAATGGTATTCATAAATGGTGTTTTGAAGAAGAGTAAATATGTCAATAAATACAAATTTATAAAAGTCTTTCAGGGTACTTGGTGCTTTTGCCTTTTTCTTTTTCTTTTCTTTTTGTTTTTTTAACTTTTTCTTTAATCGCCGTCCATCGTCTCTAAAGTGCTAGGGCCTATGTCCTCGACAGCCACTAGGCGAGGATTCCTGGCCCCTCATTTTCCTTTAAGAGAAATAATAATGAAAAAATTGAGTGCTTTTCTCCACGCATTAGTATTTATAGCAACAAATGTTCCAACATTCCTCAAACAAATTATGAAAAAGAGAATAATTATAGAGAAATGACTAATTGACAATCTTTAATCTACTGTTTGAATAAATTTATGATGAACCATAAAAAATCAAATAACAAATAATTATAAATTATTATGAATTAGCGTATCAATAAGGTATATACCGAAACGGCTTTTGATAAGCGCTCTTGTCTAAAAGTGACCTGTATTGATTCAGTCAATCATAAATTAAAGAAAAAAATACAGTGTGTAGAATCAGTTTCCACGTTTAAAGCTTATAGATTGAGACCTATTTATTTAATTTATCAAACAACTTGCACCTCATGCATGGGCTGACATCTTGACTATAATTTTCTAAAGATTCCCTAACGTGGCCTTTGAATATTTTCATTTATTTTAATATCAAATTTTCAAATACCGGCTCGACATGTGTTTTCCGTTAAGTGGAGCACCATATCACATGCATCTTGCCATGTTGGGCTGCTAAATTAGTATTGATTGTGCAAACGTGATGATATGAAATCCGAATCATTTCATCTTTTCTCTATCCACTTTAGCATTTTCTTTTTCTTTTTATTTTTCTTCCGCTAGTCAACTCTCTCTCTCTCTCTCTCTTGCGCGTGTGCACGAGCATGAGGTTCACCGGTGATGGAGATCGCTCAACTTACAATTGAGGCTATTGTTATGTTGGTGGTAACTCAAATTTGACATGTAAATTCACTTATGAATTCCTCTCATAAATTTTCGTAATTTGAATAGTCTTTTGAATTTTGATGGGAGAGAAATACTGTTTTTGGCTTTTAATTAAATGTAAAAATTATAACTATTGGAGACTCATCCCTTTATTGGGGTCATATTAACTCCTTTGTGATACCTTTAGATGCTTTGGATTGATTCGAGAGTCTTAGGACAATTTGCTTCCGGAAGATCTGTAATCTGCTTAGAGCCGATGATTATTGTTGCGTTGGTGGTGACGGAAATTTAGAGGGGCATTGATCATGTTACACAAACGTGTTAATGCACCTATCGTGATGGTTGCATAAATTTCAAATTTTACACTTCAATTATTCTATAGCTATCAATCTTATGCATCACAAGTAGATTGAATCAATGGATACGTGTTGCATCGTAAATGAACAAATGAATTAATAAATGCCCTTGCGATTCTAGATGTTACTATTCATTTGATAGGTCTCAAATTAAATTGTACCGAACCTAGTCATAAGATAGAAGTCGATAATCGACCGATCCTCATGACTATGCCTAAGGCGATAGAAATGAAATTTGAAAACACTCTTTGGTTTCCTCAATGCTTTTCCAAATGACCAAGTTCAACATCTTGTCTTGACCTCGGATGGAAGGAACAGTTCCCAGCAAAAAGAGAGAACAAAATGCTAAGGAACAAAACGTGTTTTTGTTTCTTAGTTTTGTTTTCTTAGGTGGCCGTCAAATCCATCCATTTCTTTCCCTTTCGTCCTTGTTTCTTGGGTGGACTTTTGATCATTTTGTCCTTGTTTCTTGCGTGGACTTTTCCTCCCTCGATGGCGGCAACCACACGACTCAATACAAGCTTATCATTTCTATTGTGTCATTAAGCTTATCATTTGTTTTGTGTCATTATGTTTTCCCGATGGATTATTGTCTAAAAAATCCTAAACTTATTATACAACAGCTAATCATTTGTCTTGTGTCACTATGCATAAAAACTTCTTACCTGTTTGACATGGTTTTTGAATATTTTCATTTATTTTAATATCAACTTTATGAATGCCGGCTCAATATGTGTCTTCCATTAAGTAGAGTGCCGTGTCACATGCATCCCTCCAAGTTGGGTTGCTAAATTAGTATTGATTGTGCAAACGTAATGATATGAATCACGGCATCATTTCATCTTTTTCTCGCCCCATTTCAGCATTTTCCTTTCGTTCTTATTTTTCTTCCACCGGTCATTTCTCTCTCTCTCTCTCTCCAACGCGCGCAAGCCTGAGATTCACCAATGATAGAGGTTGCTTGACCAACAACTGAGACTACATGGCCAACGATTCAAGATTACCCGACCTAGATTTGAGGTGGTGTGCGGCTTGGACTTGGGACAGCAATTAGGGTTATTGTTGCATCGATGGTGATTGCTGATTATGATTATTGGTTTTGTTGGTGGCGACAGAGATGTAGAGGGGTGTTGATGGTGTTTGATGGTGGTGCGATTGTGATGGTAGCATAAATTCCAAATTTTTACTTTTCTATTATTCTACACCTACCATTCTTATGCTTCACAAGTCTATCGAATCGATGGATGTGATCAAATCATAAATACACCGAATCGAGTTGTATCGAATCTAGTCACTATGCCTGAGGCGACAGAAGTGAAATTCGAACACCCTCCTTCGTTTCCTCACTGCTTTTCCAGTTTGACGAAGTTCGACATCTTGTCGTGCGTCTCCCCATGGAGAAAGGTTTTGACGTTGGATTGGAGGGACAGTTTCCAGCGAAAAGAGAACGAAATTCTAAGGAGCAAAACCTGGTCTTTTGTTTTCTTAGGTGGCCATCTAATCCGTCCTTATCTTTGGCCTTTCGTACTTGTTTCTTGGGTGTAATTTTGGTCATTTTGTCCTTGTTTTCTCGCGCGGACTTTCTCTCTCTAGACCGCGGCGACCACACAAAGGCATTTCTAAAACGCAAGCCAATCATTGTCTTGTAATCATTCAAAAAATTGTAAATTTATTATATGAAGAATAATTCGATCATATTCTTTTCAGATTGGTTAATTTAGTTTTAAAATATTTTAACGATTTGCCGATATAGTCATTGCCATCAATTTTGATTGAAAATTAATGATGTTGACGCCGATCATCTTACGTAGTATAATTGACACTAACTTAGATAAAATTCACAATCTTTTTAGAGTTTTCTCAATTTAATAATCTTTTTTTTATAAAAAGACATAGAAAACCTACAACCATACATTTATCTCGAATTTTATTTTGTGATATTAAAAATCTTAAATTATGCCAATCGTAACATGTTTACTTGAAACTTTTTTGTGACACTAAAAACCTTAACTTGTATAGATGTGACATATTTACCTTCCATCAAGGTTCGATCAAATGATTTTCAAAAAAGAAAAATATGGTCTTTTTTTTTTTCAATTAAGTCACGTGGGTGCCATATCAACACCGTTTGCTTCTTAGTATTTATATATGCAAATTTTTAACGGTTTTCATTGACAATACTTTGAAAGAAAGCAAAGATGTCATATAAATGTAAATATAAGATTTTTTGTATTACAAAAAAAAAATTTGTTTAGAGTTGCTGGCAACTTTGGCCCATTTTTTACCACCGCTTGCGGTGGCCCAGTTAGATAAGGCTCCCATGATCCTTTGCGAGGAGGAGAGGAGTTCGAATCCTGCTGGCCGCACGGGATCTTAAGTGTGACGTCGGGGTGGTGGGTCCTTCGCTAGCATCACCCCGGGTTTATCTCGCCGACTGCCGGCTGTACGGGGGTTCCCGGGTCATAAAAAAAAACAAAAAAAAAAAAACTTTGGCCCATTTTTTTATTAAATTTTCTTCTTTTTACCCTTTTTTTATTAAAATCACTATTCATCTTTTTTTAAGTGCTAGGGCCTTAGCCGTAGACAGCTACTAGGCGAGGGTCCTAGTCCTTCATTTTCCTTTAAGAAAAATAATAATAAAAAAGTTGAGTGCTTTTTTCCTCGTGCTACCGTTTACAGAAACAAATGTTCCAACATAAATATATATTTTCCATCATTGAATCATGAAATAGAAAAATGAACGGCATGTTTGATAACGATTCTATTCCCAAAAACAATTTTTTATTAGAAAATAATTTTTTTTATTCTATTCCCGAGAATAATTTGAAGCAAAAAAAAACGCACTTGGTAACTATTCAAAATTTCTATTCTTGGGATATAAATGAGTTTTGTAGGAATCCCAAATTCTTTTATTTCTTTTAATTTTTAATATTTTTCTTAATTTTTCTTCTTTCTTCTTCTTTATAGCTAGTTGCCGACCATCGCCGTGACGGCGAAGCTAAACAAGGTCTAGCAAGCTTGCCGGAGGTTCGCCTAGGCAGCACAAGGTTTGGCCTCGTCGGGCCACTGCCAAGCGACGCCGACTTGGAGGTGGCTCAGCAAGGCTCGACGTCGCCGGCGCCAACGACCTCATCGAGCATCGCCGGCCAAAAGAAAGAAGAAGAGATGAGAAGAGAATAAGAGAAAAGAAAAAAAAAATAAGAATTGATCTTAGGAATTGTTTCCGGGAACAAAAAATTACTATTTTTTTTAGTTATTGATTTTGTTCCAAATCTATTTTCGAGAATAAAAATTTTACCAAACGGGTTTCTGTTCTTTTTCAACAAAAAAACAGAAATAGTTCTTTTTTATTCATAAATTATTTTTGAGGATAGAATAAAAAAATCATTTTTGATTAAAAATTATTTTCGGAACAGAATCGTCACCAACTGCGCTTTTACCAAACAAGCCTAAGTCTATTATCAATCAGCTTATTCATATACGGAAATGAGATTTGATAAGCGCTCGCGACTCTCAGGCCCCGCCACGTCATTTTCTCCCCTTTCCCCGCACGGTGGCCGTTGAATGCAAGCGATATGACGTGGCAACTAATTAAAATAAATAAATAATAGTTATAATTTAAAATAAGAGAGAAAAGTCGTAATCCAATTGACAAATATGCACTCCCCCGTATATATAAAACGACGACGAAGACGTCGCCATTGTCCAGCTCATCATCATATTTGCCGTTGCCCCCCCTCCCCCTCTCTCTCTCTGCCTCCGCGCGCGACGTCGCATGACGGAGCTCCGGCGAGCTTGTTCACCTCCGGTAAGGCGACCTCCGGCGCCCGAACGCCGGCGGCCGGCGCGACGCCCGCCCTCCGCGATTCGCTTTTATTTTCTTCGGTTTTGCTCTCCCTCTTCTCTTCGCTTTTTGCCCCCCGGTCGGTTCGCGGGAGCAGGACGGAATCGAGTTCCCGGAGGAGGGAGCCGCTTTCGAAATCGTCGCTCCGGTTAAGCGACCGGCTCTTTGCTTCGCTCTCCTTCGTGTTCTCGGTTGCTTCAGCTCAGAAGCGATCGCGTGCGATTCGCCGGAAACGAGCGATCGCGTGTCGGTTCTCGTTTTTCGTCAATGCGATTTCTGTTTTTTTGTTTTTTTTTCGGTGTCGTGATGTCGTCATGTTCGTCGCCGATTCGGTGCTTCATGGATCGGCAGTCGTCGCCGCTTAGGATATGTTTCAACTTTATTTGAGTTTTTTGTTCTCTACGTCGAGTTCGGGGGGGCTCTGCTGCGTTGGATGTTTTTCCGTAACTGATGGATTTGTCGATAGCGCGATTTTCGAGTTCTCGATTTTGGTTGACGCGATTTGTGGCATCTTCTTTCCGCTGAGCGAGTGAGTTGTGATTGTTGGTACTGCTGGTACAGGAGAACGAGCTGAATACCCCTCGAAAATGGTGACGACGAGGAGGGTCGGGAAGTACCAGGTCGGGCGGACGATTGGCGAGGGGACTTTCGCCAAGGTCAAGTTCGCGCAGAACCTGGAAAATGGGAACAACGTGGCCATAAAAATTATGGCCAAAAGCACCATTCTTAAGCACAGAATGGTTGATCAGGTGCCTATCTTTCGGCTTTCTTCCTAAGAACGACTTTTAATTCAATCAAATTGCATTCGCATACGTGTCCAGAATCTCTTCGACTGTTGATAGTCGATTTGGCAGTTTCTAGGCTGATAGTTGTCCTAACTTCAATCTTTGGTGTTGGCGACAGCTCAAGTTCACTTTTTTTAGATATAAAACGTTTTTCCCTTCCCGTGCCACTTCTTAGTTTCATGACTGATCTCACTTAAACGACAGAGTGAACAATAACTTAGTTAAGAAACTAGAAAGTCATCAGAGGTAATGGACAGCTGTTCCTCTTCCCGTGGCTGTGGTCCATTTTAAAGAGGCAGGATTCATTGTAACGATAGGAGAAAAGAGATGAAATTGCTGCTTGGATAAATTTAGCTTGCCCAGTGGCTATCTGAAACTTGTGTAGCACTTAATTGAAGTCTGACCCAGACTTTGGTGCTTTTTCAAGAAATGCAGTCAGAGTGACGACATGGTTAAATTACTAAACTGTAAAGGACGAAATTGAGGGCTTTGGTCCAACTCGTGTGGGAAGGAAGACTAGCATTTGTTTGATGTCCAATTTTCGCAGTTTTGGAAATTTTTAGGAACTGTTTTACTTTAGAGCTACATCTCTAATATGTACATATAATTTGGACTGTAGTACTAATGTTTACTTTTCTCTGAGTATTTGAAATTGTATGTTGTTGTAATCACTAACAGTCCGTGCAGTATATAATGTAATGCAGGGCATTATTCTTGCCCATGTTACTTGTAATCAGTTGTTATTCCAGGACAACCGGGTCAACTGATAGCCAGCAAGATTAAGTAATTGTTATGTTTATTCAGGAGGTTGTTAACTCTTCTTCTTAGCTTGTCAATAGTATTGTCTCTCTCTAACAATCTTCCTTCTTCATTGCAGATCAGAAGGGAGATATCCATAATGAAGATAGTCAGGCATCCTAACATAGTTAGGCTGCATGAGGTATGGAATAATCTCCTCTTTTTTATGATCCTCATGGCTTTGTTCATGATCTCTGTGAATTCGAGTGAATTGTGCTACTTCTCGTGACTCTTACTTGAATAATGTAAGCTTCACCTTGTTACTTGAATGCTGCAGGTTTTAGCAAGCCGGACAAAGATATATATCATTCTTGAGTTTGTGAGTGGCGGCGAATTATTTGATAAAATTGTAAGAACTACAATTGCCTTTGTATGCATTTTATCCTGCTTGGAGAATGATTGAGCTAGTTTTGCTGGTTTCATTTTGCACAAGATGCGCATTTTATTTACTGGTGCAGTAACATGATCTTGGACCATTGGAAATTAATCTAAAAGGGGCCAGTTTAATTTTTTCTTTTCTCTTTATTTGCACGTGGGATGTTTATCTTGGCAACCCTAGAAACAAGGTTATAAAATGCGGACTCTACTTAAGATTGATGGAGATGTTTCAGATATCGGATTGAGAATCTTAAGATTCTAGAAGTTGCCGAAAATAATTGTACAGATATTTATACTTGTGTGAAAATAAGTAATTGTGTCCTAGTGAGACCAAAATTTATAAAAGCGGTATTGAGAAGCAATTGAATGCTAGCAAAATCTTTAATAATGTCAAAACCTCGAAAAGGGTGAATGTTAAGTTTTAGTTTAGCAAATTTATAGGAGAATAATTTGTTCAGATCAAAATATAGCATTGATTTTATGATTTTATCAATCAATATTGGAAATTTCTGACTATTTTAACAGGCCAAAATTCTACTCAAGATCGGGATTGTTTCTTAAAGTTTTGGGTCGTTAAAGAGTACAACTTTAAAATCTGGATCGTGATTTTAACAATCATGAAATTCTGATTCCTGATTGTTTATGCTTATTTGGATTCACAGGTTCACCAAGGAAGACTTCCTGAAAACTTATGTCGGAAATATTTCCAGCAGCTTATAGATGCAGTTGCTCACTGTCATAGCAAGGGTGTCTATCATAGGGATCTGAAGGTGCGGAGCTATGCCTTGCACGTATCGTCTTTCATGTTATGCGTTCATTTGCCACAATGTATGACTGATTAGTTTTTACTTGCTGTTTGTTTAAAGCCTGAGAATCTTCTTCTCGATTTTCATGGAAACTTGAAAGTTTCTGACTTTGGATTGAGTGCTCTGCCCCAGCAGGTAAGCATTATCATATTTACTTCACAGTCATCAAAATTTTATGTGATTTATAGTTCCTCATTCCTCCATTCCCATCTGTTTTCTGTTCTGAATATGCTTCTACTTGTTTACAGGGGGTCGGACTCCTTCACACAACCTGTGGAACACCAAACTATGTTGCTCCCGAGGTACTAATCTAATCACCTTCTGTATAGTAAAATTAACATTTTGATGTGCCGCTTCATCCTCATTTTGGTTGTATGTCACACCTTAGGTGTATTATTGGTTGCCAGTTATATATTTTGGGCCAAATGATTGGACGGCCACTCCAACATGCATACTTCTTATGTATTCTATTTCTCGAGAATGTATCTTTCAGTTGGTAAACTACATTGTCATTACTGTTAAAAATTATGATCTTATTTTAGATTTGGTTAGCACCTAGTAACCTTTTCCTTTAGTGGGCTTCGCTTACCAGAACATATGATCATTAAATATCACAGGATCTAAGCGGACAGTGGCTTTGTTTCACTAGGTATTGCTTTTCCTTTTCTATTAGTGAAGAAGCTTGAGTCACCTTTTTTCATTAACATAGTTGATTGTAATGGGAATTAAATTCCAGATAAGGTTGGTAATCCTATAGAAGTAACCTTCTATGCATACTCTGGTCTCTGGGGAACGTGAGCTGACATGAACATTAGTCACCTTCCTCACTCTGTGTGAAGATGTTGCATGGAAACCATTGAAGACGCTTCAAAAATCTTGAAAGATTCATTTTTGATATTATGCCCTGTGGAAAGTTATTGAATGCTGGTGGTTGCTATTAAGTAGGTAATGAAAGGATAAAAGAAAAAGACTATCAGAGAGTTGGATACTCTTAAAGCAATTGTTCCCTTCATGGCTTTCTTGCCTGATGGTTGCTGGCATGCTATATCAAATGGTGGATACCCCATATTGCTTATTTGTATAGTAAATGGCCAACTTTGAACTCACTTTGTTGGTTGTGGCAATACTAGCTCACTTGAATTCATTTTGGAATTATTTGTTTCTACATTCTACCTCTCAATTAGTCATATTTTTTAATGCTAAAAAATGCCTCAGGTGCTTGGGCAGCAGGGATATGATGGTGCAGCAGCAGATATATGGTCGTGTGGAGTCATTCTCTACGTCATTATGGCTGGATTTCTCCCATTTGATGAAGTAGACCTTCCTAGTCTTTATAAAAAGGTCATGTTCTGGCCTTGATTTTTTCCAATTTAAAAAATATGGGTAGACCTAGACTCCTAGTTGATATGTGGTAATTATTTTTACCTCTTCTGTTCTCTTTTAAGTAGATTCAAGAGTGTATTAGAAAAAGTATTGGCAAATGCGGCGAGCATAAATATCTGCCATTGTTTATTTATGGGTATGTCATTGAAAAGGAGCTATCAGCTTAGAGTTTCTAGTCATTTGGACTTGGAAGACATGTGTCAGTGCTTGTGTAGATGGTGTGTGGACAGCAACTGTAGGATGTATTCAACAGTGTTTCCTCTGATTAGTATTGAGTGCATACTGAAACATTGATTTTTCCTGTAACAACGTAATGTTGAATGCTAATAGAGTTAAACTAAATGTAATAATATTCCTTATCTTTTTCACATTGCTCCTTTTGATTGGGGATTGGTGTGTAGAAAAAGTAGTTGGACATATGATAGTTTGCTCAATTCTAATACGCCAGAAGTTGGTCCATTTTACTGGGTAACTGACTGAACGGGATGTTGGAATGAGTGGCTACTTGCTCTTCTCTCTTTTCTCATCCCCTCTGTTTTGATCCTTTCTTCATGGTGCTTTTCCTGGATTGTGTCAAACTTTAGATCGTCGACCTTCATCATTTTAATTCATCGCATTTGTCCTCTGTTATACAAGTAAATGGTTATCTGCTTTTATGATTCGAAAGTTCTCACTTCTCTAGTTTATGTACAGATAAATGCTGCCGCATTTTCTTGCCCCGTCTGGTTTTCTCCAGGTGCAAAGTCCTTGATCCAAAAGATTCTTGATCCCAATCCCAAGACAGTAAGTTGTCCAATTTGACACTCTATACTTTTACGCTGGCAATAAATTACCTCATTCTTTTGATCCATCTGGTGGGTTGACTTGAATTTTGCTTAGGCTGGTTGATGTTGAGGCATGATTGAATTTGTCTCTTCCATGTGTGCAGTGATCATCTTACTTGAACTTTATGCTTTTGTTGTCCAAGTATTTAATGGGATGTTAATTCAGAATATCAGATTTCATTATTACTCAATTAATATTCTTAAGTGATTTTGTGAGATTTATCTTCTTGCAAGTTTGTCATATCACTAAACAATAGTATATAACTGTTCTGAATACTTCTTGAGCTTGCATTAGCATTTTTTTTTTTTTAATGCTGATGCATAACTTTGTGGATATTTCTTAAAACAGCGCATTGATATCAATAAAATCAGGAAGCATCCGTGGTTTTGTAAGAACTATGTGCCTATCAAACATAGAGAACATGAAGATGTGGATCTGGATGATGTGCATGCGGTTTTCGATGATATCGAGGTTTGCTTCAGTCTAACTATTCTCTGATTTAATTCCAGAAAGCTGTCTTATTTCTGGTATTACGTCATAAAATTGTTCAATAGAAGATGTCTTGTGGCTTCTTTTTTTTTTTTTTTTTTGAAGCCCTAAAATTTCAATGCTTTTTGTTGTATTTGCTTAAATTATTAAAGAAGTCATGTTGATTTGCAGGAAAAGTATGTGGCTGAGAACTCAGAGAATTTAGAAGGGAGCCCTCTAATGATGAATGCGTTTGAGATGATAACTCTATCTCAAGGGCTGAATCTATCCGCTCTTTTTGACAGGGGTCTGGTAATGCATTTGAATTCATCATTCTCTCCAATTAGTATGTCCCAAAATGTAATTCTGGCCATTTAATACTGCAGTTTTTCAAAGTTAACCTGTCGCAGCCTTACTACTGTCAACAGATTAGGGATTGTCAAACTCTGAATTAATTGGGTCTGTCCATATGATTTTGCTCACCTTTTAAGGCCCATATTAGGTGAGTCTGTGGGAATGGAAATGAAAAGTAAAACAAAATCTGTCATATTATTCACTTGCCAGTTTACTTGGATCAACTTATACATTCACACATCTAGAGTTAAAATAAAAAAGTAGCCCATTTGGAGACCTCTCTCTCTCTCTCTGTCTCATCATTGTCTATCTGTGGCAGGATCATGTAAAGCGGCAAACTCGTTTTGTTTCCCGAAAACCAGCACAAGTTGTGATTTCATCAATTGAAGCTGTTGGAGAATCAATGGGTCTCAAAGTCCATACACGTAATTTCAAGGTATCTGTCTATCACATGACAGAACTCAAAGTCAAACAGCTTTCATTTCTTGACATCTTGAAGTACTGTAAAATCAAATGTGCGTACACCTATATCTGACTCGGGTATATATATATATATATATATATATATATATATATATATATATATATATATATATATATACGGGCATGGCAAACACATAAGCATGTACTCTCTTAGAATGCAAACGTGTGCTAGAATTGTTTTGGTTTTATAGGACATACAGTGATTATGCTTCATATTTTTGCCATCTATACTATGAGCGCTTAGTACAATGGTAAATTTGCAATAGGACATGATTATGGTATGTTTTTCTGTTGAAACTCAAGAGCTGCAGTGTTCCTAAGTCCACATCCATGCTAAAATCATATTTCATGGACATGAGTAAATAATATCAATAGAAGAATGCTGTGCGCCATTCATTCTGTCAAGCTAGACCGTCGGTTCATGACTTTCATTTTCCCTCAGCAGTTTCTGCCAAGGATTAATATTTGATAAGAGGATCAGTTATATTGCATGTTGTGTTTTCCATCGCTTAGGAACATCTACCAAGAATATGCCCAATTTCAACTAGAAACATATCATAGTGTGTGGAAAAGCTAGATTATTCACTGATTCACGAGTGTTTGAGCAGTGGACAGGATGTCCACTCTACCAACCTTACTCTTAGAGGATCCTATTGTAGTAGAAAGAAACAGTGGTCATATTCATCCTTGGCCATCAATCTTTATTGATGTAACTCATCATATAATCCCCAGTAGTTTTCTCGTTTCTCATAGGGATCTTTGTTTGTTTAATGGTTTGAATTACTTAACATGCCTGAGATGGCATAATTAGATATTCTCATGCAAACATTCTGTTGTTGAGCATGCATTTTCAGGTTGAAGGTTTATATTTACTCAGTTTTAATGATCTTTTTCTATTAATTCTCATGCTTTCGGTGTACTATTAATGCGTTGAAGAAGTTCAGTTCCAGTAAATAACATTTGGTTGTCTTTTGACATTTGTTAACCTCATAACTTTGTCCTTGAAGATGAGAATTGAAGGAATATCTGCAAATAAGGCTGGTCAACTTGCAATCGTCTTGGAGGTAACTTTTATAAGTTTTGCATTAACTTCAGATTATCTTCGGTGATACATACTTGGTTTCTGGATCCTTGTCATTCATAACGTGATTTGAGTAATTCTTTCTTAGGTGTTTGAAGTGGCACCATCTCTGTTCATGGTTGATGTTAGAAAGGCTGCTGGGGATACACTCGAGTATCATAAGGTGAGCTCTTAATATGCATTCGATTCAGAGCTACCATCTGGTAATCCCTGTTTGGATCCATTGACTACACACCTCCACTAATGACTTAGGGTGCACTCGAGTCTACTGGAGCCGAGCCGACATAATGCCTTGGCGGCTCAAGCTCGACTCAGCTCATAAATTTGGAGCACAAAAACTTGATTTGAGCTCGACTTATGAATTTGAAACTTTTCTTCCCGCTTGAACTCGATCCCCCTCAAAAAAAAAAAAAAACGCGACGTACTCGACTTTTCCACCTCGATCGAACTCGGCTCGGCTCGAAATACTTGCACTCTACTTTTCTGTTTGTGTTTAAAATTATATTAAAAAGTGAAAGTGTAACTACATTCTAAAGAAGTAATATCATAAGTCATTATCTGTTACAGAATCAACAAAATCTATATAACAAATGAGATAACTCGATTAGGCTCACGAGCTGATCACGTCAAGTATCTTTAGGCTTGGACCTGACTTGAGCTTGAAAAAATCCAAGCCAATCTCAAGAAGGTGACAAGTCGAGCACAACTGCACAAGTAGCACACGTAGCTAGACTGGCTTGCACCCCCTTTAATGGCCGAGAAATTGCAACCGAATCCTTACAGGCCATTTGACAGTAAGATTTGCACTTGTGAACTTTCCTTTACAGTAATACCCCAGTGCCTTTGCAATGTGTTTCAGCAAGTTCATTCAATGATCTCACTTCATCTATGCAATTTGACCTATTTATCTCGGTACGTTTGAGTTTGTAAATAATGTATAGATTACATCAGATTTACATCGCTGAAGCTGAGTGTCTAATCATCATCTTTTTAAAACCTTTTAAAGGAATTACTAATTGAGGTTGATCGATATTTTAGTTACATTCCGTTGAATTTTCCAAGCACCAATGAGGTCTAGTTGAACCACTCACATCCTTTCAGTCAAGTCGATCTAGCGGTTTGGGGTACTTGATCGTGTCTATTGAGTGCAACTACTCCACCTCCCGGGATGCAAATTGAAGTCTACCAGTATCTCATTTTTTTCCCTTTCAGACTAGAATGCATCGTGGATCTAACCCCGTTTAGCTAACTTCTTTGTTATCTGTCTATGGCAGTTCTACAAGGACCTCTGTTCAAAGCTGGAACACATCATCTTGCAACCGGCAGAGCATTTGGCAAGCGCCAGTCTGCTCAGAACAATGACTTGCTGATCCATTGTAGCGGGCGTGAGGCAAATCACTGCGCAGACTGCACTCTGAGACAGCCGAGATGATCGACTCCTTGAAAATACAGCAGCTTCGGGGTGATATACCCAAAAAAGCTAATTAAAAAAAAAAAAAAAAAGCTGTATATGTTTGGCTCTGTAGATTATGGTAGCCATGATGATCACGAAATCGTTATTAAGGATCTTAGCTTTCATCCAGAGACATCACCACTTGTATTCTTTGATTTAGGGATTTCTCAGCAATGTAGAACCACACTTGTCTCTTTATAAAAATAGACTTGCTTAAAGTAATTAAACGAAAAGGAAAATGTCAACGAGTACTCTTAGAGCAGAGTCGTCAATCGTGCTTTGAAAATCTAAATATTTCCATTTGAAACATGTCACTTCTGTAAAATATCTTTTTATGGATTCTCACATTTTGTTAATGTGTCGTCATTGATTTTAGGTCTTAATCGATGCCCTTAGCCCCAGTAAATCGTTGCATTCTTGATATTCTCTTCCTGCCATATCCGACCGTCGTATTGCATCCTTTTGCATATAATCATGCCTGGCATTTTGGGCTGCTATGCTCTTCCCATGAAACTAGTTAATCCCAAATGACCAAAATTCGCAAGTGGGCATTTGCAATTACCGCCAAGGCCTGAGGAAATGTAGATACGGTTGCGTCGCGTGGCCCGGGACATGATGCATCTTGCTATATCGTCAATTTGATGTGTCAAAAAACTCATGATTTAATACATTTTGAGAATGAGATTGGACAAAGAAAGTTACTTAATGGACCAAACCGGTAATTATAACATTGGAGAACTGTTAAGTAGAAAGATTTGCTTCTGAAGACACCACACCACCGTCCACAATGCAATGCCATCCTCGTCGAGTATAGCGGCACCGACATGCCGTCATATTAAACACCGTTAACTCCTCCGAAATAAACTGAATTGCTCTCCTGAATTTTCAAAGCGAGTTTCCGCAACAGCTTTTCTTATCCCTGAAAGCTTCAGGATCATCAGTAGCGTCATCATCGCCTTTTGCGGCATTTCCATATGTCGTACACCTATGGCCCACTGCAACTTAACCAAGATTCACAAACATAGCTTCGCTAGCCACTACAAAATCAGAACGGCGACAACATCATCTGCTTTCCAATCTTGATAGTTGATACTGCACCCACCAAGCGTTACATCATATTACACCGCCCGCCAGGTTCAGCAACTGACAGCATCTTATGCTAATATACAACAACCAACAAGCTTAATCTGTACATTCCAAATCAGATATACAACAGAACATGGTCAGCGTCCGGCACGGAGAACATAAAAGTTTGAGCAGACCTGGGCAGAATCACAGCAGGTGTTAGGACTGAGATAGAGACCTTTCTTCACATCATCAGCTGTTTCTTGTGTTACATTAAAGAGGCTGAGTAAGATCACGAATCAATGCAGGCTACACACATGGAACTTCTCGGCGACATACTTTCTTAGTCATACATGCCCTCCTGCTCCCAGGCTTCAACCAGGAATTCTATCATTTCCTGCGAATTCAGCATAAGAAGAAATCACAGGGCTTAGTTAGCGAGTATGCAGCACTTGTTGGTACAAACTCTTTAAAGATCACTATGTCCGAGAAATATATAACTCTGGCATACTTACTGATAAAGGGACAGGCCTGGCGAAAGGAGTTCTCCTAGCGAGTACGCTTTCATAAGTGGTATTCCAACTGCGTAGATTTAGAGAGTATAATCACAAACGGAAGAATGAATATATGTGTCTGTAAGTGTATAACTATATACATCTGTGAATGTGAAAGACCAAATGAAAGGTGAGAATATGTACATATAGGACTTCCCACTGTAGCATAAGCTTACCACACAATATACTCTTCATACTTGATTTCAAAAGCATATGACAAATAAATGCTTTGTATCGCTATAAAACATAAGATCGTGATTTTTGAAGCACTAAAACCTAATTCCGAGATGCTGACAGCTAACAGGTGTGCAAGGAACAGCATGACATTATACGCTACGAACTTATTAATGAGATGATGGATAGCTTCATGAAGTGCAATGTACGTCAAGTAGTTGAATACATGGAATCTGAGTATTGGACTCCTTGATTAGGGGATTGACAGGGTCTCACACTCTATAGTATATCCATTTGGTTGACCCATGCTGTGTCGTGTGAGGCAAACCAGGCCTCTACAGGTACTTCCTCATATTATTGTTTTCATAAATCGTTTTTACAAGAGAGCCTAATATTTGCTTTATTTCAGTTTTTCATTCTAATTGTGTGAGGTAAGCAAGGGGGTTCATGGGACTGAAGCTCCAATCTGAACTCTGGAAAATGAAGCCTCTAGCAACTGAGCCAATTTGATTTCCAGACCACAAATCAGGTTTAAAAGATGGCATAACTCTTTGAACTTAAGTAATTACTTCCACGTGATGGTAATTGGGTTCATTGAGTTAATAATGTCAGTTGGAACAAATACACGGACTGAAGAAAATGGAGAGAAAGTAGCAACGAGCACAATTGTGCAGACAAAGAGGAGGAAATGGCTAGAGTACGCACCTCAATGTACGCCCACGCTTCTGTTTACTTTGATTCCTGGAGCTCCCATTTCCAATCCATTGCAGCCTGCTCTCATTCCATAATATAAGGCCTGCAATAATAAAGCTGCAACATTACATTTGGCGACAAGAGTAACAGCAGACAAAACTCCTTCAAGTGGGCATAAAAATTCATTTGAAGCATTAAGCTCATGAGCAGAAGAAACTGTCATGACGACGGAGCACTTCTCCCCATACCAGAACAAGCAACATGGAGTTGAAAACACACCGTGATTTACAAACTCAGAATCGTTGCTCTGATTAAGAGTCAATGTGCTGATTGAAGACAAGCTTCTCTGAGATTGCAAAGCGCCATTATCCACATCAAAGGTGCTGCTGCTCCAGAAATCATCGGAAAAACTGGGCTTCTTCACAGTCTGCCCTTGAATTCGAAGCCCCTTGTTCGGTTCATCCACAGCTATGATTGGTGTGGGCTTAGAATAGCATCCAAAGCAACCACTGCCGCATCATAAACCATGTTAATCACATGAGCAAGAATTACCAGCAGCAAGGAACACACTAGTGGACCTGATCAAGAAACCCCCGGGCTCAGTCTCAATATTAGGCATCACAAATCCATTCCTAATCTTTTCAACGATAAACTATCAAGAAGCCCTCTCTGTTCTACCCCATCCATCACTTCTTGAAATGATTTCTGAGGGAGAACCTTTTCCACTTTCAATTCCAATAAACTGGAGTAGTCAAGAGCAAGATAGATAAATCCAAAGAACCCATCTCAAATCAACTCCACAAATTAACAAATTCCAATTCAACCCAGAAATTAAATCAAACATCAAGCAGAGAACAGCACACACAACAGTCACAATCATTACATATTCAAGACAAGAAATTCCTCCCAGAAATCAGCCCAAAACAAACAGCTTCCTGAGAACCCGAGCAAATCGAAAAAGAACGAATCGAGGGCTTACCCCATACAAGCGAGAATGTGGCGGATCCAAACCGTACTCGAGCTACTGATCAACACCATATTATCGCCCCGACCCAAAACCAAGAAGATAATGATGACTGTGCAAGACGGGATTTTTTCCTTCCTACCCAATCAGCGGAAGCCGACAGCCACTGTAACGTACGCTTTAGCGAGTCGTGGGAGTCAGAACAACGAGAACCCAGTCGCTTTCAGATCGAAAATAATAAGAAAAAGCAAAACTTTATCGGGAAGAAAAAAAGAAGTTGATCCCGGGTTGTCGCAGCCAAAACAACAGCGGCCCCTTTCGTCTCGTCGGGGGGCAGTAGTTACCTCGGATTCCCCCGCTCCCCGTTGACCGGGCACGCCGACCGCCGCCGGGAGCCCTCCGACGAGGACGGAGTCCCCGGGCTCGAGCCCAAAAATCGGTTCTTGCTCGGCCCAAGAAACGTGGCCGACAGACGATCCGACAAGACTCGCCAAGAAAATGATGTAAAGGCAGGAGAGAAGACGATGAATCGAAGCTTTGGAGAGGCTAAGGTGGTCGGATCGCGCGACTGTAAAATTAGTATGGCTAATCATGCGGTTCGTCAAATGGTTCAAAGCTCGTTTCGGCGGATGGATGGCACCGACCGTGGAGAATCTCTTGCATTGATTGGAATTTGAACTTGAATTTGGATAAAGCCACCGGCCAATTCGAGCCCAATTTTCAAGTGCCTCGTTCGTACTCATCCTCAAGTGGTCCATGGAAGATTGCTCCGGGGTCCACTTCGCGGGTTATTAGTGAGGATGGGACCGATATTAATCGTGGGGGTCTAGTGTGGATCCGCCACACGTGGGACTTGTGTGATCGACGGTTGAGATACCCCTGGCCCAATTGATGCAAGTTGAGACAAAAAACCCATTTTTTTTTCAAAGCAAGAGCAAGGCAATTGTCTTTAATAGTAGAGAAAATTGATGCGCATACTAACTTAAAAGTGAGTTGATGGCAAATCACTTTCATTGGTTAAAGGTCAGACGAATTGTCAAGCGCTTGGTTCTAGCACGATGGATGTCGATTCAAATCACACCCTCTCTTGCTAGTCCCACTCAAAATAACTCTGGGCTGATGTAGGCTAAATTAGTGGTAGAGCTTCATTTGAGGTACGTGGACGAATCAAATTTACATGTAGTAGAAACCAATCGACTCAAGAATTTGAATAGCCCATGTTATGAAGAAGAAAAATAGAAAAAACTTGCTTGTGCTCTTTTGATTCTTAAATGGGAAAATAAAACAGATAATGCATAAACTTTGGCTCAATGAGTAATGTGATCCCTAAACTTTTAATTTGTTCAATTAATCCATGAATTTTAATTCACTATGTAATGTGATTTCTAAATTTTTAATTTGTTCAAAGAGGTCCATAGACTTTTGGTAAGTTTGTGAATCTGTCTAGTGCTCCATGGGAGATACGTTTCATTATATAGGACCAACTGCTCCGGGGTTCACTTTACGGGTTATCTACAAGGAATGGGATTGATCTTAACCGTCAATCACCTGGGTCTTGTGTGGATCTCCCATACATGGGGTCCGTGATCGATGATTGAGATGAATTCTGTCCAACTTATGCAAGTCCAGACAAGAAGCCCACATTGTCTAAAGTAAGGGCGGAGCAATTGTCTTTAATAGTTGAGAAAACCGATTCACAAACTTACTTAAAAGGGGTTTGTTGAATCGTCAAGCGCTTATGATGAATATCAATACAAACAACCCTCCCCTGCTAGTCCCACTCAAAATAACTCTAGGCTAGGCTGATGTAGGCCAGACTACTTGTAGCGCTTCATTTGAGACACGCAGACGAGTCAAATTTGCATGGATTATTATTAGAAACCAATCAAGTAAATACCCTATATTATGAAGAAGAAAAATAGAAAAACTTGCTTTCACCCTTTTGATTCTTGACATAAATGGTCTATGGATTTCAACTTAATAGGTAATGTGGTTCCCAAACTTTTAAATTGTTCAATGTGATTTATGAACTTTAATTCAATATGTAATATGGTTTCTAAATTTTTAATTTGTTTAACGTGGTTCATAGACTTATGATAAGTTTGCAAATCTATCAAGTGCTCCATGGAAGATTCGCTTCATTATATAAGACCAATTGCTCTGGGGTTCACTTTATGGCTTATCCATGAGGAGTGGGATTGATCTTAACTGTCAATGACCCGGGTCTTGTGTGGAGACCCGCACATGGGGTTCGTGATTGAAGGTTGAGATGAGTCCGGCCCAATTGATGTGAGTCCAAACAAGAAGCCCACATTGTATAAAGCAAGGGCAAAAGCAATTGTCCTTTGATAGTTGAGAAAACTGATCCACAAACCTACCTAAAACGGGTTTGTTGAATAGTCAAGCGCTTGGTTTGGGTATAATGAATCTCAATGCAAACACACCCTCCCCTACTAGTCCCACTCAAAATAACTCTTGGATAATGTAGGTCAGATTACTTGTGGAGCTTCATTTGAGACACGCAGACGAGTCAAATTTGCGTGGATTAGTAGAAACTAATCAAGTAAGCGGTCCGAATGCCCTGATATTACAAAGAAGAAAAATTAGAATCTCGCTGTCACCCTTTTGATTATTAAATCTGAGCAGCTCAAACCTTTTAAGTAAAGATGAGAGCTCTCTCGTCACCATCCACTTTGCCCTAATAAAAATGTTAGATGAGGTCATGCGCCGAATCTAACTTATATGAAGGAATCTAGTAATGTTCCATTATATCACGAAACCCTATGTTATATACATTTTTTTAATACTTAGGTGATCACAATGAGGATAACCCTTGTTAGCTTCTCTCTTAACTTCTATTGGTCGGTCAGCCGCCACAGCTGAGGTCATTTCTTCTCTTTCATACTAAGAATGGAAAAAGGGAGACACCTATGGAACGAGGGAGAGAAAAAATTGAAGAGCCGCCGCTACTTCATTTTCCTTTCCTTACATAAAAAGAATGTCATCCTCATGATGAGGGAACCATCTTAGTTGAAATCAGTCACGCAATAGAAGATGTATAAAAGAAAAGGGTTGCCGAGTTCTCTGATTGATAACTTGAACTTTTATAGTAATCCAATGGGAAATCCTACTACACTTGTACTAATTCAATCGTAGGCTTTTTGATTTGACCAAATTAATCTCAAACTTTTTGATGATTTGCTAATATAATCATTTCGATCAATTTTGATCGGAAATTAGTGGTGTGAATACCAGTTATCATATATGACATGACTGATGCTGATGTGGGCAATTTTTACAATTTTTTTTTCTTTTTCAATACCAGTTATCAATTTTTTTTCTAAACAATACCAGTAAAAGTATTAGTGGTGTGAATACCAGTTATCAATTTTTACAATAAAGCTCTAAACAATGTGGCCAATGTAAACATGGAAATCCTACTACACTTGTACTAATTCAATCGTACGCTTTATTGTAGAGTCAAAAATAGGAGAATTTGCATTCATTTCACAATGTTTTTTGTTATTATAGACTTTGGTCCATCTTACTAACAACAATCAAGAAAACCTAAATTCAGCGGAATCTATTTACCGCTCATGAGATTTATATGTTGACCCACCAATATACGGATTTTACTCGAAATAACTGCATTTTCCATGGGAATCATCTGAAAAACACCTCCACAATCCATCTTGATTTTTGATAGTGCATTCTCCCGCACTTTAAACACTAGTTTGGTAGTTCCCTCATTACTTTGATAAACTAAATATGTATGATATGCTTTTCAATAAACTAAAATCAAGTTTAAATGCAGTGAAAAATAAATTATCCAGCAGTTCTGCTTTGTCTCTAGCTACCCAATTGATTATCCTTCCATGTGGCATGACATCCAAGTCAAGTTTCAGTGACATGTGAATGGTACATAGGATTCTTAAGAAAAAAATATTTTCACTTAAGAAAAAACCTCCTGCTTCCACACATATTCATCAAATATACACAATTGAGCCCAAATACCAATCTCTACAGGCTCTTTAAACTTCCTTGCTTAGTGACAAGGTAGAACCGAAAAAGGGAAAAACAAAAACAAAAGAGCTATAGAACAAAAGGGGACAAAAAAGCATAGAAAATAGAAGATATTTATCGGAATATACTTATGGTTGATGATGGCAGATATCATACAGACATGACATTTTTTTTATCTTTTTATTTTTATTCACGTGAAAATGAAGAAGCGATTCATCGATAACAACTGGCCAATTTGTGACGGACGCGATCCCTAAGAATTGCTTCGTAAAGTGCTGCTCTGTTCGCTGGCATTCCTCCGAACTTGGACGAGCTTTTATCCTCTGTGGATGGCGAAGGACGATGATCGCTATCTTCATCATCGTTATAATCATTTCCATGGCGATGAACCTTGAACTCCTCATTGTAACAATCAGGGTCTGCAACATGTTCTTCAAAGTGAGCTGTCTTCCTTGCTTTCTCTCTCTTGATCTTCTTCTTCTTGGTGGCACCTGCACAAGGTCACGCTCATCAGTTATGATGTTCTTGCTATACAGATGAGTGTATCTATGTAGTTAAACAGCAAGGCGTACCGGAGATCGTGCAAGACGGTATGTCCAGGTCTGAGAATTCCGTGATGTGGTCAATTATGACGCGGGTGGTTGAGTACGACTTTTGGAAGCCTATGGCAAAGAGGATAAATGTGCCCGAGACCGCCATGGCTGTGGCCAGCGATGCCCCGTCTGAGCTTGGGATGAGATTCATGTTTGTTCTTCGATTTGGTCGATGGGGTAGAGAAGAGGGAAATGAGTAAGAGTGAAGGGTGAGTTGATGAGATGAGGGTAAAGAGTGAAGGCTTATATAGAGTTGAATCGAGGGAGAGAACATATTCATTAAGTACGAAAGTACCTTCTACATAAGCATGTGGTTCCTTTTTCTTTTCTTAAATGATTTGTCAACTTACGACCAAAAAAGAAAAAATGATTTGTCAACGTATTTGAGAGTAAATTATCAAGTATGAATTACCAATTTTTATTTGAGTTACCCAAGTTTATTTGATTTTTTTTTTAATTTACCAACTTTTCTATAGGGCTACTTTATTGAGAAAAAAAGTTGGTTAGTAGCTCAAGTAAAATGTTGATAATTCTGTATAATAGTTGGTCAATGGATCCTCCCGATGTATATCAATAATTGAAGGAATTGTTGGTTGATAGGCCCTCTCAGTCCACACCAATATATGGGCTTCATACGAGATCTCATGGCTAATTATTATTGTAGAGTGAGAATCGCCATCACGGTTTGGTTCAAGAGAAGGAGATCATGGCCAAATGAACCCTCGTACCACTGGAGATTCGTATTGAGATTTGTTGGTGTAGAAGAATGCTTAGCAAGTAATTAGAAAGCAACAATCTTTGGTTAGTTTATAGCTCACTGATTCAATCTCTCGATCCATTGCAACTTTCCTCCAACGTTGCTATCATAGATAAATGAGTCCGCCGTCCAAAAAGTGAAGGAGAAAAGTGGTTTGTGTTTTCTAAGCGGCATTTAATATGCATCTTGTCGTGATGTAACATCTGATTAGTTTAATCTCACGATGCAAGGAAAAAT
Source organism: Eucalyptus guilfoylei (assembly GCA_016097605.1). Taxonomy (NCBI): domain Eukaryota; kingdom Viridiplantae; phylum Streptophyta; class Magnoliopsida; order Myrtales; family Myrtaceae; genus Eucalyptus; species Eucalyptus guilfoylei. Next base: position 41,703,813 of record CM027862.1, on the reverse strand, counting down.
CTTCATGGGATCCAATCACTAATTGCTGAGTCTTATGTCGATGTTCTACACGGCAGTGCAAAGAAAATAGTGGGCATAGATGATGTCACTTTCTTGTTAGGACGAAGCAGAAGTTGGCCAATTATAAACTCCATAAGTGCTGCATATCCCCATATCAATAGTGCCATCTATTAAATAAATTTATATTTCTTTGTTGGCCGATGCCATGGTTTGATTAGTAGTGAACTTCATACATGAAGTCAAAGCAATTTATTGTCTTTGGCTGAGGCTGCAATAGGTGCTTGACAAGTAGATATCTTGGCGTGGTAAGCAATAAAAAGCAAATGATTATTGATAACGAAGTAGAAATTATTTTATTTTTTTTATTTTTTTTCATGAAAGCGAGGTGACCTTTTCAAGAGAGTTCTGACGCTTAAAGTTAATTTATAAATGACTAAAAATTATTATTATTTTTCTCTCATGAAAGCAGAACGCTTTTTTCGAGACCGTTTCGGTACTAAAAGTTATTAATTAAGTGACTAAGTAATTTAAAGAAGGAAAAATGTTGCAATTTTTGCAGTAAACCAAAGTTTCTTAGCATCCCTAACCACATCACTTAACGAAAATCAACCCTTGACTTGTTAATGTTGATGCCCCCATTTTTTACTCTCATGAAGTGATGACAAATGTTATACTAGAGTAGTTTAATTGTATTTTGAAAGAACTAGCATCACAAAATCAGTCCCATACACCACATATTCCATAGCTTAATGTACTAACATAAGTGAAAGTAGTACTTCTGCTTCGTGTTGCAAAGGTGTCATTACGACTTGCATTATTTATCTTAATATATCACAGATTTTTTTATCATGTATCTTAAAAATAAAAATAAAAAACTACACCTTTTCTATCATATACATATTATATACATATTATATGTGAACTCTACTTCTAGAATTATTTCATTTAAATTACATAAGGAGGCGTTATTCATTAAATAATATTACTTTGCTTGCCGTGGGAGGTTATGTAGGGGATGGTCCAACATTGGACAAAGACAGCCCATGTAGACCCTCGTCATTCGCCACCAGGAAAAGCACACGGTGTCAAATTTAAACTAATAATTAAAATCACTAATCCTTATCTTTGGATCTCTCTCTTTTCTCCATTTCATTGGCCGAAAATTTCAAAACCGGAGAGGAAGAAGGGGCTCCCACGTCTCCCACGTCTCCCACCTCATCTTCCCCACCTAACTTGTTAGATGAGATCATGCACGAGGGCTTTGTTCTTCCCAATAAAGTGATCAAGAGAATATTTAGTATGATGGAGATTAGCAAAGGATGCCATGAGTGGGATTTGATTACTCTTGTGGAAATGAGAATATGAACGACGATCCATCCACTTTCCGTTGTTCGGCTTGACTTTAGAGATAGATCGGGCTTAGAGTACGTAGCATGCATGATTCATTTTTTATATGACACTCGTCCATTATCACTGATTCAGATCATCGAAATTTTATATCCTAACTTCCATATTAATGTCGATGGAGGTTGGCTTTAAATTAATGACTTACCCAGATTATGTACCATGTAAAAATTTAAAATAATATAATTAATGAAAATTATATACTCAGAAAAAAAAAAAGAGGAAGAAAAAAGAGAGAGATTACATCCCTTCAAAAAAAAAAAAAAAAAAAAAAAAAAAACTCCACCATCTATAAAGGCTAATACAATTTATAACGACCGACCCAATCCACTCATAAGTCCCTATAGAAACTTACTTCCAAGTAAACTGATTATACAACTTGATTAAGATTTAATGTCTCGTATTGGTCTCATAATCAATGTCACAATTAACCAAACCCACATGCTTTCACGAAATTCTGACTTTGTTTTTTTCTCCTTTTGAAGTTGACAAAGTTCTTATCCTCTGTGACCATAAACCGCAACATAGCTCTTATCCTTTCTTACCATAAATTCCACTCTTCAAGCAATCAATAGCGATCTATGACCATCTTTGTATCATTGACACGATAGCTTTAATTAACGAGAAAATATTGCGTACCGTTAGTATGCTAACATATGAAAATTCTAACTCACTCATATGACGACACGTGTCACCAGGCTCCACCGTTTGCCATAAGGCTTCTGGCAACTGGGCCCACCTTTCCCTCTCTCTTAAAATACATGTTCCGCTAACATCAAAATATATATATATAAATGAAGCAATTTCTTTTAAGAACAGGTAAAAATTGAACAAATCTGTGACAAGTGAACAATTATTATGTACTGAATTTTACTTATTTCTAAGTAGTGAGGAGCGCTGGTAGGACATGTGATTTGGACCCAAGAACTTTACCCTTTGTATCTGGAAAAAACTCCATACCAGGTTGCTCTGCAACCTTCCCATCCCCGGCAATTGCAATCGGGTACTTGAGCAATTGACCCGGCAAGTCTCGATCGAGTTTCTCCGAGCAGTATAGCGTCCAGTTGCGATCGGCGATCTGGTTCACCGTCCGGACGCACTCCAAACTCCCGGGGTGATCGAAGGAGCGGTGACGCTCGCGCAGGTGCTCGTGCCACAAGGACATCCGAAAGCCGTAGATCTGGCCTCTGGCTCGGTGTCCCTCGTTGGCTAGATGATGTGGCTGGTACGCCCCCATCGCGATCTCAGTGTCCCTGGCACCGTCCATTGACCTTTCATTGATGTTGGCCGATCCCACGATGATGTATTCGTCGTCGACTGAATAGCACAGGAATTAGTCCATCTGTTCAATAGCAAACTCTAACGTAGCCAATTCAAGCAAGTCAACTAATGATACAAAGATTCTGTACCGATCATTGTCTTGGCGTGCACGTAAATCATGAATCGCCTCGAACGCTGAGCCCTTCGGTAATCTGTATCGTGTTCCAGCTGCTCAGCAGGTACGTATTCTCCGTATTTTTCGGTCTCTCTGTTGCCCAAGCAGAAGAATGTCAAGTAGTCCGTGGGGTCTGCGTCGAGCCCCTTGTCACGGATGGCGCGCGCCACATCCTTGTACATCATCTCCATCGTCTGGTTCTGCCAATGCAGTATTGCTTGAACCGACTGACTCTCTGGAACGCCCTCCGGCCACATTGGGATGATGATATACACTGCGAATCTCTCCCCTGCTTCAATCTTGCTAACAATCTTGAGCGACAACTCTTTGGGGATCAGATGAAGAGGAAGAGCGCCGGCCTCCTCGACTTTGGCATCGCTAGACTCCCACGAGAATGAGCTTCCCAGGAAGTACTGGTTCTCGATGTAAATGAAATTCTTCGCCCGTCGAATTGCGTTGATATAAGCATCTTGGATGCTTCTCTCAATGGGGTATTCTTTGCCCCTAATGACGCCACGGTTCGCCGCGTCGTCTGGGCTGTCCGGCAATCCAACAGCCGCCCCGCCGTCAATGGAGCGAAACAATTGAACGTTCCACGTTTCACTATCTTGGAGCAAAAGTTCTTCAGATAGTGACATAAATACGTCAGAATTTAGTTTGACGAGCAAGTTGTCGCTGTGTCCTTGCTTTCTCCATCTTTGCTCGAAGTTGAGCAACACGTCTCTGGCGACTGGACCTTCGAGATGGCAATGCACGTCGTGCCAAGGCTCCCTCGGTCCGCCTTTCTTGATCGATGCGCCATCGAAATTCGGCTGGTGGAAATCGTTGTGATGAACCGAGTCCAATGTCCTGAACAGGGGATGGGAAGGAGTATCGTATCTCCCGTCACAGAGATCGATTCCACCGATGAAGCTAACAATCTTTCTCTTCCCGGATTCTCCACCCGAAACCTCGCTATCAACCACCACAATCTTCTGGTGATGCGTGAATATGGTTGCAATCTCCATGCCTTGAAAAAGGCTTCGGCCGTTATCGGGATTCCGAGGGCATAGGACACAATGGACTCTAGTCCCATGGAAGAAACTCCTAGTGTCTTCATCATGAGTAGCCATCACTCCATCTTTCTTAAGATCTTTAACCGAGGTCTTGTCGTCCCAAACGAGCATTAGGACCGTGATGCCCTCGTCGGCTTTCATCTTCAGGAGATCTCCGAGAATCATGTCTCCCCCCGGTTTTTGCCTCTTTAGGTCCCTGATCAAGGTGATCTTCGTGTACACCGACCATCCAGCTATATAAACAAATTGCTTGGCATTTGATATCGCATCGAAAATATCCTCCCAACAGTGATGAGGCTCGTAGTGCTTGCCGCCGGCAAGGTGGATCTTCGGGGTAAAGCCATCTTCGACATGAGCATCTTGATAAAGAGTGACTTTACAACCTTTTCTTTGTTCGAAGAACGTGTGAGGCACTCCCGGAAAGTCAGGACGCCGAATCCCTTTAGACCAGTGCGGGTCTCCAGCGGCACTTTCGAATTTCAACTTGACATGAATCTTCGAACCATGGTGGAGGGATGTGTGTTCTCCCCTGGATATCCTGAGCCACCTGTCAACTTCTTGTCCCTTCACGATCTCGCTAATGAGAAGCGAAGCCGTTCCGATCACTGGTGCTCCGATAGGGTCAGATTCCTTGATGGAGAAGGTAATTTGAGAAGCCGCGTGGGCGCAGTATATGTGGAAGGACTCATTCCATCTTAAGTTGCCATGACCACTCTCCGTTAGTCTTGTTCGCGAAACTCGAGTTTTGCCTATATCGACGGTAGTATAGAGTTCGAACGTGGGTCTTCCGCACCCAATACATTTCCCAATTTCCTTTGTTAGCTGCGTGAAGTTGTTCAGACGTATTAGAAGTTCAGACACAGGGTCTAACATCAACATTGACTCACAGAAGACATAGCAGAGAATGTTCTGAAACCCATCGAAGCTAGACGAGCTTGTACCATCAAGCATTTCAATGGAAATTTCTAATGAGATTGAGATCATTTTTCGAGCATAGTAATTATTCTCTTCAGAAAATTTTCGACTTGAAATGATGATCTACCTCGCTTACATTGGCTCTTATACTAGAGAATTATTTCTACTTTCCTCTCTGCTTTTATTCATGTCAAAAGACAGAAACGAGTTACGGTAAAGATAATTATTAAAGAAGAGAGTTAACTCGATACATTTGCTTCAAAAGGGCATTAACGTTTTCGGTAAGAGATTGAGTACCTTATGAAAGAAAGCAGCAGGTTTTCCTCCAGAAATTCCATCAACTTCGAAAATCGTCAAGTGAAGCGTTCCATGCAAAAGCACATCCTCCATATCCATCGCCTGTCATTTCATCGGAGGAAAGGTCAAAAGGCAATTAAAATTTATTAGCAAAATCCTAATAATGTTGAAGAATTTGCAGACTTACCAAGTCTGATCAAACAGAGGAGTTCTTGGGCTCAAGGTCAATGCAGTTCTCTCAAGGTGCCTTGCAGATTGGTCTGATGAGTAGCTAGAAATTGGCCAACTTTGATTGCAGGTTCGCCAGAAAATTTGAAAACAAGCTAACCTGTCTTGCTTGAGGCTTGAACTTTATATCGAGCTCACGCATTTCACTGGACATCAATTGTAGTTTCCTGGGACGTTTCCGAATCCTTAAGGTTGTCCTATTGACCAGTTGGTGTTCTGGACGTAGAAAGAAAGAATAGCAGATGCATCCACTAAACAATTCATATTAATTGCAGAAATCCTCAAGTAAATAATTTCAAGGGACTATACAATAAGGAAGAGTTGGCTGGAATCATGATGATGAAAAGTTGTGATGGATTTAAGAAATTGACTTCCTCAAAAGTCTCCTGAGAATGGAACAAAGATGAATTAGTTGCGACAATTTCTTCTGCATGAAGGCATCTTTCTTTATCTGCAGCTGGTGTGAGAAACCTGGATATCCAGCTGTGTCGCCAATTTGCGGTGCGACTTCTAAAGGTTTTTGCCATGATTTGGAGAAGTCATAACGGTCTAAACATTCGAGATGTCTTCTGGGTTTATTAATATTTTACTTTCTTGATTTAGAAAATAAAGAATGATGCATGACCATAGTTTTCGATAACGATGGGGAATTTGTTGTACTTTTTAATATTTAATACTAGCCTCCTGTATGGACGTGAAACAGCTCATGCAGACTTATAAGAGGGTGACAAGAACAAGAAAATCTCAGTTTGCCATGAGTTCTCTTCCAGAAATATAAGAAAGTCAGATGATGCCGGCTTACAGCTAAATTAATTTAACGTAAGACAACTGCAATTTTGTTTCTTCATCTTAGAATTTCAACCATAAGCCTTCGCACCATCAAGCATCGGACATCTTTATTAGGTGACCAACTCCACTTTCTGTAATAAAATAATCTGGTGAGGGATTTTCGCACATGGGTTTTTAACGACTCAGATCAGATGTCTCTGATTCAAGATCAAGAAGGCCTTCGCCCACACGGCTATCATTTTTTTCTTTGAGGCTAAAATTAATGCCTAAGTAGTTGAGTGCAGCATGTGGTTAAAAAGGAGGGTCGGACCAATCTATATCACACAATTCTGAGGGGATATAACATGGAATGGAATCTTCTTTTTTGATCCCTAGACTTTGGCATAGGCTTCCATCATAATGAACTTGGTCAACTACAACGTACATAAAAAAGCCATCTAATTTCACTTTCAAACTCTTATCTTTTATATTTTTAGCTCGGATTGTCTACAAGCACTGGACCCTTAGAATACACGGGCTTCTCGAGGGGTCAGCGTGATCTTGGCTTAGGGAATAATGCTTCTCTACTTCATCTGGTATGGGTGGCGTTTGCTTCACTTCTGGAAAACTTGTTTGGAATTTGGAGTGCTTTACAATGAAAAGTGCTGGGAAGGTTATATAGCTGATAAAGCATACAAAAATTATTGGCATAGAGTAACTTGGTTGCATAGTTGACCCCGTTTGTACTCGTCGCTGCAAATGTTCAGTATCAAGAAATCACTTCTATTCAGCAGTTGCTTTGATTCTTGCTCTACTCAACCCCTCTTCAGGATAGGCATCTGGGGAGTTAATTCGTCAGGAACGCCCTAGTCCCTGCATCTGTTGTTCGCGTTTGATTGTATGGAGGAGGTGGATTTTAGTTTTTATCGCATCACGACATGAGGAAGAAAATGAATTTTCGCCACTTATGACTGAAAGTCATATTTCTGGCTGTCCCAAGTGTTGAGTAAAGAAGAATTAAACTGAATTTATGCAAACTCTGAGCACAATTAATTTTGTTCATGGTAAGTTGCAAGATACATGCTCATTTCATTTGTGAGTTCTTTTTCTAAATAACATAATTTTGCGAGGATATTTTGAATATCCAACTAGTTCTAGCAATCCATCCCTCTCCGAAGGAAAATTGATGGATGAACTCAAGACTCTGCAGCTCATAATTCCAATTCAAGAGATCTTTTTGGCCTTCCTTGCCTCACTATCATCGTGAATATTGGCATCATGATCCGGTCTATCAAATTCTCTTTCCAGTCCGACATCGATTGAGCTCACAGTCAGATATGCTGACAGCAGACGTAGCGAGGAGGAGATATTAGCAATAGGCTCTAGTGATCGTGATTTGTTGCAATAGAAAATTGTTTTTTAGGAATGAAAAGGATAAATCATCCATTGCCGGTGTTTGCAATGAAAATTGATGCTCTTAGAATGAATTTGTCGAAGTTGTTAGGAAAGAAAAGCTTGGCTTGTTATTGTTGACAAAGCCTTATCATAATGATCGTAAATATACTTGTAAAAGTTGAAAGACACAAGTGGGAGACATGCAGATTACATGCATATGGCTATCAAGCCATTTGAGATTGGGGACGTAGACTGCAGTTGCCTTTATTTAGACCTCTTCTTGGTAAACCCTCATCGAGACCCATTATACTGAAGTAGCAATCCAACGCAACAAAATTCTTACAAACGAAGGAGCTGCGCTCAAGCCAACCATTCAATTGTATTGAATGTCCTTTTAAACATCAACAGGTTGGATGGAAATAAGGCCAACTCCATTTCTTTTCAAATATTGAGTGTACTATCAAAAACAAAAAACTCTTGCTCAGAATGTTTGTCCTCTTAATAGCGTCATTGCCACATCTTAGACACTTTTAAAACTACAAAAAAAACAACCTTTATCTCTTGATTTTAAATTCAAGAGTATCATGTCAACAAAAAAAAAAAAAAATACTAGAACATATCCTACTTCCAACTCTTCAAACAGCAACTTTGGATCAATTTTCCTCTTTCTCAGAGATCTTGCCGTATCAACACTTCCAATATCATTCAAATGCTCCTTAGCTTGTTTCTATTCTTCTTGCTTCTTTTTCATAATGTCTGTCTTTTGCTGCTAGACAAAAGAAATGCATCAATCAATCAAACGTCAAATCTTTGCATAACAAGTTTACTACCGTAACACTCTACCTCTAGTCCATTGTAGTGATTAGTTTGAGAGATGTGTTCTTCACCTTCATTGCATTATGGTTGGTATTTCTAAGTAGAGAAATGGCTCGACTCTCTTCCAATACTGGCTATTAAAAACAACAATACACAAGTTAAAACGACGCTTATAATTATTAAAGTACCTAGTCACTTAGTTAAAGATCAATAGTACCTTTTGAGTGGTGGCACTATTATGATACATCTCTATGACAAGTGGTATGGCTTCTCTATGTCTAAATATCTCTTCATCCTGTTCATTTAGAAAATGAAGTAAAAATTATTGACCCAAATAGATACTAGAGACACAAAATGGATGAACCTTACCCTTTCCTTTTGTTTCAATGGACAATTTCTTGAGTTGTGGCCTCACTTAAAGTACAAATGGTATGTGATTTTTGTGCCTTGTCTTGACACTTTCAATCCATTTATAAATTCTCCTTCCTCTCTTGTCCTTTTATTGTTTAGGCCTACTGGGCATAATCCAGGGTGTTCATGCCACCAAAGGTTCTTTATCATTGGAAACCAAAGGTTGTCACCATTCATTGCTTCCAAGTAGTGATTGTATGTCTTTAAATAAAAATCCTTCTTGTATCATGGGTACAAAAGTTTCTATCTCCTCCCCTTTGAATAGAATGACAAATTACATGAGGGCATGGAATCCCACTCAAGGCCCACACCCTATGAGAACATTAGTTGTTCCTTATGTCCAATACAAATTTATCATTCCTATGACGCACTTCAAATCCATCTTCTCCATTTCAAAGCACATGACAAAATGCACTTTCTTTTTTTTGTGTTTTATCTTCTTTAATATCCTTGGGGCAATGTCCATTTTCCATCGTTCACATGCATCTCTTTTCTCATGCATTCTTATCACTATCTTCTTTCTAGTATCCTCAAGCATAGATATGACAGACATTTGTCTAGCTTCCAATATTGATCCATTAAATGCTTTTGACAAGTTATTGTCCATAATATCTGACTTGCATATAATTTTAAAGTAAGCCTTGCACCAATATTTTGGAGTAATCCTTATCAAGTCAACCTTGCTTGGCTTGCTCATCTTATCCAATTCCTCGATATGTTTTTCAAATTGCGGGATTGTAGTTGAATTTGCACGCATCAAGAATTACTTGTGACAGCCGTTGCCCCACATTCTTCTTGCGCCAATTTACATACAATTGTCTTACACATACTTGGTGCTCAACATATGACATCTCCTCCTCTAGTATTTGCACAAGCCCCTATAATAGAATACGTGATATTATCATATATATATATAATGAGGTAACAATATGGCACACTTGGAAAATACAAAATGAAGGAAGAGTAATAACATTACCTTATGCTGATTGGAGATCATCGTGTATCCCATAACATCCTTTGTTCCAAGATCATACTTCAAGACATTTACAAATCAGCCCCATGAATCCTTATTTTTGACCTTAACAATGACCCATGCAATAGAGTTCATTTGATTATTTGCATTCCTCCAACAATAGCCAATAATTCACTATGCAATATTCCTTTTAAGAAACATCTATCCAACCCTATCAAAGGTTTGCATCTTCAAGGAATCCCTTTCTCACAGTATCAGAACAAACATAAAACCGCTAGACATGGGTCTTGAATTTGGTGATTCTCTTATAAACTTTACCTTCAAGGCATTTCGAGGATTTCTATGAATAATTTCTTTAAAATAACTCCACAACCTATTGAACTCATAAGAGTACATCCCATTTAATTCTTCAATTACCCTTAGCTTAGTCTTTCTATACTGGCTTATAATAACATCTAAGCTGATATGCTCTCACATAATTTTCTTGAACTCCTACAACTTCATTGAAGGAGCTGCCATCCACAATCTTAGATAATGCTTCGCCATATATGTAGATGTAAACCTCCTTACTTGGAAAGACCAAGAACACATATGCTCATCCTTGAAAGTTTTCATTAGAAACAAGCTTGACTTGTTATCTCTAACTACCTAAATTAAATCATTTTTAGCCTTACATTTTGCCCTTACTCTCACCTTGTCATTCTTGATAAGATCAATGTCAACTCTTATAGTGGCTTCATATTTATTGATAGCTTCCTTAAACTACTTGGGGCCATCAAATACCATATTCGGTGTAAATTGAGGTATCTCCGTGGTTTTATCATATTGCACATGCTTGCTCTTCCTTCTAACAGCTTTTCTATCTCTAGTTCTTTTTCATTACTTGTGATAAAGCTCTAACTAGAGTCACTTGAGTCCAAGTATTTAGTCTCAAACTCAACATTATCTTGTAGCCTCTTTCCTCCTCCTTTTTTGTTCTACTTCAACATCTATTTCACTAGGTATCTCCAATAACCTAGCAACTCCATATGTATTGTCTCCCTTAAAAGTTCTAATTTTCCCCCTAGCCACTTAAAGTTATTTTTCTTCATTATCAGATAACGATGGCACATCAACAAGCTCATCATCATCTTTAATAAGTATTACAACTGCCTCATCTTCTTATGTGTTCATCAATCCCTCAACTAACCCATCACCAATGCCAACACTCATGTCTTCACCATGTTCAATAAATATCTCACATGTAACGCCAAAATTTGCCAAAAGTCCCATCATTTCTTGTACCGGAGTATCATCTTCAACAAATCTTAGACAATTGTCAAGATTTTTCCTCAGCATTAAATAGTGGAATTTCTCAATATTAGAGTAACCCATATCCTTTACTAAAAGTAAAATATCAAAATAGCTCAATTTATCCGAATCATAAAGCCACTCACTACTATGACCATCAACAAACTCTACTATTCTATTACGAACAAACCTACCCCCAACACATAGAATAAATCGGAATGTCTCATCAATCATGTAAGTCTGCAAAAACTTACACATAGAATCAGCTATAAAAAAAAAAAAAAAAAAAGGACACCAATCAATATATTTCTATGGTTTATACTATATGAACAAACAAATATTGATAGTATTACCTAAAGTCAAGAAAACAATGACAAATTGGGACCACATCTGAAAATCCATGAGAAAGCTATAACCTAAAACTACGGCAAGTTGGGACCGCATTAAATTAATATAACAAAACCTACCGTCCATTTGATATTTTTTTGATACTCTCATAGGGTATTGCATAACACAACATGCCACATAATAGCCTTGATTATCTTTGATCGAGTCAGATGAACCGTGCATTATCAACTTCTAGAAAACCTTGATTAACTCATCTTCAAGAAAGCCTTAATTAACCCTAAATAATAGCCATGGAGGAGCCTGCATGACATCTCGTCCTTGTAGAACCCCATGTGTGCAGACCTAAGTCTTCATTGGAAGCATTACGCCCAAGACAACACTCCAAGCATAAAGTAACTTTTTCTATGTGACATGATAGAGTCACCAATTGGAGGAAGCTCGAGTGTTCAACCATAAATCCACATATATATCCTAAAAAAAATCTTTATACTTACTCCTAATGGAGATTGTAAGGCTTACCTTCTTCTTCATGGTTTGATATAGTATTTTGGGCCAATCGGAGATTGAGAGCATCGATTGTAGAAACAGAAGAAGAAGTGCCCCTATTTCCTTTTTTGGTCGGTGGCCCCGATTTGAGTTGTTTTAACTTTTACTGATAATTAATTCATGTGGATATTTCTTCTCTTAATTTGAAATAAATAAGTTATGTGGATATTTCACATCTTTTTATTTTATTTAAGAGACTAGAAGCCACGTCAGCAAATTACATTAACTTTAACTAATGTAAGGATGAAATTAAACATTTTCCAATAGATTACAGACTATATTCGATATTTACCAATAGTTCAAGGATCAAATTGAATTAATTAAAAGTCCAAGGACGAGATAATACATTGAATTAAAGTTTAAGAACCATTTGAGTCATTTTCCCTATAAAAAAAATGTTGAAAAGATTAAAGCCTGATGATTGCCCGACAATTATAGAGTTGACTCAAATTCTTTGAAAAGCTCTTCATTGTATTTCCTTTACAACGATGTTGTCGTGTGAATATGTGATTTAGTAGAAAGATGCTTCCAAAGGTAGGAATATGCATTCTAGGAATCCCATCTTCTTCTTTTTTATCGAAATAGAAATCCCAACTTCGTATCGCCACATTTGCATGACAAGGTGATAGCATTGTTTTTGAGAGATACCGCTTGTATATATACTCCATTTAAGTTCAAATATTGAAGTTGTTTGTGTATTTCAATAGTTTTGAAAATTTGCAAGCCATTGTCTTGGAATGACTTTTATAGAAATTATGATAGTCATGAAAGTCATTATTCTATAACGTTTTTGTAACATTTTTCAATTTAATGCCAGAATTGATGGATATAATTGAAAAGATATGAAGAACAACATGATCATCTTTACTCTCATTACATTTTTATTTCCTTTCTTTGCTGGTTATATATACAATTTAACTGTTCGTGTTTCTTTTATTATTCATTATTAAGTGCGGAGTAAAAAAAATATATACGTTGTATCTTGAGAGGATGACTGCTAGAACCAATCACATCGGGTTTCATTTTCCGAGGGGCAAAATTACACTTAAAGACAATGCTTGCATGCCTCAAATAGTTCATCTTATTTTTTCATCTTTTCCAACATATTCCAACAATTCTCATTTTTATATTCTCTAATTTTTTTTCAAACAGGAGTGCACTGCTCCCAAAAAAATTAGGGCACAAATGAAAATTTCCCTAGAATCCATTCTTAATTTATTGAATCTACAAAGTAACGTGAATTTGTAACCAATACATCGAAACGCTGGAATTTTGATAAGGGATTAGGACCAGTGGATGGTCCAAGACCCTTTGTCTATAATTAGCTTTGTTTACCATCTTTCCCGAGTTAACGGTAGTTAAGAAATTCCCCAATGTGGCAAGAAGTGACAAATTCCCCTTTGTCTATAATTAGCTTTGTTTACCGTCTTTCCCGAGTTAACGGTAGTTAAGAAATTCCCCAATGTGGCAAGAAGTGACAAATTCCCCTTTGTCTATAATTAGCTTTGTTGATGTATACAATTAATCCAAACTAATTGTATCCAAACTAATTGCAAACTACGATGATATATTATCTTAAGAAAAATATAATGTTATAGCAGCTGAAACTATGCAGTAGTATCTATTTAGTTACATCTTGACCCAAACAAGAGTATTGGATTGACTTAAAGAAATGAATACCTTATCCTTTTTATGCTCTTTGTTTTTGAAAATTAATGAGCAGCTTCAACATTCACATTGTGAGTTTATAGGTTTTTTTAAGCAACCACTTTCAAGTACTTTGATAGATCGATAGAGAATATATTAATTGTGAAATTTTGGTGAGACTACTGCCAACTGCTCTAAAAATTTAAAATGATAGATGAAGACGTGATTTAATATTTAAATATTCTAATAATGCCATAATAAACTCAAAACTTAACATTTATATTTCGATGAGCACATTCACTGTGGATTTAATAAAAGAAAGTTGAGTCACAATGGAATGGAGGGAAAACGTATTAAAAGTCCCTAAATTTTTCCATATTGTTCAATAAGGTCCTTGTACTACTTTTTGTGTAATCGGGGTTTTAAAGGACATGATTTTGTTCGAGTTAGTCCTTCCATTAATATAAAGCACAAATGATGATGTGGACTAATCGGTAACTGCCATGTCTATACTAACTATGTAAATCGATGCTTACACCTAATTTTTAGGTGTTAACTAGTGAGAGAAAGAGAAAAGAGGCATGAGGCGACTGGGAGAGACGCCACCAAGGCAGCCAAACCCTTGCTTTATCCAAATCTGACCTCAAGTCATGCAACCCTAGCTAGGTGATACTTGGGGTCGTGTGACCCCAATTGTCAATGCCGGCGTTGGGTGTCGCCGGCGATACCCAGATCTGGTCTGGGATCATGTGATTCTGCCAAGCGTTGCCGAGGGTCACCAAGGCCCAAGTCGAATTTAACTTGGGCCTGGTCTGAATTTTTTTTTTTTTTTTGCCCCTCAAGTTTTCTTTCTATTTTTTGATACTTATTTTATCCTATAATATGCATTACTTCTAAATCTTTTTGTGCTTACTGATGTGTCAGAATCAAGTTTGGTTATGGAACAAAGATTTTACATGGGTAAGGAAAAGCCTTTAAAGATCAATTAGCAATCATGTTTTGAGTTCAAGAGGTATTACTTGGTGCGTGGGAGAGGGCGCCCTCCCGCTTCTTTGGTGGAGGACCCAATCCTCTGTCGCTGAATGGCTCAGACTCGGGCCAAGCATCGGTGTCGATAAGGCCGATGATGACATCACTTTCGGCAGTTGGATTTTTCGCTTTGGAGGAGAAGCCCGGGAAGTCCCAAGATCATGTGGTCTGAAGTTTGAGAGTTGTGCTGGGAAATACGGAGAGTACTCCATTCATGCCTGCACTTCATATGTCCAATCATTTTACAAGAGTCCCTTTTCTAGGATAATCAAAAATAATTTAAAAGTGCTTGAAACATTTCCGGCAAGACTCGCTGGCCACTTTATCTGCCTCTTGTTCTGTAAGCTTGGCCGCGAAAGCATTAAAGCTCCTCTTGTGAGTTGTAATCAAGAAAACTCTTCAGAGGGCTGGGCGTTGTATGTCACATAGAGAGAGAGAGAGAGAGAGAGAGAGAGAGAGATCAGAATTGGGAAATTAGCAATACCAGGCTCTAGCATGTGAACGTTACCTCTCATCCTGTCATGTTGAAATGCTCGGACGATGGCTAATACCCTTCCACCGGAGGTGAACCCATATACACAATGTATACCTGTTAATGATTAACAAGGTTAGAATGAGTTTCTAATCAACAATCTCGCTAAAGAAAATCAATTCGATCATGTACTGCATTTACTATAGTGATTATTTTTTAAAGCTTTTAACAAGAATGACCCGACCACCATGCTTGTGGATACCAAATCTTCGAGTCTCAGTAACAGTAATTTTTCGACCACTTGTGAAGGACCGTGCTTGCCTTCCTATCTTCATTGTCGGCGTTGCTCGGTCTCGTGATGGACAGCACCAGAGCAAACAAAATGCGAGGAACTACGTGGAGATTACCCTTAGCCATTGTCAGTTTAGTTATCTGCAGCTGATGAAATCAAAAGGCTGGTTTATAGCAGGACTTAATTAGAGGAATGACTTTAGCCTCCTCCTTTGGAAATACAATACATTTCAGGAAGTACGAAGAGATGACAAACACATTAATTCATGCTAGAAAAGTCAACCAAAGAACTGAGTAAGTGATCTTATTTTTTAACATGCAAGTGGATTTGGTATTTAATATGCATAATAACATGGAAAATTGTTTCTTTCTCAGTAATGCTGGAGGGCTCTGCTAGTAAAGTGTCGCACTTTCAAATAAAAGTACCCGTTTGTACGTGATTTTCAATAACATTCGTTGAGCTTACGGCAAAGTACTCATTCTTCTAGAATTAAATAATTGATACATGTATAAAACAAAATGCATGAGTTACAATACCTGGGTAGAAATAGTGCAAATTTTTAAACTTATTGCATATCTTCTGGTCAATCAATTAATTATGTAACATTATCATTTCATATCAAACTTATGATGGGAAAATTGTCCTAAGAATTCTAAACCTATTTTACTTTTACCAATTTAATTATAAACCTTATAATTTTTTCAATTGACTTCTAAACATCTTTACTTTTGGTCAATTGAGTGTATTTGGCCAATTTTTACCGGATATCCAGATGTGGATGTCGGCTATCTCACATGACACCGCCAACGTTAACGTGAACATTCTTTTATAATATTCTAATACTTTTTCAAAAAAATTATTCATTTATCATTTTTTTCTTTTCTTTTCTAACCCTAGGCTGGCGAGCCTCACTTGGTCTGGGCAAGGGTCTTCGTGCGCTTAGGGTTAAAAAAAAAAAAAAAAGAGAAAATAAAAAATTAATAAAAATTTTCAAAAAATATTAAAACATTATTAAAAGTTATCAACATTTGCTCCGGCCGTGCCACGTAGAATGGCCGGTGTCAATGTTAGCGATTTTCATTCAAAATTGACCAAATAAACTCAATGGGCAAGTGTGAACAAATTTTAGAACTGAATCAGCAAAATTAAAAAGTTAAAACTGAATTGACAAAAATGTAATAGGTTTATGACTTTTTGGATAATATTCCCAAATCATCATTATGTGTTATTAAATGGATAGTATAACACCCTTTTGAATTCTTATCAAATAGGATGCACTAGTATAAAACCTTATATATTAGCAAATATGTTATGTACAATCTTGCATCTAAAATGGTCCATTAGAGCGGCATTTTTTCCACTCCTCCTTTAATTTGGATACTCCCTTTTCTTTATGTTTGACCATACTATAACTTGTGGAGCCCACCACTTCTGCTACAATTCTATAAAAGTGTTCTTTTTTTTTGTTCTTTTTTTTTCTTCGTGGGCCTCACTTTCCTTCTTCTTCTTTTTCCACATCTTTGACTTCTTAGTTATTTGCTTGTACAAATTGTCTCTTTATTTTCTCTCTTGTAGGGCATTCTGTTCTTTCTACGGCCCCCACTCCTTCTTCCACAAAGCCCATCGTCCTCTATTTTCTTTCTATGATGTCAATCTTGTTGTCCTCCACATTTTAGCGGGCACCATAATTGGGCTCACTAGTGACCTTCCCAACAAGCCCTTTTTCTCCATCACATGCAAGCATTTCTTGCACCATGGAAGTTAATTGAGAAGCATTGCTTCTCTCTCTTCCCTTTTCTATATTTTTCTTTCCTCTTCTTGCACATGTGAGTGTATAGAGAAAGGAAAGGTGTCTCCTCCATGTGCAGGCATAAAATTCAAGGGCAATAGGCAAGTTGTGTTCTTTTAGGTAATATGAAGCAGGATTTGAATTAGTGATTTAATTTGATTGCAGTTTTCATTACCTTGTTCGAGTGTTGATATAAAAATTGTGTTTTCATAAATTAATTCTTGGGATACACTGCTACAATGCTGCATTTGTTCTTTCATTTGTGTTGCAACCATTGAAGTAAACAATTTTTTTTAGACTGTAGATGCAGGAGAGATTTGTGGAAAAACAAGGAGTGAGAGGTGTAAAAAGAAGGGAATGGCCTGCAAAAGAGAAAACAAGAGACTATTTACAAAAGTGGAGAACTGAAACATCAAATGTGTGAAAAGAAAGAAAAAGAAGGAAAGTGGGACTCACTAGGAAAAAATTTAAAAAAAATTTAAAAAAGTGTTAAATAATAATAAAAAAAAAGGATCACTTTTATAGAGTTATACGAGAAGTAGTGGGTCCTAGTTAAATTACCCAGGGATTGTCTAAGGCAAAGAAGGAGTGGAAAACGCGTGGCCCTTTTATTATTGTAGGCTTTTCTCTTTGTAACATTATTGATGTAAACTCATGATAAAACTATTTATACACTCCATTGGGGATAATTGTCCAAAGAGTTTTAAACCTATGGTACAACAGCCAATTCAATCATAAGTTTTTCAATTTTGTCAATTTAGTCATAAACCTTTTAACGATTTATCTTAAGCTTTTTGTTTTTGTTTTTTTTTTTTTTTTGAATCCTAACCTTTCAACCATGCCAATTTAATCTTAAACTTTTTAAAAATTGCCAGCTTAATCCTTCAAACAAACTTTGCTTAGGTTTTGTTGACATGGACGTCAAACATTCTACATTGTGTGGTTAATGTTAATGTGAACAAATTTTGCATTCTTTTGAAAAAATTTCTGAATTTTCCCATATTTTATTTTATTGTTTTCCTTTTTTTTTTTTTCTGTTGCTTGTGGCCGGAGAGTCGGCAAGGGCTTAGCCCTGCGGGCTTGGACAAGGGTCACCTTTTTTGTACAATTTTATCCATTCTATCATCGGGAACACTGACGTTCTTTCATCTACTCTTAAGAAAGATGATTATATATATATGTCTATATCCCTTACGGCATAATTGCCACCACTTACAATAGCATCAGAAGCGGAGGTACTAAACTTTTTAACTGAGAATTATATATCAAATGACATGACAACCTGCTGGCACCAAAGTTCGATCGAGTTGGCATGATGGACAACCCGGCTTGATGATCTGGAACATATGCCGATCAAGAGGAGATAAGCGTTGGTTCGGCTAGTAGGGAAATTTGGCATATCTAAAACTGCCAATGCCAATCGGGGAACTGCCAATACGAAGAAGGCAGAGAAAAATTACGCTATGATCCTGGATCTTGAAGATCGTGGCGAAGGAGCGCAAAGATCATGCCAAAGGGACATGGCGATTAACCAAACGTGGGGGCGCTGGCGCTACCAGAGCTCATTTACATAGATATGATTTGTCTCATGGTCTGGCCTTCACATTTAGGTATACAAATTAGCACATCTTGATGAATACTAGCATCGTTTCCATGGTATTTCATGGCGAATTATCAATCTAACTTGCGACTTCTACTTCTCTCTCAGGTCACAAATTAAGGTTCCAATCTTAAGTTCTCATCTTTTATTGGTTTCTTTCAAGGGTAGCTTACAAGGAACTTTATTAAGAACAGCTTTGTGCATTTTTTTTATACCACAAGCAGTTATAAAATATCGAATTAGTAAGGCAACGGATGCAACTACAGAAATCAGAAACTGCATACAACCCCAGTAACTTGCAGAGATTTTTTTTTTTTTTTTTTTTGGGCCAGTATAAGTAGGAGTCCAAAATTACAAGCAGAATCCTCTTGTTAACCCTTAGTAACATTTTTCACCCTCTGGTTTCGAAGCATTAACTTTTCATCCCGTTTTTATCTTTTCATCCCGTTTTCTCACACCCTTCTTTTCGCAGCAAAATTCACACAATCGAAGAAAGAAAAGGATCGTAGGGATCGTCAGTGTCACCATCATCTTTGTCCTGAATCGAACAGAAGGAAATGGGATTTGCTTGTTCTGTGCTCAGGCAACATTTTTCCTTTCCTTTTCACTAACCTGCTACGATTGAATTTAACAAAGCCGCGCACCCTCCTTTGGTCTTAAATGTTCCTTGAAAAGGTCGCAATGCATGTGAGCTTGCTCTTTCCAGCAACGTTGTATTGAATTCGACAAAGCAAAAACCGTGCTGCAATTATTCAACGCTGTACCCGGAAAAAATTCAAAAGAAAGCTCCTCCGTGCACACATCCACGTGGTTGATGAAAGCTCCTGAAATTTCATTGGGTTTGCTTCCAATCAAAGTAGATGAGACTTTTAATGTTCTACCATGATTACTCACCCATGATGACTGATGACCTGATGATCTTCTCTTTTCAGGTTGCTTTCCAATATATGTACGAAGAGAAAGCTTCCTCTCAACCGAAAAGATGCTTAGTATGTGGAGTACATAGAATTAGGGTTTTGCATCATTTCCCTTGATAACACGGAGCACCCCCGTGCCGTTGGGATCAATTAATCTACGGGGATGTACACAAACCGTTGTGCCCATATGCGTTGCGTTAGCTTCACCAGTACGATATCACATGTTCAATTGCTTCCTTCCTTCCTTCCTTCCTTCCTTCCTACTCAAGTAGAAATGGCAGTTTATAATAGGGAAAGTGATGCTCTATAGCAAATTGATTTGAACGAATAATAGTTCATTCCATTATGCTCTACGAAACATCGGCAGTGACCTAATTGTTGTTTTAGAAGATCCATTGTTAAATATCAGTTAGGATACATCACGTCACAACTAAATGATAGCAAACAGTAGACGATTGGTATTGTATTGGGAATTGGCGAAGTTCGTGCTTGAACATCACTAGCTAGTTGAACCTGGTCACTGGACTACTTGGGTAGGGACCGAGTTCAAGTTATATTGGGATGAAGATCCTTTTCTCCCAATGAAAAGATATGACACTAATGGAAGCACTGGCCAGGATAGAAGATTTTTGTTCCTGATCTGACTAGAATGGATTTACTTCTATGACCTTTTTTATTCTAAATAGTGAGCGCCAAGTTAGAAATTTGTTACACTTATTGACTCTACGTTATTGACAGATGGAAAATTAGTACGTCTTCCAGATTGTTCTTATTTTGGACTGAACTTGCACCAATTATTATTCAAACACATGATTAAAATTAAAAAAAAAATATTACCAATATCAACATCAATGCTCATAGATAAAGATGTAGCAATGTTAACATCTTGCCGTAAGCACACAATAAAAAATATAAATCATAGAGAAAATAATGCTCCAGAAATTTCTGAAATCCTCTCAATCATTTTAGAGGGTAAATTTACAACGTTGAGGAGGAATCTCATTTCATTTTTCTCCTTTTTTTCTTCCTTTTCTTTGAACTGATTTTCTTCTTTCCCTCCTCCTTCTTGAGTCTTCATGTACAGTCGCCGCACCACCCGCCGTCCCATCCCACCGCTACAAGCCGTCCCTCCGTCATCACTGCAGCCTCAAGCAAGCCCCTAAGGCAAGCGATTTCCCAATGCTTGGTTGATAAATGGCTGAGGATGGTGGACGGTGATCGAAATGAGAGGGGGCAAGGGATAGTTGAGGTGGTTGAGCAATGGCGAATGCAGCTGAGCCAGCGATGCCAACAATACTAATAATAGTAGTGACATTTTCATAATAATTCAATTCTTTCTTTGATTGAATCAAAGTTAATGACGATTTGGGCCGGCACGAACTACAAATACGAATACAATGGGCCGACATTGCTGACCCCTCGACGCTTTAGGGTAGAGAGAGAGAGAGAGAGAGAGAGGAGGATCACTAAATCTATGCCCTTTAATGAATTATTATATTAGGTTTTTAAGGGAGGTAAATTTAAAATTAAAATTTAGCCAATTCTTTTTAGATTGCCCTCTATGGATTTTGAAACCAAAACAGTTCTTGTAGAGTTTATTTTGGAAAAATGCCAAAAATATATCGGGCCTTTCAACCAATGAAAATAGAAAGTACTTGAGTTTATAGTTCGAAGACGGTTTTGCACCATCAGATCAATTATTCTGGTATCCTTAATTACGAAAAAGGTAATGATGACGTGACGGTCCTGTACTCCAAATGGAACATTGGCTTCTCCATCTTTAGATTTCCACCTTAAATGATATGAGTAGATTTATTTTTTTTTAAAAAGAATTAATGCTCTCTCAACTTGTGATATGAATTGTAACATTAGTTAATAATAATATTACAGAAATGAAATTTTCTTTCCAAACACACCCATCTCCATGTCTTAAATTTTCTTATCCACCCAAAACACTCAAAACCAAATCACTGAAACCCTAAGCAAGACAAGGCAACGAGACTGTAAGGAAGAGCAATCTGGTCCTTTCAATGTGGGCAATTCCTTAGAGATTTATAAATCGCAGTAACCAAAAAAAAAAAAAAAATTAAGGAAAATGTAAGTGAATGAAAAACGCTGTATGTTATCGGTATTTCCCATTTATTTAACATTGTTTCTATCTCTTCCAGCTCTTTACTATCGAAAAGAAAAGAAAGGAATATGTCCCACCCAACATTGGTGGGCAAATCCTACAGAGCTCCAAGAGGGAAGAGGCCGCAGTTGACAGCATATCCCACCCACCACTGGTGGAACTTTAAAAGCCCCGTGCTCGTGCAGCATTTAAGGAATGCACGCTGGCTCTTCACTTCCGGTGCTGCGAACCTTCTACTTCTTCATTTTCAGGGAAACACATTAGTGCAGGGGCTGCTGTTATCATGTGCTATTCCCCACATCCTGCTGCCCTAAATTTTTATCACTGGATTTGCACCATGTGGCCATTAAACACCCTACAGCGAAAGGATCTCTTGCTCTTTAACTAATATTTGTACAATCAAAAACTCTAAACTAGTATACCTGTAACAAGTTTACCCTCCATTAGTTTTTTGTTAACTTGTACCGTTGAATAACCGAGTTTAGTGACACGTGGAACTTGATGGATGTACTAGTTTGGGGTTATACCCTCCGTTTGTCACGGATGTACCAGTTTATGATTTTTCGAGGTATTAATCCAATTTAACGAAAACTAACGGAGTCTTAATATGTCACAAATGTATCAATTTGAAGTTTTTGGTGTTAAAAAAAATTATTTTGTGATACATTTGTTACAAGTATATCAATTTGGATTTTTTGTGGTCGAAAAATTAATTTTGAGTAAATTTGTCGTAGATGTACTAATTTTTTATTTTTTGTGGTATTAACCCTTGATTTTAAAGCAATTTTCGATCGAGAGAGTACTTCTTTTTGCAAAGTATGTTTCCACCCTCAAAACAAGCATAAAAATTTGAAATTTGAGGGGAAGTTGATGTTTGGGTTACTAGTATAACAATCTTTGGGCCACTTGTAAGACATAGTTTTTTGAATGAGTGGACCCCACGATAATTTATAATTATTTATTTATTTCTTTTTGTGACACAACATAGGCTGTTGATATCAGTGTAGAGTAAGGACGGACACATAAACATGTCTCCTAAAGTCTATAATAAAATGAAAGTCCACGGGTTAAAGATCGAAAGGTTGGGAGCAAATACGGTATGTTATACCACCCCAAAGTTTCAATAGGGTTTTACCAAATTATCTCAAATTTGGGTTTGTGCGTGGGTGCGCGCGGTGGGGATTTATTTTTTCGGAATCAATGTTTTTCTTATTAGACAATCCACTATTATCGAATGTTTAAGCTACTAAAAAAATGTGTTAATTATACCACATTTCTGAAACTCCTCACATGTAAGTCCGGCTACACGTCAAACACAATATAAGAACAATGTAACCACGTCAAATCGAGAAACGGGAGATAAGATAATGAAACAAAACAACAAGCAGAATAAAGATAAGAGAAAATGCAGGGATCCAAAACCCAGGTCAACCGTAACCATTAAAAAATGGCCAACAATTTATATGTGACATATATCATAACATTTCTTACACGTGTACAGCCGCTTTTATTTTTTTTTTTTTTTTTTCAACTATGCACAAGAATAACTAGAAATATAGTTTTTAGAGTGGCTCATAGAAAAAAGATGATACGGAAATTTTCCATGAGCGCCCAAAATTTTCGGAGTAATAGGTATTTGACCTTGAAAATTTTAATCATTGTGTGTTGCTCTCCTAAAGTTTCATTTTGGAATAAAATTGTACATTCTCATGCAATATCTGTTTTATGGTGAGTTGACTACTATGGATAGAAAGTAATTGCAAATAAAGTATAGAGAAAACAAGAAAACAAAAGCTAAACAATTTAATATCATTGTAATATAAAAGGAAACTAATTACAACGATAAATATAATAACATTACTACCTTAACTTTCGTTTGTGGAATTCAACACTCCAACTTCTGAGAACTTAATTTCTAAATGTCCTCTCTGACAGATGTATAACATTATATAAAATGAGAAAAATAAAATAAAAAATCCAAAGCTAGTATGAGCATGTTTCGAGATTATTTTTTTTTTTACATTACCGTAACCCGGACATGATGAATCTTTGATTTAAAGATTGATGTATTTTTTAAATAATTATTGGAAGGGAAATTGCTAAGCTTAAAATTTTAAAAAAGAATGACTTATGAAGTAAAAAAAATTTCCCCAAAGAGTACAAATTTGAAAGAGAAATATGAAATCAAGGCGACACGATATCATCTTCCTCTTTTCTTTGGATTATTGTTAGTTTATTATTGATTTTTTTATCATACTTGAAAAAGATAAAAAAATATATATATATTTTCTTTATCATTTATCTTTTTGTTAGTTTACTATATTTTTCTCTTTTCCATATTTCATTAATAATTTATTGATTGTTTTTAAAACCAATTTAAGAATCAGAGAGATATTTCTTTATGGGAAATATGTCTCTAATTGACGGGGAGTAATTGCTTGTAGTAAAATGAAAGCTCATGAGGGTAATATATAAAAATTGAAAGCTCAAGAGCAAATGGGATATCCGTACCACCCCAAATCTTAAGCGGGTTTTACAAAATTATCCCTCGATATGTGTTGTGCACACGTGTGCGCCCATGGTGAGGGCTGCTTATTTCTTTAGAATTGTTGATTTCTCTTATTAGAAACCCGTTTTCATTTAACCTATTAGGAAATTGGTTACTAATGTATATTGAGCACTTTTTTTTATACTTCTCTCACGAATCCTATCACATATTTCTATTTCTCCTTTGAATTACTCAACTATATATCCTATGAACTTCATTTTGCACCGAAAACTATTCTAGAAGAGGTTCGAATCCGTTCCGTTCAGATATTGATCAGTCTTAGCTTGACATTGTTTACATGTTACTAGTTCCCAAAAGAGTTAATATCTCCATCAACTAACATTTTTTTTTTATACTTCTCACGCGTAATTTCAGTAACACATCAAACACAACATGTGAACAATATAATCACATCAAACAGATCATGGGAGATAAGAAAAGCAGATGGAATCACAAGCGTAATAAAGATGAGGATAAATGCAAGGTTCCGATATCAAGTGTCAATCAGAAACATTAGAAAATGGGCTAACAATACATATACATACAATGTACACGCTTATTTATGGTCATCCAATGCTACACTACCTGCTTGGTTATAGTGATGCTATAATATAGTGCATGCGATTGCTACAATACAATGCATGGGATGCTGTAATTTGCCGACATGATTGTCTTTTCGGTTATAGTTATGTTACACCACATTGCATGTAATTGTTACAATACAATCCATGTGATGCTATAGAGATCTTCCGCTCTCCTGCACTAGTTGATGTGACTAGCTTTGATGGAGGTTGTCTTCCACTAATGCACACATATTTGATTCCTCATTACGGAAGGCATGATGTCATAACAATATATATTTGACAAAAAAGAAGAAGTATATACATGTATAAATATATGATATTACTTCCATGTGTACAACCGTACTTCTCTTTTTTTCTTCTTCTTTTAACCATGCATGGAAATAACAAGGAATATCATAAATCAATGTCGACCGAACCTTAGGATTTCTCGAGTGAACGATGACAAAGGCTCATCATCATATGGGGAGTTGGTGCTGACAATGAAGTTGCTGAGGAGGACCACAATTTGACAATGTCCATGTCCATTGCACAAATTATTGAATCCACCGGTCATCGCTCCTCAATGTTATGTTCCCTCGGAGCACCGTGGGGCGCCACCATCGTCGCGCTCCTGCCCCACCATCAAAGCCCCTCGATTGGCTCTACAGTCACGTCGCCACCATCCATGCTGATAATGAAAAGATATGGGCCTCTGTCCTTTCCTATAAAGGAGTTATTCCTCATCTTTTTCAGTCGTTTGGTGTTTTTCCATGTTTTGCAAGCGTAAGTGATAGTTCCCACCAAGTTACTCCAAACTTATGCGTTGAAATTATGTAGTCCGCGTCTTAATAAATGCTTTCTAGGGTTTACTTGACAACTGGATAGGAATTTCAATGAAGTAACCAATCGGATTCTTTTCTTAACTCTCAACTAATCGAATTCTTATTATCATTTTCCGACATTTGCATATGCCATAAAACCACAACCACGCTCCAGCATTTGCAAGATGTTCTCTCCATTTCTTGTTTGTCCCTTCTGGTTGCTATCGTCGCTACTGAAGAGTGACATTCACTATTTTCTTTTGTACCCATAGATAGCAACTTATCAACAGGTTATTGAATAGTTAGTAGGAACACATGGATTAATCCGGTGTTCATTTTACGCAAACCATTAAGAAAGCCGGCATGGTAATTTCAAAAGCTCGATGGTAGAAACTATGCTATTCAAGGATGGTATGATGTACTATATCTTGACCTCTCGGTATTTCCTCGGACATTTGATGTAAACGTACAGATGACTCCATATAACCCGGGCAAAGAAGGATCGATGTAATTTTCATATAGTTCGTCTACAGTACTCAAAGGACATGGACCCAGAAGTACGTGGAAAAAGCCTAATGTCAAGCATCGTGCAGGTCACCTGTACAGCCGAAGGGAGAGTTATAACCATGCATCATCGGACTGGGGTGTCGGCTCCTGAAGTCGGCAACTCTATCATTACTCTTTTCTTCCCCCTCCCTCTTATTTTGGCCAGAGAAATGTCTGAGCTTCTCAGAGCTAACAAGAAACGACGACTTTTGTCCCCATTCATTTTCTAGGACGGAAGTGGTTAAAGACCATTAGTGACCACATGAGTCCGTGAAGATTTTATAAGCATAAATGAATGGGGCAGGTAGATATGCCCACGAACGATGTCCTGCATCATATCACAAGTCATTTTTACTAGATTACACAAACAAATGAATGGGGCAGGCAGATATACCCACGAACGATGTCCTGCATCATATCACAAGTCATTTTTACTAGATTACACAAACTATAAATTCGAGATTCGTGGTACACTCTAAAAACTCTAATTGCGAGGGCTTTGATCGACAGAATTAATCTAGCACCGAATATAATGTTTCCCCCGCAAACACGCACCTGCTGATTGAGACAATAGGCAGCACGTCCCTGCCCAGGAGCTGTAAGCATTCTAAAGCACATAAACATTGATGGATGCATCCCCTAAATTATAAAATAGGCCATGTCCATCTCTAGGGTCCTGAGAGATATTTCAGCTTTCTCTATACTCCAAGCAGAAGTCATGTATTCCCATGAAACCTAACAACCCTGGGACAGATCTAATCATACATTACATAAAATCGCACAACCAGGAGACAGGTCATAAGTATGTCCATTTTTTTCCTAGGTAATTAATAATATAAAGCGACACAAAACCACATTTTTAGATTACAAACGTTGTATACATATATATCATCACGTGACCCCCATATGGCTGGTCACTTGATTTGATAAGACGTTAGATGTTGTCGCCATGCCACATGCAGGTCAAGTTAAAATACTCGAAAAGAAATTGAAGGATTTCAAAGTTACATTTCTTTTAGATGGGTACTAATTTCACTAATTGAAGCTAACTCTACATGTTACAAAACCGTTGCCCATTGATAATATATTCCTAATACTCCTCAGAAGCAAGATTTAGTTGTATTTTGCAATATGAAAATATTTTACTTAAACTTCATCATGAGTACACTTGGCAACAACTTAGAAGGTCTTATGAAAGAGCTTGTATTAATAAATATATAAAGATGCTGATAAATTGCAATTCTCTTCTCTACACAATATACACCCCATATGTATCTCAAAATATATTTGGATTGAAATTCTTCATGGGTTATACAAAAAAAAAAAAAAAAAAATGTTGTGATTATTATCATGTATGTAATATGATACTGTACCGAATTTGTAAGATCTTTATCAATCTATTTAGAAGTTTGAATTATTCACGTTTTTCATATTTAAAGACACCGATGTGCCTCCCAATCTAGTACATCCAAGAAAAACCTTTTGTGCTATTGAGTACACTATCGTTGTATCAATTTATGCATAAACACATTCCTTGTACAGCTGAGTTCGCTCCACTCTCAATTTAAGAGTAAATCGACTCAATCTATCTCATAATGTGTTTCAACCATCGATCAAATTATTAAGAAGCTGCATCATATGTGTTAGTGAAAGTTCAAATATATTCAATTTCTTGAGAATATAATCTTTCACCTATTGGTTTTCCTTTTCTCATACTTAATTGAATGGATTCCCAAATGGGTAAGAGACAAACTCTTAAAGCAAATTGACTAAAAAATAGGATTATAAGTTGAGAGGAACAGATCAAAGTATTAAGTTGTAGTTGAAAAATGAAAGTTCACCGAACGCGCAATTAAAAGCTAATAAACAACAAGAGCTTTTTTCTCTGGAATGTAAATTGGAGATTGACTTGGGCTTCTGACCGTTTGCATCTCTTGAAATGAGACTTGACTAATTCAGAAGGACCGATGGAGTGATACAATGACTAGGACTCTGCTTTTAAGTTTCATTTAAGGTATCGGTTCCTCCGCGACGCAATCTTCAAGGACTAAGCCACGATGTATAGTTCCTTCCAAACCCTCTAGCCCACGCGACCGTTCCACCAAGAAAACGATTCGATTGACTCCGTTAAGATTGAATCTGACACTTGTTAATTTGCTCCTGTTAGTGCAATAATTCCGAGTCTCCCAATTGAATCGGTCGTGGTTAGCGAATTGAAATGGGTTGTTGAAAGAAAATTGACGACTACGCAAAAAGTCATTCTTGGTTTTGAAAATGAGGTGCTCGGAGTTACGGTTCCGATACCCGACAAAGTGAGGAGGCTTTCCATTTTTTAAGCCCATGGGAGTTCCAAGAGTTATGGAGATAGTGATATGAAAACCACCGATATCATGTCGATGGTCCCAAGCCATCGAGGTCGATGCTTGTTAGATGCCCATTATTAATGGTACGGAGAAAAATGAATGAGCTTTGCCAGTTCTATTGAATTACCAAGGCATACATGTGAGCTTTTATGATTTCTCATTATTGAGGTAACATCATTTCATGGTTAAATTCCAGGAGTAAGTATAGTAAGAGTGCCACAAAGTATAGTAAGAGTGTCGTAACTTTCGAACAACGCTCACTAGAGTGCCATTAATTTTTTTTTGTTCACTTTAGTACCACAACGGAATAAAATCGATCATTTGAGTGCCATTTCCAACATGGATTTTTTTTTTTTAATTAATTGTCTACGTTAACGCTGGCAATGCCACATAAGACAACCTTAGTTCTTTTCTACCTTGAAAGTTCAACTCCAAATTACTGGAGCTCCCCAAGAGGCAAATCGCCAATGGCACTTATCAAATTTGTGATACTCAAGTGAGAGCCATATGAAGTTATGGCATTTTCTAATATACATATCCCAAAAATCTAATACATGTGTCCGTTGAAGGAGTGATAATTTTAATTTTTGAAAAAATTATCAATTTAGTCTTAGACATATTATACTGATTGTCAATTGAGTTTTAACTTTTTCACTTTTGTCAATATAATCATACACATTTGCACAATATTTAAATGTAGTCTTCCATGTCAATTGTCAATGCAAATTGTGATGTAGAAATCAACAAATTGCCCAGTATGCCACTTAGGATGGCCAATGATGACTAGACTAGCATCAACAATTTTCATTGGCAATTGATGGGGAAAGACTATATTGAAATATATCTAAAAGTTTAGGACTACATTAACAAAACTAAAAAGTATGGATGATTAATTGGAATAATCAATTTTTAACAGAAAAATTATGACAATTGCAATTGCATTATAAGACAATCCAATCAAACCATTGGTAAATACATATTGTTTGTCGATTCTAAATGCATCAAAATTTCCAAAGAAAGAGAAGTAAAAAGGGTGAGAAATAATCTTAAATCCGAGACCTACAAGAGATATTGTGGTCAATTTAAGGTAATAAAGGGCGTCGGAAGCCAAAAATTGGATGGAATAAGCACGAGCCTTTATGCGTTTATCCTTTTTACATAATTGCTCATGTAAATGTTAAACCTAACTTACTTATTTATATTTGAGTTGATGTGAGTAAAATAAGGAGAGAGTATGATGGGTATCTAGAGTCAAGATTCGTACAGTGGTTGGGAAAAAGGAAAGGCAAATGAGGCAATTTTTTGATTATTACTACTTATGTATTAGTACATAATTTTTTGTTAATATTTTATTGATCTTTGTTGAAAATTAAATTTAAAATATTTGGATTTATATGCAATGTGCCTCATTCATAAGAAATACCTAGTTTTATATATATGGTTCTCACATTTATTAATATGTCTTATAAATAATTAATTAATGCAACGCATTTGTCTATGTGGGACTCTTATGGTAAATTTCAGAGGGCTAGCTATATTGATTGGCCCTACCCAACATTTTCACTTATAAACAAAAATGTTTGAAATATTGACAATAGAAATGTCATAACTTTCGTATAACGCTCACTTGAATACTATAATTTTTTTCCCACTCACTTAAGTCTCACATCAAAGTAAAATCGATCATTTGAATATCATTCCCAACAAATCATCCTCTGTGGATTTTTTTATTAATTTCCATTTCGACGTGAATTTAATTTTAGGAATATCTAAAATAATAGCCTAAAATGCCCTCATTTTCTCAAATATTTTCAAATAAGGACCTACAGTGGCCTTTATGTCAAATAAGAGCCTAAAGTGGCTATGTCAATCTCAAATAAAGGGTTGAAGTGATTTTGATAGTTTCAAATAAAAGCTAACATCACCAATCGCCAGCCAGCTAAATTTTTCTACCTAGTCGAGGGCATTTTTGTCAAAAGAAAATTTTATTTTAAACTATTTCTTTTTTTTTCTTTTCTTTCCATAGATGAGGGGCCATACTATGATTGTTTGGGAGACATGGCAATGAGGGCAACTCTGGCCTAGCCTTCACCGGGCATCATCGGTGGGCGACTACTAGCCATTGACAAAGTGGAAAGGGATAACCAAAAAAAGGAAGCAAAAAGGAAAAAGAAAAGGAAAAAGAAAAGGAAAAACTCAAAAAAGGTAAAGGACAAAAATGACCTAATTACTTGGAAAGTCAAGCCCTTCTTTAAAAATGACGTAGCAATTTCGACTCTTATTTGAAACAAAATCCACTTCATATCCTTATTTGAAAAAATGATAGCACTTCAAATCCTTATTTAGAACAAGATCCACTTCAAGTTCTTATTTAAGAAAATGAGAGTACTTCAAGACCTTATTTGAAATTTCTCCTTAAATTTTTTATTAATTGTCCACATTAGCGCTATCGATATCACATAGAACAATCGGCGTCAATGTCTAATTTTACAACGAAACAAGTCACTAATGGCACTTAAATGATCAATTTTTCAAATTTAAGATGCTCAAGTGAGCAAAAAAAAAAAAAGTGCACACAAATGAGCGACGTGTGAAAATTATGATACTTCTAGTATACTTATCCCTAAATTCCACGATTCATATGAGATTAACTACTCTTCTTAATCCATATTCTAAAAGGTATTTTTGTTTTGCAAAAAATCATTTGCTTGAAAAATATTTTTGAACAATAATCGCTTGTATCACTTACAGAAGTGAATTTGTGAAATGTACTTTCATCATCAACGACAATATTTAGACAAAATTTGTTATTGACAATGAAAGGATTTTTCGTCGGCTAATTTTTCTAGCAATATAAACAATCATTTTTTAAGAAAGTATCTCCCAAATCATTGATATTTCATGAACCAAACGTGACATTTTTCTTGATTCTTTTTCTTATTATAATTCAAGAGCACGAATATAGACACCCAATCACTCCTTATAAATCTTGAAACGAAAGTTTAAAAAAAAATTACTTTTTGCTTGAATTTAATTCTAAACAAACAAGTTTTATTATATCAGATTGCAACAATCCAATTACCCAATGAGAAATCCAAAAGTTGACCTAGAAAGAAAGTTACATGTATAGTGTTTGTTATGTCGTGAACCAAAAGTTCATCGTCACTCCGTAGCAAACCATTAAAATCTTATCAGATCGGAAATCTACTTGAGTGAGATTTCACATTTCAAAACAGAAATATCAAAGCTTGAGGATTGCGAGATCCTTGAATGGTCCTAAATGAATACGATAATCCCCTTGTAGATCGAAATGAGGATGGGGTCTGTTTGACTGTTCAGTCGTAGATCCGCCATGTTTGGAGGGCGCAGGAGCTGCGAAGATCGTCTGCCAATGACTGACAGCGATGGTGTCACTGTCGTTCTCTGTGGGGTCAGTCTTCATGGCGGAGTTGGTCCAGAGCCAACTGTTCGCGTCCCTTCGCGTCGCTGCTTGATCCCTCTTTGTTCTTTAGCCAAAGTTGAGTTGATTCATGTCTATATATTTTTTTCAAAAAAAAAATTCTATTAATTTATATCACGGTTTAGGCAGTACGAATCCACAAGGTATCATCTGAAATTCTCAATGAAACAACGTATTTGTAAATATAGTTTCCATCTCATAAAAGAAAAAAAAATCAGGTGTATAGTTTATATATTGAAACTTTTTTCTCGAGGTGTAGAAAAAGCTTTCATAAGTAGGCTTATCCACTCTTTACTTTGATGGTTATCGAGAGAGCAGGTTGTTAAAATCTTCAAAGCGAAAGTGGACAGACCGGCTCGTGAAAATTTTCTCTTGTACTGACGGTATATAATTTCATATTCCTTTCAATATTTGAACAACTAAATTCACGTTCTTATTCCCTTCCAACTAGTTGGGAAAGGGCCTAAAAGACAACCGATGTATGAACTTGATTTACGGTCGGTAGTATGGTACAAGATATGTGCATCGAGAGCGGGGTAGAGGGGACATTGAAAGAATCCGGAAAAATATAGTAATTAGATGAAAAAACTGAGGTGATGTTTAAATTATCTCATCGATGTTAAGAAAATGTCAATGAAGAGCATTTTTCGGGAGTACTTTTATTAAATTAATAAGCAAAAAGCGTCTCTAGCAACTGTACACGAGCATGCAAAGCGAAAGGAGCATAGGGAAATTGGAGTGAGATGTTTGTGTGTAGTTTATATTTCCCATTGATAGGAAAACATGAGAATCCCACTCTTCAGTGAGTAGGCAAGGGTTCAGGGACCACCCTAATGGGGGTTTAGGAGGTAGCACCCTCGTTCATCAAAGGACTTTTATAACTTGAGAACATATTTTATTGATACTTTAGACTTGTACCCATGGATAACTACTACTCCCTATCTGTGCTCTCTCTCTCTCTCTTGTAATTAAAAATTATAATAGAGAGTTGAGATGTGCTAATTATAGTAAAATCATATCCTGGATGTAATCCTAATTTAAGGGTGAATCAAGATAAACATTATGCCTCGATTTCTCTTTTTCGCTTCTACTCTCTAATTCATTGTGTTTGTGCATTTCCTAACATGAGAGGTTCTTGTTAAGGAAATAAAAGAGGAGCAGGATAGCAAAAATCAAAACATGAAGAAGCTCAATGCTCGATGGTGTACCGAGGCGAAAGCATGTGGCTAGCAATCTCGACTGCGCTCTCTATTCAATTCCATCTTACCAAAATGCATCATTGCTTTCTCAATTCGTACTCATGAACTCACGGATCATCCTTTTGTGTTCTTTCCTTTTACCCCTCCTGCATTCGTGTAAGTGCACGTATGAACGGGCGACTTCCTACCAAAAATCTTCTGGAGAAGGGGTTAGATCATATTAAATTCAAAGGAAAGGGTTCAATTCAATGATGATGAGGCTGTGTAGCCCCTTCATTAATTGTTGGAGGTCACTCTTTTAAATGGAAGATGCTGTTCTATTACCTCTTCGCTCCGCATCAGCCATTCCTCGATCCACCTCGACACACAATGCATGCAGCAATCGACCAACCGTTCTCAGTTCTTCACCGACAGTCTGCATTGTGCGCAGTGCTTCTGTTGAACGAAGTCATGTCATCTGGTGGATGCGACAGATTGAACACTGGTATTCGAGAATTACCATGTCCAAGCATTTAGAACGAAAAAATTACCAACTTGTACTAATTTAATCTCAAATATTTTAATTTAGTCAATTCAATTCTAAATCTTTCGATTGCGCTCATCTAGTCCTAAATCTTTTAACGAATTATCAATTTAGTCACTTCGATTAAAATTGGACAGTAAAATTATTCACTTTAACACTAGTTGTGCCACGTGAGACAATGAGTGTTGACTAATTAAAAGGTTTAAAAGTGAACTGACACAAGTGCAATATGATTAAAACTTTTTGATAATTTTCCTCATTTATAACTATAGATTACTTTATACATTCCTACTACTCAAGTTTTCAGCTCACGTGAGATAAGAGAATACGATGATCTCAAAGTTCACCTATTTTGGTGGAATTCTTTGTTGTTGGAGATGAATATTTTGGAAAATATTTTTGTAAAAATAATCGATTGTATCTCTTGAAATTATAGATTCATTAAAAAAATGTTTCATTATTGACTACAATATATGTTTAAACATTTTCGTGGACAATAAAACTTTCCTTGTTCTTTTTTTTATAAGCAATACAAACGATTTCAAAAAATATTATCCAAATGATTCATTTTTCAAGAAACAAATACGCCCTTAAATTTCTTGTAATATTCTTGTTAAAGCCCACTTCTGCTTATTTTGTGTTCATGCAATGATAGAGAAACGTACTTTTACTTAAGCGGTTCAATTCCCTCACATTATAGATCCTTCTTTTCAACATCAAGTAAATCAATTTTCTAATATATTTTGTATATCCCAACATTATAAATTCATAATAGGAAAGCCCATTTTGCCATATAAATCCTTTTCCAGAAAAGGATTCTCCTAAGGTGCTCTAGACTATCATACTCCATAAATATATAGTCATATATGTCGTCATTTCTGGTGGGAAGAAATTTTTCTCCTAACCAGCTTTGATTGGTAGGTTTTTCCAAAATATTTTAATCCAGTTTATCCAAATTGAAAAAAAAAAAAAAAGAGTCATATATGTCGTCATTTCTGGTGGGAAGAAATTTTTCTCCTAACCAGCTCTGATCGATAGGTTTTTCCAAAATATTTTTTTCTCCTAACCAGCTCTGATTGGTAGGTTTTTCCAAAATATTTTACATCCAATTTATCCAAATTGAAAAAAACTCTCTCTCTCTCTCTCTCTCTCTCTCTCTCTCTCTCTCTCTCTCTCTCTCTCTCTCTCTCTCTCTCTCTCTCTCTCTCTCTCTCTCTCTCTCTCTCCTTCTTGCTGCTGCCACCACCAAATGTGCTGAACCGTCGATATTAACGCCTTTCTCTATGGAGGTGGTTGGAGACGAAGGAACACACGGTGGCAATGGATGGTGCTGTATAGACTAGAGGGAGAATGAAAAGAAATAGGAGATGGGAATGTGGGCTGGTGTGTGGTTTAAGAGGAAAGTTGTCCAAAACGTCTTATATCTAATGTACAAATGTTAATTCAATTCTAAACCTTTCAATTGTACCAATTTAGTTCTAAACTTTTTACAATTTGCCAATTCGGTCCTAATCTTTCAATTATGTCACTTTAGTCCTAAACCTTTCGAAAATTTGTCAATGTAACCTAAAACATTTTAACAAATAATCAATATAGTTCTTCCAGCTAATTTTTTTAGAAATCGTTGATGAAAGGTCCATTTGATGCTAGCCATCCTATATGGCAGGACTAAAGCTAATGTGGATGCTATGATTTCTTAGTTTTTCTAAAAAATTTCGAATTCTTTATTGATTTTTTAAATTTTCTTTTCTTCTTTTTCTTCACAAGGCTTGGGGAGGAGGGGGGGTTCACCATCCCAACCACCGGGTGGGCTGGCAACACCCGCCAACCCTAGGGTAAGAGCTACAAAACCTTCATTGGCCGCAAGCGAGGGTCGCAACCCTTGCTGGCCCCCACCGTGACAAGCACCCTCACCGGCCGTAGCGAGGGTGAGTGAGGGCTGCGATGCTCATTGTGGCTCACAAGGACCTAGGCAAGGGCTCACACCACCCTTGTTGGCCATAGCAAGAGCTCGCTAGCCCTCTCTAGATCCAGCAAGACCCACTATGCCCTTGCCAAATGTGGCGAGATGAGGGCGTCACAATCCTCACCCAGGGGCTAGCAAAGGGCACCAACTCTTACCCATGGGCTAGCAAAGGGCACCAACTCTTACCCAGTGGCTAGTGGAGGTTGTTGGCCTTATGAAGAAAAAAAATGAAAGAAAGGAAAGGAAAGAAAATAAAATAAGAAAATTAAAAAGAAAATCCCATGTTAATGCTAGCTACATTACGTAAAGCGACTAACGTTAACTAGACCGTCATAAGAGATTCCAATCAAAATTAGTCGAAATGACTACATTGACAATTTGTTAGCAAGTTTATGATTAAATTAGCACAATAGAAATTTTTAGGATTACATTAGCCATCTTATAAGGGGTTTAGGACTGAATTGCCACCTTATAAGGGGTTTAGGACTGAATTGACACAATTAAAATGTTTATAACTAAATTAGTCATTATACAATAGGTTTAGGATTTTTTGGACAATTTTTCCGTGGTGTAAGAGTTGGGTTTTGACTATGTTCATTTTTCTATGTTTAGTTTATTGATCGATTACATTCTCTTAAAAGTTAGAATAAAGGAAAAGGCCTCCAATCAAGGATGAGAAGAAAATTAACCTCACAAACATAAGTTGTGCTAATAGTTTAAGTAAAGCATCAACCAAGACGCTTTTATAGTCTCTCGAGAGATCAATTTTTTATCTTAACCGATTGTAATCACGCGCGGTTGTTGTGAATTTCTTGCAAAAACATCGTAACACGACGAAAACTATAGAGGGTCTTTTTAATGGCACGGCCGAGAGCTTTTTTTTGTGTGCTCAAAATAACCAACCTCCCGAAAAAGGTTCGTACAAACATCACAAAAGCTTCCTAAGCCTAAGATTTTTCCATCAGCCAATAGAACCGGATTTCAAAAGTACCACAGTTGCGTGGCCAGCTGCCATACTCACGATGTGGAGAGCACATCGGAGGCGTGTACAGGAAGAGCTGCTGTACGTTACAGATACCTTTTCCAGAAATTACATTCATCTCTCTCGCCTATATATATATCTCCTCCATCTTCACTCTGTCACTCTATCTCTCTATCTCTCTCTCTCTCTCTCTCTCTCTCTCTCAATCAATCAAGATGGTGCAATCAAAGAAGTTCAGAGGAGTCAGACAACGTCACTGGGGCTCTTGGGTCTCCGAAATCCGCCACCCCTTGCTGTAAGCCTTGCCCCTTTTGTTCATCACCGATTTGGAAACGCCGATGTTTTGTCGATGTCTGACTTTGTGGCTCGATTTCCGGTTATTACAGGAAAAGGCGAGTCTGGCTTGGCACTTTCGATACGGCTGAGGAAGCAGCCCGCGCCTATGACCAGGCTGCCGTCCTCATGAGCGGCCGCAACGCCAAGACCAACTTCCCCGTCTCCCAGGCCCCACCTGCTGCCAACCCTACAACGTCCCCCGCCTCCGCCGCCGCCTCCGCCGCCGCCCCGCCAATCAAGGGCCTCTCGGAGGTCCTGCACGCGAAGCTCCGGAAATGCAGCAGGCAGCCGACGGCGTCCCTGACATGCCTGAGACTCGACACTGAGAGCTCCGACATCGGCGTGTGGCAGAAGCGGGCAGGCCAGAGGCCGGACTCCAACTGGGTCATGACCGTACAGCTCGGAACCAAGAAGCCGAAGGGCAACAAGCCGAATTCGGATGATTCCGAGGGCGTTGTGTCGGAGCCGGAACGAAGAGGGCGAGATGCTATGGAGGAAGAGCAGAGAATCGCATTGCAGATGATTGAGGAGCTCCTCAACAGTGATTGTCCCGAGGGTGAGGATTGCTTTTCTCCCTCTAGTCGCCAAGAGTGAGAAAAAAGGATACCCAAAATCAATACTTATATACAGACATATATATGTACTATTTAAGATTTTTATTTCATCCATCATAAAATTTGCTCGCCAAATAGTAAATAATACGAGCATGTAATTCTAAACTCGCGCGGGCCATAAGTATGGCCCGTGGAAAAGGATAGTCTTATATAATTCCGGTGGATGGAATAAAAATCTTTTATTTTCCATTGTTCGTATAAAATGACAGTATGACTTTATATTACTGTAAACTTACTATAGTGCTGGATAATGTGTGAAAAAAGAAAAAAAAGAAAAGAAAAGCAGAACGAGGAACTCTGCTGCTTATGTCTGTCTCCACTATGATTGCTTACCATGATGTATGAATGTTCGGAAAGTTCCAAGTCTAGTAATTCGAAAAGTAGTTTGCTCTTATTTATGCCGTGTTCTGCAAGTTAGGGTTTCGAAATCCACGTGAACTCGCTTTTTTCTCCTATTGACCATGACATGAGGGAAAGAAAAAGAAAGGTTTTCTTATTTACATAGCGAACGGGAGAGATGGGTGATCAGTCTCCATATCAAATGCAGTAGAAGAATCACTCAAATGCTAAGTTTTTCTTGAGATTTCTTGGATAAGGTAGTTTGTTGAATGGAAAGCTTCGTAACAAGCACTCAATGCTCCGGCTTGGGATAATTTTTTTTCCGAATTTTTGTCACCTCCTCTCACCCACCATTTAAAAGGCATGTGATCCAATTACTACGTGGGAATATCAGGACCAGACAAATATATAAATGTGATATATGCAGGTATCTCCATTTCTGCTGTCTTTTCACGACAGCAACGTCCAGGCTATTTACATGCTCTCAAAGGTCTCTTATTGTGCGAGTCTAGACAACAAGTCCACCAGAAAGACAGCGATTTGGGGTATCATGTGTGGCTAGATTACCATGTGCAAAGTGATTGGAGACCAGGCATATCTCGATTGAATCGTTCGTGATTTGAGATCCAATATTTTGCAGCACAAGGAGCTCTTGCATATAGGGAATTGATCAGCACTGATTTTGAGAATATCCAGTACAAAATAACAAGAGTTTTAATTTATTCTTTTTTGGGTAAAGATTGCCAGTAGCCCCTTTTATGATGAAGTTGTTGTTAATCCGAGTCATTTTACCTTTAGCAAGTTTTGTTTATCCTCGAATTTCTTTTAAGTGGAACAAAAAGGTAATTTAACATCATTGCTTTTTACCAAATTCTAAAAAACCTATCATCATGGATCGTAACTTCTTTTCGTCCATCGTTGCTTGCTGCTGTCGACAGTCGCTCCTCCACCGTCAGTCATCATCTCTACCTTCATCGCCTTCCACCTCTCTCTCTCTCTCTCTCTCTCCACTGTGACGGTTCTAGGTTGTGAGCCTTTTTGAGGCCATGGATGACCTCAAATTGAGCTCATTCGCGGCTACTTCAGGTTTCATATCGAGCTTGTCTCACAGAGAGAGAGAGAGAGAGAGAGAGAGAGAGGTACGAGCACCAGTAGAGATGGAGGGGCTTGTTGACGACAGACGGCACACCAGGCCGGGAAGAGTGGGGAGATGCAAGACGACGACTAGAGTAGGTGGCTGAATTAGGATTTAGAATTGACTTGGGGACTTTGGGATGGTGAGGAATTTAGTATATCGATAGAGATGTTTGGGAGAAAAATGACTTCTTTGTGAATAAACACACGAAGCAACAACGTCACGTGCAAATCAGCGTCTTAGATCAAAATCCATGGTACCATGGAAAAAAGGAAATCGCATTCAAGACCAAAGATCAAACACCATTGGGCCGTAAGAATCAACTTCATCTATGTAAAACACAGATGTAGGCGCCTCATCGTACAAAAATGATCGAATTAGATTATCCAAGACTAGCGCAAGATCCAGCAGAAACGTAACAAGGAAATGGGGACCTTAGTTAAATTCGAAAATTGTAATTTCTAACTCGTTGCAAAATAACGACAAGCAAAATAATCAATATAAGGATAGCCATTGGCATGATTCCGTCGAGGTCTTATATCTACGAGGAAATATCAGCGAAACTTACTAAGAAAATCGAGGGACCCCCCCCACATGACCAAATCGAGGACGAAGTTCTTTCTACTATGGTACCAGAAAAAAGCCTCTAGTAAATTGTGAATTGAGACATCGGGAGAGAGAATTCAATGTTCACGAAGGACAGTAATGAAGCTACATGCCAGAATTGGTAAGCGAAAATGACCATCAATTATCATGTTTATATATATAAAGGAAAGAAGCATCTTTCTATCAACTACCAGAAAGGGAGTAATTTATTAGACCTGTTGTAGATTCTAATTCTCCTTTTGATGCGTGTAGTGGCTCGTAGGATCACGATACATCACATGCAAATATGACCATGATTCTATGCGCTTGTCTATAATGAAAGCTATTGAAAATGGCTTACATTTGGAGCTTTGGTGCTAACTGTTTTTTTTTTTTTTTAATCATTTCGCTCAATTGGCAATTAATGTTAGAGATTTTAGGGTTGTTCTCTCTCACCAAGTTCTCTCTCTCTCTCTCTCTCTCTCTCTCTCTCTCTCTCTCTCTCTCTCTCTCTCTCTCTCTCTCTCTCTACATGAGTGCGTGTATATATATTATTCAAATATATTTCTTTTCTTTAACATAAAAACATAATTTAAAGGATTTCTCCAATTAAAAACTATTATAGAACCATGAACGTTAAAATAAGAGGCAGACGTAAAACGAGGGAGAAAGCATAATTCGACTAAGATTGTGTTATTTCAAATACATAAACTCTAATGGAAATTATTAATTATAGCTTTGGTCGCTGGATTTACTTGTTACAATGGCTACGCATAAAATTGAATATCCTAAAGAACACTTGCTGGAGAGCCCCTGCATATATTTTGAGCAAAAAACTTTTCTATGGTTTCATATCGTCACTCTAACTGATCATTCACTCTTACATTTGCCTTAGCGAGTAAAAATCATCTTGTAGATCGACCACACATAGTGTAGCATTTTCAACTAAATTCACTACAACAAAGACAAATTCATATTTTGGCCACAGTCAGTCGGGCAATGGCAACGAAACACAAACTTTGTCATCATTACTGTGCAAAGCACATTTTGTTTCGTCGGTGCAATAATGGCGACGGAATCGTCTCATCGTGCAATCGTTGAAACACAAATTCCGTGGCCATTGCTTGGCCTATGGCGACGAAACGGTTACCTTTAGTGACCTAGCTATTTTCGTCACCGTAGCCCTAATTTCTTCGCGATTAGTTAGAGTCAACTTGATTTCCGGTCCTAACGCACGATTGATTAATAACGAAGAAAGCCAAACATTTAGCAATGTTAAATAAATTAAACAGAGCTATTAGGTTTGTAGGCCAGCATGCACGACCCTCGGTTAGATCCCGACCACTCCTTTTTGACACTAACCACTCCCAATTAATGCATTGCGGAAAGGTCAAAAACCCAGCATGTCGTCGATGAGACATGCACATCCCAATTTCGAAACATGTTAGTTTGCTTATAAGAAATGAAATGTCATGATTATCATTTCCGATTCCGATCGTCGTACACCCACATTATGAAATCATTGGCATCGCTTGTTTGGTTGTTTATAGCATTGATCCCATCGAAGCATGAGTCGTTAGAAATTTCATTCACCTTACTTTTTGGGTAAAATAATCATGACCCATCATTGTAACATTAAAGTCAACATAATGAGAGAGAGAGAGAGAGAGAGAGAGAGAGAGAGAGATCTGAGGTTTGATACGCAACCTCGTCGCTAGAAATGAGTAACGGATACCAATTGGTTGGAAAGTTATTGATTATGAAGTCTATATCAATCACAGACAGGTTTGTGTAGACGCAAAGAGATTTTGGCCACTCTTGTATTTGGCTTTATTTATTATATTTGCTGTCTACATACAGCTTGGTCGCACATGCAATCAAAGGCCACATACATTTTAATAGAAGTGATTGGTAAAGATAACATGGGAGTGAAAATATTTACTATATGATTTACCATCATATGTGAATTAATCGCTGTACAGATAATAGATGCTTATGAAGTAAATGAATTTGACGTAAAGAGGCCAAAATTAGAGGTCGTGTGATTGCAACACGCAAAGGCAAATAATCATGAATGAAAAGTGCCTAGAGTGATAGACAGGGTAGATGTGTTAGTGATACAGAAGCTAGAACTAACAGATTCTCAAAGGAGTACGGAGATCCTCCAGAGAAAGAGTAACTGGAGAGTCGCCAATGGAACCCTTGATGGCAGCTGCTATGGTGGATGTCGTGCCTATGGATCTCTGTATCAAGATTAGTTATTTGGCCATGTAGTCTGCTGAGATTGTACCCAATAAAAGTTAGATACTAGAAGTGGCTAGTACCACATTTGTCGGGGTGGAGGAAAAAAGAATAGCTTGTTATGCCTTTAAAGTAGCAAGACGAGTCTAGTCGGTTAGCAATTGTGAAATGACGAGCTCAATACAAAGTAAAGAATCTCTGCCAAAAAGTGAAGGTCACAAAGGTTCAAATATTTTTGTAGTGCTAGATCAAATACTCTTACTTTTTATGTCCATTGTTATGACGCAACTTTTCCATGATGAATTTGATCATTTGCTGCAATTGTGACTTTTGACTCATTGTGCCATTGGAAAGGCCATATTCTATAAGTTTTCTTTAACTATTTGAGATGTCAAAAATTAACAAAAGCAACCTAAATGCTTACATTTAATGAAGCGTTATCAATATAGTATGTTATAAAGGAATACAAATTATAATTACATTTATATGGAAAAATGTAGAAACAAGTATTTATATTATACACTATTATTTTTTTGTGGGGGGCGGATATATTATACACTATTTACTTATCTTAACATGTATATTAACAGATAACTTTTTTATCAATAGAGACCACTATTCTAGTTGTGAAGTCAGTTGCCTCGTTTAGAATATAGAATTTTCAAGGTTTCCTGTGATCAAACATTTGTAATTCAAATAACTATGTTAATAATTATCAATATTTATCTTTGAGAAAGTGGCGTCTTTAAACTAAATAACTAATAATTACGTTAATATAAAAATGTGTATTACACATAAATGTTTAATCTTTGCTGCAATTGGGACGTTCAACTTATTTGTGCTTTCAAAAAGGTAAGCTTTTAGATTATCCCCCAAATTTAACAGACCACTTTAATTCGGCCCAATTCGATTGATTCGATTAAACTCAGCCCTAAGTAAGACATAATTAAAACCAAAAGCAGGAGATAAACAAAATTAACCAAGAGATATTTCGAATCATATGGCTTGACCTTAATATCCTCTCTTATGTAGGATAATCTATATTAATAGGATATAATATGTGTGTGTGTGTATTAAACTACCTCGAGAATTTGTCTTGCTGTATCAAGAATAATCCATGACAACTTGAATTGAAGAGATAATGGCTATTTCAAGTGCGTATATTAACGACTGGCCATAAATGAAGATCAAAAGTCGAACACTATTGTGATAAGAGTAAAGGTGATTACCAACCTAAAACGGCAGGTCAGGTTGATTTTTAGATATTAGGCGTCGTCAATGGAAATTTTATTGATTAAAAGCAGACAAATTAGAAATTCCATGATCTTTTTGGAGTGACTTTCACTTTCTTGCGGTTCTAAAAACAACATCATAACGTGATTTTTCTTTAACACGAAACATTTTAAATCTTTCAATGAGCAATATTTGCACTTGCAATCACTTGACTTTCACAATTTCAATATTTTGAATTGATTTTAAACAATAGTTCAAATTTTTGTTGGGAAGTCAATAAGTAACTTTTGTGACAGTTTGGAAGTAAAACACAAGTATTTCCATAGATTTGCATGACTTTGCCTCTTCCCTCTGTCGCCACAACAGATGATCGAGGCACGCTCTCTCTAGTTTGGCAACCTTGCCTAAGTACCGCTATAGTGTACAACCGCCTAAGTAGCACCGACACTAACATGCGACACGCGACACGACACGACACGACACGACACGACACACCGACACGTCGTTTATCAAAAAACAAAGAATTCCGACACGTTGGAACACGTTGTTTATTATATATATATAATATAATAATCATTTTTATGATTATTTCAATCAAATTAATTTGAATCAAATTCATAAATAAATAAATAAGCCTAGAATGAATTTACATTGAAAACATTAATCTGCCATGTATTAATATCATTTATTGTTTCAATTTGACAAATTGAACTCTATTTCAATAATTCATAAAATTTAGAGAAAAAACAAGCAATTCATATTCTGGACTTGCATGTGAGATATGTTGGAAGAGGAGAAAAAAACCTTAAAGGATGAATTGTAGATCAAGGAAAGTGAGAGTCGGAAGAGAAAAGAATATTAGGTTTTTCTTCTTTCTCCATTTATTATTTTTTTATTATGTTTTATGTCTCTCACGCACACACACACACACACACACACATTTGACCTCTCATTTATTGCATTTTTAAAATTGACCTCGATATCGAATCACGTGTCGAAAACTTGTATGTCAGAATTCCGACTCGAGTGTTAGAGAGTGTCGGGAAAGTTGACCATGTGTCGGATTTTTCAACACGTGTTGATTGAGTGTTGGACACATGTCGAAGTGTCCGACACGACACAAAGGCTCTTAGAGAGTGTTGATGCTTCATAGACAACCGTCTCTCTCTCTCTCTCTCTCTCTCTTCGGATTTTTCAACACGTGTTAACTGAGTGTCGGACACGTGTCGAAGTGTCCGACACGACATGAAAACTCTTAGAGAGTGTTGGTGCTTCATAGACAACCCTCTCTCTCTCTCTCTCTCTCTCTCTCTCTCTCTCTCTCCAAAATTTGTCTTTGATATGAGCTCCACATCAACACCATAGGTCTGAGACGTGCCATATTAGTGATGTCATGTCATCAATCCAACGATATGAATAATAGTGATAAATAGCCTAGATCAAATAATTTAAAAGATGAAACAAACTCGATTGCCTGAAAGAATAAATCGAGATTGACCAAATCACATGTTTGCCAAAAACATAACCAAATCCGTACTCAAACCCCACAAAATCTCACCGTGACCACAGACCGTGGCCAAAATGCTCATAGAGGTCGATCAAAAATGGTTTTAAAGATTTGGAAGGATTCCATGAGGTCACCCAAGTGGTTGGGCAATTCATCAATGTTTCCGATAAAGTTCATTGGGGTTTTGCCAAAGTTGTCTTCAAGAGGTTTAATAATAGGCCCCAGATCTCTCCCCCAAAATTAGTGGATTGGTCACTGATGGGTCC
Organism: Eucalyptus guilfoylei; assembly: GCA_016097605.1. NCBI lineage: Eukaryota > Viridiplantae > Streptophyta > Magnoliopsida > Myrtales > Myrtaceae > Eucalyptus > Eucalyptus guilfoylei. The sequence continues at coordinate 41,658,828 of CM027862.1, read as the reverse complement.
AGACCGATAAAGAGCCATAAAAGAGGGATCGACCATTTTATCCACAACATAGGGACCATCCGAAATAACTTCAAAATAAATTTAAGCATTTAAGGGCATAGAGATTTACTTGGTAAATTCACATTTAATCACTCGAGCACAGCAATATGCATTTTGATTTTGCTGCAATTACATCACGACAATTAGTTTGTGCGCAAGTTATATTAATGTGGACGTGTGAATTGTGTTAGAGAAGTTTCATAACGGATTGCTAATATGATTTGGTGTAATTAATATTTTATAGTTGACTCACAAATTATTAATTTAAACTTTTGGGCAAATATGGATTTAAATTGAATAGGTCAACCGGTTCGAACTTGAGCATACTTGGTGATCTCCCAGCTAAAAGTATTAGGTTTCTACTGCGTTAGAACCACCAAGTTCGATGACTTGTACAGAGGATGAGATTAATATTTTCTGCAGTATATATTCACTCTTCATATCCAACAAACCCGTCGCATCAAAATTATTAAGAAATGCATAGATTGGGGTTGCACATTATTTGTTAAATCGTGCAACACCCATAAATATTTTCAGGATACTCTATGAGTTGTCGGATGAAATGGATAAACCTATATCTATATGAATATATAACAATCAGAATTGCATATTGCTTGAATGGAGGTACAAAGACAAGGATTTTTGTGTATTTTAAGCAAACCATATATAGTTCGTAACTTTTCAAGAGATGCTTAGTTTAATTAAGGGGCATTGACTACAATTGCATGCTTCAATTTTGCTTTCATTATGATGGTAATTCCTTAGTTACTTTTTATCATTATTGTCGACAGGTAAGAAAATTCTTACATTAAAGCAGTTGAGCATACACTTCCAACAGTTTCTCCAATTTGTTTCCTTAGATAGTTGATTTATTACTTAATTGATGTTCATAGTTCAATATTAAGATCTTTTTACAATCTACGGAAGAGCCACTTGCTTTGTTCTTATTTTCAAAAGGAAACGTGGATAGAATTTGGCATGTCGCGTCAAACAATGGAGAATTCTTTTCCTCGCTGTCTCACTTCAGAAGGAAACTTGGAGAATTTTGCTAAAGTATGCTTTTTAATAAAGGGCCTATATATGAAAACTTTGGGTCCATTTAGTTGAAAGGAAACAGTTTTTTAGAAATTATTTTCTGACCTTCTAATATTTGAATTACCGAAAACTAATTGATTTATGGAAATAGTTTTCATATACTAAAACAACAAGTTTAAATTGGGGGAAAATGATTTTCTCTTCTATCAAATCGCTTTCCTTAAACCACCAAACAAATAGAAACCAACCATGTTCCTTTAAAATTTTTCTTTAAAAATATTCTTTATTATCAAGTTTTTAGTGAAATAAACGTGCCCCTCAATTTGAAGTTATGATAGTGAACTTAAGAAAACAATTTAAGAAAAATTTAATGAAAAAAAAAAAAGGAACCTCTGTTTTGCAAATTGGGGACTTTCTTGCTTGAGAGAATTATTTGGAACAATTATCGTCCAAATTATTAGTTATAATGCTTTGGGTTTATTATGATCTATCCTACGCTTTCGATCCTGCTAATGGAAACTAATCATTTTCCTTTAAAATTATTATCTTTAAAAAATAATTTCTTTATCATAAAGTTTTCAGTGAAACAAATATGCCCTTCAATTTGAGCTCATAGTAGTAAGCTCAAAAAAAAATTTAATTTAAGGAAAAAAAAAAAAGAACCTTTATTTTGCAAATTGGAGACTTTCTTGTTTGAAAGAATCATTTCGAACAATTATCGTCCAAATTATTAGTTTTAATGCTTTTGGTTAATTATGATCTATCAAATATTCTATTCTCATCCGTGCTATTGTATACGTCACACTTGCTCTGCCAAGCTTGGGATGCTCCAGGCTTTTGCTCAATCTTTTTGTGAGATTACATGTACAATAAAATGACAACTTTTGAAAATTGCAGACTTTGTGTGACATCTTGAATTTCGACCCCGTCTCAATTATATGAAATGGGCATTTCATCGACGTGCATATGATCATATTTCTCTGAGCTGATCACTCATGAGTTAACTAACCTATTAGGTGAAGCCGTTAAGAGATATAAACGCGGTAGACTTGAAAATTCGATCGGAAATCGATCGCTCGCCCGTGATAATCGACAAGAGTCAATACGACACTGTTATAATTGATTTGTGATCAAGATATAGGTCAATTCGACGGAATCATGTAATTGAATCGTAGGTGATTCCGCATAATTGCGAAATTCGCGTCGAACGGCACTAACCCGGTTTTCTATCGATTTTATACTCGGTGCCTGTAATTGAAACCTTGAGATTTTTACGACAACCGAGAGTTGTCTACGAGTCGGAAATACACAAACATGGATCAAAAATTATCAATCACGGGTTAAATGCATTAAAATCCCTAAAAGTTACCCGGTAAGTTAGGTCGCACTAAAATTACATTCGGTCGATTTTAACCACAAAATTGAATTCGGTTTCGAAAATCGGACGTTCGAGTATATCACAATTTATTTTTAAGATCTCATCTCATCTTTCGGGAAATTTCCGTCGAGCCCGGAATTTTTACGGAAAATCAATTTCGGCAAATTGGAAAAGAAGAGGAAATTCGTATGGGCAGCTTTAGTTGGATTTTTTGCCACCAAATTGATTTGTTTTGTGAAGATTTGGAAGGAAAATTGCCATTGGAGGAAGCCTTGACCTTATGGCTGAAGACTTTAGGGGCAATGCACTCAAGTGACTTGATATTTTGCTTGGGCTTCTCATTGGCTACAAGATTGACTTCCAATCCCTTCCATTCCTCTTCCTTCTCCACTCCCTTGCATTAAGCCCCTGCAGAACAGCCTTGCCACCTTCTTCTTCATTTCATCTTCTTCATCTTCCTCCATTTCCCCTTTTGTTTGCTACAGCTCTCGCCACCCCACAACCACCATCCACCGCACCACCTTCAACTCACCACAGCCAGCACCACATCCGCCTATGCTCAGCCCACACCGCCGTCTCGACTGCACGGGTCCAGCCCTGCAACCAGGCTGCCAGCTCGCCACCGCCGTCCGTCCAGCCCTCCAAACCGCCTAGCCGTCCGCCACCAGCCCCTTGTTCATCTAGCTACCCATCCCCGCACCCACCAGCCCCTATCCGACCATCTAGCCCGCCCGTCTAACCCTTCCACAGAATTGAGCAGAACCAGAATTGCCCCTCAAGCTGAGACTTGCAAGGCTGTTTTCAGTGCCGGTCGGTTCTCCGTTAGTGACGTCGTAGTCACGGGATCTCATCGCCTTCGCGTTGCCGTCGCCGTGAACCCGTCGCCACCCTAATCCAATGAGTTAGCGCCTAATCTTGGATTAGGAAGTTAATTGCAATTAGTTAGATTAGTTTAGTCTTAATTAGGATTAGTGTTAATTTAGTTAGTGTAACTAGTTAGTTGGTTAGTTTAGTTGGATGAACTATATAGTTAAATTAGTTTAGTTAGGAGTTAGTTTGGTTAGGATTAACTACCCTAGGTTAGTTTAGTTGACTAGGGTTAGTTAGTTAACTATGGTTACTTAACCATGGTTAGTTGACCATGGTTAGTTTAATTAAATTAAATTTATTTAATTTAATTGTTATTTATTTAATTAATTTTAATTAGCTTAAATTGTGACGGGATAGCCATTAATCATAATTTTACGCTGATCGTCGTGGATGTGTTTATATGTGAAATTGATTGCTAAATTGTGCAATTAAGTGCTTGGTTGCCACTTTGGATTATTATTGCAAAAATTGATTTTATGGTATTTAAATAGAAAAATACCAAGTGTTGGTTTTTGACGCCAAAAATATTTTATATACTATATAAAATCGTGAAATTTTGAAATGGGAGAGTATCACGTTTTATGGTTCGATTTGAATATGTGACCACGCACAATTATTTTACTGGGAATTTTTAATACGAAGAAAATTGGTCAAGTCCATTATTTGAAATTGAGGCATTTGAGTGCAAAGCACGATATTCTTGGCCGAGTATGGATGTGCGTGTAGTCACTATCAAAACCCGTCCTCATGTGTTCACGCAGGACGATGCCTAATTAAGTCTGGATGCCCTAAGTTAACGGATGCTGGTCGTAGTGGAAGCTGGGCTGATGCTTCTTTACGGAATGCTGTCTAGATATAGACGTTGTCGTGCCCGACGGAGCGGGAGGACGCCCGATTATGCCGGATGATCGAAGATTGATGAGTTGGCCGTAGCCGATGGGTCGTACTAACTGGGACACACCTGAGTAATTGAGATAACTGTGTCTAATTATGGGGAAAAATTGTGTGGCAAAAAATGAGACGTGTCATAACGTTTTTGTCTTATAATCGGGACCCTTGTGAATATTTGATGAGGTGTTCCAATTATTGAATACATTTGTTATATGCATATGATATATGTGAGACTAATGTGCAGGGACGTGCTGAGGCGAGGTAAGTTTGTGTGTGACGCCTGTTTAGGCTGCCTCTAGGTGAATTCTCGTCCTACTCGAGGTTTAGGGTTTTGACTCATTGAGATTTTTATTTCACCCCGTCATAGTTAAATATTTTTCAGGTCCTTAGAATGGAGAGGCTTACTGCTCATTTTGGGGTTCCGAAGATAATAAACCGTGAGCCCTCTTATTCCCTATTCCCGAGACCAACCTAACCCGTGAGTTAGTTGAAACCACTATTTGGGTCGATGAGGGTCTCTATCATTGGGTACCCCATTGTTTCAGAGCGTGGTTCATTAACTATCCTAACGGGGCTCGAGAGGTTCCTTTACAGGGTTTTGACGGGCCTCTCGTCGGGACCAAAGAGTGGGAAATAGGGCATCCTATGGACATTAACATCTCAAATGGTATCGTGGAGGATTCAGAACCCGAGATTGAGGGGCCCGTAGTGTAGATTGGCCGGTAGTCTCTTTTGAGTCAGACTTATGTCTATAGACCTGTAAGATTAACCCGATATGTATATAAAGTGTGTTTTTGAAAAAAGGCGTTAGCTGGTTTTTACTATCCCAGTGTTTGATAGTTGTCTAGGTGTTTGTTTAATTCACTTCCGCATATGCTTAATTGAAAGATAAAAGGAAAGGGTCGGTGACGCATCTTGGGAACGTCGCAATTTGATCGACCGCCAAAGGATGTGCGCGTGCCCGGGGTTCGAGGCGTGACACTTTGCATGCTATCCATCTATTACAAGGGTTTTATTATTTCTTATGACTGAAGATGTACTAGATAAATTATGGTTCGGGTTCTTGATGCGGTAAATTATAACAGTCACATTGCTTAAACATATATGGCCCTTTTTTTTCTCTCTACAATGCCATTATAAGTGCAATGAGAAATAATATGTTTTATCAGGGAAAGTTGTCTAAAAAATCATAAATTTATTGTACTTTTACCAATCTAGTTCTAAATTTTCAATTTTAACAATTGTTCTAAACATTTTCATGTTTTACCAATTGAGCTTATATGACCAATTATGGCCAGAAATCATTAATGTGGGCTTCGACCTTCCCACGTGGCTTGATCAAGGCTAACTTGGATAATTTTGTTGAATTATTTATTTACTTTTTTTCTTCCCTTTTTTTAACCCTATGATGGCAAGGTCATCAGCCAACCCTCACCTAGTCCAAGCAAGGGTATCATTGCCCTTGCTCTGCCCTTGATGGCCAAAGGGTGAGGGCTATGATGCCCTCACCTAGCCTAAGCAAGGGCACGAAGGCCCTTGCCAGATCTAGGCAGGGGCTACACCTAGATCTAGGCAAGGTCCCATGCCCTTGCTTGCAGCTAATGACCCTCGCCAATTAAGGTTAGAAAAAAAAAGAAAAAATATATATATAAATGAATTTAAAATATATATATATATATATTAAAGCATTATTGAAAACTGTTTATTTAGTATTGACTTTACCACATAGGATGGATGGTGTTGGCAATAGCAATTTCTTGCCAAAATTGATCATATTGACTTAATTGGCAAACGTGAAAATGTTTAAAATTCAATTGGAAAAAAAAGTGAGATTTAGGGCTGAATTGGTAAAAATACAATAAGTAATTGAATATAGACGATGTTCTTTTGTGAGGAAAAATTAAATCGTGTAAGCTTTAAAGAAATTGCGTTAATATTATGACACAAACTATAAATTTTTTCTTCATTTTGTTTAAAGAGGAAGATTCATATGGAATATGATACAATTTAATGAACAATTCATACGGAAATACATATTCCAATTACACAGATGAAATGAATAAAAAGTCTAGAAGCATATACACATATATAGAAAAATGAAGGCCTAGATAAGCAAACAGGAAAACAAAGGCCATAAGGCCCAAAACTAGTGGAAGAACAAAGGACATCCACATTTGATCCCATACATATTATTAGCCATCACCAATCAATCTTCCATTTCGCTGTCAATATCATCGATCGAGCAATCGATATTCCCACAAATACCCTTGTCAGATCTAGGTAAGGGCTGCACCTGGATCTTGTTGAGGACCAATGCCCTTGCTTGTGACCAGGACCAGGGTTAGAAAAATAATGAAAAATGAAAAATAAAATAAAATAAAGAAATTCAAAAATATATATAAATATTATAAAAAATTGCTCTCAGCAATGTCAATTGTATCATATAGGATGGACGGTATCCACGTCAATAATTTCATGTCAAGATTTACTAAATGAACTCAATTGATAAAGCATAAAAATGTTTAGGTTTTAATTGGCAAAATTGAAAGATTAGGACTGAATTGGATTTATGAGTTTTTAGGCAATTTTCTCATTTTATCAAAATTAAAGTTAGACAATATTCTTCTGTGAGCAGAAAGTAAATTGTGTAAGCTTTAAAGAAATTACTTTGATATATGATACGGACTAAGAATTTTGTCTTCTTTTGTTCAATAGAGGAATATTCATATAAAATGGTATACAATTTAACGAAAATTTATACGGAAATACGTATTCCAATTACACAGATGAAATGAATAAAAAGCCACCGACCCAAAAAAAAAAAAAAAGAATAAAAAGCCCAGAAGCATATATAGAAATATAGGAAAACGGAGGCCTAGATAAGCAAACAAGAAGCAAAGGCCATAAGGCCCAAGACCAATAGAAGAATAAAGGATATCCACATTTGATCCCTTACATATTATTTAACCATCACCAATCAATTTTCCAATTTTCCGTCAATATTATTCATTGAGCACTCGATAATCTCACAAATAATATGCTTTGCATAAATTAGAAAATTAGGAATAATGACTTTTGGATATACCATTTGCATAAAATCACCAATGGTAATCAGTGGCAAAGCTAGAAAATGAAACTCAAAACATTTCTAACTAAAGGGAAAAATGCATCCCCAGTCCTGAAATGCAAGGTATTTGCTTTTGAGGCCCCGGCTTACGAAATTGACACGTTAGACCATAAATTTTTGTGACATCAATAACCTAATTTTTTTTTTTTTTTTAGTCACCAAAATTTCTTACAAGGTGCTCATTGCAACACCATTACCTCAAACTTTCATCACATTAATATAAGTTTGGAATTTTATGACATGAAAGAAATTGTGGTATTAGCGTTACAGGGAGCAAAGCTTAGGTTTTTTTTTTTTATGGTAGACGGAAATATGTATTGTAATTGTGTCATTCAGGAAAATGAGGTCAAGCGATTCCTTCTTTTTTCTAACTTTGAAATATAGATAAAACTACCGGTAAATAAGAGATGTTCTAAATCAATTAATAAAGTTTCCAAGTACATTATCAAAAAATAATGAAATGAATATTTTTTAAAATTGGGAAAAGTTGTTTATTTTTTATTTATATTAACAAAACATTATGAAAGCTTAAGAAGGCAAGTCTTAAGCCTTCATGTCTCCAACTCAGTTCATCTTATCATTAGATCATTACAAAGACGAATCTAACTCGGAGTATAAACCATTGAAAAAAAAATTATTAAACTAATCACAAAAGTACCAGTTACATTACCTATCATCCAAAGACGAATCTTTCCAGTAGTATCGGCCATTTATCACACTTTCCTCCACCATTTCCTTCGTCAAGTCGTTATGCTAAAGACATAACCGGCCATAAATAATTATCAGATGGGACCCTTCCAAATGTGTTAAGATAATTCTTACTATTGTTTAGTATTCTACAATTATGAACAAAAAATTAGAAAATAAAGCAGCAAGTAAAAAGAGAGAGAGAGAGATAACCCCCAGTAGAGACCGGTACTTTTAAATTCAACATTTCATTCATCCAGATTTACTCGTGCCGTAGCCTTATAATTTGTAATAAATTTATCCATGGATGAACTGCATTACCACTATCAACTCTAGAAAAGAAACGTGGGTGCGACTAGTCAGCCCATAAACAGCCAGCCATTGCACTATAAAAATCAGAAAATCAGACAGAGTATCATCTAGTGGTTTTTTAGGTGGCACTTTTCCCAAAATATAAAATATCATGTCCTACGTCACTTAGGTCCAATGTCAAACCATGTCTTCGGAGAATTTAATAATATTCTTGGTCCTGTGGCGGGAATAAACTCTGCCCGAAGCCAGGATATTCGGCTGACCAGAGGAAGAGAAACAGAACAAGAACAGAGGATATTCGCCGCATTTCTTCCCGGAGCGAATATTCACTCCGCCTCCTTCCTTAAATCCTGCCTCCGCCGCTTCTCTCTCGCCTCCCCACTCCGCCGTCGCTTCCCCCGCCTCCCTCGCCGGCGCCGGACGTTGCCATGAAGTTCGGCAAGAGCCTCAGCAACCAGATGGAGGTGACCCTGCCCGACTGGCGGGACAAGTTCCTGTCCTACAAGGAGCTCAAGCGGAGGCTGAAGTCGATCCACCCCAACCCCGGCGAGCGACCCGGTAAGCGCCCCAGGCGGGAGGACGGCGAGGAGGAGGCCGCCGCCGCCGCCGCGTTGGCGGTGGAGGTGGAGGTGGAGTTCGTGCGGCTGCTGGAGGACGAGCTGGAGAAGTTCAACGCATTCTTCGTCGAGAAGGAGGAGGAGTACATCATCAGGCTGAAGGTAACGCCGGTTCTTGCGTCGGTTTTCGTCTTCGTTGTTTCTTGGGTTGGCAGTAGAACGGGAGGGAGGGACTTGGTTTATGGTGGTAATGTGATGTCCATCTTAGGGACGTATTTGAGTAGTTAAGGCGCTTATCTATGGATCACTTTTTGCTTTAGAATGCATGTAATTTGTATTCCTATATGGGCAGATTTTCCAAAAGGTGCTCTTTTTCAAGCGCATCTTGATCAAGAACTTTTCTCTTTCTAGTGATTTAAGCATGTGTTTGTGGTGCGAGACCATACGAGGTTCTGGTGCGATTTTGTCTACTGCTTTAAACACTGACGAGGGAAAACACGATGTGCGTGCCGAAATGTGTTTGCTGCCCCCGGGATTTAGCATTAGTAGGGGCGATTCCATGCTTTCTGCTCCGGGAACCAAGGGCCGGGGTTCGAGTCTTGCCGTAGGAATAAGTGGGAGAGCCGTGGCAGTGGGTTGTTGCGCGAGTTCCCCTCCGGGTACCCAGCTAACTAAGGTCTTGCCCCGAGGTTATGAAAAAGATTGCCTTGCTGCAGCTTGGTCTCCAAGCTCCACAACAGCCGTGCCTGAGAGATTATTAGGGGATTGGCGTAGACAAAGTTGGCACACTTTCGTATGTCCTTTCACTAGCTTTAAAGATTACTGGGTTTCTCTTTTACCCCGTTCTACATATAGCAGAGAGTAAACGGGGTGATATTCTTGTTTAAAATGGAACAAAAAAGAGCATATTTTTGGTTCTTATAGTGTGGTTAGACTGTTCTAGTATTAAGCTGCCTAGAGTCAACAAAAGTTATCGGCCAAATTCATTTATGACATTTGAGAGCAACGAGAGTACATGTAGAATTATTATCCAAATTCATTTGATTGTTAATATCTGAACTACTGAAACTCATACTAGAGGACAGAAGTGACGAGAGTGCGATAACTTTGGGAAACAGTGCAACCATCTTGGATCACATAAAGTGGACAGACTCGAACGCTTATTAGTGACAGATCCAACCTGTTCCTATACTTTGATTATGTGACGGTAAATTTACTAAGTAATTTAAGCTAAACATGGTGATGATGGGACGAACACTGTTAGAATTTAGAAGGGCAGCAAAAAGCATCATTGACTTCGAAATCTGACGCCAAAGGGAATGAAAATCTCAATGGCTGGCACTTCTAAGTAAATCAGAAATAGAAACTAGTCTCACGCAGCTCTTGACTCTTGAAAAGGAAGGTCAAATTATCAAGTAATGTGTTAGAGTGTATGGAATAAAATTAACACATTTTTGCTGAATTTTACTCTTTCTGGCTAAAAGTAGCTAAGAAAGGTGTCACTTTCGAAGAGTAAATTCAACAGTAGTTGCAGGTTAGAAGGCCATGGAACTTAAAAGCCTAAGCCACCCTTAATTGCTCCTTTCCTGGAGCATTAGCTAACTGTTTTCTGCCGTGGGAGTCCTCAAGCTCTGTTTGAATGTCGGAATTGAGATGTGTCTGAATATGATCTTCCATGTAATTGTAATGATTAATCTCCTAGTAAAAATTGGAAGTGGAGGGCAAAACGGATCCATGTTTTAGATAATGAATCTAAGGGAGTGGTGTGCTAAGAGATTGCTGAAGCATACTGGGAGAAAATAATTGACACTTGTGTCTTCTTTTTATCTGATGCAGGAATTACAAGATAGGGTCGCTAAGTCAGAGAATATTAGCACAGAGTTGATAAAAATTAGGAAGGAAATTGTAGACTTCCATGGGGAGATGGTTTTGTTAGAGAATTATAGTGCCCTCAACTATACAGGTACCATGCTCTCTCTGACCTGGGCCCTTTTGAGTTGATCATTTTTCATGGCATTCTTGTCAAGGTAGACTAATATCTACGTTCTGGTTCAACTTGTCCAGTTGTTATCTTGTGCACGATTCTGCTAGTATTTGGTCCACAAACTTTTTGGGTGGCTTTTTTGTCCCTATTCTTCTAAAAGAATATTTCCTCAGAAGCAAATAATCTTTTAAGATAACTCTAGGCAAACCTAGATTTCATTTGGTGGTATTGTAGCTTTGTCGGTAGATGGTTGTGCTTATGAGATACTGCTTGCCATCTGATACTTGATAACAAAGTTTAGCTCTATGAATTGGTAAAATTTGCTAATTCACCAAATTGTGGTCAGTACAAAGGAATCATGTTACGGATTTTCATTTCTGTGTCTTTTGTGATGTTAAGTAGAAGGCCAGTAAGGCAATTTTGTCATGTTTCATGATTTAGTGTGATATCAATATCTCGTGTGGTTTTGAACAGGACTGGTGAAAATCCTGAAGAAGTATGACAAGAGGACAGGAGCTCTCATTCGCTTGCCCTTCATCCAAAAGGTCTTGCAACAGCCATTCTTCACCACTGATCTGCTTTACAAACTCGTGAAAGAGTGCGAGAGCATGCTCGATCACCTCTTCCCCAATAATGACACCCCAGATTCATCTGAGGTCACTCATGCAAATGAACGGTATGATCCGACGGCTTCCACCTCAACTGGGAATGGCAATTTGTTTAAGGCAAACAAGGAACTCATAGAAATCGAGCCAATGGAGAGCTTGTACATGAAGAGCATTGTGTCGGCATTAAGGGTTCTGAAGGAAATCCGTAGTGGAAGCTCAACTGTGAGTGTGTTCTCTTTACCACCCCTGCAGATTCAGGGATTTGACGGAACATGACATAAAATCCCCATTCTGGAGCAAGCTGCCAAATAGAAGGAACATTTGTTTGGCAAATGCATCACGTTACACTCCTAATTTTCCCTTCTTCCCTTCCATGCATCATAGATGCATGATTTATACACTGAGTTGTGTAAGAAGCTGCTGAAATATATGGGAAAGTTATTACATACGAGTAGGTTTGGGCATAGAAATCCTTTCGACTGTTGTACCCCCTATCTTACTGAAAAAGAGGACATCATGCAGTTTTCTTGTTGTGGAACTTATTTGTCGTTGAAATTTGAATGCCCTCTTTCTAATATTTCTTTGTGCCGAGGATAATGCTAAGGTCAACTTGTTCGTTCCTTGCAAGATGGATAGATCATCAACCACAAAAACCTGTCTTGAGCTTTTCCGAAGTTCATGTTAATGTAGTTTCAATGACGAGCATCTCCCGGGCATTGTATTTCAGGGCATCACCATCTTAGTTTTACTTTAGTTGTATACATCTCAAGCTTTTTACTCCTCTGCGAAAGGGAAGCCTTAATCTTTACGTACCCGAAGAAAGGTCTTCGAAAACAATCTCAAGTTCAAGTTCCTTCTCTTTTCTCCTCCAAATAGACACTCATAAAGAGGAACTCCATAAAAGCATGGCACGAGAAAATGCAGGATTTGTAGATGAGTGGGTTGGTGTCCCTGTGCCTTAGTGCTAAAGCATTACCCTCTAGCTTCATAATGAATCGATCAATTCTGGGGATTGATCAAGCTCGTCGCTTAAATCTCTTGGGATACTGACCAAAAAATAATCTTTTAAGACGCTCCATTTTGCGGTAATTATTGGCCGTCGGTACCACAACAAATGCCCTGATGACAATACAGTGCAATTGTTATACCGTCTTTACTACTTTCAGATTATAAAATGAAACACTATTTGCCGGCTGTAAAAAACTTTTACTACTTTCAGAATTCTTTCAGTGCATACTCGAGGGTCAATGACTGACATTAACGCGCCTTCCTGAAGCACGCCAAGGCAAACAAGCGGCATGGTGACCAAATGAGGTGAGGCAGAATCTCGAGGATTGTGGATTTGTCTCTTATTAATTGGAAGTACTCATTCACCGAAATTCCATATCTTTTACGTGGGAATTAAGTAATGTGCCTCGTGATTAGGATCACAATAGCCATGGATTATGAAATAAAATGTATGAAGGTTTGTCGATGCTTGGTTGTTGGAGTTCATTTCGCATACTATTCACACAAAGCATCCAATTGTAACGGTGTGCGCACAACAAAAGACATGGTAAGATTTGGTGACATAACAACTCGCAGTTGATGTCTTTTTACTCGCGGAGAGCGTGAGTTCGCAACTGGCTGTCTGTCCAAGAAACGGATGCAGCAAGACTTCTAATCTGGCAAGAGCCTATGCACCTGCACGCCTTTAGTGATTGAATTATCTTTTGGAAATCCTCCGATTATGATATTATTAATTGACACTGACCCTTGACCACTAAAAGCATCTCTGAGGATACGGATTGCATAAATTAATGGAAGATTGCAGTTCAAATACCCTAATGAAGCCAGCTGTCCACGTCCTCATGAGCAGAAGCGTTCATCTAACTCTTGTTTATTTAATGGAGGTGGCTCATTCTTTTTGACCAGATAAAGACTTTCTTTTCTCATGTCTTTTGTCGTCGAGGCAGTGCCAAAGCTATCCGTGGAAAATCTCTAAGCCATGACCAAATTTCATTTCTTAATCCTATTTGCGGGCCATATTTTCAAGCATCAACAGCTTCCTCACATGCTACATATACCTGGGCCGATCCTAATTCATCAGGGCACCAAACATCACAAAGCCATTTTCCCATCCATCTCAAAAGATGGCATTACAGGCCAAGGGATTTGTGGATGAGATGAGGATGGTGGCGATGAAGCTGCACACCAGAGAGCAGGCAAGAGAGGGAGAGAAGGAAGTGAAGGGGCCAGAGGAGAGGTCGGTCTCCGAGTGGAACCCAACCGTCGATGGGTATCTGAGGTTTCTTGTGGAGAGCAAGTCGGTGTATGATGCACTTGAGGGCATCGTTGACAAGCCTGATTTTCCTTACTGTGAGTTCGTCTTTCTGATTCTTGATTGCCATGCTTTCCTTTTTTTCCCCCTCTTTCTGGAGTTCAATTTGATTTTGCTTTTGTGGGCCAAACAGACTTTTTCCTTTCACTATTCGATGAAAAAGTGGTGGTTTCTTTTGTGGAGGCTGTCGAGTCTATGAGATTTTGATCCGGTCAAGTTCTTGATCGATTGTGTCGATTGGAAGCTGTGACGAGCCAAACTCGAGGCAATACGGAGGGATGGACTAAGATCGTCTCGACAGTACGCGGGCGATGCTAAGGGCATTTCTCCTGTCCCATATCGCTTAGGGGGAGTCCTGGGACTAATTTAGAAGGCTTGGGTCCCTCTTAAAAGCCGTGAGGACTTAGTGTTTAAAGCGAGTGGGGGATAAGTGCTGTAGAAACTAAGTTGGGATGAAGTGATCAGGAAGAAGAGGGGATTAAAATAAGGGGATAAGTGCTGCAGAAATCTTAAAACTTGTCACGACTTTGTGTAACGCGTTTGAAGTGTTCAAAACTAAGTTGGGATAGGGATTAAAATAAGGGATGCAGAAGTCCTAAAAGGGATTAAAAAAAACTTGGATGCAAAAGTCCTAAAACTTATCAACGATCGAATCCTAAAATTTCCAATTTCCTAATGGAAAAAGCTAACGTGACTTTTTTTAATCGTTTCTCTCTCCTACACGGGGAATAGTTAAAAAAAAATTGCCATTAGGAAATTTGACGATGTCGGTCTTAGGACTTCGATTAAAACATTTTGACAAGTTTTAGGACTTAATTGCCAATTTTTGCAAGTTTTAGAACTCAATTGTATTTTCGTGACAAGTTTTAAGACTTCTGCAGCACTTTTCCCTTAAAATAATAATGAGAGAAACAGAGAAATGACATGCAATATAATTTGGACGATTGCAAGGGAAATGAGATTAAAAAAAATGGATATCCTTCATATATCTACATAGAGATGTAATATGAGAAAGAAGAATATTTATGCCATACAATAAACAAATTCTTCTGAATCCCTCCACAAAATGTTCATAAAATATAGTTTCACAGTTTTTCCTACCCAAAGATATATGTAAAGTTTAAAAAAGAAACTAATTTGAGATGCTTTATCAAATTTCACCATTCAATTTGATATTCGACTCATGATTCATAAATTCGATACTTTACTTCATGATTTATATCTAGATTAGATTATGCTCTATGATGCTCCTCGAAAGCTAAAATATCAAGCATCTTTGATGAACACAATCAGATCTTATTCTTAGCTATATCCTTGATTGTTCTTGACCTCATATATATGAGGTCACATCTTTTCATAAGTTAGATGAATATTTGGATTTTACTTTGCTCTTACTCTTTTCATTTGATTTCAGATGCTGAACTTGAGTGGCCTGGAAAGATCAGAGCGATTGGGGAAAGACCTTGAGTGGTTTAAAGGCCAAGGCTATGGAATCCCAGGGCCATCTGGTCCAGGTGTGAACTATGCATGTTATATTCAAGAACTGTCAGAGAGAGACTTTCCTGCCTTTCTCTGCCACTTTTACAATTTTTACTTTGGCCACACCGCCGGCGGCCGAATAATTGGCAAAAAGGTAACAAAGACATAATACTTGCGACACAATACTTGCGACTCGCATTACTAAGTTTCTTTTTTCATAACTCTAGTCCGCACAAAATATATTATGATATGCTTGCATTGTTGTGTGCATGTATGCATCCACTGGTATATCCATTATCTAGGGTTGCTCGTGCTTGAATTGTTGCCCTATCAGATAAGTCCCATCCAATAATAAATTGACAAGATACATGATGTAATAGTGGAAAAAAGCACAGGTGGGCCGTAATCAAAATGGGCAATATTGTACTTGTGGCATGCCCAGGTGGTGCAACTCCAATGGTGTCAACGGCTAAGGTGTCGGCATGTTAACAATTGGGTTGGAATATTGACAATCAGATATGTTTCTGATTCTATATTGTCCACATCTAAGCCACAACGAGCCCAATAAACTAAAATTAACCCACTTATAAAATAGATAATTCTTTTACTTTCCATATGTTTTTAATTTTTTTCCTGTTACATTACTTTGTTTTCTTTCTTGTTCAAAATATCCAAAAGTTGCATAACTTGTCTCAAGGAACTGAGTGGCATAAGCAGTCACGAACAAGTAGGAGTAGGGACATGCACAAGATTGCGTTAAAAATCTCCCTCTCTAACTCTGATGCTTCAGGTTGCTGGGAAGATACTCAACAACAAGGACTTAGAATTCTACAAGTGGGACGGAGAGCTCAAGCAGATGTTGCAGAATCTAAGGGACAATATCAATAAAATTACCCTGGTGCTGCTCTTGCTTCTCCCTCTTATTGCTTTTCTATTTCCTCTAGTGGATCTCAAGCTGTTTCTTTCTTCCTGCAGTGACTAAAACATGTTCTTTTGGTGTCATCTAGGGCTGGACTAGGGAGGAGAAGAATCATTGTTTGGAGGAAACAGAAAGATCTTTCAAGTACTCCAGAGACATCCTTCGTTTGATACTGTCACCGGTGTAAATAAGGGCACGCGGATGCACGGGTTAAACGTCCGATGTAATAAATATCTTTACTACAATTTACACGAGACTTCGTCAAGACAGCCCTTCCTTTCTCTTAGACTTCGTCATAATTCATCATCGTTGTCCATAATAAAGATCGCTGGTTGCCTCTTTTCACATCATCAAGAAAGATATTTGCTTTCTCCAAGAAAAATTCTGCAGAGATTTTGATTTCACAAGTAAATTTCCATATCTAAGGCATAACTAGATTGCCTTTCTGATTGAACGTTTTTCTTATACCTTGGTAAGAATAAGTAATAGCTAATTATTAAAGTTGATAAATCAGTATACACCGAAGCTCAATTTTAGCATTAAATGCAAAACCTTACAAACCCAATGGTCTTGTATTGAGACAGTTTACATCCAGATTATGACATATCAAGCATTAGAGTTTCTGCGCAAATAAGATGAGCGAGCAGAAGAAGGTGAAATTGGCACTGAAGAGGAGTTTGGATTCAAACTGAGATCAAGGGTATCGCAAACAGATGTAACAACAGTGTATCCTATGGATTTCCATTCTGAAAGATTGTAAAGTTCCAGAAAGAATATATCATCAGTCATTCACGTTGAAGATTCTGCTCAGGTTACAGCAAGAAATGCCCTACCAGTGAAAATTGCAGCACCAGCCGCCCAAGACTTTGATGTGATACAGAATTGGAAGAGCCAAAAAAGATCACTGCCATTTTATAATGTTCGCAGTCGTCTCATTTCAACTAACATAAGCTAATTATGACACATTAAGAAGTAATTAAACTACACTAGCTTTGCATATTTACAAAGATCATTGCCATGACCTCAGAGCTCTGCAACCATCGGATCTCTTCAAGCAAACTTCATGACGATGACTTTTCAATCATCATTTCCTTGAGGGAACTCACCAGTCTGTGGAACACCTTAAGATTGCTACCTATTTTGTCCTATAAAAAGAAACAGACTCGTCAAAAAGACGATCCCATAGCAGCAACAGGCATGGGCCTGCCAATATGCCAGGCTTCGAAAAATAGGATGAAGAAATGACGTGCAATACCTCATTTAGAAACTCAAGCCGTTCCAAGATGGGAATCAATTCTTCGCACAATGGAGATACATCCTGTGCCAAATTGGACTTGGAACCATATGTAATTGCTCTACTAGTTCCCGTTGCATCAGATGAAAGTGAACTGCCGAGAAAGTGGGATGTTCATATGCAAGGCACAGAGCGTGAGAGAGAGAGAGAGAGAGAGAGAGAGAGGAGGAGGGGGGAAGGGGAAGGGCAATATATGTACCTATCTTGAAAATGGATGAGGAGGACATTAAGAACCTGCTCTGCCAGTGGAAGCAACAAAGTGATAAGCTGATCTTTATTGCCAGCAATGCGGCACATTTCTACCATAGCAATATACCTCCTGAAAGAGAGCGAAAACATCATGAAATTTATCAGAATATCTGATACAAAAAAACCAAAATAGACGACTTCAAATTCTTATACCGCAGATTAACAATGCATACAAGGATTGAACAAATTATGTGAGACAGCAGACACGACTCATAAACACAGAAGTTGCTCAGGTAAACATTAACACAGTAGAGGGAATCATTATTCCATTCCAAGAATGGAGGATGCCCATACAATTCTAATTATGACTAAAAATGACCTTCCATTCATCCTCTATCATTTTCTATTAAAGATAATTCTGATAATTTTAAAATTACTCTCAAGTCAACCCATTCCTTGTCACTATATGTGATGTAAGGATAACAAGAAGGGCGCAGGACAGCAAAATTGGAACAACTCTGGTACATGGTAGATTTCTGGGAAGGCCTCATAGCATATCTACATGATGATCATTCATCCCCTCCTAGAATCAGTAAAATTGATTCTCAATTCTTAAAATTTACTATGTTGATTAAACTTTTATATTTCAATTCCTTGCATTGGTTTGCTTGTTCAATCCTTCAAAATCTGCAACAAGCATAACCTGTCTCAGACATATAACAGTTATTTGTCCTTGTCATAGTTTCCAAAATATCAAAACACTACGTGACAAGATCCTTTGGATAAAGGAAAATCCTTGCTATGAAGTTCCAGATTGTAAACACTTTCATTTACATGGTAGATACCTTTTCTGCAGGTTGTCATATGCTGAAAGCGTATCTCTTTGAAGACACATGTTGATGATTTCATCCACCTCCTGTCTTGACAGTTCATTTATGTTTTGAATCTGCACTTG
Organism: Eucalyptus guilfoylei; assembly: GCA_016097605.1. NCBI lineage: Eukaryota > Viridiplantae > Streptophyta > Magnoliopsida > Myrtales > Myrtaceae > Eucalyptus > Eucalyptus guilfoylei. Next base: position 41,640,184 of record CM027862.1, on the reverse strand, counting down.
CAACACACATAGATAATAAGAACAAAGACAACAACCCAACCGACCACCACCATAACAGACAGCAACAATTGTTTCAATAGCAATATTTACAACGTAAGTGTAACCTAACCACTTGTAAGAACACAACAAACGAGAGAGAGAGCCGTATTATTGATGTCTTTTGCCTAAGTTCACCTTAATTAAAAGCAAGGACTTCTCCTCAGCTGCTCTCTCGAGTGCACTTGTCACAGAATTAAGAAGAGTTGCAAGTAATGTCAAGGTAGGTTGTAGTGAAGCAGCAGCAGTATGGTAATCACCACCATCAGAAACCTGCAACAAGATATTCTGGTCAATAAAAGTTATATCTACCTGACAGAATCTACAAACATATCTTCAGTGATAATGATCTCCACATCTATACCTGCAGTTGTAGCATCTTTTTAGTGACGAGAAAATACAGATAAGACATCAGGCTAAAGGATAGCCGAAATGAGCCCAGCTCCAACTTCTTTTGACTCTGTCCATGCCAAAAAGAATTAACCAGCTAAGTCATATTAGTAAGATATTTCATCATATTCAGAAGTACAATAAGATTACCTCAAGAGCACCTACTTGTTGAGCAAAACTAGGAACGCCAGATTCAAGAGAAAAGAGAGCATGCATCATGGCAAAAAGTGCTTGGACAAAACCGTACTCATCAATCTCTTCGTAAGGCCAAACCTATGTAAAAAAAGAGAACAGTTCTTAAAGATAATTACAGGGTGGTCAATGCAACAGCTAACCACAATTAGCTAAAATCCATATATGATTCAATGAAGCTAGATGAATGCATTAAGCTATCAACTGCACAATACATAAAAAAGGTCATTACCTTACTTAGGATACCAACTACAAGATTTATCTGCTCAATTGTCAGTTCATCACCAGCAGAAATATCTTGCCGAAGAACTTGATCAAAGAGTAGTTGATGTCCTCTAACAAAATCTATAATCTCATGGACAATTTTATTCTTCACCTGTTACAGAAACAAAAGCAATATGTTGACAAACAAAAAGAATGTGATTGCACATGACAAATTCATCAGGGGCATTGTGGCATCACGCCCAGCTTCACATAGCTATGTAGGCATTCAGGAAGAACGAGCTCTCATCGTCAATTTACATACAACTTAAAAAGCATCATCAATAAAACAGGAACTGTAGCATTTAACTTGTAGACTCAATTGTTGCTTCACTGCGATATGGGGGTGGTCAGTGAGGAAAATCACAAATGAAGTGCTAAAAATTTTTTAGGCTCCATTTGTTTCACAGAAAATCAATAAATTGGAAAAGATTTTCCTTGTTATGATCATTTGTATTCTTAGGAAAAGAGGAAACAGAAAACATTCTCATTATCAACAAAAATGTATAGGCATGAATTGTTAATAATGAAAATATTTCTCATTGACTCAATTTTGTAATACAGTGTAATTGTTATACCATCTTTACTACTTTCAGATTATAAAATGAAACACCATTTGCCGGCTATAAAAACTTTTACTACTTTCAGATTTCTTTCAGTGCATACTCGAGGGTCAATGACTGACATTAACACGCCTTCCTGAAGCACGCCAAGGCAAACAAGCGGCACGGTGACCAAATGAGGTGAGGCGGAATCTTGAGGATTGTGGATTTGTCTCTTAATTGGAAGTACTCATTCACCGAAATTCCATATCGTGGGAATTAAGTAATGTGCCTCGCGATCAGGATCACAATAGCCATGGATTATGAAATAAAATGTATGAAGGTCTGTCGATGCTTGGTTATTGTAGTTCATTTCGCATACTATTCACACAAAGCATCCAATTGTAACGGTGCACGCACAACAAAAGACATGGTGAGATTTGGCGACATAACATCTCGCAGTTGATGTCTTTTTACTCGCGGAGAGCGTGAGTTCGCAGCTGGTTGTCTGTCCAAGAAACGGATACAGCAAGACTTGTAATCTGGCAAGAGCCTATGCACCTGCACGCCTTTAGTGATTGAATTATCTTTTGGAAATCCTCCGATTGTGATACTATTATTTGACACTGACCCTTGACCAGTGGAAGCATCTCTGAGGATATGAATTTCATAAATTAATGGAAGATTGCAGTTTAAATACCCTAATGAAGCAAGCTGTCCACGTCCCCACGAGCAGAACCGTTCATTTTACTCTTGCTTATTTCATGGAGGTGGCTCATTCTTTCTGACCAGATAAAGACTTTCTTTGCTCGTGTCTTTGCCGTCAAGGCAGTGCCAAACCTATCCGTGGAAAATCTCAAGCCATGACCAAATTTCATTTCTTAATCCTATGTGCCGGCCATATTTTCAAGCATCAACAGCTTCCTCACACGCTACATATACCTGGGCCGATCCTAATTCATCAGGGCACCAAACATCACAAAGCCATTTTCCCATCCATCTCAAAAGATGGCATTACAGGCCAAGGGATTTGTGGATGAGATGAGGATGGTGGCGATGAAGCTGCACACCAGAGAGCAGGCAAGAGAGGGAGAGAAGGAAGTGAAGGGGCCAGAGGAGAGGTCGGTCTCCAAGTGGAACCCAACCGTCGACGGGTATCTGAGGTTTCTTGTGGAGAGCAAGTCGGTGTATGATGCACTTGAGGGCATCGTTGACAAGCCTGATTTTCCTTACTGTGAGTTTGTCTTTCTGATTCTTGATTGCCATGCTTTCCTTTTTTTGCCCCCTCTTTCTGGAGTTCAATTTGATTTTGCTTTCGTGGGCCAAACAGACTTTTTCCTTTCACTATTCGATGAAAAAGTGGTGGTTTTTTTTTTGTGGAGGCTGTCGAGTTTATGAGATTTTGATCCGGTCAAGTTCTTGATCGATTGTGTCGATTGGAAGCAGCATCAACCTAGATTGGCTAGCGGGGGTTATCATCTCTGAGTTGTATGGTTTTAGGCTGAATTTGTTGTTCTCTTTCTTACATTTAGTTGGGATGAAGTGATCAGGAAGAAGAAGGGATTAAAATAATAATGGGAGAAACAGAGAAATGACATGCAATATAATTTGGACGATTGCAAGGGAAATGAGATTAAAAAAAAATGGATATCCTTCATTTATCTATGTAGAGATGTAATATGAGAAAGAAGAATATGATACACAAATCCTTCCGAATCCCTCCACAAAATGTTCATAAATTATAGTTTCACGATTTTTTCAACCAGAACATATATGTAAAAAAAAAAAACAGATTTGAGATATTTTATCGAATTTCACCATTCAATTTGATATTTGGCTTATGATTCATAAATTTGATACTTTCCTTCATGATTTATATTTAGATTAGTTTATGCCCTATGGTGCTCCTCGAAAGTTAAAATATCAAGCATGTTTGATGAACACAATCAGATCTTATTCTTAGCTATAACCTTGATTGTTCTTGGTATATATATTAGGTCACATCCCTTCATTAGTTAGATGAATCTTTGGATTTAACTTGCTCTTACTATTTTCGTTTGATTTCAGATGCTGAACTGAGGAACACTGGCCTGGAAAGATCAGAGCGATTGGGGAAAGACCTCGAGTGGTTTAAAGGCCAAGGCTATGGAATCCCAGGGCCATCTGGTCCAGGTGTAAACTATGCATGTTATATTCAAGAACTGTCAGAGAAAGACTTTCCTGCCTTTCTCTGCCACTTTTACAATTTTTACTTTGCCCACACCGCCGGCGGCCGAATAATTGGCAAAAAGGTAACAAAGAAATAATACTTGCGACATTATACTTGCGACTCGTATTACTATGTTTCTTTTTTCATAACTCTAGTCTGCACAAAATATATTATGATATGCTTGCAATGTTGTGTGCATGTATGTATCCACTAGTATATTCGTTATCGGTGTTGCTCGTGCTTGAATTGTTGCCCTATTAGATAAGTCCCATCCAATAATAAATTGACAAGGTGCATGATGTAATAGTGCAAACAAAGCACAGGTAGGCCGTAATCAAAATGGGCAATATTGTACTTGTGGCATGCCCAGGTGGTGCAACTCCAATGGTGTCAACGGCTAAGATGTCGACATGTTAACAATTGGGTTGGAATGTCGACCATCAGATATGTTTCTGATTCTATATTGTCCACGTCTAAGCCACAACCGAGCCCAATAAACTAAAAGATGAAAATTAACCCACTTATAAAATAGATAATTCTTTTACTTTCCATATGTTTTTAATTTTTTTCCTGTTACATTACTTTGTTTTCTTTCTTGTTCAAAATATCCAAAAGTTGCATAACTTGGCTCAAGGAACTGTGAGTGGCATAAGCAGTCACAAACAAGTAGGAGTAGGGACGTGCACAAGATTAAGTCAAAAATCTCCCTCTCTAACTCTGATGCTTCAGGTTGCTGGGAAGATACTCAACAACAAGGACTTAGAGTTCTACAAGTGGAACGGAGAGCTCAAGCAGATGTTGCAGAATCTGAGGGACAAAATCAATAATATTACTCTGGTGCTGCTCTTGCCTCTCCCTCTTATTGCTTTTCTATTTCCTGTTGTGGATCTCAAGCTGTTTTTTCTTCCTGCAGTGACTAAAACATGTTCTTTTGGTGTCATCTAGGGCTGGACTAGGGAGGAGAAGAATCATTGTTTGGAGGAAACAGAAAGATCTTTCAAGTACTCAGGAGACATCCTTCGTTTGATACTGTCACCGGTGTAAATAAGGGCACGCGGATGCACGGGTTAAACGTCCGATGTAGTTTCTTCACTTCATCGGTTCCCTTTGTGTTCATGATGTAAAGGAAAATAATTATTTACTGTAAAACACCGTGTAAATATCTTTACTACAATTTACACAAGACTCCGTCAAGACAGCCCTTCCTTTCTCTTAGACTTCGTCATAATTCATCATCGCTGTCCATAATAAAGATCGATGGTTGCCTCTTTTCACATCATCAAGAAAGATATTTGCTTTTCTCCAAGAAAAATTCTGTAGAGATTTTGATTTCACTAGTAAATTTCCATATCTAAGGCATAACTAGATTGCCTTTCTGATTTAACGTTTTTATTATACCTTGGTAAGAATAAGTAATAGCTAATTATTAAAGTTGATAAATCAGTATACACCGATGCTCAATTTTAGCATTTAAATGCAAAACCTTACAAAAACCAGTGGTCTTGTATTGAGACAGTTTACATCCAGATTATGACATATCAAGCATTAGAGTTTCTGCGCAAATAAGATGAGCGAGTAGAAGAAGGTGAAATTGGCACTGAAGAGGAGTTTGGATTCAAACTGAGATCAAGGATATCGCAAACTGATGTAACAACAGTGTATCCAATGGATTTCCATTCTGAAAGATTATAAAGTTCCAGAAAGAATATATCATCAGTCATTCACGTTGAAAATTCTACTCAGGTTACAACAAGAAATGCCCCACCAGTGAAAATTGCAGCACCAGCCACCCGAGACTTTGATGTGATACAGAATTGGCTGACCCAAAAAAGATCGCTGCCATTTTATAATGTTCGCGGTCGTGTCATTTCAACTAACATAAGCAAATTATGACACATTAAGAAGTAATAAAACTACACTAGCTTTGCATATTTACAAAGATCATTGCCATGACCTGGGAGCTCTGCAACCATCAGATCTCTTCGAGCAAACTTCACGACGATAACTTTTCAATCATCATTTCTTTGAGGGAACTCACCAGTCTGTGGAACACCTTAAGATTGCTACCAATTTTCTCCTATAAAAAGAAACAGACTCGTCAAAAAGATGATCCCATAGCAGCAACAGGCATAGGCCTGCCAATATGCCGGGCTTCGAAAAATAGGATGAAGAAATGACATGCAATACCTCATTTAGCAACTCAAGCCGTTCCAAGATGGGAATCAATTCTTCGCACAATGGAGATACATCCTGTGCCGAATTGAACTTGGAACCATATGTAATTGCTGTACTAGTTCCCGTTGCATCAGATGAAAGTGAACTGCCAAGAAAGTGGGATGTTCATACGCAAGGCGGAGAGAGAGAGAAGGAGGAGGGGGAGAGAGAGAAGGAGCAGGGAGAGAGAGAGGGGGGGTGTTGGAAAAAGAGAAAAAGTGGGGGGAGGGAGGGTGGGGGAGGGCAATATCTGTACCTATCTTGAAAATGGATGAGGAGGACATTAAGAACCTGCTCCGCCAGCGGAAGCAACAAAGTGATAAGCTGATCTTTATTGCCAGCAATGCGGCACATTTCTACCATAGCAATATACCTCCTGAAAGAGAGCGAAAACATCATGAAATTTATCAGAATATCTGATACCAAAAAAAAAACACAATAAATGACTTCAAATTCTTATACCACAGATTAACAATGCATACAAGGATTGAACAAATTATGTGAGACGGCAGACACATGAATCATAAACAAAGAAGTTGCTCAGGTAAACATTAACACAGTAGAGGGAATCATTATTCCATTCCAAGAATGGTGGATGCCCATACAATTCTAATTATGACTAAAAATGACCTTCCATTCATCCTCTATCATTTTCTATTAAAGATATTTCTGATAATTTTAAAATTACTCTCAAGTCAACCTATTCCTTGTCACTATATGTGATGTAAGGATAACAAGAAGGGTGCAGGACAGCATAATTGGAACAACTCTGGTACATGGTAGATTTCTGAGAAGGCCTCATAGCATATCTACATGATGATCATTCATCCCCTCCTAGAATCATTACAATTGATTCTCCGTTCTTAAAATTTACTATGTTAATTAAACTTTCATGTTTCAATTCTTTGCATTGGTTTGCATTGGTTTGCTTATTCAATCCTTCAAAATCTGCAACAAGCATAACTTGTCTCAGACATATAACAGTTATTTGTCCTTGTCATAGTTTCCAAAATATCTAAACACTACATGACAAGATCCTTTGGATATAGGAAAATCCTTGCTATGAAGTTCCAGATTGTAAACACTTTCATTTACATGGTAGATACCTTTTCTGCAGGTTGTCATATGCTGAAAGCGTATCTCTTTGAAGACACATGTTGATGATTTCATCCACCTCCTGTCTTGACAGTTCATTTATGTTTTGAATCTGCACTTGCAACACACATAGATAATAAGAACAAAGACAACAACCTAACCGACCACCACCATAACAGACAGCGACAATTGTTTCAATAGCAATATTTACAGTGTAACTGTAACCTAACCACTTGTAAGAACACAACACACGCTTGAGAGAGAGAGAGAGAGAGAGAGAGAGAGAGAGAGCTAGAGAGAGCTGCATTATTCATGTCTTTTGCCTGAGTTCACCTTAATTAAAAGCAAGGACTTCTCCTCAGCTGCTCTCTCGAGTGCACTTGTCACAGAATTAAGAAGAGATGCAAGTAATGTTAATGTAGGTTGTAGTGATGCAGCAGCAGTATGGTAATCACCACCATCAGAAACCTGCAACGAGATATTCTGGTCAATAAAAGTTATATCTACCTGACAGAATCTACAAACATATCTTCAGTGATAAAGATCTCCACATATATACCTGCAGTCGTAGCATCTTTTTAGTGACGAGAAAATACAGATAAGACATCAGGCTAAAGGATAGCCGAAATGAGCTCAGCTCCGACTTCTTTTGACTCTGTCCATGCCAAAAAGAATTAACCAGCTAAGTCGTATTAATAAGATATTTCATCATATTCAGAAGTACAATAAGATTACCTCAAGAGCACCTACTTGTTGAGCAAAACTAGGAACGCCAGATTCAAGAGAAAAGAGAGCACGCATCATGGCAAAAAGTGCTTGGACAAAACCGTACACATCAATCTCTTCGTAAGGCCAAACCTATGTAAAAATAGAGAACAGTTCTTAAAGATAATTACAGGGTGGTCAATGCAACAGCTAACCAGAATTAGCAAAAATCCATATATGATTCAATGAAGCTAGATGAATGCATTAAGCTATCAACTGCACAATACATAAAAAAGGTCATTACCTTACTTAGGATACCAACTACAAGATTTATCTGCTCAATTGTCAGTTCATCACCAGCAGAAATATCTTGCCGAAGAACTTGATCAAAGAGTAGTTGATGTCCTCTAACAAAATCTATAATCTCACGGACAATTTTATTCTTCACCTGTTACAGAAATAAAAGCAAAATGTTGACAAACAAAAAGAATGTGATTGCACATGACAAATTCATCAGGGGCATTGTGGCATCATGCCCAGCTTCACATAGCTATGTAGGTATTCAGGAAGAACGAGCTCTCGTCATCAATTTACATACAACTTAAAAAGCATCATCAATAAAACAGGAACTGTAGCATTTAACTTGTAGACTCAATTGTTGGTTCCCTGCAATATGGGGGTGGTCAGTCAGGAAAATCACAAATGAAGTGCTAAAATTTTTTTAGGCTCCATTTGTTTCACAGAAAATCAATGATTTGGAAAAGATTTTCCTTATTATGATCATTTGTCTATCTTCGGAAAAGAGGACACAGAAAATATTCTCATCATCAACAAAAATGTATAGGCATGAATTGTTGTTAATAATGAAAATACTTCTCATTGACTCAATTTTGCAAGAGATAACAATGATTAAAGTTAGGAAAATATTTTCCAGATTGTTGATTTTCCATTAAACAAACGGAGCCAGAGTAGTCACTAGTCATAAGCATTTTACTTTTGGTCATTTGATCGTGTATGTGCATTAGAAATCTAATCAAGGTCCAGAATCATCACATACGATGTAGTCCACCGCCGCATGAAAAATTTCGAGCATGACATTTCGGTTATATGTTCGATATCAAAAGTGATGTTTAAGTTTTACATCGCTTTGTTTTCCACTTGATGAAAGTGACATAATGAAATTTTTACCAAAGTTGGTAATTTGAAAACAATCAAATATGTCAGTGAGCTATTCAAATAAGCATCGGTAAAGTAGTGCTAGTTGGTAATTTAATTGAATCAGATAGGAACTCACTCAAATTAATGTTATTAATTATAGGAAGTAAATTTTGAAAAATGGGTTACATGTGTAAATAGACCTTTGGTAAACTATGCAGATAAAAACTTGATCAGTTATTACAAATTTTAGTAATTTGGAAAAAATCAAATGAATGTTTGTAAGCCACTCAATAAGAGTTACTGAACAAACTTAATCTGATAAAAGTTGTTAAGTCACTCAAACTAAGATAAGTAATTTGATTTGCCATAAGAGTTAGTAACCTTGAAACGTTGGTGATATATATTCTCTATAGAATTTGCTCTATAGAAACTGCAAAAGAGGGGGTAAAGAGGAAATTCTCTTTCTACTATAAAACCTATCAATTCATTAGTAGCTGAATAACAGTAAATACACTCTTTGGCAAAGTAGACATTCTAAGAATGGAACCATTAGGAAGAGAGAAATTCACTGACCTCAAAAATATCAGATTTTTCTACCAGTGATGTTAAAGAGAACACTAATCGTAAAATGGGAGTGACGACCATCCGTTGTTTGTCCACTTCAGCAGCTATATAACTTCGATTCTTAGAGTCTACAAGCCTTCGGGATCCCTGACACAGGATTTATGTCAGCTTAAAAGAACATAATAAGAAAATACCCAGATTAAGCAAATTATAAGATACATCACCTGCATACTCACTGCCTTGCTCGAGGAAATATGCTCCAAGGCACCCATGGATAACAAAACCTGGGCCCCAGATTTGCCATATTTGTTGCTGATTCTCAAAAGAAAAGCAAGTTCAGCCTCAAGAGTACACGCTCTTTGCATTGAGTCAAGGGAATGACCACCGTCCTAAAAGGAGGAGGAAAAAAACCCTTAAAATATAACTCCGACACTCATTTGGAAAGATGACTTATGTAATTGGACTAGAGGAAAGCATCATCAAAAACAGTCATGGCAATAAAGTCTGTGAATGTGAGAAAGAAGCCTCCAAATTTTTATCATGGGAGCACTGAAACAACTTGACATGGAATGCATCAACCATAAGAATGAACCAAATAGCAGGAAATGCCAGATGTTGACATTGCAAAATTAAGTCCATATTTCAATTTAGGACTAGACTTCTTTTTATTTAATCTTTTTATTTATAGCTCATATTGTAGCAACTCACATGAGCTGACAAAATATTTAATATGAATTTACAAGCCAACTAACCTGGAAAGACACATTGCTAATGTTCATGAAGCAAGACCTCAAGAATCCCCTGCTTTGGAGTTGGTTCAAAAAATATTTATCGTGATCAATACAAACAAGTGCGTCCAAAACGTAGAAAGCTATTGTTTTCCCAGGTTCACTGCCTTGACTTGCATCCTTTATCACCTGAAGATTGCAACCAATAAAATAAATAGGGAAGCAATAAAAGGAACAACTCTAAGGACCAATAAGAGTGAAAATGATCAAACAATGTCTATGTTGATAATAATACAGGGGACAGAATACGAGAGGAATTGTAAGACTTGACAAGATTAAATTCGTGTGTAATAAAATTTCTATGTTGTTGCCGTTATTTTACAGGAATTGTAGCGCAGCTTAGTAGAAGCAACAACCACCAAGTCTTATCTCACTACGTGGGGTCTGCAAGATGGATTCTCTTAAGAAATTCCGTATATTTTATTTCAATCTTCAAAAAGTCCAAATACACAAGATTTTTCATAAGCCAAGTCTTTTAAGATCTTCTCACGACAATTAAATGGCGACCATTCCACATGAATAAGCCACCTCAAATGAGGTTCTCTTATCTTAACCCTAATTGTTGCCACACCAACCTTTAGCACAGTCAGTCCAAATCATATCTTTCCTTAAGCACCTATCAATCCAATGTAGCATTCTCATCAATGTTCATTTTGTGCGGATCAATGCTTAACCTAGCATTCTGTATTATAAAGCATCATCAACCTTGCTGTCGCATCACAGAATTTACTTTCAAGTTTAAGTTATGTTCTGCTACCGCAAGACAAAAAAGCAAAGATAAAAGTCTGCAAAGAAGATGGATCAATTGTGACTCGTCAATGAAGTACATAAGGATCCTGAACTTCCTTAATCATCTGCATCGATGAAGAGCAAAACAGTGAGTTCATAAGCCAAAAAGAATTTGCCCACTCCTAATCATTTCCATAGTGTGTTCATGATAAAGAGAATGCAGAAAATTCCTTGGGCTAAGATAATGAACACGTCAAAGCACAACAAATGAAATCCATTGAGATTTCTATATGTCTTCCAATATGCTTCATCTAAGTGGATACAATATGCCTTTCAACAAACTTTGTTCTGATTTGAGATTCTCACAAATACATCCTCATAACCCTAGTCAACAAAACTACTCACCAGATCAAGGATACTTTGGGCTTCCTTCTTGATGATAGAAAAGTTTGCACGAGCCAATTCCAGCTGCTCTTTATCAAGCTGAAAGAAAACAAATGAAAACTAATCAAGCAGGAACTTCATAGCTCCAAGCAAAAGCTGATCACAAACTTGTAAGTGTTTCATCATGAATGTAGAAAGGCAGACACCTTTTGGAGATCCGTATCATCACCATCCTGCTCATCAAATAAGCATCCAAGAATTTTTGCAGGAACATCTGGGTCAAGCACATGCTGGCAGTACTGAATATAACTGAGAAGCAATGCATATTGCCTGAACAAAATATGTGAGGTGGAAGTCCAGTTAACGGCTAAAGAAAATGAAGAAGCAAAATCAATTTCCATCAGTTACTACGTACCGTCTCCTCAAGGCTTCCGATGATTCTCTTCGTAATATTGCTATAGTGAGCTTAAATAATATGGAGTGACAAGCACCATTTGACAATTGTTTTACCATGATCATATCAAGACACGTAAAACCATCAGCACTAAGACTATCAGGGCTCAGAAACCTTTCATCCCGCAGCTTAGCCATGCATGTGAGAGCAACCTATATATGACCATCAGAAAAGCTTCTGTCAACAATTATAAAGCCAACTGACACTGAGATGAAGGTTCAGAGTCTACCTGGCTCAACACAAATGCCATCTTCAGCGAACAGTCTGGAGAGGCTGAAGCACTCAGGGTGGCATCAAGCACCCTGTAATGACCAAAGCAGTTATTAAACTTCTACGTGAGTGAAAAAACAAGCACAATCAATGATGAGGATGCTCACTGATATAAGTTCTCCGATCGATTATCAAGTAGTGACAATCTTCTAGATGCAGAGATCTACAAAACCAACAGATGGATGCATCAAAACCATATTGACTAAGAAGGAATGACAATCCCAGGCATAATCTTGAAACCTGTTATAGAATATGAAGGCAAAATTTGGAAGGTTTGATTATCGGAAGAGGTGCATCTGGTGTATCCATTATTGCAAAAAGGTCATAGTGGTAAAGGAGATGTAGAGGGAAAGAAGGACCTCCACAATATGCGACCACCCTGTAAGCATATGAAGTTGTGCAGCTTGTTCCTCAAGGTTTTTGTTGTACTTCCATGCCCATCGCAACAACAATTGAATAGTCTCTCTTACTTCATTTAGTTCAGGTTCACTGCCAAGGCTATTCAACTGAGGATGAACAACATTCAACTTCTGGCACAGCAAGAAACATAAGCACCAGAAAAAATTTATCAGTAGAAATAAGTAAAGCCCAGCATTAGGAATAGAAGAGGTTGGGTCTCACAAAGTCACTCTGCCAGCGAATGACTGACCTGCCAGAGCTTGTCACTTAATGAGGCAAGGTCAATCAGGCGATCACCACGCTCAGTGTAATAATAGATTCCACCTTTTTCTGAAGTTGCTGGATTAATGAGTATCTCCTCAGCCTATTATATGTATAATGTCAAATGCAGCTCAGAGGAATAAAAGTCACAAAAGCTATGAATCCAAGGGTCTGAAGACTCACCATAACTTGATATTTTCCACTCGTAACAACCTGAGAAAGCTTTGTGGTGGTATCAGGAGATCTAAACTGGAGAACCTCAAGCAACTCTAGAACCTGAGTTCAGTTCCAGGAAGAGTAAATTATGGTTCACAATGAATTTAGAGAAATGGTTGAAAAAAATTTTCTGTTATCATGATAGAACCTCCTGATTGATCATGATGCCATCATATCTAAGATCAGTCATTAGAGCAATCAAAGATCTTCTATGATCAGACTAAGGAGTGTAACACCCATTTATCGGGCTAGGGTTTCATTTGCACTCAATTTAAAACCCAATTTCAGTTTGAAGCAAATAATGTTTCAATGATGTCGTTTACTACCCTATTTTTTGGGAAAATTGATCCGGTGAGTTGCATTGGGTAAGATTATTGTTAAAATATTGCGACGTAAGGTTCTCAATACCTTATTTTTATCAACAGCACTAGTTCCAATGTGTTCTGCATCATTTTGATGAGCAATGATGTGATCTCCTCCAAGATCAGTAGCTTGCTGACCAAACAGATGAGCAAGGATTCTCTGGCACACCTCTCTATGATTGGTGCTATCCATGTCAGCAGCATGTAACTCCAAAGCTAGAAGCTTTAGCAGCCACGCTCTCTAGAAACATAAGAGCAGGTTAAACACTGGCATTAAGAAAACAATCAAACTTAATTAACCTTCAAGATTCAACAACCATCATTCAGAGACAAAGATATCCAGCATCTGGCAGAAAGCATAGACTATGCAACCAACTCCACAATATATGAACCATACACTGAGCACTCATTTGGGTGAAGATGTCCAGGACAAAATTTCCAAATGCTAATTAGATCAATGATTCAAAAAATGCATATCGTCCAAGCATGTTTTTATGTTGTGCAAGCCACAAGTAAATATTAGATGAGATCCTATCCGAGAATCAGCAAAAAGTACACCAACTTAAAAAAAGGAGTATCACTTGCTTAACACTTAAGGAGCAACATGACAAAATTATCAGTATATCATAGATGTTTAATGAGGCTAAAACAATTTATCAGATGTCTGACACTGTTTATAACCATGAAATGTGAGAAAATCCTGATTGATAGCGCTTCTAGAATAGCAAGGTCACTTTATGTACCTTGAGTCCATCAAATATATATTGCCATCCACTGAAAGTGCAATTTGATTTTGTTGCAATAAACAACAACACAGAAATCAGTATAGGCATAGGAAAGCAAGTAGCAATAACCTAGACAGAGGGCCCGTTTGGTTTGGCTTTTGGGGAATGCATCTGCAGTAATGCAAATACCTTTCGGTGAAGGGGGTTTTCCGAAATGCAAATATCGTTTGGTAAAATTTGCATTTGTAATTAACTTTTATTAAATTAAAAAAGCAAAAATACACTTCTTTTTTTTTTAAGTCCGGCCACCGGACCGCCTGATCCGGACGCGCAACCCCGGCCGTCGCCTGGGTTCGCGCGACCTCAGGCGACCAGGCAGCCGTCGCCTAGGGTCGCCCGACCTCGGTGACCGTGACCGTTGCCTGAGGTCGCACAACCTCAAGCGGCCGCCTGGGTCGCGCGATTCAGGCCATCAGTGGCCTGAATCACGCGACCCAGGCGTTGCCCGAGGTCCGGCGACGGTCGCCGAGGTCAAGCGACCCTCAAGCGGCGGTCGCCGGCGCGTCGCCGACACACACGACCCCCTTAGCCGGCGGTCACCGGCCTCCATGCGGTTGTTTTCCTCGCAGATGAACAGTAACCGCGAAGTGAACAGTAACCGGAACTTGCATTCCGGAAATGCAAGTTCCCAAAGGACCTCCGGACCTACTTTGGCCTAAGGGCCCTTAGGATCCTTTGGAGATACAATTGCATCTTGCCAGAGTCGCTCAAAAACTCGAACCAAACGCGTTTGCATTTGGCCAAGGGACTTTAGAGTCTAAATGCTCATTCCCAAAGCTAACCAAACAGGGCCAGAAGAAATTTGATGAGCATTTAAGTGCTACCCCCGAAAATCGGAAAAAGAAAAAAAAATGACAAACTAATGCAATGCAGAAAAAAGCCTGAACTTCATCAAAGAGAAAAATTTAGATTTCAGCATGTGTTAGGCATGATGATTCTGTGGCCTGGATATTCGTGGAACCTCACCACATGAACAATTCAATCTTCACCAAATCTTCTCTAACAACATAATAGTTGGGGTCATAGATCCAAACCTGATGAAGGGAACTAATGCGAAGTGCCTGGTTGCTACTGCGTTTAGGTAGTGGAGCAACACCAATTGTATCCAGGTGCTGCAATGAAGTGCAAAAGTGAGATTCTGAGGGGAAAGGTCAAAAATTTGCAGAGGTAGAACTCTTTAACACTACCATATATGCAAGATTAAAATAGAAAATAATCTCACACCTTCACAAAAAACTGGTATCTTTTGATGCTGAGTAATTCCATGGTAGGACCACTTGTAACTGGATCCAAGCAGAGTTCATAAAGAAGCTACAAAAGCGAAAAAGAAAAGAATCTAAAACATGAAATTGGAGGTTCCAAATAACGACAAAGTTCTGACCAAAATTTTGAGCGCTTAGGCATAATTTTTCTCTTTTTGCCACATGGCAACCAAGATCAAACAAAGCTAACCTGAAAACCAAATTCATGAAGAAGTGCATTCACATCTGGTTTTTGAAGTTTCTCCAGAATTTCAAGAACAACCTTCAAGCAACTACATGAAAGATCAGAAGCATCATAAATGAAACCAAACCAAGATGACATTAGAAGAAGAAAGAAATGATACAGCACATTTTCCTCGATGTACCTGTAATGAAACTTTGGCTGCAGCATAGTCCGCTCAATAGGACCGTCAAGATCAAACTTAAGCAGTAAATGTGCAATATTTGGAGCAGGCCGACTGATATTATCAATTAAAACCTACAAAAGATAAAGAAAAAAGAAAGGAGAAATTGTAGCTTTCTCTTCTTTTTCTAGATAATAAAAGGACTAAGTTACAAAAAAACTGCTCTTTCAGATGAAGTAAAACCAAAAAAACAGCAAGACCTGCATTATAAGAACACCAGGATCATTACTGCTGTTCTCTATAATCTGGGACTCCTCTGACCGCAACTCAAGGCAAGCTGCATAATCCTCGACCAGACAATTAGCAGCATTTGATTTTAGTAGTAACTGTACAAGCCCAACCATGCGAGAACTGCCACAAAAAGATAATACTGCAGGTCATTATGAAAGGCAGAGATGCTAATGACAATGCCAATAAACACTGTTGCTTGAAATAATGACTTTCCACCCAACAGCCACCACCATAACACCATCTAATTCCTAACCCACTAGGTAAGAAATTCTGTGCTGTTGAAACTCAAACTCTACGGTTCCCTACACATGATTCAGAAAAGTCCATCTAGGCCATTACCCCCACTATGCAAGGCTAGTGTTAACTATAAACTACCACTTAAACATACTGCTACTAATTCCAAATAGAATAAAAAACTCTGAACCAGAAATAATTTGTTGAGAAAGAGAAAGGAGGATACCTTAAGATGCTCATTATTCTGATAGAGCAAAGCTGAATTTGTGGCTGAAAATCATATCTGACGTACTCCAGTACGGCAGTAACTTGATTATGGTCTTGAGATAGAATAATGTCCAAAGGCTGCAAAATATTAAGGCTGAACAATGAGTTCTAGGTGGCGTTCACAAGGTCACAAAATAATTTTAAAAAACTAGTGGAAGCAACAGCTCCTTCATAATGCTAGACTTTCTTTAGTCAAATGCTAACAAAAAACATCTAGACATCCAAGCTCAGCGGTCTCTTTTAAATTTCCCACTTCCCAAATTTAACTGAGCAAGCACAAGCTTGATGTAGAAAGCTGATAGTCTAGGTTCAGAAAGTACCCATATTAAAGATCCCAAGTACAGAAGCAAATATCTGACAGTCTTTGCATGCCTCACTAGATGTCTCATCTATTTAAAACAATCTACCAAAACCAAAAAAACAGAACATAAAACTAAGTTGTTTTGACATTGGGCTTTTCTATGGTGCCATAGGCATTATGAAACCGAACAAATGTGCAAAAAAGAGAGAATACTACACAAGAAATCCAAAGTTACCACAAGAGGCGGGAAAGTAACCAATTGTAAAAAAAAAAAAAAAAAAAAAAAAGGATAGATTCCCACAGATCTTCACAGTGGTATAATAAATTTCATCCAGGTCATGAATGCCGTAGTTTTTATGAAATTGTTAACTAGCATACTTATGGCCCTTGATCAGTTTTCTCACGATGCATGAGTTTTTTGCATTCTATTAATCGCTAAATATTGGCTTAACCAATGAGCCGGATACTTCCAAAAATGCCATAACTTTCATACGGTGCTTACCTAAGTGCCATAACTTTTGATCCATCATTTGAGTGTCATGACTTTTAAAAAATGTTCACCACAAGTGCCATGCCACGACAAATTTCCAACACTTGTAGGGAAATTTTCTATAAAGTTATAACATCCAAGTAAGCAATTAAAAAGTTATGGCACTCAAGTGAGCACCTTGCAAAAGTTAAAGCACTTGTGTCCTTTTCCCGAACAATGTTTCTCCATTGATACCATGTTAAGATTTTCTGCTTGCAAGAGAGACGAATAGAGAATTATAAACGACTATAGGGTTACCTAAATGGCTTACGTCAAGAATACATAATAGCAAAGTTGTCAAATTCACATTTTCACCTAGGGTCGATGAGTCTTTGGTAAAATCAAATCGTAAGAATTCACAAATTTATTAAATTATTCAAGGAAATTATTCAATTTCTTTATGAGTTAGTTATATTATTGAACAATTAAATTCAGCCGTAAAAGCAAATTACATGGTTCGCAGTACAATTAGATTATTAGGTATAAATCAATGAAAACAAAATTTCTAAATCTCTTTTCTTTAATAAATTAAGAGGAAAGATTGACGAAATATTGTGACAAAGCAAGGAGATATTACATCTAAAAGTAAGAGATAGAATCTCAAAATAGTCATGGATGGAAGATGGATGGAGATGGAGTTGAGCACGAGAGAGAGAGAGAGAGAGAGAGAGAAAGCCCTTTAATTTTGTGCCCTGACTTGTTAGCGGTTTACTTGTTTTCTTATTTATTTTGCGTTTCATTGATTTAGAAATACTGTAATGAATGGAACATAGGAGTTTGTTGCTAGGTATTTGCCCAAATAGGATCGTCCAGTTCCTATAGAACCTATCACTAAAATACCCCTAGAGGGGGATAGGGCTAAGGGGAGCGAAAAGGATTTTCCATGAGATGCGAAATGAAAACTATTAGCCCCACACGAGGTTTGTGAATAAGTGATTATTTGATAATGAGCAAGGAATATTCGTGTTTTTGCTAAACAGAATGTATTGAACTCATAATTCATTAGATACTTTCTGTTTTAAAAGCTTTTGGGCGTTTTTCAGCTTAATAAGCTTTTTGGCTTTAAGAAGCCCAGATCCAGGTGAATTGCATCTGCGCAGAAGAAAATCAGCAATCGATTCAAAGCCAGTCAACTAGCGATTTTACTGAGTTTACTGAGTCAACTCATGATTTTACTTTGATTTTAACTATAAAATCTTTGAAGCAAGTTGACTCAGTCTTCATCATTTGGCCTGTAATTATTGCGATTTTAACTACCATGCATGAGAGCAATATTTACAGAGAATAGGGACAATAAAAAAACTCTACTACCTCATTCCATATATATCCAGCAACGAGTTCCTAATTTACCACATAAATATTAAAGATGAAATCAGATTTAGGATGCGTTTGTTTCAGTGAAAACTTCATGATAAATGAAAATATTTCCATGGAAATCATGTCCAAGGAAAATAGTTAGTTTTCATTTTTCTGGTGGTTTAGGGAAAGTGATATCCTTCTTTCCAAAAGGAAAAGTCGTTTTCCCCCGATCTAAGCTTGTTCTTTTCAATCCATCGACAACGTTTCCATAGATCAACTAATTTTCTGTCTTCCAAACACCAGAAAGTTAGAAAACCATTTCTCGAAAACAGATTTCCTTCAAACAAGTAGACCCTTGGAGTCTATTTGGATTGACTTTTACTTCCTTTTTTTTTCCTTTCAATCCAAATCTACAGCCCAACCGAAACTCTTGAAACTTTCACAACACTAAAACGTTGATATGTAGATTCACATGTAATTTTTCATAACTTTCGAAATCAAATAATATTTCAAATTTTGGCTGGGTAAAAGATTACTTTTTGCTCTTTTTTAAGTGTAAACAAAGAGGCCCTTAAACAAGAAAATGATCCAGGGTGTAAACACACTAGGTGCTTCAAGACATATATATGCTTAATATGTTAATAAAAGGCCCTTTAAATAGATTTATGAGAACCAATATATAGTAGCTTAATTTGTTAGAAGCTAAAAACCCTTCCACAATACAATATCAAATCTTGGGATATACACAATTTGACTTTAAACAAAAAATACCTTAAAACTTTCATGACATATAAATATTGACTTTTTAAGATATAAAATAATTTTTCCACTGTCCTGTTCTGAAAAAGAAAAAGTTAAATTTGCTTTAAAAGAGAGAATCTAAAATCTCATAAAATCAAAAGACAGCAGAAAAGTACTGCAAAAATAAATGATTGAAAAAAATAAAAATAAAAAAGTTGGTGTAGCACCTAAAGTATTAAGTGGAATAACTCACTCAATGTCGAGGTAACTACGTCGACACAGAAAATATACTATAAGAACGAGAAAATAGAAAAGGTAATCATGCAAAGAAGGAAGCCCCAAACAAGCTACATCGCAAATATTAAGATCTTACCTGGTATAAGGGACGCCAAAAGTCAGAAAGAATCAGATCCTTCTCCAAAACAAGAACAATAATTTCTAGGCAAAGTTGCACAGCCTTCTCAAGGAGTTGACCATAAGTTTGACTAGTTCGTTCTGCAATAACTGAATTTACTCCAGGCAGAAGAATGCTCATGACATTCCGGAAGACAGTCTTCCCGCTCATAAAATCCTGCCAGAAAAAGTTTGATTAAGAAACTATTCTATGCAATATTTGATAATTTAAGTCATGAAATGAGTGCAAGTTCGAGCAAATACACCCCCTCCCCAAATAAAAAAAAATAAAGTAGCATTAAAAAAAATTAAAAAAAATCTATCCACTTGCTGCAAAAAAGAGGATCATGTATGAGGAAATTGCAATGGAGGAAAGAGGCACTGAATCAAGCACAGCAATAAGAACCAAAAGCCAACAATATGTAAAACAAATTTCCATTTTATTTGCCGGTTCACTCAACGATGCAATGAAATGAAGAAATAGTTGCAATTCATAGAGGAAGAAACACAGAATCAAGCCCAACAAGAACCAAAGCCAAGAATCCATCTAAAATTTGTTCTGTTGTGCAAGCAGATCCACTTAACAAGAGTTTTGCTGTTGATGTTGAGCACATTGATGGAAAGAATTCTAAGAAAACCAAAAAAAAAAAAAAATGAAAAGGAAGTGAAGAAACCAACAAAAGGAGACTAAAGTGGAAAAGAAGTGGCTGTTGTACTAGCAGATTGAAAAATCACAAAGGAAAAAAAAATGGAAGACAAGAATTAAGTTGTTATTAAGGATCTTGAAATGAGAAATCTGTAAGGTAACCATTCAGTAAACAATTGTGACTACAACTTCTCTTATTTGCTCTCAGTTGTTGGGAAGAGCACTTTTTTGGAAGCTATTTAGGAGTTGTTGGCAGTGAACGACAAATCATGCATTATATACAATTCCGGGAACAGATCCACTTAGGGTCAGGCAATTTAGGCATTGAACTAGCTTCAGTTGGTGAGGAGCGTTTTCCACAGGCATGTGCAATTCACTAGGGCCAATTCCAAGAGGAGATTATGTGATCCTAAATAGGAAACAAAATTGCTGCAGATATCTAAATAGAAGGGAAATATCTTCTCTGCAAGATGCAAAATCAGCTTCACTATGGGGATGACCTGACTCATGAGAATGCAAAATTTAAATAGTTCCTGATACCTCCGACATTGCACTCACTTACAGTTTTTTTCCTTCTATTGAAAAAAAAAAATACATAAGCACGTGAGAATTATACGATAACCAGACAAGATATGCAACCTAAAGACGATATCCAAGTTGACACAAATAACAGCCATTATGCTCCCAACTGAAAATAAAAACTAGCACATACTTTCAACAGTTCCAAGACCGGTAGCTGAGTCTGAAGCGAAGCAGGCTGTGTGACCACCGCAAGTGATGACTTCTCAATGCCACTGACAATATCCTCATCCTTAACTTCATACATTCTTAATATCCTGTGTGATGCATGTCAAATCAGACAATAAATAAAGCTTATCAACATTCAATGAGGATAAAGGGCAGATAATAGGGAGATACACTAGTCTTTACAAAAACAATGTTTGTACCAAACAGAAAAAAAGAAGAAAGGCAAGATTGGTGGAAAAGGGCAAAAGCAGGAAGAAACCGTCGCAAGAAAATGAAAAAGGCACTCACATGTGAAAATGCTGGAGACAAGCAACAACTAGCTGCCATTTCTCATGAGGATCTGCATATGCTCGTTGAGGAAATGGCCCAAATACATGGTCATATATAAATCTGAAGATCCCAATGAATCTGCAAAAGAAAAAAAACCACTGAATATCTAAATAAAGTTTTGGCAACAAGAAATGTTATACTGACATTGAGAAATAAGATAACCAGTACCTATGCCCTCTGTCACTGATGTCTCGTTCTTCTGAAATGAGGATATTTATCAGGTTGAGAAATGAAACCGTAGATGGATATCGTTCACTTCTTGCTTCAATCTCATTCAACTCAAATTGCATATCATAGACCTGAGGCACAAAAAACATGTTATTCTGTTTAACAAATAAGGCACTTCTTTCAGCCAAGCTTTGTGTGAAACCTAACTACAGGAAGTGTTATAGCCACTGCAGCCAAGCTTGCTTCAAGTGAACCAAAGACCAAATTTCATGAGGGGCTCCACTGTAGAATTCAAACCTAACCATTAATTGCGAGCGATGGGAATGGCCTACAGGCGATATGCCACATGTCAACCCATGATTGGTCTTTCCTATTTTCCTTTATTTTTTGGTTCGCTTTGCTTCATCTTTTTTATGTTACCTTTAGCTTATTGATTAATGCACATATCTATATGCAAGTTGGTGATGATTGCATAATGATAGAAATAAGGGTTCCACAAGAAAGTGCTGGCATGTGATCAAACACTCCCATTACATATAGTGAGGCTACAACTTTTGGCTATTTAGATTAGGTTTAGTGAAATTTAAGCTCATGATAGTAAAACAAAATCCAAGTGTACACTACTAATACATATCGAAACATGTGAAAAATAATACAAATGACAAAATCCTACGTGGCTAGATACATTGACCATATGGATTGGCATATAGTTGACAAGACAACTCAGTATTACCAAAAAATAAAAAATTAAATAAATAAATAAACAAGAAAGGAGGAAGAAATTTAATAATCAAGGTAAGTTATAACTGACCGGTGCAACTGATTGTGCTGCATTCCTCAAATGAGGACCAACTACTACTGGTAGATCATACTGCTCAAGAAAACTCCAAATTGTATCTCTATGAACAGGAGACACAGGAACAAAAGTAGCTATGGCATTCCGCAAAGCACCCTGTAGAAGTGAACAGAGACTTGATTCAAGGAAAATTAAAAAGCCATGAACAATTGGCTACTTCTGACCTCTAGTCCAAAAAAGTCGCAGATAGAAATGAAGCAGGAAAAACCATGATGACCTTGAGATAAGGCGGAACATTCTCATGACTAAGGAGTTTGAATAAAGGTTCAATATCAAGAAACCAGTTCTTTCTTTCAGTAGGACTCCCATTTTCCATAACCTGAAGCAAAAGGCAAACCGATAATTTCCAGTAGTTAGTACTTCAAAGAGGAGACAGAATCAATCTTTTAAAGATTCTGGCGGAACGTAAGCTACAAGTACTTATAATCCAAAGAGTAATCGGTGCTCTCATTCCAAACAACGTAATGACGTATGCAATCCTCATGGTAACCATTTCAACATAATCAACTCCACTATCAATATTAAAGGAATGTGCCAATACCTCAGTGTAATCTATTCACCAAGAAGAAATAAGCAAAATCAGGACAGACATGTGCTCGTCAATTTGAAACAGTCAAATAAACCTGACAAATAGAAAACTGCTAGTGGTTTTCATGGAAATCCACATTAAAGGGTCAATCAAAATTTTGTAAAGCATGATAATGAATAAATTTGAGAGAATTTTGTATAAGCCCAGGTAATAGAATAACTCAATATAGGGGATACATGACTCTAGACATGCACCATGGTGTACTTTCCTTATTGGTAACAGGGTCAGAACAGGGAACCAACATGGTAACCTCAGTGTTTTTATAAGAGCTCCAAACCTACTATAAATGTTTGTTTGAGGTATAGCTACATAACCCCGCACAAGGCCCTGGGGAGCCTTCGGGAAGGGGCAAACCAGTCACTGCAACCCCATTGAAGTGCAAGTGTTGTGACCCTCTTTTGAAGGGGATTGGTTCATGCAACTATTTACCCCTTGGGTTCAGACACGACTACTTGGTAAGAGTCAGAAGCCTTAATGTCACAACCTGTGATTCCCACAATCCGACTTGTTCAGGATGAGTCATCAAGGCCACTTGGATCGTACACGCCTACTATAGGGGCACTGATGTAGATATATATTTTTATTATATTTCTTATTTGTGGCGTGGTGCAATCTCAAGCATATGTAACATCTCCTCTTCTAGGGGGCAATTTGCTTCAAAATCCCTTTAAGGGACAACAACTACTCAACCTTCCTACTCAAGTTCCCACCTTGTCCATTGTTTGCATTAATCACAGGAGTACAACTTTATTCACAAACAATGGAACCATTGCTTGCTTGCTAGCTAACTTATTCAAGAAAGAACTGTGTGTGCTCCTTTGATTTGGGGCTTTTAAGCGTTTAAGTCGGTCGGTGTACTATATACAAGTAGGGACAGTACAAGTCACATACATAGTTGTCAGGATCGAGATTCAAATGTTTCTACAACCCAATTTTCACTGAGCGATCAGGATCTTCTAGAAAAATCGCTGACTGTGGACATCGGAGTTGAATTGGGATCCCACATCCAATCTGATAATAATGAGCCCATCTCATAAGCAGAATTCAGGTTTCTGCTGAAGAATAATATGAAAAATTGGCCTGATGTCTTTGAAGACAGCAACAAAGTAGAGGCAGAGGTAAGGGGAGTCAAACTTCATCTTCAGTGAAATGAAGGGCAATTTTGCTGGGAATCAAGCTTCATCTACATCTCTTACCTCAACTTCATCTTCCGTCAAAGGAAGGGCATTTTGCTGGGAATCAAAACTTCACCTACATTTCTTACCTTAATTCAACTTCGTCTTCTTGCTTTTTTTTTTCTTTTTTTTTACCATGGCACCATGCTGAACTCTTTTCCAATTGACAAATGCCTTTTCTTTGGATATTAAGACTAGTGAAGCTGCTTCTGTTCTTTGATTTTCTTCCTTCATTTTCCATTCATCCGATTTTTTTTTTTTTTTTTGGTCTTTTCATTCAACAGAATGAAGTTTATAGTTGACAACGCTGCTTCTCTTGTTGAACTTACTTATTTAACTATTTGTTTGCAATGTTGTTAAATTCTTCAGATTTTGTTGGAAGTTTATATTAATAGTGAATTCTAGAAATATTTTGTAGTAGTTGATTTTGAGGGGTGATGTCAATGAAAGTTTGTTGGATTTTTTTTTTTTTTTTTTTTTTTTTTTTGGCTGAGTATGAGTATTGTTGTATTAATTTTATGCAAATTACTCAAAATTTTAAATGACATGTTTTATTTGAACAATCTAGAATTTATGCTTAAGTTGAAATTAGGGACTGGAAGAATTTGACCATCACCTCTTCTCTATTAGAGCTAAAATTCACCCCCCCCCCAAAAAAAAAAAAAAAAAAAAAAAAAAAAAAAGAAACTTTAGTGTTTATATCCATGCAATAGTGCTAAACAAAGTAACACTTCACAATATAGGCCTCACGTTCTTAAACTTGTAGCATCTTATGATCCTCAATCCAATCATTAAAGACCTTCAAGGACCCAACCCAATATCCCAATCCTGATGGCCCTGGTCGCACAGTCCTTAAACAGGGCCAATCAGTTGGGCTGTGACATCTAATTACTCTGCTACCATGCTAGGCGGAGGTGCCCCATACATGTACAATTTTTTGGAATGCAACTACGTTGGAGGCTACTGCCTTTAGTGTTTGCTTGAGTAGATGAATATTTACTCTTCTATAATTTCTGGCCAAAGAGATCATTCCTTTCCCTAACGCAATAAATGTATCTTAACTACCTTGCCATGGATATTGCAGATTAATGGAGAATTGGATCTTAATGAAATGGGAAAAAATGGTCCTACAGGCAACAATATCGCACATGCATGGGCATCATGCCCACAACCACACCCATGCACACACATGTACACGCAAAAGTGCATGCACGCCTACAGCAAGATACCATAGCTCTTGTTCAATTACACCTATCTATAAATGCATTCAAAAATAAATATCTAAAAGATTAATAATGAATTCACTTGATAGAGCATGTTCTTAAGAAGTTTCTTATTAAATTAATTATGACTAGCCATCAAAGGAAAAAGATAACGCTACTCCAAATGCCCTGCAAACTCAACTGCTGAAATGAGAACCCTATCTAGCAGATTTTTGGACATTTAAAAGAAACCAACCTTTTGAAGAACATTCAAGTATGCAACAAGAGCTTTTGCATCCCCCTCTTGAAACTCAGGTAACATTGCTCCAGTAGTTAGGAGAGACTGCTTAAATTTTTCAGCATAGATATTTAAGCAATCAAACAAAGTGCTCCACCCAACTGAACGGAACGCTTTGCCCTGAAGTAACTCAAAAACCTTTGAAGCACCTTCTTGGCTAGAAGCCTGAAGAAAATACCAGTTTAGCGACTACTGCATTGGGTCAAATGCAGGAATGCACAGATGACACACTATAATACATTATGAAATACTAAGCATAGACAAGCTCTTTTAGCATTAAAGGTACCTAATTTTCTCTTAAAGATAAATTCACCACATTGCGGGGGGGGAAAAAAGCTTGACATACCAATGTACTTAACATTTTTAAGAAAGCAACGAGTGTTTGAATATTGGTATGGTCCTCTCCAGCAAAAGTAACAAATGTCCACAATACATCATTTCCAGCCAACAGCTCTGGTTCCCTCTGATCCAAATTAAGATAAGAAGATGGTCATAACTAACTTAAAGAAAATACCATCATAAAGAAAAGGATGACAGAGCAAGTATGATTTACAGCAAAAGCAGGGAATAGCTAACCTACACAGAGATGCATAAAAAGAGCTTCAAGTGCCGAAGCTATATGTAGACATGAAAAGACTTCAAACCATCTAAACATAATAAAGCACACATCTTCCTTTGTGACAGGTTGCACCTTCTACTTTATGTACATGAAAAAAAGAGAGACAGATTCGGAACTGAATAAATACATAGATTTACAAAATATGACTATTTAACATGTAAACTTATAAAAACATTAGTATTCCTGAACAATTTGACCAGGTAAATGCCTTGAACTTGTCATCAGATAGAGAATGTAAACAGCTAAGTCATTTCTGACTTCTCAAAAACAGCTACATGGACTCTTCTAAGCTCTGGGCAGATATGATTTGCCTTCTGGAAGCACAATTCTAAGGGGAGAAAAAGAAATTTAAGTAGAAAAGGCTAAAGAAATTAATGGAGACTTGTGCTCTACAATCATTAGAACAAACTTAGTCATTTTTCAAATCATTATGAAATTCTAAAAAAACATAGTATTAAAAGCATCAACTTTTTCTTCTCTCTGAATCAAAACACGTGCAGAATTCAGCTAAAATATAAACTGAGACTTAAAAGTATTTAATACAATCAATATATAGTCTTGGAAGTTCCACAGATAATGACGGTCATTATTCATGGCCTATATCCTTTGCTGTATTGATTTATTTATTTCTTTGAGCACTGTCATTAATTCAGAAGCTTAGCCGCACCCTCCAACAAGAAAGATATGAACTTCCATTGCTGAGAGGATCCAAATCCACTTCTGGAGGTGGGCTTTGAGGCCCTTGACAACTTGTTGATGCTTGCCTCTAGTTTGACATGATAAGAAGATTCTAACAAGGAAGAAATTCTCCTTATGCTGTCCTTGAACAAGCAAGAGAGCATCATACAGTTTCCATTAATTTCAAAAGTAATATTATTAAGCACAGGATGTTCCCCAGCAATTCATCTAGCTAAAGCCCTGCAAGACTAACCTGATAAATCTCACTGACAAACTCCAAAAGAGATACAAATGGTACAGGACCAAATCCAATGGCCGGTTCAGAATTCAGGTTCTTATCCGCAAAAGTATCATGTGATCCAGCTGTTCGGTAAGGAATAAGCATGCTCATGGCCTTCTCCTTTGCTTCTTTTACCTGAAAAGGAAGATTCAGATTGAGTGTTGTAGAAAGATCAGCATTGATAATTAGCTGTAGCACCATCTAACTAACCTTGTCTCTGGCAAGTGGGTGAGACAAGAAGCAAGTGATCAGCTTGTGTAGGTAGGCATTATACATGTAGATCATGTCCTCATCGTCGTTCTGCAGTAATTGTCCAATATCAATAGGGGAAGACAAAGAAAGAGGACAGACTTATCACACCCAAACAAACAACAAGATGTAGGTATGAATCAAAAGAAATAGGTGGTCTGGCCATCATCAATCATTCTATCCAGAAACAGACAACAAAGCAAAGAAAAATAATAATTTCTTTAGTGCAGCAAGAATCAGGATCCCGAAAAACTACTTCAAGACATGTAATGCATTCAAAAATGCCACTATGCGACAAAGTGCCTACCAAAAGTACATCTAGGTATCTGACCATATTCTCAAGACATGAGAAGCAAATGCCCAAAAGACAGTCACAATAAGAAAACCAGTCTTAAGAGCACAGAAGAGAGGGAAGATAATATATAAGTAATACAAACACATCCAGTCTCGAAATGCAAATTTAATAATCCTTGCGCATGACAATATTGCAATGGTCATGTAGATTGAGCAGTATAGTAACATGCAATAAAATCCAAGCAACAAAGACAACAACAAGAGCACTAGTAGACATGAGAATTAAACTCCAAAAACGATTACAATGAGAGAAAATGCTGCAGGGTTATAGTCATAATACTTGTCTTGGTCCAAAAGTTGACAAATCTCACAGCCTAGGCACCATAAGCAGTATAGCAGAAGTTAAATGAATCCAGGCACCAAAGATATCCAACAAGAGCACTAATTGACATTAGAATAAATCTCCAAAAGAAAATTACAATGAGAGAAACTCCTTAAATTGTTTACTTAGATAGCAAAGTAGAGATAAGATATGGGAAAAATGCTGCAGCTTCACAGGAAATAGAAGTTCTCTTGTTCCAATTGGTCAAGCTCACAGCCTCAGCACACTTTTTCCTTTTTGAATGAAAGATAGAATTTCATTAAGAAGACATCAAGCAGTACCACCCCCATACAAGATGGCTTCAGGTAGAAGCCACCCATATACAAAATTATGCAGAAAAGACTGTTTCTAACATTTCCAACAAACTAGATGTATGGAATTTAACTTTCCTGCTATATAAAAAGTGAAGAGTATGCAACCAATTATCACTAAAAGAATCCGAATGAGGATTCAACTCCTTGAAATGCCTTTTGTTCTTCTCTCTCCAAACAAGCCAGAAAATAAGGAGAGAAATCACCTTAGCAATCATTTCCTTTCCAACAACGAACTGAAAGTCCCTCTCTAAGCCCAAAGTTGGTTCATACAGGCCTTGGAATACATGCAGTTCTCTTAAAAGCATAAGGAGCTAAACGACAGGTCTACTATTATCTGAAGCCAAAATTATCACATAGGTGGCTCATCAACAATGGACCTATTCTAAAAACAAAAAAAAGCCAAAATTATCACTTCTTGTGGGTCCCTTCCACTTTCAATCCTCTCATTACCAATACTTTCTTTCCAGTTGCTTTCAATCCACCAATAAAACCTCTTTACAAAAGTATTAAACACTCCAATTATAAAGTTGTAAAGTTGACAATCAACACTCACATTCCTACCTACTTCAAAGAATGGCCTTGACTGAAATGAACTTAGATGTAAATCAGGGTGAAAAGACAACTACAATACCTGATAGGCTGCAGTTCGAAGAACATTGTCCAATAATGACTGGAAAACGTTGTTCTTGAAAATTACTTCTAAGCACGAAAAAATCTTCTCCAGATCATTTGATGAAGCATTTGGGACATGCTCCCTAGGAGTAACCGTATCTTGAATCAGCATCAAGTGTACAGCCCAAGCAAGTCTCACACCATCCAGAAAAGTATCGACATTATTTCCGGAAGTCATTACCTACAGCAAGCATGAAAATGAACAAATTGCTTACACTTCATACAGATCAAAAATCATTCTATTTTTGGTCTTACAATGTCATGGAACTCATTTATGAACGAAGCATCATGGGACAAGATGGCCGCTTTAGCAGGTACTGCACTCAAAGCATCCGATATGAAAGCAATTACAAGTGAGAAAATAAGGCTAAATGCGATCTGCAAAAACAACAGAAAATTATCAGTAGGTAATATAGTTTTACAGAATGCCTTCCATCTCCAGAAAGATATTAACCTTAAAAAAATTTATTCCATAGGAAAAACAAAAACCGCCATTGCTTTCATCAACCACTATATATTAACATACCTGCTGCTTGGTAGTGGAACTATTCTCATTGAGTTCAGCAGCACTGTCTTTCAAAATAGAATAAATATCCTTGACTTCCTTGGCACCTAAAAAAAGGGCATTGTAAGAGCTCTTTTATTTAAGTATTCTAGAAGTAAAGAACTTTAATTTCCAATGCATGACATTCTTTTAATTATAAAAAGAAATTTTAAATTGATATGGCACCAAAGAAAGCCTTTCGCTATACAAAATTCATCTACGACCTATGTATCCACTAACTCTCAGGTCATTGCAAGAAGTTGTTTCCTCAGCAGCATCTACTCTCTTTTGAAGAAGGAAGGTCCAGCATTCAAGCCGCAGACTTTATCATGGGACAGGCAAAAGGTGCTTCTTACGCGAGCCACTAGCCATTGTCTTACATGACCAAAAAAGCTATTAGATCAATTGCATCAAGTCTAGTCATACTCAAATCACATTAATGGTCAAGTATCAAGACTCCTCATATTAGAAGACCTACTTTATTCCCTCAAAAAGTGTCATTCTACACTTCTATCTAAAACCATTGAAATTACAAAACTAACATGATCTAAAAGGTTTCCTGGAGGTACCTAATATATAGGGTCAAAATCTTGGAACATATGAGTGCATATAGGTTCCTGAGTGTAGGATTATCCCCACCCTAATTGCCTTATACCCAAGGCATCGGACCATGTTCCAAGTCCTGCTGTAACATATTTAACTAAAGACCAAAATCTCTAGATCCATAACTCACTCTTAAAATTTGACACTCCAAATACGATATCCTAAACTTAATATCCATCACTTTAACTTGATTGCTTTTCACTAGTTATTTTTCCTCTTTAAAAAAAAAAAAAAAATATGATCTCATTTCTTATCTTTAACTGTCTGATATCTTTAAATTCAAGAACTTACTATTTCATTAACTATTGTGAAGTATTGAAGTCATAAATTGTCACTATTTCAACGTAGACGATAAAATCTAACCATTAATTGATCAGTCATTGTTTCATTAGAAAGGTGCTCAATGTCATGCTCCAAGAGGTCTTAGGTAGATTCCAAGTTCCAAAAGTAGGGTACCCCAAGTAACTAGGGGTAGCTTTGCATGACAAAATTTAAACTACAAGAATTTTAGTCTGGAACCATCACTATTCTGTCAATCCTTGGACAACAAAAATCATTGCCAGGAAAGCTACTAAAGAAAGTCAAACAAAATAGTCTTCATTTTTGTCCCCACATACCAACAAAAAAATATATATAGGGGAATCTTCTTTCCATTTCTAGACCTCCAACTACACCCTCCAGTACCTCTACTTCATCCTCAATGAACCTACAAAGACCACCCATACCAAAAATCAAAGATGTCCCCGTCAAGGTAGCAAACATACTCTACAAATTCTAGTCCTCTTCCCATCTACTTGATGTTGGAAGAATAACATGCAACTGCTTTTCATAAGCAGGATAGTAAAGCATGAGGCTAAAGGCTGAAATGTGAAAGCTTGGTTAGGACTTAGGAATGATCAAATTGTCTATATATTGAAGGCTGCACCAATTGATTTTCAATTTCCAGTAAGAATCTTCTGAAATGAACCAGAAAGATCTAATGTGGAGCTCCCAATGCTAAGATCTGGAGAAAGTAGTCCATTGCAAATAAGGACGCGCATGATAAAATTTCTACTTCTCTATTTCTCTGTTTCTCTCTCTGTTTCTCTGTTCCCCGAAACAGGTTTGGAACAGAAATCCGTTTGGTAACGCAATTTGATTTTTCTATTTCTAGAACAGATTTCTATTCCAAAAATAGATTTGAAGAAAAAATCAGAAGCTAAAATTTTTGACTTCTCAATTTCTATTTCAAAAATTGAGAAATCAATTTCTGGCCAGAAATCAATTTCTGTTCCAGAAATTTTGTCATGCGCACCCTAACTAACTCTAAGAATCAAATACAGAACTCTAGCACTCCCTTGCACTCCCTTGCACTCCCAAAGAATATCTAACACAGCCACAAACAGTTCATCATCCTGGGAAAAGTACTGCCAACGCATATATTCAATTGCAGACAGTCATTAGAGATCCAATTATGTAATCAATTTGTGTAAAGTGGGTGTTGGAAAAGTCAGTGGAGGTTTAATACAGCATGAGGATCAATAATTATTCGGGACCAGGTGATTATCCTATAGAATGTGCAGTATGTCAACTTCTTGAAACAATATAACAACCAGTTCCTTGCAATTAAAATCTTCAGAGAAACTCCAAAGATTCTTAAAATACTATTCAGTCTTACCCAACACTCAGTATGATGCGTATTCAGAGAGCTCAAGGGTTAACAATTTCAAATATCTAGCTCATAGTAACCACAGTTTAATCTCGAATCACAGAGGTAACGGACAATTATAGGACTCAACCAGGAGAAAAGCTAGCCAAGCCTATAGCCTTCATGATTCATCAGCCCTTTGAATACCTCCAAAGTTATACAACTTCGAAGAGACCCTGCAGACATGAATGGCCATATTCACATCTAATAGTCTGACATCTTCCCCTTGTGCATATGCGGATGATCCATCAAATTAATCGATCCAATCCCCCTTCAAGAGATACCTCACTTTCCCCAGCATCGGCTTTAATTTATTCACTCTGATTTAGCCCAGTAAATGCAGGTCTGATTTCTCAAACCAACTGATAGGTAACAACCCAGTAAAACTTCACCGAACCCAGAACTTGGGAGTGAATACGAGGTCCGATTAAACCTGGAAACCAGCCAAAACCATCCTGGTCAATTCCAAGCCATTCCAGGGAAAACTGGTTCAATTCCCAACTCCAGGATCCTACATCTAGGACTGGTTCAGTTCCCAGGCCAGTTCCCAAGTCGAACTGGTCTTGAACCTGTTTTGACGCCTCTTTTGGGGAAAAAAAAAGAAAACTTTTGCAACCATCAAAATTTGAACCATGGAATGTTTTTTGTAATGAAATGGTGTAACTTTATATTTTTTTACAAAAAATTTTAACATACGAATGGACCCGTTTGCTTCTCAGTCCCACTTTTGGAATTGGAATTGGCGGTCATAGGGTTCGTTTCTGGTTCTAGGCCAGGAACCAGCCCACCACCTTATCCAAGAGAAAACACAATCCAACTTAAGTTTCTTCTAATTTTAGATATCTGGCTGGCAGCCAAAGTTTAAGTCACTTCCACAATCCCTATGCAACCCCAAGGCGCCCCCCCCCCCCCCCCCATCTTTTTCCCTCCTCTCTAAAATGCAAACTGGCTTTTCAAATCTTCTCAGTTAAGTGGTATACTATCTTTACACTAGGAAAGACAGTAAAAAACAAAGAAAAGTAGTTTTCAAAGAAAAAATCTAGAGCAAGGATCTTGCTAAGGAAAATTCATGGCTAGATAGGAAAAGCAGCATTTACCTATTACAGAGAGGGTGTGATAATTATTTTTTAATAATGGTTCTCTATTTTATGCTGCACAGATATCAAAACAGAAAGAGAATTGAAAAGAAGGATACAGAGCTTTTGATCTGCAAATTCTATTGTATATCTACTTGTATACAAACAGCCAAATCTCAGAAATGTCTTCCATCTTACTTGTTCGAACAATGAGAACAGAGAGGACAAGACAATGTCCAATAATGAGTCTTTCCCTGGAAACCACAGCCGCCCGCTCTACAAGAGCCCCCCTAGAGTCTAGAATATAGTGTTCACACTGTGGACCACCAAAACCAGCAGGCTCTTCCCGATTGAGTTCCTAGCATGAAACTCAGCAATTTAGCTTGTTAACTCAGCAGGAACAGGATATAAAAGAGTTCGGTTACATAACACTCAAATGTCTTCTTTCAGGACTTCCCCACACTACCTAATGAACATATATCAATTAAAAACCAAAATCCTTAAAGACATTACGGCAGTAATGGCAAAAGAAGAATCTGCTACTTAAGCATTAGTTAGCAGAGTGATTTTGCACTAATCAGGTAGGTTGTCATATATTAGAGCAACACAAAAGCCAAATTTAGAGAAGTAATCATTCCAGTGAGCTGCCTATCTATGATATATAAGGCAATTCTTTTGGTGGGCATTTCACATGGCTTGGAAGACTATGCAGAATACAAATATCCTGCCGTAAAGGTCACCACCAGATTTTGTAGAGAATTGTTGAAAAGTTTCGCCAACTGAAAAAAGAAAAATACCAGGAAGGAAAAATAATACAGCAGTTGACCTTGATGTTATTTTCAACAACTGCATAGAAGTCGTAAACACCAAATGGAGATCAAGTACCTCACATTTAAGAATTACAGGAATGAGAACCATTATAAAACTGATGCATTAGGAACTCATTAGCAGCAATTTATGTGGTATTACTGGGTTAGGTTAAAGCCAAAGGTGCAGAAGTTACCACTCATAGGCCAAATAACACATTTGTCTCAGTTTGTAACAATAAAGCTTGTGCATTTTTCCATCAATCTTTTTGAGCAAGAAATGCAAAAAGTAGAGATATATTAACAATGGTATTGCTAAAGCTACCATGACGTCCACAGAATTGGTTCCTTTTTACACTCTGTGTAAAAGAAAACTCTGCAAATGTATGACCAACCTTTTCTGCAATTGTTCATCAATGAACATTGCAGCATCACATCTTTTAGTCTATTCCCTCTGACTATTAAGACCCTTTTAGGATGAATGACAAACAATAAGCATATTAGAGGCAGAGAGTTTGGGTTCAGCTCCTTCTTATATAATTACACCAAGCACAACCAATCTTCTGTTGGTTTGACCCAAGAAAAAATCTCCCATTGTCTCTCTGTAAATAAATCCAGAATGTCATCAATCGAGCATCCTTTCTTTACATGTTCTTATCTTTTTCCTTTAGACTCGACCAAGGAGAAAGACATCTAAACATATTTATTTTTCACAAACTTAAAGGTGACAATTGCAATGCTTAAATCATACTTATCATAATAGTTTAATGACTTATGTGAGTTCCACACCAAGGCTAATTTATGTGAATTCCCTGCTTAAAAAAGGAAGATATGCATCAATAGTTCAACTAATGAAAGAAAAAGGAGAAAGAAAGCAAAAACAAGTCAAAGAACCAAGACGTAAAGAAAGAAAGGATTGCTCGTTTATTTGTTGACGCGTGGCATCACCACACAAGAGGGTAAGACGATCAAGTGTTTAGAAGATGTTTCACAAACATATGGAAAATGCAATGATATCTATTTTTCATCAGTAAGAAATCCTTTAAATCTTTGATCTTACTATAGCTCAAAAAAGCACAATAAGAAAACAATTTGAATCTACTGCATCTCATTGAGCAGAAAATATAGCAACTGTCCACCATTCCAGAGTCACGGACCCCAAGTTGCAACACAACATCAGCGTTTCAGTTTGATCTCCAAATAAGAG
Source organism: Eucalyptus guilfoylei (assembly GCA_016097605.1). NCBI lineage: Eukaryota > Viridiplantae > Streptophyta > Magnoliopsida > Myrtales > Myrtaceae > Eucalyptus > Eucalyptus guilfoylei. Next base: position 41,605,087 of record CM027862.1, on the reverse strand, counting down.
GAAACCCGCAATCTCAAGAATTAGTGAGAGTTGAAACTGTATTACAACACACAATAATAACCAACAATAGATCGCACAAACAAAAACATTCAGTGACAGTGAAGACGGCATATAAGACCCCTTCACATAAAAGGAAATAGCAAATTCACTTCAAATCGCACAAAGAAATGTATCCTTGAAGACTCTGAGGTACTAACCTTAATTAAAGAGATGAACCGTTGTCTAAGACCGAGATTTATAAGTTCTTCCAGGTATTTCTGAATGTCAGCTAGAATATCAGGTTCAAATCCTTGATCTAGCACAACAGCCTGAAAAGGCAATATAAGGGATAAGAGTTTCAAGTTATGACAAAAGAAAATTCTAAATAAGAATGAGAAGGTACCCTCAAGAGTGTATATAAGGCTGTCATCCGATCTCTTCTCTCAGTATACCAGAGTCCAGCCGCAAGACGCAAAATTTCTAGGGGCTCTCTTCCCATTAGACCCCACTAGAAGTGACACCCGAAGTTTCCAGAGCAAGCAGTTGGGAAATCACATAGATATCATTGCCAACAAAGTTACCAAAACAATTAGGCAGAACAATAAAACCAAATTGGTAAGAATATAACCACAAATGCAGATTGCATATAAAATTAGTCAAAAAGAGACTGAAGTATAAAGATGTGTACGAACACTACCTCCTGATTGGCCGAAATAAGCAATCGAACACACTCCACTTCATTTAGGTGAAGATCATCACTCAATTTCAGAGCCTATTCATTGTTACAAAAACAAAATCAAATTGCATTCACACAATAACAGAAAAGGAAATGGCAGGATTGCGTCATGTATAAGAAAGTAGATCTATCTCTTTATGTATGAAAGATCATCTAACTATAGATAGCATAATACAAAGTGGATCGATTATAGGACAATCAAATGATGCGCCAAAAACTCAAACTTCTCCATCACTCAGAGAATTCAATAGACCCAGAAAGAGTTTACATGTAATGCAATTCTGAAGACTGCAATATAAAAGAAGCCATTCCTCATATAAAAAACAATGGATGCAGGGGAAAGACTTCCTTAAAATGAGACAGGCGTTAACCACCTATCAATCATATATCAAACCAGGTTAAGAAAAAATAAAACACAAAATCATTTACAGCCCAAAAGATGAAGCAGAGAGCATAACTACAAATAGATCGTTCCTGTGACGAGCAAAATGAGAACTTCATGAGGAGAGAGTATCTGACAATCGCATATAGGAGAGAGGAGAAAAATCAGCACATTCATAAGAAGATCCCCACAAAAAAGTTCTGCCTCGGTAAGTCATTTCGATTACTCAATCCGTTTCTCCTATTCTCCATTTTAAAGCCAACCGAAGTCGAAGTAAGAATATTCAAAATGCATCGCAAAAAAATTAAAACAACACACTGCACGAAAAAGTTTGCTATAGCCACAGCCAATAGCAGCTTACAATATGAACATCCTGATCGTCCAATGAGATCGGCGAGGAATCCGGCAGCCTCACTTCTTTCATCTGAACCTGCGCTCGATCCGACGGCTTCGGAGGCTGCAGAAGCCGAGAATTCAACAAAAAACAAAAGCCAAACAACAAGTCAGCTCCATTAAACCCAATCCCAACACAGCATCAGAAACTCACGCACGCAATTGACGAGCATCACTATCACATGACCAGTGGCACTATGAGCCTACACTAGATACATACATATACACACACCACACTCAAAAAAAAAAAAAAAAAAGTGCTTCCTTTTCCCTCAACAGTTTAATCAAACATCAAATTCTCCTACAATTTCTCGTGCACGAGCAAGCAGCATCAGAAACTTGCGCACGCGATCGACGCGCGCCACTATCACACGACCAGTGCACCATGAGCCTACACTAAATGATAAAAAAAGCTTCCTCTTTCCCTCGAGAGATCAATCAAACATCAAAAATTCTCCCACAAAATCACGTCGGGCCAAGCGCGACACGCAGGCAAACAGGCGATTCCGAGAGGAGGAGGAGGGAGGGAGGGGGAGGGCGGTACGGGATAAGAGAGCAGCGATTGGAGGGAGGGGCGGGACTTGCGGAGGGCGTGCATGAGCTCCACCCGCTGGGCGGGCGTCGGCGGCGACGGGCCGAGCAGCGCCGACTCGATGACGGAGAGGAGATGCTTCGCCGACGACATCGCCGGAGGAGAATGGGGGAGAATCGCCGGCGCCGATTCCGAAGGGAGGAGAAGGAGGGAGTTTTTCAGCTGCGGATCGAGCGCTGCGGATTCATGTGGGTATACTGGATTTAGGGCTCGAAGGCGGGAAAAAAGTGGGGGGAGAAGAAAGAGGAGAGAGAGTGATAAACCCCACAAAAGCCCTAATGGAACTTAAGGCGCCTATGTTACTTTGAAATAAATAAATAAATAAATACCACAAAAAATTTCACAAAAAATCCCAAATCGATATATCTGTACCACTACGCCAGTAACAAATTTACTCTCTATTAATTTTTATTAAATTTTACCATCAAATTATTGAGTTGAATTAACATGTGACAGTTAACGAATGTACTAGTTTAGAGATTTACCCTTCGTTTGTCACATATTTATCCGTTTGTAATTTTTCATTATATTAATCCAATTAAACGGAAACTAACTAAGGGTAAATATATCACAAATGTATTACTTTAGGTTTTTTGGTAGTTAAAAGATTAATTTTTGGTAAATTTGTCACGGACATATCGGTTTGAGATTTTTGGTAATATTAACCCTTTTTAATCATGTTATCGAACTCACTTTACTTGTGCAATTAAATCCTTCGATCAATTGCTAATAAAAACTTAGTCGGGTGACAAAAGTTTACCACATAGGATTCACATGACACTCCAAATAGATAATTTTATGGAAATAATGAAGGGAGAATGAGGAGTGAGGTCGCCTCCAACAATGGTCGACCAACCCTCATGAGAGATTGGGGCAAGGGCAGGGCATCGCCTATTGGTGGTGAGATCCTATAGGGCCAATCGAGTAGTGGCTCGGCGGCGGCGGCGGCGGCGGCAACAAAGTGACAAAGGCCACGAGTTCGTTGCTTGGTGGTGGTAGCATGGGAGGGTGGCCTGCCTCTCTTGGATTACTATCGCCAGCCTCTGATTTAATCGAGGTGACCGATGAGCAAGTGTTTGTTGGCCTTAGCCAACATTAGGGGCGGCACCTGATCTCTTTCTCATATTGTATCGTGGTCAATTTAGTCATAAATATTTTAATTGCCTCGATTTAGTCCTTCTAGCCAATTATCCAAATACTAGTTTAGAACTTAATTGACAAATTTTGAAAATGTTTAGGATTAAACTAACACAATTGAAAGATTTATGATTAAATTGGCAAATCGTCAAAAGATTTAGGATTAAATTGGTAAATTGAAATATTTATGATTGAATTGGTTATCATATAACAGCTTTCGGACCTTTTGGACAATTATTCCCATTAACTTTTGATGGATGATTTGGAGTCACTAGACATAATTCCTTCGTCACGAGTCAATTCAGCAGCTAGAGGACCGATCATCATCATCTTTCGACTCGAAAGGGACAACACTCTACATAGTAGTACGAGGCTTGTTATGGCTCTTAAATCGTAGTGGTTGGATTTGAGTCAAATTAAATGTATCCAGTCTCTCAATAAAAACAAAATATTTTCATTATTGATAATAATTTATATCTAAACATTTTTACAAGTAATGAAAATATTTTTTATTCATTCATTTTGTAAGCAATACAAGTATTTATTTTCGGGAAAATATTTTTCAAATTATTTATTTTTCATAAAACAAACAAAGCCCGAACTTTGGTATTTACAGGAATCGAACTAGAGATTCAACTTGCTCCTTGAGGAGTCGTCCCATCCTCTCCTTCAGATTACCTTGGCGTAGATAGGAGACCCACTTGAAAAGTTTCTTGCTACGCTTAAAGTTTGCTTATGATACTGATTTACAAGTCTAACTTGTGAAGCTGCTTCTAAGTTACAGACGTCATTGCTGCCTGTAGTAATTGACAATGTGGAGAAAAAGCGGCATCCCAGCACGTGAAATTCATGTTCGAATCTCTTTCTTCATCCTTGCTCCAACTTCAGTCTGTACAACTTACATTGATGCACTAGCTAGTTCTGTTTGAGACAATCTGCAATCCCCTCACGTTCACCTTCCACACTTCAGCTGCTAAATGATGTATTACTTCGTTAGCTTTAGTACTCTATTTACATTGGACATTTCTCGGACTACATCACGGTCCGCACAGAGGAATACGAACGGAAATGAATGATTTCTGAGAAGCTTATCCCATGCTTGTAAATCCATAAAACTGTGGGGGGAAAACTGCTTTTGCAATAAGCATCTTTCCTTCATGTCTGTCAATCTTACTCTTCTGATGAAGCGCAGTATCGTGAAAAGGACGAGGGTTAGAAATGCTGTCATGCAGTGGCAAAAAGAAAAAAGTTAGTCGTGTATACCATCGCCTTTAGTGCACACCATTACAGTTGTTTATAATGCTTCTGTTATGTATACAAAGAATTGCAAAAGTATAGTAAACAGCTCATGAGCTAAACACTTGTTGAACTCAAACTTGCGCTCCCACAACTAATTTAAAGCGGCAGTTGAAGATAAGAACTTCTCCGTCTTCGACTTTTCCAGCTCCAATACATATATTACCTGGCCCTTTGTGATATGAACAATTCTGGATCAGAGAAGACGGGTAACCAGATTTTTCAGCTAGTATTTTTCAAATCTTGTTTCATGAATCCCAGAAGAATTTGTAGTTTGTCCTATGGTGATCCTTCATTACCAGTTGACTTAAGAGCACCATATGGCCGAGCAATCACAAGCTGGAAAAACAGTGCACAGGTGATCAAAACTAGTCCCTTGGCTCGGAAGTTTTCTTGCTATGTGCAGTGATTTGTGTGAAAGTCATCCCCTGATAACAAACCAGCAATGAGCTTCCTAAGCCTTTCAACTCCAGGACCAGGCCTCAGCTCTGTAATGTTGGGTGTGACATGATCGGCATATGTTCTGTTAATGCTTTCCTCACTGTTAAACCATCCGCCTCGCGAAAATCCATCGGCACTTCGACCAAGCAGCTCAGAGTCAATCTTGTCGAGAACCGGGTCATTTCTGCCGAATTTTCTCGCAAAGGGGGCATTGCTATCAACCATCATCTCGAAATCACTGAGTGTGAGGAAATGCGGGTGTTGCTTCGGAGGGTTGTCCCAGGATATGAAGTGGAGGTCATGGTTCACGGTCGTATTAATGAATTCATTAGCATTGCAAATGACCGTGTGGAAATAGCTTTCAGGTGAAGAAAGGAAGTTAGAGTAGTACATAAGCACAATTCTTGGGAGGTTGTCCCACCCCCATAAGCAATACTCGACAAAGGGCCGGGAGAGCATCATCCAAGCAGAACCTGAAAAGTGTTCACAGGCCCACTTTAGAAGACATCTGCAGTAATTTCACGCTGAAAATGTCGAAATTTTGCTTGTGGAATGTAATGAATTTAAGTTATAGATCCAATACGATCTACATATATTGCAGAAAGATAAAATTTCTCAGCCTAATTGGCATCTCTGTCTCAGTACACATGTACATAACACAAACACACACTGGCACACAAGTTTTACATGAATATGCATGTCATTTGCTTCATCTGCATATTCCTACTTCTGGAAAGGTAAGCAATAGATATAAAGAGAAGCAACAGCAAGAAACTTTGACTTGGTTTTAGATCTTATCACAAAGCTCACTTAGTAGGACAGGACTGCAGGCATCATGCATCATATACACCTGAAATTAACTTAGTTAGAACTTTTTTGCCTTTTATTCTCTCCTGCCAGATGTTATTGCATCTAAATTCCACAGACAATTTCCCATTTCGAGTTTGGAGGCTACTGAATTTTTACCTACTCTTAAAAACTGTATCCTACAAGCTTTCTTCAGGACTGAAACAGCAAGTTAGCTTCTACTTCTAGCAAAAAAATTATGAATTTTTTAGCAATTGACCTGCAACATTTTCAAAGATTAAGTTCGATATCCTTACTAGTGATCAGCTTTCATATAACTACTTTAACTCCAGGAGGAACAGAACAAGGAATAGTGCATATAGAGAGAGTAATACATGTCTTCATGCTAAAGATAATATGCACTTGTGTGCTTTGAGAAAATTTCATTGCGATTTTAAGTTCTTAAAAGCAACATCAAGACACCACTTAACTAATAAATTGAACATATGAAAAGATATTTCTGCTTAGTGGATTCTTCACCTGTAAACAACCTGTATGCAGAAGGCACTTTTCTCTTCTCTGGGACCCAGAAGACATCTGATTTTTGCATCCTGTACAGCCCTGGATCAATCATAACAGGCCTGGCTCTCTGGTACCTGTAGACATTAAATAGGCAGCAAGCACTTAGAAATTTTCACTAGATATCTGCAACTTACACAATGGGTAAAGACAAATGGATGAGACACAAACTCTTTCCAACCAATATCGCTGGTGTGCTCGATGAAGTTATAGTTTCTGGGTATATTCAACAGAGTGCTGAGCAAATCTGTAGCAACGAAAAGACAAAAAGGATTAGTACGTTCAGTAAGTGACCAGTAGGCGTACGCTACAGATATCGATTCCATGCTCATTTACATCGAATTTTTTGTGACAGAAAAACCCATTTCACTACTAAGAATGTTGTGATAACCCACAGCAGAAGGCGTCGAGTGAATAAACCATTTGGGACTTTTTGAGACCAAAAGCCTAGGTGCAGGGTGGTTAGTCAGCGGATTGACTAGTAAAAATAAGCAAGTCTGTTGGTTTCTGCTAAAGGAGTAATTCAATAATATCCTATTTCTGATTATGAAAGCAGATCAAAGCATAGACTCACTCTCCCCAAGTTGCCTAAGAAAGGAAAGATAAAAAAAAGGAAAAGCCCCAAAGGTCAAGGAACAAAAGAAGAAATAACGGCTTCTACCTACTCCAAGAAACTATTGATGAAGTAAACTATACCATCCCCCTTCCAAACGGCTAGAGGTAGTTAAGAATGGCGACACCAAGTCGTCAGTAGTTCCGAAACGTATCGACTTGAAATCCCCTCGAACATAGTCATGGCCCGGAAAAAGAAACGTTCGACCGATCAAAGCAGACAATTTACATGATCATGTTACTATGTTAGTAAATTAATATAGTCCGGACCCTATACAAAGACTAATTTTCTAGAACTACTAGCTCGGCTTCAAGGTTCACTGATAAAATGCTTATCTAAGCCCAGCAGAGCAGACCAACGACCTTAAAGGATCGGTTAAACACGAAGGAAATCAAGGCGGTTGCAGAAACAGAGGCATTCATATGATGGAACGACATCAAGAAAACGAAGTGAAGTCTCTTTGGATACCGTCTTGGGTCACCAGGGGATAATCTGAAGCGCTCAAATTAATGAACCAATCCCACTCCCCTCCTTCCCTCAACAGGATTGCCGCCGCATGGAGCGTGTTGCTCACCATCGTCGGCCCCCGGTACGTCACCAAGTTCGGCCTCGCGCTCATCCTCACGTTGCCCAATTTCGCGAACAACGGCTCGGTCCTCACGAACCGGGCCAGGTCCAGCCTCTCCTCCACCGAGGCCTCCATGTCCAAGTGCACCACGTACTGGTTCCTGGGATGGTACAGAGCCCTCAGCGTCCTCTTCAAACTCTCGCCGTCCCCCATCGACCCGGAGACGAGATACGCCAGCCGCGGAACCGGGTCGTCCAGGGTCGGGGAGACCTCCAGCTTGGCCTCCACGAAGACGGGGAGCTCCCTCTCGACGCGGGCGCGGCGCGAGAACTGAGAGGAGTAATGCTCAGAGGCAGAGGAGGTGAAGACGGTGAAGAAGACGAGGAGGGTAGAGAGCGCCAGGGCAGAGACGAGGAGCAGGAACCACTTCTTCTTCTTGTGGGGCTTGGCGGCCGCGTCCATGGCAGAGGTGGGATGGGGAGGTCAGGGTGGATTTCACACTTCAGGGGATCAAGAATGTGATCAAGAACGTCATCAAGAAAGTGAATTGGGCAAGAAGAAGGTCATGGCTGCAGTTCTGCTCTCTGGGATCGTGGAAGGATCCAACTTTGGGAGGTGGGTTTGCTCCACCACCGCCGGAGGTCACGGAATCAGTGGGGCAATGATGAGTTCGGTGGCTGTTGCCATGGAAAAGTTAATGGAGAGAGAGAAACAGAGACAGAGACAGAGACAGAGACAGAAACAGAGTGACAGAGAGAGAGAGAGAGCGTGCATTCTGAAAAAGTTGGCTTTTTTCTGGGAGTGGCACTCAGCTGTGAATGTGGGTCCTGGAGGGAGATGATTGGCTGTTGGGAAATTAGGGTTTTTTTCTTTTTTTCTTTTTTTCACATGGAATCTCAAATCCGACTCACTAAAGCAATCCACCATAAATTGGTTTTTAGTGAATAAATATCTCGTGCTACAAACATGTAGTAAATGAGATTGATTTACAAACAAGATCCCTAATCAAGAAGCCTACACGATCACAAAATATATGATTGGAAAGAATATGAGTAGTCATGCTTGAAATTTTGTTTTGCTTTCGCAAAATTACGTGAGTTATCATATGTAAGGGAGTAGGGGTGGTTTGGTAAATGATCTATTAAGAAAATGCAACTCATTATGATGAAGTCAAAATCATATGAAGTATATCTTATTATGTGAGAAATGAGAAAGATACGAACAAATTAATATGAATAAGTAGATCAAACTCTCAATAAACTTTCAATAATCATGGAATATGAATATACATAAGGGAGCATAATGATTATGAAACAATCATATATTCTTAGTCTTGAAATTTATTGTAAATATAACGAGAAGTCGTACCCCCTTGCAAGTCTCGATGACCCAGGTGAGGACGTGCTTGGCCCCATGCCTAATTGTTGACACCATGTTTGAAATTTGGGCCCAGATGCAAAGGAGTTAATGCCCTAAGTCAGGCCATGGCCATATGCTTAGCCCATAAGGCCAATTGATGGAATGCTTCACGAGACTTACCGATCGTGTGAAGGACGTGACAATGTGATTAATCCGTAATGTCTAAGGATGGAATGCTTGGTAAGCTCATCGATAATTAGTTTTCAATGCCCGGAGTTTAAGTGAAGTGGATGATGCATGACGACAATCTATCGACTCAAAGGATGTGCCGAATTTGAAGACCGGGTCTCGAAGGATCCATCAATTGAGCGATAACTATAGCTCAGGAATTTGTAGTTATGTATCATTCCCGGAGCAGTACGCAAGTCAAGACAGGTAGATATTATGCTGAGGAAGATCGCAATGCGTAAGGGTCTATTTTCAGATAAAGGAAGAATCCATGAATCTAAGGATAGAACATTCACGCAAAATGACGAGCAATCAAGACATCACAAAAGATTACAACATCACATTAGACTTTGACAACGAAGATGTGAAGATGAGGAGATCATTCATAACAAATCGATTCATACTAGATATTGCCTAATCGTGAATTTGAAACTCGAATTATATTAGATTTCCTAATTTTAGTACTCGTCTTTGATTATAAAAAGCTTTCCAATCGGATTTTGTAAACTTTTTACTTTCTCTATGCATTTTTGTCATCTCCATTAGCAGTCTATGTTCAAGTTCAGTCACTGACCAAGCATAGCATGGAAAACCGTAAGCTATACGTTCTAATTAATAAAGTTTCACGCAATTTTATTGCCATTTTCATAAATTTTTTGCACCTTATTTAGTAATTTGAATTTCACAAAGACTTGTAGGGCATATTGGAATCCATTTATTTTTTTTATACAAAAGTTAATCTAATAATTCAATTGATCATTAATCACCCTCGATTGGATTATTCACTAATTGAAATTATTGAATTTCCAGTAACCATAGTTTAGTAATAATTCACGTAACATCGTGTCGATATACCTAAAGAGTAAAGAATTCTATGAAGACTCATCCATTGTTTAGGAAAGGCTACAAATCCTATCTTATGGATAATACAATCCTTAAAAAAAAAAAGGGCCCAAAGTGTGAGTCTACACCTCTTCCTAAGGTCCATGACAAATTTCTTTCTCTATTAGAAAGTTTAATGATTTTTCCCCTTTTCCTTTGCTAAGAAAACGTGTGTATTCTTTTGTTAGTTTATCCTATTTACGTTAGTGGAAGAGTCATTTTTTCCTATTATATATAAGACGAAATGCCAAAGACAAGATTCAAGTTTATTTAGATATGTCATCCATCATTTATATTTTAAGAGAGAATGACACAAATGATTTTAAATTTTAACACAATGTGAAATGTAGTCTTTGAATTTTAAATTTATTCAATGAGATCTCTTAACCTGATATGCAATGTCGTTTATGAACTTTCAATTAGTTCTATGTAGTCCCTAAAATTTTTATACGAAAATGTTAAGTATTATTATTTAACAAGGAAAACATTGAACATTTTCATATAATCCATGGATTAAATTGAATATATATAAAAAGTTTAAGGACTACATCAAATAAATAAGAAATTCAGGATACATCGCATATTGAACTAAATTTTAGAGGTCATTTGTGTGATTATTTCATATTTTAATTATGCATTAAATAAAACAGAAAAATACCAACGTTGTGTTTTGATTTTTTCCTTTTTCTCGGGGCATGGAGAGCGGACAAATATGCAGAAACCACCAATGCAGTGCTTTTCTCGTGCTAGCAAACTCAAAAAGTCTCAATCTGGAATGATGACAATTTCCTTTTTGTCGAGATGGTCCCGAATCATATCTTTTTCTTTAAATTGATTCTTCAATCTATATGCTGACATTGGCCAAAAAATTTATATCCTATGTGTCTTTAAAAAGTTTAAAAGAATAAAATAACAAATTGATATATGCAAAAAAAGGAAAAAAAAAAAGACGAAGTAAAATGAATATATCAATAAATGCCAAAAAAAGGAAGCAAGCTTGCAATTCTTGCCGTGGCACCGAGGTCGCTAGGCCTGGCTGATGTGTTGTCCATGTCTTGCAACCCCCACCGCACCTTCCTCTCTTTCGTCCCACTTCTTCTCTATGGTTCGAGGACTTTTATTTTTCCAATAGTTTGGTCCATTCCGCATAAAAATATCTAGTTTGTCCGGTGAGTGCTGATGTGGCATTGTTGCGGGATTGACGTGTGCAATCCCTTTTTCATTTTTAGCAAAAAGCCTAAGTCGAATAAGAAGACAAATATAATTCAAGGACCACATTGATAAAAAAAAAAGGATAAGATTGAGATTGAACATATTGAAAAACTATAGGGATTAAACGTGCCGTTTTTTCCATCCAATTGTCATTGATTACTTGTTGTAACAGGTAACTTGAGTAAATTACCAATAGGTTTTAAACAGTAATGATACAAAATATCCAAAATTACCAATTGTTTTAATAGTCTTGCAATATATATGTGTAATTAACCATTGCGTATTACTAACTTTTACATGAGATTGGCTACCTTAATTTGAATGATATAGCAAATATTCTCCCTTGTTAAATTACAAACTAATTTTGGGCTTTATTTGTTTTGTAAAAAACGGACGATCTAAAAAATATTTTCCTAAAATTGATCGTCTATATCGCTTACATAAATAAATGAATAAATGGAAAACATTTTTTTCATCTACAAAAATATTTAGACATATATTGTTGTCAATAAGAAAAACATTTGTTAATTGATTAATCATTTCGAGAGATATAAATAATCGTTTTTAGAAAAATAATTTTTAAATCATAGTCTTAATTTTTTAAACTATTGTTGGGTCCTCGACCATATTATATAACTGGCATGATAGATTTGAAAAAAGGAACATTAACTCAAGAGAGGGAGAGAGAGTGGGGAGAGAGAGAGAGGGAGAGATAGGCAATGAAGAAGGCTCCATTCGTTTTGCGGAAAATAATTTTCGGGAAAACGTTTTCTGGATTTTCCGGCGTTTGTTTCACGGAATGAATTCCTTGAGGAAAATGTTTTCCATGAAAGGGAAAAAGTCTTATAAATTAGAGGAAAATGTTTTCCACTTTTGAAAAGTGAAAAACATTTTCCTCACTTGATCTCTTTTATCTTACACCTCTACAAATCCTCACTTCCTCCTCCCCTTTCTTCTTCTTCTTTTCTTTTTTTATTCGAATTATTTTTGACTTTTCTTTTTCTTTTTTTAATTCGAATTATTTTTAATTTATTTTTTTTCTCTTTCTTTTTATTTTCTTTGTTTCCTATCTTCTTCTTTCTTAGCTAGTCGTTGCCGTTCTGTTATAGCGAACCTCGAGCTCGTCGATCAGCGAGCCTCGAGCTCGACGCTCACACTTGCTAATCTGGTGAGCAGCAAGCCTCGTGCTTGTCGGCGAGCTCGAGGCTCGCCGATGACCGGCAACTTGCCAAGAAAGAAGGAGATGGAAAACAAATAAAACAATAAATAAAAATAAAAAAGAAAAATTAATAATAGGTTTTAAAAATTAAAAATAATTAAAAATCAATACCCACCGGCGTGGCGTAAGTAGATTGGTTGAAAGCTTACTATCGATTGCTTGAGGGAACGAGTTCGAATCTTTGCGTTATCAACATGTCTTAAGTGGGGGGCCATGGTGGCAGGGTCCCGAACAGTGAAAAATATTTCCACTTCATTTTCAGGTTTCATCTAAATACCGGAAAATAATTATATTTTTCTAGAAAATGACTTCCTGAAAAATATTTTCCAGAAACACCACATTTTCCACGAAACAAATTCGAAAAGTCTTTCGTAATTCAATGCCGAACTACTAATTAGATGATGAAGCGATTGACCATGACCATTTCGAACGCCATTAACACAAGGCTGCACACATGTTTCCATTCCACTACGTGCTTTCGCTTTCGCTTTTCGCTCTATTCAAACGACCAGCTACAATTAGTCTGGCGCGTGCCTTTGAATTGTATTGCCGCCTAACCTTTCTCGATTGCGACCCGGCAACTCTCTTTGAATTATTCTCAACCCATTATCGATCATGTCCACTTCTGGGAACTGCTCCTGGTTACACTTGCTGAACCCTTAAAAAAAAGGGTCCTCACCAAACTTATGTTCTTATTCTATGCTTGTGGTGGGTACCATGTTAATTGCATCATGGTTTCAACACGACCCATAAAATTTATAAATAAATAAATAAAATTGATGATTGGGATGGTTTTCTAATGCAAATCATTGCGACGCCACGTACTGATTTGGCCATATCTCAATTATTAAAATCCAAAGATTCTCATATGGTAATGACCAAATTGAAAAAAAAAACAAGCACAGAAAAAACGAGTTTAGACAAGCATCCATCATTATTATGAGAATGTGCATTATGCCACAGTTATGGCACTTAGTCTGCCTAGTATAAAACGCCAATTAAAATTTGGGAGCATAATACACGACGTCATATAGGATGAAATTTATATCATGCACACTATAGTGATTGACCAATTACATCACATTATTGCTACCATGTGGTACGACAATCATATTGAATATTTTCTCCTGTTGAAGGGGCAATAGTCAATATGTTGCATTTTCACTACCACATCTTTTCTTTTTTTGTCGATTGGGTGTATTCTAGACTTTGGAGCTCCTTGGCGGGCCCCTAGTGAGTCCATTTGGGAAACCCCGTAAACCACTCTATCCAGAGGTGGGGAATATTGAACTCCCCAACTCCCCAGTCATGAAGGTTCACTACTATAGGCTAAAATGAATTTGAGTCAATCTTCATATTTGGGGAATTTGCCCGCCCCCGGTTATTTCACTACCGTATCTTGATTGATGAACGCATCAACTCTTCGTGGATGAGGAAAATGTTACTTTAATTTGAGTGGTTCTCTTCTATAGATTTAAAGCATTCTTTTCAAGATAAAATTCTTTGTTTCATAGAGGGCCAAATCTTTAATAAACGTTACCCAATATATTATCTCATAATTGGCCAAATTGAGGATGGACGACGAGGTCTGTTGGAAGGACCTAAAAACCTTCTCTTGATACTGTATATTTTAACAGAAAATTTCAATACTAGCTTAGCAGATGGCCTCAAAGGGATGTTTGAGACTGCATACCTCGTAAAAGGGAAGGGCTTTTAATTTGATTAGAGCATTGTGCTTGCTCAAGCTCTTTGGCTGCAAGGAAATTATCCTTACTTTGCCATAAACTCGAGAAAGCGGGGTCCTAAGCAAGACCTTAAAAAGCTTTGGCATCCGGGAATAGACTGGATAGAGGCCGGGAAACCAGGCCTCGATAAAAATACCGGCCCCACTGCCAGACCCGGTCCACACCCCTTTCGGGGGGTAAGGGCTGGCACCCTAATCCTCGCGATGTTTTTCCCCTTGAAAACACAAAGGCGTGGTACAAGGACGTGATGGGTCTCCCTCGAAGGGGGGTGATGGTTGGGAATGGTTTTGTTCCTAGCCATGGTCTTGGAAGAAGGGGTCAAGGTATTTGAAACCCCATTAAAGTCCCTAAGAGGTCTTGTTCTGCTGGATTAGGGTACCATGGAAGAGGTGGAGAAAGATTTGGAAGGCAAGGACAAGAAAGGTAGAACTCACCACCTAAGCAAGGGCGAGAGAGGCAAAACTTATTACCTTCAAACATTCACGAGACGTTCCCTAGTTCTCCAAGAATGGTGCAAGATAAAGTAGAAATGATGGACACTCTGGGACAGCCAAGTGGCAAATACGACTATTTGGTGAAGTATTCGGCCCCTCCTAGCTCTTACATTGACTCCCGCAACATAGTCCCAGATGGATGGGAGGGCATAGATGATCCAACACCTCTAAAGACAAAGAACTCTGATGACGCCTTGGAAGGAATCACAAGTTTGTTCGATGACCTCCTCATAGGAGCCATTGACGAATGACCTTAAGAAGAGATGGGCCCTGGCCCATAAGAGTAACCTATTTATCATTTTTGCGCATTCCCCTGCGTGGGAATTTTTATCGCTTTCTAAGAATTGTTTTTGCTTTCTAGGAATTGTTTTCGATTTCTTTGTTTTTCACTTTCTTTTTAGAGCTTAGGAATCGCATTTTCCATTCAATAAATGTAATTGATTGATGAATTTCAATGAAATTACAAGTTTTATTTTGAGGGCATAATGAGGTACACCAAACCAGCCCAGTGATGATATCCAACCGATAAGAGAAAAGAAAAATCCAAGGAGAATTATGAGGTCTGGGCTTCATCATGCTTTCTTGTATCAAAATGTTTCAAAAAAATGCTTTTGCAAAAAAATTTCAAAAAAAATCAAAGATGATTCACCCTGTTTGTCTTTTTTATCCTTCTACCTCCTGTTTCAGGGACGGTCATATAGCATGCAAATGTGTGGAAATAGTTCAATCCAATGCAACAAGTGCTGATAATGATGATCCTGAAAACTCGATTGAAGATTCTATTGAGGTGTAGCGTAGTTGGGAACAACATGAAAAAAGCTAAGGCTCTTACATCCGAGTAGACCGTCACTATTAATTTAGGTGACACTAAAGAAGCCAAAGAGGTGAAAGTTGGGGCAAATCTCCCTAAAGACAAGGCCAAGTGCCTAATGCAGTTACTGAAGGAATACCAAGACGTCTTTACATTGACCTATGCTGACATGCCTGGTTTAGACCCATCAATCGTGGAGCACTATTTGCCTACTAATCCGGACATGCCACCTAAGAAGTAGAGGCTACGGAGAACAAAACTCGAGCTCTCATAGAAGATGGAGGAAGAAGTGATGAAGCTTCTGAAAGTGGGATTCATTGAAGTCTTGCAATACCTTGACTAGGTGGCTAAACTTGATTGATGAGAAAAGACCGAAGGCTCTTTGCCATGGCCAAACTTATCAATAGAGAGTGGCCAGATCCTTCAATCGGAAGGTACGACTGAGACATTTCGAGATAAATGATCTTGTTCTAAGAAAGCCGTTGCCAAATTTTCGAGATCCTGGGGGCAAGTTTGCTCCACATTACAGCGGCTCATATGTGGTGAAGAATGTACTTCCTGGAGGTGCCTTGATCTTAGCAGAAATGGATGGTCGTATGTTTTTCACTCTAGTTAATTCTAATACTGTCAAGAAGTATTACCCATGATAGAATTTGACATATCATGTTTTGAACTGCAATCATTTCTATGATGAATAAATTGCCTCAATGAGTTGCAAATTGAATTGTTTAAATTTGTTGAAAATCTTGCATTTTTCTTCCTTGATGAATTGTGTGAGATAAATTGAATGTGTCGAATGGGATACTTTGGAATGATGAAAGGCAAGCCTTGTTCCATACACTAATTCATACATTAATCCCCAATGAGTTGTGTGGAAAAATTTCATGCCCGTGAGGAAAATGGTGATCTCGCAAAGGGTATGTCAACCAAAGTGATGAGAGGCAGTTTCTTCTTCTATCCAAAACACTATAGGTATACCCATCGTTTAGCCCTTTAAGCCCACACACATGAAGAGTTTTAAATTATCCCTGTCAAGGATCATCCCATACTGGGACAAAATTTGAAATGAAAGGGATTTTCTTACTCACACTTGCATCGATCTTCGATAATTGCTTCTGCAGTGTAACTTGTACGATAATTTGAAGTGCCTTAAGATGACGAAGGGCAGTTCTTTCTCTATCCTATACACTTTTATCCATTGCATAGCCCACTTCAGCCTATGAATTCATTTCATATTAAATCCAGTTGGTGATCATCCCCCGCATTAGGGCAAGGCAAAAAAAAACAACCATTCAAGTGGCATGGTCTAGAATGATAAAAGATATAGGCTGTGTGAGTCCAAAAAAAAATAAGTCCAAAAAATAAGGGGCATGAAAAAGTAGTGTGCTTGGTAAAAGCAAGGCCAATGCCCAAAGAGAAAAATTAAACACTTGTTGTAGTAAGTCGAACTCCTAGCAAGGTGGTGCTTAAGGAAACTCAAATGCTGAGATGTTACACTCAATGGAGTTTCAATATGGAGAAAATCCTCGATGGTGAAGAAGAAAATTGGAGATGTGAAGATGATCACCAACTTTGACCCCTAAACACTTTTTGAGCCTAACAATCCTTTTGTTTCTCACCAATGAACCAAGCCTACGTTACGTCCCTTGCAAAGTCTCTTCAGATTAGGGCACTTGAATTATCGTAAAAGTTTATATGTTCGAAAGCATCACTTGAAGAAGTGCGAGTAAGACAGTTTCTACCTCATTTTGTAGGCTTCTTGACTTGTAAACCCAAAGTTAATTGTGAAATGTCATCTTTCAATAAGCCTCGACTCAAAGAATCCCTTTTTTAAGCCATTGACCAAGCACACATTATGGTCCCTGTTAAAGACCTCTCAGATTGGTAAGGTCGTACCACTTGCGAGATTGCTCAGACCTTTGTTTGGCATGATAATGGTGAGATAGAGTGATTGTCAAAATCCTGCATCAAAGGTCAGGATAAAATGGCCATTTTAATGAGAATGAGTGAAAAGTCCTTTTAGACCGAAAGATGTTTTATTTGACACATTCATGACACTCATGTGTTCATATTGGAATATTCTTTTGAAATCCATCCTAATGGAAATTAGGTGATGCAAGATTCATAGAAATCATCACGCGTGAACCTCACTTGAATTAATGTATGTTTGTGACTCTAAATGCACATTGCCTCTCTTACGACCAAGTTTTAGAGGAGACATATCCCTGAGGATCAGAGATGTTACAAGGTAAGTATATCTCTATCCATTCCTTAAATATTTGTCATTGCACAAGTATTCCTCCTCAAGTGCACCGACACTCGACTTGGTCAAGCTGTCCCCAAAAGATTTTTCTCCAAGATTCAGTCTGATTAAGGCAACTGAAGAAAGGTTCGGGTCCTAATTAGATGATCTATGTTGCAATGCTAGGTGACCGAAGAAAGGTTCGGATCCTAGCTAAGCAAAGCAGGCTATGGTTTTTGTTTTTTAAATGTTTCGACAAATCTTAATGGTCAATAAAAAGCTTATTTTCATAAATCAATGGTCATGATTTATCGAGGCACTAAAACGATGAACCTAAAAGATGGAGAATCCATGCTCGGTAGTATTCAAAGCGCCATCTCATCGCAACATAAAAGTGGAAAAGAATATTAGGTTTCGGCGCTCAATAAATAAGGATATTTAATTCCGTCCGGTGAATCGGGTTAGCACCAATCTTAGCTAGCGGCCATTAGCCAGGCTATGAACTTCCAATCAGGATTGACATGTGCTGTACCCGCAATTTCTTATTTAGCATTCTCTCTACGTGTCAAAGATGCACG
Organism: Eucalyptus guilfoylei; assembly: GCA_016097605.1. NCBI lineage: Eukaryota > Viridiplantae > Streptophyta > Magnoliopsida > Myrtales > Myrtaceae > Eucalyptus > Eucalyptus guilfoylei. Next base: position 41,586,815 of record CM027862.1, on the reverse strand, counting down.
AGATCATGGAACACGCGATCACGAGATTGGATCTTTCCCCCCCTATAATCTCACTATTTTTATATGTTGCTCGACGTTACGGGTATCGTCGTTTTCCCCAAGAAGCAAAAGGGTGCAAAGGGCAGCAGCACATTGATAGCTCCAAGACATACGTTAAATTTTAAATAAGAATTGAATAAAACCGGGAGTCGATACATGCGTTTAGGTCAGCAGTCCCATGTGAACCGAGTAAATGTAAACACGCAAGAACTGAAAAGTACAAATAAGAAATCGGACAATTTTAAATGAAAAGCCCACCGACGCCTAAGTCCCAGGGTCTCTCAAACCATTAAATTTTCGACGTTGGTGCTACGTGAGTCCACGTTCCAAGACCTAGATGCCTGGTATGTACATCGTGGTACTTACGTTAGAAATTCTGCTTTTTTACAAGAAATTATTTTCTTTATTTGTTTTCGGGTTAGAGGAAAGAGAAGGGTTTGATCTGGAATTGCACTGAATTAAACCTCTTCAATCAAGGGTGGCCTGTAAAATTTTTCTAATTATGTACACCAGCGAAAGTGTACAGGAGTTGCGTGCGAAAAAGAGCATGAGAAAATAAGTTTTAAATTAAGTTTAACATCTAGAGATTTTATCTATTTTGGAAAGGAACGATTTGGAATTTCGTCGAAGTGGGGAATTTTTAGATTCAACTTTAGAAAGTCCGAGAAATTTGAAAAGCCGCCCTTTTGTAATTATCATAGCTACTTTTGAATTATTGTCGTGTCTCTAAATTAAAAAAAAAATAGTAATTATCGAGAAGATTTATCTTCACAACTCGTGGGATTTCATCAGTTCTTTTTTTTTTTATAAATAAAACTATGATGTCGAGACCATCCTTTTTTTTTCTCTGCTTTTTATTTAGTAGAGACGAGGATATATAGATTCTTTCCCCTTCTTATAGATAGATAAATTTAGGAAAATATCTAAGTTGAGAATTGCCAAGATTTTATACCATAATATGACAGGGCAATATCTAGCAATTCATCTGGTGTAGACTCAATCAGAAATCCACAAAAAGTTGCCGCCATGTTTACCGAAAGAAATCGACACGAAAAGAGATTTTATCAATCCCACCTCACTTGTCTTTTTTTTGAATATATATTTACTGGGTAAGACTAACGAATTATTTCCTCGATTTGTTTAGGTTTACAATATCCCCCTCTAAATTTCTTTCTCTTTTTTGATCAAAAACAAACCTAAGCAATAATTAATTTGCTTTAAGAAATCAGGGTTTCCTTTTTCAAGACCCAGATCTTTAGTCTATAAAATCAAAGCGTGAGTTTGTAGTTGTTGACCAACTTTTTGGGGGTTCCTGAGAAATTAAATTTCCACGATCCACACATGCAAGTCCAAATCTGGTGGACCATTCGATGCGCAATCAAAGCATGTCCAGACAAAAGATAGACCGCTCGTCTCGAGATAGTCCGCTTAATTAACTTACTTATTACGATGGTAACCATCGCATTAATTTTCTCATCGGGGTATCTCAGCAATAAAGTAATTTTCTTATATGATTTTATGATTATAATAACTGTCTAGATGAGCGTGCTTTTCAGGGGAAGAAAACAATATAAAGCAAAGAAAAATTCACACAGAACAATTATCATGTGATATTTTTCGGTCCGGTTACAAATCAAAATCTTTAAATTATATATATATATATTCATGGAATACTTCCAGTGAAAGATCTAAACCCAGACAAGACTGCAATTTACCAAACTGATAAAGACGTGCAACCATAAAAATTGGACTTCAAACTAGGTGTCTCCTGGTTCAACCTCTGCCTAAGAATGGTTCAACCTCTGCCTAATGAATGATTATTATATTCAATTTGTGATCGCATATTCGATTTTCTTATTGCGTACTATGCAAATGTGAAATTATGAAATCGGTAAAAGTTGGGGTTAGATTTAACTATTGAATATTTTAAATGTTATTATGATAGAAATATTTGATTAATTAGTCATATCATATATTGAAAATTATTTTCAACTTTTTCTCCTTTTCACCGGCTTTCACGGCATTGCTTGCGATTCTTTAAAGGGCGAAAGGGTGCTTCCTTAAAGTTGTTTTTCCAAACCGAAGAAGTCTATTTTCACATTTGGATGGTGATAATCAACAATTTTTTTATTATTATTTCTATATGGGAAATATGTCTTCGGAGATTTCGAATTAATAATCATATAAATTAAAAAGTAACAAATTATCTGCTTGTTAAATGTTTAATTTGAGAATACATAAAAAGATAGCTGTGAAGTTATATGTGTTCAATAGGTCAACTACTCTCAATCCAATAGTTGATCAACACAAGTTGCTCAATTAAGTACATCACGGAATCAATTTTGGATTTGTTATCTTCAAATAGGAGACGCAAATCAAAGTTCTTTGTTAAGTAGTTCGAAAGATGCATATAAATGGGATTACCCAATCGAATATCCCCAACCGCATTCAAAACACAAATCAAAGGTTTAAACCATGTAGGGAATTCGTAAAGTGTTCTATTGTCTCTAATTAGTTGGATCTCTAAACTCGTGCACTTGTATTATTGAAAGAGATGAACATAAATGCAAATTGCAAAAGCAAACATTGGATGACCAGATTAAGATTACCTTCCTACTAGAAAATAATTTGGACCAATACATTGCATACATCTGTGTAATTTATTTGTTACCCAATCAATTAGTCACCTTATATGGACAAAAAACCTGAATCATCCAAATCAATATCGATAGGTGTGGTTAATATGGACAAAAAAATTAAAATTTTATTTTAAAAAGAGTAACCCTAAAGCCCAAAAAAAAAAAAGATAGAAAAAGAAAAAGAGAAAAGTTAGAAAGCAGAAAGAAGAATCCTTCCAAGTCAACGATTCCATCACAAACAAATAAGAAACTTCAAACCCCTATCCCACTCGATCTCCCCTTTCCTCTCTCCTTCCCCTTCTTCTTCCTCCTCTTTTAATCGCTCCTCTTCCCCTTCAACCAAAGAGAGAAAGAGAGATCCACCGCCGCCTCCGCCCTCCGCCCTCCCCCTCCGCCCCCTGCCGCCTCCGTCGCCGTCGCCGTCGCCGCCATGGCGCTCTCGAAGGAGGTGGTGAAGAAGGTGGCGATCTCGTACGCCTACGTCGCCATCTGGATCTCCCTGTCCTTCGCGGTCATCGTGTACAACAAGTACATCCTGGACCCAAAGCTCTACAACTGGCCCTTCCCCATCTCCCTCACCATGATCCACATGGCCTTCTGCTCCTCCCTGGCCTACCTCCTCGTCCGCGTCCTCCAGGTCGTGGAGCCCGTCACCACCATGACCCGCGAGTTCTACCTCAAGAACGTCGTCCCCATCGGCGCCCTCTACGCCCTCTCCCTCTGGTTCTCCAACTCCGCCTACATCTACCTCTCCGTCTCCTTCATCCAGATGCTCAAGGCCCTCATGCCCGTCGCCGTCTACTCCATCGGCATCTCCTTCAAGAAGGAGACCTTCCGGTCCAATACCATGGCCAACATGGTCTCCATCACCCTCGGCGTCGCCATCGCCGCCTACGGCGAGGCCCAGTTCAACGGCTACGGGGTCCTCCTGCAGCTCGGCGCGGTGGCCTTCGAGGCCACCCGCCTCGTCCTGATCCAGATACTCCTCACCTCCGCCGGGATCAAGCTCAACCCCATCACCTCGCTCTACTACGTCGCGCCCTGCTGCTTCGTGTTCCTCTCCCTGCCCTGGGCGGTGATGGAGATGCCGAGGCTGATCCAGACGTCCAGCTTCCACTTCGATCTCCTCGTCTTCGGGACCAACTCGCTGTGCGCCTTCGCGCTGAACCTCGCGGTGTTCCTGCTCGTCGGGAAGACCTCGGCGCTGACGATGAACGTGGCCGGCGTGGTCAAGGACTGGCTGCTCATCGCCTTCTCGTGGTCGGTGATCAAGGACACGGTTACCCCGGTGAACCTGTTCGGGTACGGCATCGCCTTCCTCGGGGTCGCATACTACAACCACGCGAAGCTTCAGGCGATGAAGGCCGCGGAGGAGGCCAAGACGGCGAAGGCCGGCCAGGGCGGCGGCGACGAGGAGGCCGGGAAGCTGCTGGAGGAGAAGGAGTCGAAGAATGGAGAAGAGTATGAGAAGAAAAGCGACGAGAAAAATTGATGTTGAATTTGGTAAAACCCTTCATTTTTTTTTCGTTTTTTAAATTTCAGAGGAGGAAAAAAATTTCAGATGTTACATGGTAAATTGATTTATGTCCCAATTTTTTTTTGTGCTTCATCTTTTTTTTTTTTGTTTAGAGGACGAGATTAGCATGAATAAATCCGATAATCTCCTCTTTCCTCCTCTTCTGGGGGTAAAGTGGAGTCAATAATTTTATACTATATAGTTTTTATATTTATATATCTATATTCTGGGTTAGACGTCGGTCCAGATGATAACGCGTGAGAGATGTTTATGGTCAAGATGAATTTGTGGACTATACTAAACTATTGATCACATCACGTGTCTCCTAGTCAAGCATCTTCTTCTCCCTTTGTCTTTTCCACCGACGAGTCATGTATCTGACTAAGTATTTGCATCGGCCCGGTCTCTTATATATGTAATGCTTCTAAAGTATACAGCAATTTGTTGAAGTAGGTATAGGGAATAATTTAGCCTGTTTCGATTGATATTGGCACAACAACAGGTAAACCAATTGGTCCTATATGATGCAGATATGGTCTTTGATTTTTTAATTTTACTAATTTAATCCTAAATTTTGTACGGAATTCTATAGTACATTCTGGTCAATTTTTGTTGAAAATTGTCAACTATCTTAGGTGGCACAAGTTTTAGCATTAAATCGACATTGCATATTTAATCTAGGATTGATTGGATAATTTCCTTTGATATTATGAAGTTGGTGATTGATGATCTTTGCCACTAAGAAATTGCATGATATACTGTATCAGTCGCTGAAAAATGCTGGCCTTTATACTTTCTTTTTATTTACTCCTTTTGGGCCTTCATAGCCTTTTCAAGGTGGCCACACCAACCAAGGAACAAAGTGAATATTTGGTCAACCACTCGTGTTATGATCATTCATGTCGACATCAAAATTGGGAAAAAGAAACTCTAACAGAAGCTATTCCATCAAAGCTTTGGGTATAAATAGATCTTTGTCACAGCAGTCACGAGCCAAATCCTTAATTGATGCGATATGTGGTAATCGACAAGCACAACCTATCCGAAGTTTGAAGCCGTACATTAGAGCCGGCTCGTGTTCAAAGGGACGCGTCCATGTTATTCGTCGCGCATCATCTCAACCGATGACATCGAATGTCGCGAGCTATAAGCTTGTAACGGTTGAAAAAAAAACTTTCCCAATATCATAATTCCTAATGACTCAAGGGAGGGATTCCTCTCTTACCCTGCTTGAGTTTGATTTGGTGGGCTAACCTTGTGGGCTTTGGGCTTTTTGCAAATGTGTTGATTGGAAGTATAAGATGGGAGACCCTTCCATCAAGAAGCTTGACTTGAAGTGAAGCCAAGTGCCAAATTGTCAAAGAAGTTGGGCAGATTTGCATCTTTTCTCCTCATGGAATTGTCACCCCCCCGGAGTACTTTTCCTTTTTGTCTCTTTTGAAAGCAAAGGCCGCAAGGGGGACCACCACCAAACTGAGGTTTACGTATATGTGGGGTTATAAATCCAAAGAAGTAAAGGTTAAGATGGATTAGTATGCAACTGTTACAAAAGTTTGGACCCGCGGTCAAAGTATTAAAAAGTTTGTCGGATGAATCCTAAAAAATATAAGCAACCAACATTTGGGGAATTAGATGGCAATTTGACAACTTACGAAAATCCAAAAATGTCCATTCGATGTCCTCGGTTGGGTTTGCACACGTTTTAGACTTATTTCAACATAGAATGGAGGAAAACATGACCCATCACGACACGACTTTACAACGCCACTTTCCTATGTAGTTATAAAGATGGGATGAGGTGACTCCTTCGGTCGTCGAAGAGACAATTAGTGGGGTTGTTTACCGAACGACAAGAGTTTGATATTCCAATGGGATCTCCACAGTGAAGGGAAGTATATGTAATCTCCTTGAGAAAATCTGAGCAATTAAATAATAGTGATCCGATTATTTGATAAAATAAGTAGTTATTGCAACTCTTTTCTTGATAATTTGGATGGCCAAAGTACCGTTGATAAAAGGGCCTACACATATGAAACATATATGACAATAGGAAGTAAGAGTACATACCTACAGAAAAAGTAAAGGCAATATAGAGGAAAAACACGCTATAACTTGACCAGTCAAAATTACAAGTGGAAGGTATATGTAACCCCTCTCTTCACTTTTCCCTTATGTAAATTAACACGCTCAAAATCTACTATCCCGCATGATCATTCCAAGCCTTCCTAAACTTAAGCACACATCAAACTTTGTCCTCCATGGCGGATCCGTTACCAATCTTTTCCATTTGCAAAGTAGGTTTAGGTTTTTGTGGCTTGTACCAAGCTGCACAAACAAGATACACAACGAAATTCACTAGGCTCAAGATTGTCAGCAGTCCGTAGAACAAATCGAGCCTCCCGTAATTGATGTGATCTGCCAACCATCCTTGTCGCCCGCCGCTGCCTGTCGCCTTCTTCACGACGGAGACAAGTAAGCTACTGAGGAAGAAGCCGAGTGACAGGGTCGTGAGGAAGAGCCCCGTGCTCATGGTTTTCATGCCCTTGGGCGATTGAGTTATGAAGAAGTCGAGCTGGCCTGTGTATATGAAGGCCTCGCCGGAGCCTACCAAGAAGAATTGCGGGATCAATAGGAACACGCTTACTGGCAGTGTGGTGGTAGCACGGCCGACGGATGCAGCGACCAACAGTCTCTTCCGTTCAGTTATCGCAGCGGCTAACATTCCTAAAGTCGAAAGAGCAAGTCCGATTGCAATTCTTTGTAGACTGGAGAAACCTGTATTAAGAAATGCTTAGCATGGTTAGACACAAACATTTTGTGCGTGTTAATCAATTTAATACTATTTGCAAAATGTTCCTATTCTGATGATCATCTCTCAACAACGCTTCATGAACCAACAACAGTACAAGGGAACAGAAATATCATCTGTACCTATAACTCATGCTATTGCATTGTGTGCATATATACCTGGTTTTCCTGTCCATTTCTTCCACAAGGGCATGATGAACCGATCATTAACAGCAAGAGTGATCATAATGGCCACCACGAAGAACACAGTGAGCGAGCCAGCTGGGATCTGGAAACTCCCAATGGATCTTTCCATGGTCGAAGCTTGCTCCACCGAGAACGTGATCATCTGTGCATATGCTGTCCAGAATATGATCGTCGTGGCCCAAATTGGAAGCAATCTTACCATCATCTTCACTTCCTCCACTCTTGTCACCGAGCAAAGCTTCCACGGGTTAGGTGCGGAATTATGACCACCTTGCACGAAGTCGCCTTCAGCAACAACAGCTGCCTTGTCCAAGCAACTGTAGTCAAAACGAGAATAAGGAAGTGGATATTTTGATACGATCATAAAATGACATGACTCAACTGTAGCCAAAAGGAATGGATTCTGATATTGTCCCAGTAACATCTCTCCTTTCTTTAGAAGGGGAAAGAGTGCTTCATATGCTTTATATCAGGTGCAACAAGAGTGATTCCTTTGAAAGATAAGTAAAATAACTAGGGAGAGACAAACAACAAATAAGAGCATAAACACGTACCGAAATTGATCTGTGTGATGAATCCTAGACCCTTCAGGACCATTTTCGTACAAGCAAACAACATCGTACGGAACCTCCAAGCTCCTCTTCTTAATCGAAGCCGCCACAACTTGCAGTATCTGCACTATGGGACTCCCCGTAGACTTCTTGTACCTGTACCTCCTCATCCCCGCCAAGAACACGAGGAGCGCAGTGAGCATCGCGACCGAGCATGTCCCGTAGGCAATGCTCCGGCTGACCTGGTCCTGCACGTACACGAGCACGGTGACGGCAGTCAGGGTCCCCACGCTGATGAAGAAGAAGAACCGGTTGAAGAAATAGGCCATCTGGGCCTTCTCCTTCTCGTCCTTGTCGTCGAACTGGTCTGTCCCGAAGCCCGAGACGCTCGACTTGAGGCCGCCAGTGCCGAGGGCCACGAGATAGAGGGCGAAGTAGAGGATCCCCATTTGGAAGCCATCGGCTTGGTTGCACGGGAGGGTGGGTTGGCACGGAGGCGGGCGCAGCCGGGGGAGCTTTGTTGATATTGCCAGCAAGGCCGTGCCCTGTATAAAATTCGTGCGTGTACCCACAAAGAAAAGAAAGACATCGATGAGGATAGGGAATAAGTCGAAAAGGTACCATCAAATTTCTTGAAAGATTTCTGGAAAGAATGTTCTGGACCTACACTGAAGACGAATGAACCTGAACTGGGACCAAAGCAAGCTAGACAAATAGATAAACATTGTGAAAGTTAGGCACCTAAAAATCAATTCGAGACCTACCAAAGTCTGGACGAGAGTGAAAATGGCGATGGTCCTGTATCTGCCAAGAAAAGCATCGGCGAGGAAGCCACCGAGTAAGCAAAGTAGGAAGGAGGTGCCCATGAAGTCGGTCACGATGTTGGCCGACGTTGAGCTCGGCAAGTGCATGGTCCCGCCCAAATACGTCACTAGGTTCACCGCTATTCCCATCGTCGACAGCCTCTCACATACCTCTATTCCTGTTATTCAATTTATCTCTGATAAATTATTACATGATAATTAGATTTTAATATATCAAGATTGCAATATCTTGATAAACATGGGGAATTACACTCATGATTGGTTACAAAAGTGATAACCATTGTAAAAATATATTTATTATATGATTAGATTTTTGCAAATAAATATTTGATGTAATAAATTTAAGGGTTAATATCATGAAAAACCCTAAACTAGTACACCTATGATAAATTTACCCCAAACTAATTTTTTGATCACGAAAAACCATAAATTGGTACATTTGTGATAAATTTACCCAAAATGATCATAAAAAACCATAAACTGGTACACTTGTGACAAATTTACCACAAACTAATTTGTTTGACCGCCGCAAATCCTAAACTGGTATATTTGTGACAAATATACCATATATTAAATTGAATTAATAACACAAAAAATCACAAAAATAATACAACTGTGACAATGATATAATAAAATTCCAAACTAGTACACTAGTCCATTTCGCATGTCATCCAACTTAGTAATTTGACAGTAAAATTTAACGAAAACTAATAGAGGATAAATTTGTCACAAGTGTACCAGTTTGGGGTAAATTTGTCAAAGAAGTACCGGTTTTGGGTTTTTGATGGTTTAAAAATTAGTTTGGGATGAGATTTTTCAAGGTATTAATCCTAAATTTAACATGCATGATGCATGGATAGTAAGCTCGTGATTGACTGATATTTCTTATAGTTGTGACTTCAGGAGATGATATTATCAATAATATTCATTACTACTAGGAAACCAAGGTCTAAATTCATTGAGGCTCAGGGTATTTTATTTTAGGAATCACCTACCTTCTTTGCATCATCCATCTATATGAAAAAGAAAAACAAAACTGATATAAACTCTCGTTTTGTAGAAGTAGAAATCTCCCACAAGTCGAAAGAAGAAGGAGATGAGCAAAAGAAAACATCCGAACGATAACTCATACATGAAGACGTGCATAGAACGTCTTAAAAAGTCAAAAGAAAAGGGAGGAATCAGAGATCGCACCAATATCAGCAAAATATCTGCAAATATCCTGTGATTAGGATCTCATCCCTTCTCCTCAAAAAAAGAAAATGACGTGACTCGATCCCACACCACATCATCACCTGAAACGTGTGTGCGGACTGTATTTCTTATGTCATGTAACAAGTCCTGCCAATCCTTCGCGCGGGTGAGTACATCATCACCTCTTGTTTATAACATTAGAGGTGAATCAAGATCTTTTTTAATCATTTTCAGCTTTGATGAGCATGCATCTTGAAAGAAGGGTTATGTAGACGTGACAGTAACAATTAGGTGTCATTCAATGTGTCCGAAAAGCGCGGAGAAAAACGAGAGGAGAGAGCCAAAGGGCAGACCAAGGATGAGAGCAGCAGGAACCCAACCACCAGTTTTGGATCTGTCTGCAGGGGACCCTTTGTAGTCCACAGCATCTGAAACTGTCCAACTCAACTTCTCTTCCTGAAAAAAATCAGGGAAAGTAATGGAAAATGTGAAATAACTGTTACTAGATGATGAAAATCCATGAGAGATAGGAAGAGCTCTCTACACCCACCATTGCAAAAACTCGAATGGGCCAAAATAGACCGAAGGACTGCAGAAAGAGAGGGATTGGTTTCGGTTCTTGTTACTACGAGTGCACACTCCACGAACTTCCTTAGGAGCTTTGTCCTTTTATAGGCAAATAAAGACTCAAACTCTCTCAACACACGTTCGGAACCTCGAACGAAAACAAAGAAAGATAGGGGACCCTCCACTGAGAAATTGCGACAGATCACTGCTTGCTGCTCCACATGAAGGTGGGGATTATGTTTATCACAACTTGTTTGAGCGGTAGCTTCTAGGGATGGAGGATCTGTAAACGCGTTATGGGTTTTTGCAAGAGGATATTTGGTATAAAGTGGGGAGATTTATTTTTTCTGAAAAAGGTGATGGTGATTGAGGAGGATGTGGGGAAGCTTGAACGTGAATTGTCACGGAGTCTCCCATTGGTTTTTATCTTTTTGTGGTGCGAGTTAATATTGAAGTAACGGCAATGGAAGGAGATAGTTAATTGCACTGGGTATCTGCTCTCCAGGGGAGGCTTTTCAGTGCTTTTGTTACCCCACCAAAGGTGGCAACAGCTTGTGCGACTCTATGTGAAGTTTGTTTTTGTTCCACAGAACCATTTCTTTAAAAGGGAAAACCTTATAGTTCTAAAATTTACATACATAATGTAATTGTATTTTATTTTATTTTCTGATTTACCCAATAATATCCTTAAATCTTCTTTATTAAAAAGTGCAATTAGGCCCTGAGTTATATTTAGCAGCATTGTTTGAGATTGACACGCTGGCAGTATCCTAATATCACGGGGGTAAACGCTTATTGTTGTTTACTAAAGGAGCTTGATCGAGCTTTCTCGAGAAGGTTTAAGATTTGATGACACCAATTGAATGTTGTACAAAAAAATTAAAATTGGGACTTCTAGTGAAATTTCTTGTATTTCTCGATGACTAAAAACAGAAACAGGCATTGTTGCAACCAGATGCAATATAAGGAAGGAGGCTCTGTCTTTCTCTACATGAAAGTACTTATCAATGTTTCCCAGACCATCGTCCGTTCTAGTTTTCACTTAATAAGCAGAGAGGTCAAGAATTGAACCGGATTTTACCAAATCTTTGACCTGTCTTTAGCTTCAGAGAAGTACATGCAGAGTAGGCATCATGCTTGGTGTCAACGGTTCGGTTCGGTTCGATTCGGTTTTCTTGAAAAACCGAACCGAAACCGAACCGAACCAAATACGAACTGAACCGAAATTTCGGTTTGGTTCGGCTCAGTTTGGTTCAGTTTTTCGATTTTTGGTTTTCAACTTTCGGTTTTCGGTTTTCGTTTTTTTTTTCTGTTAAACTCAGATTTCTCCACTTTTATTTGTTGGTTCGGTTCGGTTCAGTTAACCCAAAAAAACCGAACTGAACCGAAAAATTTCGGTTTTTAATGAAAACCGAACCGAAAAAACTGAATTTTTCGGTTCGGTTCGGTTACTGACACCCCTACCTCACATTTAAGCTTCCCAAACTACAACCTATGAAGCACGGACATGTTGCTGGAGCTTCCGTGTTGTGTTCGGCAAGTCAACGTGTTGGATATGCTTGGACACGCGGTCAACACGTGTTAGATTTTCCAACACGTGATCAACTTTTCTCGACACGTTCTGACACACGTGTCCAAGAGAGAGGATCATTGAAGAAGACCATGGAGGGTGGAGGCGAGGGCAAAGGAGTGGAGGCGAGGCTGCGAGCGATGGCGAGGGAGCACCAAAGGAAGAGCAGAGACCGAGGTAACCAAAAGGGCTGCTACTGCGATGCTGTGATGGAAGGTTGATGGCGAGGTTGCGGTTGTGAAGGAAGAAGGGCGAGAGGGCCAGAGGCGAGGCGACGAGTGATTGTGATAAGGTGACTAAGAGAGAGCAGGGATTGAGAGGAAGAGGCTAGGAGGAGTAGGCAACGGCTAAGGTTTGTGAGGGAGAAAACTCAAAAAATTAAAAATGGGATTTTGTTGGGACTTTGGCATGATTCTTTCTTCCCGGAGGGGAGGGGAGGGGGGTGGATGAGAGGGTGTTCAATTTTCAAGAAAGAAGTGACAGGCTACAAAAATAAATAAGGGAGACTACAAAATCATTTCGAAAAATAAAAGTACTGAATGTTGAATAATGATAAATTTTGATCATTCTAGAAAATCATATATTTATTTAAATAAGTTAATTTTAATTTTAATTTTTTTTTTAAATCTTGGAACCACCGTACGCCCGGCGGCGGGTAGCGTAAACAAGGGGGAGCACTAGCGTGGGGGCTCACCTCCCACGGCACTCCACTTTAGTCGCGCAAAGTTTCAAACCCCTCCCCTCCCGGATGAGGGGGCAGGGCACGAACCAGCGCGTCCACCACCGGGTGGGTATTTCTTGTTAGTCATTAGTTTCATCAATAATTTTTGTTAGAATTAAAAACATGTCCCCAAACATGGATACGCATTAATTATGAATGTCTTTCGAATTTCCTATAAATAAATTTGTTAATGTTATTAGTATAAATTCATTGTAGGCTTTTTTTGTTATTTATTTAATTGTGAATTTGAATCAAATTATTTAAAAATAAAAATATTCATTTAATATAATAAACGTCCCAACGTATTGGAATTCTCTATTTTTGAAAAATGACGTGTCAACGTGTCATGTCGTATCGGGTGTCATTATTGCGTGTAGGTGCTACTTAGACTACAACTAGGTGCTTGTGTTTGTCCTCGGTCATGAATTGTGCAAATCATCAATCCAACGGTTCAACTGGTCGCAAACCAAAGCTAGATTGGTATATATATATATATATATATATTTTTTTTTTTTTTGGTCGGTTAGATTGGTATATTGACCAGGCCCGTTTTGAAAATATTGATTAAGGACAAACGTTTCATATAGGGAATGTTCTAAATAGGTCAATTAATTAGGTAGCAGTTGTGTTGGGAACTTGGGAGGGGACGTGTGACTTGTAACTTGCAAGTAGACCTTTCAAAATAGGTCATAAATCCATTTCTTAACTCATATTTAATGGGCTGGATTGTTAAATTGATTAGTTATATTTAGTAGATGGGTCGTAAATAAGTTTAAAATAACCAAGCCTAAAATAATATGGGTGTTAAATGGATTCACAATTTACTTAGGATAAACTCACTTCTATGATTCTCTCTCTTCTCTCTCTCTTTCCCTCTCATTCGATTTTACGCTTGCTCACTGTGTATTCTTACTTCAATTTGAATAGAAGTTTTTATAGATTGTGTTAAATATAGAAGTGTATTAGTAATATGAGTTATATTGAGTATGGATCGCTAAATTTGTATTGTAAGGAAATGAGTCAAAATGAGTTAAATAAGTTAATTTATGTTGAATCATTTTCGATTTAACCTAAATTTGACCCGATTCACCCATTTGATAAGTTTACTTATAAGGGATGATAAGTGTCAGAGAAATTATGTAAATATCTTTTTCTTTATAAACTTGATTAATGTAACCATATAGGTAATCAGTTCTAGGATGAAAGTTTTCATCAATGGAAATGGATCTGCGACGCAATAAAAATGAGTGTAAGTTATAGTCGATGAAAATGATTAATAAAATTTGCAACCCACTCAAATTGGCTTTGCATCTCTTCTTCTTCGGTGATAACTTCAACGGGCCATTGATGTTACTCATGATTAGACGCTTCCAAAATCAAGGCAACTATCCATCATCCACTTCCACGAAACAAATCGACTGCTATTGACGACAAAACTTATTGTCGAACGTAATCAATCCAACTAAAATTGTCAATTCAACATGCCGGACGCCATGTCAAGATCAATAGCCACATGAGCGGTGTAGGATTCACTTGGTTATCTAATCAGCAATCAAGTCATCAGCCAATTGTGCATACAACATGCAAATCATCCTATCATCGATCATGGGATCCATTCCATTGAACGGCAGAGATGAAATTTGCTCATACGTTTCGAACACGTATAAGAACTTTTCCTTCTGGTCGCCCCGTCAAAATGCACTCTATCTCATATAGGAAAGAAAGATAAGATGTCTCCCCTTTAATTAAGAAACAACAAAAGAAGTTCGCTTGTCCATTTGCAGGTATGTATGCAAAAAAGAAAATTTGATTTAAAGTTCTGTTTGTTGAATAAAAAATTCGCATTTTGAAAAATAATGATCGCTTGTATCACTTACATAAATATATAAATGAAAAATATTTTTATTGTCAACGATTTTTTTTTTAAATATAAATTGTTCTTGATAATGAAAACATCTTTTGTTGATTAATTATTTTTAGCAATATAATTAATTATTCTTAAGGATTTTTTTAAATTATTCATTTTTCGCGAAATAAATGGACCCTAAGTGTGCAATAAATGTTTGATAGGTCAATGGTGCGGCACAAATTTCCTGTGCCAGCATGTCACTGAAATGGACTCCATGTCCTGCAATTCGCACATCAAATAGTAAAGAAGTCCACTGAGGCATTTGCCTCAAGCAATCACGATTTGAGATTAGGTTAATTATGATTTACGTTTATTGTAATTAAATCTAATTGTCTTCTCACCCTACATATAGGGGCTTGTGCTTTTCATTTAGAATGTACATGATATTACGTTTTTCTCTCTTTTACCACAAATCTCAACTCAATATCCATTACAGATGCATGTTGTTAGGATATATAAATATTGTACTTTATATTCATTTAACGGCCCAAGTTCTATGCAAATTGGGAGGTGACCCATCATCACTAGGAGCATGAGTATAGCGTACGGTGAAGTGAGTTGACACACCGCATTCCCATGGCACATAAATTCGTTATGCACGTCTCAGGATGTCTACTAGAATGCTGGATCCAGTCATGGAGACTTTCGACATCGTCTTATTAAATTTTACTGGCTGTTGCTGCCTAAGCCTAAACCTAAACCTCATATAGATAAGAAAAATTGAGAGGCTCTAAAGTAATTTATTTTATCCATTTTCAATGAGCAATATGTGAACCGTCGAATAATACAGAGTCTGAACGCTCATTTCACTGTCTAAGCCACTTACAATATTGATTAAACCAAAAAGATCATTGTGACTAACCCCACATAAAAAGTAAGGCTTTTTACTTGGCCAAACGTAACAAGAGGTTCCTATTTGCCATGGGCCAAGCATAGAAACAAGGGTTAATGGGGCAATCATTAGAAGCTTTACTAGGCAAGGCAGTGATGAGCTAATGGAGTCAACTCAAAGAAGAGGACCCACTAAATCGATCAATTGGCGAGATTCTCCGAATTACAGCACACAAATGAGAGTCGAGAGGGTCGACGAGCAGGACTCCATCCACCGCAGGGCCACTGGACGTGCGGATCACGTACTTCCTTTTGCCGAACTAGGCACGGGCGGGAGCAATCAATGATTGAGTGCACCCGCGCGGGTACCGGCAGACAGGATATTAGGGAAAATCACGCCCACCGGCCAAGCACTATGGCAACACACAGCATGAGAACTGAAAAATCCAAAAAACTCCTCCATCTCCACCTCCACATAAGTAGGTGAAGGGGTACCCCTGTTTGTATAACCTACTCGGACTTATGAAATTTGATATTTGATAACATATCCCTCCCCTTCTCATAGAAAAATTATCAAAACAGTTATAAATTTATTGCAATTTTTTCAATTTAGTTATAAACTCTTTTTTTTGCCAATTTAAACCTAAATTTTTTATATTTGTGCCAATTCAATCTATCGGGCATACTTTTGGCTGGAGTTGATGTGGACGTTGGCCGATGCGACGCTAACATATCAATTTTTTAATAATTTTTTTTTTAATTTTCTCTTTTCTTCTTCCTTTGGCCAGTTCAGCGATCGGCTAGAGGCTAGGCCGGTGAGGTTGACCTCATGACCATTGGGGTGGTGGGGTGAGCCTCACCCAGCGTAGCCATGGCAAGGCTCACCCTCACCAAATCTGGGCAGGGGACGGCCTTACCATGGTTGGGTGAGGGATACCTCGCCTAGTAATGGTGAGGCTAGCTCTTCCCCTCGTTGTCACAGTGCCAGCCGAGGTCTTGCCCAACTAGATATAGGCAACAGTGAGCCACACCATGCCTAGGTAACTTGACCTTGCTTAGTAGTGGTGAGGCTAGCCCTCACCCTTGCTATCGCAGCACTGGCCGAGGTCTCGTCTAGGCAGATTTGGGTGAGGGCAAGCCTTGCCATGACCTCGCCTAGCTAAGGCAAAGCTAGCCCTTGCCCTTGCTATTTTGGAGCTCGCCTAGCCAAATTTGGGCGGGCTTGACCTAGTCCTCGCCACCCTAGTGGTTGGTGAGGTCGACGTCATTGGCCCTACCCTTTGGCTAGTCATTGAACCAACTGGAAGAAGAAAAGAGAACACAAACATAAAAAATAGAAAAAAATAAATATATATCAAAATTTGACATGTCAATGCTGGTTAGTGTCCACATTAGCATTAGTTGGCTAAAATTGATTGGATAGATTGACTTGGTGCAAATGTAAAAAAGTTTAGAATTGAATTGATAAAAAAAAAAGAAAGATTTATGACTGAATTGAAAAAATTATGATATGTTTAGGATTGTTTTGATAATTTCTACCCTCCACATCTGTACAGCCTACTTTGATATCACATTGCTCATAGTTGATATTTGAATCCTCATATGCTTATAATCTGGCTCAGCTTTTGTGTCTTGGCCCCCTTTGACGCTTGTCGTCCCTTGATTCCTCAAATGTAAAGTGGCTTACTCTTTCCCGATATGTCCAGACAGCGTCTTCTTGCAAATCCATCAATCCACCAAGGAAAAAGTTGGTCGGCGTGAAATTTGATTCTCCGATCATGGCGTGCATCGGGCTATCTTTTGGGTTAAGCACATGCCATAATGATTTTCTAGGACAATCGCAGACGTCATTCTCATCTTTTCGACCAACACTTGGCAAATTCTCTCTTTTTTCTCAAATCGTACGCCTTTGCAAAAAACTTTTCTTTGCATTCTCTAGTTTATTAGATGAGATGCGAAGTGCAGATTTTAGAAGGGTCTGTGACGAAACTACAAACAATGCCTAAAAGGCTAATGATATGCTTGATTGACGGAAGAACCTCTTAGAGGGTGTACATCTGCTGTCTCCCATGATATGCCCAATCATCTGTTCCCAGACGTCGCCCGATCCAATCTCTTCCCCCCACCATTGTCCTTCCACTGCCACCAACTCGATGTTGCCGTCCCCTCGCTACCCCCACGCCTAAATCCCGTTGGCTTGAATATAGTCGTCTAGGTTTTTAGACAGGTTGAACATCATTTCGTGATTCAATTGACGCAAGGGAGAGGTGGGGCTATTACTATGGGTTTTTACCATTATCTGTTTCCGTCTCCTGCACATCCAACGCACTATCAAATCCTCGCCACTGTGTACACGATGGTTCATGTTCGTGAAAATACCGATGAAACTATACTCTACTCTCTCTGAATACCAAACATATGTTATATATATATATATAAGCATGCCCTAACCACTTTTACTTTATCAGTTCCACTGCTTTGCGTGGAGAAACTTTGCAACACTAAGGGTCTGTTCATTTTGCAGAAAAATGGGCCATTTCCGAAAAATATTTTTCAAGAAGTCATTTTCCTGGAAAATATTTTCTAGTGTTTGGCTAAAACCTGAAAATGTTTCGGAAAATATTTTCTGGTGTTCGGTAAGGAAAATATTTTCTGCTCCCTAGATTGGCGAGCGTGAGCGTCAAGCTCGAGGCTTGCCAAATCGACGAGCGAGAGCTTGAGATCGATGAGCTTGAGGTTCACTTAGTGACAAATTTGACGACTAGCCAAGAAAGAAGAAAATGAAAAATAAAGAAAAGAAAAAGAAAAAAAAAAAAAAGAAGAGAAAAAGAAAAGGAAAAAAAGAAAAGAAATAGAAAAGAAAAAGGAAATTAAAAATAATTCATATTAAAAAAATAAAAAGAAAATTAAAAAATAATTCGAATAAAAAAAGAAAAGAAGGAGAAAAAAATGGGAGGAGAAAGTGATGATTTGTAGAGATGTGAGATAAGAGAGATCAAGAGAGGAAAATGTTTTCCACCTTTCAAAAGTGGAAAACATTTTCCCCTATTTTCACCAAAAAAAAAAAACATTTTCCCCTAACTTAAAAACTTTTTTCCTTTCATGGAAAACATTTTTCCCAAGAAATTTATTTTCCGTGAAACGAATATCGAAAAATCTGGAAAATGTTTTCCCGGAAATCATAAGATATCTCAACATGCGTACCTGCTCCCACCAAACCGATATGTTTCAAGTTCCTATTCTGCAATTTCTGTATGACCAACCACGAAGCAAGATCGTGGAATGCCTTTCTAGGTGTTGCTCCTTATTGCATATAATAATGCTATCTCTTTTGCTCTCCATTTTCTCACCAAAACTTCTGGCAGCGTAATCAAACATGTAACTATTCAAAGGACGCAAGTCTACAGATTCTCCCACTATAATGAACTTTTTACACAATGTCAAATGGTGTACGATATAAATAATCCTTATGCATTGAGAATAGACCACGTTATCTTTTACCTTTTGCTTTTTGTCCCTTTCTCTCTTATTCTATCCGGGCACCTCCGTGACTGTCTTTATCTTGATGAAGTGGGTTGAATAAGTAAGGTCTTCCAAATTTTTTGTTTCAAACTTCCTTTTTGGTGATTGATCATTGGTTTTGATTGATGATTTTGATCTTAGGGTCCGTTCGTTTCGTGGAAAATGGGCCATTTCTGGAAAATATTTTCCCGAAAGTCATTTTCCAAGAAAATGACAATATTTTCTGATATTCGGCTAAAACCTATAAATGTTTCGGGAAATATTTTCCGGTGTTCGTTAAGGAAAATATTTTCCGCTTCCCAGATTGGTGAGCGTGAGCGTCAAGCTCGAGGCTCGCCAGATCGATGAGCGCGAGCTTGAGATCAACGAGCTTGAAGTTCACCTGGTGACGATCGACGACTAACCAAGAAAGAATAATATAGGAAACAAAGAAAAGAAAAAGAAAAAAAGAAAAAGGAAAGGAAATTAAAAATAATTCGAATTAAAAAAGAAAAATACAATTTAAAAATAATTCGAATAAAAAAAGAAAAGAAGAAGAAGAAATGGAAGGAGGAAGTGAGGATTTGTAGAGGTGTGAGATAAGAGAGATCATGTGAGGAAAATGTTTTCCACTTTTTAAAAGTGGAAAACATTTTCCCCTAGGAATTCATTTTTCGTGAAACGAACGCCGAAAAATCCGAAAAACGTTTTCCCGAAAAATATTTTCCACGAAACGAACGGAGCCTTAGGTTAATGCTTGTGCTGGAAAATAAAAGGTACCGTCTTCAACAAATTGAATAATATGCTCTAGCTTTAGAAGCCAATTTTGAGTGTCTCACTTCCTACACTTGCAACATGTGTAAAGTGATGCTTAATAAACAATAATATCAACAATGCTTAGGCCTTCCGGACACCATTTTAGAGGCTTCCGTCGGCTGTCTGTACCTACAAAAGTTTTGTTTGATGCGGAAGGTAGTGGAGCGATCACAAAGATTTTTTCTTTTGGGGTGAGGTAACGCAATTTTATATTACAAAGACTAGTGGGACAAGTAACAAACAAGTCAAAACCGGTTTATCGGTGGGTTAATTAGCTCCTAATATACCTATGACTTGGATTTTCTATGTATCGGCTGCTTTATCTATGACCCAAACTTTGGTATTTTGTGGTGATCCAATTGCGAATTTTTTCATAAGGTCCAAGTTGGCTCAAGTATGGTTCCTTTTTGCATTTGTCTAGGCTTCATTGTATATAGAGAGCATGTGAAAGATGTCGAGCATATATATATATATATATAAATGTGAGATTTGGTGGGATTACAACCAATTATTCTAAAAGTTTAAACTATTGGATTATTATAATAATGAAACTTGGGTTATGAAAGTTTTGTTTACTCTTCACTACACTCCAAATTTTGTCTCATGAAATTTCTCATTTCCCTTCGTTAATGAAATAGGTCAAGTAGATCGAACCATGTAATTTCATTGTTTTTTTCTTTTTTTGGTATAAAAATGTAAATGCATTAATCATATGAAGTACAGAGGCTTAAAAGCATCCCCAAAATTACAACCACGACTATTAAGTGAGAATATGGAGGTAGGAAGCCTCCACAAAGTTGCCAACAAAATTTTTTTGCCTAGGAGGGTCTACAATTATGGAAAAGTGAAGCCCTACCTCTTACAATTTTACGTATCCCAACCAAAAAAAGATGTGTCTCAACTGACTTATTTTAGAAATGTCTATGATTGTGCTCCATCCAAATACAATACATGGTCACTAAGAAGGATAACTTTAGTAGTTGTGCTTCGAAATTCTTGCCCTTTGTAGCTCTTATTATTCAATGAAGTTCAAAATCCCATCTTCTTGAAGAACACCGGATAGCATTCTATGTGAGGATACCTCGCCATATATGCCTAGTCTAGCTACACTCAAAGAATAAATGAGTTTTGTCTTCTATACTAGACATACGAAAGTTACACTGAATATCAACTGAAGGCTTTTGTCGTGATACGGCCTTTATTGTCAGTAATCTATCTTTGCAGGCAAGCCAGCCTATAAAATTATGCTGGCTGATATCGTTGGTCCATATCAAACACACCACTCCACAATCGGCCTCACTTGCCTAAGTTCCTAATATACCTCTTTGCAACAATAGCTAGAGCTAGAGATGATCGAAGTTAGAGCAAGTCTCAGTTTCAGAATTTATTGTCAACTCCAAGTCATATTGCCCTTAATCTTAAGTAGCATAATTGAAGTACCTCTGCATTTAGTGCTGAAAATCCAACTACCCCAGAGGAAAGAGGAAAGATAAGTCCATAACATGCGACCTAGTAATACTTTGTTCCATAATTTCAGATTGAGCAGACCTAGTCCTCCTCCATTTTTAGGCGAGCAAACTACTTTCCATGCAACTTTATGCGATCGGTGATCGAGCAAACCTAGTCCTTCTTTCATTGTATTGTTTTTCCTGCTTTATATTCTATACTCTTATCATTTTTACATAACGAATCCTTTTGAAAAATGTTCAACCTAGTCATGCTATCGTCATCAAAGGCATTTCGTCCCTGAAAATGAGAGCCATCCTATTACGCATGAACCCTAAATAACGAATAGAATACATGGATTTTATAATTACGAGACTCCAATGAAAAAAAAAATTCAAATTTTCCATGTAAAGTTCGAGGAAAATGAGTTGAATGAGATACTCTAAAATCATTGGGCGCCCTTCAGTCTTCTATTGTTCACTGATTTTCTTGATCAATTTTCTCACTCGATAAATGATCAAATTCATGTGTTTTGCCCATCAATTGAGCCTATGTCTAGAAAAACGGTATTAATTTGTGAATTTTAATGATGAAGAAAGTCAAGTATCATGGGCAATCCACTTTAGTTATTTGGGATTTGGAGAACTGAAATGGTAGGTAACAACCTCTCAGCATATCCATCGTGACATGTTATGTGTTACAGAGCATGTTCTCTTACATAGATTTTGGAGTCATCAATTAGATAACCAATTAGCAAAGTTTTGAAAGAGCTCAGCCCGCGCGGATTCAAGCTTGATCAATCATATCATTTCTTGAGCTAAAATTCACCATTGCTTGAGAGTGGAGATATTGGTTTTATGTGTTCACTACGCAGAGATAGAGATAGAGAGAGATTTATATTTTCGAACAGTCAAATTGAAAAGATACTAGATAGACTCATTTGATTAAATGATGTGGTGGGTAGAGTTAATTATAATATATAAAAAAATATGTGTATTATATATAGACTCAATGCAAATCCACTATGTTTGGATTTTGACATAATTGACTGCTTTGTCACGTTATGTGTTGTTCTAAATGTCCTGTCGACCTCCAACAAATCCTTCATGTCTTTATGTGCGCCTGTGAAAAAGGAGGAAAAAAAGAGAGAACGTGAGCGGAAGGATTAAGGTAAGACAATGGAGCCTCTCCTAGGATCGCCCATTGACGTCAAATTGTCCTTAAAAAAAAAAAGTTCCCATTATCATGGAAAATAAAATAAAATAAGGGACACGAAAATTGTTGAAATTTTTTATTTTGTGTTCCTTTATGATAATGCACAAAGCTAAGGATTGAAAAGAAAATACGGCTGTTTGACTGTACTCGTTGGCCTCTTCGATGAAGTGTTCTCAAACTCTACACTTCTGATACTAGAACTTGAAGCTCGACGGGCATCATGCAGTTCACGGCGAGGCCAAGTTGGATACCTTCGGGGTTTTCCTGCAGCTCTGCGCGGTGCCATTGGAGGCCATGCGCTTTATCTTGATTCAGATACTATTGAATACATATTAAAGAAAATCTCAAATATTGTGTAAATTTTGAGTTAAGACTAAGAGCATCTAGTTGTTAATTTTAAGCATAAGTCTTGTTACATATAAAGAATGATTAACTATAAGGATAAGATATTTATGGATTCATTAGAATCATAAAGATATTCTTTAGTGGCACATCAGGTTTTTTGTGATACTTAAGGTAAAATAATATTGTTTGATAAAGAGGATGATGCATATAAATATTACTTTTTATGAGATGTGTTATCTATTACCATACTATCATATTGAATTCATATCAGTAGAGTTAACAACACTCATGATCATAGGAGGCTTTGTGTATATGTGTGCAGTTATTGCCATGATTCTGGGTTTGAGATTTCATGAAACATGATTGAATATTAAAAATTATCTCTAGACTAAGGTGAGCACATATAGCATAATTTCAATAAATATAACCCAAGTGAGAGAACGTAAGATTTTTTTAGATGTGTGCTACATTAATTAATGTTGTAATTTATCTTTTCTAGTATTGGAAAGAGAGATATAATGTTTCTTAATTAGTTTAATATAAGGCTAGCTATTGTGATGAGAGGGTTTGGCCGAAAACACTATAAATAGTGCTAAAGTGTTTCTTAGTTGCAAAAACGCAATTCCACAATCTCCATAGCTAGAAACAAGAATACAAATAATTGAGTAGAAAAATTAATACACCCGTTTTGGAGCCCATCATTCTTGATATGGGAAATCGATGATTCAAAGTGCAAGTATTTCTCCTTTATTACATTTCGTATCATCGGCTCAATGAGACGGTTCCTCACCCTTAATACTTAGTAAGCGCTCCTTATGTGAGGATAATTGTGTGTGTTAAAACTACAAATAATGCCTAATAGGCTAATGATATGCTTCATTGACGGAAGAGACTCTTAGGGAGTGTATATTTGCTGTCTTCCCTGATATGCCCAAACATCTGTCCCCAGATGTCGCCCGACCCAATTTCTTCCCCCAACATTGTTGTTCCACTGTCACCGGCTCGACGTCGCCGTCCCCTCACTGCCCCCATGCCTAAATCCCGTTGGCTTGAATATAGTTGTCTAGGTTTTTAGACAGGTTGAACATCATTCGTGATTCATTTGACGCAAGGGAGAGGTGGGGCTATTACTATGGGTCTTTACCATGATCTGTTTCCATCTCCTGTACATCCAACGCACTGTCAAATCCTAGCAACTGTGCACACGATATGTCTTTTGCTCTCCATTTTCCCACCAAAACTTCTGGCTGCGTAATCAAACAAGTAACCATGCAAAGGACGCAAGTCTACAGATTCTCCCATTATAATAAACTTTTTACACAATGTTGAGTGGTGCAAGATACTGACCACCCTTATGCATGGAGAATAGACTACGTTATCTTTCATCTTTGCTTTTTGTCCCTCTCTCTTATATTTTATCCAGGCACCTTCGTGACTGTCGTTATCTTGATAAAGTGGGTTGAAAGGAGTGAGGTCTTCCAAAGTTTTCGTTTCAAACTTCCTTTTGGTGATTATCATTGGGTTTGATTGATGATTTTGATCTTAGGCTAATGCTTGTGCTGGAAAATAAAAGGTATCGTCTTCAAAAAAATTGAAGAATATACTCTAGCTTTAGAAGTCAATTTTGAGTGTCTGACTTCCTCCACTTGCAACATGTGTAAAGTGATGCTTAATAAACAATACTATCAACAATGCTTAGGCCTTCCGGACACCATTTTAGATACTTCCCTCAGCTGTTTGTACCTACAAAAGTTTCGTTTGATGCAAAGGTAGTGGATCAATCGCAAAAGTTTTTCTTTTGGGGTGAGGGAACGCAATTTTATATTACAATGGCTAGAGGGACAAGTAACAAACAAGTCAAAACCGTTTCATCGGTGGGTTAATTGGCTCCTAATATACCTATGACTTAGAATTTTCTATGTATCGGCTGCTTTATCTATGACCCAAACTTTTATATTTTGTGGTGATCCAATTGCAAATTTTTTCATGAGGTCTGAGTTGGCTTGACTATCGTTCCTTTTTTGTATTTTCTGTCTACGCTTTAGTGCATATACAGAGTGTTTGAAAGATGTCGAGCATATATATAAATGTGAGTTTTGGAGGGATCACAACCAACTATTCTAACAATTTAAACTGTTAGATAAAGATGTGGTTTATTATTTAAATATTCCAACAGTTTTTTTTTTTAACCGTTGGAGTCTATAACTTCAAGTTTTGTATTCCGCACTGAATATTAGAAATAATAGGAATTATCTTTAAGGACAATACTTGCATGCCTTAGATAAATTGATTTTTTAAAATCCTTTCCAATAGATTTCCAGCAATAATTATTTCTAATATTATTTAGGAAAAATTCCAAATAAGGGTCTAAAATAAGGTCATTTTCTCTTTGAAGTGGACTTTGTCTTAAATAAAGACATAAAGTGGCTACTTTGTCTTAAATAAGGGCTTGACCTCATTGGGCTAGCCAAATCTTTGCTAGTTGGCAAGCACTTGATTTTTCTGGTGGCCAAAATGGGGGTATTTTTGTCATAAGGATTTATTTTTTCCCCCCCTTCATTTTCTTTCTTCTTGCTCATCTTCTTC
The DNA here is from genome assembly GCA_016097605.1 of Eucalyptus guilfoylei. NCBI lineage: Eukaryota > Viridiplantae > Streptophyta > Magnoliopsida > Myrtales > Myrtaceae > Eucalyptus > Eucalyptus guilfoylei. The sequence goes on along the minus strand of CM027862.1, from coordinate 41,561,551 downwards.
TTCGTCCAAGCCATTCCAATATTGTTCACAGCGGCGTCCTTTTTAAGTCCCTAAGTGATTTTCTCGCTTAGACTTTGCTCTCTGCATACCCAAGCTTCTTCCTCACTCCATCATCTCCTCAATCCCCAAAGCTATACATGTAACTCCAGAAACCCTAATCAAACTAATTAACACTCACAAAATATGATAAGGTTAGAAATAAATCCCTAAATTATTTCGACTTAGGACATTCCATCCAGGAAAAGCAACCTCCAAAACCCTAATTCCACCAACAAAACCTCCGCAAACAACTAGGGTTCAGCTCACGCTTGTAACTCAAAGAAACAGAGACGATTAGGGCTTACTGAAAAACCACACCGAGAAACGAATTAGGGCTATGAAATCGCTGCTTCACTTCAGTTTTGATCGGATCTTCGACCCTCTCTCTCTCTCTCTCTCTCACACACACACACACGCACTTTTTATTTGTTTCTTGACCATTCTTTATTTCTCAATCGATGTTTTGGCTTAATCGAAGTGAAGATGAGGCGCAAATTTCATTTCCTAATCTGTAGTCATGGGGATGGCCGCAAACTAGGGAACTCTCAGTTTGGGTCCACCGGAGATGATGTTGGTGACTACCCATGCTCCTGTAAAGGTGACTGGGGTGGCAGATTGACGTGCGTAGTAGTAGGGAGCAAAAGCGAGAGATCGAGGAACTTGAGCTTGCGTTTTTCTTTCTGCTCTCAATCCTTCATTTATTTTTTGCAGGAAGTCTGTCCATAAGTATGTGTGTGTCCTTGTGTTGGTATCAATCAAGGTGGAGAGGAAGTAATAGATGGGACGATGCTGAAAACAGAGCTTGGTTTCTCCATTCACCTTTGCCCGAGCCAAATTTGAATGGTTTCAGAGGATTATGCTTGAATATTTTTCAATTTGGGCATGCTTCTCCAGAAAATCAAGAACTAATCCCATGTAAGATGAACACAAAAAAAGGAAAAAGAATCAAGAGAAACCTACCAATCAACAACTTATTTTGCGAATTTGATTAATTGGAGCTTCGTGGCATTTGAAGAATGGACAAAGAAACGAAGGAATTTCAGAGTTTGCTGGAGATGGTGCCGATCTCAGAATTTTTTTTTTTTTATAGTCTTTTTCTTTCGAATCTTTATCCAAATTTTGTTATGGATGAAAATGCACCTATTTTAGTCACTGGAAAAATCAAGTGCTTGTCGGCAGGCCCTTATCTAAGATAAAGTTCACTTTGGACTATTTTTTGAGAAAATGACCTCACTTCAAACTCTTATATGGAATATTTACTATTATCTAGTATTTTTCCAATAGTTATCATATGGATGGAGATGGTGAAGCATATTGCGTATATGCTCTCTAGGGGAGGCTTTTCATTCCTTTTGTAACCTCACCAAAGGTGACAAGAGCTTGTGCGACTCTAAGCAGAGTTTGTTTGTGTACCACAGTTACCATTTCTTTGAAAAGGAATGCCTCTACAGTCCTAAATTTTATGTACATAATGTTACTGTGTTTTAGATTATTTGTTCCTGATTCACCCAATTAAATACTAAATCTTCTTCTTGAAAAGTGCAATCAAGCCCTGAATTTATATTTAGCAGCGTCGTTTGAGGTTGACTGCTAGCAGTATCCGAATATCATGGAGGAAATTCATTTTTGTTATCTACTAAAACAATTTGATTGGCCTTTCTCAAGAAGGTTTAAGACTTGATTACATTGATCGAATGATATTTAATTCCATTAAATGCTATACCAAAAAAAAAAAAAAAACATTGGGATTTTCGGTGGAATGTCTTGTATTTTTTCAGTGACTGAATAACAGAAACATTCATTTGTGCAGCCAGATGCAACATAAGGAGGGGGGCTCTCTCTGTGTCTCTTTATGAAAGTACTTATCAATGGTTCCAAGACCATGGCCCGATCTAGTTTTTAGTTAATAAGTAGCGTGGTCAAGAATTGAACTGGATTTGTCCAAAACTGCGACCCGTCTAGCTTCGAAGAAGTGCAAGCAGAGTTGGCACCATGCCTAACACCGGAGCCTACTGAATTACTACTAAGTGCTAGTGTTTGTCCTCAGTCGTGAATTGTGCAAATTATCAACCCGGCGGTTTAACCGGTCGACCAGGGAATCGAATCCAGACCAGTCATTGACCGGGCGAGATTTGAAAACGCTGATTGAGGACAAAAGTTTCCATACGGGGAATGTTCTAAATGTGTCAATTAATCGTGTAGCATCTGTGCTGGGAATTTATGTCCTATTTTGATAGGTCTATTTGCAAGTCGCAAGTTGCACATCCCCTCCTAAATACCCAACACAATAGGTCATAAAGCCCCATTTTTAACTAATAGTGAGGGCGACGCCGACCTTGCTGTGGCCGGGCAAGGCTCGACCTTGCCTTGGCTAGGTGAGGTTGCCTCGCCTAGCCAGGGCGAGGCTCGAGGTGACCTCGTCGGTGGTTGGTGAGGCTCCCTTGAGGCCCGTGACCTTGTTGGCCCTTGTTTGGCCAGCGATTGGCTGGAGGAAGGATAAGAAAAAGAAAAAAAGAAAATTGTAATAAAATTATTAATAAATTAGAAGAAATTCTAAGTCACAAAAATATATGGGGTCGTATCAAATGCATTCTTCTTCCGGAAACAGAAATTTTGTGTAGTTGTCAAAAGTGTTCAAATGCTCAGAAACTGTTTCCTAGAACAAAAACAAAAAAAAGTGCTTCTGAATTTTATTTATTTATTTATTTTTTTACGGAATAGAAACGTTACCAAACACATCCTGAGTTCCCTGGTGGCGTAGCGTAGGGTCAAGTGAGTCAACTTAACACACCGCATTCCCATCGCACATTATTCGACATGCACGTCCCATGATGTCTGCCGGAATGCTGGAACCAGTCATGGAGACTTTCGGTGTGTCTCTTATTAAATTATACTAGCTATTGCTGCCTAAACCTAAACCTCATATAAATAAGAAAAATTGAGAGGCTCTAAAGTTATCCACTTTCAATGAGCGATATGCAAACTATTAAATAATATGGAGTTCGGGTTAAGTCAAGTCATCTAAAAACTATGTGACCTTAACAAAATACCCTCAAAATCTTGCCAAAAATCACAAATGTTGATCGTGATATTCTCTTCCCTCCCCCCTCTCTCTCCCTTGCCCACCATGCACCGCCGCAGCTGGTTCATCATTGCCTGTTGTCGCCGCCTGAGGCTCACCACTGCCCTTCACGACTGCGGCCACGTCACTAGACCTCTATGAAATGATCAAGACACATGACATTTTGAAAGCACGGTTACTCTATATTTCACAGTTAACCCTGTGTGGATTGGTGCATCCGAATGAATTCGTGCATCTGTGGCACCTTTCACACCGTTAAATCAATCTGCATGAATCGTTCCCGTTGTCTATTGTGATTTCAAAGTTCCAAGAAATCACATGCAATCTGCCCATCCTCTCTTGACACTCATTTCACTGTTTGAGCGGCTTACAAGATTATTAAAACCGAAAGATCATTGTGACTAACCCCACATGAAAAGTAAAGCTTTTTCTTGGCCAACCGTAACAACAGGTTCCTATATGCCATGGGCCAAGCATGGAACCAAGGTTAATAGGGCAATAATTAGTAGATTTATCTGGGCAAGGCAGTAATGAGCGAATGGAGTTGGCTCAAAGAAGAGGAGCCACTATATCGATCGGTTGGCGAGATTCTTCAAATTGCGAATTGACCTGCCCACTTGAATTACGGCTCACGAATGACAGTCGAGAGTTCACTGACAGGACACTGGACGTGCGCATGAGGTAACTTCCTTTGGAGAATTTGGCACGAGCGTGAGCAATAAAAGAATGCACCTGTGCACGTATCGACAGGCAGGATATCAGGGATAATCATGCCCACCAGCCATGCACTATGGCAACACACGACATGAGAACTGAGAATCCAAAAAGCTGCTCCACGTCCACCTCCACATAACCTACTTCGACTTTTGATATTTGAGATGAATGAGTTTCTTAAAATTTTAAGAAAGGGTTTCATTGCTTGGGATTAGAGATTTGATTTTTCTATTTTGCAGCCATTCGAATGGTCTCTAATTTGGTCGAACCTAATAAAGTCCATTTTATTTGAATCCTCACGAGGATGGATGTTTATAATCTGGCACCACTTTTGCACCTCTTCCCGCTTTGTCGTCCCTTGATTCCTCTAAATGTAAAGTTACTTAATTCTTTTCTCGTCTACGTCTAAACAGCGTCTTCTTGCAAACCCATCGATCCATTAAGGAAAAAGTCGTTCGGCGTGAAATTCGATTCTCCGTACGTGACGTGCCTCGAACTATCTTTTGGGTTAGGCACAGGCGATAGTGATTTTCTAGGATAATCACAAACTTCATTCTCAACTTTCCGACCAACACTCAGAAAATTCTTTCCTTTTTTTTTTCCTTTCTATAATATACACTTCTGCGAGAACTTTACTTTTCATTCTCTAGTTTATTAGATGACATGCGAAGAGCAGATTTTAAAAGGGTCCATGACAAAACTACAAACACGCCTAAAAAGCTAATGATATGCTTGATCGAATGCGAGAAACTTTTAAGGGGCGCATATCTGCTGTCTCCCATGATTTGCCCGATCATCTGTCCCTTGATGTCGCCCAAACCAATCTCTTCCCCGGATGTTGTCTTTCCAATGCCACCAGCTTGATGTTGTCGTTCCATCGCTGCCCCCACGACCAAATCCCATCTGCTTGAATATGGTTGTCTAGGTTTTAGACAGTGAACGTCATTTCATTATGTAATTGATGCATGGGAGAGGTGGGGCTATTACTATGGCTTTTTACCACGATCCATTTCCATGTCCTGGACATCCAACGCACCGTCAAATCTTCGTCACTGTGTACCCGATAGTTCATGTTCGTAAAAATGCCGTTGAAACTATACTCAACTCTCTCTAGACGTACTTACATTATCAGTTTCCCTACCTTGCACGAAGAAACTTTGCAACACTGAAAGATATTTCGACGTGCGTACCTGCTCCCACCAAACCAATATCTTCCATTTCCTGTCCTGCAATTTCTGCATGACCAACCACGAAGCAAGATCATGGAATGCCTTTCTAGGTTTTGCTCTTTATTACATATGACTATGATATCTCTTTTGTTCTCCGCTTTCCCACCAAAACCTCTGGCTGCGTAATCAATCATGTAACTATTCAAAGGACGCAAGTCTACAGAGTCTCCCACTATTATCAACTTTTTTTCACAATATCAAATGGTTTAATATATATAAATCACCCTTATGCATGGAAAAAATAGAGCAGGTTATCTTTTTCCTTTGCTCTCTCTCTCTCTCTCTCTCACATTCTATCCGGGCATCTTTGTGACTGTCATTTTCTTGATAAAGTTGTTAAATTGCTAAAGGGAGGAGAGATGAGGCTGAAACTTCATCTTTCGTACAGAACAACTAAGTCTTTTACAAAAGACAAAATACATTATGTAAAAAAAAACACCACCACTAAAAGCGGACCCATAACTACCCATGTTCTGCATAAAACACTTACCCCACTAACACCTAAAAACTAGGATAACCAACACACATGACTCCACTAACTCTAATAACTGAAAAACAAAATCAGCAAAACGTGCAAAAGGAAATAACTATTATTTCAACAATCCCTCCCTTAAACTGATGTTTACTAACATTCAGTTTAAAGCCTTAGATTGTTTTCAACGTGCAAACACCTAATAACCTTCTGAGCTTCACAAATGACTCCATCTTGAGGGCCTTGGTGAATATATCAGCAACTTGATCTTCACTCCTGCAGTAGATTAGATCAATTGTTCCATCATTACTAAGATTTCTCAAGAAATAAAACTTCACATCAATGTGTTTGCTTCTTCCATGTAGCACAGGATTCTTGGAGATTTTGATTGCTGAGTTGTTGTCACAAAAAATTTTAGTAGCTCCTGGTTGCTTGAATTGCAGCTCTTCAAGAATTTTCTTTAGCCAAATAGCTTGACAAGCACTAGCCGTTGCTGCAACAAATTCAGCTTCTGTACTTGACAATGTGACAATTGGTTGCTTCTTGGATGACCACGAAATAGCACCTGTCCCAAACATAAAAGTATAACCCGAAGTGCTCCTCCTATCATCTTGATTTCCTACATAGTCACTATCAGTAAATCCCAACAAATTGTACTTTTCACCCTTATTGTAAAATAGCCCAAAGTCTCTAGTTCCTTGCAAGTAACGAAGAATTCTCTTGGCAGCTAACAAATGCATGTTTGTAGGATTCTCCATATATCTACTGATTAAACTCACAGAATACATTATGTCTGGTCTTGTTGCAGTTAGATACATCAAACTGCCAACAATTTGTTTATAAAGTGTGCTGTCAACCTTCCTCCCTTCATGATCTTTGTGTAACTTTAAGCCAAACTCAATTGGAGTGTTTACAGGATTACAATCCTTCATCTGAAACCTGTCAAAAATTTCTCCCACATATTTCTTTTGAGAAATAAAGATCCCATCATCCGATTGTACCACTTCTATGCCAAGGAAGTAATGCATCATACCAAGATCAGACATTTCAAACTCATCCATCATAGATTTCTTAAATTCTTCAAACATGCCATCACAACTTCCAGTAAATATAAGATCGTCAACATACAAGCAGACAATGAGCATTTTCCCTTTATCTCCAATCTTGACAAAAAGCGTATGCTCATAAGGACACTTTGAAAACCCAACTTTAAGAAAATAAGTTTCAATATGACTATACCAAGCCCGAGGGGCTTGTTTTAGCCCATAAAGAGCTTTTTTCAATCTATAAACTTTATGCTCATTTCCAATCTTAACATAACTAGGGAGTTGCTCGACAAATACCTATTTCTCCAAGTACCCATGCAAGAATGCCGATTTGACATCTAGCTGGAAAATAGGCCAAGAATTCTGTGCCACCAATGCAACCACCAATCTGATCGTGTTATGTCTCGCAACTGGAGAAAAAACCTCTGTATAGTCGATCCCATATTGCTGCTTGTATCCCTTGGCTACCAAACGTGCTTTGTATTTGTCAATTTCACCATTTTCTTTCAGTTTTGTTTTAAAGACCCACTTTACACCAATGGTTTTTTGTCCATCCGGAAGATCGGATAGCTCCCAAGTATCATTTCTTTCAATGGAATTAATTTCATCATCCATCGCTTTTCGCCATTTTTCTTCTTTGACAGCACTCTCAAAAGTTGTAGGATCATAGTTTGAAAACAATGCAAAGTGAGTAATTGAATCTCCAATTCCAGTTACCTCATAATCTTCCATCCAAGCAGGCCTTCTTCTAACGCGGCGAAGAGATTGGGCTTCTTCTTCATTGACTTCAGTGCTTGTTGGTGAAATTCCAGCAGCTGTAGAAGTCATATTTGATGAATTTTGGGGCATACAAGGTGCTGAAATCTACTCCTGTTCAGCATCATTGTCATAAAGGACTTGGGTAGGCTGCTGCCTATTCCAATCCCAAGTGTTCTCTTCATCAAAAATAATATCCCTGCTAGTCACAATCTTCTTTGTTAGTGGATTGAATAATTTATATGCTTTGGATGCTTCTTTTACACCAAGAAAGACACATTTTTCAGCCTTGTCATCAAGTTTCTTCCTTTCACATCTGGGACATGGGCATATGCAATGCATCCAAAGATTCTGAAGTGATCTACAGCTGGTCTTCTCCCACTCCAAGCCTCTTCTGGTGTCATATTCTGAACAGCAAAAGTTGGACTTCTGTTCAAAACAAGAATACTCCAATTTACTGCTTCTGGCCAGAAAGTCTTTGGAACTCTTCCTCTTGCCAATAAACTTCTCACCATGTTGAGAATTGTTCTATTTTTCCTCTTAGATACACCATTCTGCTGTGGTGTATATGCAGCAGTAAGCTCTCTTCGAATGCCATGCTCTGTACAAAAAACTTCAAATTCTTTTGAGCAATATTCACCACCACGATCTGTTCGAAGAGTCTTAATGGTCTTTCCTGCTTCATTTTCAACACGAGCTTTGAAGTTTTTAAATGTGGAGAAAGCTTATGATTTTTCCTGTAAAAAATAAACCCAAGTTTTTCTGGAAAAATCATCAATGAATGTAATTAAGTATCTTTTACCTCCATTAGAAGATGGGTTTATAGGATCGCAAATGTCCGAATGCACCAACTGCAAAACATCTTTTGCTCTCCATGACTTCTCTTTTGAGAATTGAGAACGATGTTGTTTGCTAACAACACATTTTTCGCAGACTTGGGAAGGAATAATAATTTGAGGAAAACCAGTCACCATTGTTTTCTGTTGGAGGGTCTTCAATCCACCGAAACTCAAGTGACCATAGCGAAAATGCTATAGCCATGAGGGATCTTTCTTTTCAACCATCAAACAAGATTGAATATTTTCAATCTTTAATGGAAACAATCTATTTGAACTCATAAGAACAACTGCAATAGCACCTCTAACAGAATCATAAATTTCACAAGCACCCTTCTGAATGGTGATTACATAACCTTTTTCTTGTAATTGGCCAGCACTCAACAGGTTACTTTTCAAGTCAGGAACATACAACACATTAGAGATCATTTCCACAAAACCATTCTTGGTTTTTATCTTAATATCACATTTTCCCATAACTTTCATAGCAGAATGATTCCCAAAACTCATAGTGGAATGAAAATCTTCATTTAGATGAGAAAAAGAAGACTTATTTCCACTCATGTGGTTACTGCAGCCTGTATCCACATACCAAATATCTGACTCGCGCTTCTTTTCATCTTGAACAGCCATCAACAACGTTTCTGCTTCCTTTTCTTCAACAAAATTTGAACTCTCTGCCTTTTCTTTATTATTAGGCAGCCTAGTATAACATTCAGATGTATAATTACCAAATTTATGACATCTATAACACTCTACCTTGGATTTGTTAGAATCCCGTCCTTTGCCTTTGCCTTGAAATTGGTCATTATTGGCTTTGAAATTCCTGTCAACATCTCTATTTCCTCGATCTCCCCTTCCTCTACCTCTACCTCTACCCCTTCCTTTGAAATTGTTGGAATGAGTATTGGTAGAAGCCTTCAACGCTTACTCCTCTACTATTGAACTTCTGTTCATCTTCTGTTCATGGACCAATAAGGAGCTTTGCAATTCATCAAGAGAGAGCGCATCTATGTCTTTCGACTCTTCAATTGAGCAGACAACATAATTAAACTTTGGTGTCAAGGAACGCAAAATCTTCTCCACAATGGTGACGTTGTCCATCTTCTCGCCATGGAATCGCATCTTGTTGCTGATCTCCATTGTTCTGGCACAATAACTAGTGATAGATTCTCCATCCTTCATCGCTAGTGTCTCAAAATCTCTTCTCAAGGCTTGAAGTTGTGCATGCTTCACCCTAACAGAGCCTTGATATTTCTTCTTCATAGAATCCCAAATATCCTTGGAAGTTTCTTTGCAAAGAATAGTCTCCAAGATGGAACAATCAATAGCCTGAAAGAGATAATTTTTTGCCTTCAGGTCCTTCAACTTTCTAGCTTCCAATTCTGCTTTATGGGGATCTATCAAAGCCATGCCTACTGGTGGCTCTTGAATTCCAGATTCGACAACTGACCAATACTCCTTTGATCGTAAAAAATTCTCCATCAGCATGCTCCAATGGTCATAGTGACCATCAAAGCGTGGAATTGCTGGTTGAATAAAATTGTCGGTGGCTATTGGAAATATTGTTGCTACAATTATCTAACGAAAGTATCTCACACCTCTCTCACGTTTCTCTTAGGCTCTGATACCACTGTTAAATTGCTAAAGGGAGGAGAGATGAGGCTGAAACTTCATCTTTCGTACAGAACAACCAAGTCTTTTACAAAAGACAAAATACATTACGTAAAAAAAAAAAACACCACCACTAAAAGAGGACCCATAACTACCCATGTTCTGCATAAAACACGTACCCCACTAACACCTAAAAAGTAGGATAACCAACACACATGACTCCACTAACTCTAATAACTGAAAAACAAAATCAGCAAAACATGCAAAAGGAAATAACTATTATTTCAACAAAAGTGGGTTGAATGGACTAAGATCTTCAAAATTATTTGTTTCAAACTTTCTTTTGGTGATTGATCATTGGGTTTGATTGATGATTTTGGTCTTAGGGTAATTTGTGCTGGAAAATAAAAGCCATGGTCTTCAACAATTGAAGGATATGTTCTAGCTTTAGAGGTCAATTTTGAGGGTCTCACTTCCTACACTTGCAACATGGGCAAAGTGATGCTTAGTAAACAAAGATATCGACAAGGCTTAGGCCTTCTAAACACCATTTTAGAGTCGTCCCTCAGCTGTTTGTACCTACAACAGTTTCCTTTGATGCAGAAGCTAGTGAAGCAATCACGAAGATTTTTTCTTTTGGGGTGATAGAACGCAATTTTATATTACAGACTAGAGGGACAAGTATTAAACAGGTGAAAACTGTTTTATCGTGGTTTAATCAGCTCCTAATATACCTGTGACTTGAATTTTCTATATATCGGCTGCTTTATTCATGGCCCAAACTTTCATATTTTGTGGTGATCCAATTGCGAAGGTCCGAGTTGGCTTGAGTATGGTTACTTTTTTGTATTTTCTGTCTGGGCTTTAGTGTTATATGGAGGTTGTGAAAGATGTCGAGCATATATATAAATGTGAAATTTGATAGGATCACAACTAACCATTCTAAAAACTTAAATCGTTGGATGAAAATACGATTTATTATTTAAATATTATAATAATGAAACTCGGGTTATGAGTTTTTTCTTTTTCTTTTACTCTTCATTGCTCTCCAAAAACTGTGTAGTGAAATTTTTGATTTTCCTTTGCCCGTGAAATAGGTCTTGCGAATCGAATCACGTAACAATGATAAAAGTATAAAATACATGGATTTCATAATTACAAGACTCCAATGAAAAAAAATTTCAAATTTTCCGTGTAAAATTCGAGGAAAATGAGTTGAATGAAATGGCCTAAAATCATTGGGTGCCCTTCAGTCTTATATTGTTCACTGATTTTCATAATCAATTTTCTCACTCGATAAATGATCAAATTCATGTGTTTTACACATCAGTTGAGTCTATGTTTAGAAAAATGGTATTAATTTGTGAATTTTAATGGTGAAGAAAGTCAAGTATCATGGGGCAATCCACTTTAATTATTTGGGATTTGGAGAGCTGAAATGGTAGGTAACAACCTCTCTCCGCATATTGATCGTGGCATGTGATGTGTTACAGATCACGTTCTCTTACATTGATTTTGGCGTCATCAATTAGGTACCTATTTAGCAAATTTTTTAAAGAGCTCAACCCGTGTAAATTCGAGAAGTTCATCTTTTCTTGGGATCAGAGAGTTGGTTTTTCTATGTTCGTTATGTAGAGATACATTGAGAGAGATTTGTACATTTGAATAGTCAAATTGAAAAGATATTAGATAAATTCATTTAGTTGAATGATGTGATGAATATAAATGATGTGATGAATATAATTAATCATAATATATATTTTTTTGAGAAAAAAACCTAATATGCATGTAAAATATAGGCTCAACGCAAATCCACTATGTTTGGATTTTGACGTAATTGACTGCTTTGTCACATTATGTGTTAATCTAAGTGTCTTGTCGACCTCCATTCAAGTCTTTCATCTCCAATTTTTATACGCGACATCTATAAAAGACCGGTTCGATGAATAAATGAGATACTCTCCTCTTTCCTCTTCTTCTGATGGTAAAGTGGGGTCTTTAATTTTATACTATATAGTTTTTATTATTTATATTTCGGAGTAGACGTCGGTCCAGATGATGATGTGAGAGAGATGTTTATGGTCAAGTTGAATTTTGTGGATAATACTAATCAATTGATCACATGATGTTTCTGCTATACAAGCATCTTCTTCTCCATTTTTATTTTCTTTAACCACCAAAGTGTTCCAGTGGCCTGGTGTTCTACATACTCTTACACACGGCTGACTAAGTATTGCATCGAACGGGTCTTTTATTGATGTAACGTATAAAAATATACAGCAATTTGTTGGAGTACGTTTAGGAACTAATTTAGTCTAGTTTCGATTGATATTGGCACAGAAACGGAAGGCTACAAAGTTATGGGAAAAATTAACGGATGCTAATTTAGTTTTAAAATTTTCAATTTTTTCCAATTTAGTTATAGATAGTCGGGAAAAAAATCAAAAAAATCATAAATCTATTGTATTGATACTAATTCAATTCTAAATTTTTTAATTGGATCAATTTAGTCATAAACTTTTTTACATTGGTACCAATTCAGTCCTAAACCTTTTAATTGGATCAATTTAATTATAAAGTTTTTCATATTGGTATCAATTCAGTTAATTTAGCCAATTTTGGTTGGCCAGTGTTGATGTGGATGTTGGCCATTGGCTGGATCTTGACATAGTAATTTTTAAATAATTTTTAATTTCTTTTAAATTTTTTATTAATTTTTTTCTTTTCTTTTTTTCTTTTCCTTTTCTTTTCCTTCTCCTTCCTCCTTGAACTTTCCTTGCAGTGGCCACTGAGTCTCTGATGAGGCTCGTTGGCCACTAGGCGAGGGCTGCGAAGCCCTTGATGGCCACAGGCGACGATCACGGTCCTTGCTTGCGGCCCTGGGCAAGGCCGCTAGCGAGGGCTTCACGGCCCTCGCTCGTGGCCAACGAGCCTCGTCGGAGGCTCATTGGCCACTGCAAGGAAAGTTCGAGGAGGAAGAAGAAGGAAAATAAAACGAAAAAAAAGAAAAAGAAAAGAAAAAATTTAAAGATTCAAAAAATTAAAATATTATTTAAAAATTGCCACGTCAGCATCTGGCTATCGGCGGGCGTCCACGTCAGCACTGGCCCGCCAAAATTGACTAGATGGATTGAATTAATATTAATATGAAAAGATTTAGGACTAAATTGATCAAATGAAAATATTTATGACTGAATTGGTACTAATGTAAAAAAATTTAGGACTAAATTGATCAACTTGAAAGGTTTATGATTGAATTGGTACCAATGTAATAAGTTTATAAATTTTTTGGTACTTTTCTTTAAATAGTCTTTTGTAACTATCATCACCTGCCATCCGATATAGTACAAGTCACGTTGGCAATTTCTAGCAAAAATCGGTTGAAATAATTACATTGGAATTTGCCCAAAGATTTAGGATTAAATTGGGGGAAAATTGTTCAAAATATCCTAAATCTATTACATGATAGTTAATTTAGTACTAAAATTTTCAACTGTATCAGTTTTTCCTAAATCTTTTGATGATTTACCAATTCAATTTATTTGACCATTTGCTAATTTAATCATAAACCATTTAACAATTTGATAATGTGATCTTTTTGGCTAATTTTGACCAAAAACCATTGATGTAATAGACTAGTCCACATAAACTATCCTACATGGCGTGACCGTTGCTGACACCTGCAATTTTAAAGAATTTCAAATGTTTTATTGATTTTTCTTTTCTCTTTTTTTTTTTCTTTTTACATAGGCCAGCAAAGCCACTGGATATTGGGCAAGGACTAGCGACCCTTGCGACGGCCTTATGTGGCCCGTGAGGGCTTAGCGAGGGCTTGCAAACCCTTGTTTAGATTTGGCAAGGGCTGTGGCCCTCGCTGTCCCTCATTTCTCGCTAGGGCTATGTGAAAAGAAAGGGAAAAAAAAGAAAGAAAAGAAAAGGGGATAAAAAGAAAGAAAAATCAGAAATTCTAAAAAAACTTATAAAAATCGTCTATGTTAACACCGGTCGTGCCAGATAGGATAGTATTGGAATTTTTGAGTAAAATTTACTAGAGGGATTACGTTGGCAAATCGTTAAAATGTCTATAATTAAATTAACAAATTGTCAAATTGTTTATAACTAAATTGGCATAATTGAGAAATTTAAGACTAAATTAGTCGCCAAACAATAAGTTTAGGGCTGATCTGGCACAATTGGAAGATTTTAGACTGAATTGATTACATACGATAGGTTTATGACTTGTAGGAAATGAATTCTAGAAAAACGAACCGATACTCGAACGATCGAATACCAAAAACTAAAGGGGAAACGTGTCCAGAGAACATGTAACACCAATCAAAAGGCATATCATGAAGATAGACATACCTTATTAATCACAGATTAAGTACTCGTTGCAATCTCAGAGGAATTAATTGAAACCTTTATAGTTCCTTTTCTTTTTGTATATAATAGTGAATTTTTATTGAAAAAATAACCGCTCTTCCTCTCTTATGGGCTCTTCCTTTATGGGTCAGGTTTGGCCCAACATGGGTAGACAGACCTGACTTGGTCCATTAAATAAAAAACCCATCATCTCCCACTCGCACATGGTCGGTTGAATAGAACTCTTTGTTCACCTCCCTCCAATGCTCATACTAGTAAATAATTTATTTCGAGAGTTCGTTGCCATACATCTTTTTTTTTTTTTTGGTGACCCGGGAATCTCCGAACAGCCGGTAGCCGGCGGGGTAAACCCGGTGCGAACTGGGCCGCCACCACAGACCCAGTCGCAGGTGAGTCGCGCAATGGGGACGCGGGGTTTCGAACCTCTCCCCCCTCGGTGGGGGAGAAAGCTCTAACCATTGCGGCCATCGTGGGCGGTGGTTTTGCCATATATCTTTTATGAATATATAGCAGTTCAAAATGAGCATTATATTTTTGAGTAGATATAATATGCAAACCCTAGATCGATCAATTATATTTATATCTATTTCGATCTCTTTTCAATAATGAGATATTGTATTCAAAATTATAATTATCTCAAAAACAATCATAAGTGGTCGACTAGTGAATACAAAACTAAGATGTGATTCTCTGAACTTGATCTTCCTCTTTCCTTGAAACTCTCAATTTTAGTTCAACTTGCTTTTCTAGAAATTTTAAGAATAAGTAACAGTCATAAGAGCACTTAATTGAGGAATTTTTTTTCTTAAGAGTCTCGCACGGCATAAAAGTTGAGATCAAAATTTTTGCCACTCTTATTGGTCGTCTCATCCATATATAGTATGAAAAAATATTTGGTATTAACTCCTTTCCCATGAAGGGTATGTCTTCAATTTCAATATTGTATAGATGATAATTCAGACATATCTAATATCTAACTTGAGTTTACATATCTACTCCCTCAAAAAATCCATCAAAACTCACACTTGGCATAAAAGATAGATAAAGTAAAATATATGGGTTATTTCACTTTCAGACATAGTACATATTATGTCCTCATCTTAACACTCATTTAAGGCGATAACTATGTATTAAGCTTGAGCTCTCGATTATCACCTAGATAATAAGTTTAAAAACCGTTTCATTTTTATTTATCACAGAGAGTGGGTTAATGTTTTATTTGTTCGAAATACTTTTTCAATTTTATATGATGTACTAAGCATTAAGATGCATGAATGTCAAACAAAAAGCATAGGCATTAATAATGAAAGACAAATTCATTAGATGTTGACACTTAGGGAAATTACAGTATTAAGTACATCAGCCTCTATGTAATCTTAGTGATTTTATATGGTTACAGAACACATCTCTAGGTATTAGCTTCCATGCTATCATTCTATGCGTAAATATGTATTGTAAGTTCATATCTTTTCGTGCAACTCTATCTTTGACAAAATTATATTTGGTATCTATATGTTTGGTCTTACCTTGATATTTTGGATTATTGGTGTATGCTATTGTTGCTTAGCCATCACAATTAATCAATAATGAGTTTGCAGTATTCTTAAAAACACATAAATGATCCAAAAATCTCTTAAGTCAAATACATTATTGTATTGCCGCTGATAATGCCACGAACTTAGTTTCCATTGTAGACAAAGCTATACACGTTTGTTTCTTACTGCCACAAGATATGTCACCATTATTGAGTAAGAAAACAAATCTAGAGATAGATTTCCTTTCATCTAAATCTCCTCCCCAATTAGTATCTGAGTAGTTTTCAAGCCACATATCATTTCCTTGATAACTCAGCGTATAATTAGTAGTTTTCTTCAGATACCTTAGTATTCTTTTAACGGCTTTCCAATATACTTGACTCGGATTGGATTTGTATCTATTCATCATTCTAACTGCAAAACATATGTCAGGTCTTTTGCACATCAATAACGTACATTAAGCTTCCAACAGCACTAGCATAAATAACACGTTACATCTGTTCCTTCTCCTGTTGAGTCTTTAGACAAAATCTATGGCTCAATCTTTCACCTTTTGCAATAGGAGTATCTATGAGGTTACAGTCTTGTATGTGAAATTGTTCAAGAACCTTGTTTATATAGGTCCCTTGCGAAAGAGATAATGATATTTTCGAACGATCCCTTGAAATCTTAACTCCAAGAATGAATGTAGCCCCACCTATGTCTTTCATCTCAAAGTTGGAAAATAATTAACTCTTAACTGTATTTACAAACTCCATATTATTTACGGCAATTAGTATATCATCAACATATAATGATATGATCACAAATTGATCTTTGGATTTTTTGAGATATACACAATGATCCTCATCAATCATTCTGAAATCATATGTCATTATGGCATTATGAAAACGTATAAACTATTGTCTCAATGACTGCTTAAGGCCATATATTTATCTCAAAAGTCGACATACCTTTCGTTCTTCGCTTTTTGAAATGAAACCAACATGTTGTTCTAAATAAATTTCTTCTTCTAATTCTTCATTGAGAAGAGCGGTCTTTACATCCATTTGATGTACTCAAGATCCATATTAGCCACTATTACCAAGATGATGTGAATTGAGGTAAATCTCACTATAGGAGAAAATGTTTTTTCATAATCAATTCACTCCTGTTGATTATACCCCTTTCGCCATAAAGCGAGCCTTATATCTCTTTATTGAGCCATCGGCTTTACACTTTATTTTGAGAATCCAGCTGTTCTCAATGGCTTTGCGTCCTAATGGAAGATCAACCAACTCCCAAACATGGTTTGACTTCATTGAATCCATTTTCTCTTCCATTGCACACATCAATTTTTCCTTATTAAGGCAATTTAGAGCCTCATTTATATTCCTCAGCTCATCTTCATCTTGTAGAGCAACCATGAAAATTTTTCCTTCAATATCAAAATGTCGATGGGGAATAATTTTGTGATTTGTTTGCCGTACGAGAGATTATATACTTTGCACATTATTCTCCATTATGCTACCACTCAGATTAGATAATAACGATTTTGCCCCATCAGGTGGTTGTAATTGAGAATGAGTCGAATTTAATTTTCCACTTCTCACATTGCTTCCATTTGGACGAACTCCATTAAGTTCATTATCTTGATCCAAGATTTCAAATAGGGAGTAGTCTTCACCTATTTCGCTCTTTTTAGGAAATTCACACTTTAAGAATATGACATCTTGTGATTTAAATTCAATTATACTCCACTATCCTGCTTACCTATAAACACATATCCTTTCGAGTGTTCTAAGTATTTTATAAAAATACTCTTTTTACCTCTAAGATCGCCATACTTGTGAGAGGGTTTATGAGTGTAGGCAACACAACCACATGGTTTAAAAAAACTTAAGTCGGGTTTTCTATTTGTCCATAACTTTTATAAAGTGGAAGTAGCTGATTTGAAAGTGTTGACACCTAAATTTTGACTATTTTATTTACTTGTTAGTCATATAAAACTACATTAAGCATTTCATAACATTTACATTTAGGTAACAATAACATTTAAACTTATCTTTAAAAAAACAATCTATTTTTTTTTTAAAAGAGGATAAGAAATAATCTATAAAATAAAACATTTGGTTGTGGAGGGAGATTTCGAAGGATTTTAGATCTTGGATAATGGAGCCTTTTCAGAAGATGATCTTCAACGATTGAGTGAATTATCTTGGAAAATCTTCACACAAGATTTTAGACTTTGGAACCATTTTCTTGTTGAATGTATCCCCTCTTTTTGAAAGATGATCGTCGGTGATTGAGTGAATATATGCAATTATCTTGGAAAATCTTCACTTACGAAACAAACTTTTTTGTTGGCTATAAATAGGGAGTGAAAGGTTTTCATTTGGTCAGGGGGGAAGAAATTGGCAAAAGGTTCATGTGGTTTCATGGGGGAGACATTTAAAAGGTGCTGGTGATGTTTCGTTGAAGCTTTGTGGAGAGAGAAAGGAATTCTTAGAGTCCTCGTGAGTGACACAAAGAAAAGAAAGTGAGAATTGGTTTTCGTGAGAGGAAGAGGCTGACGTAGCCATAGAGAGAGGTTGTGAGTCTTTTTCCTCGAAATCGCGTTGTGAGAAAAAACTGACATCCTTGACGACGGTCTAACCCAGCCTCGGTGATTCCCTCGACGTGTCCAAACTGGATCTCAATTTCATTTCTAGGGGAGTCTAGGTGTTCTTGGTTCACGATCTAGCTCTCGGCGATTTCCTGCAGGCCTTCTAGTGAGCCAACCATGGACCTTTGCCTCACTAGACGATCTTGTCATTAGCCCCGATGTTCCTATTTTGCCACGATCTCTGGCGATCATTATAGCATCACTGATACCATCAATGATCAGCGCCTTGCTGATATCATTTAGCTATAGCTCATTTCCAATCAAGCCTTGCCACCGCCCCCTTGAGAAAGCCGTGGCCTGGACTAGGTAATCTTTTTAGACTAAATTGAATTGAAATATTCGATTTCCTAGCTTGTGATTCTGACTTGATTTGTTTTGTCATATTTAATTGTTATCCGATTGGGAAATTTGTCATATTAAGCCATAATAATAAAAAATATTGAGCCGCGAGATGGCGGATTAGATTTTTTATTATTTTGACTTTTCATGGCAAATTTACGGATTGCTTTGCGTAATTGATTCGCATTAAGATAATATGTCATTGATTTGCATTGGTGGATTATCAATAGGACATATATTTCGATGCTTCATCGTTACGTGCACATCACATATCATGCATCATATGTCATATCTAGAATTTAGGTCCATACACATTTCATGTTTAAAGCAACGCACCTTGATTTTTAAGATTCAAATAATGTCAAGATAATTTTCCTTTAATAAAACCAAGAAAAGAATAAAAAAATGTTATTTAGGTCATATAGATTTCATAATATGCATGCATATGTTGTGCTTTAGTTAATGAGTCATACGTTTTACGTTTAATGTTTTAGCATTTCTATCATGTATTATATATATATATCTAAAAAAAAAGAAAATGCCAAAAGATTAGCATTGCATTGTTATGTCACTTTCTTTTCAATAAAAATTATTAAGTCATTTATAAAAAAAGAAAACATAAAGGTCATTTACTTGGTTAGTTAATAGGGTTAATTCATAATTAATCCCATTTCATGTCATCATTATTTAGTGTAGGTATATATATAAAGAGAAAAGATAATTTATTGGAGTTGCATTATTTAAAAAAAAAGAGAGAGAGGAAAATCATAAAAGAACATGCATATAGAATTGCCACGTCATCCGTTCCGTATCATATAGCACATGCATATTTAAGAGCATATAAATTAGATTGCACATATATTGTGATGGTTCAAATTATGTCATATGAATTGCATCTCACATGTCATTAAAGTAAAACTCATGCATATTAAATTTAGATTAAGATTGTATATAATTAACATTTTAAAAAAAAATTAAAAAATATGTGTCATGTCATTTAAAAACCATGTTTAATGCATTTTTAATCAGCTTTTTTAAAAAAATAAGTTTTTAGAGAGTAAACCTTAATAAAGTTGTAGTTTATTTTGCTTAATGTTAGTTATAATTTCTTACAATCTATCACTTCGGTTTAATGAATGTTATTTTATTGATTGTGCATCCGCATGACCACCCTTTGCATGTTAGTAGCTTAGGTTAAATTTAATCAAGATTGCTTGCAAAAATATTTTTGAAATTAAAATGAAAATGTATTGAAATGGCGTTAGATTAATCTAACGTAACCATATCCCCGGATCTATTGAATTTCTGGTTCGCAAAAGTAAAGTATTCTCCCATACTTTATTTGGGTTTCTAATCAACCCTAATTGGTTTGTGGCGGCTGCAAATTGAGTATAATTGCACATTTAAATGGATTAAATTTTTAGTGTCAAGTTGCGATTGGTAGGACTTGGGGGGGTCTGTACTAAGTTTTCGAACTTAGTAATCCATTAGCTTTCTTTTAGGTAATTCACCTTCAAGAAGGTTGCGACAGAAAGGCATACGGTTAAGTATGTAGGCACCAGTTAATGAAGTATCATCTCAAAAGGTGATAGGTAAGTTAGCATGCGTCATCATAGATCTAACCATTTCCAGTATGGTTTTATTTCTTTATTTTGCAACATCATTTTGTTGAGAAGTATAAGAAATAGACAATTGTTTTTCTATTCCTTTTTCATCACATAAATTTCTAAACTCATCAGATAGATATTTTCGACCTCGATCGGATCTTAATATTTTTATTTTCTAATATAATTGATTTTTTACCAAGCTCATAAACTTCTCGAAACAACTCAATGTTTCAGATTTAAGAGATATCAAATAAACATGTCCGAATTAAGTATAATAATCTATAAACATGATGAAATAAACAGCCCCATGCATTCCTCTCGCATTCATTGGACCACAAATGTCAAAATAGATTAATTGTAAATGAAATTTAGCTTTTTTTTTTTTTTTTTTATCTTTTCCAAATGGTTTCATTATTGTTTTCCTACTAGGCAATGCTCAAATATAAGCAAATCGCCTTTTTTTAATGTTGCCAAACAAGCTCTCTTTGGCTAGTATATTCATATGTTGTTGCCTAATAGGACCAGATTTAGCATGCTACACATTCACATAATTTTCATATGAATTAGAAGACGTGAAGAGGGAATAACAATTATTGTTATTACCATAGTTAACATCCAATGCAATAAAACCATTCAGAAGATCATAACAATCATAGTAGTTTGTATCCAAATACAAATTCACACAATTATTATGGAAGTTTAAATAGAAACTAAGTTTAACCAACACTAACACAAATACTAAGTTCCGAGGAATCTCCGAAGCATATAATACATTATGTAAAAACAAAGTGCATCCACCAAACATATTTAATTGTCAGGTGCTAATCCTTTTACTTTAGCTCTAAAATTGTTTCCTACAAAGATTCATTTCATTCTAGCCGATACTCGTCGAAATTCCACAAAAGATTCTCTATTCTTCACTATATGGTCTGTTGCTCAAGAATCTATAGTCCACAAATGATTAGATTCAGTTAAGAATACATAACTTGATACATAAGGAAAGTTATCAAGAATACAATAGGTGTTTACATTTTTTGGCTTGCAATAGTTGTAAGCATAGTGACCATTTTTGCGACAGTTATAACACTTCACCCTTGATAACTTCTTTACTTGATGAAGCTTTCCTCTCTCATGTTGGTCAACTCTTGGTTTCTTTCCCGAAGAGCTCGCTACCTTACCTTTCCACCTTTTGAACGAATCAGGACGCTTACGATTGGAACTCAAACCTCCTTGTGATCTAGAACCGGCATAATAAATTTCAGTTTCTAGCTTAGCCGCTAAGAGACGATCATCTTCTAGCTTAAGATGGCGCACTACATCCTCAAATGTTTTAATGTTCTCATTGAGGGTCAAGTGCATCTTTATATGCTCTTAACTATGAGGTAAATAATAGATCACTACCTACATTTGCTGCTCGTCAGTCAAAATGTGGTTAATATCCTTCAACTCATTAATCATGTTTGACATCTTTCTTAGGTGTTGTTTCATGATTTGACCATGAGATTCCTTGTAAGAGTCAAATCTTATAGTGAGCTATTTCAGCTTGGTCATCAATATATGATCAAATCTCGCTGTCAATACTTCCCACATTTCTTTGGCATTTTCAAAACGCCTAAACTCTCACATGACATTATTCTCTATGCTACTCAGCAATGTGATGTGAGTAAGTGAGTTTTTTTTTCCTTCCATGTAGCAAATGCCTCCTTATCTCGTTCGTGTTGTGCAGTATTCCCATCTTCAGGCTCTTCTATAACCAAGTTAAGAACTTCTAGTGCCTCTTACTCTTCTAGCACATATTGGATTTTCATATGACATATTTCATAATTATCACCGTTCAGTTTTTCTCATTTGTTTAACTCAGCAACTATGTTCTTAGTTACCGAAGTCATTGGTTTTGAACATATCACACATACATTCACAAATTATTAATACTTATAATTTATGCATCTATTTTGCACAAACTAATCATATTAATGAATAAGATCAAATAAGGTTTTAGAGTCGAAAGGTCACTTTTTATCCAATCATCATCCAAAAATCCTAATTTGAAATTATCATTAATATAATCATTTATGCAAAAATAAGTTCACCAAAGTCACTAAAATTTTCTTGAACTTCTCACAAATAATTGTAAATTAACATAATAATTTACAATAGCATATAACATTGAACTTTCATTAAGTTAACTTGTCATTTACATGTAGTAATATATTAAGAGGAAACATCTCAACATCAACATAGAAAGAAAATTTACATCTAAAACATCTCAAACTAATCTAAGAAAAATAATAAATGAATTCAAAGATACTCATTTATCTCATAAACTGAGAAAGTCTATTCTAATCTCTTAGTAAATTCCTTTGAGAATTCTAAAGGCACATTGAGCAACCACGAAAAGACCTTCGGAGAGCTCTTATCGCTCCTCCAAGGAGCATTCATTCTACGTCAAGTGACACTCAACTTAAGGGTTGAAGTCTTTGTTACCTCAATTCTATAGTATTCTCTCACAAAAGTCACTGCAAGTTTTTTATAATCCAAGACTATGTTGACCTCTTATAGGCGATCTAACATTACTTGCCATTTTGATGGAAGATTGTTCGTTAGGGCTAGCACATTCTAAAAATCCGGCATAAATTAACCATTTTAGATGAGTCATTGTATCATCTGGTTGAGCTTGACCATGTGTGACATTATATCACTATCATTCCACTGATAATTAACTAATTCTATTTTTAGCATTTCAAGTTTCATCTTCTGTTTGTTTATTCATGGGAATATAGGCATGTATATAGAACACATCATTCTTCTAGCAACAAATGCAAAACAAAATGGATTACGTATAATCTACAACGAATAAAATTGAAAAACACATTTTCTGTTTTTTTTTTTTTTTGTGGTCAACAGTCGACGGTCGATCAACGTAGGTCAACGAATGATCAACGCCGATCAATAGATGATTGGGTTGGGTCAGTGGGTTAGTTGGGTCAACGAGGGGCAAAATAGTTATATCG
The DNA here is from genome assembly GCA_016097605.1 of Eucalyptus guilfoylei. Taxonomy (NCBI): domain Eukaryota; kingdom Viridiplantae; phylum Streptophyta; class Magnoliopsida; order Myrtales; family Myrtaceae; genus Eucalyptus; species Eucalyptus guilfoylei. The sequence goes on along the minus strand of CM027862.1, from coordinate 41,538,244 downwards.
ACAAAAAACAAGGGCATAAACATAAAAACAACATATAGGGGCAAAACGGTAATAATGCAAATAAAGCAGGGGCAAAAGCGTAAAATCACACTATGCGTGTGTAGCTCCTGTGTGCGGTTGCTGCATGCGCGTAGGGCATGCTGCACGCACCGACGATGCTTGCTCTTTTCGATCAGGCATAGGGACGCGTTTGACGGCCCCTGACAGCGTGCCATCTGTCGTTTTTCTCGTCTCGACGAGAACTACAACCTTATCTATCAAAATTAAATTTTGATTTACAGAAAAAATTAAAAAAAAAGGGACGAACAGTAGAGGGGTGTCTGGATTTCCGTCCCCAGGCATCCGATGGCAACATTTCTCAAAATTTCGACCAAAAAAAAAATTATAAACATAAATAATGATCGAGAAACATGAACAACATCACTCTAATACCAATGTAGGAAACGGATTCCTGAAAAACAAACCAATACTCGACTGATTGAATACTGAAAAGAAACGCGAAAATGTGCCCATGGAACATGTAACACCAATCAAATTGCATATCACGAAGATGGACATATCTTGTTTGTCATAGATTAAATACTCATTGCAATCTCCGAGGAATTGATTGAAGCCCCTTATAGTTTTGTTCTTCTCAATTCTTTAGATTCCCCTTTTTCCTTTTCTTTTTATATATAGCAGTTAATTTTTATTGAAAAAATAATCGCTCTTTCTCTCTCATGGGCTCTTCTTTTATTGGCTAGGTTTGTTCCAACATAGATGGATAGACCTAACTTGACCTATCAAATAAAAAAACCCATAAGGACTTTTTGAGCAATATTCGCTCTTTGGCAAGGTTGAAAAGTTGATTAAATTGGCATTTGTACAATAGATTTAAAATTGATCGGACAATTTCTCCCATTCTTGCATGGTATATCTTATCAATCACTAAATAAGGCTGGTCGTTGTGCTTTCTCTTATTCATTTCTTTCGGGCCTTCATACCTTTCTCAAGTTGGCCACACAAAGAAAATAAGTAGTCGACCACTTTTGTGTTATGATCATTCACGTAGACCTCAAAATTGGGAAAAGAAACCCTAATAGAAGCTATTATGTTGAAGCTTTGGGTACAACTAAGATCTCGCGATCATAGTCACGAGTCATATCCTCAATCGACGTAGCGTGCGGTACTCAACAGGCACGAACCATCCAAAGTACGAAGCCGTACACCAGAGCCATCTCATACTCAATGCGACGCGGCCTTGTTAGTTGTTGTACATCATTTCAACTGATGACGTTGCATGTGACGAGCTATAAGCTTGGACATGGACAGTCGAAATAAAACTTTCACAATTTCGCTTCATAATGACTCGACTAATTCCTCTCCTACCCTGCTTAAGCTAATGTGGTGGGCTAACCTCGTGGGCATTGGGCTTTTTGCAAATGCGTGGATTAAAAGAATAAGATGGGACCCCTCCATGACTAGAGATCAATGAAAGAGGCTTGACTTGAAGTCAAACAAGTCAAATTGTCAAAGTTGGGCTCATATGCATCTTTTTCCCTCACGGAAATATCACTCTGGGACCACTCTATACCTGTCTCTTTTGAAAGGGGCCTGCCACCATACTGCACTTTATATATGTATAGAGTTTGAAGTCCAAAGAAGCAAAGGCGAAAAAGGAATTTTTATGCAACTGGTTCCTCGAGTGACTTCATACATGTTTCGACTTATTTCAATAGAGCATGGAAGATAATACGACCCGTGATGACATGCAATGACTTCTATCCTTCTATCCTGTATTTCAATTGGCAAAAGGGTAATTAGCAGAGTTGTTTATATAAGCAATTAGGATAACAAAAAAAAGACATTTCAATTGGACCTCCATAGTGTAAGGAAGTATTGATATTCTCCCTGAGAAAATCCGAGCATATAGATGATAGTGATCCAATTATATAATAAGTCGTTGCAATTCTTTTAGTCCTATTTTGGATGGCTTGTCTTGATTGGATCGAGAAGGTGGACTTAATTTGCCAAAATGTCATTTATTTCAATACATTCGATGAATGAGGCAAAACATATGAGACATGTATAAGAATGGGAAACCAGAGTACTAACCTACAGAAAAAGAAAAGGCAACATAGGGGAAATCCAAACTATTCCATGACCAATCAAAATTACAAGTGAAAGGTATATCCACCCCAATCTCACTTTTCCCTAATGAACATCAACACGCTCGAATCCAGTTTCCCACGTGATTATTGACATTCCAATCCCTCATAAACTTAAGCCCGCATCAAACTTTCTCCTCCATGGATGACCCGTTGCCAATCTTTTCCTTCTGCATCGTAGGTTTAAGGTTTTGTGGCTTGCACCAAGCTGCACAGACAAGATACGCAACGAAATTTACTAGGCTCAGGAACGTTAGCAATCCGTAGAAGCAATCGAGCCTCCCATAATTGATGTTATCGGCCAACCATCCTTGTCCAGCACCGGTGCTCGTTGCCTTCTTCACGATGGAGACCAGGAAGCTACTGACGAAGAAGCCTAGTGATAAAGTCGTGAGGAAGAGCCCAGTGCTCATGGTCTTCATGCCCTTGGGCGATTGAGTTATGAAGAAGTCAAGCTGGCCCGTGTATATGAAAGCCTCGCCGGAGCCTACCAAGAAGAATTGTGGGATCAGTAGGAACACGCTCACTGGCAGGGTGGTGGTAGCGTGGCCAACCGATGCGGCAACTGACAGTCTCTTGCGCTCGGTTATTGCGGCAGCTGCCATTCCTAGAGTCGAAAGAACTAGTCCGATTGCAATTCTTTGTAGATTGGAGAAACCTGTATTGAGAAATGCTTAGCATTGACAGATTTAAACGTTTTGCATGTTAAACAAAGTTAATAACGTTCGCAAATATGTTCGTATTCTGATGATCACCTCTCAATAATGCTTCATGAACCAACATCACTAGAAGGGAACAGATATATCACGTGTACCTATGACTCATGCAATTGCAATGTGTGTGTGTATATACCTGGCTTTCCTTTCCATTTCTTCCAAAAAGGCATGATAAACCGGTCATAAACAGCAAGAGTGATCATAATAGCTGCCACGAAGAACACGGTGAGTGAGCCGGCTGGAATTTGAAAGGTCCCAATGGACCTTTCCATGGTCGAAGCTTGCTCCACCGAGAACGTGATCATCTGTGCGTATGTCGTCCAGAATATGATCGTCGTGGCCCAAACCGGAAGCAATCTTATCATCATCTTCACTTCCTCCACTCTTGTCAGTGAGCACAGCTTCCATGGATTTGGTGCGGAATTATGACCGTCTTTCATGAAGTCGCCTTCAGCGACAATGGCTGCCTTGTCCAGGCACCTGTAATCGAGACAAAGATAAGGAGTTGGATATTTTGATATGATCATAAAAATGACATGATTCAATAGATGTAAGGTTGTTGTCTCAGCAACATCTCTCCTTTCTTTAGAAGGGGAAAGAGTAAAGCTTCGCATGCTTGATGTCAGGAGCAATGAGAGTGATTCTTGTGCAAGATAAGAAAAATAGCTGAAGAGAGACAAACAATAAATGAGAGCATGAATACGTACTGAAATTGATCGGTGTGATGAATCCTAGACCCTTCAGGACCATCCTCGTACAGGCACCCAACATCGTACGGAACCTCCAAGCTCCTCTTCTTAATCGAAGCCGCCACAACTTGCATTATCTGCACAATGGGACTCCCCAAACACTTCTTGTACCTGTACCTCCTTGACCCCGACAAGAACACGAGGATCGCGATGAGCATCGCGACCGAGCACGCCCCGTAGGAAATGCTCCGGCCGACCTCGTCCTGCACGTACACGAGCACAGTGACGGCAGTCAGGGTTCCCATGCTGATGAAGAGGAAGAACCGGTTGAAGAAATAGGCCATCTGGGCCTTTTCCTTTTCGTCCTTGTCGTCGAACTGGTCCGTCCCAAAGCCCGAGACGCTCGACTTGAGGCCGCCCGTGCCAAGGGCCACAAGGTAGAGGGCCAAGTAGAGGATCCCCATCTGGAGCCCATCTGCCTGCTCGCATGGGCGGGCAGGTAGGCACGGAGGTGGGCGAAGCCGGGGGAGCTTTGCTGATAGAGCTAGCGTGGCCGTGCCCTGTAGATAATTTGTGTGGGTACCACAATAAAGGTTATCGACGACTTCAGGGGAAAAAATGAAAAAAAAAAAAAAAAAAAGAACCATCGAGAAATATTGTAATTTCTGGGTATATAACTTGATGATAGTTATATTTAAAATAAAGGTGGGTTGAGAGTCTTAGGGTTTGGAAGCAAGATGAATGCAATTAAATGTTCACAAAATTCATAAGTATGCTCGAGGGCTAGAGACCGGTTTATAAAACCGACTGATGATAAGGTGACATGCCGGATACTAATTGGTTATTTGCATGTACCGACCTATTTAAGTGTCCATTCATAATCCATCGCATTGCTTTACGAACCAACTTTGAAAACCCGTTTGCTATCCCTAAGATTTCACCTATTGACCTAAATTTGGAGTTAAATGTATGCTGTGGACCTACACTGAAGACGAATGAACCTGAACTGGGATAAAAGCAAGCTAGACAGATAGGCAATTGTGATGGTTGTGCATGTAAAAATCAAATTGAGACCTACCAAAGTTTGGATGAGGGCGAAGATGGCGATGGTCCTATATCGGCCAAGAAAGGAGTCGGCGAGGAAGCCACCGAGCAAGCAGAGCAGGAAGGAGGTGCCCATGAAGTCGGTGACGATGTTGGCCGAGGTGGAGCTCGGCAAGTGCATGGTCCCGCCCAAATACGTCACTAGATTCACCGCTATTCCCATTGTCGACAGCCTCTCACATATCTCTATCCCTGTTATTCAATAATCTCAAATAAATTATACATCAAAATGATGACATCTTGATAAGTATGGGTATTGCACTCGTGATTTAAAGTGATAATCCTTATAAAAATACATTTATTATGTGGTTAAATTGTGTAATAATCATAAATATCATTGAAAGATAGATAGTTGATATACAGAATACTAAACTCTTGATTGGCTATTGAAGTGATAATTATTATATTCCTTTTAGTTATGACTTTTTGGAGTATTTTGGGAATTCTGATGATGTCCATCCTCTTAGTGGATATGCTATAAATGTAGATATGTACACCATAAGTGTCAAAAGTTGTGTACGGCACTCACTTTAATGCTAAAAGTTTTTGCTAGCTCACTTAAGTGCCAAATTGAAAAAAAACAAAACGATTACCTAAGTGCCAATGGCGAGAAATTCCGACTAGATTGATTACGTGACATTTGTAATAAAATTATAATATGACTTGGCAAATTTTTTAAAAACTCTAGTCCATGTGGCATTTTCACATGGCATGGTTGGCACTAAAGTGATCGCTTATTAATGATTGGCACTGAAATGATTACTTTAAACATAATTGTGCATTTAAATGATCACTATTTACAGCTTTTAGACAACGTTGTTTAGGGGTTATTTGCTGACTAGGCACGTTAGTGAGCTACGCAAGACTGAAAAATTGATAAAATATAGCCACGTCAGATTTTCAGCGACTCAGATCGGAGTTGACATTTAAATGATCGTTTTAAAAAAAAAAGTGACACTTAAGTTATCCAAAAAGAACTTTTGGTACTAAAATGAACGCCATATACAACTTTTTGTACTTTTAGTAAACTTATTCCCTATAAATGAAATCAAACAGTATATAAAGTATTGCCCTGCATAAACCAAATAGCTTAATAGTTATTACAATTCTATTATCAATTATTGCAGTCTTATTCCACTAGGGGAACCAAATGGATTGTAAATTCATTCAGGATTAGGTTAGTTCATAAATAATCTGCCTTCTATGCGTTATCCATCTTTCACTTGTTATGCACATCTTACTCATGCAACATTTATAACCGAATGAAAGTAAGAATAAAAAATGAAACTTACAAAATCTCGTTTCTATAGAAGGGAGAAACCTAGCCCAAGTTAAATGAAGAAGGAGAAGAGCAAAAGAAAGGATAACTAATAGAATAAACTAATATAAGAATCACATGAAGATAAATATATAGGACATCTTAAAAAGCTGAAACAACAGGGAGGAATCAGAGATGAAATTCTGAAGCCACTCATGAATTGTCGCATCAATATCAGCAGAATATCTGCAATTATCCAGTGAGCGTGATCTCATTCCTCATCCTCCTAAAGGAAAACGACGCGGCTCAATCCTATACTACATCATCACTAAGAAAGTGTGGACTGGAACTTCGTATGCCAAGTGACAAGTCCCACCAATTTTTTGTGCGCTGTGTCAAGGTGTGCGTTAATCGTCTCCAGTTCCTTGAATATGCATTTTGAGGGAAGATACGTGCATACACGAGAATAAAAAGTGGGGAGTAAAAGAGCAGACCAAGAATGAGAGCAGCAGGAACCCAACCACCCGTTTTGGACCTGTCTGCAGGGAACCCTTTGTAGTCCACAGCATCCGAAACTGCCCAACTCATCTTCTCCTGAAAAGTATAACTGTTAAGGATTTCTATCGTTCTTTTCATGGTCGGATGACAAAAGTCTATGAGAATCAAGGAGGGATCGCTTCACCCACCATTGCAAAAAGTTGATAGGGCTAGAATGGACTGAAAGACACCAGAACAAGAGGGATTGGTTTTGGTTCTTGTCCTGTGTGCGCACACTTTCACAAACATCCTTGGGAGCTTTGTCCTTTTATAGGCAAAGAGAGGGTCGGACTCTCTCAGCACATGTTCACCCCCTTCCAAAAGGAAAAAAGAAAAAGGATAGGTGAACCTCCACCAAGGAATGGAGACAGATCATTGCTTGTCGCTCCTCATAAAGGTCGGGATTATATTTATCACGATCTCATTTGAGGGGAAGCTTCTAGGGAGTAGGGGAGTAGGGATTGGCGGATTTGTAAACAACTTTTTTTAGGGTTTTTTGCAAGGCGATATTTGGTACAGCATTCAAAAGTGGGGAGATTTGCTTATTAATTTATTCATTACTTGAAAAAGGTGATGGCGATTGAGGAGGATGTATCTCAGAGATGGAGAAGAAACAATGGGAATCTTGAACATGGAATTGTAACAGAGCTCCCATTCGTTTTCTATCTTTTTGAGGTGCGAGTTATGCTGAAGTTTTGGCCAAGGATGGAGATGGTGAACCACAGTCTGTACGTACTCTCTGGAGGGCGACCTTTTGTAGTGGTTTTGTTACCCCACCAAAGGTGGCCGAGTCTGTGCGACTCTAAGCGGAGCTCGTTTTGTACCATAGAAATAGAAATGAGTTTTCTGGAGAAAAATACTCCAAAAAAAGTCATAAAATATATATACAGATCATAATTATATTTTAGATTTTGTTTTTTTCAATTCATCTAATTGAATCTCAAATCTTCTCTTGCAATCAAGTCTTGGACTTTTGTTTAGTGGTGTTATTTTAGGCTGATACGTTAGTAATATTAGAATATCACGAGAGTTATTATTTATCGTTATTTACTGAAATGACTTGATTGAGTTTTCTTGAAACATTTCGAGGTCTGATTGCGCTCATTGAATGACTTTTATTGAATGATGTACAAAGAATTTGGGACTTTTAGAGACATTTCTTGGTGTTTCTTGATGACTAAAACCAGAAACGTGCATTTGTGTAGCCATATGCAATATAGAGAGGGAGGCTCTCTCCCTTTCTCCACATGGAAGTACTCATCAAGGGTTCCGGCCCACTGTCCGATCCGGTTTTTACTGAACAACTGGAGTGGTCAAGAATTGGTCAAATCCGACGTTGACCCAGTTCAATTAGAGCTAAACCCGATGGACCGGTCAATTGAACTGAAGTTGACTGTATCGTTGACCCTTCATTTGCTTTGAAGAAGCTAGAACGTTTCATAGATCGGCCCAGATTTACAAAAGCGGATCGAGGACAAAAGGATCGTACGATGAATTTCCTATTTTTGTGGCCATATTAAATGTGTCAATCAATTATAGCTATAGTCCTAGGAACCTAGGAGGGGATGTGAGAACTGTAACTTGTAAGGGAGAGTGAGCCAGAGAAAATGACCTAAATATATATTTTTATATAAATTTGATCAATGTCGCCATAGAGAATAAAATGCATGGTATATATTAGATGAACAAGATTAATAAAATTGCAAGCCACTCAAATTGGCTAAGTGTCTTTCATAATGTCACTCCCACATGACTATCTCCTCTTCTTTGGTAGAAACTTTGACGGGCCATTGATTCAATATTACTCATGATTACACAATTCCAAAATCAATGTTACTATCTTCGTATCCATCGTCCACTTTCACAAATTTCTCCCAAGCCCTCTCCATCAACTTTGAAGATTCTTCTTTCCCTCGTACCAATTAATTGTTAATGACGACGGTATTGGAATTGTCGATTCAACGTATTCTACATAATGCCATGTAATTATCCCATGGCTTTACCTTTACCTTCTCCTTATCAAGCGAGATTTGTATGCACTCGATATATGTGAGCCCCGTTCCATCTCAGTGAAAACCATCTTTGAAAAAGTCAAAGCGTCATAATCACAATATTCGTCAAATCACCATTCAAATCTTCATCTTTTGCATATCAAACTAGTAAATCCTAAGATTGGTGATCAAGTTATTGAATTATTTAGCCATTGATCAAATCGTTCAACACACGACTAAAGATACGAGCGGTGTAGAATTCACTTAGTCGTCTAATCAGCAATCAAGTCATAAGCCAATTGGACATAGAATATGCAAATCATCTTACATTCAATCCTTGGACACAAAAAATAATCATTAATCATGGGATCCATATCATTGAATGATTAAGATAAAGTGGGCTCACATGCTCTGGACATGTACATGAATTTTTCCTCTCTATTGCTCCTCCAAAGATACTATGGACTTGGGTTAATGAGTGTCGTGATGAAGTTAAGCTTATTATTATTTCTCTTTGTATCAAATACTATTGCACAACTTACATCCAAAGGTGATCCAATCAACTTATCTAGTCAATTATGATACACAACCCCAATCACACACTAGGATAACTCTCTAATTAAAGGAGAACGATTGAGTCCACTAGATGAAAATGAACCATGCAAGCAATTGGTGGAGGAGATTAAATTAGAAGTTGACCCATCATTACTTGGGACATGAGTGTGGAGTAGGGTCGTGTGAGCGATATGCGCACAATCGAATATTACAGAGTTTAGGTTAAGTCAAGTCATCTAAAGGTTATGGCTTTAACAAAATGTCATCACGTTTGGAAAGAATCATATATACTGATCCATAATCCTAATTTTCTCTCCCTTTCCCTTGCTGTCCCATCTCTCTCTCTACCCCAAGCACCACCACTCATGGTTTGCCCCTTTTTGCCGCCTTAGGCTCACCATTAATCGCGGTTTCCAAATCATATATACTGATCCATAATCCTAATTTTCTCTCCCTTTCCCTTGCTGCCCCATCTCTCTCTCTACCCCAAGCACCACCACTCATGGTTTGCCCCTTTTTGCCGCCTTAGGCTCACCATTAATCGCGGTTTCCAAATCATATATACTGATCCATAATCCTAATTTTCTCTCCCTTTCCCTTGCTGCCCCATCTCTCTCTCTACCCCAAGCACCACCACTCATGGTTTGCCCCTTTTTGCCGCCTTAGGCTCACCATTAATCGCGGTCGCCACACACACACACACACACACACACACACACACACATATATATATATATATATATATATATATATATATATATATATATATATATCTCTCTCTCTCTCTCTCTCTCCATGCATTTGTGTGCCCACAACACAACATAGGAGGTCATAATTGTTAGCGACCGTTTAGTTATAGGAATACAATTTACGGTCTAGTGAGGCCAACGACCTCCAGTTCATAAAATGATCAGAACTCACGGCATTTTGAAAGCATAGTTACTCTGTATTGCTCAATAAGTGTAGTGCGGAATTGTGGATTTCAAATGAAATCCGTGCATTCATGGGCTCTTTATGCAATGGGATCAGTCCGAATGAATAGTTCCCGCTGTCTATTCTAAATTCAAACTTCCGTGAAAGTAAATGGAATCTTGCGTACCCATGCTCGACATTCATTTCAGCGTCTAAGCCGCTTCAACATTGATTAAAACCCAAAAGATAATTGACACCATCCCACATGGAAGATAAAGTTCCCTTCTCTTTCATTGGTCAACCATAACCTTAGGTTTCTATTTGTTATGGGCCAAGCATAGAAATAATGTTTGATGGGACAAGGATGGGTAGCTTTATTAGGGCGGGCAATAACGAGTGAATGGGAGTCAGCTCAAAGCAGAGGCGCCACTAAACCAATCGATTGGCCAGATTCTTTCTCCAGATGTGGTCGGGGGAAGTCGACCCATCCGCTGAAACACAACACACGAAGTTGGTAGTCAAGGGAGTTTGACAAACAGGCCTCCGTCGCCACATGTGCACTGCGCGTGCGGATGAGGAGGAGCGCCCTTTTTGCAGCACTTGGCGCGAGCGGGGTCAATAATAGAACGCACCTGCGCAGGGACCAGCAGACAGGGGACATTAGGGATGACCATGGCCGCCGCCCATGGCACTAATGGCAACACGCAACATGCGAACTGAGAAACCAGAAAGCTGTCCATCTCCATCTGTATCTCCGCGTCCACAAAACTAGGTGAAGGGGTGACCCACGTCATCACCGCACTCCCCCTTCCATCTGCGCAACCTGCTGCCACAGCTGCCCCCGCCCACCTCTCCCCCTATTTGCAGAATCTTACTTGTAAACTTTGACATAACATCCCACCCTCCTTTCTTCTTTTTTTGAACAACCTACTTTGACTTCGAGAGTTTGATATGGCAGCATGGATCCGATTATCCCCATTCTAATGTACTCTTCTTAATTTTTTTGGTTCTTTATTTGACACTTGACGCATGAAGTTCCACAGATTATTTTTCATGCCATTATAAAAAGGGTCTAAGATTCTTTACAGCTGCAACAAAATGCAACAACTCTAAAGTAAGCAACTACTTGTTCTTCGATTTATTTCTCTTTCCATTCAGTTCTAGAGTTCAAGAGGATGGTAAGAGTTGGGAATTTGTACGATAACTTGTCTTCTATATTGAACCATGTAGTAGTACATTGGTCCCTGCAAGTTTGAGTGCTATGCTGGTGGGAAGACCAAGAAGCCGTACTCTTGCATATACATTGAGAATGGCAAGACCATTGATCAAATTTGTCAAGAGGTAAGGGCCGTTCCTACAGATATGCTTTTTGATCAACTTTCGAAAATCGGAGCTTCCGCTTTTGGTTGGCCAAGCTTTAATAATTGGAAAGGTCATTCTAATCTCGACTCCTCTCCAGCGACACCTCCCCGATTAAGATGTTGCTTAAGCCTTTGCAGTAAGTTGCGTATCATTGCAAGAGAGATCGATTTGGATGCATTTAGCAAGTCATTTCGTTTTACAGACTGTCCAAAATATCGGTCAACTTTGCTTCACTTCGGTAAAATAAAAATTTGCTGGTGCAAACTTTGTTCTCCTCCCCGATTCAGTTTGCATGTCAATCATGAGTGCAGAAAAGCAAAAGTATTTTTATTTTGATAAAGTGCTGCATCGATGTGAAAGGTTAGTTTCCTTGTAGTGCTATATTGTGGACGTCGAAAAAAGCCGCAGGATAAGGATATCTCAGCCAGGTATAATTACCCATGTACACTATGATACTGAAGTATGACTAGTAATATCGTCTGACGCCCTCAGCAGAAAATTGAAATGTAGTTAGAACATCTAGCTCGCAATTGACTTCCAGTGAGGGCAAGAAAGGAGGAGGATAGAATTGTACCATTACCTTCTTCAGAGAAATATTTGCCGTCAGACCCCAGAGTCTCTAACAAATTGTCAAAGGCAGAAGGCTCTTTATAAATTGCTTCTTCGTCGTTATCCACGTTACTGAGTTCTGCGGCAAGTGAAAGCAGTACAAAATTATTTTACGGTGAAATATTCAATTCATTTACAACCATTTGACTTAAGCTTTACTGCGAGATCAACTAACTGATCCTCACGTATGCCGGCCCCGGATCTCATGTCAGGCATTGTAATTTCAGACAGAATCATCAAGTAAGAGATATCCTGATAAATGTAATTTCTGCAACTAAAATCTCATTTGAAGCGCAATGTTTTCTACTAAGGCTTCACGAGATGACCATAGAGAAGTGTCGTAGACATCTACAGAAGCGCTTGAAATCACATGATAAAGAATATCAAAGAAGAAAAGAAGAGTAGTTGACTGAATACACGATAAATAGTTTGATAATGAACACTTCCAAAGATGTTTATCCATATATATTACAGTAAGAAAGCTGCGTTGACATGCCTGCAGGATCAGGAGATATCCCTTGTGGAGTATGCGTTCTTCAACCTTCTGCTTCTTTCTCGCAATCCCACAATGTTCACATATCACAGGGGTCTTGGGTTTCTTAAATCCTGCTTTACCGAGCAAAGTTCAGCTTCGCTGCAAAGAACTTGACAACACACATCTAAAAGGAAAACTAAGAAATGTGAGTAAAGCAAAATGGAGAGTAACAACCTGAAAGGAAAATAATGTAACGCAAACAGACTAATTGCTATCCATAACTTATCGAAACCTTCTCTTGGATAAGCTGCTCTAAGCAATGAACTTATCTTAAATACCAATTCTAACCAACTATAAGGCAAATCATGTTAAGCATATAAACCAAAAAAAAGAAAAAGAAATAGCCAGACAAATGTACCATGCTTATAACGATTTCTCTTGCCCGTAGGATTAGAAAGACGCTTCCAATCACTGACAGATGCAAAAAGAGTTTCAGTTGGATTTTACCAACGGCGAACTACTTTTTCAGAAAACAACACATTGGTAATAAATTGAAATTCCCAATCTCAACCTTGAGGGTGGATAGGCTTGCATCAACTTATGCCAAAAGAAATATAATGGACTTCCCATAGTATGAAGTGAATTAAAAATCATAGCATCCTCCTCCAAAATGCGGTCGATTTCCAGTGAGGTGATTTCCTTTCCTTGTATTAAGAAAAGAAATCCTTTCATCCATTTGGCGACCATTGAAATCAGATAGATGAAGCATATTGTGCTGCGAATGTCTTAGTTCATTTTACTTCCTTGGTGCTTTAGATTATTTTTCTGTCGTGATTAGCATTGCCGTAAATTCTGTCATTAGGCTCCAATTGTTCCTAGGAAATGCGTTATGAAAAAAATGGCCTTCTTAATAGTTGCCTCTGATACTTATTTCTGTTAACATCAATTATATAATCTCACGAGTTCCTCAGTACTACTTTTAGTACTATAGCCATGATACTATACAAGCATGGAACTTGTCCTTTTCAGTTAAAGTAATGAACTAAGCAACCCCTTCACTTTCTAAGCTATTACCACATGCTAATTGTCTACCAACAATGCACATATGCTGGAGAAACCATAATAGGAACAATCTTTTAAAGTGCTGATTTTTTCTCGAGAAGTAGTAGTAGGACATGGTATTTGAACAAGTTATTGGTAGTGCACGCCAGTGGAGACATATGGCTGGTTGTCTTCGACGAATGGCTATGTGATATGGCCTAAGCGGGATCTATATATTGTTGGAAATTTTCTATAATATGGGTTTACATTAATTAATTAATTTTCTATTTTAAATAATCAGATTAATGGATATTTCCAATATTTGTTGAACCTTACACTGATCTGATTATATTGGGTATTGGCATCTGTTGATAACGAGCCTAATTAAGCAGCAAAGTGTAGACAATTGTGTTTAACTAAGAGTTTGCTAGGTTCCATCTCTAGCCTATAAAATGATAGGTTATACCTATCAGTTGCTTTAATCCTATTAAAAGTTGCTATATCGAAATAGGTCATAGAGAGGAAGATCTGACATTCCGATAGATCTCTGATTATCAAACTGATTTATTTTTCTTAAAATGAAGCAATGGCTCAAATGGGTACGTTTTATTTCGTTGTGTTTATCGATTTCGGTATTTTATAGTCATATTAGATTGTTCTTAATTGATTAGTTGTTTATATGAATAATTTTATACATGTGGTATTAGAGCATATCATATATCATTGTCGAATCCATTTTTTTGTTTTTTATGGAAAAATTCGAAATTTTCCTCCTTGAGCCGAATATGGGCATTATTTTTTCGTGTGAATTTTTTGCTTGATTGATCCTAAAACATAGGGCTTTTGTTCTACATGTCGAGATCTTTCCAACTATATATAGTTTGCATAATTTTGTTGAGAATTGAGAGAGAATTTTAAATTTGAAATTCTAGGGTAAAACTTCTAGAATTTTCAAATTACTTGCAATTGATTGATTTTCGTTGTAAATTGTTGCATGGGTATTGTTATATATGTATTTTACCATCCTTTTGTTGCATCAAGGTAAGTTTTTAGGGTTTAAATTTAAGAAAACCGAATTTTCGGCCATGGGAGGCTTGGATCCGAAATTTTGAAGTTTGTATGTGGTAGATTTACTGGTTTTTCTTCGTTTAATTCATTCTAGTCAATTATATTGATGTTATATGCAAGTCCCATGGAGAAATTTCATAAAAAATCAAGTCAATTTGTGTTTCTGGAGCTTTGAGTCGAAACCGGGTCACACGACCTGGTTTGCAGAAATTCGGGACCCGGCTGGAGGTTGAAGAAGACCTCCAGCCGGGCCTGGGCCTAAATATGGGCTTTCGCCCATATTTTCTTTAAATTTTGTGGGCCATTTAAAACAGCCCATCCTTTCCTTTTTTATTTTATGTTTCAAGTTCTGGGCTATGCCCAGAACCCTTACTTATGGATGGGCTTACGCCCATCCTTTCTTTTTTCCTGTTTCCTAATATTGTTTTTAATGGGCGTGAGCCCAATCTAATTCCCTTTGGGCCGATAGCCCAATCGTGGGCCAATTTTAATTAAAAGAAGTGATGGGCCCGTTCCAAGCGGCCCGCGTGGGCTCCTGCGGGTCAGGGCCCGCGGGTGGGTCCGAAATATTAAAAAAAAAAAAAAAAAAATATATATATATATATATATATATTTTTTGGCAAAAATTTGTTGTTTGAAAAAGTGCAATATGTTGGAAGCACATGTTGTAAAGTGTTTCATATTGTTTGATGAATTTTGGACATAAATTTTTAGAGTTACCTATTGATAAAAATTAATATATACAATCTAAGAAGCACCGACACGCGACACGACATGACACGATATGTCGACACATCATTTTTCAAAAATAGAAAATTTCGATACGTTGGGATACGTTATATATTAAATGAATATTTTTATTTTTAATTAATTTGATTCAAATTTATAAATAATTAATTAATTAGAAAAGAGCTTACAATGAATTTATACTAATAATATTAATAAATTAACAAAATTTATTGATGAAACTAATGACTAACAACAAATTATAATCAACTTATTTAAATAAATCCATGATCTTCTACAATGACCAAAATTTATCATCATTCAACATTCAATACTATTATTTTTCGAAATTACTTTTTAATTTCATTAAATTATTATTTTTATCAAATAAAAAGTCCCCTAAGGGGTCCACCCCCAACCCTCACACCCACTCCCTTTTTTCCCTCGTCTCTTTCTCCCCACCCCCAAATTTTTTTGACTTTTCTTTCCCTCCCCCACCTCCTATTAGGCTATCACTTCCCCCTCCTTCTCCCCTCCAACTTGCCAAGTGCCTTTTTTTATTCTTTTAGTTTCCTTCTCAAAACCCTACCAGCGCCCTCCTTCCCCTCCTCCTCACCACATGAACCCCTCCTCTCCTCTTCCTCTCGATCTTTGCTTGCTCTCGGTCTTCATCAAAATCGTTCACCGCCTCGCCTCCAGCCCTCCCTCCCTCGCAGCTGCAGCCTCGTCGCCGATCCATTGCAGAATCACAGAGTGGCAGCCCTCGCCTCAGTCTCTCACCGTCTCTTGCTGTCGCTCGCCGTCACGGGATTGCCGTCGCTCGCGGCCTCTTCTCTGCTCCCTCGCCCTCGCCTCCATCGTCCACCGTCTTTCGGACAAGCGTGTCGAAATGTGTTGAGAAAAGTTGATCACGTGTTGAAAAATTTGACACGCTCCGACACTTATCGAACACGACACAGAAGCACGTCTAACGTGTCCGTGCTTTATTGTATACAATTACTTGCCCAAAGGGGGTATTGTATATATTAATTTGGAAAATAACATGAATATTAATTCCTATATTTAAAGATTGGGATGTATAATTGAAAAATATTTATATGCCCAAAGGGGATAGATGTTTTGAAAATTATATGTAATTCTTCTCTATATTGATATTATGGAGATATATAATTTAACAGATTTGTCTGCCCAAAGGAGATGGATTCTTAACAATTATATGTAATTCTCCTTGTTGTTGCTTTATAAACTTCATGTTGTGAAAAATAATAGTGCATTATACACTCTGTCCAAAGGGAAGTTTATAATGTACTAATTATTTTTGTTGAATTGCTTATTGCCCATAATTGATCTTATTGTATTATGTGTGACAAATAGTTACATTTGCTGTAAATAACAACAATGCCACGGTTGAAATGTTAGCTTGATCAAATTTCAAGAGATAGAAGCAAGATATAGAGTTTGCTCTGGGTATTATTGATATGGACTTGGCTCTACATGAGGATGAACCTGCCAGACCCAATGATCAAAGTACTATAAATCAAAAGGCCCATTATACTAGATGGGAAAAATCTAACCGACTAAGCCTCATTGTTATGAAGAGGTCCATTACTAAGCATCTCATTAGTGATTTGCCAAAAGATACGAATGCCAGACAGTTCCCTGAAGCAATGGGAGAAAGATATAGAGTCTCAAATAAGGCTGAAGCTGGGAACTTGTTGAGTGAGTTAATGAACATGAGGTATGATGCTGCTATGGACATTAGGGAATTTATACTGAAGATGGTCTACATTCAGTTTAAACTTAAGGCCCATGAAATATTCCTTTCTGAAAATTATATTGTGCATCACACCTTAAATGTTCTGCTAGCTGAGTTTATTAAGACTGCTTATAGTGCTCAGAATGAGACATGGAGTGTCAATGCATTGATTACCAAATGTGTGACTGAGGAAGAGAAGTTAAAGAAGGAGAAATATGAGTCCACTCACTTAATTGCCAATGTCAAGTTGAGTTCATCCAGAGGCAAATGGAAGACTAAATGGTCAAATGCTCATGGTCCAAAGAAAGGCCAAGATTTCAAGAAAAATGGGAACTATGGGAGAAATAGAGATAAGGATTTCAAGTGTTTTCACTGCAAGAAGTAGGGTCGCAAGAGAGCCAATTGCTTCAAGTTCCAAACTTAGCTAAAAGCAAGAAAAGAAAGTCACCAAGGTGAGTTGTTGGTTTGTTTTGAATCAAAATCTGGTTGATGTTCCTTTGGATTCTTGGTGACTTGATTCTAGTGCTATTGTTCATGTGAATACTACCTTACATGGTCTCACAAATCTAAGGAATCCAAGTCTGAGGGAGTCAAAGCTTAAAGTTGGAAACAATACTGGAGTTGATGTGGAGCGCATATGGACAGTTGTTTTGAATTTAGATTATGGTTTTCAGCTTATCTTGAACAATGTCTTTTATGTTCCTAGTTTAGGAGAAACTTAGTATCTCTTTCTTCACTTGGCAAAGCTGGATATTGTCTATATTTTGCGAATAAAAGAGTAGATTTGAGTTATGATTCCAAAATTATTAGGAATTGTGTTTTATCTGATGGATTATATTGATTATGCTTATCTCTCGGTAGACTATATTGCTCTTTCAATGTTGAGAATAATGTTGCTAAGAGATCTTTAATCAAAGAAATATTTTCATTGTTATGGCATAAGCGATTAAGGCATATTTCCAAAGAAAGGGTAAAGCGACTTATCAAGGCTAATATTCTTCCTCCTCTTGACTCATATTGAGATTTGTATTGATTATGTGAGGGGAAAATTAACTAAAACCAAGAAGAAAGACGCTACTCGTAGTCAAAATCTATTGGAGATAATTCATACTGATATTAGTGGGCCATACTCAACCACCTTGTGTGGAAATAAGTACTTCATCACGTTCATTGATGATTTCTCCCATTATTGTTATGTTTATCTAATTAAGGTGAAGATTGATGCTCTTGAAATGTTCAAAGTGTTTCACACTGAAGTTGAGAAACAATTGGGAAAAATTATCAAGATTGTTAGATCTGATCGTGGTGGTGAATATTATGGGCGGTATACCAAGACTGGACAACAAATGGTAGCGTTTGCAAAATATTTGTAGGACTGTAGTATTGTCAATCAATATATAATGCCTGAGAGTCCTGAACAGAATGATGTAGCTGAACGGCGTAATCGCACACTCATGAAGATGAAACAAAGTATGATGGGCAGTTCTAACTTGCCTGAATACTTATGGGGTGATGCAATTAAAACAACAACTTATATATTGAATTGTGTATCTAGTAAATCGGTGCCGAAAACACCTTTTGAATTGTGGATAGGGAGGAAACCAAGCTTGAATCATTTTCGAGTTTGGGGTTGTCCTGCAAAAGTGAAAATTTATGATCCTTCTTAGAAGAAGACTGAACCCAAGATTACTAGATGTTACTTTATTGAATATCCTGATCATTCCAAAGGGTATATGTTTTATTGTCCTACTCGTGGCACTAGAATCGTTTAATCCCAAATTGCAAAATTTCTGGAATTAGATGTTGCTGAAAAGAGTTCTTCTCAATCTTTCGAAAGGGAGGAACCAAACAAAATGGTCTCTATTCCATTGCCTATCTTGCATGATGATTCCATGTGAGAGCCTTGCAAAGTGGAAATTCAGCAAGAAACATATATTGGAGATATGACGGTAGATCTTTCTACCACGAATGAAATTCCCCAGACGAATGATGCGACTCCAGAAATGCCTGTGTGAAGATCATAGTGACAAATAAGATCAACACCTCTAAATGATTATCATGTTTATCTTGGAGAAGCTGATTTTGACATTGGAAATATAGTTGATCCGGCAACCTTCAAAGAAGTACTTAATAGTGATCAGACAGATAAATGGTTAGGAGCGATGAAGGATGAGATGATTTCTATGTCAACTAATCAAGTATGGAAACTTGTTGGTTTACCTAATGGGCAAAAAATGATCGGCTGCAAATGGGTATTCAAAACCAAGAAAGACAATAAAGGTAACATAGAGAGATTCAAGGCAAGGTCAGTCGCAAATGGGTACACATAAAGAGAAGGAATTAATTATACTGAAGTCTTTTCTCCAATATTTACTAAAGACTCTTTTTAGATAATCATGGCATTGATGGCTCATTTTGATTTAGAGTTTCACCAAATGGATGTCAAGATAGCCTTTCTAAATGGAGATCTGGATGAAGAAGTATATATGCAGCAACCTGAAGGGTTTAAAGAAATTGGAAAGGAGCATTGGTGTGCAAACTTCAAAGGTCCATCTATAGTCTCAAACAAGCATCACGTCAGTGGCACTTGAAATTTCACAAAGTTGTGAGATCGTTTAGCTTTGAAGAAAATAATTTTGATCAATGCATCTACATGAAAGCAAGTGAGAGTAAATATATTTTCTTAGTACTCTATGTAGATGGCATTTTATTTGCTAGCAGTGATGTTGATCTATTGAATGACACAAAAAGTTTTCTATCTACAAAGTTTGATATGAAAGATCTTGGGGAAGCCTCTTTTGTTCTAAGCATTGAGATTAATTGTAACAGATCTAAGAAGGTTCTGGGATTATCTCAAAAAAGTTATATATATCGTGTTTTGGAAAGATTCAATATGCAAACTTGCAAGTCAGGTGAAGCTATTGTTGTGAAATGAGATAAATTGAGCATAGAACAATGCCCTAAGAATGATGTTGAAAAAGAAGTCATGAAGAATGTTCCATATGCTAGTGCAGTTGGCAGTTTTATATATGCACAAGTATGTACCGGATCCGATGTTGCTTTTGCTGTGAATACTCGAAAGATATTTGTCGAATCCAAGTCATGAACATTGGGTTGCAGCTAAAAAGGTTATGAGATATTTACAACGAACAAATGACTTCATGCTCGTGTATAGTAGAGTTGAGGACCTAAAGGTGATTGGATATTCAGATGCTGACTTTGCTAGTTGTTCAGATGATAGAAACTCAACTTCTGGATATATTTTTATGATGGCTGGATGTGCTATTTCTTGGAAGAGCACAAAGCAAACCTTGATTACGAACTCTACAATGTATGTTGAGTCTGTAGCGTGCTACGGCGCGTCAATTCAAGCAGTTTGGCTTGGTAATTTGATCTTAGAATTGCGAGTTGTGGACTCTATTGCTAGACCTATGGTGATCTACTGTGACAATACTGCAGCTGTATTTTATTCCAAGCATGACAAGATTAGCAATGCGTCCAAACACATGGAGATTAAATATTATACTGTTAAGGACTTGGTCAAAAAGGGAGACACTGTGATTGAAAATATCATAATTGAGTCCATGTTGGTTGATCCTCTAACAAAAGGCTTACGACCCATTTTGTTTAAAGAATATGTAAAGAATATGAGTGTTTTAGATTCTTTTGATTTCTTTTGTTAGTGGGAGCTATATAATTTGTATTTTTTTGGATATTATAGTTATATGTAGACTGATAATGCTTTTATGATATCTGTTAAAGCATTTATTTTCAATGATTGTTATTATTGATTCTATTGTTATCTTTTCTCCTATTGACTGAGAAATGGAATTATAATATAGTATTTTTAAACAAATTTTAATTTAAAGATGACTGGATGTTACTGATTACAAGATCTCATGTTGAATTGTGACATAGTCATGCAATTTCATGTTGTTTAGAAATTGTGCTAATGTAGTTTCATGTTGTTGAGAAATTGCATTGATGACCAATAAGAAATAATGTATATTTTGATCATATGTTGGTACTATTTCTTACTATACTACTAGGCTCATGATCCACGAAAATATAATGCTTATTATATGTGATTATGCAAGGTCATGTGTAGTGGTAATTTCTTAACAAATTGATCCCCATAATCCTATATTGAGGTTATATAGGATTGGATTGGTTTTGAGATGCCGTTATTTAGATATTATTTTTTAAAGTTGTGGCCGCATAAAACAAAATTTTCAGTTATTAACCCGATAGTGTCGTTTTCAATATAAAATCTTTTTCAAAATAAAAGAAGTTAATTAATATAGCCCAAGTGGGAAAATGTTGGAAATTTTCTATAATATGGGCGTACATTAATTAATTAATTTTTATTTTAAATAATCAGGTTAATGAATATTCCAATATTTGTTGAACCTTACAGTGATATGATTGTATTGGGTATTGACATTTATTGATAATGGGCCTAGTTGAGTAGCAAAGTGTAGGTAATTGTGTTTAACTGAAACCTGTAGTGGGAAGGGCCCAGTTGACACGCTATTGATTAGGGTTTACAAGGTCCCCTCTCTAGCCTATAAAAGAGTAGGTTATACCTAACAGTTGCTTTAATTCCATTGAAAGCTGATATATCGAAATAGGTCATACAGAGGAAGATCTGGCATTTCGATAGATCTCTGATTATCAGATTGATTTATTTTTCTTCAAGTTAAGTAATGGCTCAAACATGTACGTTTTATTTCGCCGTGCTTATCGATTTCGGTGTTTTACAGTCATATATGGATTCGATTCTTCTTGATTGATTAGTTATTTATGTGAATAATTTTATATGTATATGACACCTTAAGCTAATGAATTTATAAATGGGTTAAGCAAAACCAATGTGATCTACATCAACTTGAACACTATGTGTCTTGTGAAAGAATTGCACCACCAAAGCCAGCCTACCGATCTGTGCACAAATTAAGCATGCATAGTCTTACAATGATAGGATTGGATAAAAGTATATTCGAGGGGAAGCCCGTATATGGCTAGGCCAACAATAAGATGACAATAAGCTAATTTGAACACATGAAATGACGACCACCAATATTTAGCTTATTCAAATTTAATAGCTCTGACTGAATCGGTACCTCAATATTGATTAGGTCCAGGATCTCTTATTGAATTGTTCATTCAATGAGTATTCTCAATATATTGCCTTGAAGAAAATTTAAACATGGAAATCCATGCTCTTGAGCACGAGATTTATCCTCTTGCATGTCTACCATTTCACCACCATAAACTGTGCAAAGTTAAGCAAACCGAGAGAAATTCTCTTGTGACAATGCTAGAGCTTCAATGTAAAGGCGAGGGAGAGAAGGAGGGAGATAGATGCAAATGCGACAGAAAGTTATAGCTCTTATTTGTTATATTAATACCCAGTATCATTAAAAATAGTACGCTAAGTCATGTGATTGATTGTAATCGGATTTCCAACCAGGTTGACCATAATAATATTTTGTGGAATTATATCATTAAAAATAGTACGCTAGTCATGTGATTGATTGTAATCAGGCTTCCAACCAAGTTGACCATAATTATATTTTATGGAATGATCAATTGATTAAATAGCAAGTATATGACATGTATGCGACACGCATATTGATTTAGCAACTAGTGTAACTTTTTCCTCCTCTCACGAGTGTATGCTCGAACCAAGGAGATACTAGAATAGATGCTCATGTGAATAACTCTACAGAATGCGTAAAAAGTCATTAGATACATATGGAAGATGAGAACGATAATATTCAAAGAATACGAAAAGTATATTTCTCACAAGAAAGTCGGAATGCATCGTGTATCACCTCTTGTGCGGAGCACACGTTCTTTTCTTTGTTAAATTATTCTGTTTTTATTATTATTCATTTCCACATCCTCTGCATTTGAAACATCATATGTTAATGCTAAAAATCAAGCAACAGTACTTGTTAGCAGAGTAAAGAAGAAACCAATGCATTATGTTTTCTTACATAATAAATATGATGTTACTAATGAAAAGGTGAGGTGAGAGAAAACACAAAGCATGTGAAAACAATAATGCATTGAACCTTTTCTTTTCTAGAAAAAAACACAGCCTATGTGTCGATCTATTTATTAATAAGCCAGATGGGAAAAAAATAGAGCTTCTGGTGAAATTAAATAATATTAGCGCAAAGGAAAGGGGAAAAAAATAGACCTTATGTTTATTAATTAATTGCAGCATTGGAACCGAGTCAAAGAGGAACGATTCAATGACCTTACATTTAGTGAGAAGATAGAGGGGAGAAGAGAGGGAACTCCCCCTTCCATTAGTTTTGGCAATTTATCATTAATTGTCAACAATCCTCTTTTGACATCTTTTTTGGTAGTATATCATTAATTGTTACCAATTTTCTTATTTGACATCCTTTCTCATATTGTAAGTCACTTAGATGGACTGGATAAGGGTCACTAATTCAAATGCATCTTTTTTGGTAGTATATCATTAATTGTCACCAACCCTCTTATTTGACATCTTTTCTGGCATTATGAGTCACTTAGATGGACCGGATAAGGGTGACTAACTTTTTTTTTTTTTTGGTCAGTCTTACTCTAATTCTACTCTAACACTCACTCTCAGACTTTTGCCCTGTCTCTTTGCAGGGTGTGAGAGTCGAAACCCACTCCTGAAATCGTCCCCACCCTACTCCCCTTTGAGAAGGTGAGGATTTGAACCCCCAATCTCCCCCTTCTAAGTTGGAAGGGTGGCCACTGGGGTGAACCCCCAGTGGTTGGATAAGGGTGACCAGTTCAAATGCATCTTTTTTGGTAGCATATCATTAATTGTCACCAACCCTCTTATTTGACCTCCTTTTTGGCATTGTGAGTCACTTAGATGGATTGGATAAGGGTCACTAATTCAAATGGTAACTTTAATATTTTGCCATTAGGTGACAAAATAGAGACTTTGTTCCTTGGAACTTCCAAGTTTTCGACTTTCTTTGATTTCCTTCCTTTTTCTTTATCAATCGTGATGCGTCTCCAAAATCCCCGCCTCTCTCAAATTGTCCTATTTAGATGCAAAGTCTAGGGTTCACTTGTCACCCCCAAGAAAAGTTGTCCTTCTACTACCACATCTGCAAATTATCTCCAACGCAATCCAACGAAATGTCCATGACTGTGAGGTACCGGGACACTTACACCATAAAGCCTGAGACAGAGACGTGGAGTGGCTACCTACCACTCTCGGAGCTGGACCAAATCGACATCATCAGCCATTGGTCCACCATTTACTTCTACAAACCACCCTCAGATTGGCTCCACTCGGCCGATGCCATCCTCAACACTCTCCGAGGTTCATTGAGCCGCGTGCTGGTCCCCTTCTATCCGCTTGCTGGAAGGCTCGAGTGGCTCGATGGGGGACGGCTCCGACTCGATTGCAATGCCATGGGTGTTTGGCTCATCGAGGCCGAATCCGAAGGTGAGCTCAATGACTTAGGCGATTTTTGTCCAGGTCCGGACTTCGAACAACTTATGCCAAGCTTGGACGACACGATGCCGATCCATGAGCAGCCGCTATTGCTAGTTCAAGTCACCAAGTTTAGGTGTGGTGGGCTCGCCTTGAGTCTCTCTATATCTCATGTAGTTGCTGATGGGCTGAGTGCTGCTCATTTCTACCATGAGTGGGCTCGGCTCGCTCGCGGTGAGCCGTTGAATATCGAGCCGTACTACGATAGAAAGGTTAGGCGTTGATTTAAAGGGTTTTCTTTTTGATAACTCAGAACATGCAAATCCTTTTTTCATTTTTTCCCATAATCTAGTGGTACAAAATGGAGACTCAATCCCTTAAAGGCACATGAAACGCCGTGCATGTGTATCCGAATCTTTTGACACTGTTAACATGAATTTTCTTTAAAAAAAGTTCATGGAAACTAAGATTTTTGGTACTAAGAGGACACACAATAATTTTTTTAATGAATTAAACTAGTAATCTTTGGAATGATATAATTTATTACGCTAGCTTGCGAATAAATGACAACCAAAGTACCGATTAAAAAAATCCAGGTTGACAATATAATTTGGACTAAGTGGACTTTTCCTTAGTTTATTTAACTCCCCACTACCCATTACAAGAGAATGGTTTATCACAGAAGCCTCTGCCTTTTGGCATTACAAGCAACAATGAAGCTCCTTTTGAGAACATTTTGCGTCTATGCAATTGAACTTTGTGATTTTTGTGTCTCTTTTCACCTTCTCCACCTTTTTTATTTCCTAATGCTCTTTTTTTTATTTATCGTTATTTATGGAGTTTTTGCTTTTGTCGTCATCGATCAAAGGAAGTGTCCATTTCTTCAAAGCCGTTATATTTGCATAATTATCGTGCTCGGTTGAGAACTATTAAACTCATTTCATATTTTTATTGTGGCCCGTCTACTTCTCCCCTAATTTGCATTTGGTAAATGGCAACGTGCTATGGCCTGTTTATCCGGCAGTGCAAATGTAAATTTATATGATTTACATGTTCTCGAATGTGTTTTTACATCAACTTGCATTTTCAATTTCATTCCCAAGCTTCCCCATCAGATAATTTTAACATATTGTTTTTTACGTTCAATTTTTTTTTCCGACTTTGGATTTGTAAATAGTTTAGTTGGAGTTTTCCTTATCGATGTTGATACTCGAAGTGCTAGTTCTTCGAGTAAGCAATTGCGCAAGCGCGCATGCGTGAGTGCTTGTAACGAACATTTTCTATAGTCGTCACATTTTCATTCCAAAATCTAGAAATTGACATCTTGTATGTAAGTTCATATAGTCTCTTATTCTATAACTTCAGTCATTGTAATCATTTGCATGATTTTTTGTTTTCAACAAGGTTTTATGGGTGGGTGAAGATCCATCCGGCGCACGGCTGCCGCCGCCAAACTTGGAGCTCTCCGAGTTCAACCGCCCGCCGTTGCTAATTGGCCACGCTAACAATCTAGAACAGCGCATGAAGAAGACCGCCCTGGCCATGCTAAAGGTGACGAAGACCCAAGTTGAAACCCTAAAGAACGCTGTGAACAAGGACCGACCCAGCCACCACCCACGCCCCTACACCCGATTTGAGACGATTGCCGCGCACATATGGCGGTGTGCGTGCAAGGCGCGCAAACACAAACCCGAGCAGGCGACCTCGCTGTACTTCTACATAGATGCCCGCAGCCGCCTGCGGCCACCCCTAAAGCCCGGATTCTTTGGCAATGTGGTCTTCAACATGGTCGCAGGTGGCACATCCGGCGAGCTGGTGTCCAGCCCGCTCAAGTGCACCTCGAGCGTGATCCGAGAGGCCATCGAGGAAGTGACCCACGACCATGTGAAGTCGGCCATTGAGCACATCCGGAGACAACCGGACCTGACCACGTTTCAGGCCCTAGGAAGCACACAAGGGGTTTTCTATGGAAACCCTAATCTCAGGGTGTCGTGCTGGTTGACATTGCCGCTGAACGGTCTTGATTTCGGGTGGGGGAGAGAGATTCACATGGGGCTTGGGTACCACGATTTGGACGCCGATTTTGTGGTTCTTCCAGGTCGTGAGGAAGCAGGTGGCTTGGTGGTGGCAGTGTGCTTGCAAACAGCGCACATTGAAGATTTCAAGAAGTTCTTCTATGAGGATATCGTAGAGTAACTCATGAACTGATTAATGTTTAATATTGCTACTGCTTTTGGTCAATATATTGTTAAATCGGGGTTTTGATGCAGAGGAAGATATGCTTGGAAAAAGATTTTAAAAGACAATGTTTATTTTGAATAATGAAGTGCTGTTTACTATAGTTTAGGTGTTTATATGTAGGGAGGTCGCCATTTAGGAATTAGTCATATAACCGAAATCAAATAACAAAATTAAGCAATAAGTATCGATATGGAGAGATTCTTCAAATCTTCAAATCGTGTCTCGAAAATCTACAAAATACTTCTGGAATTTTTGATGGCCTGGAAATCAAGGAAAACACGTAAATTTGAGATAAAACAATTCCCAAATCGGCATCACCCATTTACAACTTTAAAGATCTAACAATCCTATTTGATTTATGAAATCGCCTGCTCTTTTAACACTTGAAAGTTTCCATATAGGCATTTGCCTGTTGTTCTATGCCAGGCTTCGAGTTATGATGTATCTAGATATGAGTTTAAGATCCAAGCAATTAGTAAACACTAGAGGGTTTGAATTTTGTCCTTACATAAAGACATGGAGTCATTTATTTAAAACTAATTGGCAGTGAAACCCCTATATGCCTCAGTAATGCTAAGTAACAACCAAGCAACAGTCTTCCTAAAAAAAATGTATAACCAAGAAAATTCCGGTTGCCAACAAAAACCACCACAAATGAGACAAAAGATAACCCCAGCTGGACCACGCTGGAAAGCAATCAAGGATTTTTCAGTGTCAACCCTTGTTGTGTCAAACCAACCGCCACATGTGGAAAGAAGACGAACCAAACGTGAGTGATTCGCTCTAAAAATAGCCCACCAGCTTGCCTCATGCTGAGTAATAGGTCATATTGCCTTGAGACCATAAAAACAAC
Organism: Eucalyptus guilfoylei; assembly: GCA_016097605.1. Classification (NCBI taxonomy): domain Eukaryota; kingdom Viridiplantae; phylum Streptophyta; class Magnoliopsida; order Myrtales; family Myrtaceae; genus Eucalyptus; species Eucalyptus guilfoylei. The sequence goes on along the minus strand of CM027862.1, from coordinate 41,510,745 downwards.
AAAGATAAGTAACTAAAAACTAAACTAGCCAAGGGAAAACGAGCCACACTGCTTGCGACTGCTAGAGCCGCAAGGGCAGATGAGAACAGAGATAGCAACACTCAAGTGCCATACCGGCGGCAGAAGCGAGAAGGAAGTTTTTCGAACAGAGGATAGACACACAATTCGGGACGGCCACAAGGCAGGCCGTGCAAGATCTGCGAGCAAATCCCCTACCCCCGTCCCGCGTGCAAATAATCACTACTGTTCCTACTCAGCACACCGTCCATAGCAAGCATTACATTCCCATCCCCGTCTCCCGGTTTTCTTTTCTTTTTCTTTTTTGTGGGGGGGACACGCCGGCCTGCATTGCCCCCACTGATGCCCCCAGACACCAAAATTTCCCGCCTTGTAAAACAAGAAATCAAGAATAGGACATGAAATGGGAAAAGCAACAGCTCCGGCAATCAAGCAGGCATCCTAGTTCTCTACGCACAGCCAGAAGAAATCATCGCCCTGATTATTAAGCACGGCGCTCCTCTCTAACCCAAAGGACTGACGGATGTGCACAATATGGCCGACACAAGACAAAGTCGCAATCCACCTGGGAAGTGGAGACTTTGCGCACAGAGAGCGAGAACGAAGGACGAACCTTAATCTGACGGCGGCGAGCGGCGAGCGGCGAGCGGGAGGCAGCGAGAGTCTCAGAGGGGGACAGAGTGACGAGAAGGGAGTAGATAGAAGAGAAGAGAGCTGCTCGTTCGTGCTTTCCTTAAGTAAACATTTTTTCCGAACAAAAAACGAAAGCTAAAAATTATATAAAAAGAAGCCTTAATCCCGTGAAAAATTCCAAACTAGTGGATATGTAATAAATTTAACTCAAATTAATTTTTTGACTACCTAATATTCAAATTGTTACACATATGACAATTGATAAATTTATCATAGATTAATTTTTTGACCATAAAAACCCAAAATTGATATATTCGTGACATATTTACCCTATGTTAATTTTCTTTAAATTAAACTAATAACCAAAAAAATTAACAAATTGATATTCATAAGACAAAGGAATGGTAAAATCCTAAACTGGTATTCCCGTCAATTGTCACGTGCTATTTTACTTAGCAATTTCATGGTAAAATTACACATAAAGTAATAAAAGGTAAATTTACTACAGATGTAATTTGGGATAAATTTGTTATTAGTTTGAGATTTTTGATGGTATTTACAGAGTTCATTTAGTCATGGTGAAGCAAACGGACCAAGCTTTTCCTCGAGAAATTGACCCTGCCTGGCAGTACATCTTGGCCCTGGAATTTTTGGAATTTCAGGCCCAAAAGACGGCCCAAAATGAGGCAAACACCGTTGGCTAGACATGAAAGAACGGGTATGGTCCAGCCTAGACCGGGTCAAAATTACTTAGCCCAATAGCTCGAGCCAAGCTTTCAGACTTGATTCTTTATTACATTTCAGATATATCTTTTTATATTTCTAGTAATACGTCATCAATCATTTTGATCCTATATGAAAAAAGTGAAATTTCAATAAGTGGGTTTTTTTTTTTTTTAATGCTATTGAAACAAAAAATAAAAATTTGAACCTTCATTGAACTAAATTCTTTACTTAATTGAACTAATGGATTGAACAAACTATATGAGAAAAAAAGGAACCGTCATAAAAATATCCAAATGGAAATTGACTTGAAACCACAAATTGCTTTGCGTATTAGACTTTGAACTTAAATAGACATAATTTTTTTTGTTGAAAAATAGACATAATTTACTTAATCAAGAACATCCCCATCGAAATCTTCAATTAAACTTAACTAATAAATAAAATAAAATACGGATAAAAATAGTCATCATGAAAGTGAATAATCCAAATTGAAATCAATTTAAAATCACAAATTAACATTAAGCATCGGCACTCAAATAAATAGTTTTTCTCACTTGAAGAAAATAAATATTGAATTCTTTCATTAAACTTATTGTTAATTGAATTAATGAGATGAAAAAACATATGATCGTGAAAATCATCGTGAATTCATTGTTTATGTCAACTAATGAAATAATATACCATACGATATGTGGGAAAACAAGAGTTTTTTTAGAACTTTGAAAAACAAAGGCAAAGCACTACTACTAGTAAACAATAATATGATGTACAGTTGATGAGTAAAACAATACTAGAAAAAGTCCATAAAGTGCTCTCTAGTAATAGAACATTTATTGATAAATTGTATAGGAAATTAGAGGTTAAACTTTAACTCCTATGCAAAAATAATTTTAATATAACATATGTTTTTATGAGCATTTCACTAATAGTAACATAATTTATTAAAATTTGTTAAATTAAAATATTTTATAGTTTTAAAAAAATTATTAAATTGTTATTAAAAAAGTGGGGGCAGGTCAGGTCGAAACTAGGTCGACCTGATCTCCCTTTCCCTTTTTCTGCTGGCTAGGCCTCGCCCGGCCTCCTTTTTTCTCTTCTTCCCCCTCCGCACGGGCAAGCCCCATTCCTTTCCCCTTTGACCCAATCCACATATTGGTCTTCCTCTCCCTCACGTCTCTGCAAACGAAATACAGAAGCAAAACAAAGGCGGGAGCAGGAAAAGGGTCACATCCAAGCCGTGATCAACAACACACTATTGTGCTGCTTTTCTTGTGCCAAAGCCACGATAGGTCAGTGACTCTTTTATTATTATTATTATTATTATTATTATTATTTTCTTTTGGGGGTGCGAGGAGACCAGTCATCATCCGATTTGTCGAGCTCGCCCTCCATTCACCGCCCCCAAGTCGGGTAGGGCCACTTCCGTGAATGCCCCTCTTTTCCTCTTTACCTTGAGTCCCTTGTTTAATTTTGTTGTGGGTGTCGGCTGGAGTAGAGATGTCTGCGCTCAGCCTCGCCTTATGGAGGTGTCCCCGTGGTGTTGGCGCTCCCAAGTGTTGGCTGTTTGGTTGATTCGACGTGCCCATGCCGTCCCCTCTGCCATTGGGGGCTTTCTCGGTCGGCGATGCTAGGGCCAACCGTGGACGACCGCTAAGGCTAAGGCATCTAAATCGCCTGGCCATGAGGTGGCCGATCCATAGCTGCCAATTTGGTGGTCTGTGAAAGCGCCTGACGGTCGTAGCTCGGGTATCCGACGAGAGCATGCTGTGGTGTTGTTGGTCAGATTAGGGTGGATTGCCTAGCCTGAGCTGCTTGGGGCATGCCCTCGGCTGCACAAAGACGAGCGAGATGAGCGGCGACGGTCAGTCTCGTTGTCGCCATCACAGCAGCGAAGCCACAAGTGAGGGAGAGATCGCAGACCGAGTGGGAATGCTCATTTTTATCCTTTTTTGTGCAACGAATGAGTGCAATGCAACCAAGTAAGAGTTAAGAACTTTGGTATTGGGCAGCAAAGATGGGGGGACATTGATAACAAGAATATTTTTGGGATGAAGATGGACATGGATAGTGTTCTCCTTCTGCAATCTAGATAACCAATTAAATCTTTTCAAGATATCAGATTGTCGCAGAAGCAATGGTCTATGCTTGATCATACTGCTTTGTTTTAGGATTCGGCGCACAATCATAAGGAAATTGAGAATAAAAGCGAGAAAGAAATCGATATAAGGTTTTATCCTAGTTCACCCTTCAATAGAGTTACATTTAGCAGAGGATTTCACTATAATTAACATATGGCACGTCTCTATGGCAAATATCAATTACAAGAGAAAGATCTTATTCTTGCTTAGTAGCTATTCGTAAGTCCAACTTAAAACTACCAATAAAATTTGAATTCAAACTATATAAACTCCGGCTCGGGAGCGCTACTCCTGTGACTCTCACCCGGTCATTGGGGAGGGGGACCCTATGCCTTCCTGTCAATGGGAAGTGTGAACTGCATCTCAACCCTATGGTGATACTGGATATTTTACTCTTTTTTCACAAGAAAAGTGAAGGAGAAACAGTACAAGGATGTAAAAGGCATTGAAGACCACTTCCATCTCCGATGTCTGCCCTCTTCAAGTTGGAGGAGAGGAATTCAAACAAATAACCGAGTCCTCGTAGTAGTTACGAGGAAGTTCATACTTGGACTCAAGCAGGTTAAAAAAGATTCCACTTCTGAAGAGTTGGTAATGCGTAGTGTAACTCCTTCAATAAATTATATCTCAAAATAGATGCACCCTTAATCATTACATAAGTCATGTCTTATAAAGAAAGTGGAATTAAAACCTTCTTTTCATTAGGCTGCTGAGAAGTGGCAGCTTGGGAGAAGAACAGGATCTTATTTTTTCGTCATCCACGAACCGTGCTCGGGAATGGGAAAAACCTACTAAGAGTATCGTATGACAAACAAGAACCGTGTTAAACGATCAGAACATCAGGGATGAGTTTTACCACATATAAATACTAATGGTGCGTTCGTTCAAAGTAAAACTTCATAATTAAGGAAAAATACATACTTTTTAGGAAATAATTTTTCGAGAAAATGGTTAATTTTCCTTTATTTATTGACATGTGACCGAAAACATTTTATGGTGTTTGATCTCATTCGGAAAATTATTTCAATTCATGACATTATTTCAAGCCAAAAAAAGAAATTCGAATATTTAAAATGTTTTTTGTTTTTATTTTTTACTTTTTTCATCTTCTTTTTCCTTCTCTGTTCGCCGATTGTCAAGCCTCGGTGACGGCCACAGGCGAGCTTGAGTAGCCTAGAGCTCGATGACCTCGGGCGACCTTTGCCTCGTCGGGATTGAGCAAGCTGCGAGCTCAAGCTCGCCTAGATTGACTGAGCCTCGAGGTTGTCGGCCCGCATTATGGCCGGTCGGTTGGCTACTGACCATCGCTGAGGCACGCGGATGGCGGAGGAAGAAGGAGACAGGAAAGGAAAAGAAAAGAAAAGAGAAAAGAAGAAAGGAAAAGAAAAGAAAAAAGAAAAAGAAAAAGAATAGGAAAAAAGTAAATCAATAAAACATTCGATTTTTTAAAATAAAAATATTTAAAAATTCATTTTTTAAAAATAAAATATTTTAATAATAGGAAATGTTTCAATAACCAAGGACTTGAGCCCGAGCACCGAGGACCCGTGCACAGTCTTTGTGGACTCGGGCCTAAGGGTTTAGACTAGAGTTCGACCATTGAGGACCCGAGCATGGCTTTTATGGACTCGAGTTTGGGTGCCGAAGCATCGGGTACGAGCACTAGGGGTTCAGGCTTGGGTGCCGGTGCCTAAGCTCGAGCATCGGGTCTCGGCCTCAACCTCAATGGATCGCGCTTGGCCGCCGAGAGATCTAGTCCTGAATGCCGAGTTCCGAGAACCAACTTTGTGGTTTCGCGGCCAAGCATAGAGTTTTGACTTCGAGTGCCGATAACTAGTCATATTTTGGAAAAGACTTTCCGGTTCTTTTAAAGAAAAAAATATTTTCCTGAATTTAAGATTTGGTAGAAAAACCTTTTCCATTGACTAGTAAAACGTTTTTCTTTGGCTCATTTTTAAGCGAAACAAACGTTGAAAAATGAGAAATATGCTTTCCTGGAAAATGTCGTTTGCACAACAAACACCTTTATCAACTTTTGTGCCGCGCGAGAGTGCATTTCTAGCAAATGTTAAAAACTGCGGTACTCAACACTGAAAACGATTGATTTTTTATAATGTTTCTAAAAGCAGCATGAATATTTTCAAGATGGAGAAGCTTAAGGAATGTTTTCGTTTGCAATCTAGATACTTTCAGTCCTTTTTTTCTTTTTTAATGATGACTCGGACTCCTGCACCAGTTGCACTACAAGGGTTCAACCGTTAGGCACCAACCGGAGGAGAAACAGCCCGGCCCCATAGACTAGCCTCCATGTAAGTCGAGGATATTATAAGATGGAGGGCAGAGGGAGTCAAACTTGGGATCAATCACCCGCAAACCTAAGCCCTTACCACTCCACCAACCCCTCGAAAGCATTTTCAGTCTTTTTTCAGCTATTAAAACCTTGCACAACATGTGCTCTTTACTTGGTTATCTTCTTTGAGTGGGGAAAAGAATCGTAAAAAAAAGGAAGAAGAAACGGTACGAGGATTCACAAAGACCATTTCAATGTCAGGCAATATCCAACAAATAGCCAAGTCATCGTAGTTGTTATAGGGCGATTCATCTCTTGACTTGAGAAGGAAAAATAGATAAAACCTTTTAAGACTTGGTAATCTAAATGGAAACCTGCTGAGAAACTAAATACTGGGTCAAACATTTTTATCTATAAAGAGAGAGCATGCTGCCACGCAAGTCCTCACTCTTCTCTCGAGCAATACTAGTCTGTGCAAGGATCAGAGATTGCGATCAAGGCCCTAACTCCTGTCCAGTGTCTACAACCGCAATGAAGTTTCTGCCGATTAGCCTTCTCATCTTGGCTTTGGCCACTGCCACTGCTTTAGCTTACGACCCGAGTCCTCTTCAGGACATATGCGTGGCCACCAACGACCTGGAATCTGGAGGTTGGTCCTCAATTCTTGCATTAGTCATGTATTTCTTATCTAGCTTATGATGCCGAAACTGAAACACGAATTCTTTTTCTCATGCAGTATTTGTGAATGGAAAATTCTGCAAGGACCCGAAACAAGCCACGGCTGATGATTTCGTCTTCATGGGGCTTAGGAATCCTGGAAACACGTCGAATCCGCTCGGATCAAAAGTCACACAGGCTTTCGTCCAGCAATTTCCAGGACTCAACACTCTTGGAATATCCATGGCTCGCATTGACTTTGCTCCCGGCGGCCTAAATCCTCCCCACACTCACCCTCGTGGTACTGAGGTTCTGGTCGTGGTGGAGGGTACGCTACTCGTTGGCTTCGTCACGTCCGACCAATTAAACAACACTCTCTTCACAAAAGTCCTGTACAAGGGAGACGTGTTTGTGTTCCCTATTGGTCTCATTCACTTCCAGTTGAATATCGGAAACACATACGCGCTAGCCTTTTCCGGTTTGAGCAGCCAGAACCCTGGGCTCATTACCATTGCTAATGCGGTCTTTGGAGCGAAGGCACCCATTTCTGCTGATGTTCTCACCAAGGCCTTCCAACTGGACAAGAAGGTCGTTGACTATCTCGAGGCGCAGTTTTGGTACAACAACAACTAAATGAACTATCGTTAGTCACACAAAATAATTGAATTATGTGACTTACTTTCTTAATCTTGTTTCCATAAGTGGTTGCTCTAGACACATAACTAGACTACTTACCACATGTATGATTCATTCTGAATAAAAGATTGTTATCTCTCTAGTGGTTGCTCTAGACACATAACTAGACTATATACCACATGTATGATTGATTTTGAATAAAAGATTGTTCTCTCTCTCTCTCATGACATGATCGGGATAACCAGATTCATGCCTCAACTAAATGTCTATAAATGGGAAGAGCAATAACATTAAACTACGTAAAATTTGAAACTTGAGACGATATCACCTTAGATTAAGTATCGATTCCCATAGCAATGGAATTTGTACTATGGAAAAAGGGTATCATGAAAAGAATGTCCAACCCTATTAAATAGTCTTAATTGAAATAATCTTGTGATTGGGTTAAGACACTATTATGAGAAATCGTCAGGGCTATTGTTTTTACATCCGGCCCTCAGGTGGCTAATAAGAAAGAAGAACAGCTTTATTTCCGTCATTATCCTAGAAGGAGAAGTTGCACTACAAATATTTCAATTTCCTTAGGGTATTGATTTCAAGTTTGATAAATTACAGTTGGTGGCCTTTCTCTTTTTATAACCCACGTACCAAATTCTACAGATAACTTTTATTTTTCACTAGTATAGCCAAAAAAAATAATCTTTCCTGCGGTCGTTTTTCATCTACAGTCGAAATGTTGGGTTGAAACCTCATAAGCTCTGTTGGATAAAATTTTCCTGGGATGTCGTGGCTTACAATGTTATTTATAAATGTGTATGTATGGACAAAGTCAATACATTGAATAACATATGGATGGCATTGATCTCTTTCGTGAAGTAATCGATATCACAATCTGAAGTAGACCATCGATGAACATGACGGGGAAATGTGGGGACACGAGTGCGTTACTTCCTGCGCCCCTGTTTTGAGAATTTCCAAAAGAACTGGAAAGCTAAGTTGCTTCTCAACCTTAGCTTGGAATGATCTAAGACTACATGGCAATTGGACCGAAAACAAAGTTATACATATCATAGAGATGGACATGAGTCTGATCGAAATCATTGGGTAATTCCTGCTAATTATGCAGCAGAAAATGTCTAGATCACATATCAAGACGAATTAGCAGATAAAACAGGACACAGTGGCATAATTATCTGAGTTTGGTGTACGGACTTATGTGGGTGTCGCCGAGTCGCCGGACTGGCGCTCAGGGCCGTCCAGCTTGCACAAGCTCTAGCCCACGTTGCCCTTGCATTTTGTTTAGGTATATTCTCGAATGTCGTGCGTTGAGGCCACTGGCATAGATTTGAGTCCCGGTTTGGGTCAGTAACTCCTCGTCCCAGTAGTGAACTCCAATTATTTGCATAAATGCTTGACTGAGATTTGTTTTTATTCTATCATTTTTGGCTGGAGTAGAGCCGTCTGCGCTACTCCTCGCCTTATGGAGGTGTCCCCGTGGTGTTGGCGCTCTCAAGTGTTGGCTGTTTGGTTGATTCGTGTGCACATGCCGTCCCCTCCGCCACTGGGGGCTTTCTCGGTCGGCGATGCTAGGGCCAACCGTGGACGACCGCTAAGGCTAAGGCATCTAAGTCGCCTGGCGATGAGGTGGCCGATCCATAGCTGCCAATTTGGTGGTCTGTGAAAGCGCCTTACGGTCGTAGCTCGGGTATCCGACGAGAGCATGCTGTGGTGTTGTTGGTCAGATTAGGGTGGATTGCCTAGCCTGAGTTGCTTGGGGCATGCCCTCGGCTGCACAAAGACGAGTGAGATGAGCGGCGATGGTCAGTCTCGTTGTCGCCATCACAGCAGCGAAGCCACAAGTGAGGGAGAGATCGCAGACCGAGTGGGCTAGGGCGGGTTTGTCTTGAGCCGGCTCGTATATCTGACTGACTCGGTTCGTTCGGTTTTGGGCTAGGCTTAGTTTTTTTTTTTTTTTTAAAGGTTTGGGCTTGAGCTTTACAACCATTTGACTTAAGAAGGGGAAAAAAGATTCCACTTCTGAATAGTTGGTAATCTGCCGAGCAACTCCTTCAATAAACAATATCTCAAAGTAGCTATTACGTAAGTCATATCTTATAAAGAAAGTGGAATTAAAGCCATCTTTTCATTAGGCTAATGAGAAGTGGCAGCTTGGGAGAAGAATGTGATCTTATTTTCTACCATCCATGAACCATGCTCAGGAAAGAGAAAAACTTACAAAAAGTATCATATGACAAACAAAAAAAATGATCAAAACATCCGGAATGAGCTTATAATATATAAATACTAATGGTGCATTGTTTGAATGAAAATTTCATCACAAAAGAAAATACTTTTTGGGAATTCATTTTCCAAGAAAATGGTTAGTTTTCCTTTATTTATTGATGTGTTGCTGAAAAAGTTTTCTGGTGTTTGGATCTTATTTGGAAAATGATTTCAATTTCATTACTTTTTCTCAAGCCCAAAAAAGAATTCGATTTTTTTTTTTTAGTTTTTACCTTTTCTTTTATTTTCTTTCCTTTTCATTTTCCTTCTCCGTTTGCCGATCATTGAGTCTCATCGATGATTGGTGACAACCACCTAAATAGCACTAATATTGACAAGTGACACGCAACATGACACGACATGCTAACATGTCATTTCTAAAAAAAATAGAGAATTACAATACATTATAAGAAATTATATACTTTGATTGTATATTTTTTTATATACATAATAAATTATCATTTTTATGATTATTTCAATCAACTTAATTTAATTCAAGTTCATAAATAATAATAATAATAATAATAATAATAATAATAATAATAATAATAATAATAATAATAATAATAATAATAATAATAATAATAATAATAATAATAATAATAATAATAATAATAATAATAATAATAATAATAATAATAAGAGCTTATAATTAATTTATACTAAAAATATTAATTGCCATTTATTAATATTATTAATTGTTTCAATTTTGAGCAAAGCACCGGTGAGAAGAGCGATGCTCATTGTGAGGAGGAAGGAATTGTGTGTCATGGAAAGTGCAAGTTAGAAGTGGAGAAGACTAGATTTTTTTTTTTGCCTCCCTTTATTATTATTATAACTATTATTATTATTTTTACATATTTACATTTTAACTTTCCATTTATTGATAATTTTTAAAATTGACTCGGTGCGTGTTGGAATTCCATGTTAGAATTCCGGACTTGTGTGTTAGGAAAGTTGACCACCTGTCGGATTTTCTCACACCTATTGATCTCGTGTCGAATAGTATCGAAGAGTGTGGGATACGTCTATAAGTGGCCAATACGATACGAAGGCTCTCGGAAAGTGTCTGTACCTTCTAGATGACCACAGGCGAGCTCGAGCTCATCAGGATTGGGTGAGCCTTGAACTCATTGGCCTCAAGCATTCCTAGCCTCATTGGGGTTGAGTAAGCGATGAGCTCAAGCTTGTGAGGATTGACTAAGTCTCGAGCTCATCGGCCCATGTCATGGCCGATTGTTGGATTGCCGGCATGGCTGGTGGAGGAAGGAGATAGGAAAAAGAAAACAAAGAAAAGAAAAAAGGAAAGAAGAAAGAAGAAAATAAAAAGAATAAATCAATTAAAAAATTCGGCTTCTAAAAAAAAATAATTTAAAAACCAATTTTAAAAAATATATATTTATAAGAATAAATGTTTCATTAACCAAAGACTCGAGCTTGAGCATCGAGGGCTAGTGCACGTTCTTTGTAGACCTAGGCCTAAGGATTGGGACTAGAGTTTGAGCATCAGGGACCCAAATATGGACTCAAGTTCAGGTGCCAAAGCATTAGGTACGAGCACCAAAGGTTCGAGGCAAACCTTTATAGACCCAGGCATGGGTGCTAGGGGCCAAAGTCGAAGCACCAGGGGTCCTGGCCTGGCCTCAATGGACCCAGGTCTAGCTGCCGGGAGACCTGGTTCTAAACATCAGGTATCGGGAACCAACTTTGAGGTTACCATGTCCAAGCGTAAAGTTTCAGGTTCAAGCACCGATAAGTAGTCATATTTTGAAACATTTTCTAGTTCTTTTAAAGAAGAAACCATTTTAATTGAATGAGTTTTGGTAGGAAAACTTTTTTCATTAACTCATTTTCCTAAATGAACCAAATGCCAGAAAATGAGGAAATTTCTAGCAAATGTTAAAAACTTTGGTATTCACTACTGAACACGACTTATTTTTTATACTATTTCTAAAAGTAACATGAATATTTTCAAGATGAAGATGCCTAAGGAATGTGTTCTTCTGTAATCTAGATAATTTTAGTCTTTTTTAGCTATTAAAACCTTGCACAAGATGTGCTCTTTACTTGGTTATCTTCTTTGAGTTGGTAAAAGAGTGGTAAAAGAAATGAAGAAGAAATGGTATGAGGATTCTCAAAAACCATTTCAATATCAGGTAATATGCAACAAATCGCCAAGCATTGTAGTTGTTATAGGGTGATTCATCCCTAGACTTGAGAAGGGGAAAATAGATAAAACTTTTAAAGACTTGGTAATCTGCATGGAAACCTACTGACAAACTAAATACTTGGTCAAACATTTTTATCTATAAAGAGAGAGCATGCTGCCATGCAAGTCCTCACTCCTCCCTCAAGCAATACTAGTTTGCGCATGGATTAGAGATTGCGAACAAGGCCCTAACTCCTGTCCAATGTCTACAACCACAATGAAGTTTATGCCGATTAGCTTTCTCATCTTGACTTTGGCAACTGCCACTTGTCGCGACCTACCCCTCGGGGGAGGGAATATGTTTAAGTTTAAAGATATTGCCTAAAGGACGGGCCTATGGCCCATGATTAGGCACGGGCTCTACCAAGTCCATACCTCGTGCGATATTGGGTGTTTAAATTGAAGGTGTGAAAATTTTCTAAAGAAAGAGTGGCTACTAATTTATTGGGATCGGTTAGAAACCAAGTGAGACATTGTAGTGTACTTCACTTTCTACACAATCAGAGAATCAAGGGTTGGAGACTTGATTACACTAATTAATTAATCAGTGCCCTTTCGGTATCTAATTGTATTCATTTAAAAAAAAAGATTCCTTTGTCAGGCAATCTGGATTGATTTTATTTTATTCATTAATGTATAAGGTGATCATGCGGGTGCACAATCACTAACCAATGAAAGCATTAAATACATTTTGTGGGATAGCAAAGACTTAACACTAAGGAAACAACAAATGCTATTGCTAACTAGACTAAAGGAAGGCAAAATCAACATATCAATATTGTGCAATTAAGGACATTTGTCTCTAAGGACAATTGAAACCCTAAGGTAAAGTACTAAGGGCTTGGTTAACCTTGAGTATAAGTCTAAATTGAAAACATTCCACTTTTCAGGAGAAAATAACCCAAAACATTAATTTTAATCTTTTTGAGGATATTAATTCTTTTTAATTTTTTCGAATTTTTGGAAAAATTGAATTTTTGAATTTTCCAAAAAATTCTGGATTTTATAATCATTTTGATTTTTTTTTCTAATTAATACTGAAATTTTCAATCATTTTCCGAATTTTGGACTTTTTGAAAATTTTTGAAAATTTCTTTTTAAATATTTTTGAATTTTTTTAAAGAAATTCGATTTTTTAAAAATATTTTCTCAATGTTTTTGAAATTTTTTAATGTTCTTCGAAAGTTTTTGAATTTTGAAATATTTTTAATAATACATAAATAGGTTTGGACTGGGTAAATCTAATTAGGCATGTTGACCAGATCCAATGACCGGATCCTACCTAATTAAAAACTATTCCTTAAAACCCCGTTTTATATTAATATTTTAATTCTTTTATTTTCTTCTTTCGCTGTTATCCTTCTTGTCAATGGGAAGTGTGAACTGCATCTTAATACTATGGTGATACTAGATATTTCACCCTTTTTTCACAAGATAAGTGAAGGAGAAATAGTACAAGGATGTAAAAGTCATTGAAGACCACTTTCATCTCTGATGTCGTGCCCTATTCAAGTTGGAGGAGAGGAATTCAAACAAATCACCAAGTCCTCGTAGTAGTTACAGGGAAGTTCATACTTGGACTCTAGAAGGATTCCACTTCTGAAGAGTTGGTAATGCGTAGTGTAGCTCCTTCAATAAATTATATCTCAAAATAGATGCACCCTTAATCATTATATAAGTCATGTCTTATAAAGAAAGTGGAATTAAAACCTTCTTTTCATTAGGCTGCTGAGAAGTGGCAGCTTGGGAGAAGAACAAGATCTTATTTTTTCGTCATCCACGAACTGAGAGGAATGAGAAAAACCTACTAAAAGTATCGTATGACAAACAAGAACTGCGTTAAATGATCAGAACATTAGGGATGAGTTTTACCACATATAAATACTAATGGTGCGTTCGTTCAAAGTAAAACTTCATAATTATGGAAAAATATATACTTTTTAGTAAATAATTTTTCAAGAAAATGGTTAGTTTTCCTTTATTTATTGATGTGTGACCAAAAACATTTTATGGTGTTTGATCTCATTCAAAAAATTATTTCAATACATGACTTTATTTCAAGCCAACAAAAGAAATTCAAATTTTTAAATATTTTATATTTTATATATTTTTTATATTTTTATTTTTTCTTTTCTTTCTTTCATCTTCTTTTTCCTTCTTTGTCTGCTAGTCATTGAGTCTCGGTGATTGCCATAGGCAAGCTTGAGTAGCCTAGAGCTCGATGACCTCAGGCGACCTTGGCCCCATCGGGATTGGGCAAGTTGCGAGCTCAAGCTTGCCTAGATTGACTAAGCCTCGAGGTCGTCGGCCCGCATTATGGCCTATCGGTTGGCTATTGACCATCGCTGAGGCACGCGGCTGGCAAAGGAAGAAGGAGATAGGAAAGGAAAAGAAAAGAAAAGAGAAAAGAAGAAAAGAAAAAGAAAAAAAGAAAAAGAATAGGAAAAAATAAATCAATACAAAATTCGATTTTTAAAATAAAAATATTTAAAATTTCAATTTTAAAAAAAATGCTTTTATAAGAGGAAATATTTGATTAACCTAGGACTTGAGCCCAAGCATTGAGGACCCGTGAAAGGTCTTTATGGACTCGGGCCTAGGGGTTGAGACTAGAGTTTGAGCGCCGATAACTAGTCATATTTTGGAAAACATTTTCCAGTTCTTTTAAAAAAAAATTATTTTCCTGAATTTAAGATTTGGTTGAAAAACCTTTTCTATTGACTTGTAAAACATTTTCCATTGACTCATTTTCCTAAGCGAAACAAATGCTTAAAAATGAGAAATATGTTTTCCTGGAAAATGTTGTTTGCTAAACAAACACCTATCGACTTTTGTGCTGCAAGAGGGTGCATTTCTAGCAAATGTTAAAAACTGTGATACTTACTACGATTGATTTTTTATAATATTTCTAAAAGCAGCATGAATATTTTCAAGATGAAGAAGCCTAAGGAATGTGTTCTTTTGCAATCTAGATACTTTCAGTCCTTTTATTATTATTATTTTTTTAATGATGACTCGGACTCCCGCACCAATTGCACTACAAGGGAAATATGGTGGGCAGAGGGACCCGAACTTGGGATCAATCACCCACAAACCTAAGCCATTACCACTCCACCAACCCCTTGGAGGCATTTTCAGTCTTTTTTTAGCTATTGAAACCTTGCACAACATGTGCTCTTTACTTGGTTATCTTCTTTGAGTGGGGAAAAAGAGTCGTAAAAGAAACAAAGAAGAAACGGTACAAGGATTCACAAAGACCATTTCAATATTAGGCAATACGCAACAAATCACCAAGTCGTCGTAGTTGTTATAGGGCGATTCATCTCTTGACTTGAGAAGGGCAAAATAGATAAAACTTTTTAAGACTTGGTAATCTAAATGGAAACCTGCTGAGAAACTAAATACTGGGTCAAACATTTTTATCTATAAAGAGAGAGCATGTTGCCACGCAAGTCCTCACTCTTCTCTCGAGCAATACTCGTCTGTGCAAGGATAAGAGATTGCGATCAAGGCCCTAACTCCTGTCCAGTGTCTACAACCGCAATGAAGTTTCTGCCGATTAGCCTTCTCATCTTGGCTTTGGCCACTGCCACTGCTTTAGCTTACGACCCGAGTCCTCTTCAGGACATATGCGTGGCCACCAACGACCTGGAATCTGGAGGTTGGTCCTCAATTCTTGCATTAGTCATGTATTTCTTATCTAGCTTATGATGCCGAAACTGAAACACGAATTCTTTTTCTCATGCAGTATTTGTGAATGGAAAATTCTGCAAGGACCCGAAACAAGCCACGGCTGATGATTTCGTCTTCATGGGGCTTAGGAATCCTGGAAACACGTCGAATCCGCTCGGATCAAAAGTCACACAGGCTTTCGTCCAGCAATTTCCAGGACTCAACACTCTTGGAATATCCATGGCTCGCATTGACTTTGCTCCCGGCGGCCTAAATCCTCCCCACACTCACCCTCGTGGCACTGAGGTTCTGGTCGTGGTGGAGGGTACGCTACTCGTTGGCTTCGTCACGTCCGACCAATTAAACAACACTCTCTTCACAAAAGTCCTGTACAAGGGAGACGTGTTTGTGTTCCCTATTGGTCTCATTCACTTCCAGTTGAATATCGGAAACACATACGCGCTAGCCTTTTCTGGTTTGAGCAGCCAGAACCCTGGGCTCATTACCATTGCTAATGCTGTCTTCGGAGCGAAGGCACCCATTTCTGCTGATGTTCTCACCAAGGCCTTCCAACTGGACAAGAAGGTCGTTGACCATCTTGAGGCGCAGTTTTGGTACGACAACAACTAAATGAATCTATCGTTAGTTACACAAAATAATTGAATTATAAGACTTACTTATTCTTGTTTCCATAAGTGGTTGCTCTAGACACATAACTAGACTACTTGCCACATGTACGATTGATTCTGAATAAAAGAGTGTTATTTCTCTAGTGGGTTCTCTAGACACATAACTAGACTATATACCACATGAATGATTGATTTTGAGTAAAAGATTGTTCTCTCTCTCACGACATGATCAGGATAACCGGATTCATTCCTCAACTAAATGTCTATAAATGGGAAGAGCAATAACATTAAACTATGTAAAATTTGAAACTTGAGACGATATCACCTTAGATTAAATATCGATTCCCATATCAACGGAATTTGTACTCTGGAAAAGGGGTATGATGAAAAGAATGTCCAACCCTATTAAATAGTCTTGATTGAAATAATCTTGTGATTGGTTTAAAAGACTGTTACGAGAAATCAACAGGGCTATCGTTTTTACATCCGGCCCTTAGGTGGCCAATAAGAAAGAAGAGCAGCTTTATTTCCATCGTTATCCTAGAACGAGAAGTTGCACTACAAATATTTCAGTTTCCTTAGGGTATTGAATTCAAGTTTGATAAATTACAGTTGGTGGCCTTTCTCATTTTATAACCCACGTACCAAATTCTACAAATAACTTTTCTTTTTCATTAATATAGCCAAAACGAAAATCTTTCCTGCGGTCATTTTCCATCTACAGTCGAAATGTCGGGTTGAAACCTCATAAGCTCAGTTGGATAAATTTTTACAGGGATGTCGTGGCTTACAATGTTGTTTATAAATGTGTATGTATGGACAAAGTCAAAACATTGAATAACATATGGATGGCATTGATCTCTTCCGTGAAGTAATCAACATCACAATCTCAAGTAGACCATCGATGAACATAACGGGGAAATGTGGGGACACGAGTGCGTTACTTCCTGCGCCCTTGTTTTGAGAATTTCCGAAAGAACTGGAAAGCTAAGTTGTTTCTCAACCTTAGCTTGGAATGATCTAAGACTACATGGCAATTGGACCGAAAACAAAGTTATACATATCATAGAGATGGACATGAGTCTGATCGAAATCGTTGGGTAATTCCTGCTGATTATGCAGCAGAAGATGTCTAGATCACATATCAAGACGAATTAGCAGATAAAACAGCACATAGTGGCATAATTATCTGAGTTTGGTGTACGGACTTGGGTCCGGTTCTCATGATGATTCCATGTTGTAATTCATAACTTTTCCCTCAACGAGTGTTTTTCCTTCTCGCTCCAGTTGCATGGAAGCTTAGAGAAGGGAAACTTGCAGATCGGCACGCTGTAATTTTACGAGAGAAGTCGCGTAGGTTCTCCATGCCTGATGACCTAAATCTGAAGGTGCAAGATCCCGGAAAGCAAATTGACCGTGTCTCTTCATCATGCCAAAAAATGTTTACCCAATGGACCGGAGACATTCTTCAATACTCCGAATTAGTAATAACCGGCATCTCTGTCCTTCAGTGAAAATAATTGGGGCGGCGTGGGCAACTGGATCAGCCTCAAAATGCTAATTGAAATGCTGTTTTCAACTGTCCACACTCAGCATTGTCATCAAAATGAATGCTTCGTGCTGCCCTATGGATGACTTGTTTCGTAGTTCGAATTCTGCGTATATGTGAAAACTGTTTCTGAAGCAACTCAGTGGGAACTCTTACGATTCACGTACTCTGTTCGGAAAACGAAAGAAACGGAATGTGTTTTCTACAGTGGGCTTTCATTGACAGTAGAAAATTGAAATGCCTGGTTGAAGGACAAACTAAACCTGCTCTCAATGTCAGGTGAATTTGTTTTCCTCGAGGATGATCCATCACATGGTATTTCTCAAACGATGGGGCGCGAATGAACCCGCACTCGAACCTGCGTTAAGGTGCATGCGTGTTTTTAGGACACGATCTAAACCTTGAATGAGATAAGCTCAGCATCGCACTATCTTGATGCTGTCAACATTACAGCTTCAATTAGAATACAAACGGCTACTGGGGATATATGAGGACACGGATGCTTTACTTGTTTCCCCTTTTTTTGACAAGCAAAGTGAAGATAAGAGCGGACAGAATAGATGTATAAGTGGGCGTATTGGTGAAAGCCCACTAGAACTCCTGGGATGCTTTACTTACATTACTTTGGTTCAGAATTCTGTGCACTTACTTTGACAAACTTCAAAAACCATTGAAGTCAGTTACTGGTCGATCTTAGTTTCGGAATATGGTACCGGTTTTATATCATAGCGACCAGCCCGTAAAGGAAATAATGGCACCCTGAATCGTCTAAGTAAGACATGACTTATAAGATCTGGAAGCCATTGGAATATCATTAAATGCTCGTAAAGAAATTCGAACTATGACATTCCTTTCATTAAACTGCACAGAAGTGGCAGCTTGGGGGAAGAACAGTCTCTTATGACCTACCATCCGCGAACTATGTTCGGGAAAACAGGAAAAAGGCACCGATGACATTAAATGGTCGAAGAGCTTATCGTTCCTGTAGGAATGCTCATTTTTATCCTTTTTTGTGCAACGAATGAGTGCAATGCAACCAAGTAAGAGTTAAGAACTTTGGTATTGGGCAGCAAAGATGCGGGGCATTGATAACAAGAATATTTTTGGGATGAAGATGGACATGGATAGTGTTCTCCTTCTGCAATCTAGATAACCAATTAAATCTTTTCAAGATATCAGATTGTCGCAGAAGCAATGGTCTATGCTTGATCATACTGCTTTGTTTTAGGATTCGGCGCACAATCATAAGAAAATTGAGAATAAAAGCGAGAAAGAAATCGATATAAGGTTTTATCCTAGTTCACCCTTCAATAGAGTTACATTTAGCAGAGGATTTCACTATAATTAACATATGGCGCGTCTCTATGGCAAATATCAATTACAAGAGAAAGATCTTATTCTTGCTTAGTAGCTATGCATAAGTCCAACTTAAAACTACCAATAAAATTTGAATTCAAACTATATAAACTCCGGCTCGGGAGCGCTACTCCTGTGACTCTCACCCGGTCATTGGGGAGGGGGACCCTATGCCTTCCTGTCAATGGGAAGTGTGAACTGCATCTCAACCCTATGGTGATACTGGATATTTTACTCTTTTTTCACAAGAAAAGTAAAGGAGAAACAGTACAAGGATGTAAAAGGCATTGAAGACCACTTCCATCTCCGATGTCTGCCCTCTTCAAGTTGGAGGAGAGGAATTCAAACAAATAACCGAGTCCTCGTAGTAGTTACGGGGAAGTTCATACTTGGACTCAAGCAGGTTAAAAAAGATTCCACTTCTGAAGAGTTGGTAACGCGTAGTGTAACTCCTTCAATAAATTATATCTCAAAATAGATGCACCCTTAATCATTACATAAGTCATGTCTTATAAAGAAAGTGGAATTAAAACCTTCTTTTCATTAGGCTGCTGAGAAGTGGCAGCTTGGGAGAAGAACAGGATCTTATTTTTTCGTCATCCACGAACCGTGCTCGGGAATTGGGTATCGTATGACAAACAAGAACCGTGTTAAACGATCAGAACATCAGGGATGAGTTTTACCACATATAAATACTAATGGTGCGTTCGTTCAAAGTAAAACTTCATAATTAAGGAAAAATATATACTTTTTTGGAAATAATTTTTCAAGAAAATGGTTAATTTTCCTTTATTTATTGACATGTGACCGAAAACATTTTATGGTGTTTGATCTCATTCGGAAAATTATTCAATTCATGACATTATTTCAAGCCAAAAAAAGAAATTCGAATATTTAAAATGTTTTTTGTTTTTAT
This sequence comes from Eucalyptus guilfoylei, assembly GCA_016097605.1. Classification (NCBI taxonomy): domain Eukaryota; kingdom Viridiplantae; phylum Streptophyta; class Magnoliopsida; order Myrtales; family Myrtaceae; genus Eucalyptus; species Eucalyptus guilfoylei. The sequence goes on along the minus strand of CM027862.1, from coordinate 41,491,033 downwards.
TTTTTATTTTTTTCATCTTCTTTTTCCTTCTCTGTTCGCCGGTTGTCAAGCCTCGGTGACGGCCACAGGCGAGCTTGAGTAGCCTAGAGCTCGATGACCTCAGGCGACCTTTGCCTCGTCGGGATCGAGCAAGCTGCGAGCCCAAGCTCGCCTAGATTGACTGAGCCTCGAGGTTATCGGCCTGCATTATGGCCGGTCGGTTGGCTACTGACCATCGCTGAGGCACGCGGATGGCGGAGGAAGAAGGAGACAGGAAAGGAAAAGAAAAGAAAAGAGAAAAGAAGAAAGGAAAAGAAAAGAAAAAAGAAAAAGAAAAAGAAAAAGAATAGGAAAAAAGTAAATCAATAAAAAATTCGATTTTTTAAAATAAAAATATTTAAAAATTCATTTTTTAAAAATAAAATATTTTAATAATAGGAAATGTTTGAATAACCAAGGACTTGAGCCCGAGCACCGAGGACCCGTGCACGGTCTTTGTGGACTCGGGCCTAAGGGTTTAGACTAGAGTTCGACCATTGAGGACCCGAGCATGGCTTTTATGGACTCGAGTTTGGGTGCCGAAGCATCGGGTACGAGCACTAGGGGTTCAGGCTTGGGTGCCAGGTGCCTAAGCTCAAGCATCGGGGTCTCAGCCTCAACCTCAATGGATCGCGCTTGGCCGCCGAGAGATCTAGTCCTGAATGCCGAGTTCCGAGAACCAACTTTGTGGTTTCGCGGCCAAGCATAGAGTTTTGACTTCGAGTGCCGATAACTAGTCATATTTTGGAAAAGACTTTCCGGTTCTTTTAAAGAAAAAAATATTTTCCTGAATTTAAGATTTGGTAGAAAAACCTTTTCCATTGACTAGTAAAACGTTTTTCATTGGCTCATTTTTAAGCAGAACAAACGTTGAAAAATGAGAAATATGTTTTCCTGGAAAATGTCGTTTGCACAACAAACACCTTATCAACTTTTGTGCCGCGCGAGAGTGCATTTCAAGCAAATGTTAAAAACTGCGGTACTCAACACTGAAAACGATTGATTTTTTATAATATTTCTAAAAGCAGCATGAATATTTTCAAGATGGAGAAGCTTAAGGAATGTTTTCGTTTGCAATCTAGATACTTTCAGTCCTTTTTTTCTTTTTTAATGATGACTCGGACTCCTGCACCAGTTGCACTACAAGGGTTCAACCGTTAGGCACCAACCGGAGGAGAAACAGCCCGGCCCCATAGACTAGCCTCCATGTAAGTCGAGGATATTATAAGATGGAGGGCAGAGGGAGTCAAACTTGGGATCAATCACCCGCAAACCTAAGCCCTTACCACTCCACCAACCCCTCGAATGCATTTTTAGTCTTTTTCCAGCTATTAAAACCTTGCACAACATGTGCTCTTTACTTGGTTATCTTCTTTGAGTGGGGAAAAGAATCGTAAAAAAAAGGAAGAAGAAACGGTACGAGGATTCACAAAGACCATTTCAATGTCAGGCAATATCCAACAAATCGCCAAGTCATCGTAGTTGTTATAGGGCGATTCATCTCTTGACTTGAGAAGGAAAAATAGATAAAACCTTTTAAGACTTGGTAATCTAAATGGAAACTTGCTGACAAACTAAATATTGGGTCAAACATTTTTATCTATAAAGAGAGAGCATGTTGCCACGCAAGTCCTCACTCTTCCCTCAAGCAATACTAGTCTGTGCAAGGATCAGAGATTGCGATCAAGGCCCTAACTCCTGTCCAGTGTCTACAACCGCAATGAAGTTTCTGCCGATTAGCCTTCTCATCTTGGCTTTGGCCACTGCCACTGCTTTAGCTTACGACCCGAGTCCTCTTCAGGACATATGCGTGGCCACCAATGACCTGGAATCTGGAGGTTGGTCCTCAATTCTTGCATTAGTCATGTATTTCTTATCTAGCTTATGATGCCGAAACTGAAACACGAATTCTTTTTCTCATGCAGTATTTGTGAATGGAAAATTCTGCAAGGACCCGAAACAAGCCACGGCTGATGATTTCGTCTTCATGGGGCTTAGGAATCCTGGAAACACGTCGAATCCGCTCGGATCAAAAGTCACACAGGCTTTCGTCCAGCAATTTCCAGGACTCAACACTCTTGGAATATCCATGGCTCGCATTGACTTTGCTCCCGGCGGCCTAAATCCTCCCCACACTCACCCTCGTGGCACTGAGGTTCTGGTCGTGGTGGAGGGTACGCTACTCGTTGGCTTCGTCACGTCCGACCAATTAAACAACACTCTCTTCACAAAAGTCCTGTACAAGGGAGACGTGTTTGTGTTCCCTATTGGTCTCATTCACTTCCAGTTGAATATCGGAAACACATACGCGCTAGCCTTTTCCGGTTTGAGCAGCCAGAACCCTGGGCTCATTACCATTGCTAATGCTGTCTTCGGAGCGAAGGCACCCATTTCTGCTGATGTTCTCACCAAGGCCTTCCAACTGGACAAGAAGGTCGTTGACTATCTCGAGGCGCAGTTTTGGTACAACAACAACTAAATGAATCTATCGTTAGTCACACAAAATAATTGAATTATGCGACTTACTTTCTTAATCTTGTTTCCATAAGTGGTTGCTCTAGACACATAACTAGACTACTTACCACATGTATGATTCATTCTGAATAAAAGATTGTTATCTCTCTAGTGGTTGCTCTAGACACATAACTAGACTATATACCACATGTATGATTGATTTTGAATAAAAGATTGTTCTCTCTCTCTCTCTCATGACATGATCGGGATAACCGGATTCTTGCCTCAACTAAATGTCTATAAATGGGAAGAGCAATAACATTAAACTACTTAAAGTTTGAAACTTGAGACGATATCACCTTAGATTAAGTATCGATTCCCATAGCAATGGAATTTGTACTATGGAAAAAGGGTATCATGAAAAGAATGTCCAACCCTATTAAATAGTCTTAATTGAAAAAATCTTGTGATTGGGTTAAGACACTATTATGAGAAATCGTCAGGGCTATTGTTTTTACATCCGGCCCTCAGGTGGCTAATAAGAAAGAAGAACAGCTTTATTTCCGTCATTATCCTAGAAGGAGAAGTTGCACTACAAATATTTCAATTTCCTTAGGGTATTGATTTCAAGTTTGATAAATTACAGTTGGTGGCCTTTCTCATTTTATAACCCACGTACCAAATTCTACAGATAACTTTTATTTTTCACTAGTATAGCCAAAAAAAAATAATCTTTCCTGCGGTCGTTTTTCATCTACAGTCGAAATGTTGGGTTGAAACCTCATAAGCTCAGTTGGATAAAATTTTCCTGGGATGTCGTGGCTTACAATGTTATTTATAAATGTGTATGTATGGACAAAGTCAATACATTGAATAACATATGGATGGCATTGATCTCTTTCGTGAAGTAATCGATATCACAATCTGAAGTAGACCATCGATGAACATGACGGGGAAATGTGGGGACACGAGTGCGTTACTTCCTGCGCCCCTGTTTTGACAATTTCCAAAAGAACTGGAAAGCTAAGTTGCTTCTCAACCTTAGCTTGGAATGATCTAAGACTACATGGCAATTGGACCGAAAACAAAGTTATACATATCATAGAGATGGACATGAGTCTGATCGAAATCATTGGGTAATTCCTGCAAATTATGCAGCAGAAAATGCCTAGATCACATATCAAGACGAATTAGCAGATAAAACAGAACATAGTGGCATAATTATCTGAGTTTGGTGTAGGGACTGGGGTTCGGTTCTCATGATGATTCCATGTTGTAATTCATAACTTTTCCCTCAACGAGTGTTTTTCCTTCTCGCTCCAGTTGCATGGAAGCTTAGAGAAGGAAACTTGCAGATCGGCACACTGTAATTTTACAAGAGAAGTCGCTCAGTTCTCCATGCCTGATGACCTAAATCTGAAGATGCAAGACCCCGGCAAGCAAATTGACCATGTCTCTTCATCAAGCCAAAAAAAGTTTACCCAATTGACCGGAGACATTCTTCAATACTCCGAATTAGTAATAACCGGCATCTCTGCCCTTCAGTGAAAATAATTGGGGCGGCATGGGCAACTGGATCAGCCTCAAAATGATAATTGAAATGCTGTTTTCAACTGTCCACACTCAGCATTGTCATCAAAATGAATGCTTCGTGCTGCCCTATGGATGACTTGTTTCATAGTTCGAATTCTGCGTATATGTGAAAACTGTTTCTGAAGCAATTCAGTGGGAACTCTTACGATTCATGTACTCTGTTCGGAATACGAAAGAAACGGAATGTGTTTTCTACAGTGGGCTTTCATTGACAGTAGAAAATTGAAATGCCTGGTTGAAGGACAAACTAAACCTGCTCTCAATGTCAGGTGAATTTGTTTTCCTCGAGGATGATCCATCACATGGTATTTCTCAAACAATGGGGTGCGGAATGAACCTGCACTCGAACCTGCGTTAAGGTGCATGCGTGTTTTTAGGACACGATCTAAACCTTGAATGAGATAAGCTCAGCATCGCACTATCTTGATGCTGTCAACATTACAGCTTCAATTAGAATACAAACGGCTACTGGGGATATATGAGGACACGGATGCTTTACTTGTTTCCCCTTTTTTTGACAAGCAAAGTGAAGATAAGAGCGGACAGAATAGATGTATAAGTGGGCGTATTGGTGAAAGCCCACTAGAACTCCTGGGATGCTTTACTTACATTACTTTGGTTCAGAATTCTGTGCACTTACTTTGACAAACTTCAAAAACCATTGAAGTCAGTTACTGGTCGATCTTAGTTTCGGAATATGGTACCGGTTTTATATCATAGCGACCAGCCCGTAAAGGAAATAATGGCACCCTCAGTCGTCTAAGTAAGACATGACTTATAAGATCTGGAAGCCATTGGAATATCATTAAATTCTCGTAAAGAAATTCGAACTATGACATTCCTTTCATTAAACTGCACAGAAGTGGCAGCTTGGGGGAAGAACAGTCTCTTATGACCTACCATCCGCGAACTATGTTCGGGAAAACAGGAAAAAGGCACCGATGACATTAAATGGTCGAAGAGCTTATCGTTCCTGTAGGAATGCTCATTTTTATCCTTTTTTGTGCAACGAATGAGTGCAATGCAACCAAGTAAGAGTTAAGAACTTTGGTATTGGGCAACAAAGATGGGGGACTTTCCCAGTTTCTTGGCCGGGCCTCTTCATGTCCCTGTACCACGCCCGGGATTGGCCCTCGGCATGGTCTTAAACTGCAGCGCTCCGGGGGGGACAACCCAGATAACAAGGCCCCCAGACACGGGTTGGTGTCTCCCCCCTCCAAAGGAGGATCCCAAGGGGCACAAGAGGGGTAGAGGCAGCTCCCACGCCTCGAAAAATATAGTGGCTGTCCACAAGGACGTAAGATTGGACCCGAGCAGGTCCTTAAAAGGCTTTGACTACAGGGAAAGTCCTGGTAGAGGTAGGCAGGGGCCTTGAAAAAAATTCCCTCCCCATTGGTCACCCCGGCCAGTTTCTTGGCCGGGCCTCTTCATGTCCCTGTACCACGCCCGGGATTGGTTGGGAAGGCGTCGCGGGGATCAAGGTGGCCCCTTAACTCCCTTAAAGGGGTTATGGACGGGGTGACCAATGGGGAGGATCTTTTCGAGACTCCGCCCTGCCTCTACCATGACTTTTTCCGTGGTCGAGCCTTTAAAGACGCTCCCCGACCAGTTCCTTGGCCGGGCCTCTTCATGTCCTCTGTACCATGCCCGGGTTTGGTTACCCGGGGAAGGCGTCGCAGGGATCCAAGGTGGCCCCCTTGGATCCCCGCGGCGCACCCCCGGCTTTTGATTTCTGGCCGGGCCTCTTCATGTCCCTCGTACCACGCCCGGGATTGGTTACCGGGGAAGGCGTCATGGGGATCCAATGTGGTCCCCTTAACTCCTTTAGAGGGGGTGTGGACGGGGTGACCAATGGGGAGGGAATGTTTTTCGAGGCCCCTGCCTGACTCTACCAGGACTTTCCCTGTGGTCAGAGCCTTTTAAGGACCTGCTCGGGTCCAATATTGGGCAACAAAGATGGGGGGACATTGATAACAAGAATATTTTTGGGATGAAGATGGATATGGATAGTGTTCTCCTTCTGCAATCTAGATAACCAATTCAATCTTTTCAAGATATCAGATTGTCGCAGAAGCAATGGTCTATGCTTGATCATACTGCTTTGTTTTAGGATTCGGCGCACAATCATATGGAAATTGAGAATAAAAGCGAGAAAGAAATCGATATAAGGTTTTATCCTAGTTCACCTTTCAATAGAGTTACATTTAGCAGAGGATTTCACTATAATTAACATATGGCACGTCTCTATGGCAAATAACAATTACAAGAGAAAAATCTTATTTTTGCTGAGTAGCTATTCATAAGTCCAATTTAAAACTACCAATAGAATATGAATTCAAACTATATAAACTCCGGCTTGGGAGCGCTACTCCTATGACTCTCACCTGGTCATTGGGGAGGGGGACCCTATGCCTTCCTGTCAATGGGAAGTGTGAACGCATCTCAACCCTATGGTGATACTAGATATTTTACTCTTTTTTCACAAGAAAAGTGAAGGAGAAACAGTACAAGGATGTAAAAGTCATTGTAGACCACTTCCATCTCCGATGTCATGCCCTCTTCAAGTTGGAGGAGAGGAATTCAAACAAATCACCGAGTCCTCGTAGTAGTTACGGGGAAGTTCATACTTGGACTAAAGAAGGGTAAAAAGATTCCACTTTCGAAGAGTTGGTAATGCGTAGTGTAACTCCTTCAATAAATTATATCTCAAAATAGATGCACCCTTAATCATTACATAAGTCATGTCTTATAAAGAAAGTGGAATTAAAACCTTCCTTTTATTAGGCTGCTAAGAAGTGGCAGCTTCGGAGAAGAACATGATCTTATTTTTCGTCGTCCACGAACCGTGCTCGGGAATGAGAAAAACCTACTAAAAGTATCATATGACAAACAAGAACTGTGTTAAATGATTAGAACATCATGGATGAGTTTTACACATATAAATACCAATGGTGCGTTCGTTCAAAGTAAAACTTCATAATTAAGGAAAAATATATACTTTTTAGGAAATAATTTTTCAGGAAAATTATTAATTTTCCTTTATTTATTGATATGTGACTGAAAACATTTTATGGTGTTTGATCTCATTCAGAAAATTATTTCAATTCATGACATTATTTCAAGCGAAAAAAAGAAATTCGAATTTTTTTAGACATTTTTTTATTTTTATTTTTTATTTTTTATTTTTTCATCTTCTTTTTCCTTCTCTATCTGCCGGTTGTCAAGCCTTGGTGACGGCCACAGCAAGCTTGAGTAGCCTAGAGCTCGATGACCTCAGGCGACCTTTGCCTCATCAGGATCGGGCAAGCTACAAGCTCAAGCTCGCCTAGATTGATTGAGCCTCGAGGTTGTCGGCCCGCATTATGGCCGGTCGGTTGGCTACTGACCATCGCTGAGGCACGCGGATGGCGGAGGAAGAAGGAGACAGGAAAGGAAAAGAAAAGAAAAGAGAAAAGAAGAAAGGAAAAGAAAAGAAAAAAGAAAAAGAAAAAAGAATAGGAAAAGGTAAATCAATAAAAAATTCGATTTAAAAAAAAAAATATTTTAATAATAGGAAATGTTTGAATAACCAAGGACGTGAGCCCGAGCACGGAGGACCCGTGCACGGTCTTTGTGGACTCAGGCCTAAGGGTTTAGACTAGAGTTCGACCATTGAGGACCCGAGCATGGCTTTTATGGACTCGAGTTTGGGTGCCGAAGCATCGGGTATGAGCACTAGGGGTTCAGGCTTGGGTGCCAGGTGCCTAAGGTCGAGCATCGGGGTCTCAGCCTCAACCTCAATGGATCGCGCTTGGCCGCCGAGAGATCTAGTCCTGAATGCCGAGTTCCGAGAACCAACTTTGTGGTTTCGCGGCCAAGCATAGAGTTTTGACTTCGAGTGCCGATAACTAGTCATATTTTGGAAAAGACTTTCCGGTTCTTTTAAAGAAAAAAATATTTTCCTGAATTTAAGATTTGGTAGAAAAACCTTTTCCATTGACTAGTAAAACGTTTTTCATTGGCTCATTTTTAAGCAGAACAAACGTTGAAAAATGAGAAATATGTTTTCCTGGAAAATGTCGTTTGCACAACAAACACCTTATCAACTTTTGTGCCGCGCGAGAGTGCATTTCAAGCAAATGTTAAAAACTGCGGTACTCAACACTGAAAACGATTGATTTTTTATAATATTTCTAAAAGCAGCATGAATATTTTCAAGATGGAGAAGCTTAAGGAATGTTTTCGTTTGCAATCTAGATACTTTCAGTCCTTTTTTTCTTTTTTAATGATGACTCGGACTCCTGCACCAGTTGCACTACAAGGGTTCAACCGTTAGGCACCAACCGGAGGAGAAACAGCCCGGCCCCATAGACTAGCCTCCATGTAAGTCGAGGATATTATAAGATGGAGGGCAGAGGGAGTCAAACTTGGGATCAATCACCCGCAAACCTAAGCCCTTACCACTCCACCAACCCCTCGAATGCATTTTTAGTCTTTTTCCAGCTATTAAAACCTTGCACAACATGTGCTCTTTACTTGGTTATCTTCTTTGAGTGGGGAAAAGAATCGTAAAAAAAAGGAAGAAGAAACGGTACGAGGATTCACAAAGACCATTTCAATGTCAGGCAATATCCAACAAATCGCCAAGTCATCGTAGTTGTTATAGGGCGATTCATCTCTTGACTTGAGAAGGAAAAATAGATAAAACCTTTTAAGACTTGGTAATCTAAATGGAAACTTGCTGACAAACTAAATATTGGGTCAAACATTTTTATCTATAAAGAGAGAGCATGTTGCCACGCAAGTCCTCACTCTTCCCTCAAGCAATACTAGTCTGTGCAAGGATCAGAGATTGCGATCAAGGCCCTAACTCCTGTCCAGTGTCTACAACCGCAATGAAGTTTCTGCCGATTAGCCTTCTCATCTTGGCTTTGGCCACTGCCACTGCTTTGGCTTACGACCCGAGTCCTCTTCAGGACATATGCGTGGCCACCAATGACCTGGAATCTGGAGGTTGGTCCTCAATTCTTGCATTAGTCATGTATTTCTTATCTAGCTTATGATGCCGAAACTGAAACACGAATTCTTTTTCTCATGCAGTATTTGTGAATGGAAAATTCTGCAAGGACCCGAAACAAGCCACGGCTGATGATTTCGTCTTCATGGGGCTTAGGAATCCTGGAAACACGTCGAATCCGCTCGGATCAAAAGTCACACAGGCTTTCGTCCAGCAATTTCCAGGACTCAACACTCTTGGAATATCCATGGCTCGCATTGACTTTGCTCCCGGCGGCCTAAATCCTCCCCACACTCACCCTCGTGGCACTGAGGTTCTGGTCGTGGTGGAGGGTACGCTACTCGTTGGCTTCGTCACGTCCGACCAATTAAACAACACTCTCTTCACAAAAGTCCTGTACAAGGGAGACGTGTTTGTGTTCCCTATTGGTCTCATTCACTTCCAGTTGAATATCGGAAACACATACGCGCTAGCCTTTTCCGGTTTGAGCAGCCAGAACCCTGGGCTCATTACCATTGCTAATGCTGTCTTCGGAGCGAAGGCACCCATTTCTGCTGATGTTCTCACCAAGGCCTTCCAACTGGACAAGAAGGTCGTTGACTATCTCGAGGCGCAGTTTTGGTACAACAACAACTAAATGAATCTATCGTTAGTCACACAAAATAATTGAATTATGCGACTTACTTTCTTAATCTTGTTTCCATAAGTGGTTGCTCTAGACACATAACTAGACTACTTACCACATGTATGATTCATTCTGAATAAAAGATTGTTATCTCTCTAGTGGTTGCTCTAGACACATAACTAGACTATATACCACATGTATGATTGATTTTGAATAAAAGATTGTTCTCTCTCTCTCTCTCATGACATGATCGGGATAACCGGATTCTTGCCTCAACTAAATGTCTATAAATGGGAAGAGCAATAACATTAAACTACTTAAAGTTTGAAACTTGAGACGATATCACCTTAGATTAAGTATCGATTCCCATAGCAATGGAATTTGTACTATGGAAAAAGGGTATCATGAAAAGAATGTCCAACCCTATTAAATAGTCTTAATTGAAAAAATCTTGTGATTGGGTTAAGACACTATTATGAGAAATCGTCAGGGCTATTGTTTTTACATCCGGCCCTCAGGTGGCTAATAAGAAAGAAGAACAGCTTTATTTCCGTCATTATCCTAGAAGGAGAAGTTGCACTACAAATATTTCAATTTCCTTAGGGTATTGATTTCAAGTTTGATAAATTACAGTTGGTGGCCTTTCTCATTTTATAACCCACGTACCAAATTCTACAGATAACTTTTATTTTTCACTAGTATAGCCAAAAAAAAATAATCTTTCCTGCGGTCGTTTTTCATCTACAGTCGAAATGTTGGGTTGAAACCTCATAAGCTCAGTTGGATAAAATTTTCCTGGGATGTCGTGGCTTACAATGTTATTTATAAATGTGTATGTATGGACAAAGTCAATACATTGAATAACATATGGATGGCATTGATCTCTTTCGTGAAGTAATCGATATCACAATCTGAAGTAGACCATCGATGAACATGACGGGGAAATGTGGGGACACGAGTGCGTTACTTCCTGCGCCCCTGTTTTGACAATTTCCAAAAGAACTGGAAAGCTAAGTTGCTTCTCAACCTTAGCTTGGAATGATCTAAGACTACATGGCAATTGGACCGAAAACAAAGTTATACATATCATAGAGATGGACATGAGTCTGATCGAAATCATTGGGTAATTCCTGCAAATTATGCAGCAGAAAATGCCTAGATCACATATCAAGACGAATTAGCAGATAAAACAGAACATAGTGGCATAATTATCTGAGTTTGGTGTAGGGACTGGGGTTCGGTTCTCATGATGATTCCATGTTGTAATTCATAACTTTTCCCTCAACGAGTGTTTTTCCTTCTCGCTCCAGTTGCATGGAAGCTTAGAGAAGGGAAACTTGCAGATCGGCACACTGTAATTTTACAAGAGAAGTCGCTCAGTTCTCCATGCCTGATGACCTAAATCTGAAGATGCAAGACCCCGGCAAGCAAATTGACCATGTCTCTTCATCAAGCCAAAAAAAGTTTACCCAATTGACCGGAGACATTCTTCAATACTCCGAATTAGTAATAACCGGCATCTCTGCCCTTCAGTGAAAATAATTGGGGCGGCATGGGCAACTGGATCAGCCTCAAAATGATAATTGAAATGCTGTTTTCAACTGTCCACACTCAGCATTGTCATCAAAATGAATGCTTCGTGCTGCCCTATGGATGACTTGTTTCATAGTTCGAATTCTGCGTATATGTGAAAACTGTTTCTGAAGCAATTCAGTGGGAACTCTTACGATTCATGTACTCTGTTCGGAATACGAAAGAAACGGAATGTGTTTTCTACAGTGGGCTTTCATTGACAGTAGAAAATTGAAATGCCTGGTTGAAGGACAAACTAAACCTGCTCTCAATGTCAGGTGAATTTGTTTTCCTCGAGGATGATCCATCACATGGTATTTCTCAAACAATGGGGTGCGGAATGAACCCGCACTCGAACCTGCGTTAAGGTGCATGCGTGTTTTTAGGACACGATCTAAACCTTGAATGAGATAAGCTCAGCATCGCACTATCTTGATGCTGTCAACATTACAGCTTCAATTAGAATACAAACGGCTACTGGGGATATATGAGGACACGGATGCTTTACTTGTTTCCCCTTTTTTTGACAAGCAAAGTGAAGATAAGAGCGGACAGAATAGATGTATAAGTGGGCGTATTGGTGAAAGCCCACTAGAACTCCTGGGATGCTTTACTTACATTACTTTGGTTCAGAATTCTGTGCACTTACTTTGACAAACTTCAAAAACCATTGAAGTCAGTTACTGGTCGATCTTAGTTTCGGAATATGGTACCGGTTTTATATCATAGCGACCAGCCCGTAAAGGAAATAATGGCACCCTCAGTCGTCTAAGTAAGACATGACTTATAAGATCTGGAAGCCATTGGAATATCATTAAATTCTCGTAAAGAAATTCGAACTATGACATTCCTTTCATTAAACTGCACAGAAGTGGCAGCTTGGGGAAGAACAGTCTCTTATGACCTACCATCCGCGAACTATGTTCGGGAAAACAGGAAAAAGGCACCGATGACATTAAATGGTCGAAGAGCTTATCGTTCCTGTAGGAATGCTCATTTTTATCCTTTTTTGTGCAACGAATGAGTGCAATGCAACCAAGTAAGAGTTAAGAACTTTGGTATTGGGCAACAAAGATGGGGGGACTTTCCCAGTTTCTTGGCCGGGCCTCTTCATGTCCCTGTACCACGCCCGGGATTGGCCCTCGGCATGGTCTTAAACTGCAGCGCTCCGGGGGGGACAACCCAGATAACAAGGCCCCCAGACACGGGTTGGTGTCTCCCCCCTCCAAAGGAGGATCCCAAGGGGCACAAGAGGGGTAGAGGCAGCTCCCACGCCTCGAAAAATATAGTGGCTGTCCACAAGGACGTAAGATTGGACCCGAGCAGGTCCTTAAAAGGCTTTGACTACAGGGAAAGTCCTGGTAGAGGTAGGCAGGGGCCTCGAAAAAAATTCCCTCCCCATTGGTCACCCCGGCCAGTTTCTTGGCCGGGCCTCTTCATGTCCCTGTACCACGCCCGGGATTGGTTACCCGGGGAAGGCGTCGCGGGGATCCAAGGTGGCCCCTTAACTCCCTTAAAGGGGTTATGGACGGGGTGACCAATGGGGAGGGGATCTTTTTCGAGACTCCTGCCTGCCTCTACCATGACTTTTTCCTGTGGTCAGAGCCTTTTAAAGACCTGCTCCCCCGACCAGTTCCTTGGCCGGGCCTCTTCATGTCCCTGTACCATGCCCGGGTTTGGTTACCCGGGGAAGGCGTCGCAGGGATCCAAGGTGGCCCCCTTGGATCCCCGCGACGCACCCCGGCCAGTTTCCTGGCCGGGCCTCTTCATGTCCCTGTACCACGCCCGGGATTGGTTACCCGGGGAAGGCGTCGCGGGGATCCAATGTGGTCCCCTTAACTCCTTTAGAGGGGGTGTGGACGGGGTGACCAATGGGGAGGGAATGTTTTTCGAGGCCCCTGCCTGACTCTACCAGGACTTTCCCTGTGGTCAGAGCCTTTTAAGGACCTGCTCGGGTCCAATATTGGGCAACAAAGATGGGGGGACATTGATAACAAGAATATTTTTTGGATGAAGATGGATATGGATAGTGTTCTCCTTCTGCAATCTAGATAACCAATTCAATCTTTTCAAGATATCAGATTGTCGCAGAAGCAATGGTCTATGCTTGATCATCTTTGCTTTGTTTTAGGATTCGGCGCACAATCATATGGAAATTGAGAATAAAAGCGAGAAAAGAAATCGATATAAGGTTTTATCCTAGTTCACCTTTCAATAGAGTTACATTTAGCGAGAGGATTTCACTATAATTAACATATGGCACGTCTCTATGGCAAATAACAATTACAAGAGAAAAATCTTATTTTTGCTGAGTAGCTATTCATAAGTCCAATTTAAAACTACCAATAGAATATGAATTCAAACTATATAAACTCCGGCTTGGGAGCGCTACTCCTATGACTCTCACCTGGTCATTGGGGAGGGGGACCCTATGCCTTCCTGTCAATGGGAAGTGTGAACTGCATCTCAACCCTATGGTGATACTAGATATTTTACTCTTTTTTCACAAGAAAAGTGAAGGAGAAACAGTACAAGGATGTAAAAGTCATTGTAGACCACTTCCATCTCCGATGTCATGCCCTCTTCAAGTTGGAGGAGAGGAATTCAAACAAATCACCGAGTCCTCGTAGTAGTTACGGGGAAGTTCATACTTGGACTAAAGAAGGGTAAAAAAGATTCCACTTCTGAAGAGTTGGTAATGCGTAGTGTAACTCCTTCAATAAATTATATCTCAAAATAGATGCACCCTTAATCATTACATAAGTCATGTCTTATAAAGAAAGTGGAATTAAAACCTTCCTTTTATTAGGCTGCTAAGAAGTGGCAGCTTCGGAGAAGAACATGATCTTATTTTTCGTCGTCCACGAACCGTGCTCGGGAATGAGAAAAACCTACTAAAAGTATCATATGACAAACAAGAACTGTGTTAAATGATTAGAACATCATGGATGAGTTTTACACATATAAATACCAATGGTGCGTTCGTTCAAAGTAAAACTTCATAATTAAGGAAAAATATATACTTTTTAGGAAATAATTTTTCAGGAAAATTATTAATTTTCCTTTATTTATTGATATGTGACTGAAAACATTTTATGGTGTTTGATCTCATTCAGAAAATTATTTCAATTCATGACATTATTTCAAGCGAAAAAAAGAAATTCGAATTTTTTTAGACATTTTTTTATTTTTATTTTTTATTTTTTATTTTTTCATCTTCTTTTTCCTTCTCTATCTGCCGGTTGTCAAGCCTTGGTGACGGCCACAGGCAAGCTTGAGTAGCCTAGAGCTCGATGACCTCAGGCGACCTTTGCCTCATCAGGATCGGGCAAGCTACAAGCTCAAGCTCGCCTAGATTGATTGAGCCTCGAGGTTGTCGGCCCGCATTATGGCCGGTCGGTTGGCTACTGACCATCGCTGAGGCACGCGGATGGCGGAGGAAGAAGGAGACAGGAAAGGAAAAGAAAAGAAAAGAGAAAAGAAGAAAGGAAAAGAAAAGAAAAAAGAAAAAGAAAAAAGAATAGGAAAAGGTAAATCAATAAAAAATTCGATTTAAAAAAAAAAAATATTTTAATAATAGGAAATGTTTGAATAACCAAGGACGTGAGCCCGAGCACGGAGGACCCGTGCACGGTCTTTGTGGACTCAGGCCTAAGGGTTTAGACTAGAGTTCGACCATTGAGGACCCGAGCATGGCTTTTATGGACTCGAGTTTGGGTGCCGAAGCATCGGGTATGAGCACTAGGGGTTCAGGCTTGGGTGCCAGGTGCCTAAGGTCGAGCATCGGGGTCTCAGCCTCAACCTCAATGGATCGCGCTTGGCCACCGAGAGATCTAGTCCTGAATGCCGAGTTCCGAGAACCAACTTTGTGGTTTCGCGGCCAAGCATAGAGTTTTGACTTCGAGTGCCGATAACTAGTCATATTTTGGAAAAGACTTTCCGGTTCTTTTAAAGAAAAAAATATTTTCCTGAATTTAAGAATTGGTAGAAAAACCTTTTCCATTTACTAGTAAAATGTTTTTCATTGGCTCATTTTTAAGTGGAACAAACGTTGAAAAATGAGAAATATGTTTTCCTGGAAAATGTAGCAAACGCCTTATCAACTTTTGTGCCGAGCGAGAGTGCATTTCTAGCAAATGTTAAGAACTGCGGTACTCAACACTGAAAACGATTGATTTTTTATAATATTTCTAAAAGCAGCATGAATATTTTCAAGACGGAGAAGCTTAAGGAATCTTTTCGTTTGCAATCTAGATACTTTCAGTCCTTTTTTTCTTTTTTAATGATGACTCGGACTCCTGCACCAGTTGCACTACAAGGGTTCAACCGTTAGGCACCAACCGGAGGAGAAACAGCCCGGCCCCATAGACTAGCCTCCATGTAAGTCGAGGATATTATAAGATGGAGGGCAGAGGGAGTCAAACTTGGGATCAATCACCCGCAAACCTAAGCCCTTACCACTCCACCAACCCCTCGAATGCATTTTTAGTCTTTTTTCAGCTATTAAAACCTTGCACAACATGTGCTCTTTACTTGGTTATCTTCTTTGAGTGGGGAAAAGAATCGTAAAAAAAAGGAAGAAGAAACGGTACGAGGATTCACAAAGACCATTTCAATGTCAGGCAATATCCAACAAATCGCCAAGTCATCGTAGTTGTTATAGGGCGATTCATCTCTTGACTTGAGAAGGAAAAATAGATAAAATCTTTTAAGACTTGGTAATCTAAATGGAAACCTGCTGACAAACTAAATACTGGGTCAAACATTTTTATCTATAAAGAGAGAGCATGTTGCCACGCAAGTCCTCACTCTTCCCTCGAGCAATACTAGTCTGTGCAAGGATCAGAGATTGAGATCAAGGCCCTAACTCCTGTCCAGTGTCTACAACCGCAATGAAGTTTCTGCCGATTAGCCTTCTCATCTTGGCTTTGGCCACTGCCACTGCTTTGGCTTACGACCCGAGTCCTCTTCAGGACATATGCGTGGCCACCAATGACCTGGAATTTGGAGGTTGGTCCTCAATTCTTGCATCAGTCATGTATTTCGTATCTAGCTTATGATGCCGAAACTGAAACACGAATTCTTTTTCTCATGCAGTATTTGTGAATGGAAAATTCTGCAAGGACCCGAAACAAGCCACGGCTGATGATTTCGTCTTCATGGGGCTTAGGAATCCTGGAAACACATCGAATCCGCTCGGATCAAAAGTCACACAGGCTTTCGTCCAGCAATTTCCAGGACTCAACACTCTTGGAATATCCATGGCTCGCATTGACTTTGCTCCCGGCGGCCTAAATCCTCCCCACACTCACCCTCGTGGCACTGAGGTTCTGGTCGTGGTGGAGGGTACGCTACTCGTTGGCTTCGTCACGTCCGACCAATTAAACAACACTCTCTTCACAAAAGTCCTGTACAAGGGAGACGTGTTTGTGTTCCCTATTGGTCTCATTCACTTCCAGTTGAATATCGGAAACACATACGCGCTAGCCTTTTCCGGTTTGAGCAGCCAGAACCCTGGGCTCATTACCATTGCTAATGCTGTCTTCGGAGCGAAGGCACCCATTTCTGCTGATGTCCTCGCCAAGGCCTTCCAACTGGACAAGAAGGTCGTTGACCATCTCGAGGCGCAGTTTTGGTACGACAACAACTAAATGAATCTATCGTTAGTTACACAAAATAATTGAATTATAAGACTTACTTATTCTTGTTTCCATAAGTGATTGCTCTAGACACATAACTAGACTACTTGCCACATGTACGATTGATTCTGAATAAAAGAGTGTTATCTCTCTAGTGGGTTCTCTAGACACATAACTAGACTATATACCACATGAATGATTGATTTTGAGTAAAAGATTGTTCTCTCTCTCTCACGACATGATCAGGATTACCGGATTCATTCCTCAACTAAATGTCTATAAATGGGAAGAACAATAACATTAGACTACGTAAAATTTGAAACTCGAGACGATATCACCTTAGATTAAGTATCGATTCCCATAGCAACGGAATTTGTACTATGGAAAAAGGGTATCATGAAAAGAATGTCCAACCCTATTAAATAGTCTTAATTGAAATAATCTTGTGATTGGTTAAAGACACTATTATGAGAAATCGTCAGGGCTATCGTTTTTACATCCGGCCCTCAGGTGGCCAATAAGAAAGAAGAGCAGCTTTATTTCCATCATTATCCTAGAAGGAGAAGTTGCACTACAAATATTTCAATTTCCTTAGGGTATTGATTTCAAGTTTGATAAATTACAGTTGGTGGCCTTTCTCTTTTTATAACCCACGTACCAAATTCTACAGATAACTTTTATTTTTCACTAGTATAGCCAAAAAAATAATAATAATAATCTTTCCTGCGGTCATTTTCCATCTACAGTCGAAATGTTGGGTTGAAACCTCATAAGCTCAGTTGGATAAATTTTTCCAGGGATGTCGTGGCTTACAATGTCATTTATAAATGTGTATGCATGGACAAAGTCAAAAACATTGAATAACATATGGATGGCATTGATCTCTTTCGTGAAGTAATCAATTTCACAATCTCAAGTAGACCATCGATGAACATAACGGGAAAATATGGGGACACGAGTGCGTTACTTCCTGCGCCCTTGTTTTGAGAATTTCCAAAAGAACTGGAAAGCTAAGTTGCTTCTCAACCTTAGCTTGGAATGATCTAAGATTACATGGCAATTGGACCGAAAACAAACTTATACATATCATAGAGATGGACATGAGTCTGATCGAAATCATTGGGTAATTCCTGCTAATTATGCAGCAGAAAATGTCTAGATCACACATCAAGATGAACCAGCAGATAAAACAGAACATAGTGGCATAATTATCTGAGTTTGGTGTAGGGACTCGGGTTCGGTTCTCATGATGAGTCCATGTTACAATTCTCAACTTTTCCCTCAACGGGTGTTTTTCCTTATCGCTCCAGTTGCATGGAAGCTTAGAGAAGGGAAACTTGCAGATCGACCCACTGTAATTTTACAAGACAAGTCGATCAGTTCTCCATGCCTGATGACCTAAATCCGAAGATGCAGGACCCCGGCAAGCAAATTGACCATGTCTGTTCATCAAGCCAAAAGTTTACCCATTGGACGGGAGACATTCTTCAATACTCCAAATTAGTAATAACCGGCATCTCTGTCGTCCAGTGAAAATAATTGGGGCGGCGAGGTCAACTGGATCAGCCTCAAAATGATCATTGAAATGCTGTTGTCAACTGTCCACACTCAGCATTGTCATCAAAATGAATGCGTCGTGCTGCCCTGTCGATGACTTGTTTCATAGTTCGAATTCTGCGTATATGTGAAAACTGTTTTTGAAGCAATTCAGTGGGAACTCTTACGATTCATTTACTCTGTTCCGAATACGAAAGAAACGGAATGTGTTTTCTATAGTGGCCTTTCATTGACAGTAGAAAATTGAATTGCCTGGTTGAAGGACAAACTAAACCTGCTCTCAATGTCAGGTGAATTTGTTTTCCTCGAGGATGATCCATCACATGGTATCTCAAACCACGGGGTGCGGAATGAACCCGCACTCGAACCTGCGTTAAGGTGCATGCGTGTTTTTAGGACACGATCTAAAATAGGAAAAGCAACAGCTCGGGCAATCAAGCAGGCATCCTAGTTCTACGCATCGCCAGAAGAAATCATCGCCCTGATTATTAAGCACGGCGCTCCTCTCTAATCCAAGGACTGACGGATGAGCACGATCTGGCCAACACAAAACAGAGTCGCATTCCACCTGGGAAGTGGACACTCGGCGCACAGAGAACGAGAATGAAGGACGAACCTTAATCTGACGGCGGCTAGTGGCTGGGATACCAGCGGCGAGCGGCGAGTGGGAGGCAACAAGAGTCTCAGAGGGGCACAAAGTGACGAGAAGCTAGTAAATAGAAGAGAAGAGAGCCGCTCGTTCGTGGTTTCCTTAAGTAAACAATTTTTCCAAACAAAAAACAAAAGCTAAAAATTATTCAAAAAGAAGTGTCAATCCCGTGAAAAATCTCAAATTGGTAGATATGTGATAAATTTAACTCAAATTAATTTATTGACTACCCAATATGCAAATTGATATACATATGACAATTGATAAATTTACCATAAATTAATTTTTTGACCATAGAAACCCAAAATTGATATATTTATGATATATTTACCCTACGTTAATTTTTGTTAAATTAAATTAATAACCCAATAAATTATAAACTGATATACTTATGACAAAGGGATGATAAAACTCCAAATTGGTACACCCGTCAATTACCACTTGTCATTTAACTTAGTAATTTCATGGAAAAATTAAATGAAAATTAATAAAGATAAATTTGAGATTTTTGGTAGTATTAACCAAGTTGATTTAGTCATAGCGAAGCAAACGGATAAAGCTTTTCCTCGAGAAATTGACCCTACCCGATAGTACATCTCGGCCCTGGAATTTTTAGAATTGCAGGCCCAAAAGATGGGCCCAAACAGAAGCAAACATCGTTGGCCCGACATTAAAGAAGAAGTATGTTCCTACCTAGACCAGGTCAAAATTACTTAGCCCAATTGCTCGAGCCGTGCTTTCAGACTTGATTCTTTGTTGCATTTCGAATATATCTTTTTATATTTCTAGTAATATGTCATTAATCTTTTTGATTGTATATGAAAAAAGAGAAATTTCGATAAGTGGGTTTACTTTTTTTAATGCTATTGAAACAAAAAATAAAAATTTGAACCTCCATTGAACTAAATTCTTTACTTAATTGAACTAATGAATTGAACAAACTATTTGAGCAAAAAAGGAATAGTCATAAAAATATCCAAATGGAAATTGACTTGAAACCACAAATTGCATTGAGTAGTAGACTTTGAACTTAAATAGACATAATTTACTTAATCAAGAACATGCGCATCGAAATCTTCAATTAAACTTAACTAATAAATAAAATAAAATATGGAGAAAAATAGTTATCATGAAAGTAAATAATCCAAATTGAAATCAATTCGAAATCACAAATTAACATTAAAAATTGGCATCAAATAAATAATTTTCTCACTCGAAGAAAATAAATATTGAATTCTTTCATTAAACTTACTATTAATTGAATTAGTGAGATGAAAAAGCAAGCGATTGGGAAAATCATCGCGAATTCATTGTTTATGTCAATTAATGAAATAACATACCATACGATATGGTGGAAAAACATGAGCTTTTTTAAACTTTGGAAAACAAAGGCAAAGCACTACTACTAGTAAATAATAACATGACGTAAAGTTGATGAGCAGACAAATACTAGAAACAATCTATAAAATGCTCTCTAGTATTATAACATTTAGTGAAAAATTGCATGGAAAATATTATAACATATGTTTTTATGAGCATCTGCACTAATAGTAACATAATTTATTAAAATTTGTTAAAATAAAATATTTTATAGTCTTTAAAAAATTAAATTAAATTAAATTATTATAAAAAAAAGTGAGGGTAGGTCGAGTTGAAACTAGGCCGACCCGATCTCCCTTTCCCTTTTTTCCTGGCTAGGCCTCGTCCACATCCTTTTGTCTCTTCGCACGGGCTAGCCCCATTTCTTTCCGCTTCGACCCAATTCGCGCATTGGTCTTCCTCTCCCTCGCATCTCTGCAAACGAACTATAGAAGCAAAACAAAGGCGGGAGCAGGGCAAGGGTCAAATCCAAGCCGTGATCGACAACACACTATTGTGCTCCTTTTCTCGTGCCAAAGCCACGATAGGTCAGTGACTCTTTTATTCTTATTATTAGTATTTTCTTTTGGGGGGTGCGAGGAGACCAGTCATCATCCGATTTGTCGAGCTCGCCCTCCATTCACTGCCCCCAAGTCGGGTGTTGCCGAGTCGCCGGACTGGCGCTCAGGGCCGTCCAGCTTGCACAAGCTCTAGCCCACGTTGCCCTTGCATTTTTTTACGCTATTCTCGAATGTCGTGCGTTAAGGCCACTGGCATAGATTTGAGTCCCGGTTTGGGTAAGTAACCCCTCGTCCCAGTAGTGCACTCCACTTGTTTGCGTAAATGCTTGAGTGAGATTTGTTTTTATTCTATCATTTTTGGCTGGAGTAGAGCCGTCTGTGCTCAGCCTCGCCTTATGGAGGTGTCCCCATGGTGTTGGCGCTCCCAAGTGTTGGCTGTTTGGTTGATTCGATGTGCCCATCCCGTCCCCTCTGCCATTGGTCTCGGCCAAGGAGGGGGCTTTCTCGGTCGGTGATGCTAGGGCCAACCGTGGACGACCGCTAAGGCTAAGGCATCTAAGTCGCCTGGCCATGAGGTGGCCGATCCATAGCTGCCAATTTGGTGGTCTGTGAAAGCGCTTGACGGTCGTAGCTCGGGTATCCGACGAGAGCATGCTGTGGTGTTGTTGGTTAGATTAGGGTGGATTGCCTAGCCTGAGCTGCCTGGGCATGCCCTCGGCTGCACAAAGACGAGCGAGATGAGCGGCGACGGTCAGTCTCGTTGTCGCCATCACAGCAGCGAAGCCACAAGTGAGGGAGAGATCGCAGACCGAGTGGGCTAGGGCGGGTTTGTCTTGAGCCGGCTTGTATAGCTGACTGACTCGGTTCATTCGGTTTTGGGCTAGGCTTAGTTTTTTTTACCCCTTTTTTTTAAAGGTTTGGGCTTGAGCTTTACAACCATTTGACTTAAGAAGGGGAAAAAAGATTCCACTTCTGAATAGTTGGTAATCTGCCGATCAACTCCTTCAATAAACAATATCTCAAAGTAGCTGCACCCTTAATCATTACGTAAGTCATATCTTATAAAGAAAGTGGAATTAAAACCTTCTTTTCATTAGGCTAATGAGAAGTGGCAGCTTGGGAGAAGAATGTGATCTTATTTTCTACCATCCACGAACCATGCTCAGGAAAGAGAAAAACTTACAAAAAGTATCATAAGACGAACAAGAAAAATGATCAACACATCTTGGATGAGCTTATAATATATAAATACTAATGGTGCATTGTTTGAATGAAAATTTCATCACAAAAGAAAATACTTTTTGGGAATTCATTTTCCAAGAAAATGGTTAGTTTTCCTTTATTTATTGATGTGTCACCGAAAAAGTTTTCTGGTGTTTGGATTTTATTTGGAAAATGATTTCAATTTCATTACTTTTTCTCAAGCCCAAAAAAGAATTTTAATTTTAAATATATATATTTTTCATTTTTTACCTTTTCCTTTATTTTCTTTCATTTTCATTTTCCTTCTTTGCCCGCCTATCATGGACTCTCATCGATGACCGGTGACGGCCACCTAAGTAGCACTGATATTGATAGACAATACGCAATACGACACGACATCTTACGCTAACACGTCATTTCTAAAAAAAATAAAGAATTACAATACATTAGGAGAAATTATATATTGACTATATATTTTTATATATACATAATAAATGATCATTTTTATGATTATTTCAATCAACTTAATTTGATTCAAGTTCATAAATAAATAAATAAAGAATAATAAAAAGAGCTTAGAATGAATTTATACTAAAAATGTTAACTGCCATTTATTAATATCATTAATTGTTTCAATTTTGAGCAAAGACCGGTGAGAAGAGCGATGCTCGCCAAGAGGAGGAGGGAATTGTATGTCATGAAAAGTGTGAGTTAGAAGTGGAGAAGACTAGGTTTTTTTTTTCCTTTTATTATTATTATTATTACATATTTACATTTTAACTTTCCATTTATTGATAATTTTTAAAATTGACTCCGTGCGTGTTGGAATCCCATGTTAGAATTCTGGACTTGTGTGTTAGGAAAGTTGACCACCTATTGGATTTTCTGACACCTGTTGACCTCATGTCGAATAGTATCGAAGAGTGTAGGATACGTCTGGAAGTGGCCAATACGATACGAAAGCTCTCGGAAAGTATTTGTACCTTCTAGATGCCATAGGCGAGCTTGAGCTCATCGGGATTGGATGAGCCTTGAACTCGTTGGCCTCAATCATTCCTAGCCTCATTGGGGTCGAGTAAGCGATGAGCTCAAGCTTGCCAAGATTGACTAAGCCTCGAGCTCGTCGGCCCATGTCATGGCCGATTGCCAGATTGCCTGCGTGGTTGGTGGAGGAAGGAGATAGGAAAAAGAAAATAGAGAAAAGAAAAACGGAAAGAAGAAAGAAGAAAATAAAAAGAATAAATCAATAAAAAAATTCGGCTTTTAAAAAAATAATTAAAAAAACCAATTTTAAAAAATATATAATTATAAGAATAAATGTTTCATTAACCAAAGACTCGAGCTTGAGCATCGAAGGCTAGTGCGTGGTCTTTGAAAACCTAGGCCTAAGGTTTGGGACTAGAGTTTGAGCATCGGGGACCTAAATATGGACTCAAGTTCATGTGCCAAAGCATTAGGTACAAGCACCAAAGGTTCAAGGCAAACCTTTATAGACCCGAGCATGGGTGCTAGGGGCCAAAGCCCAAGCACCAGGGGCCTCGGCCTAGCCTCAATGGACCTAGGTCTAGCTACCAAGAGACCTGGTTCTAAACATCAGGTTTCGAGAACCAACTTTGGGGTTACCATGTCCAAGCGTAAAACTTTGGGTTCAAGCACCGATAACTAGTCATATTTCGAAACATTTTCTAGTTCTTTTAAAGAAGAAACCATTTTCATCGAATGAGTTTTGGTAGGAAAACTTTTTCCATTAACTCATTTTCCTAAATGAACCAAATGCCTGAAAATGAGGAAATTTCTAGCAAATGTTAAAAACTTTGGTATTCACTACTGAACAGGACTTATTTTTATTACTATTTCTAAAAGTAACATGAATATTTTCAAGATGAAGAAGCCTAAGGAATGTGTTCTTTTGTAATCTAGATAATTTTAGTCTTTTTCAGCTATTAAAACCTTGCACAAGATGTGCTCTTTACTTGGTTATCTTCTTTGAGTTGGTAAAAGAGTGGTAAAAGAAACGAAGAAGAAATGGTATGAGGATTCTCAAAAACCATTTCAATATCAGGTAATATGCAACAAATCGCCAAGCATTGTAGTTGTTATAGGGTGATTCATCCCTGAACTTGAGAAGGGGAAAATAGATAAAACTTTTAAAGACTTGGTAATCTGCATGGAAACCTACTGACAAACTAAATACTTGGTCAAACATTTTAATCTATAAAGAAAGAGCATGCTACCATGCAAGTCCTCACTCCTCCCTTGAGAAATACTAGTTTGTGCATGGATTAGAGATTGCGATGAAGGCCCTAACTCCTGTCCAATGTCTACAACCACAATGAAGTTTCTGCCTATTAGCTTTCTCATCTTGGCTTTGGCAACCGCCACTTATCACGACTTACCTCTCGGGGGAGGGAATAGGTTTAGGTTTAAGGGTATTGTTTAAAGGACGGGCCTATGGCCTATGATTAGGCACGGGCTCTACCAAGTCCATACCTCTTGCAATATTGGGTGTTCAAATTGAAGGTATGGATATTTTCTAAAGAAATAGTCACCACTAACTTGTTGGGGTCGGTTAGAAACTAAGTGAGACATTGGAGTGTACTTAACTTTCTACGCAATTAGAGAATCAAGGGTTGGACACTTGATTATACTAATTAATTAATTAGTGCCATTTCGGTATCTAATTTTATTCATTTAAAAAAAAAAGATTCATTTGTCAAGCAATCTCAATTGATTTTATTTTATCTATTAATATATAAGGTGATCATGCGGGTGCACAATCATTAACCAAGGAAAGCATTAAATACATTTTGTGGGATAGCAAAGACTTAACACTAAGGAAACAATAAATGCTAAAGCTAACTAGACTAAAGGGAAGCCAAAATCAACATATCAATAGTGTGCAATCAAGGGCATTTGTCTCGAAGGACAATTGAAACCCTAAGGTAAAGCACTAAGGGCTTGGTTAACCTCGAGAATAATTCTAAATTGAAAACCTTCCACTTTTTAGGAGAAAATAACCCAAAAGATTAATTATAATATTTTTGAGGATTTTTTTTATTTTTTCAAATATTTGGAGAAATTGAATTTTTGAATTTTCCAAAAAAAATTCTGGATTTTATAATCATTTTTATTTTTTTAATTTTCTAATTACAACTGAAATTTTCAAACATTTTCCAAATTTTAAAATTTTTTGAATATTTTTGAATTTTTCTTTTTAATATTTTTGAATTTTTAATATTTTCTCAATTTTTTTGAATTTTTTTTAATGTTCTCCAAAAGTTTTTGAATTTTTGAAAAGTTTTTATTTTTTTGAAACATTTTGAATTTTGAAATATTTTTAATATTAAATATTATTATATTCGTAAAACGGGTTTGGAGTGGGTAAATCCAATCGGGCCTGTTGACCAGATCCAATGACACAGATCCTACCTAATTAAAAACTATTCCTTAAAACTCCCTTTTATATTAATATTTTAATTCTTTTCTCTTCTTTTCCTTTTATGTTCTTCTTCCGCTTTTGTCCATCCTGTCAATGGGAAGTGTGATGCGCATCCTAATACTATTAGGGGTGTGCATGGTTTGGGTGGGCGGTTCCCGACCTAGAACCGGGAACCGCCCGCTAAGGACCGATTCCGAAAAATTGGAACCGAGATCCACCCGTTTGTTGCATGGATCCACCTGGGAACCGGACCGCTGGTCCGGTCCGGTTCCCGGGTGGATCCATGGAATCGATCTTGACGCGAAATAATTTTGGTTTTCAATATAGAACGACTATGTGACATCAAAGCGAGTCAAAGAAAGAAAAACCAAATTTAAGTACGTGAAACAAATATTCATTTGTTGCAACTATAAATGCAACCAATGAAGGAATGGATGTACGTAAGTTGATATAGAGGCGGAGAGAGTAGTAAGTGTTCAGGAAAAATGGGTCTCTCTTAACGCTATGAACTGGACATATCCCTCATCAGGTTCGGCAAAATATCACAAGTCGCACAGACAAATCAAAGGAGGTGAAATGAGGCACCATCCAAACACAGGAAAACAAAGGAAGTGCAACTAAACAAGACTTTATTGAATACATCACCTTCATTATATTAATAAATAAACTAAACAACCAAAAAGCATAAGAATTCCCCAATATTCAGCTTTGTATTCATCCTGCAGCAGAAACAATTGCCACAAAACAGAACTCCCAACATATGCCACCAGGTTGGATTCAATACAAAATACTAGGGGAACACACTACTAGTAATTTTTTTTTTTAATATTAAAAGGGAACTGGTCCGGTTCGGGTGGGCGAGCGGGCGGATCCGCCCATGGAACCGGGAACCGGACCGATTCCCACCGGTTCCCAAAAATTGGAACCGGGAACCGGACCGGTTCCCTCAAGAACCGCCGGTTCCGGGCGGTTCCGGTCCGGTTCCGGGCGGATCCCGGGTCTTTTGCACACCCCTAAATACTATGGTGGCACTAGATATTTCACCCTTTTTTCACAAGAAAAGTGAAGGAGAAACAGTACAAGGATGTAAAAGTCATTGAAGACCACTACCATCTCTGATGTTGTGCCCTATTCAAGTTGGAGGAGAGGAATTCAAACAAATCACCCAGTCCTCGTAGTAGTTACGTGGTAGTTCATACTTGGACTCTAGAAGGATTCCACTTCTAAAGAGTTGGTAATGCGTAGTGTAACTCCTTCAATAAACTATATCTCAAAATAGATGCACCCTTAATCATTACATAAGTCATGTCTTTTAAAGAAAGTGGAATTAAAACCTTCTTTTCATTAGGCTGTGAGAAGTGGTAGCTTGGGAGAACAACATGATCTTATTTTTTGTCATCCACAGACCGTGCTCGGGAATGCGAAAAACCTACTAAAAGTATCGTATGAGAAACAAGAACTGTGTTAAATGATCAAAACATCAAGGATGAGTTTTACAACATATAAATACTAATGGTGCATTCGTTTAAAGTAAAACTTCATAATTAAGGAAAAATATATACTTTTTAGGAAATAAATTTTTCAGGAAAATAATTAATTTTCCTTTATTTATTGATATGTGACCGAAAACATTTTATGGTGTTTGATCTCATTCAGAAAATTATTTCAATTCATGACATTATTTCAAGCCAAAAAAAGAAATTTGAATTTTTTAAATATTTTTTGATTTTATTTTTTTCATCTTCTTTTCCTTCTCTGTCCGTCGGTCGTCGAGCCTCGGTGACAGCCACAGGCAAGCTTGAGTAGCCTAGAGCTCGATGACCTCAAGCGACCTCAACCTCGTCGGGATCGGGCAAGCTGCGAGCTCAAGCTCGGCTAGATTGATTGAGTCTCGAGGTCGTCGGCCCGCATTATGGCCAGTCGGTTGGCTACTGACCATCGTTGAGGCACGCGGCTGGCGGAGGAAGAAGGAGATAGGAAAGGAAAATAAGAGAAAAGAGAAAAGAAGAAAAGAAAAAGAAAAAAGAAAAAGGAAAAAAGAAAAGGAAAAAATAAATCAATAAAAAATTTGATTTTTTAAAATAAAAATATTTAAAAATTCAATATTTTTTAAAATATTTTTATAAGAGGAAATATTTGAATAACCAAGGACTTGAGCCCGAGCACCAAGGACTTGTGCACGGTCTTTGTGGACCCGGGCCTAAGGGTTTAGCCTAGAGTTTGACCATTGAGGACCCGAGCACATTTTTTATGGACTCGAGTTTGGGTGCCGAAGCATTTGGTACGAGCACTAGGGGTTCAGGCTTGGCCTTTATAGCTAGGGCATGGGTGTCAGGTGCCTAAGCTCAAGCACCGGGGTCTCGACCTTAGCCTCACGCTTGGCTGCCAAGAGACCTAGTCTTGAATGCTGGGTTCCGAGAACCAAGTTTGTGGTTTTGCGCCCAAGCATAGAGTTTTGACTTCAAGTGCTGATAACTAGTCACATTTTGGAAAACATTTTCCGGTTCTTTTAAAGAAAAAAATATTTTCCTGAATTTAAGATTTGGTAGAAAAACCTTTTCCATCGACTAGTAAAACATTTTTCATTGACTCATTTTTAAGTGAAACAAACGCTGAAAAATAATAAATATGCTTTCCTGGAAAATGTTGTTTGCGCAACAAACACCTTATCAACTTTTGTGTCGCAAGAGAGTGCATTTCTAGCTAATGTTAAAAACTGTGGTACTCACTACTGAAAACGATTCATTTTTTATACTATTTCTAAAAGCAGCATGAATATTTTCAAGATGGAGAAGCCTAAGGAATGGGTTCTTTTGCAATCTAGATACTTTCAGTCCTTTTTTTCTTTTTTAATGATGACTCGGACTCCTGCACCAGGTGCACTACAAGGGTTCAACCGTTAGGCACCAGCCGGAGGAGAAATAGACCGGCCCCATAGACTAGCCTCCGTGTAAGTCAAGGATATTATAAGATGGAGGGCAGAGGGACTCGTTGTGATCAATCACCCACAAACCTAAGCTCTTACCACTCCACCAAATCCTGGAGGCATTTTCTGTCTTTCTTCAGCTATTAAAACCTTGCACAAGATGTGCTCTTTACTTGGTTATCTTCTTTGACTGGGGAAAAGAGTCATAAAAGAAACGAAGCTGAAACGGTACGAGGATTCACAAAGACCATTTCAATATCAGGCAATATGCAACAAATCGCCAAGTCGTCGTAGTTGTTATAGGGCAATTCATCTCTTGACTTGAGAAGGGAAAAATAGATAAAACTTTTTAAGACTTGGTAATCTAAATGGAAACCTCCCGACAAACTAAATACCGGGTCAACATTTTATCTATAAAGAGAGAGCATGTTGCCATGCAAGTCCTCACTCTTCCCTCAAGCAATACTAGTCTGTGCAAGGATTAGAGATTGCGATCAAGGCCCTAACTCCGGTCCAGTGTCTACAACCACAATGAAGTTTCTGCCGATTAGCTTTCTCATCTTGGCTTTGGCCACTGCCACTGCTTTAGCTTACGACCCGAGTCCTCTTCAGGACATATGCGTGGCCACCAATGACCTAGAATCTGGAGGTTGGTCCTCAATTCTTGCATTAGTCATGTATTTCGTATCTAGCTTATGATGCCGAAACTGAAACACGAATTCTTTTTCTCATGCAGTATTTGTGAATGGAAAATTCTGCAAGGACCCGAAACAAGCCACGGCTGATGATTTCGTCTTCATGGGGCTTAGGAATCCTGGAAACACATCGAATCCGCTCGGATCAAAAGTCACACAGGCTTTCGTCCAGCAATTTCCAGGACTCAACACTCTTGGAATATCCATGGCTCGCATTGACTTTGCTCCCGGCGGCCTAAATCCTCCCCACACTCACCCTCGTGGCACTGAGGTTCTGGTCGTGGTGGAGGGTACGCTACTCGTTGGCTTCGTCACGTCCGACCAATTAAACAACACTCTCTTCACAAAAGTCCTGTACAAGGGGGACGTGTTTGTGTTCCCTATTGGTCTCATTCACTTCCAATTGAATATCGGAAACACATACGCGCTAGCCTTTTCTGGTTTGAGCAGCCAGAACCCTGGGCTCATTACCATTGCTAATGCTGTCTTCGGAGCGAAGCGACCCATTTCTGCTGATGTTCTCACCAAGGCCTTCCAACTGGACAAGAAGGTCGTTGACTATCTCGAGGCGCAGTTTTGGTACGACAACAACTAAATGAATCTATCGTTAGTTACACAAAATAATTGAATTATAAGACTTACTTAATCTTGTTTCCATAAGTGGTTGCTCTAGACACATAACTAGACTACTTACCACATGTATGATTGATTTTGAATAAAAGATTGTTATCTCTCTAGTGGTTGCTCTAAACACGTAACTAGACTATGTACCGCATGTATGATTGATTTTGAATAAATGATTGTTCTCTCTCTCTCTCTCTCACGACATGATCAGGATAACCAGATTCATTCCTCAACTAAATGTCTATAAATGGGAAGAGCAATAACATTAGACTACGTAAAATTTGAAACTTGAGACGATATCACCTTAGATTAAGTATCGATTCCCATAGCAACGGAATTTGTACTCTGGAAAAAGGGTATCATGAAAAGAATGTCCAACCCTATTAAATAGTCTTAATTGAAATAATCTTGTGATTGGTTTAAGAGACTGTTATGAGATATCATCAGGGCTATTGTTTTTACGTCCGGCCCTCAGGTGGCCAATAAGAAAGAAGAGCAGCTTTATTTCCATCATTATCCTAGGAGGAGAAGTTGCACTACAAATATTTCAATTTCCTTAGGGTATTGAATTCAAGTCTGATAAGTTACAGTCGGTGGCCTTTCTCATTTTATAACCCACGTACCAAATTCTACAGATAACTTTTCTTTTTCATTAATATAGCCAAAAAGAAAATCTTTCCTGCGGTCATTTTCCATCTACAGTCGAAATGTTGGGTTGAAACCTCGTAAGCTCAGTTGGATAAATTTTTCCAGGGATGTCGTGGCTTACAATGTCATTTATAAATTGTATGCATGGACAAAGTCAAAAACATTGAATAACATATGGATGGCATTGATCTCTTTCGTGAAGTAATCAAAATCACAATCTCAAGTAGACCATCGATGAACATAACGGGGAAATGTGGGGACATGAGTGCGTTACTTCCTGCGCCCCTGTTTTGACAATTTCCAAAAGAACTGGAAAGCTAAGTTGCTTCTCAACCTTAGCTTGGAATGATCTAAGAATACACATGGCAATTGGACCAAAAACAAACTTATACATATCATAGAGATGGACATGAGTCTGATCAAAATCATTGGGTAATTCCTGCTAATTATGCAGCAGAAAATGTCTAGATCACAGATCAAGACGAACCGGCAGATGAAACAGAACATAGTGGCATAATTATCTGAGTTTGGTGTAGGGACTCGGGTTCGGTTCTCATGATGGGTCCATGTTATAATTCTCGACTTTTCCCTCAACTGGTGTTTTTCCTTCTCGCTCCGGTTGCATAGAAGCTTAGAGAAGGGAAACTTGCAGATCGCCACACTGTTATTTTACGAGACAAGTCGATCAGTTGTCCATGCCTGATGACCTAAATCCGAAGATGCAATACCCCGGCAAGCAAATTGACCATGTCTCTTCATCAAGCCAAAAGTTTACCCATTGGACAGGAGACATTCTTCAATACTCCAAATTAGTAATAACCGGCATCTCTGTCCTTCAGTGAAAATAATTGCGGCGGCGTGGGCAACTGGATCAGCCTCAAAATGATCATTGAAATGCCGTTGTCAACTGTCCACACTCAGCATTGTCATCTAAATGAATGGTTCGTGCTGCCCTGTGGATGACTTGTTTCATAGTTCGAATTCTGCGTATATGTGAAAACTGTTTCTGAAGCAATTCAGTGGAAACTCTTACGATTCATGTACTCTGTTCGGAATACGAAAGAAACGGAATGTGTTTTCTACAGTGGCCTTTCATTGACAGTAGAAAATTGAAATGCCTGGTTGAAGGACAAACTAAACCTGCTCTCAATGTCAGGTGAATTTGTTTTCATCGAGGATGATCCATCACATGGTATTTCTCAAACCATGGGGTGCGGAATGAACCCGCACTCGAACCTGCTTTAAGGTGCATGCGTGTTTTTAGGACATGATCTAAACCTTGAATGAGATAAGCTCAGCATCGCCCTATCTTGATGCTGTCAACATTACAGCTTCAATTAGAATACAAATGGCTACTGGGGATATATGAGGACACGGAAGCTTTACTTGTTTCCCCTTTTCTTGACAAGCAAAGTGAAGATGAGAGCGGACAGAATAGATGTATAAGGGGGCGTATTGGTGAAGGCCCACTAGAACTCCTGGGATGCTTTACTTACATTACTTTGGTTCAGAATTCTGTGCACTTACTTTGACAAACTTCAAAAACCATTGAAGTCAGTTACTGCTAGATCTTATTTTCGGAATATGGTACCGGTTTTATATCATAGCGACCAGCCCGTAAAAGAAATAATGGCACCCTGAATCGTCTAAGTAAGACATGACTTATAAGATCTGGAAGCCATTGGAATATCATTAAATGCTCGTAAAGAAATTCGAACTATGACATTCCTTTCATTAAACTGCACAGAAGTGGCAGCTTGGGGGATGAACAGTCTCTTGTTACCTACCATCCGCGAACTATGTTCGGGAAAACAGGAAAAAAGCACCAATGATATTAAATGGTCGAAGAGCTTATCGTTTATGTAGGAATGCTTATTTTTATCCTTTTTTTGTGCAACGAATGAGTGCAATGCAACCAAGTAAGAGTTAAGAACTTTGGTATTGGGCAACAAAGATGGGGGGACATTGATAACAAGAATATTTTTGGGATGAAGATGGATATGGATAGTGTTCTCCTTCTGCAATCTAGATAACCAATTCAATCTTTTCAAGAAATCAGATTGTCGCAGAAGCAGTGGTCTATGCTTGATCATACTGTTTTGTGTTAGGATTTAGCGCACAATCATAAGGAAATTGAGAATAATTGTGAGAAAGAAATCAATATAAGGTTTTATCTTAGTTCACCCTTCTTCAGCAGAGGATTTCACTATAATTAGCATATGGCACGTGTCTTTATGGCAACCATCAATTACAAGAGAAAGATCTTATTTTTGCGTAGTAGCTATTCATAAGCCCAATTTAAAACTACCAATAAAATATGAATTCAAACAATAGAAGCTTTGACTTAGGAGTGCTACTCCTGTGACTCTCACCTGGTCATTGGGGAGGGGGACCCTATGCCTTCCTGTCAATGGGAAGTGTGAACTGTATCTCAACACTATGGTGATACTGGATATTTTACTCTTTTTCACAAGAAAAGTGAAGGAGAAATAGTACAAGGATGTAAAAGTCATTGAAGACCACTTCCATCTCTGATGTCGTGCCCTCTTCAAGTTGGAGTAGAGGAATTCAAACAAATCACCGAGTCCTCGTAGTAGTTACAGGGAAGTTCCTACTTGGACTCTAGAAGGATTCCACTTCTGAAGAGTTGGTAATGCATAGTGTAACTCTTTCAATAAACTATATCTCAAAATCGATGCACCCTTAATCATTACATAAGTCATGTCTTATAAAGAAAGTGGAATTAAAACCTTCTTTTCATTAGGCTATTGAGAAGTGATAGCTTGGGAGAAGAACAAGATCTTATTTTTTGTCATCCATGAACCGTGCTCGGGAATGAGAAAAACCTACTAAAAGTATCGTATGACAAACAAGAATTGTGTCAAATGACAAGAACATCAGGGATGAGTTTTACCACATATAAATACAAATGGTGTGTTTGTTCAAAGTAAAACTTCATAATAAGGAAAAAAAAATACTTTTTAGGAAATAATTTTTCAAGAAAATGGTTAATTTTCCTTTATTTATTGATATGTGACCAAAAACATTTTATGACTAAAAACATTTTATGGTGTTTTATCTCATTCAGAAAATTATTTCAATTCATGACATTATTTCAAGCCAAAAAAAGAAATTCGAATTTTTTAAATATTTTTTGTTTTTATTTTTTATTTTTTTTCATCTTCTTTTTCCTTCTCTGTCCGCTGGTCGTCAAGCCTCAGTGACGGCCACAGGCGAGCTTGATGACCTCAGGCGACCTTGGCCTCGTCTAGATCGGGCAAGCTGCGAGCTCAAGCTCGCCTAGATCGACCGAGCCTCAAGGTCATTGACTTGCATTATGGCCGGTCGGTTAGCTACTGACCATTGCTGAGGCATGCGGTTGGCGGAGGAAGAAGGGGATAGGAAAGGAAAAGAAAATAAAAGAGAAAAGAAGAAAAGAAAAAGAAAAAGAAAATAAAAAATAAATCAATAAAAAATTCCATTCGATTTTTTAAAATAAAAAATATTTTTATAAGAGGAAATATTTGATTAGCCAAGGACTCGAGCCCGAGCACCGAGGACCCGTGCATGGTCTTTGTGGACTCAGGCCTAAGGGTTGAGACTAGAGTTTGACCGTTGAGGACCCGAGCATGGCTTTTATGGACTCGAGTTTGGGTGCCAAAGCATCAAGTACGAGCACTAGGGATTTGGGCTAGGCCTTTATAGCTAGGGCATGGGTGCCAGGGGCCTAAGCTCGAGCACCGGGATCTCGGACTCGGCCTCAATGGACTCGTGCTTGGCCGCCGAGAGACCTAGTCCTGAATGCCAAGTTTCGAGAATCAACCTTGTGGTTTCACACCTAAACATAGAGTTTTGAGTTCGAGCGCCGATAACTAGTCATATTTTGGAAAACATTTTCCGGTTCTTTTCAAGAAAAAATTATTTTCCTGAGTTTAAGATTTGGTAAAAAAACCTTTTCCATTGATTAGTAAAACATTTTCCATTGACTCATTTTCCTAAGTGAAACAAACGCTGAAAAATGAGAAATATGTTTTCCTTGGAAATGTTGTTTGCGAAACAAACACCTTATCAACTTTTGTGCCACAAGAGAGTGCATTTCTAGCAAATGTTAAAAACTATGGTACTCCCTACTTAAAACGATTGATTTTTTATACTATTTCTAAAAGCATCATGAATATTTTCAAGATGAAGAAGCCTAAGGAATATGTTCTTTTGCAATCTAGATACTTTCAGTCCCTTTTTTTTTTTCTTTTAATAATGACTCGGACTCCCACACCAGTTGCATTACAAGGGTATGACCGGTTAGGCACCAACCTGAGGAGAACTAGCCTGGCCCCATAGACTAGCCTCCATGTAAGTCAAGGGTATTGTAAGATGGAGGGCAGAGGGACTCAAACTTGGGATCAGTCACCAACAAACCTAAGCCCTTACCACTCCACCAACCCCTTGGAAGCATTTTTAGTCTTTTTTCAGCTATTAAAACCTTGCACAAGACGTGCTCTTTACTTGGTTATCTTCTTTGACTGGGGAAAAGAATCGTAAAAGACACGAAGAAGAAACGGTACGAGGATTTACAAAGACCATTTCAATATCAGGCAATATCCAACAAATCGCCAAGTCATCGTAGTTGTTATAGGGCGATTCATCTCGACTTGAGAAGGGCAAAATAGATAAAACTTTTTAAGACTTGGTAATCTACATGGAAACTTGCTGACATACTAAATACTGGGTCAAACATTTTTATCTATAAAGAGAGAGCATGTTGCCATGCAAGTCCTCATTCTTCCCTCGAGCAATACTAGTCTGTGCAAGGATTAGAGATTGCGATCAAGGCCCTAACTCCTGTCCAGTGTCTACAACCACAATGAAGTTTCTGCCGATTAGCTTTCTCATCTTGGCTTTGGCCACCGCCACTGCTTTAGCTTACGACCCGAGTCCTCTTCAGGACATATGCGTGGCCACCAATGACCTAGAATCTGGAGGTTGGTCCTCAATTCTTGCATTAGTCATGTATTTCGTATCTAGCTTATGATGCCGAAACTGAAACACGAATTCTTTTTCTCATGCAGTATTTGTGAATGGAAAATTCTGCAAGGACCCGAAACAAGCCACGGCTGATGATTTCGTCTTTATGGGGCTTAGGAATCCTGGAAACACATCGAATCCGCTTGGATCAAAAGTCACACAGGCTTTCGTCCAGCAATTTCCAGGACTCAACACTCTTGGAATATCCATGGCTCGCATTGACTTTGCTCCCGGCGGCCTAAATCCTCCCCACACTCACCCTCGTGGCACTGAGATTCTGGTCGTGGTGGAGGGTACGCTACTTGTTGGCTTCGTCACGTCCGACCAATTAAACAACACTCTCTTCACAAAAGTCCTGTACAAGGGGGACGTGTTTGTGTTCCCTATTGGTCTCATTCACTTCCAGTTGAATATCGGAAACACATACGCGCTAGCCTTTTCTGGTTTGAGCAGCCAGAACCCTGGGCTCATTACCATTGCTAATGCTGTCTTTGGAGCGAAGCGACCCATTTCTGCTGATGTTCTCACCAAGGCCTTCCAACTGGACAAGAAGGTCATTGACTATCTCGAGGCGCAGTTTTGGTATGACAACAACTAAATGAATCTATCGTTAGTTACACAAAATAATTGAATTATAAGACTTACTTAATCTTGTTTCCATAAGTGGTTGCTCTAGACACATAACTAGACTACTTACCACATGTATGATTGATTTTGAATAAAAGATTGTTATCTCTCTAGTGGTTGCTCTAGACACGTAACTAGACTATGTACCACATGTATGATTGATTTTGAATAAAAGATTGCTCTCTCTCTCTCTCTCTCTCTCTCTCTCTCTCTCTCTCTCTCTCTCTCTCTCTCTCTCTCTCTCTCTCTCTCTCTCTCTCTCTCTCTCTACATGATCAAGATAACGGAATTCTGCCTCAACTAATGGGAAATTCGTGTGCAATAACATAACTACGTAGAATTTGGAACTTGAAAGGATGTCATCTAAGATTAAATATTGCTTCCTACATCAAAAGAATTTGTTCTTCGAAAAGGGTATCATGAAAAGAATGTCCAACCCTATTAAAAAGTCTTATTTGAAATAGTCTTGTAAATGGATTAAGAGGCTATATAGAGAAATCATCAAGGCGATCGTTTATACATCCGGCGCTCAGGTGGCCGAAAAGAGAGAACAACAGCTTGTATTTCCATCATTACCTTGGAAGGAGAAGTTGCACTGCAATATGTCAATTTCTTTATTGTATTGAATTCAATTGTGATAAATTACAGTTGATGACATTTCTCATGTTATGACCAACAAAAGTCCACCCGTATAATTATTTGCAGGATTGTCGGGGCTTACTATATCATTTATAAGGGTTAATATTATAGAAAATCCTTAATTGGTATACCTACGATAAATTTACCATAAACTATTTTTTGACCCAAAATAAACCAAAATTGGTAGACAAATTTATCCTCCGTTAATTTCTGTAAAATTCTATCATCAAATTTTTGAGTTTGATGACCCGTAACAGTTGACAGGTGCAAAGGTTTAGAGTTTCACTCTTAATTTGTCACAGGTATATTAGTTTGTGATTTTTCGAGATATTAATCTATTCTAACATAAATGAATGGATGGTAAATTTATCATAAATATACCAGTTCAGGGTTTATGATGGTCAAAAAAGTAATTTAAGATAAATTTGTCACAGTTATACCAGTTTAGAATTTATGATTGTCAAAAAATTACTTAGGGGTAAATTTGTTACAGATACATCGGTTTGGAGTTTTTCGTGATAATTAACCCTATTTATAAATGCGTATGCATGGACGAAGTCAAACCTTCAATAAGATATGGATGGTATTGATCTCTTTCTTGAAGCAATCAATAAACAATCTCAAATAGACCACCGTTTAATGGGAGAAATGTGGAGACACGAATGCGTTACTTCCTACCCACTTAATTTGACAATTTCCGAAAGAACTAGATAGCTAAGTTGCTTCTCAACCTTAGCTTGGAATGATCTAAGACTCACTCTATATGGCAATTGAACCGAAAACAAACTTAGACATATCATTGATATGGACATGAGTCTGATCGAAATCGTCGTGTAATTCCTGGTAATTATGCAGTGGAAAATGTCCAGATCACATACTAAGGAGAGCCAGCAGATAAAACAAAACATAGGCTATATGATGATAGGAATTCAAGAAAAAATAATCCTAACAACCATGAGTCAGACCCTAAAGGAGTATTCAAGAACTGTTGGAGTGAAGATGAGTATGTGACATTATTATTTAAGTTTGGTGCGGGGACTCGGGTTCGGTTCTCATGATAAGTCCATGTTATAATTCTGAACTATTCCCTCAATTGGTGTTTTTCCTTTTCGCTCTGGTAGCATGCAAGCTTCGCACACTCTAGTGAGTTTACTTCAAAGATACAAGTTTCCTTATCTTTTCTGGTTTCCAGATCGACACCTTTGAGTTACATTACCTGTGACTGCAAAAGCAGTAACAAACATTTCTGGTGGACTGCTGGGATTTCTTGAATAATTACTTGCAAAGGGTAGAATCAATCTATTGGTGACGAACGAAAATTTACTTGGCAGAGGTATGAAGTCTACGGCTAAATCTCCAGTTTGTGATTGCAGATGTGAAAGAAACAGTCAAGCACTTATAGGGAGTGATGTGTCGGAGTGAGTCGCATTGAACAATTGGTCCCAATGGTGACTTGCTGATTCTAATCCAAAGGGAGAGGCTAGGATAAGAGGTTTCTGGTTCCCATTGCTTTTGTATGCTGAGCATGCTTGATTAGCAATTACTACTACAAGTCGGTCGGGCTGCTTGGATAGGGAATAAGAAAGAAGCACGAAACTTGGGCAGAGAGAGTCCTACCGGAAGAAACCAAGTAATTACAGATACGGTGCTTACGATCTTAGAGCCGGAGTTATCCTAAGTAACCACCAGAACTGGATGGACTGAGGAAGAGAGTGGAGGCTGCGCACACTTAAAGCGATGACCATTAAGGGAGCTCTACGAAGTGGGATGATACAGCAGAGTATCCCTGATGAAGAAAGACGAAAGAGAGGATCAGACAGATCAAATGATTTTCGCATTTATAATTGTTGACTGGTTAATACTGTATCGTATCTTAGCACCAATTTAAGGTGCTCCCAAAGTCGTGTTAAGATATCCGATTTACTTGGCCACAAATTACTTCATTTAGGCCTCACAACCAATGGTACTGCTCGAGTAAAAAGAAACGGTTATCAAGTTGGAACCTTAAAGAACATGTACGATGCGTGATGTCCCAACCTAATCTCAAGCACTAGATGAACAAACAAGGGCTATACAAGCTATAGGGCATTAGCTACTCATTCCGGAACTCACTAAATTGGAACAAAATAGATTACCAAAAAATTGAAACAGGTTTGGTGGAGAAGAAGATGAACAAATACAATGCCAGATCAGATGGACTCGCTTCGAGAGCACGAAATTGAAAAGCATCAGACGTGGAAACATGCTGCGGAAGGTAATTCTGAGCAAATGCTATTAAACATGACTCACATTGCCAAATGTTTACGGCGATCCAACGTTCTAACCAAAGAGGACACTAATGATAGATATCTGGGATCCAAACAAAATTCTCACGCTATTTGGGATATCTACTGACCCAACCGTAACATAAGCTCAAGAAGTTCCTTGACAACAGCTCAGTGTGCATATACAAACGAGTAATCACTTTGATGATTACTTGCAGAGTAGCATCTACGAGTATCTAACAACAGGCGACTAGAATCGAGAAACAACAAGAAGCAAAACCATTTAAGACCTAACTCACGAAAAGAGCATGAAAACATAAATTCCCCGCAAGAGAAAATCACGAATCTCTACTGGACATACTATCTCAACGCACCATTACCTCAAATACAGATCAATCATACACACTTCCTACAAGAAGCCACAGCAGTCTCAACATGATGTATGAATATATTGAAAACTGTAAACTTTTATAGGATCACTGTTCTAAAAGCTTAAACTATTAGATGGAGGCATGATTTAATATGAATTATTCCAACACTCTCCATCATGCTTAGTTTGGTCTTTTTGTCTAATACTAAGCGTTGACATATTTAATTGGAGAGGTAAATAGAGGTCTGAACTCTAATATCATGTGGCAAGTGTTCTAGGAGCTTAAGCTGTTAAACAAAGACGCGATTTAATATTAAATTATTCCAGCTAAAGCAAGCATGTATATCTCAACAGAGACCTGGGATACGGTGGAGGAAGTGGTGACGAGCGAGAAGGAGCACTGGAGGCCGCTGACGGCAGACTGGACAAGCTTCCTCTGGAGCTCAAAGGTAGAGGCCATCGGAGACCTGCTTCGCCATCCACTAATCGCTGGAGCTCCGGTAGACGAAGGTGAAGATTCCCATTGTCTCTTCTTCGAGAAGTGAACAAGGCAGAGGAACGAGAGAGATCGAAGGAGTTGAATGGGGGAAGTGAAGAGAGAGGACGAGGGGGCAGTCATAATTTACACGTGGAGAGGGCGGCAAAACTGTAGTTTAGGTGAGTTTATGGTTTTGTCCTCCCCTGATTAGGGTTTTTTCTGGCATGGAACATACTTATCTTTTTCTTTTCTTTTTGAAAGCTTTTAACTTAGGCTCCGTTCATTTTGCAGGAAATAACTTTCGAAACACATTTTCTGAATTTTTCGGTATTCGGTTCACGAAAAATGAACTGGTCAGGAAAAACATAGTCTTCTAAAATAAAAGAATTTTTTTTTCTACTTTTTAAGAAGGAGAAAACATTTTATATATATTTTTTTCGTGTCATTTTCTTTCACCAAGCACATTTTCCTTTTTTTTATTTTCTAAAAATCAAGTATTTAATTATTTTTTTCTTTGTACTTATTCTTTTTCTTTTTTTTTTCTTCCTCGGTCGGTTGCCAACCACGATAACAACTGAGGACTGGCCACAGGCAAGGTCGAGCCTCGCTAGCCTCTAGCAAAATGGACGACATTTCACCTTGCCTAATTAGGCGAGCTCCAATCCCACTTGACTCACCGGTTATAACGAGGCCCGAGCTCACTTGAAGTCAGTCGGGATGAGCTTAGGCTTTGCCATAGGACACATTTGCCTAATGCTGGCAATCAGCTGAGGAAGAAGAAGAAAAAAGAAAAATAATTAAAAATCGATTTTAGAAAAATAGAATAATAAAAATTATTAAATAGAGTGCATCGAGGAAAAGATTTTCCTTATGGCAAAAAATATTTTCAAATTTATTTTCATATTTTAGCTAAACACCTAAAAACATTATCATTTTTCTGGAAAATGGTTTCTTGGAAAACATTTTCCAAAAAAGCCACATTTTCCGCAAAATCAACGAGCCTTAAATTGGTTAGCTTAGTTGGCAATTAAGGGTGTTTCTGTTCAAAAATTGTTCCCGAGGAACAGAAATAAAAAAAAATTATTTCTGTTCCGGGAACCAATTTTTGAACAGAAGAACACGTTTGGTAATTGCACAAAATTTATGTTTCGGAATAGAAAAAGAACAAAAACACGTTTGGTAAACTTGTATATTTTTTTTGTTTCTTTTAATTTTCTAATATTTTTCCTTTTTTCTTCTTTCTTTCTTCTTTTTCCTTTTTTTTTTCTCTTTGGCCGGTCGCCGGCCACGGCTCGCCGGAGGTCAACCTGACCCCAGCGAGGCTCGGCCTCGCCCTAGCCTGGCGAGGCCCGGCCTCACGCCAGCTGGGGAGGCCGAGCCTCGCCGGTGGACGCACGAGGCTCAGCCTCGCTTGGGTTGGGCGAGGCTGAGCCTCGCGTGGCCACGGCAAGCCATAGTGAGGCTCGAGCCAACGATCCTCGCCGTGGCTCAGCCTCTCCGGGGGTCGGCGACGCTCCAGCGAGGTCACCGGCCCTCATCTGGCCGGTCGCCGGCGCCGGCCATGGCCAAGGCCAGTGACCAGCAAAAGGAAGAAAAGAAGAAGAAAAGAAGAAGAAAAGAAAGAGAAAAAAAGAAAAGAAAAAAAAAGTGTTTTTCGGAAGTGTTCCCGGTAACAAAACTTCTTGTTTCTATTCCAAATCTGTTCCCATGAACAAAAGTGTAAACAAACTCGTTTCTGTTCTTTTTTTGTTCCCCGGAATGAAAGAACAAAAATTTGTGTTCCGGGGAACAGAAACACATTTAAACAAACGCACCCTAAGTTTACTCCATTTCTTGTAATTTTGGTTAGAATTTGATCGTTGTTATAAATGAAATTGAGTTAAAGGAAAATCAGCCTCATTTTCGCTCAGGCTTTAGATCTCTATTTTAGTGGTTTAATCGGAGAGAGTTCATTTCCAGGAGATTTTCGTACCCGACTTTTGGGGCTGAATTTTTTCCCCAGTTC
This sequence comes from Eucalyptus guilfoylei, assembly GCA_016097605.1. NCBI lineage: Eukaryota > Viridiplantae > Streptophyta > Magnoliopsida > Myrtales > Myrtaceae > Eucalyptus > Eucalyptus guilfoylei. Next base: position 41,449,107 of record CM027862.1, on the reverse strand, counting down.
TTCCACATGTGTTTGAATTTAATTTTTGAGTTATTTTAACTATTTTTTTAGGTTTATCAAATTAGATTGAAATTCAAGGGTCATGTTTTCCTCCTATCAATCTTGATTTGTGGGTTTTCCAGCAGCAGCAGCAACAACAACAACAACAATAACAACAATAATGATAATATCTGTCTAAATTACCCAACTTTCAAGGGAAAAAAAATTATAACAAGAGGCTCTCTTTTAGGTGAATGTCGCTAAACATTTATAATGTAAGATCCGGAAATAAATGGAAGATTATGAGCTAAATCCAAATTTCTATAGCCTATATATTGTTAAGGATGTCCTACATTGGTTGTGAAAGGAGTTGATAGTTGATTTATAAGTGTGAGGGAAAACCTCACATTTGAGTTAACTTTTAGGATGAAAGAGACCCAAAAAATATCTAATACTAGCATAAGAACTCACGTTGCCAATAAGTCTAGACCCAACAGTCATGAGTTTATAAGTGTGAGGAAAAATTTCATATTTGAGCTAGTTTTTAGAACGAGAGAGGCTCAAGATCACCCAAGATATATAATACTAGTCCTATGGAGGGGTCTCATAGGAAATGGCCTTGTCAATCAAACCATGAAATCTAGGAAATGGCCTTGTCAATTGAACCATAAAATCAAGAGAAAATCATAGGGACATTATAATTTCCTCTTGCATAACTGAACCCTCGAACCAACATGTCTCATACGACACTACAATGAATAATAGCTATCATGTGGCTAGATGAATAGATGAATGTCCCATCGAGCCCTAGAACATTAGGTTTGCAACTTTGCATGAATGACTCTAAATTGATCGACAGCAATTTCATAAAGACATTCATTTTTATCATTAAATTGTGAACCTAAAATCGAAAGATCTTAGAAAAGACCCCTTTTTTTGAGAGGTCTCTCACTAGTATTCTCATTTAGGTTACAACAAGTAGAGATGTTGAACTTTGTCAACGAAGAATTTCATCGAGAGGAGCAATTGGTCCGAGAGATAGCATTAAATGTGGGAGCAAGCAAAGCGCATGGCACCCTAAAAGCGCCTAATAGCTAATACAAATAATGAGTGTGTTTTATTTAGCATTTGCAAATTCCTCCGGCAAATGCAAAAATTTGTTTCACAAAATTTTTGGGTTGCTTTAGAGAGATGCGATTTCATCTCCAAAACTCTTTAAAGATCTTTAACCCAAGATAGGTTTGTAGATATTTTGAAATCTTGCATTTCTAGAAAGCGATTAAACTTTGTTTCATTTCAACTTTGCACTCACTTAATTTCATAATTTCGAAAATGTCTTCAAAAACCCTAACCTTGACTTAGCTACCAAAGAGCAATTGGCGAGAAATCGATGCACATCCAAGTGCCGCCGCCACCTTCGCGTGAGATTGGGTGACCTCAAGTGAGGCTGGCTAATTTGGCCTGCCGACTATGGCCGAGTTTCAATGACAAATAATTTGAGTTTTTTTATATTAAAAAATAGCAAAAATCATTTACAAAATGTAGTTTTTACTGAACGGCGTTTATGTCAAAATTACTTTCTAATGTATTTTAAGATACATTTTACCAAACATTACGTACATCTCAAAAAATCATTTTAAAGATTTTTGCATTTTCCCAAAAATATTTCCCAAATATTAAACCAAACCCTCCCAATGAAGGAAAAGCTCCCAATTTGGTCGACCAAGTTGACGTATTTGAAGGCGACGGCAGCATGGCTAACATCATCAAGCTCACTAATTTAAACCCATATTTTATTGGCACCACCCTCTCATATTTTCTCCCCTTATTTTCGTTTTCGATTTTTCTTTTTCTTTTTTCCTTTTCTTGTTTTTTTCCTAGTTGGAGGGTGAGTTTGTGCGCAATTGTTGCGGTCGCGGTCGCGGTGTGCCGTGGGGGCGACGCGTGGCATGTCCCGACAAGGAAGCAACGGTTTGGATCAGGTTGGCAAAGCATGCCCCTCCTCGATTGGGGCGGGGGCGAGTTTTGGGCCCCCGAGGCTCCGGTTTGGTCCTTGGGCCAGGCTGGTTTTTTAATTCTTTTTTTTTTTCACCGTTTATTATTTTACCCTGAAATATATATATTTTTTCCTTTTTCGGTTTTCCTCTTTCTTTTTTGGGTTTTCGTTCGGCACTTTTCATGGGGTTTGATTCGAGAAAATTTCAACAAAAATTCTATATATTTATGTGCACGATATAATTTAGTTATAATCCTTTTACTCAACGCAATCGAAATCCTTTGCCATGGAAATTTTTGTGATAATCAATGCCAACCATGCGTCCGAGCTACTATCATAATACATTCCCTTTTTTATCTATATTTTTTATTTTATTTGCATTGTACTAGACCTAAAGAGTACCATATTAGAATCAGTTTTGAATTTTTGAAACCTAAAACCTACATTATTGGCCTTTGGAATCAGATTTGCAATCTGGTTTTAATATCTACTCGGGCACCAGTTTTTTTTTTTTGTTCCTTATTTCTAATTTCACTTTTTAGAACAATATAACATGAGTAATAAATTCGAAATAAATATGAAAAATGGAGATCCCTATCCACCAAAAGCAATAGTCCACAAAATAAAAATATAGTAACATACAATTATAAACGATAAAAAGTTCAAACTCATAACATAAATCATATATAGAACCGCATCTATCATTCATCCATAAAAATATTAGTCCATAATCCTAACCACCCAAAACAAAACAAGCAACATAGTTAAATTTGCAATATATTTTTATAAAACCTCATACTAGAGGTTAGAACAGATAGAAAATGGCTTTTACTTTCTTTCGCTTTATGAAAATGATTCCGAAAGCCAGTTGTAAAATTGGTTCGATAGGTCTATTTCCTAAGTGGGTCTCACTCAGAACTAGGAATCAGAGTGTACTGAAGTGGTCCGATCTAGTTTTTGCGTAAAACCAATTCGGTTGCATGCCCCTAATGAGAATAGTGAATATATCAATTTATTGTTTAGGTTGTCAATCTGTGAGGATTCGTTATGCAACCACAAGTGCCCAACAACTGACCAAATAATGTGCCTGTCTTGGTCAGTTCTAACTAATATGCCTGTCTACTGGTAACTAATATCGAAATGCTTGACAATGAGACAAAGCCTCCACCTTGTTATCTGACGTACGCCAAGTCCAGGAGATCCATTGCCACTAATGCACCGACCAACTTCCTTCATCCAAATATTTACAAAATACAGATTCACATTAGTAGGATGATCTTTTTATTTACGAGAACCGATTCTCCGGTTAGACGTGCATGCAACAGTGAATGAAAAAGCAAGACAGATCTTTCTCGAAATGTAAATGCAAGAAAAATCTATCTCGACCGATAAATGTACCTTAAAAATGACTAATGAGTCAAAGCTAGTCTCTTCACTTGTTCAGGTTCCTATTTCCCCATATTGAACCAAGATGGAGTCTAAAGCCGGTCATACAGTGACATGATTGAGCCTTCCCCTTCTGTGAATAATCAGATAATGGACTAGCTGCAAAAAAGGCACCAGCAGCAGCTATATTTCTCGCAAATCATATTTAAAAATATATTACATCTCAAACCTTTCTAGATATCGTCTTTCTCCATTACATCTATCAAACCAACAGAATCCAACCATTAATCACCCAAAACCAACCTCGTCGATTAAAAGGACCGGATGATACACTCATATGAATATCCGCCTAAAATTTATTGCTGAACTTTTCGCCTTGGTGTGGTTAAGGGAGAACAGCTTTCCTGATCAATAGAAGATCCATGCAGCATTGCATTCAAGCTTTTCATTTTGAGCTTCAAAATTGTCAGACAGCTTTCTTTTTTTAACTTTCATAAACTGATTGCCTAGAGTTCACTAAACCAAGATGGTACCTCCCTTCGAGTATCGACTCCTTCAGCACCCTCTGATCTATTTATACCAAAAGAGCTTCAGAGAAAAGACATTCATTTGATCTTTATGCTCGGTCCTATATTGGCCGATAGGTCCAAGAAATAATCGATAGATATCCCTTCTTCACCTCAGCTTATGCTCTGCTTTCTCGAATATGTCAACGAGCAGAATTTCAGAGAATCGCCTCTCCAAATGAATCATGAAATAGGCAATGTTTGACAGAGCAAACAGCCACAAATTAGGTACCGCACCTTTCCCAACTCCAAATAGAACAGCTAAAGTTTTGAAGACCAACCGTACCATCAATTTTTTTTTCTTTTAAGTCGGGCCATACGACATCTTGATAACATAACAGTTTTAAGCATCCAAAAGAAGCCACAGCAAGCGGGCCATTGGCAAGCCATGTATACGCATCTTCAAGGTTGTATGTATGTAAAGATACACCCATAGAGGTAAATTTCCTTTTTGCTGAACTTTGCATTAATTTACTTCCAAATATATGTCAAGATATTAGTGCATCTATTTTTATATATTGTGCAAATTGTCTCGACCAAATCAGAAAGGAAAAAAAAAACTCCCAGACATGTTTTTGTCTTTTTCATAAATCCCTTGATTTGAGAAGAACAGAAAACAAAAACGTAATAAAAATTTTCATCCATGTTGAAAATTTTCTTTTTTACAAACTAAACATGCATTCAAGAAAATCGAAGTGAAAAAGATATTTTATTTTTCAATCCATTTTCTGAGAAAACGAATTCTGGAAACATTGCTTGAAACCAAACTGACCCTGAGTTTTCCAATAAGGCCACTTGTAACATCCAAAAATCCGTCCATTTCCTTAGTACTTCTATGAACTAAGAAAAGCTCATCCTAGTAGGTACAAATCAATTCTTCCCCTATTCCATTTTCCAACTTCAAACGTTGAAATTCAAAAATGGCAATGGCTCTTCAAATAATACACCAGGACAAACCCCTCACCTTAGTACTATAGGCCACGTAATTAAAAGGAATAGCTAAAGATGTCATAGAGAACTGACAAAATCTCCATCAAGGGGAAGTACCGAAGCCACACACTTGTGGACTCCAGATGTGTCAGTCCAAATGATTTCACATAAACCAAAGTAGTTTTTGCGCATATGGGAATGCTTATACAGCTATATTAAAAGGACCAATATTGGAGTTAGTTTTGCACCTGAAAGAGTTGAAGACGTGCTTTCTAAGTAGTCACTGAAAGAAAATGCAAAATCCTCAACATTACCGCAAGAATATTAATCCTTCCCCCCGCCACCAACACCACCCAAAAAAAAAAAAAAATTCCCCTTTCGCTTTCATTCTTCTCCCCCCAACTCAAAATCAAAAGATAGGAAAGAGACATCAACCCAATTCATCTAACTCGAGAATTTTATAAGAATGGAGTCAGCATGATAATCCCACTTGATGTAATAGAAGATAATTAGAAGTAACGCCCTTGCAAAAATGATGAGAAAATCATGAATCACTTCCATCCAAAGCTTCCAAATCAATACGCCTTTGTGCTTTTTATTATGAAAAACCAACAATTCAGATTCCATTACACGGTAGGACTTCATTAAAATAACCGTGACACAATTAAGCTTCATTGGACAACTCAGTTTACAGCAATTCTTAAAAAATAAACGGACATCAGATCTTAATGCAAATCATAGGTAATGGCACAAAGGCAAAAATTTATGATTGGTTAGAAAATTTATTATTTCTGTAGTTATTTAAGGAACCTTTGACTCCACACAATATCTCAATGCAAACCCTAGGGTATCAAACAATGGCAAAAATGTACACACAAATCCTTTGTGTGCATGTGCGTTTTGGGGGGTTAACTTTTGGAATTTTCATATATTGCAGCATTACTAATTCAAAAATGACACCACTGCCACTTTCTGCCAACACGGTAGCTTTCCAGTGACCAAAGGAAGAATATACGGTAGCTTCCCATGTGCATCAGACTGACAAAATAAACAGCTGATGTTCAAGACTAAAACAGAACATTAGTTCCCAGAAAAAGACAACACAGGTCGAACCCCCCACTAGAAGACCAAAGAAGCGGGGAAGGAAAAGGAAGAAACAGAGGAACATCATTAGATACAAAATTTTTGTTTCGCAATGCAAAAGCCAACTGTCTAAACAAAACCATGGACCGAAATGTTCAAGGAAACGCTTACCCTAAAGCAGCGTCAGGGGGAAACAATAAGAAGACTAAAGCCTCGAAAAATTAAGGAAGGATATAAACATCAGTGCCAACAGAGCACATTCCCCTCCCAGAAACCCTAGCATCTTGTCGCAAATTTAGAAAGTCACAACGCCCTAGAATTAACTCCAACCCTTTCCACACCACCCACGACTCAAGGAATTCCACACCAATATTTAAGTGAGTTGGCGAAAACTTTTAACACTAAAGTGAGCGTTGTACGCAACTTTTGGCACTTTTAGTGTATGTACCCTCTTCATTAGCTGAACCATATGGAAATCAATTCCTACTGCACTAGGATAAAGATTACCTCAAAAAAAATAGATAATACATCCCCAACGTAGAGGACATTGATATGCAAACATGAGTTTTTGTTTCTGGAACACTTGTCCCTCAATTATAGTTGCCTTTGAATATGATCAAAAGGAGACTGAAAGTTATCTTTTGAAGCCATCAGTCTGCTCTTCAATAAACCAAAATGATGGATTTGACTCGGTCTTTCCATCTCCACAGATCCTGAAATACCCTTTACATGCTCTTTCTGTTTCAAACTTCAAAGAATTTCCTCTTAAAAGCTACAAAAGCTTGCCGTTTCAGATGCACATGCTCACTAAGCATGTCTTTGAACCTATGTGAAAATGTTCTTGGTGCAGCAAGTTCATCTAGATCTTCAAAAATAGATTGTGATTAAGTGCAATATGTATTTTTTAGTCTGTATGGCATGATAACAGTAGATTGAAAAATTGCGGTGAAATACTCAAGGGTTCAAATCTTAGGTTCTTTAGAAAGGTCGATAGAATGAACACTCTTCCCGTAGAAGGTCAACTCACTTGAAGACTCGGATATATTGGTGACTTTAGCACCTAATTTTTCAGCATGCTGGCGATCTTTGATTGATAAGTACGCTGTGATTCTATCACACCAAGGAATTTAATGTCGACCAGCTTTGAGTATTTCCACACCCAGACTTGAATCACGTTCTTTATACTTGATAGGGTGGACATTCTCTCTAATATCTTAACCGACTTCACAGTCAAGTTTGTAAAATGTGGAAGCCCATGGAGCTGTATTTCTTTCACTTGTGAGCCATACAGTGCTAGCAACGACAAACTTCTCAAGTTGGGCAATAGTGATCTGGTTGAGTTGAAGTTATTAAGTTGCAACTCCTACAGGGAAGGCGGAAGCTGCATGAGGTCGCAAGTCCAGACTAAAGTAAGTTCTTCCGTGAGAGGGGGAGCTTAACTATGAAGGCGATGCAGAGTTGTTCCAGCAGCACAGTTCTAACTTGTTCAATTTGGATAACCTCCCAATCCACAACAAGGCAGAAGTCTGCATCAGAACTTATCCATCTGTGTATGTACAGCCATCAGAAAGGAGCAATTCTTCCAAATTACTCAAGTTCAAAAGATTAGAGACTAACAGTAGCTAAATACATAAACCGATTAAGCTTGTGGGAAGCTTCAGCAACTCTTAAATCTCTTGAAATCTACTTAAGTGTAGTTTTTGGAGGCGAGGAAGCATGCTGACTGAGCTCAGCATGGTGTCTATTCGTGTACCTGAAAAATTTAGGATTCTCAACAAGAGCAAGTGTCCAACTTAATTAGGAATTTTGCCTTCTTACTCTTCACAGAGCTCAGCATGTTTCCCTTCAAATTCTCCAACGTTCCAATAGCACTAGGTAACTTCCACCCTTTTTCAGTTGATACAGGATTCATCTTACCCAAAAAATCCAATGGCCGCAGGGATTTAAGCTTTCCGATGGAGATAGGAAGCTCTCCAATCTTAGTGCTAATTAGAGAGAGACTCGAGTTTCACTAGCGGTTCAATAGAGTTAGGAAGTTAGCTGATTGATATTCTTGAGACGTTGAGGGTCGAAAGCTTATGATTCTCATGTTTGATTGATCCAACTTCGTCAAGATGCCAATTTCCAAAGAGAGGCGGTTAAGTTTCAGTAGCCCTCCCATTTCTTTAGGCAATTCTTCAAAACGCAAGCTGTTGTTTACATTCAAGTCAATTAGGCAATTCAGTCTTCCAATTGAAAAGCCAATTTTCGGTAAACTATCACAACTTTCAAGAGTGAACCTCTCTACTATCAAGCACTTCGAGAAGTCTAGAGTCCAGGTAATGCCGATGCACCTTCTGAGAGCTAGAACCTTTAATTTGATTGCCATTGACAGATGGTTAATCATTTTTCAAATGGAAAACTATCAGGCACAAAGACTAGGAGAAATTGGGGTAAAAGTGATACACACATAATAAGATGCCTTGATTAAGCTCCAGACCTCCGAATCATCTGTAAACTTAGGGCGCGCATGATAAAATTTCTACTTCTCGATTTCTCTTTTCTCTGTTCCCCGAAACAGGTTTGGAACAAAAATTCGTTTGGTAACGCAATTTGATTTTTCTATTTCTGGAACAGATTTCTATTCAAGAAATAGATTTGAAGAAGAAATCAGAAGCTAAAATTTTTAACTTCTCAATTTCTGAAATAGAAATAGAAATTATTTCTTATTTTCTCCAATTTGGGCATCCTTCTTCGTTCACCAGACAAGCTTTTCTATTTGGGCGTTCCTTCTCCTCAACGCTTCAACCAAAAACCCTAGCGTCATCGACTCTGAATCTGTCCATCCTCGCCGTCGACTCCAAATCCATCCTTCTTGCCACTGTTGACTCCGACGCCGTCACCGTCCTCTTGCCAGTTAGATCGTCGATCATCTTGCTGTCCTCTTGCCGGTCAGATCGTCGCTCATCTCGCCGTCCTCTTGCCGGTCAGATAGTCACTCATCTTGCCGTCAATTGCGACTCCATCCTCCCTACCCCCGTCGACTCCAACTCCGTCCTCTCGCCGGTGACATCGTCGCTCACCTCGCCGTCGACTCTGACTTCATCCTCCCTACGGTCGAAGACTCCGACTCCGACTCCGTCCTCTTGCCAGCATAGACTCCGTTCGCTCGCAAGCGTCCACTGCGTCTGCTCACTGCCGTCGACTCCAACTCCATCCTCAACCCTAGGCCCTCATTGATTGCGCGAGCATATCTTCTCGATGCCTCTATGTAACTGTGATTCATTTACTCTGTTTTCTATTACCTAGCTAAATAAGATGTCATTGAAGTGCTGTTGGTGTATGGCTACTTGAAAAAGATCTTGCTAATCCGAAACATACAACTATTATCTGTCATAGTTGCATAAGACAACACTTATTGCCTTGAGGCACTTTCATTCTCTGTCAAAAATTGTGCTTTCTCTTCTCGGCGATTCAATCTCATTAGGCTTGGGACCCTAAATTTTACACCAGAGGCAATAGAAGATTGAGTGTGTGCAAAAAAGAAGAGAAAAATTGTAACATCCGGCAGTAATTCCACGGCAAACCATCTATGACTGTCATTAGAAAAATAAGTCATTGTCAAATGGGAACCTCTAATATACTAGACCATTTGGGCAAGGAATGAGCTGTGATAAGTTGATAAGCTTCTTTCCCTAATAGCTGCTATGATATTAACATGAGCAGCACAATCGTTGGTCAAGAAAAATCTATTGGCCATTGATTCTCATTCAAATCTGCATGCATCATCCAGTTCTGAGAAAACAGAGTAATTGAAAATGGATGGACCTAGACAACTTAGGATGGCAGATAATGCTTAAAGTCTGAATGGTAGTTTTAGAAAGGAGTCTACTAGAAACAGATAGAGAAAGATAAGAATATGCGAAAAAAAAAAAATAGATAATTATAAAACTACATATCATTGAAGAGCAAATCTGTCTCCCTGAATTCTATCTCAAAGATATCCTTGAATAGATTATTGTTTTGTGGAAAAAAACAACTAATTTCCAAGCAGGAAGAGTTGGTTCTGTAATTCCAGCAGAATATGCAGTTCCAATATGATCTTCGAAAGATAAGTGGTAGTCTGAAATTTATGCAAAGAGTTAGCAAGAAAAAAGCATTTTCATGTTATTACCTTGCAGAATGGCCGCCTGTACTTCAACCGAGAGTAGATGTGACCATAGTATACCGTTTGCCCAAAGAAATCCAATGTAGCAATGGTATACAGCTGCACATTGTATGACGTGAGTAAATTGTTTCACCAATTTCCAGCAATATGGTAAAAAAAAAAAATTGACAGAAAAGAACTGATCGTGAACAAAAGAATAGGCTTGAATCTCATACCACTGCCATGTAGTACCGTGTGGGAAGCTGCAAAAGCAAGCAAAAATGTCATGCTGGTAAAAAAGCAAAGGTGTTAATGCCTTTGAACAAGAATAGTGATATTTAGGGGTTACACTTCCACATAAGTTACATCTTTGATATGGAACTCCCGACGCATTAAACCTTGTCCAGTGGGTGGCCCAAATTGGCAAATCATCCTTCTCAAAGCTTTAGACTTGGATTTTGGTCTCATTGATTCATTTACTATGTTTTCTATTACCTAGCTAAATAAGATGTCGTTGAAGTGCATGGCTTTCATGTAATCATTAAATCATGGGGGGCTTAGCCTTTGATTTACTTTCTATTTGGAATATTTTAGAGTACGTACAGTGTGCTGTAGTATGTTCTTATTCATTTGTCAGTGAAAAATTCTGTTTCATGCATAAATAAATCATAAGATTTTGTTTGAACCATTACATGTGTATGTCGAATCTATGCAAATCATTTTATATCAACGGTATATGTCATCTCATCTGGGCAATTCAGTTATAGTATATTGACGCTATATTAAGCCATCTAGAGATATTCCTTCATGATGTGCTTGTTAATCACAAGCTTTTGTTCTTGAATTGGTGCATCATCTAATATGGTTCATTGAATACTGATTCAGTTTAGGTTAAATGGCACCCCACAAAGAAGCATTTATAGCAAAGTGGATTGAGCCTTTGACCAATTTGCTTATAAGTTTGTTGGTAAAAGAGGTGAGAAAGGGAAATCGCGCCACCTGTACCTACAACAAAGTAGGGTGGAATAACATACATGCCGAGTTCAATAAACAAACAGAACTCCAATTTAATGTAATTCAGTTGAAGAATAGGGTAAACAAACTAAAAAAGTAGTATAGTAGTTTTAAAAAGCTTCTTTCACAATCTAGATTTGGATGGGATAATGTCAACAAAATGATTGCTGTGGAGGATTCAAGTGTATGGGATTCTCACATCAAGATATCACTTTACTTGGGTCCATTTTTTCTTATTGTGGGTGTAAGCTTCAATTATATTGTTGATGTATGTCATTTCTATGAAATTTGCAGGATAATAGTGAATGGGCTAAATTTAAGAATGATGGGTTTCCTTAGTATCCAGACCTTTGTATTGTGTTTGGTGATACATATGCTACTGGGGAGTATGCAGCAGGAAATGCAGAAGACTATGTGGTGTCGGAGGGAGAAGACAATGGTATTAGTGGCGACAATGGTGGTGGTGCTACGATAGGCGATTCAGAGGAATCTAATGAAAACTATGTTGATGAGGGAGTCTTTACATCTGACGCAACTCCAACCCCAGTTCGTGAGAAACACAAGTTGAATAGAACTCCAAATTCCAAGAGGAGAAGAAAGAGTAACAACTATGATGTTAGCGGCACCTGTAAAGACATTTAAGAAATGATCAAATTAAGGAAGGTCCAATCAACAAGTGGCTCCGTAACCTCATAGGCCCCACCTCCTGTAGACCCTTACTCCATAGGATTTGTAGTCGCCGTTCTAAATGGCATGCCTGACTTGGAGCAGAATTTTTACAATAAGGCTGTGAACCAGACATGCCTTAATGCCACTTGGAGAGAGGCTGTCATCATCTCTCTGCTTGAAAGGAGACGTGAACTGCTTGAAAGGAGACGTGAACTTCTTAAATCTCTTTAAGTAGTTGTTAAGAAACATGCTATAAATTTATATTTGGCTTAATTTCATTCCATGACTTATGTATTTGAGATTTTGTTTATTTATGTTTTTAAGTTGCTATTATGATGACATTATTACTATTGTTGATTACTATTGGAGTCCTTATCTAATGGGTTTATATTCTTATTTTGTGCGATGATATAGATAATATGGATGAGGGTGAAAGTAGCATGTATAATAGTCAAGTAGCATCAATTGAATCAATTGAGCAGGATTTTGATGATTTTGATCTTGATATACAGATAACATGGTTGGCCACTGTTACAGTGGATATGTCCATGCACACAAGAGCACCTATTAGGGACAGCTTATTATCAGGACCGCAATAGATAAGGGAGGTTCTTTATGGGCATTCCGATATAGTATATGAAGCTTTTAGAATTGAGAGACATGTCTTTCTCAACTTTTGTGATCTAATGAAGGAAAAATGTTGGTTGGAAGATAGCCGATATATTGGGATAGATGAACAAATCGGGATTTTATTATCTATGATTTGTCACAAGAACTCAAATGGAGATTTATGTGAGAGATTCCAACGTTCGGGACAAACTATCAGCAAATACTTTACTAAAGTTTTGCAAGCAGTTCTCAAATTGGCAAAAGAGGTTATCATATCACATTCCTTTGATGTTGTCCCACAAGAGATTCTTATAGATCCTAACCATAAACGTTACTTCAAGGTAGAATTCTCATATATTCCATTACACCATCAATTTTATTTTGTTAATAATCTTGTATAATACTAGTCTTTGGGCAAAAAAACGCTTCAAGTGCCATAACTTTGCACAAAGGGACACTTAAGTGCCATAACTTACGAAAGGTACACTTAAGTGCTACATTCGAAGAAAAACGGATCACTTAAGTGCCACTCCGGCCAAAACACTGACGTGGCATTTTTCCGGCGAAGCCAGCCCAAAACGACGCCATTTTGCACGCTGACGTGGCTAAATAATGCTGGCGTCGTTTTGGGCCGACGTGATAAAAAAAAAAATATAAAAATTAATTAATTATATTTAAAATTAAATTTAGTTCATATATTTAAAAATAATAATTTTAAAATTAAATTTAGTTAAAATATTAAAAAAATTATTTTAAAATTAAATTTAGTAAAAATATTAAAAAATAATTTTAAAATTAAAAAATTAAATTTTTTAAAATTTTTTTATAAAATTTAGAAAAATTTAAAAAAATTTAGGAAAATTTAGAAAAATTTAAAATAATTTAGGAAAATTTTAAAAAATAAAAAAAAGTAAAAAAATTTAAAAAAATTTTAAAAAAAAAGGAAAGGGGGAGGCGGGCGGGGATCAACCCTCCGCCGCCGCCGCCCCACCGCCGCCGGGAAGGGCCGGCGACGGCGAGGGGAGGGTCGGCTCGGGTCGCTGGGCCTTGGCTAGATCGGGGCGAGGGTCGCAGCCCTCGCCCAAATCCGACCAGGGTCACCGACCCTCGCCCAGCCGGGCCAAGGGCCACCGACCCTCACCGGATTTGGGCGAGGGCCGCGACCCTCCCTAGATCTGTGGCTAGTGGCGAGGACCTCGACCCTCGTCGGATCTGTGGCCAGTGGCAAGGGCTCGCGACCCTCGCCGCCGGTCAGCCGGGGTCGCCGGCCCCTGGCCAACCCTCCCCCCGCCATTGCCGGCCCTTCCCGGCGGCAGTGGGGCGGCGGCGGCGGCAGCTTAGGGCTGATCCCCCAGCCGCCTCCCCCACTTTCCTTTTTTTTTTTAAATTTTTTTTTAAAATTTTTGTACATTTTTTTATATTTTGTAAAATTTTTTAAAATTTTGAAAATTTTTAAATTTTTGTAAATTTTTAAATTTTTGTAAATTTTTAAATTTTTTAAATTTTTTTGTAAATTTTTGTAAATTTTTTAAAATTGTTAAAAAAAATTTTATATTTTTTTATATATTTTTTTAATTTTTTTAATATTTTAACTAAATTTAATTTTAAAATTATTATGTTTTAAATATTTTAACTAAATTTAATTTTAAATTTAATTTAATTAATTTTTATTTTTATTTTTTTACTACGTCGGCCCAAACGACGCCGTTTTTTGCATTATTTGGTCACATCAGCATGCAAAACGGCATCGTTTTGGGCTTACTTCGCCAGAAAAATGCCACGTCGGCGTTTTGGCCGGATTGGCACTCAAGTGATTCATTTTACTCCGATTTTGGCACTTAAGTGTACCTTTCGTAAGTTATGGCACTTAAGTGTCCCTTTGTGCAAAGTTATGGCACTCTAGGGGTCCGCACGTCCTAGTCTTTGATAAAATGACAGGGCTGTATAGGCGCTATTGATGGCACCCATATTTATGCTTCTGTACCTGTGTCGAAGCAAATCTCATTTAGAGATAGGAAATGCATCACCACTTAGAATGTGATGTGTGTTTCTTCATTTGATATGAAATTTACTTTTGTATATGCTGGTTGGGAAGGCTCTACCAACGATTGTCGAGTGCTTGCAACAGCACTGGAGACTCCTCGCTTAGAATTTCCTCGGCCGCCACCAGGTATTTGCTTGTCCTTTAAGAAGTAATTTTCTTTATGATCATATTTATAGTTACAAATTATGACCAATGTATGAATACCTTGTTGTAGGCAAATATTATGTCGTGGAATTTGGTTATGCAGCAATTCCAGGATTTTTAACTCCTTTTAAAGGTGAATAGTATCATTTAAATGATTATAGGGGTACAACGAGACGGCCAACAACTACAAGAGAATTGTTCAACTATAGGCATTCTTCTCTAAGGAATGTCATTGAAAGATCATTTGGGGCATTGAAGAATCGTTTTTTTTCATTTTGAGGCACATGCCCTCATTTGCAATTCGAAAGCAAGCACTTATTATAATTGCATGTTGCGCCATCCATAATTACATCCGTGATCAGAACAATATGGATACAAACTTTTCCCTATATGGAGATCCGCAGTACTTGTCTGAACCTACACAGGATAAGCTTGCAAACGATATATTGATTGAGGAGGGAAACCAAATAAATACACTTAGGAAAACCATTGCCAATAAAATAGCAAGGGACCATAATATGCCGGAAATTTCATGAAATTGTATTTTCAACTTTTGTAATGTATTACTATTATTTCGACTATTATTTTGTATTTGAAGATTTCCTATGTTGTAATCTGATCAATTTATATTCCTAGAAATAGAAATTTTATTCTGTTATCAAACGAATTTCTATTCCAGAAATAAAAATTTTGAGTCGTTATCAAACGGGTTTCTTTGCTCAGAAACTTGTCCGGGGAATAAAAATTGAGAAATCAATTTCTAGTCAGAAATCAATTTCTGGAAAGGGAAATTTATGATAAAAATCAAAGGCGAAGCTCATGTTGGGTTCTTGTATAAAAGGGTTTTTGTTACCAACTTAAGAAAAGTTACCAAAAAGTCCTGAATCATTTATACTTGTGTTAATTCAGTCTTAAACTTTTAAATTATGTCAATTTAGTTTTGAATCTTTACATATTTTGCTAGTTTAGTCTATATAGCCAATTTAGGCAAGAAATCGCTGACATGGATATCGAGGCATGGTCGACGCTAATGTGCATATTATTTTAATAATTTTTTTTAAATACCTTTTTTGGTTTTTTCTCTCTTTTTTTCTTTCTTTATTTTTTGGCATGGTCGGACTTCAACATGGAAATTTCAACCCAAAAAAATATAAAGAAACCTTTAGTTTCCCCTTTTGATTAACTTCGCCGACATTAATGCGGAAGTTGATTTTCACACATTCTGCTTCGGTTTATTTGTGGACTTTCCTTTAATAAATCTCGGATCGGGTTCACACGGTCAAATTTGAACATCTGATCCCTACTAGTTGACCGTATTTATTATCTTAGTCAGCTAAAACTGAAACTTTAATAGATTTTGTCAGCTCAACTGCATTATTAAATAAGACCCTGTCGACCTAACCTCAAGAATAAGAAACAAAGTCAATGTCAACACGACCAGCTCATACATCCGGTAGCCATTCAGTCGGTCAGAAGCATAGACAACATCATATGGTCACTTTTCCCCAGAAAAAAGCGAGAGGCAGATTCATGTAGGCTGGAATCTATTTGAGAACAAACATCATTTTGATAGGCTAAAGTTTTGGGAATTGGGATGCATATGAGCAACGACCAAATTGATGGGTCTTTATTTTGAACTTACACTAAAAATGATAGGAAACAAATTGCATTGGGCAATTGGTACTACATTGCTTTCTAATAGTTTCTCTGGTTTGGTGGGTATCTCATAATGCTCTGTTGGAAGACAGGCTTAACTTTATCTAAAATGGGAAAATTTGAAAACAGCATCCGGTATTTAGGCATGGGTACCGGAGTCCCATGCCCGACTTCAATGAACTAGGGCCAGAGCGTTGGGGATTTGTGCACGAACATCAGGGTCCATGGCCAGCCTTGATGAACTTGGGCTCGACTTCAATAGGCCTAAGCCCAGGCTCTGGGGATCTAGCCATTAGCACTAGGGTCCCGGGCTTGGCACTAGGGGCCTCGGCCCGGGCACCCAGATCCCTTATGCTAGAGCTTGAGTCCATAGAGGGCCAGGCCCAAGCGTAGAGCATAGATTGCGTCACGTAGAACAAAAGGTAAGATTACGTAACCTTTTTGTAAAAGATATGGTATAATAGAGAATATAGTTTTTTGAAATAAGACGTGATTGTTTAGTTACATTGAAGATGATATGGATAAGTATAATACGATAAGGACCATGCAAAGTAGGTTAGAGTTTATATAGCAAGGGTATCGTGATTGTAGAATCGCAAGATCACGTATATGCGGCCAATAAATGAAGTAATTTGTCTGAATGTAGGAAACTTGGCTACCTTTCTGTTAGATATTGTAATCTGTGCCGGTCACTATACTAAGACTGTCATCAGCATATATGAAAAAATGTGTGATATTTATGAAGAAACTGAACCACTCATTGTATAGAACATTAGTATATTCCAATATCCCATTTTTACAGACTCGTTATTTTATTTCCTTCGATATCCACAGAAAAAAGGAGCGCCCAAGCTAGAGAAGAGTAATATTTAGGGGTTGACACAGAATTTAAATTACACAGAGCAGATTCGAAAACTGTCTAATGCAATCTACGATGGCTTGGTAATTAAACTTGTTCTTCCAAAACATCACATTGGCAATGGATTGGCGTATAGAGAAGTCACGTGCTCTTCTAACTTGGTTCCAGCTTGAGTGTAGATATCTATCTCATCTTTATACACCACATGCATAGCTCGTGCAAAATTGAGAATTCGCACAAGGAGTGGCCTGGGGACGATGGTCGGACGGCGCAATCCTTCGTTAATGTCCTTCCATGCATCAGCCACTTGTTTACGGAGTTCCTCCGTAGCCTCTTCCTTAGTAACTTTGTATTGTTTCATGAAACACTCCACTGAAGACGGTCCATGACCTCTCTCTTGCTCAAACTGTAAACACATATATTGCGGAAAATATTTTTTGTAATCCTATTGATAAAATCTATTAGCCAAAATTTAGATAAGTTAATGTTGTTCACTAGTACAGCTTTCTTATACCTTGTGTCCGGCGATGTCATTCATGAGTCGACCGACTAATTTCACAGCCTTCACCATCTTCGAGTTGCCATATAACAACCAGTCAAAAGCATCTTTTGTTACAAAATCTTCCATTCCCAGCAACAACGTCACCAATACCAATTCAACACCAATGGTTGCTAACGCAATGGGCATGTACTCCTCCATCGTCGGTACGTAGTTTTGGTGGAACCATTTGGCTTCGGCGAAGTATGCTCTCACTTGGTTTTTCATCTGAGGATTCATCCTCAAACATAGAGCTATGTCAATATTCAAGATTTAAAGTGTTTGGTGGACTCAAATATTTTGTTGCCGGTGGATGGAGTAAAAACTGCATTTGATTGATATAACCTCAAATGGCTTACCGCTTCTTTTGCATAGAAAAGTTGGTACGATCGTCCTTTTCTGGTCACCTCATAACCAATTTCATCATACAAATTAAGAACTGCCTTGTAACACGCTTGCATGTACTCTGGTAATCCTTCTTTGGCATTGATGTCCCAACTGAGTTCAAGTTCAAAAAGTATCACACTCGACTCTAATAAACAGTTGATCAAATTTGAACAAGTAAGTTGGAAAATTGAGAAAAGCATTTGAGTGCGAATTATACCGTTCAATTGCTTCTGTGAAGAGTCCTAGTTCTTCCAATGTGCCATGGACATCATAGATGTCGTCCATAATGGAAACCGTGCTGGCCACTTTGGTGAGTATTTCCCTGGCGGCTTCATAGTCCGACTCAAAATAAACTATTGACATCCAGAGATACATCTCCACCAGCCTATCTCTCGCAAATGGGAACTTCCTTTCTACATCTAAATTCTTCCACCACCTATGGTTCACCAACAAATCCTATTTAAGGCAAATACTTTCTATACACTTCATTGAGAGAATTATAGAAAGTATTTAGACCAATGAACCAAAGATAATAACACTCCTTGTAGATTTTACAAATGATTTTCATTTCAGGATAACTTGAAATTGCACGAATCAATCTATGACGATTGGGTGTTCTTAGCACATCTAGCTATTTCAAACATGCTATCATGAAGTTAACCTTGTAAGGTTGCCAAGTTCCTTCTGGTGTTGCTCTTGCAATAAGTTGAAATCAAGTTTAGCTAAGGCTAGCAAGACTTCATTATGTGAAGGCTCCTCTTGGTAGAGTGGAATGTAATGCCTTGCCTCTAGCCTTGGTATTCCCTTGTGGATTGGTTGGTTTAGGGCATGACTCACTTGTTTTTTGAGGTTAGGGCTTGCTTTTCCTTCATCAATCGACTTGAGGTGAGTCATAGTAAAAGCAAGTGCATCATTCAAAACATCATCGCCATGAAACCTTGTATGGCAAGCTTCAAAAAGACTTAGTAGTCCCTGCACATCAGCGATGAGTGATGCACTGAAATTCCCATTGCTGTCCTTGAACTTGTTAAAAATTTCTGAATGGCCAAACGAAACGTGGGAAAAGATATTATCATGAGATATTATGAAGAATTCATGTTCAACATATAGATCAACCGGAATCGATGGAAAAACGACGTATTAAACCGAGGGAATAGAAGAAGGCACTATTCACCTTTCAAAGCAGGAAATTTTTGTGAAGAACTCAAGATATGAGAATCATATAGAGCAAGTAAACTAACAAACGAATAAAAACTATAGTGAACTAAACATGTTAGCGATATTATGTGTTCACTCTAATCAATCAAATGGACTATCAAATTATTGTCTATGACATAATTTGGCCAACTGATCAATCAATGAGAATTAGAACATTACATACCACATGAAATTGTGTAACCTTGTTGTCGCAACAATCGAAAGAGGAGCGGTTGTGTGTAGGTGGCTGTCCTTGTCGCCGTTGTGAAAATTAAAATAGTTTTCGTGGATTTGTTCAAGCTGCTGATTTATCTCAATTTCAAAATGGTAGGCAATTCCTACACGTTGGATTTGATTGATCAAGTTCAACTTTTGCGAAGGTTTATCCATAGCATCTGTCAACATCTTCATCACTTCTCCTTTCAATTTCTCAATTCGATCATCTGATTTGGTAGGAGAACTCTACAAGAAAGTTCAAAAAATAGTTAGACAACATAAATTGTAAGAATGCAAGAAGTATATTAGGTTGCCTATGACCTAATTAACTGCGATATTTAATGTGAACTGAAATTACCCAAAAATCATTCCATCGTGACTAGTTTTTTTAATAGTGGAAAAATCCTTCCTACATTTGTTAAGTCATATGTGCATGCAACAAGGTTCACGTAGAAATTTTGAATCATCTAAGGATCAACATATGCGTGGAGTTTCGAATCAACTAGCACTTCTTTTCTTTTTCTTTTTCAAATGCTGTGGGATGGTGCCCAATCATTCAAGATTATCATTGTCTACGGCCTTAGCTTCTAGAAAACATAAAGATGAAAAAAATTTCCGAATATAATTCAAGAAAAAGAACAACTCAAATGCTACCATCGAGTTGGAGTCAGAAGCATATTTGAGAAAATAATCCCTCCATATGCTTGGATGAAAATTTGCTGATCGGCGTTCAGGGACGTGGCTTGTTTCTTGAGCAGGAGAAGAAGATGAGATTGCCATAATCGGAAGAGACATTTCTTTTCCGCTGCTTTCTTGATTTAGGTGACTGAACAAAGGTAGATGAATGACAGTAGAGGGCAGAGGCTTTTCTGTGAGTGTCGAAACCTTCTTGATGGGTATTTATAGGCTGCTTTCGTGATTTAGCATGGTATGATGGACAGGTACGTAGAATAGGGGACAGAAAGGACAAACGTTTATTTTTCACAAAAGACGTTTTTTCATTTAATTTCGAGGTCTAATTGATATATCATGGTATTCAAGGTGTACTATACAAAAGTTTATCTCATGAATGCGGCCATGGAAATAGGGGCAGCTCTCTCAAAATTCAACCTCACTATTGTGCAAACTGTTCTAACTCTGTGAATTTGATCATCTCTCACTAAATTTGATCTTCTAGGACACCTCTTTTTCCTTCTACGCTCACGTAAATAAATAAACATCATTGATCTCTATAAGATTTTCCAAACAACTTAATATTTTTCTGACGAGAAAGTATATCACATTACTGCCAAGTTAAGGAGGCAAAAGAACATTAGGAATGTCAGAAATTGTGGACAACACTTACTTTAATACCAAAAGTCTTTGTTAGATCATTTAAGTGCTAACGATGAAAAATTCCAGCTAAAAATAGTACGTGGCATCTATAATTAAAAATTTTATATGACTTGGCATATTATTTAAAAAATTCAATATACTGAAGTGGTCTCTTTTTAATAACGACCAGCACTAAAGTGATCACTTTAAATAAAATTTGGCACTTAAATAATCACTATTTACAAATTTTAGATGACGTCATTTAGGTATTATATAATAACTGAGCATGTCGGCAAGTCATGTAGGACTAAGAAATTAATAAACTATGGCCACGTTAGATTTCCGGGAACCCAGATTAGAAATGGCACTTAAATGATTGTCTTTTTAAAAAAAAAAAAACCGCACTTGAGTGATCCGAAAAAAATATTTTGTACTAAAGTGAGTACCATGCACAATTTTTAGCACTTCCAATATCCTTCTCCCGCTCAAGAAAGATCACATGTATATAATATTGACGCCTAAATTTCGTTAATCATTTAAGAATAATTTATATAGAAGAATTATGGACTGGCCCAACTAAAAAAATAAATATCAAATATATTTTTTAGGAGCATTTTTCCATGACAAATAGATAAGCTCATCAAATTGCATTTAAATTGGACCTATGGAGATTTGAGGTTCTGAGCTTAGTTGCATTATCTGGATTAAGACCCGTCAAGAAGCAGAATTCGGCAGCCCAAGGAGAGGTAGTGGCCAAAAATCACAAGGAAAATGAGGACATTGAGCTTTAACAGAGTTGTGTTTAGCCCTTTCAAGCTTAAGTAAAATGGGCCCTTAAAGGATCAAAGTTTGATATTAATTGAGCCGGCAAATGAGCTAAAATTCAGCCAACCCATTGTCTGAAATTCACAAGGGAGAGGGGGCCTAATTGGCCTAAGTTAAGATTAATTCAGCCCCTTCAAATTTAATTAGAAAAAGCCTTAAGTCATTAAACCCATTGTCTTGGCAAGGCCGAACATTAATGTCGCTGTCTCTATGCACCCCCACCGTCGTTGTCCATACACGTCAGCCATCACCGCCCCGTCCCTGCACTACCGAACATTAACGTAGCTGTCTCTATGCACCCTCACCGTCGTTGTCCATACACATCAGCCATCGCCGCCCCGTCCCTCGCTACGTTAATGTTCGAAAGTGCAGGGACGAGGCGGCGATGGCTGACGTGTATGGACAACGACGGTGAGGGTGCATAGAGACAGCTACGTTAATGTTCGGTAGTGCAGGGACGGGGCGGTGATGGTTGACGTGTATGGACAACGACGGTTGGGTTGCTATCTGACGATGGGGCTGCATAGAGACAGCTACATTAATGTTCGGTAGTGCAGGGACGAGGCAGTGATGGCTGACGTGTATGGACAACAACGGTGGGGGTGCATGGAGACAGCTACGTTAATGTTCGGTAGTGCAGGGACGGGGCGGTGATGGCTGACGTGTATGGACAACGACGGTGGGGGTGAATGGAGACAGCTACGTTAATGTTCGGTAGTGTAGGGACGGGGTGGTGATGGCTGACGTGTATGGACAACGACAGTGGAGGTGCATATAGACAGTTACGCTAATGTTAAGCAGTGTAGGGATGGGGCGATGATGGCTAACGTGTATGGACAACGACGGTGGGGCTGCTGTCTGACTGTGGGGCTGCATAGAGACAGCTACGTTAATGTTCGGTAGTGCAGGGACGGGGCGGTGATGGCTGACGTGTATGGACACCGACGATGGGGGTGCTGTCTGACAGTGGGGGTGCACAGAGACAGCTACGTTAATGTTCGGTAGTGCAGGGATGGGGCAGTATGGCTGACGTGTATGGCCAACAACGGTGGGGCTGCTGTCTGACGGTGGGGGTGCATAGAGACAGCTACGTTAATGTTCGGAAGTGTAGGGACGGGGCGGTGATGGTTGACGTGTATGGACAACGACGGTGGGGGTGCATAGAGACAGCTACGTTAATGTTCGGTAGTGCAAGGATGGGGCGGTGATGGCTGACGTGTATGGACAACGACGGTGGGGGTGCATAGAGATAGCTACGTTAATGTTCGGTAGTGCAGGGATGGGGCGGTGATGGTTGACGTGTATGGACAACGACGGTGGGGCTACTGTCTGACGGTGCGGGTGCATAGAGATAGCTACGTTCATGTTCGGTAGTGCAGGGACGGGGCGGCGATGGCTGATGTGTATGGACAACGACGGTGGGGGTGTATAGAGATAGCTACGTTAATGTTCGGTAGTGCAGGGATGGGGCGGTGATGGATGACATGTATGCACAACGACGGTGGGGATGCTGTCTGACACTGGGGTTTGCATAGAGACAGCTACGTTAAAGTTCGGTAGTGCAGGGACGGGACGGTGATGGCTGACGTGTATGGACAATGACGGTGGGGGTGCATGGAGATAGCTACGTTAATGTTCGGTAGTGCAGGGATGGGGCGGTGATAGCTGACGTGTATGGACAACGACGGTGAGGGTGCATAGAGACAGCTACGTTAATGTTCAGTAGTGCAGGGATGGGGCGGTGATGGCTAACGTGTATGGACAACAACGGTGGGGCTGCATAGAGACAGCTACGTTAATGTTCGGTAGTGTAGGGACGGGGCGGTGATGGCTGACGTGTATGGACAACGAGGGTGGGGGTGCTGTCTGACCGGGGGGGTGCATAGAGACGGCTACGTTATTGTTCGGTAGTGCAGGGAGGGGGCGGTGCTGGCTGACGTGTATAGCAGCCCCACCCTCGTTGTCCATACACGTCAGCCATCCTTCGTTGTCCATACACGTCAGCCATCACCGCCCTGTCCCTGCACTACCGAACATTAACGTAGCTGTCTCTATGCACCCCCACCCTTGTTGTCCATACACGTCAGCCATCAACGCCCCGTCCCTACACTACCGAACATTAACGTAGCTGTCTCTATGCACCCCCTCTGTCTGATGGCTGACCTGTATGGACAACAACGGTGGGGGTGCATAGAGACAACTACATTAATCTTCGGTAGTGTAGGGACGGGGGCGGTGATGGCTGACTTGTATGGACAATGACGGTGGGGGTGCACAGAGATAGCTACGTAAATGTTCGGTAGTGCAGGGATGGGGCGGTGATGGCTAACGTGTATGGACAACGACGGTGGGGCTGCTGTCTAACGGTGGGGGTGCATAGAGACAGCTACGTTAATGTTCGGTAGTGTAGGGACGGGGCGGTGATGGCTGACGTGTATGGACAACGACGGTGGTGGTGCATAGAGACAACTACGTTAATGTTCGGTAGTGCAAGGATGGGGCGGTGATGGCTGACGTGTATGGACAACGACGGTGGGGGTGCATAGAGATAGCTACGTTAATGTTCGGTAGTGCAGGGATGGGGCAGTGGTGGCTGACGTGTATGGACAACGACGGTGGGGCTACTGTCTGACAGTGGGGTTGCATAGAGACAGCTACGTTAATGTTCGGTAATGTAGGGAGATGGCGATAATGGCTGATGTGTATAGCACCCCCACCCTCGTTGTCCATACACGTCAGCCATCCCTCGTTGTCCATACACGTCAGCCATCACCACCCTGCCCTACACTACCAAACATTAACGTAGCTGTCTTTATGCACCCCCACCGTCAGACAGCACCCCTACCCTCGTTGTCCATACACGTCAGCCATCACCGCCTCGTCCCTGCACTACCGAACATTAACATAACTGTCTCTATGCACCCCTGCTGTCTGATGGCTGACGTGTATGGACAACGACGGTGGGGGTGCATAGAGGCAGGTACGTTAATGTTCGATAGTGCAGGGATGGGGCGGTGATGGCTGACGTGTATGGACAACGACGGTGGGGGTGCATAGAGATAGCTACGTTAATGTTCGATAGTGCAGGGATGGGGCGGTGATGGCTGACGTGTATGGACAACAATGGTGGGGCTGCTGTCTGACGGTGTGGGTGCACAGAGACAGCTCCGTTAAAGTTCGGTAGTGCAGGGACGGAGCGGTGATGGCTAACGTTTATGGACGACCGTGGGGGTGCATAGAGATAACTACGTTAATGTTCGGTAGTGCAGGGATGGGGCGGTGATGGCTGACGTGTATGGACAACGACAGTGGGGCTGCTGTCTGATGGTGGGGCTGCATAGAGACAGCTACGTTAATGTTTGGTAGTGCAGGGACGGGGCGGTGATGGCTGACGTGTATGGACAACGACAGTGGGTGTGCATAGAGACAGCTACGTTAATGTTGGGTACTGCAAGGACGGGGCGGTGATGGCTGACGTGTATGGACAACGACGGTCGGGGAGCATAGAGACAGCTACGTTAATGTTTGGTAGTGCAGGGATGGGGCGGTGATGGCTGACGTGTATGGACAACGACGGTGGGGATGCGTAGAGACAGCTACGTTAATGTTCAGTAGTGCAAGGATGGGGCGGTGATGGCTAACGTGTATGGACAACGACGGTGGGGCTTTATAGAGACAATTACGTTAATGTTCAGTAGTGCAGGGATGGGGTGGTGATTGTTGACGTGTATTGACAACGACGGTGGGGCTGCTGTCTGAGGGTGGGGCTGAATAGAGACAGCTACTTTAATGTTCGGTAGTCGAGGGACGTGGCGGTGATGGCTGACGTGTATGGACAACGACAGTGGGGGTGCTGTCTGACGGTGGGGGTGCATAGAGACAGTACTTTAATGTTCGGTAGTTTAGGGAGGGGGCGATGATGTCTGACGTGTATAGCAACCCCACCCTCATTGTCCATACACGTCAGCCATCCCTCGTTGTCCATACCCGCCAGCCATCACCGCCTTGTCCCTGCACTACCGAACATTAACGTAGTAGTCTTTATGCACCCCCACCGTCGTTGTCCATACACATCATCCATCACCGCCCCGTCCCTGCACCACCGAACATTAACGTAGCTGTCGCTATGCACCCCCGCTATCTGATGGCTGACGTGTATGGACAACGACGGTGGGGGTGCATAGAGACAGCTAAGTTAATGTTCGGTAGTGTAGGGACGGGGCGGTGATGGCTGACGTGTATGGACAACGACGGTGGGGGTGCACAGGGATAGCTATGTTAATATTCGGTAGTGCAGGGATGGGGCGGTGATGGCTGACGTGTATGGACAACGACGGTGGGGCTGCTGTCTGATAGTTGGGCTGCATAGAGACAACTACGTTAATGTTCGGTAGTGCAAGGACGGGGCGGTGATGGTTGACGTGTATGGACAACGAGGGTGGGGGTGCTGTCTGACCGGGGGGGTGCATAGAGACGGCTACGTTATTGTTCGGTAGTGCAGGGAGGGGGCGGTGCTGGCTGACGTGTATAGCAGCCCCACCCTCGTTGTCCATACACGTCAGCCATCCTTCGTTGTCCATACACGTCAGCCATCACCGCCCTGTCCCTGCACTACCGAACATTAACGTAGCTATCTCTATGCACCCCCACCGTTAGACAGCACCCCCACCCTTGTTGTCCATACACGTCAGCCATCACTGCCTCGTCCCTACACTACCGAACATTAACGTAGCTGTCTCTATGCACCCCCGCTGTCTGATGGCTGACGTGTATGGACAATAACGGTGGGCGTGCATAGAGACAGCTACGTTAATGTTCGGTAGTGCAGGGCCGGGGTGGTGATGGCTGACTTGTATGGACAATGACGGTGGGGGTGCTCAGAGATAGCTACGTTAATGTTCGGTAATGCAGGGATGGCGCGGTGATGGCTGACGTGTATGGACAACGACGGTGGGGCTGCTGTCTAACGGTGGGGGTGCATAGAGACAGCTACGTTAATGTTCAGTAGTGTAGGGACGGGGCGGTGATGGCTGATGTGTATGGACAACGATGATGGGGGTGCATAGAGACAACTACGTTAATGTTCGGTAGTGCAAGGATGGGGCGGTGATGGCTGACGTGTATGGACAACGACGGTGGGGGTGCATAGAGATAGGTACGTTAATGTTCGGTAGTGCAGGGATGTGGCAGTGATGGCTGACGTGTGTGGACAACAATGGTGGGGCTACTGTCTGACGGTGGGGGTGCATAGAGACAGCTACGTTAATGTTCGGTAATGTAGGGAGATGGCGATGATGGCTGACGTGTATAGCACCCCCACCCTCATTGTCCATACACGTCAGCCATCCCTCATTGTCCATACACGTCAGCCATAACCGCCTTGCCCTACACTACCGAACATTAACGTAGCTGTTTTTATGCACCCCCACCGTCAGACAGCACCCCTACCCTCGTTGTCCATACACGTCAGCCATCACCGTCTCGTCCCTGCACTACCGATCATTAACATAAATGTCTCTATGCTCCCCTGCTGTCTGATGGCTGACGTGTATGGACAACGACGGTGGGGGTGCATAGAGGCAGGTACGTTAATGTTCGGTAGTGCAGGGATGGGGCGATGATGGCTGACGTGTATGAGCAACGACGGTGGGGGTGCATAGAGATAGCTACGTTACTGTTCGATAGTGCAGGGATGGGGCGGTGATGGCTGACGTGTATGGACAACGGCGGTGGGGCTGCTGTCTGACGGTGTGGGTGCATAGAGACAGCTCCGTGAAAGTTCGGTAGTGCAAGGACGGGGCGGTGATGGCTGACGTGTATGGTCAACGACGATGGGGGTGCATAGAGATAACTACGTTAATGTTCGGTAGTGCAGGGATGGGGCTGTGATGGCTGACGTTTATGGACAACGACAGTGGGGCTGCTGTCTGACGGTGGGGCTGCATAGAGACAGCTACGTTAATGTTTGGTAGTGCAGGGACGAGGCGGTGATGGCTGATGTGTATGGACAACGACGGTGGATGTGCATAGAGACAGCTACGTTATTGTTTAGTAGTGCAAGGACGGGGCGGTGATGGCTGACGTGTATGGACAACGACGGTGGGGGTGCATAGAGACAGCTACGTTAATGTTCAGTAGTGCAAGGATGGGGCGGTGATGGCTGACGTGTATGGACAACGACGGTGGGGCTGTATAGAGACAATTACGTTAATGTTCAGTAGTGCAGGGATGGGGCAGTGATGGTTGACGTGTATGGACAACGACGGTGGGGTTGCTGTCTGACGGTGGGGCTGCATAGAGACAGCTACTTTAATGTTCGGTAGTGTAGGGACGTGGCGGTGATGGCTGACGTGTATGGACAACGACGGTGGGGGTGCTGTCTGACGATACGTTAATGTTCGGTAGTGCAGGGATGGGGTGATGATGTCTGACGTGTATAGCACCCCCACCCTTGTTGTCCATACACGTCAGCCATCCCTCGTTGTCCATACCCGTCAGCCATCACTGCCCTGCCCCTGCACTACCGAACATTAACGTAGCTGTCTTTATGCACCCCAACCGCCAGACAGCACCCCCACCGTCGTTGTCCATACACATCAGCCATCACCGCCCCGTCCCTGCACTACCGAACATTAACATAGCTGTCTCTATGCACCCCCGCTGTCTAATGGCTGACGTGTATGGACAACGACGGTGGGGGTGCATAGAGACAGCTAAGTTAATGTTTGGTAGTACAAGGACGGGGCGGTGATGGTTGACGTGTATGGACAACGACGGTGGGGCTGCACAGAGATAGCTACGTTAATGTTTGGTAGTGCAGGGATGGGGCGGTGATGGCTGACGTGTATGGACAACAACGGTGGGGCTGCTGTCTGACGGTGGGGGTGCATAGAGATAGTTACGTTAATGTTCGGTACTGCAAGGACGGGGCAGTGATGGCTGACGTGTATGGACAACGACGGTGGGGGTGCATAGAGACAGCTACGTTAATGTTCGGTAGTGCAGGGACGGGGCTGTGATGGCTGACGTGTATGGACAACGACGGTGGGGGTGCATAGAGATAGCTACGTTAATGTTCGGTAGTACAAGGATGGGGCAATGAGGGCTGACGTGTATGGACAATGACGGTGGGGCTACTGTCTGACGGTGGGGGTACATAGAGACAGCTATGTTAATGTTCGGTAGTGTAGGGACGGGGCGGTGATGGCTGACGTGTATGGACAACGATGGTGGGGGTGCTGTTTGACGGTGGGGGTGCATAGAGACGACTACGTTAATGTTCGGTAGTGCAGGGACGGGGCAATGATGGCTGACGTGTATAGCACCCCCACCCTCGTTGTCCATACACGTCAGCCATCCCTCGTTGTCCATACACTTCAGCCATGACCGCCCTGTCCCTGCGCTTCCGAACATTAACGTAGCTATCTCTATGCACCCCCACTGTTAGACAGCACCCCCACCCTTGTTGTCCATACACGTCAGCCATCACCGCCCCGTCCCTGCACTACCGAACATTAACGTAGCTGTCTCTATGCACCCCTACCGTCAGACAGCACCCCCACCCTCGTTGTCCATACACGTCAGCCATCACCCCCCATCCTTGCACTACCGGCCACCTTAATTCTCGCAATCCATCAATTCGAATTTGGAAGTCAAATCTTCAAATTGAGTTTGGCCTAGCTCATCGTCCACCATCAAGTGAAAGAGTGACGATTAATTAATGACTACTCATTTTGTATTTTAATCGACTTCATCTCACCCAATTTTGCTTTTCCTTTTTCTTTTTTTATTGCAAGTTTTAATTGAGAGATAAAATCCTTAGACGGCCCCACGCAATCAATTTTCATGATTACGATAAAAAATAAATTAGATACTAAAACATAAATAATTACAAGTAAAAAATATTGTCATTTATTGAAAGAAATTGTTAATGTCATTATATAGATCTGTTAAATTTAAAAAATGAAAAAATACTTGAAACGTTGGCTTTGCAATTAATAACAAAATCATTATTGGCTTCACAGTCCTTTCACCAAAATCAAATTGCTTTAGAATAACTCTCCGGCGACTTAAAATTAAGACCAGTGATATCAATTATGCATAAAACGAATGAAGTAAAAAAAAAACAAAATAAGAATAATGAATTAGTAGAAAAGAAAATTTACCCCATTGATCCAAATCTCTTAAGATTTTATCTCTCAATTTAAGCTTGCAATAAAAAAAAAAAAAAACCTAAAATAAAAAATTGGGTGAGATGAAACAGTTGAATCACAAAATGAGTGGTCATTACTTGACCATCACTTTGTCACTTGATGGAGGACGGTCAGCTAAGCATTTTTCCTTCAAATTTATGTAAAAATCTCATCCGATTTGATTAAAATATCGTATTATCTAATTTGTTGATATCTAATGTTGCATATTTTGAGTGATAGGCATATCCTCAATTAGGATTACTTCCTAATCAACAACATGCATATAATCGGTAACTCAATCTCTAAGGCTTGAGATAGGGTTATGGATTGCGTGGAAAAATGTAATAACTTTATCTTTGGTGATTTTGTGCTTATTTTTTAATCCTTATGATTATCTTATTTGATTTGATGTTGATCTCGTGTGATTGGGTGTTTATCCTATTTGATTAATTCCCATTCGAAAAATACCAAAAAAATTGCATGATAGATTAGGAGAAGCATTAGATAAGATTTCCCAATAGGATAGGATTTTGCATAGGATTGCATACTGAATAGTTTCTAGAAGATTCCTTGTTAGGATAGGATTTAACCAAGATTACTTCCTAATTTAAATTGGATTTATATCTTACTTTAGATAATTTATTTCGATTAATTTTAATTACAAATTTTAATAAGAAAAAACATACGTGCCTGTCATATAATATTAGATATCATAAATTCCATGTCAAATGCCATGTCATTCATACGTGTCATGTCATCCTGCCACATCATTATACTATACCATGTCATCATGCCACGTTATCTTAACATACAATTAGGTCATGTCATATGTCCTTAAAATAGTACATCATACGGACAAAAAAAATTAGTACATCATGCATGTTTACCTTAGGTTAGAATAACATAATTTAGCGTTCACTAAAAATAAAATCTCAAAAAGAATTAATTGAAATTATATGGTAATTGGAAACCATATTTAGGTTTAAATATTCTTCCATGCTTTGATGGGATTAAAATTAATCCAAATTGCCTGACAAACTTTTTTTTTTAAAATAAAAGAGAAAAGGCACCAAAAGAGCATTAAAATAATCTAGTATAAACAAGTCCCTGAATCCATTTAATCTTCGGTTCATAAAAGTAAAATACTCTCCCATACTTTACATGGGTTTTTAATTGATCCATCAAAAATTGATTAGTGGTGATTTCGAAATAAATCAATCTTGCTTGTTAACAACTTGAACTTAAGCTTTAAGTTGGTATAGGCTTGGGAGAGCATGAATTACATTTGAACTTAATAATTCATTAGTTAAACCCTAGATGGTTTACCATTAGGGAAGCTCGCGACATATTATAAGATTTTTCTGACGAGAATCGCATTGTCACAAGCTTTAGGAAGGGGAAAATTGTCCAAATAATCCAAAACCTATTACATTTTTGCCAATTTAGCCATAAACTTTTCAATTTTGTCATTTTAGTCCTAAACATTTTCACATTTTGCCAATTTAGTCTTAAACATTTTCATTTCTTGCCAATTGAGTCCATCTAGTTAAATTTTGATCTGAAATTGTTGATGTGGACAACCGGCACTAATGTGGCACTTTTTTAAATGATATTTTAATAATTTTTTTATGTTTTTTAAATTTTTGGCTACCACAGCAGTTATAAAGTACGCCAGAGGACCTCTCCCAAGCGATGTGGGACAGCTAAGATCCCTTTAGCATGCATCTGGATCCACCTTAACCTGGCTCTGATGCCAATATGGGGTGTCTCATTCCCAAAAGACGTCTTGAGAGGTGAGGGGGACCGCATCGGTTATAAAATAGGCCAGAGGGCTTCTCCCAAGCGATGTGGGATAGCTAAGATCCCTTTAGCATGCACCAAACCCCCATAAAAAGAAAAAAAGTAAAAAAGAAAAAACCATAAAAATTCAGAATATTATGAAATATTATTTAAAAAGTGTCATGTTAGTGCCAGTCATCCACGTCAGCAATTTCCAGTCAAAATTGGTCGGACGGACTGAATTGGCAAGAAGTGAAAATGTATAGGATTGAATTGGCAAATTAAAATGTTTAGAACTGAATTGACAAAAATAAAATAAGTTTAGGATTTTTTTGGACAATTTTCCGCTTCGGGAAGACCACATGTATTAAAACCTCCATCTCGTGTGCAATCCGGGTTAAAAGTAGCTTAAGCTACTAAATGGAAGGATATCACATGTTTATGAAGAGTCTATAAATTCCATTATCAAGTGATGAGAGATATTTTAACAAGAAGAAAGTTGGCGTAGATTTGTTAGGGCATTGTGTGCCTTTTGCTCTATATTAATGTACGTATTCTAATAATTTGTGTCTCTTTGCTCCAATGACCCCATTCATGTACGGAATGGCGTTTATCATGTGGTGTTTTTCCCGGCTTGGAATAAAATGTTAAGATGATAATATTGCATGTGGAATTATTTTTGAACATGGTTGTCATTAGAGGTGGCCAAATGGGTAAAAAAAAACTTGTATTTTAACTCATATTTGATGGTGCAGGTTAAAAATGTGTTGTTTTATGTTTTTAAAATGGGCTTAAGTGAGTTCAAGAAATAAATGTTTAACAATTTACTGGATCTTAAATGGTTTGATATCTAACCTATTTCAAATCCATATGAAAAATAAAGAACTTTTTACCGGTGTTCTAATAGTGAATAAAGCACGAAATGTGTTGGGTGGAGTTGGAGATGTTAGAATAATTTTTATAATTTTTAATTTCTTTAAAAATGTTCTTAATTTTTTACAATTTGTTTATTATATTATATTATATATTTTTTCTTTTTCTTTCTTTCTTTTCTTTTTTTTTCTCTATGATGTTAGAACAATTTTTACAAGCTGGTGAGAGTCATTGGCCCTCACTTGTGGTTAGTCGGCGACCCTCGCTAGACTTTAAAAAAAAAATAACGAACAAATAAGGAAAAGGAAAAGGAAAAAATAAACAAAATTCAGAATTTTATTTAAAAAATAAAATTATCCATATCAGCGTCCATTGTCATTAAGGGTGAGCACGGTCCGAGTTGGGCTGGTTCACCCCCTAACCCTAGGACCAACCCGCACAATGCTGACCTCAATTTTTGGGATCGAGGACCGACCTTATTGAGCTTGAGACTGAAGACTGGACCGACCCAATGGGTTCGGTTCGGTTCTAGGGTCAACCCGAGACCAACCGATAATTTTTTATTTCATTTTTTGTACTCCTTAAAAAAGCGATTAAAAACCGAACTGACCCAATGGGTTTGGTTCAGTTTTAAGGTTAACCCAAAACCAACCAATAATTTTTTATTTCATTTTTTGTACTCCTTGAAAAGGCAACCAAGGACCGTACTGACCCAATGGGTTCAATGATGAGCAAGGTTAGCTAAGGAAGGCAATCGGAGAGGGTCAAGTGGGGTGAGCGTCAAACAGAATGAGCATTGAATGTCGAGCGGGGAGCAACAAGCTAAGCGAACATTGAGCTGCGAGTGGCACGAGTGGCCCAAAGCAAGCGAGGAAAGTGTCGAGTGGTGAGCAAAAAAGTTGTTTCTTTCGATTTTGCCAAATTGAAGACTAAGAAGATAAATAAGACAGAAGAGAACGAATATTAGATGAGGATGTCATAAGATACCTTTTTGGATGCCGTGAGGACTCCTCACAAAAACATTTTCTTCATTCGTAAATTATGACTATTGATGCTATAAAAGACATTAAAAACCTAAGTTATTAAAGAATAATGTAAAATTATTTGAACTTCTTACTAAAGAGCTGTTTAATGTTGTTGACGCCGTTTATTTTAAGGTTTTCTCAATATAAAAAAATTATAAATAATATATATATAGTCAAGGTTGGTTATATATTGGTTGGTTATTGGAAACTCTTAGAACCGAGGATCGACCCGAACAGTGCTGGTGCAGGAATTCTAGTGCTAAGGACCGACCTAGTCTCCCTGGGAACCGGACCAAGATCGGCAGGGTTGGGCCGGTCCAAGGTCACCCTGGACGAATGCTCACCCCTAGTTGTCATACGCCAACTATGCCACATAGGACGGTTGACATCCACATTACTGATTTCCGGTTAAATTGGCTAGAACGACTAAATTGGCAAATCGTCATAAGGTTATAACTAAATTGGTAAAATTAAAAGATTTAGGACTAATTGGCACAAATACCTTAGATTTAGGATCTTTTTGGTAATTTCCTTGTATCTTTTCTCACAACACATAAATACTCTTCTAGTTCTTTTTGTGCATTTCAATGTTCAGGTTATTTTAATGTTTTTTCTTTTATTTACTAACAAATTTTATTTAGTTAATTTATTTTTCTAATTTGATAAAAAAATCTATCCATGTGGCATATTCTTATGAAGATCTTAAAGTAGGTTAAATGCTTTGGTATGAATATGGACGTTTTTTTTTATTGATATATGGGTTGGGTTGGGTTTGAGTCGCTAAAATTGTATTACATAAAATTGGTCAATAGATTTAAATGGATCAATTTGAATAAAATCACTTTTAACACAATCCAAATTTAACACGTTTGTTGTGCGCATGCAACGATGGCATTCCCACTACAGCCAGGGGTGAGCATCAATCCAAGGTCCAACCCTAGACCGACCCTGGACTGGCCCAACCCTACCGATCCTGGTTTGGTTCCCAGGGAGACTGGGTCGATCCTTGGTTTAAGAATTTCTGGACCAGCATTGTGCAGGTCGGTCCTCGGTCCTGAGAGTTCCGGGTCGGTCCAATCCCGACCAACCCTGAATATATATACATATATATATATATATAATTTATAATTTTTTATATAAAAAAACCTTAAAATAAATGGTGTCAACGACATTAAACAGCTCTTTAGGGCGCATTTGGTAACGTTTCTATTCAAAAATTGTTTTCGAGAATAGAAATAGAAAAAACTATTTCTGTTCCGGGGAACAATTTTTGAACAGAAGAACACGTTTGGTAACTACACAAAATTTATGTTCCTGGAATAGAAAAAAACAGAAACACGTTTGGTAAACTTATATATATATATTTGTTTCTTTTAATGTTTTAATATTTTTATTTTTTCCTTTTTTTTTCTTTCTTCCTTTTGGCCAGTCGCCGGCCTCAGCCCAGCCACGGCGAGGCTTGCCAGCCCCCGGTGAGGCTCGGCCTCACCTTGGCTGGGCCAGCTCGAGCTCGCCCAGCCACCGGCGAGACTCGGCCTTGTGACATCATGATTTTTCAATTTTGTTTTCAATTGATTAAGTCAAGCTTTTCATCGACGCGCCTCTAATTCTATTCTCTAAGCTGATCACTTACGAGATAACTAATCTATTAGGCAAAGCCGTTAAGGAATCTAAACGCAATAGACTTGAGAATTCAACCAGGAATCGACTGCTCGACCGTGCTAGTCTACAAGGGTCATTACGGCATAGTTAAAAATTAATTAGAGACCGGAGATAGGTTTACTCGACTGAGTCATGTGATTAAGAGTGGGTGATTCCACCTAATTGCAAAATTCTCGTCGATCGGCACTAGACTGATTTTTCTATCGTTGTAGTACATTATGTCCGCATTTGAAATCTTTAAATTTTCACGACAACCGAGAGTTGCCAATATGTCGAAGATGTGGCTCGAAAATAATCGACCACGGGTCAATTGCACTGAAAATTCCTAAAAGCTACTCGGTAAGTTAGGACGCGCTAAAATTGCGTCCGGTTGAAATTAACCGCGAATTTAAATCCAATTTCAGAAATTGAAAGTTCTATCATGTCACGATTCATTTTAGGAACGTCGGCTCACCCTCTGAAGATTTTTCTGCAAACCGAGATTTTCGGCGACAATTCAAAGTAGGATCGTTTTTTACTGGGAAAATTAGAAGACCATTTTTTGTCGCATTTTTGGGATTCAAGTTGGACAAATGGATGAGGAATAAGGTGAATTCACGTGTGAGCATCTTGGTTGGATTTATGGACTCCAATTTAGGTCTAATTGGAGAGGAATTGAAGCAAATTGGATGTGGAATGTCCAAAATTCGTAGGCCATGGGGGAGCCAAGATTTTGGACCCTTTGGCAAGCTTGTTGGATGGCTGATGGCTAGTGGGGGCAAGTAATGGGAGAAATGGACAAGTGTTGAAGCTTACAGGCCTTTTATGGCATCCTGAATTTCCAGTCCTGTTTTCAATTGAATAAGTTGGGCTTTTCATCGATGCACCTATAGTTCTATTCTCTGAGCTGATCACTCATGAGATAACTAGCCCATCTGGTAAAGCCGTTTATGGATTTTAACGCAATAGACTTGAGAATTCGACTAGGAATCGACTGCTCGACCATGCTAGTCTGCAAGGATCATTACGGCACAATTAAAAATCGATCAAAGATTAGAGATAGGTCGATTCGACTGAGATATGTGACTAAGTGTGAGTGATTCCACCTAACTGCAAAATTCTCGTTGATCGGCACTAGACCGATTTTTCTATCATTTTGGTACCATGTGCCCGTATTTAAAACCTCAAGATTTTCACGACTACTGAGAGTCGCCAATGTGTCGAAAATGTACATTATGATTCGAAAATAATCGACCACGGGTCAATTGCATTAAAATTTTCTAAAAGCTACCAAGTAGGTTAGGTCACGCTAAAATCGCGCTAGATTGAAATTAATTGTGAATTTGAATCCGATTTCAAAAATTGAAAGTTCTGTTATGTTATGATTTATTTTAGGACTATCGACTCATCCTCCGAAGATTTTTCTGCAAACTGAGATTTTTGGCGATAGGGCCGTTTTTGTCCGGAAAATTTACAGGACCATTTTTTATTGCGTTTTTGGGATGCAAGTTGGTTTTATTGGCAAGGAAAAATGTCAATTTGGTTGAAGACACCTTGGCGGAATTTATGGGGACCCAATTGAAACCAATTGAGGAGAAATTTGGTTCAATTTGGGGAAATTAGCACCAAATTCGTAGGCCATAGCCTCCACCACCTTTTGGACCACTTGGGGAGTACTTTAGGTAGATTTTAGTGCACAAAGTTGGCTGAGGATTGAGTTGAGTCAGGTGGGACCTTGCCAAGGGGATAAAGGGATAGGATAGAAGCAAAGTGGCCCCCTCCAAGCCTCCAGCTACCTTCTTTTTCTCTAGCTGGTTACTTTCTCCATTTCCAGCCACCTTGAAGCTCCAAAGAACTAGAAAACCGAGAAGCCATCCCCTCATGCCGTCACAAGCCGCTGCCGGACCGTTTGCCTTCATTGCTCGCCGCTTGCACGCGTCACGCCTTCGAGCGAGCCCGCGCCCTTGCCGTGCCGTCACGCCATTCCTCGAGATACCTCAGGCCACGTCGAGCCTCCGTCCAGCCGCCTGAGCCATCCCCGTCGCCATCCAGTCGCCATCGAGCATCACCACCACCTGCAACAGCCTCCGCCAGCCCGCCTTGGCCGTTCTAGCTCCGATTCAATCTCTTGGCCCATCGAGCAGAACCGAAGCCCTCAGCCAGCTATGGGCCTTTGGGGCCCATTTTAGACCTCTTCCGGGCCTCGTAGGGTGTCACCTCTTCGAAGTTTATCGCCTGTCTCCACGTTGTTGTCGTCGTGGACTCACCGGATCGCAAAACCAGTGAGTTTACTTGCTAAACTTTGCTTAAGGAGTTAATGATCTTATGGGTTGATTAGTTTAGGCTAAGTATGGTTTAGGTAATTAGTTAGAATGGATTAGCAATTTAATTACTCGTTATTGCATGTTAGGTGGTTAGATCAGCTTAATTAGCAATTAGATAGTTTGTATTAATTATCTAGATTGGTTCGGGAACTTTCCGGGCCCGTTTCGGTGTTTAATTAGGCTTTTCTGGCATAAGTTTCTATTTATGGCATTTAATTGTATTTATTTATTTATTTATTATTTTTCAAAAATTATACCGGGATAGCCGGTGATCGGAATTTCATGTTGATTGCAATGGTATGTTTGGTTTATTTAATTGAGTATTGATTTGTGCAAATTGAGTGGAAATTGTAATTTTGGGTATTTATCCCAAAATTGAGTAATTTCAATATTTAATTGGAAAATACTGAGCGTCAGTTTTTAACGCCGGAAATGTTTTTGTGGACTATATAATTAGTGGGATTTTTGAAAAGAAAGATATTGCATTTTTGGCTTAGGCCGACCGTGTACCCATACACGATTATTTTATCGGGTATTTTCAAAGTGATGAATTATCAGCTTGTGTAAGCCCCTTTACACGTCAGCTTATGAGAGTAGTATACTATATCAGCTTATGAGCTCGATATGTCAACTTGTGAGAGCAGTATACCTTATCAGCTTGTGTGAGCTAAGATCGTTTTATCAACTTGAATGAACACAATATATATATCAGCTTGTGTGAGTTAAGATCGTTTCATCAGCTTGAGCGAGTTATGACCATATATTGCAGCTTGTGTGAGCAGTGATGGTATCAAGGGGATCGATATATGGTATTGAATTTATAGATAGTATTGTTGGTATCGAATTGAGCTGATTGACTGATTGATCGATGGTTTGATTTGAATTAAGTGGATTGGTAGAGATCATGAATTGTACCAACTTGCAGGAAGGAACTGAAGCGAGCTAAGTCCTCTATCTTATGTGTGCATAGGCAGCCTTTAGGCGTATTTCCTTCCTAGTCGAAGTCTAGGAGGTGAACTTGCTGAGATATCGTCTCACCCCGTCGTCTGCTAATATTTTCAGGTTCTTAGATAGCGGTTCCTCCTGAACATTTTGGCCAGCCTAAGATGGTCACCGAACAGGTTTCTCTGATTCCTCTTCTTGGGGGCCAAGGAGTTTAGGTCTACGAACTCATGAGATCCATTGTCTGGGTTGATGCGGGTCTACCTCGGAGGGTACCCCATCAATTCAGATCGTGGTATCGTCGTGGGCGAGGTGGACCCAGAGAATGTCCCCTACCAGAGTCTGAGATCCCTATGTTGGTGTTAGAGATCGCTTTTGGCGAGGGTACAGCTGACCCTCCCGGTGGTGCAATGGTGAACCTGAGTCCTCAGAAGACCCCGGAGTCTTCGGCTGAGGGTTCGAACGCTTAGAGGACTTGTAGCCCTTCTGCTTTTGTAGACTTGTGAATGTAGACTAGTATTGTAAATGACCTAGTCTACTGTGTATAAAGGTGTGTTGTGGTTTTCAAAATTGTGGCCCTGCTTTTTTATCCCATCTTTATGTTGTCTGGGGATTTATTTATTCACTTCCGCATGCGCATTAAAATGGATAGGTCGGCGAAGTGTCATAGGACGTCGCATTTCAATCGACCACCGAGGGATGGGCACGCGCTCGAGGATCGAGGTGTGACATCCCCACCCGGAGTGGTATTAGAGCTAGTCGATAGTTGGAGTGACAAGGTGTGATGGGTTCATGGGATAGTTAGTAGGATTGTCCTTTATTTCATGCCGGTGCATGTCAGTGATAGCTGTTTGGTAGATTGTTTGTTTGGGATCACTCAACTTCTAATTCTATTCTAAATTGGAAAGCAGGTTTCTTTAAAGATCCTGGAAAATGAGTGATTAGGAGCAGAGGACTCCTAGAAAGCGTACCATAGGACCTGTTACTCGGGGTAGGACGCCAACAAGGGTCGGTACCCGAGGAGGTCATGGTCGAGCGTCAGCTCAGGCTAGCGCTAGTAGTGTAGCATCGTCTCAAGTTGGTGTTGGGATAGCAGCCCCTAGTGATCCCAGGATTGAAAGGACCATGCAGGTGCTTGAAGCAATGGGAGTAATGATGGGGCAACAAGTCTGGAATCAAGCTGCTGCCACTACCGTCACCGCTCAAGCTGCCACTATTGCTGCTGTTGCCGTTGCTGCTGAGGCTGCTGCCACAGCCGCACCTGCCAAAGTTCCAGCTGGGAACATAGTTTTGGAAAGGAAGAGACCGATCCGTAAGCTTGTGGAGTAGTTTTTGAAGTTGAACCCATCAAGGTTCACTGGTACTGGAGATCCCGAGATTGCCTTGCTCTAGATTTTAGGACTTGGAGAAGGCTTTTGCACTTCTGATATGCAACGAGGAAGAAAAGGTTGTCCTGGCAGTATATCAGCTGCAGGGTAATGCGAATACCTGGTGGAGGGCCGCCAGAGGTACAGTATTTCCGGAAGGCGTAGTCCCGGTGTGGAATGCTTTCCTTAGATCATTCAACAGTAAGTACTTTTCGGGTAGCGTCCGAGAACAGAAGATGGAGGAATTTTAGCGTCTCTGCCAAGGGATGATGACTGTTGACCAGTATGAGGTCAAGTTCGCGGAGCTTTCTTAGTACGCTCCCAGATTAATGGAAGATCCTGAAGACAAAGCTCGGAAGTTCAGAAATGGCCTTCAACTAGAGCTAAAGAACCCACTAGTGCCGTTTGATCTGAAGGACTATAACAAGGTTTATAATCGGGCCCAGCTGATAGAAAGAAGCTTGGGTGAGCAAGCCGCCTCATCTGGATCGAGGTTTAGTTGCAGCAGAGATGAGAATCGGTATGGGAAGAGGCCCATGACTGGAGAAAGGTTCCATGTTCCACCCAATAGGAAGGGTGGAATTAAAAAGTCAATGTCGAATCAGAATGACGCGTGTCATTTATGTGGAATGCGACATGGCTCCACTCCATGCCATATGAGAATGGGTGTGTGTTAAGAGTGTGGCCAATCGGGTCATGTGGCTAGAGATTGTCCCAGAAGGCTAAGAGGATTTCAACAGTTACCGATGTCGCCGCTGATGGGTCAGAACAGAAGGTTTGTGCTGCAGGTCGCACAACAGGGAGGATAGAACAAACCCCCAGCGCAAGGACAAGTGTACGCCATCACGAGAGGACAAGCAGAGGACTCGCCTAATGTGGTTACAAGTACGGTTTCGCTAAATGGCCATGTTGCATATGCTTTATTTGATCTTGGTGCGACTCATTCGTTTATAGCTGAACAGTTTGTTAAGCTGATAGGATTGAGTACTGAGTTGTTGGAGTCAGTGCTTAGCATATCTACATCGTTAAAGGATAAGGTGTTAGCTGCATTGGGTTGTCCTAGTTGGAAGTTAGTGATTAGTGAGTGAAAGGGGAAGATAGATTTGTTAGTCCTAACCATGTATGATTTCAATGTAATAATTGGCATGGACTGGCTCACCAAGCAACGAGCTAAAATGGACTGTTATCGTAAAGCGATTCAGTTTAACCCATTAAGGGGTGAAAGTTTCGAGTTTATTGGGAGTCAAGGAGGACCCTTGATTTCCTTAATCTCGTCGCTTGAGGCAACTCGTTTGTTAGACGAGGGTTGTCAAGATTCCCTGGCAATTGTCGTGGATACGACAGTTGAGGAGCTGAAGATCGAAGATATCTCAGTAGTTCAAGAATTTCCAAACGTGTTTCCGAAGGAATTGCCAAGTCTACAGCCAGAGAGAGAAATAGAATTTTTGATTGAGTTAGCACCCAGGACAGAGCCAATCTCTAAGGCTCCTTACCAAATATCGTTGTCTGAGTTGAAACAACTGAAGGTGCAGATGCAGGAATTGTTGGATAAGGAATTCATACGTTCCAGTGCATCACCTTGGGGAGCACCAATTCTGTTTATGAAGAAGAAAGATGGTTCGTTACATCTATGCATCGACTATCGCCAACTCAATCAGGTGACGATTAAGAACAAGTATCCACTGCCGAGGATTGATGACTTGTTTGACCATTTACAAGGAACGTCGATATTTTCAAAGATCGACTTAAGGACGAGGTATAATCGTTGAGGATCAGAAGGGAGGACATACCAAAGTTAGCGTTTCATACTCGATACGGCCATAATGAGTTCACCGTAATGCCGTTTGGTTTGACGAATGCCCTAGCTGCTTTTATAGATCTGATGAACCGAGTGTTTAAGGAGTATCTGGATTAGTTTGTGATCGTGTTCATGGACGATATTCTGGTGTATTCGAGAAGTGCTGAGGAGCACGAGAGGCATTTGAGGAAGGTACTTCAGACCTTAA
The DNA here is from genome assembly GCA_016097605.1 of Eucalyptus guilfoylei. NCBI lineage: Eukaryota > Viridiplantae > Streptophyta > Magnoliopsida > Myrtales > Myrtaceae > Eucalyptus > Eucalyptus guilfoylei. The sequence continues at coordinate 41,407,420 of CM027862.1, read as the reverse complement.
GGATTCATGGATTGTACGCTAAGCTTAGCAAGTGCAAGTTTTGGTTGACTTGTGTAGCATTTATAGGTCACGTGATTTCAGGCGAAGGAATCTCCGTGGACCCATCCAAGATTGAAGTAGTGATCAACTAGCCAAGACCAACATCAATGATAGAGATCATAAGTTTTTTAGGCTTGGCAGGTTACTATAGAAGGTTTGTGGAAGGGTTTTCAGCATTGGCGTTGCCGATGACTCGATTACTAAAGAAGGAAAAGAAGTTCGTGTGAACAAACAAGTGCGAGCGTAGTTTCCAAGAGCTTAAGCAAAAATTGACTACCGCACCTGTGCTGACCATACATTTTGGTCCTGGAGGATACGAGATCTATAGTGATGCGCCGTTTAGAGGATTGGGTTGCATACTGATGCAACATGGTAAGGTTGTTGCATACGCGTCCTGCCAGTTGAGATCTTATGAGTTGAATTATCCGACGCATGATTTGGAACTTGCAGCAATCATTTTTGCTCTGAAGATTTGGAGACATTATTTGTGCGGAGAAAGATTCCAGATCTTCACTGACCATCAAAGTCTCAAGTATCTATTCTCTCAAAAGGAGTTGAATATGAGACAGCGTCGCTGGATGGAACTTCTGAAGGACTATGATTATGATATTCTGTATCACCCTGGAAAGGCGAATAAGGTCGCAGACACTTTGAGTCGGAAATCTTCAGTTGCACAGATGATAATTAAGGAATGGGTTTTACTCGAAAGAGCGCGAGATTCGGTTTTCAAATTTGAGATAGGCTACCTTTCGAATCTTATGGCCACCCTTAGAATTGAGTCGAATGTGCAGATTAGAATCAAGACGCTTCAATTGACAGACCCGGATGTTCAAAAGATTCTGCAAGATGATTCCAATAAGAGAAATGCTGATTTTTAGATTTATGAGGATGGAATACTGAGGTTCCAAGGATGATTATGTGTACCTGACGATGTAGAGCTTATAGGAGAGATCTTATTAGAATCTCATCGTAGCAGTTACAGCATTCATCTTGGCAGTACAAAGATGTATAAGAATCTGCGTCAACACTATTAGTGGTCAAGTATGAAGGTGGACATCTCCAAGCATATCGCCAAGTGCCTGACGTGTCAGCATATGAAAGCCCATCATTGTAAGCCGAGAGGACTTCTGCAACCTCTCGAGATTCTGAGTGGAAATGGGAACACATCACGATGGACTTTGTGACAGGTTTATCAAGGAGTCAGAGAGGTAATGATTCCATTTGGGTAGTTGTTGACAGACTGACAAAGTTGGCTCACTTCATTGCAGTACGAAAGGACCTTGATTAGGAATGAAGCTGCAATATAGTACGGCCAATCATCCTCAGACAGATGCCCAGTCTGAGAGGACGATTCAAACCCTCAAAGACATGCTGCGAGCTTGCGTGTTGGATTTCAAGGGAAGCTAGGAGGAACAGCTTCATCTTGTCGAATTTGCCTACAACAACAGCTACTAGTAGAGCATTCAGATGGCTCCTTTCGAAGCGTTGTATGGCAGAGCATGTAGAACGCCAGTGTGTTGGAATGAGGACGTAGAACGAAAGATCACAGGCCCAGAGTTGGTTCAACAGTCAGTGGATACGGTTGCAGTCATCAGAAACAGATTAAAGACCGCTCAGAGCCGCCAGAAAAGCTACACAGATAAGCACCGGAGACCATTGGAATTCCAAGTTGGTAATCACGTTTTTCTGAAGGTGTCACCAATGAGAGGTACTTCGCGCTTCGGCAAGAAGGGAAAGCTAAGTCCGAGGTACGGAGGTCCCTTTGAGATTCTAGAGAGAATCGGGATCCTAGCGTATCGTCTTGCATTACCGCCAAGGTTGGCATAAGTCCATGACGTCTTTCACATGTCAATGTTGAGGAAGTATGTGCCTAACCCGACCCACGTACTTAATTTTGAGAAATTAGACGTAGACGATAGAGTGTTGTATATGGAAAGCCCGGTTTAGATTGTGGATCAGAAAGAACAGATTCTGCGCACCAAGACGATTATGTTAGTTAAAGTGGTCTGGCAACACCACGGTACTGAAGGAGCAACCTGGGAAAGTAAAGAATCGATGAGACTATTGTACCCCCACCTTTTTGTTTAAAGAATTGTAATTGTTTAAATTTCGAGGATGAAATTTGTATAAGAGGGGAAGAATTGTGACATCCTGAATTTTCAGTTCTGTTTTCAATTGAATAAGTTGGGTTTTTCATCGACGCGCCCATAGTTCTATTCTCTGAGCTGATCACTCATGAGATAACTAGCCCATCTGGTCAAGCCGTTAATGGATTTTAATGCAAAAGACTTGAGAATTCGACCAAGAATCAACTGCTTGACCGTGTTAGTCTACAAGGCTCATTACGGCATAGTTAAAAATCGATCAGAGATTAGAGATAGGTCGATTTGACTAAGATATGTGACTAAGTGTGGGTGATTCCACCTAATTGCAAAATTCTCGTCGATGGGCACTAGACCGATTTTTCTATCATTTTGGTACCCTATGCCGATATTTGAAACCTCGAGATTTTCACGACCACCAAGAATCGCCAATGTGTCGAAGATGTACATTGTGGTTCGAAAATAATCGATCACGGGTCAATTGCACTAAAAATTTCTAAAATACCCAGTAGGCTAGGTGACGCTAAAATCGCGTCAAATTGAAATTAACCGCGAATTTGAATCCGATTTCAGAAATTGAAAGTTCTGTCATGTCACAATTTATTTTAAGACTATCGACTCATCCTTCAAAGATTTTTGGCGAAAATTCAATTTAGGGCCGTTTTTGTCCGAAAAATTCAGAGGACCTTTTTTTATAGCATTTTTAGGATGCAAGTTGGTTTTTTTGGCGAGGAAAAATGTCAATTTGGTTGAAGACACCTTGGCGGAATTTTATGAGGATCGAATTGAATCCAATTGAGGAGAAATTTGGTTCAATTTGGGGAAATTGGCACCAAATTCGTAGGCCATGGCCTCCACCACCTTTTGGACCACCTGGGGAGTGTTCCAGGTGGATTTTGGTGCACAAAGTTGGCTGAGGATTGAGCTAAGTTAGGTGGGGCCTTGCCAAGGGGACAAATGGATAGGATAGAAGCAAAGTGGCCCCCTCCAAGCCTCCAGCTGCCTTTTTCTTCTCCAGCCGGTTACTTTCTCTATTTCTAGCCACCTTGAAGCTCCAAAGAACCAGAAAACCAAGCAGCCATCCCCCTTGCCGTCACAAGCCGTTGTCGGACCGTCTGCCACCACTGCTTGCCGCTCGCACGCGTCGCGCCTCTGCACGACAATAACAATATTTTCTGGTATTTGACTAAAACCTAAAAATATTTCGGAAAATATTTTCTAGTGTTCGGTAAGGAAAATATTTTCCGCTCCCAGATTGGCAAGCGCGAGCGTCAATCAAGACTCGCCAGATCGACAAACGTGAGTTTGAGATCGACGAGCTTGAGGTTCACCTGGTCCAATGATTGGCCATGAAAGAAGAAGATGGGAAACAAAGAAAATAAAAAAGAAAATAAAAAGAAAAGAAAATTGAAATTAAAATTAATTCGAATTAAAAAAGAAAAAGAAAATTAAAAAATAATTCGAATAACAAAAGAGAAGAAGAAGAAAAGGGAGGAGGAAGTGATGATTTTTAGAGGTGTGAGATAAGAGAGATCAAGTGAGGAAAATATTTTCCACTTTTCAAAAGTGAAAAACATTTTCCCCTACTTTAGAAGGCTTTTTTTCCTTTGATGGAAAACATTTTTCGCAAAGAATTCATTTTCCGTGAAATGAACATCGGAAAATCTGGAAAATATTTTTTCAAAAATTATTTTCTGTGAAACGAACAGAGTCCTAGTCCCCCCCAACCCCTCGGTAAGTTCCATCGTTGAAGACAGGTGACTACTTGCTCTCCGCTTAAACCAAATCTATAGCACTCGGGATGTCCAAGTCGACAATATCGACACATATCTAAAATAACGATTTTTACTAAGTGCTCTTATGTTTTACAAGTGGTCCATCTGGTGACATTAATAATTTACTATTTCAATCGAAGTTGATTAATTACATATCATGTAAGTAACTCCATTAACCCTCTGAGGTTCTTATGGAATATTTTGTGTTTAGAAACTGTTATGATTGATTTGGAGTTTCTTCGCAAATGAATGAGAGGCTTTATTTTCGGCCAAAAAAAAAAAAAGCAGGCCACTAATTTTGCAAGTAATTTGTTAATTTCACCGGTAAAATTTTGTTTCCAGTGGCAACTTCCTAAATAGGTTGACACATGATTAGTATTGAACTTTTACTCCACTAGATTTCATACTTACCATCATGAAAGCAAGCATCCATTAGTAAGTTACCAATTTTACTTATGTATAATACCTTCATTGGTGGAGCTTTACAAAAAGTCTATCCGATATAGAGAAAATGCCTCAATAATAGAATATGTAAAATAAAAACAAAAATTTGCTCATTAAGTATATTTAAAGGGTTAATTAATGAAAATATTTATAAAATTTAAAAAGGAAAGGGTTCATCGAATCTATACTCAATTTTTTAAATATAATTGATTGATCAATCATTTTTGTGTTAATAAACCATTAAAAAACACATGATGAGTAGTCAGCTTCGTAATTTGACCTTCTTGTTATTGAGAATCTTTTCCTTTTTACTAATTTGTGTTTTTTTCCCATTAGAATATCTTATTATTTTTATTAATATATTCACCAAATTTTAAATTTATTTTTTCTGATATAATTTCTTCATTTTCTTTATTTATCCATTGTTTACATAATTCAATGGTGAAAAAAAATATGAAGAGGAATGATTACATTAAGAACGAATCAGCGTAATTCTAAAACTTTTTAAAATGGTGCAATTAAGTCTCTCTCCTTCCAATATGGCTAACGGAAAAAACTTATATGGTTTTTTATTTTTATTCAAAGAGAGAGGCGTTGATGTGGTTGTCACATCATCCATTTTAGAAAAAAAAATAATATTAAGAGATATTAAAATCCAACTATTCTATGTTGCAAGAAATAAATAAATAATTATTTCCAAAATTTAAGAGAGATAAAAATCTGAAAAAAAAAAAAGATTTTCGAGGAGCGAATTTGCCTCCATCAATTTTTGTATTTGGCTACTTTGTTTTTGCGGCCATAACTAATGGTGGTTCTCAAGCTCCCATGGCAACCAGATCTCTATTCCTCACCCAAATCTGCCAGTCATCAGAGGTCCCCTGCCTTCCGGTCGAGCACCACTACCTTCTTCGATCTTCTTCGATATCTCGAGCTGTGACCATCACCTCGTATCTGGGTGAGAGTTGCCCCTTGGCTGGAGATGGTCACAGCTCGAGATATCATTGTCGGAGGAGCGAGGGTAGCTAGCGGCAAGGTGCTTATCGACAAGTGGCGAGAGCTGCCACCTTGCCTATCCTCACGCGTTCTTACTTTATTTTTTTCTTCAGTATGTAAAGGTGGTAGCGAGAGCCACACTAGCTTCACCAACCACCAAAGTCTAGCGAGGGTTGCTGGCCCCTCACCAATGTGTGGTGGTTGCCAAGCTCCCTCCACCTAAATTGGAACTAGCACTGTCCTTCTCGGCTTCTCTTATTTTTTATTCTTTCTCTTTTCATCTTTTTTTTTTTCATATTTTAATTTTTTTAAATCTTAAAATCAAATCTTCCATTAATTTTTTTTTCTAAAATGGTCAACGTGGCACCCTCATCAGCACCTCTTCCTTCGAAAAATGAGGCAAATTGAACAGAACTGATAGAGCAACTTGATTGAAATAATTTGACAAATATTAAGACTTGATTGCACTTTTCGAATGTTTCAAACTCAATCACTTTTCCAATAACTTCTAGGACTTTTGGTGCACTTATCTTATAAAAATATAAAGCATTTAGAGATTATAGATGAAGGACAACAACTTCAAAAAAAAATCTTATGGACGCCCGTTGAAGCGAGGCAAGGCAACATACTCAACTTTAAACTTCGATTCAGTGCTCTGCATGTGATGAACAGACCACAACCGAATGTCTTTTAGGACATCAAGGTGATGAAGATAAGAGATGGATGGATTTCAACGGAGCTTGATTTACTAACACTAGATAGACATGGTTTTTGCTTACGGACCAGCTATTGACGCCTTTCATCTATTGATGCCTAGCAATATATATATATATATATATATGTGTGTGTGTGTGTGTGTGCGCGCGCGCACGCACGCGTGTCAATTTGCATTATCTTACAACGTTCATGCTTCTCACTGCATTTCATCGCAAATTAAGGGGATTGTGATTTTTGCTACATCATGGGAGATTCAACTTGCCAAGAACATTGAAGCCTTTGACATTGATGCAGAAGCATTTGGCTTTGTCAATCGATTCGAGATGAAGATGTCAATTATGGAAGAGAGTTGTCGATTAGGTGCACAAGTTGTCGATTTCATGGTTGCCAATTGGCTACTGAGACATTGATACTTAAGTTTTTTGTCGATCCGAGACTACTAAAAAACTATCTAAAAATTGAAGGTTGTTCTAGACAATTTCCTCTGCTGTTTGGCGATCTATGAAGAAGACTATTGGGCTACCCAAGGAGACGAACGAATTTAGAATCTATTTGAATTACTTTGCATCTAGCCAAGTGTCATTAGTAAGTCTTAAGCGTGTTGTAGGTTGCAAAGAGTCAAAGTTCATGTCTTTAGATGTTTTAATGCATTTTCTAGTTTCTAGGTCTTTATTATGTTTTCTAGTTTCCATGACATTAATGTTGGCAAGTTTCCATGTCTTCAATGTTTAGTCTATTTCCTAGGTAATAATCCCTCTATATAATGAGGCGAATTCTAAAATATAAGAAGATGAATTTTGAGTAAATGAATACTTGACATTTTCATCTAGGTGAATATCTTTTGAGAGTAAATTATTTTTGGTTTTTATATCCTTGGAAGGTGGATTTTTCCTAGGTGGTGAGCCAAAAAAGCACCGTATTCTTGGCTGGTGGTTTTCCTATAGGCCTTGGTGGTCAGCTACTTCAATCCCAAAATCTTGTATCATTGGCTGGTGATTTCTATAGGCATTGGTCGTGAGCTTTGTTTATCTAGATCTTGATCCTTAGCTGGCGGCACATCCTTTACACCTTGGTTCCGATAGTCTTCTATCATTCATTTTGCAATTACCCATCAACATTCATCCCCCATATACTCACTCATCTTCAATAATCACTCAAAACAACACTCGCCCATCCCGCAACAGCGTCAAGTTGGTATCACAGTTGACGATTGAACTTGTTTTGAGTGATTTCTTCCATTACCTATCTTGCATCTTTTCTCATATTTACATTCAAAAAAATATAAAAGAAAGAAAGAAATGTTCGGCCATCATCAACGTAGACCAAACGTTGTGTCACGCCTCGAACCTTGAGCGCACGCACATCCCTTGGTAGTTGACTAAAATGCGACGTTCCCCGGACGCGTCGCCGACCCAATCGATTCATGCACATGTGGAAGCGAAATAAACAATCTCCATACAACAATCAACCATGGGATAGGAAAGGAGGACAACCAATTTTCACAAAACTTCTTTTATAAACAAACCGAGTTATATACACAAGAGTTTAAACCAAAAAGGAGCTACTCAGCTATCTAAACTTCGGGCTCTATAGCCATGGGCTTCGAGTCCACCATGACACCATCAGGAGTGTCGAGATCCATGGGATGCCCTACTTCCCACTCCCTAGTCCCAACGGGAGGCCCGTTGAAACCTTGCAGGGGACCCTCCCGACCCCCTTGAGGAAAGCCAATGAACCACGTTATGAATCAGTGAGGTACCAACTGGGATAGGCCTTCATCGACCCAGACCATGGACTCAACTAGCTCTCAGGTCAGGGTGGTTCCAGGGATAGGGAAAAAGGTGTGCTCAAAATCCATCACCTACGGGACCCCATATCGTATCTGTCGTACCTCCATCTAGGAACCTGAAAATTGTAAACTATGACGGGGTGAGACAATGTCTCGGCGAGTTTACACCATAAACCTCGATTAGGAAGATAATCCACCTAGAGGCAGCCTATACACACATCATATAAGACTTACCTCGTCTCAGCACCTTTCTGCACGTCAGTACAACTCATATAACATATATAAATGCAGCAAGCATAGACATTGATTGGAACACCTCATCATATATTAGTCAATCACAAGGATTCCGATTATAAGGCCAAATCGTTATGACACGTCTCATTCCGTGCCACACAATTTCGTCCCATAATTAGGCGCGGTTATATCAATCACCCAAGCGTGTTCCAATTAATTACAACCCAACGGCCACGGCCAACTCAATAGTTGGCGGTCATCCGGCCTAACCGAGCGTTGTCTCGCCCCATCGAGCATGGCAACGTCTACATCTAGATGACATTCCCGAAAGAGCATTGGCCGGCCTCTATCGCGATCCAGCATCCGTTGACGTGGGGCATTTCATATAGGAGCATCGCCCACCCGACTTTTATCGGGTGACGGGTTCTCATAGCAATCACACGCACATCCAATCTTGGCCAAGGACATCGTACTTTGCATTCAAATGCCTCAATTTCAAATAATGTACTTGGCATATTTTCTTCATATTAAAAACACCCGGTAAAATAATTGTGCGTGGACACACGACCAGATTGAACCATAAAACGTGATATTATCACATTTTAAAATTCCATGATTTGATATGGTACTTAAAATACTTTTTTGCGTCAAAATCGATACCCGGTATTTTTCTAATTAAATATCAAAATTTCCTATTTTTGAAATAATAATTCAAAAATCATCACTCAGCATCCAATTGCATAAATTAGCAATCAATTACACAAACCAACTGCACCATGATGATTAGCACAAAATTCTGACAATCGGCTATCCCGGTATAATTTTCGCTAAATAATAAATAATTAAATAAATTGCAAAGTAATTCAATTAAACCTCTACTTAATCTACCTAAGCTAATCTAACCACCTAATTAGACTAATTAACTAACCTAGCTTAAGATAAATACATCACATTAATTAGACTAATCATCTAAGCTATCTAACCACCTAATTAATCTAACTAATTAACTAAATAACTAATTACACTAACTAAATTAACCCTTAATCCTATCTAGGCCTAAACTAATCCACTAATTAGCCACTAATCCATCTTTAAGTGTAATTAGCATCCTAATTGGAGATTAGGAGGTAAACTCATCGGGGTTTAATGCGAAAATCGGTTCACGGCGACGGCGACGCAATGGTCACCACAACTCGGGTCTACGGTGACACCAAGGGAGGCCAGGAAGACGCTAAAAACGGCCCCCAAAGCTCACAGCTCAAGCTGTGAGTTCAATTCTGTTTTGAGCTGGTCCAAGGACTACAGTGGCTAATCGAGGCAGCAAGTTGAACGGACAGGCGGACCGAGCCTGTTAGGGACTCGGACGGCTAAGTGGCGGGCGGAGGCGGCTGCGACGGGCGGCTCTGGCCACGACTAGATGGGACGTGAGTGGCTCGGACGGGCTCGAGAACGCGGATGCGGACCAGGACTTGCGGACGACGCACGAGCGACGTGAGGCGGTCGAGCGGTGCAAGGAGTGGGCTGGCGGTGGCTTACAGTTGATTCGGTTGGGCTGGCTGGGCTTGTAGCTTCAACAATGGAGGAATAAGGGAGGAGAAGAGCTAAAGAAGATGATTCTGCAGTAGGGGGCGGTCGAGCAAGGAGGGAGGAGAGGGGACAAGAGGGAGGGGAAGTCCAACTTACAACCAATTAGAAGCCACTTGAAATATCTTTGTAATGATGAAATGGCACCAAAGTCTCTGCCCTTGCTATCCAGCTTCCTCCACAAGTTAATCCTTCACAATTCCTCACCACAAGACTTCAATTTGGAGGCCAAAATAGCAGCAGCCCACAGCCCTACGAATTTCACTAAGTTCCACCTTCAATTCACATCAAACAACTTCAATTCAATGGCCACACATGCCATGGTAGCAGTCCATACAAATTTCTTGCATTCCCTTCACCAATTAGCTCACTTTGGAGGCCAAAAATCTACTCAATTTTGCCCCTCCGAATTTCTTGAATTTAAATTGCCAAACTTTAATTTTCAGCCAAAATTTCGGGCTTGCCGAAATTTTTTCGAAGGATGAGTCAACGTCCCTAAAATAAATCGTGACACGCTAGAACTTTCGATTCCAGAAACTAAGTTCAATTTCGTGGTTAATTTCAGCCGAACACGATTTTAGCGTGACCTAACCTACTGGGTAGTTTTTAGGAATTTTTAGCACGTTTGACCCGTGGTCGATTATTTTCGATCCACATTGTGTATTTTCGACTCATAGGCGACTCTCAGTTGTCGTGAAAATTTCAAGGTTTCAATTACGAGCACCGAGTACAGAATTGATAGAAAAATCGATTTAATGCCGTTCGACGTGAATTTTGCAATCAGGTGGAATCACCCATAATTTAATTACATGCTTCTATTGAATCGACATATCTTCGGTCTCTAATTGATTTTAATGGTGCCGTATTGACCCTTGCCGATTAGCACGGTCGAGTGGTCGATTTTTGGTCAAATTCTTAAGTTGGTCGTGTTTATATCCCTTAACGGCTTCACCAGATACATTAGTTATCTCATGAGTGATCAGCTTGGAGAAAAAGGACCATAGGCGCATCAATGAAAAACCCATTTCATTTAATCGAAACAGGGTCGAAAATCAGAATGTCATACGTTGAGTCTCCTATAGCATGAGAAAGAAGCCTACGAGATGTAGAAGTAAGATTTAAGGAGGCAAGTGCAATAACCACAAGAGTGTTTACTATGCTTCAAACTTCGACAGATGGAGAGAGACATCAACCTCATAGAGAAACGACTAAAGGGTGGCAAGAGATTTTTCGCTAAGTCTTCAACTAAAGGTACATATTTCTTCGAATGTACTTCTTCTAACCAAGTCGAGAATTTTTCAAAACAAGAGAAAGAAATCGAAAAGCCCCTAGAGATTGTTAAAGAGCTCCCAAAAGAAATGGATGGTGAAGAAGATAGCAAGTTCTTCAAGTGTTACAGATATGGGCATCTACAAGTGGATTGTCCTAAACGGAAGGTTATCACCATTGAAGAAATTGAGAAGATTGACTTGGAACTTCAAGAGACTCAACAAGATTCATACCATGAGAATCCGAATCGAATGACCAAGACCAGATCATAGAACAAAGTAAAGAAGGAGAGATATTGGTCATCTACACGTCATCAAGCAACTATGATATTAGGGATGATGAATCTCCACATAAATTTGTTGATGCAAATCCCGAGGTTATAAATGAAGAGGGAATGATTATAGCAGCCATAGACATTACCTGCCAATTTCATTTTATATACCTCAAAGCATTCTCTCTCAAAGTGCTAATCAATTGTCAAAATATATTTGACATCTTTTCAACTTTTCAGCATGGTTTGAATAAATTTGTTTGTATGAAGCTAATGTACTATCTAGTTCATTGGAGAGGCCGTCCTAGAAATGAAGCAATGACAAAATTGAGGACAAATCTTCAATAACCTAGGGAGATTGATGCGGGAAAATTGAGCTTCATCGATTGATTCAAGTGGAAGATGTCAATTATGCAGAAAAGCTGTTGTTTCAATGGACAAGTTGCCTATTTCATAGTTGTCGATCGGGTATCAAGACATTGATACACAAGGTTATTGTCAATGCAAGACTGCTCATAGACTATCTAACAATCGAACGTTGTTCTGGACAATTTCCTTTGTTGTTTGGTGATCATCAAAGATGTCCATTAGACTGTCCAAGGAGACGAACGAATTTAGAGTCTATTTTAATTACTTTGCATCTAATCAAGTGTCATTAGGGAGTCTTAAGTGTGTTGTAGTTTTCAAAGAGTCAGAGTTCAGGTTTCTAGATGTTTTAATGCATTGTCTAGTTCCTAGGTCATTATTGTGCTTTTCTAATTCCTATGTCTTTAATTAATTAGATAGTTTCTTGTGTTTAATGTTTAGTCTATTTCCTATGTAATCATCCCTCTATATAATAAGGCGAATTCTTAAATGTAAGACAGTGAATTTGGAGTATATGAATTATTGAGATTTTCCTTTTTATGAGCGAATATCTTTAGAGAGTGAATTACTCCTAGTTTTTGTATCCTTCGAATGTGGATTCTTCCTCGGTGGTGAACCAAAGAAGTATTGTACCTTTGGCTGGTGGTTTCACATAGGCCTTGGTGATGAGCTTTTTCAATCCTGAAGTCGTGTATCCTGGGCTAGTAATTTCTGTAGGCCTTACTGGTGAGCTTCATTTATCTAAATCTTAATCCTCGGCTGGTGGCATATCCTGTACGCCTTGGTTCCAATCTTATTCCATCCCTCATTTCGCAATTACCCATCAACATTCATTCCCCATACACTCACCCATCATCGATTATCACTCAAAACAACTCTCACTCATCCCATCACTGCATCAGATATCATTTTAACTGATACATCATTAACATAGTGGTTAGCAAACATTCACCTTGGGGATTATTTTTATTTCTAAGTAGCATCATAAAAAATCCTAAGGATATGCATTGAATGGAATGGCCTCATGCATGCATGCGAAGGGAACAAGCTCATAATTGTCTAGTAGATTTCTGCTTCGCCAGTTGCATGAACAGGGGCAGTAATCTACTTCTATGAAATTGTTGCAAGCAGACTTTCCAAAGTGAAATAACCGAAAGACAGAAGACCCTTGACCAAAACATCCTCCGTCCCATCGAATTGAGAATATGGCATGGAAAAGATAGCGAAGGCGTTAGCAGACGCCATAGTTGACTAAGACAAACATGTAATCGAACCCATTAAGCTGCTGGTGCAGATCGATCGTTAGATTTATCTCCGAGGTCTTTCCATTGCTTCGTCTCGGTGTATTTTCCAGTTCCGTCCTGTTTGGACCTGTTATGGAATGGCTGTGACCGTAGCTCGCTGCTTTGTTTATACAAGATCTCCAATGATCATTTGGAAAGGAATAAGGATTGCTTAGAAAAATTGTCTACCGTGTGTTGCTTCTCCCTAATTCTCAATAGATGCATCGAGAAGAAAGATCATTTTATTATGCTTCCAACTACGTGATTTGCGGACTGGGATTTCTTTGGTCTTGAAGAAGTTGGTTGCCAAGAGGAAGTGAGTGTCCATTCTGTCTGAAAAGCAGCAGAACTGTTGAAATTGGGATTCCAGATCACCGATCCACGACCAGAGGATCGGCAAGTTTCATATGCTTCTCATAATCTAATTTAGCAGATAAGGTCTGTTTTGCTTGGATCAAGTTAAAATACTCTTCTGCTGTGTCAAATGCAATTTTGGTGAAGCAAAATCGTCAATGAAAATGCTTTGATGGAGCCTCATTAGTTTTTACCGTGACATGCAAGGATATGATCCACATATAATTCCTAAGTTATTCAACAGAATAATGCTTGTGACTTCAAATTTTTCGGCGACTGATTCTCCATTATTTGATATATAATTACTTGGTCACTCAACCATCGTAGTCTCTCAATTAATGCATGCGGCCTCACGTGCAATCCCTTTTGTGACAATCGTCAATCCGTTCTCTCTTGGATACATGCGAGGGAATGTTAAGCTTGACTGATTATTTAGCTTATTTAAGCAGGATCCACGCGAAGACATTTAGAAAATGTTTGATCCGGTGTAATGGCACTTACAGACAATACGAGTACTTTTCATGATTACAGCGACAACAGTTTTCTTAATAAGCAAAATCATACTGAACTGATAAAAGAGCTTGAAACTGGAGGTACTGGGACTTCAACAGCTTCTTCCAACATCTGAGTGATTTTCTTCATGGTTGGCCTCAAAGACGGGTCTTCCTGGATGCACCACAATGCTGTCATCACAAATCTTCCCACCCTCTTTATGTCACTCGATGCCTCCTCATCGCTCTCCACTTGCTTAAGTACGCTCCCGTCATGGTAGCAATCATATGCCCAGTCAACCAGCACAATTTGAGCTTCAATTTCTGATTCCGGCTTGTAGTTCTTTCTGCAGCAGATGATCTTACCAACAAAATGCCGAAGCTGTAAACGTCTACCTTGCTTGAAATAGGCATATTCCTGAACCATTCTGGCGCTAAATAACCTCTGGTTCCTCTGACTCCAGTGGTGGGTCGTGTTTGGTTTGCCATCAAGAGCTTAGCTAACCCAAAGTCTGATATTTTTGCTGTAAGAGAGCCATCAAGAAGAATATTTTGCGGCTTGATGTCACAGTGGATTATATGCCTGGTGCAATCTTCGTGCAAGTGAGAGAGGCCCCGTGCAACATCGCAGGCAATTTCTATTCTTCTTTACCAGCTGGGCCTTGAAGCGCCAAATAGGAAATCTGCCAAAGTGCCTTTGCTCATGAGCTCGTACACCAGAAGTCGGTGTTGACCTTCATTGCAGTATCCAAGCAACTGCACTAAGTTCTTGTGGTTAGTTTGGCCAATTGCACTCACTTCTCTTTCAAACTCCTTTTCGCTTTCTCCAGTCCTTGTTGCCAGCAATTTTACTGCCACAAAGTCTATATACTCGGATCTGAGAACACCTCTGTACACCGTTCTAAAAGCACCCCTACCTAGTTCTTCTTTGAATTGATCTATTGCTTCTTGAAGCTCCTGATAAGTGAAAGTCTGCGTGCCTGTGGCTTGGTTGATCTGGACTGGTCGTGACAACTTAGAATCCCTAGATTGGAAGCTTCTATAAATTAAATAGGTAATGAGGAGTAGAAGCAAGTTCACAAACACAGAGATACTCAAAAGCACCGATCCGATGATAATCAGAGTGGAATTCTTGTTTCCATTTCCCGTAGATTTTGAAGTCGAGTTATTTATCCTGACCTTGATCAGAGCTTTTCCAACCTCACTGGGATCCATCCTTCCATTGGAAAGAGGGATCTTCTTTTTCCAGCAAGTTCCGCTCCTACCCAAAAAAATCAACTGCGCAAAAACAATCAGCCAAGCAACCCTGTCTGCAGCTGTCCTCGGTTTGTGCCGCAATACCCTCACAATCATACATTGGCCAGTTTGTATGGAGCATTTCATGCAAAGCGAACTGGTCTGTTTCAAGCCTACTTCCATCACAACTCTGCGGGACGAAGTCCTGTCTGCATCCGTTCATCTCGTTTGTTGAATCTAACAGAGTATCTCCGGGTGAGCAGTGGCATCGGGGCCTCTGATCGTCTCCAAGAGCACAGTAACTGTTGAAGCCACAAGCTCCGGAACCGATAGTTTGCGTGATGCTGTGGCATATATTTGGAGGGACCGGGGAAGAGACCATCGACCAGCCCTTTGCCGAGCCAGAACTCGAATTTGCCAGCTTGGGGTGGCCATAGTGCCTGAAGACCCCATCATATTCAAGGATCGCTCTTTGGTAAAATCCGCTGGTCAGGACTGTGCCTGAGGTGACGAGTTTGAGTACTGTTCCATTCCTAGCCGTGAGGTAGACCTGACCACTTTGATTGAATATCAATCGGAAGCCGCTATCATTGGTGTTGCTGACCCAGTAAGTATCTGAAGCAACCCTCGGGTGAGGAGTGGCATAGAATGCGAGATTTCCATCGTCTCCTAGCTTGAAGTGGAATCTCCCAGCGGAGTAATTCATTTCAGAGTAGCGAGCGTGAACTTTAGTCCCTTGATCTAACTGTTGCGTTGGCAGCATCGTGTCGGTCAGTTGGCTGAACGTCTCCCACAAGTTGACGTAGTTCTGGCCAACTAGGACAAAGTTCCCCATGTCGAGCATGGCCGCATACACTACACCAGCGCCAATCGCGCTAGGAGACCACAACTCTCTTCCAATCGGGTCGGTAAGCACCAGTCGGCCATCAGCAGTCAACTGGATCTTCGAACCTTCTGGCGCTAGATTATCACCATTCGCCGACCAGACAATGGTCTTCTCCTCTATGTTCTCGAACCATATTGCCAGCAAATGAGCCCCTTGTCCCATTTTCTGGAACCCGAAGGCGAACTCGCCTGACGGTGACAGCCAGCAAGAGTTCCGGTCATCTGCTGTTAACGATGAGCCCAAGGTGAGGTTGCCGTTGGTCTGAGCCCTGGCGGAAAGCGGAAGTGTGACGAGCAGCAGAAGGATTCGGAGCATCATTGAAGCCATATGAGATGAAACTTTGAGGTGCTGCTCGAGTCGAGCTACCGCAGCCTCAAGGATGTAAACCAGCGCTCTTTATAGAATTCCAGTATCTCTCTCGTCACTTGTCAACAAGATTATAAATCCACCACCTTGACATCTAGCAGTAGATTACCAAGTGTTTTAGATTTTTTAAGGGAAACTGCCAATCAACCGGTAAATTGTCAGCACAATACAAGATAGTTTTCTGGAGTTTTAAAATTGGACCCCTTCAGTCAATTAGTAACTAACCAACGAAAAAATGATGTTATCATCCTCAAACAGTAAGTTTATCTAGATTACCCAGTGCTTTAACATACAAAATGAAGATTTTATCTCGTTAGAATCTAGTGTATAGTGGTAGATCACCAAGTGCTTTAAAATTTTACAAGTGAGCCCGTCAAGCGATTAGTAAATTTCTAGTGAAATCATGATGTTATCACCCCAACCTCAAGCAGTGAACTCTCAAGTGCTTTAAAAATTTTTAAGTCGGTTCGTCAAATAGGTGGTCAATTTCTAAAGAAGTTGATAATTTATTATTTAACTGGTTGTAACTTGTTAAGCTAAAAGTAAGCTTACGTTGGTAAATTACTACTTTCACGGTCCTTAACTGTACTGGTAATCTCCAAAGACAACCTCCTAAATAAGTTAAGTAAGACCTTCGGCAAATTTCATACTTCACGTGATACTACCTTAAGAGAGAACAGACATATTGCTAATTTCACTGGTACTTACTAACTTTAATGGGGGATGTTTACAATTTATAAGATTGAATTTGGTGTTAGTAAATCTCTCAAATTGTTGGCAACTTATTATGCTAAAAGTGGGGCTACGTTGTTGAGTTACTTATTCCCATGGTAAGTTGATAACCAAGGTTATATTGCCAATGGCAAATTCCTTACTTTCTTAGTAACTTACTAACTTATAGCGAGACCCATATTGATCAT
Source organism: Eucalyptus guilfoylei (assembly GCA_016097605.1). Classification (NCBI taxonomy): domain Eukaryota; kingdom Viridiplantae; phylum Streptophyta; class Magnoliopsida; order Myrtales; family Myrtaceae; genus Eucalyptus; species Eucalyptus guilfoylei. The sequence continues at coordinate 41,390,301 of CM027862.1, read as the reverse complement.
TTATCAGATTCACTCTTAAGTTACTAATTTCACTGCTAAGTTTTTTACTTTGAGCGATAATTTCTAAGAAATGTGATAATTTACTCTTCCATTTATTGTTGGCGATTCGCGAACATTGTCCGCAAATTACCATCATTTGGTTGGAACTTGGACCAACAAGTTACATGATATTACCAATAAGATTTATAAATTTTAAACAAATTGGAAAAGTGCAGTGCACGGAAACATAATTGGAGCAGGCGTGTTTCTTAATTTCTCCGTACGTGGAAATTTTGAAAAGGGCTAGTCATAGCTTCGGCTGTGACCCAGAAATTTCCGAAGGAGAAACAGACAATTTAGAAGACTTTGACCGAAACATCTTTTAGGTTTAGAGGAGGAGATTTTGGGAGTGGAAAATGTTTTTTTTTTACCAAAATACAAAGGATTAAATTCCTGTGGAAATCAAAGCGATCACAGATCACTTCGTGGAAATTGAACGTTTCAATGCGCGTACGTACGTGGATATATTGTGGGATAAGTATACTAACAGTGATAAAAGTTGTGTACAGCACTCATTTTAGTGCCAAAAATTTCCGTTGGATCAGTTAAGTGCCAAAAAATTTGAAAAACGATCATTTTAGTGCCAACTCCGATCAAATTGACCGAAAATCTGACGTGGCACTTTTTTTATTAATTTTTTAGGCTGACGTGGCTCACCGGAGAGCACAGTCAGCATCTAAACCACAAAAACGACGTCGTTTGGCTTCTTTCCCCCAAATCGAAACCCTAAATCCCCAAATTGAAAGAGAGAGAGAGAGAGAGAGAGGGAGAGAGAGGAGGCATGTCATCTTCTTCCCTGAAGAACGACACCAGCAGTGAACGGCACCAGCAGCGCACTAGTAGCAGCACCAACAATGGCACCAGCGGTGGCGGCGGCGGCGCACCAGTAGCAACACCTTCGACCTCTCTTCTTCCTCGTCCTCCTCTGCCCTCGCCTCCTATTCTTCTTGCCACTTCTTGCTTGAGCAACAATCTCATTCTCTCCTCGCTCACCTGGTCGAGCATCTACAATGGTGGCTGAGCGACGATGGCCAAGTGTTGGCGGGCGAACAATGGTGGCCGAGCAGCGAGGAAAAAACCCTAACCCTAATTTCAATCCACGTTGAGCTATACGGCGTCGTTTTTGCGAGGATGTCCACGTATAAGGGCAAAACGACGTCGTTTCTTGAAGAGAATGGAAAACGACGTCGTTTAAAAGCCGAGCAACTTTTTTTTTTTAAATATAAAAGCCACGTAATTAATTTGGTCGGAATCTTTCACCGGTGGCACCAAAGTGATCGTTTTTTCTCCGATTTGGCACCAAAATTGTCCGACAGAAACTTTTGGCACCAAAGTGAGCGTCGTACACAACTTTTGGTACTGATAATGTACTTATCCCGATATATTGCTGTGGTGTCCCGCATCAAGCATGCATACAGTCAGTGGATGTGATTGTGAATCGTCTAATTTTGACTTTATTCAGATCGCTAATGGACTTCACAAGAAAAAAACAGCACTCCTAATCAATTCCCCCGCGACCCACGAAACGTACACAGCACACCGAACACCACCCCCACCAACTGACACGTCAGCACACGCTCCCCGCACTGTCCGGTGCTCTCCCTCCATTGTCGTCTTCCGCAGGGAAATTAGAAATGCAGGAGATGGCAGTGTCTATCCACGAGAAATCTGCTGCTTTGTTTCGTGCGATGGAGGTTCTCCCCGTGCAAACAATTACCTCCTCCTTCTCCTTCTTCTTCCTCGTGCTCTGAAGCACACCGCTGGATTGTGCTTTGCCGGCGGAGGTAGGCGAGGCGAGGAATGTTCTCGACGTGAGCGGCGTACTCCACGCGATTGTGAACTGTGTCGTTAGGGTGATCTAATGCTTGCTGCTTAGACTGCAATTGAGTCTTGTGCAGCTTGGAGAGGAATGACTACGTTAATGATAGATGGACATAATTCGGCATATATTCTGCAGAAATTTGCATACATCAAATTTGCGTATATTAAATCGCTCTATTAACTCTGTTAAATTTAACAATCGAAAAAAGTTGATATAGTTTTTTCATTTTTGTTCAAAAGGAAATGCATTGATATGGATGTCACATCAGTCAATTTAGAAGAAAAATATTAAAAGATATTTAAAGCTAAATGTTGGATGTTGCAATTAAACTCTAATCAATTGTTTTCGAAACTTCAGAAAAATAAAATTAGGGAAAAAGAAGAAGAAAACTTAAAGAGAAAATCATGCTCCAGAATCGACTCCATCAATTTTTGCATTCAGCTACTTCGTTTCACAGCCATAGATAGTGCTGGTTCTTAAGCTTCCTTGGCAAAAAGATCTCTATTCTCGCTCAGATCTGCTATTCACTAGATTTCACCACTTCGCAGCCAAACACGGCTTCCTTCTTCAATCTTCTTTGACGATATGGGCTATGATCATTGTCTCAGATCTGTGCTAGGGTCATCATTTGTCATAGATCTGAGAAAGGGTCGCGGCCGTAATTGTCAGAGGAGCGAGAGTAGCTAGTGGCAAGGTCCTGTTGACAAGTGACGAGGGTGGCTCACTTGTCTCCCACACGCTTACTTTATTTTTACTTTTATTTTCAAAATGCGAAGGTGGTAGCAAGGGTCGCACTAGCTTACCTAAGTCTGGTGTGGGACGTCGGCCCCTTGCTGTGCATTGGTGGCCGTTGAGCTGCCACGACCTTTACTGCATCTATGCTATCCTTCTCAGCTTCTCCGTGTTTGATTCTTCTTCTTTTTTTCCAAACTTTTAATTCAATTTTTTATTTTTCTAAAATCTTGAAATCAATTATTTTTCTTTTTTCTTTCATTTATTTTTTTAATATCTAAAGTGGCAACTTCATCAACACATCTTTCTTAAAAAAATAATAAAAAAAAGTCACATCAACTTTTTCTGATAACTAAATGGGATGGAGTTAATGTAGAGGTTTGAGTAGACTAATTTGAAAATTTTTAAAACTTAATTGTATTTTTTTTTTAATTTAAAGACTTGATTATACTTTTATAATAAGTTTTATGACATGTAATACACTAATACCATAAAAATATAGAGCATTTAGAGCTTATAGAGGATTAATGGAGTATCAAGTCAACAACTTAATAAAAATCTTGTGGACACCCATTGGAGCGTGGAAAGCTAACATACTCAACTTTAAACTTTGATTCTATGCTTGGTAAACAGACCAAGACCGGATACCTCTTAGGACGTCAAGGTGATGAAGATTAGAGATGGATGAACTTGAATGGAGCTTGGTTTACTCACGAATTAGGCTGAATACTGAATAGACATGGCTCTTGCTCGGACTCTCACTGTTGACACTTAAATTTTTGCCTATTATATATTTCAAAACATTTTCATAAAATTAGGGATTTAATTTGTTAACCCTTAGCAACTAACCGTCATGCTTCTCCCTACATTTCATTGCAATTAAGGGGATTGTGGTATTTGCTACATCATGGGAGTTCCGACTGGCGAGAAAATGGAAGCCTTCAACATCATTTTCCTCACCCGGTTTTTTCCACCTTGGGGATTTTTTTAAGTAACGAGAGACACCTCGTATTTTTACGGTGTTTATGTGTAATAAATTTCTACCTCGCCGCCAGTAAGATTTGAACTCTTTGCGCAGCATGCTGGGGTTGAAATCCCGCTACCGACAGTCCCCTTTGCTAGGTGATCTGTAAATCCATTATAGAACTTTCTAAACCCGTGTTATGCCCTAGCCTTAACATGGAGTAATCTTCCTTCCTCTTAAACTTTTTATCATATCCGGATACAAAAAATTTGCTTCACAAGGTGCATTAAGAACATTCATCTATGTGAAGACATTATGAAAATGTTTGATCTAGCGTAATAGCACTTACAGACAACACGAATACTTTCCATGATTACAGACAACGGTTGTCTTAAATAAGCAAAATCATATTGAACTGATAAAAGAGCTTGAAACTGGAGGTACTGGGACTTCAACAGCTCCTTCCAAAATCTGAGTAATTTTCTTCATGGTTGGCCTCAAAGCCGGGTCTTCCTGGATGCACCACAATGCTGTCATCACAAATCTTTTCACCCTCGTTATGTCGCTTGATGCCTCCTCATCGCTCTCCACTAGCTGAAGCACGCTTCCGTCATGGTAGCAGTTATACACCCAGTCAGCCATTACAATTTGAGCTTCAATTTCTGCTTTCGGCTCATAGTTCTTTCTGCAGCAGATGAGCTCAACCAACAAAATGCCGAAGCTGTAAACATCTACTTTGCTAGAAATAGGCATATTCCTGAACCATTCTGGCGCTAAATAACCTCTGGTTCCTCTGACTCCAGTGGTCGTTCGCGTTTGGTTCGCCATCAAGAGCTTAGCTAATCCCAAGTCTGAGATTTTTGCAGTGAGAGAGTCATCAAGAAGAATATTTTGCGGCTTGATGTCGCAGTGGATTATATGCCTGGTGCAATCCTCGTGCAAGTAAGAGAGCCCCCGCGCAACATCGCAGGCAATTTCTATTCTACTGTACCAGCTGGGCCTTGAAGCGCCAAATAGGAAATCCGCCAAAGTGCCATTGCTCATGAATTCATACACCAGTAGTCGATGTTGATCTTCATTGCAGAATCCAAGCAACTGCACCAAGTTCTTGTGGTTAGTTTGGCCAATTGCACTCACTTCTCTTTCAAACTCCTTCTCACTTTCTCCAGTCCTTGTCGCCAAAACTTTTACTGCCACAAAGTTTTTATCCTCAGATCCAAGAATACCTTTGTACACTGTTCCAAAAGCACCCCTACCCAGTTCTTCTTTGAATCCATATGTTGCTTCTTGAAGCTCCTGATAAGTGAAAGTCCGCGTGCCTGTAACTTGATTGATCTGGACTGGTCGTGACAACTTGGAATCCCTAGATCGGAAGCTTCTATAATAGGTGAGGAGGAGTAGAAGCAAGTTCACAAACACAGAGCTACTCAACAGCACCGATCCGATGATAATCAGAGCCAAATTCTTGTTTCCATTTCCCGTAGATTTTGAAGTCGAGTTATTTATCCGGACCTTGATCAGAGCTTTTCCGCCCACACTAGGATCCATCCTACCATTTAAAAGAGGGGCCTTCTTTTTCTGGCAATTTCCATCTTTGAAAACAGCGACTGCGCAATGACAATCAGCCAAGCAAGTCTCTCGGCACCAGTCCTCGGTTTTCTCTGTGCTAACCTCGTAATCAGGCTGCGACCAGTCTGTATTGAGCATGTCACGCAAAGCAAGCTGGTCTTTTTCAGGCCTACTTCCATCACAACTCTGTGATATGAAGTCCTGTCTGCATCCGTTCATCTCATTAGTCGAATCTAACATAGAATATCCAGGTGCGCACTGGCATCGGGGCCTCTGAATCTGATCGTCTCCAAGAGTACAGTAGCTGTTGAAGCCACAAGCGCCAGTACCATTTTCTCGGTGGATGCTCGTGCATATATTTGGAGGGACCGGGGAAGAGACCATCAACCAGCCCATTGCCCAGCCAGAACTCGAATCTGCCGTCCTAGGGTGGGCATATTGCCTAAAGACCCCATCATATTCGAGGATGGCTCTTCGGTAAAATCCAGTGGTTGGAAATTCGTCTGAGGTGACGATATTGAGTATTACTCCATTCCTGTCCGTGAGGTAGACCTGACCACTTTGATTGAATATCAATCGGAAGCCGATAAAGGTGTTTGTAGCCCAGTATGCATCTTTGACAACCCGCGGAGTCAGAGTGGCATAGAGCACGAGATTTCCGTCGGGTTGCAGTCCGAAGAGGAATCTCCCAGCGGAGTAATTCATTTCGGAATAGCGAGCTCTAAAAACAGCCCCCAAATTTAACTGTTGCGTTGGCAGTAACGTATCCGTCGGTCGGCTGAACGAATCCCACAAGTTGATGTGGCTTGCGCTCGCTAGGATGAAGTTCCCCGTGTCGAGCATGGCCGCATAGGCTAAGCCAGTGGCGGTCAGGTTAGAAGACCACAGCTCTCTCCCTCTCGGGTCGGTAAGCACCAGCCCGCGGTTGGCGGTCAACTGGACTTTCGAACCTTCGGGCGCCAGATTATCGCCATTCGCCGACCAGACGATGGTCTTCTCCTTTATCATCTCGAACCATATTGCCAGCAAATGAGCCCCTTGTCCCATTTTCCGGAACCCGAAGGCGAACTCGCCCGACGGCGACAACAGGGAAGAGTTTCGGTCGTTCACCGTCAACGAGTTGCCCAAGGTCAAGTTGCCGCGGGTCTGAGCTTCGGTGGAAAGGGGAAGTGGAGCGAGTACTAGAAGGATTCCTAGTATAACTGAAGCCATGTTTGATGACACAGGCGTGCTCCTTGAGTTGAGTTACTTCGGCCTTAAGGATGAAACCAGCGTTCTTATAGAGATTCCCTACTTTCCAAGCTACCAGAGTCTCTCTCGTACGTCCGGTCTTCCATGGCAGGTAGAGAGGCGACCATTCCTCCTCCGCGTCGATGCGATTGCTCCTCCTTTTCTCCACAGCAAGTTTGAACCAAAGTTGTGCACAGCCTTTGCCCATGTCAACACATATATCTATCACTATCTTTGACGCCAAAAAAAGAAAAAAAAACACATATTTCTATCTAGAATAATGATTTCACCATATGGTCTGAAGTTTTATAAAGCTCCACCTGTAGTAAAAGGAAATGATTAATTAAAATAGAAGGTGATATTTGTACATATATTTTATTAGTCAATCTTTTTTTTTTTGTACTAATAAACCATTTATTTAACAGCTGTTAATAAACCATTTTAGAGTATATAATGAGTTCCTTGATTTTGTTTCTTTTTTCTTGAAGTATCTTATTAGTTCTATTGATATATTCATCAAATTTTGTTAAAAAATTCTTATAATAATATCATCGATATTAATTTTTCTGATAATAATATCTCTGTGAATTTATCTTTCTTCATTTTTTTTATTCCCCCCTTTTTTTATAGAAATCAATGGTGAAAGAGACTTATCAAATTTAGAATAAGGTGACCCCGCTCCAAAAGCTTGGCGGGACCTTGATACTTTTCAAAGAACGCACTTGGAAAAATTCAACCAAACTTCGTCGTACATGTTTAGTGGGAGACTTTTTAAGATAAAATTGATGGAAAAAGACGGCAGGGCCGGCAGTCGATTCAATACCCATGAATTCAAACCAATTACAAGTTGATCCGTGGAAATTGAATATGCTCAAAAGTACGTGGAAATTTGCATTGAGCATGTGACCGATCTGTTGCGAAAAGCGAGTGATTAAACAATAATATAGACAGAAGAAGAAAATAAATCGAACACCGGATTTACGTGGTTCAGTTGTAAAAATCTATGTCTACGGGGAGAGCAGCGATGAATTTCACTATAGATCAAGCGATTCAAGGAGATTACACACTCGAGTCACTCAAACACTCTTTCGATGTTTCCCAAACCCAATTACATCCAATAACGCACGCAGTATTTAGTCCCAAAATTCCTCAATAAATAATCTCTCAATCTCACGAAGAAATTACACACAAATCTTACCACAAGATTTAATTGGCTTTAACACTAAATCTTCTTGGATGTAATTCACGTGCAAGAACGACAAAGAAATCCCTCCCAAGCACTCGACGACAAGACGGCGCTTCATGACCAATTCTTCATGATCAACCCTATTCCATCAACGGCTACAAGTATATATATATATAAGTGAGACCCTTATTCTTTTGCCGACTTCTCATAGGATTCTATTTCCTATCTTGCCTATTTTAACCAAAATATGTCTCTATATATTTTTAATAAAATCCAAATCCTAGTTAAAGTTGGACTTTCCTATTTTAGCGGCCAAATTCTCCAACACAGATTCGAATTTTGGAAAGTTGATATTCGGATCTCTTTTGCTCGATTTGGAACGTCCGTAACATATCCAATTCGGAATATTCAGAATTTCACATTGGACTCAAACTCGAGACATATTTTAACAATCTCCACCTTGGCTCGACGTTTGAGCCAAGTTGCAATCGCTTCGCAAAAATTCAAACTTTGCTGCTACTCTCCCATAGCTCCCAATGGGCTCAACCATCACAGATATTATCCAAGTCCAAGCCTCGCTTGAACTTCGCCATAACCAAAGACCTCATCAGAACACCAACTCCACATGCACCTTTAAATGCTCCGCAAGGATTTTCCGACGCAACCTCCTCAACCACAGATAAAGCAAAACCATTATTGCATCCATACCTGTCAGGAGATCGAATACGTACTTTGTTAATTTCAGCAGTTACAGTAACCATTGGTTCTATAGGCTCCACCTCGCTATAAGCATCATCTGTGTCGAATACTTTGCTAGTACCCGTATATGCTACCTCAAGAGTTTCTAGTCGCAACTCCACCTTAAGCTGAACACCGTTTAGATCCGTTTGAATACTGCTATAATCACTCCTAGCCAGAAGTACTGGAGACTCATCAAAATTAACTTCTCTGCTAATAATAGGTGAATTTAACTCCGGGCACCACAATCAATAACCCCTCTTACCTCATGCATAGCCTAGGAATATGCACTTTCTTACCCTTCCATCGAGCTTACCATCACTCGCTCGAATATAACATAGGCAACCAAATATTCTAAGAACAAAATAATCAGCAACATTACCTGACCACACTTCTTCAGGAGTCCCATATCCAATCGCAGTCAATGGGGATCTATTTATTAGGTAGCACACCGTACTTAGCGCATCCGCTAGGAATCTCCTAGTCATACCAACACTAGAGAGCATTTTATGAGCCGTCTCTAGCAACGTTTTGCTCATCAATTCCGCAACATATTGTGGTTCATCAGCATTAATTCGATGTTTCACTATGCCTTCTTTCATGCAGAATCCGTTTAACAGTTTCGAGCAAAACTCCATGCTACTGTCAGTTTGCACATACTTGATCGTCTTACCAGTCTCCCTTTCAATCAAAGCTATCAACTACTTGATCCTGACAACAGCATCAAACTTGTGCCTAAGCACAAATACCCATGTCTTCATCGAGTAGTCATCAACAATTGTTAACATATATCTAGCACTCTTCCTCGAAGGAAACCATGACAACATGCGAACATTCAAGTAAATTAATTCTGCAATTTCCATAGTTTCTTTGACAGTCGTATTGAACTGCACTTTCCACCGTTGATCTAAATCACAACACCTGCATACATTCAGTTCGTTAGAAACATAACCACATAGAAAATTTCTTTCACTTAAAACCTTCAGGCTTTTCTCGCCAATGTGCCCCAAACGCATATGCCGCAATTCAGACTCTCGAACAGATGCATTTGACGTCTCCGCAGCGAAATTTGTCATTATCTCTCCTTGAAGCTCATATAGGCCATTGTGCTTGATTCCTTTCATTATTATCAAAGCACCTTGAACAATTTTCAGAATTCTACATTCTGAAATATATCAATATCCAACTGAATCTAGGACACTCAAAGAAATTAAGTTCCTCTTCAACTCTGGAACATGCCTTACTCCAGTCAATGTCCTCACAATACCATCATGCATTATGATTTTAACATTGCCAACACCGATGACATCGCATTCAGCATTGTTCCCCAACTGCACTTTACTATTATACATGCATTGATAAGTAGTAAACCAGTTTCTATTTGGTGTAACATGAAAAGAACAACCAGAATCCATAATCCATCCATTAAATGATGAATAATTAGTGATAGACAAGACATAATCGGCATTATCTGCTACAGCTGCAACATTATCTGCAGAATCAACTATAATTTCATTACCCTTCTCATTCTTCAGTTTAAGGCAATTCCTTCTAAGATGCCCCCTCTTGCCACAACTCCAACAGACAACATCAGCAATCCTAGACTGATTACGCATGTTCATATTAGTACTACTCTTACCCACACGTGTTCTAGATATTCCTCTATTTTCACCTACTAAAGCAGCAGATATAGGTTCATTAGATTCTCTTCTACGGATGTCCTCACTCAAAATTAAATCTTGAACCCCATCAAACGTCAAACTTGTTGACCCAAAGGAATTACTAACAGTAGTAACAGTAGTATTCCAACTAGCAGGCAATGAGGATAACAGAATCAAAGCACGTACCTCATCTTCAAAGTCAATCTCAACTAAACTCAATTGACTAACAATCAAATTGAATTCATTGATATGATCTGCAATTGACGCACTTTCATTCATCTTCAAATTAAACAGATGTCGCATCAAATAGACTTTGTTGATCGCAGAGGGCTTCTCGTACATATCTGATAGGGCTTGCATCAAATCAGCAGTGGTCTTCTCCTTCAAGATGTTAAATGAGACGTTACAAGCCAACGTCAACCGAATAACACCCATAGCTCGTCTATCCAGCAAATCCCAATCAGCTTGCTTCATCGTCTCTGGTTTCTCCCCAGATAAGGGCAAGTGCAATTTCATCTAGTAAATATAATCTTCAATCTACATCTTCCAGAAACTAAAATCCTTCCTATCAAATCTATCAATTCTCACTTTTACTTCTTCTGTCACCATCAATTCGCTTCAACTTAGCCAAATCTGGCTCTGATACCAATTGTTGCGAAAAGCGAGTGATCGAACAATAATATAGATAGAAGAAGAAAATAAATTGGACACTAGATTTACGTGGTTCGGTCGTAAAGACCTACGTCCAAGGGGAGAGCAGCGGCAAAGTTCACTATAGATCAAGCGATACAAGGAGATTACACACTCAAATGACTCAAACACTCTCTCGGTGTTTCCCAAACCCCAATTACACCCACTAACGCACGCAGTGTTTAGTTCCAAAATTCCTCAAGAAATAATCTCTCAATCTCACAAAGGAATTACACGCAAATCTTACCACAAGATTTAATTGGCTTTAACACTAAATCTTTTCGGATGTAATTCACATACAAGAATGACAAAGAAAATCCCTCCCAAGCACTCAATGACAAGATGGCGCTTCAAGACCAATTCTTCATGATCAACCATATTCCATCAACAGCCACAAGTCTATATATATATAAGTGAGACCCTTATTCCTTTGCCGATTTCTCATAGGATTCTGTTTCCTATCTTGCCTATTTTAACCAAAATATATCTCTATATATTTTAAACAAAATCCAAGTCCTAGTCAAAGTTGGACTTTCTTATTTTAGTGGCCAAATTCTCCAACACAGATTCGAATTTTGGGAAGTTGATCTTCGGATCTTCTTTGCTCGATTTCGAACATCCGCAACATATCCAATTCGGAATATTCGGAATTTCGCATTGGACTCAAACTCGAGACATATTTTAACACGATCAATGCTTTCGGCAGCGGCATTGTGCAGTCTTGTGCAACTTGGAGAAGAATGATTACAACAATGATGAATGAACATGATTCAGCATACACTCTCCAAAAGTTTGCATCCAGGGATTCCGAATTTTGAAACCAATACGTTGGGCTAAATGGATGTCACGGTGACATAAAGATATCATGCTCATGGAGTTTATGACATCATGCAATACTTACCACATCTAAAAGCAATTTGGTTTCCATTTAGTATATATGATCAGTTCACAAAAGGGGGAGTGTTCCTGTATATAAATTACTGCATAAGAGGTAACTATCTACAGTTTTCTGAACATCTTTGATCTTACTGTCAAGAGTCCTCTGCAACTTCAGCATATCAGTCACGGCAGAAGTATTCCCGCGCCACCGTGATAATGTCAGCCTAAACTTCCTGTTTATACATTCGTCCCGCAAATAAATTACATCCCGCTACTTTCCACAATGCTCGACTAGTAAGGCGAAGGGCTAATTTTCCAGGGTCTTCCAGTTCAAGGAGGATTCCATTTCTAAAATTAATGGCATGTGTTAATCCAATTTACTTTCACTATTCATAATTTTTGGCAAATAATGTTCTATAAAAGTGATTGCTTACTTGACATCAACTTGTCGACCCATTTTCACAGTAAAAACTACAAGTGTTAACTATTTAGTTGTCTAGGATTTATTTTTTGGTCAATCATAGTTGTTTGAATGTGAGGGCACTTGTACTAGGCTCTATCTGCTTTGCGGAAAATAAATGATTTGGAAAATAATTTCCTAAAAGTGATAACATATATCGCTAACAAAAATGAATGAACGAAAAATAATTTTATCATTCACAATAATGTTTAGACATGAATTATTTTTTATAATATAAACATTTTCATTGACTAAGTATTTCAAGTGATTTAGGTGATTAATTTTAGGAAAAAATTTTCGAATAATTTATTTTTTACGAAACAAACATAACCTTAGTTTTAATTTAATTTATGAATTAGTCATTATTATTTAGTTCACTCTTGGTAGCTGGCTATCTTGCACGGTGGTAGGTGAAGCTAGAATTGCATTCCTTGGAATGTCCCGACTAGCAACTGATTAAATTGTACAATACTTTTTTTTCTAAATATTAGGATAATCTTGGTCTTTTTGCATAACGATTAGTACTTTGCATAAACCTGGTCTTTTTGGATATTAATCAAGATGTTAATTTTGTCATATATCTACTCATTGGGGTCAACTTTCATTGTCAATTTATTTCTTATCCCAATGTAAAGTAAGGTTCAATGCTATTGGCTCTCATTATACATGATTTTGCTTCTGACAAAAAATATAGTTTTCTAGCCATACTAGTGAGCTAAATTATCATGGGATTAGTGACTACATAGATTCTATAAACGGGATAGTGGAATGGGAGGTCCCTGAACTTTTGTTGGCCTGCATTGTCGGCCCTTAACTTTTTTTTTTTTGGAGCAATTAAGTCTTTAAACTGCTTGTTTATTTATTCAAGTTAGTCATTCTATCAAACTATTAGACTGAAATCCAAATATGCCCATCCACATCAATGTTGAGAGAGAGAGCCAGGGGAATGGGGAAGGTCAAGATAACGAGCAACTTGGTAGTGGAAGCTGGTAGCGATGCCCAACTATTACCAGGGTAAAAGCGACTGGGCGCTTGCCTCCATCTTGATAGAACACTTAAATATTAAATCATGTCTTTATCTAATAATTTAATATTTTAGAATATTTAATAGTAATCTCACAAAATCTCATATATTGCCACTAAATGCTACATGCAAAGAGAGATTGAGGGAGTGTGCAAGAGCATTAACACGGTTTCGCACAACACAAAATCTTCGAGAGAAGAGAAATCAAATCACTAGATCAACAAACATATAACAACAAAATTCTCAAGACAAAAAGCCAGAAATAACACAACCAATCATACTTTGCACAACCCATGAACCCAAATTAAGGAAATTCAACAAAGCGTCAACAAAAATAGTATAAAGGAAATACCAAGTTATGTTCTTTTTCGGGATTGACCCTATTTCAGCGTAATGTAGAATAGTAAGAAGAAGAAGCACCAGCTAGAATAACCACAAGCTCGAGTTGTGCTTTCTCAATCATAGCCCAATTGCTATGACCAAGCAATTCATGAGAAATTGAGCAAATATTAAAAAAAAAAAAAATACCATTATCAAATTTGGAGAATGATGCCCTTATCATTGAGATGTGTATTAATGTTTAGAGTCAAAGAGAAAATAAGATAAAGTGTTTATGGTGGCTCAACCCAATTAGAATTGTACAATATATGTTTATAGAAGTGACTAATTAGGGTAAGGGTACTTATTAAAACATAATTACAAAAAGACCTTATAATACTTATAAATTACACTTTATTACTCCCCCTCAATTCGAATTAGGTGTGACAATTAAGAGATTGAATCTCAATGATGCGTGATGCGGACTAGATAGTCCCTTGGTGAAGTTGTCTACAAGTTGGTCCCCTATAGGCACATTACGAGCACATAGATCGCCGGAAACATCCCACTCTTGAACAAAGTGAAAATCTAACTCAATGTGTTTTGTACGTTCATGAAACACTGGATTGAGAGAAAGATATGCGACAGAGATGTTGTCACAATAAACGGTGAGAGGATTAAAAAGAGGGACTCCAAGCTCACAAAGTAAATGACGAATCCAAATATTCTTAACAACACAGTGAACGAAATGTGATATTCAATCTCTATACTAGAACGGCCTATGGCGGATTGCCTCTTGGTACAAGTAGTCAATGAATTGGGAGAACACCGCCCAATGAGCAATCCGTGGGTGGATGTGCCAACTAAATACTGATATATATATGTATATGTATATGTATATGTATATGTATGTGTATATGTATATGTATGTGTATATGTATATGTATGTGTATATGTATATGTATATGTATGTGTGTATATATATATGTATATATATGTATATGTATATGTATGTGTATATATATATATATGTATACATATATGTATATATATATATGTATACATATATATATACATATATATGTATATGTATATGTATGTGTATATATATATATATATATATATATATGTATATATTGGAAATGAGTTAATCTAGGTTAATGCTTGAATTGTCTTGCCATGTTCACAACAATACTAACATCAAGTCTAGTCATGAACACATATTGTAGAGCACTAACCATCGATCAATACAATGTTAGAAAAGTGAGAAGCTAACAATTGTTAGCAGACAATGAAGCATTTGAGATTAAGGGAGTAGATAAAGACTTGACCTTAACATGGTCAAACTTACGCAAACATTCATTAACATGCTTAGGTTGAGATAAAAGCGTACCGTCAGAGTAATGATAAGCCTCAATGCCAAGAAAATAGTGAAGCGGTGCAAGATCTTTCATAGCAAATTCCTGTGAGAGTCAAGTAATCAAAGATCATAATAAATGAGGATTATCACCGTTAACAAGGATATCATCAACATACAACAAAAGATATAGACAACCTTGAGAAGAAGCATAGATGAATAACAACGGATCAACCTTGTTGAGGTTAACAATACAACCTAGAAGGGGGTAAATAGGTTGATTTCAAACTTTAATGATCTTTTGCAGAAATTAGCTAATTACGAAGTAAAAATTACCTCGGCCTGATGTTTAACCAAACACTCACTAACTGTATGCCAATGTATATAAGAAGATGAAATACAGTGGGACATAGTGAGATATATGAGAAGATGAAATGCGTCCACTCTTCAGACTAATAGCCTCAAAATGGGTTGGATTCTATTAACAATCTATTTTGAAAGTTACGACTAGCTAGCACTGATCCTTCACGTGATAAATCACACTATCTAGACTCAGTTGGTGCTCTTACACTTATACACTTAATCCGTAGCACAATTGTTAAATAGCATGACAATCAAAACAGTAAGACAGAAAGCTTTCAGCTGAGAACAATAGTATATAAGCTACTTGATCTTTTATGTGGTGCACTCTAATTTGGTTTCTCAAATATTTCTCTTTTATACTCTTCCACAATCTATCTATTGAGCTTGCTTTAGAGAAATAGGTGATCATTGAGCTACTGTCCAAGAAGGTACTGCCCATACAGCTTCTTTCCTAGAACTTCTACAGACTAACCAAAAATAACAACTACTTCTGTGTTCTCACTACAGTCTCTAACTGACCAATCAGACACTCTGACTAATCTATTACATGCTTTATTTTGATTCTACTGCTGTGTGAATCCGGATCTTTCAACGGCTCTTCAGCTAACCCAATGAACATCATTTGCTATACTTTGTTGTTACATCACCATCAATCTGATCTTTACTACCTCAACATAAACATCATCAGTACTTGATCCTTTAGGTTGATTGGTGCCGTTTGTTATAACAGGATATCTGCAAACTTCTTCCCAATGGATCACACCATGGATGTTGCGTAGTCCTTTAATCCAAACATTTGCAAACAACATAGTAAGTAATATACTAAGAATAGTTTAGATATCATCAAAATCACTTGAAGATGTTTTCTCTAACAAACCTTATTCGCCATAAACCTAAAGATAATAATAAAAAAAAAAACTACTGAAGCGAAAGAATCATGCACATGGTGCTTGCTTTAAGCTATAAATGGCTTTTCGGAGATAGGACCTGTGATGCAAGAACTTAACATGAGAGGAACTGGAAAGTTGGCGCCCATAAACTTCCACATAAAGGATGTTGTACAAAAAGGCATTCTTAACGTCAAATTGACATATGATTCATCCCAGGGAAATCGCAATGGAGAGAACGACGCGAATTGAAGTGGATTTAACAACCAGGCCAAAAGTCTAATCATTGTCCAATTCAACATGTTGTTTGAATCCTCGTGTCACGATGCAAACTTTAAAATGTCCAATAGTTCCATCAGATTTTTCTTTAACCTTAACAATTCATTTACAACTGAGTGATTAGTAACAAGATCAAGTAGTATCAGATCCCATATGTGAATGACCAAGGCATTAAATTCATCTACCAAAGCCACTTTCCAATATGGGTCAAGAATGGTCTCAAGTACCAAGTCAATGTCTCTTCATGAAAAGATTGAGGAAGGTTAGACATTTTCTGAATTTAGAAATTCTTGACAAGGCACAAGTTTGCATAGGATGAGGGTGAGAGAACAAATGAAAGTGGAGGAGCTAGATAGAGATGATTTTCAGGTCTGGTGTGGGAGGAATTTGATTAGGAAAGGAGTCGGTTTGGGATACTGTGAATGGGTTTGGAAAGAGGGGCAATGAAGGCCAAAAGAATTGAAAGTAGGTTTAGTAGGCCAAGAGGAGAAGAGAGATGGGATAGAAGGTTGGGCTAGAGAAATGGAGAGAGGCAAATGAAGAGCTTAAGGGCCAAAGGAGGTAAGAAGAATAGATTAATTAAAGAAAACAAAAGGCGAAGGGGTTGAACTAGAATAGTGGGTCATGGGACTTAGAGTTGAACGACGGGTTATGTGTCGAATCATAAAGGCTATCATTGCCTTGAACGAAGGGAAGATTTTCCTTATTGAACTTGGAAGAGAAAAGGGAAGATGATGACTGATAAAAACACAACCACTTGATTGATCAAGGCAATGATAGCCTTTGTGATTCGACGCATAACTAAAACATACACATGGCACAAAATGAGGCGCCAGCTTATGGGAGACATGAGATGGAAGAAGAGGATAACAAGCACGTCCAAAAATCAAAAAGAAGGATTAATCAAATTGGAACCCCAATAAGAAGTGGAAAGGAGAAATATCATGATAGGACAAGAGTGAAAAGCCGATTAATAATATAAACAGTAGCGAGAAGAGCATCAACTCAATATGAAGGAGGCATACGAGCATGTATTAATAAGGTTTTGAGACATTTCGATTGAGTGTCTAATTTTGCGTTCTAACATACCATTTTGAGTTGGGGTGTCTAGACATGAAAATCATTGAATAATACTATTTTCACGTAAATATGTTTGGAACGAACTATTAGTATATCCATCTCCCCCACTAGTTTGTAAAAACTAAATTTTGGCATTGCGGAATTAAAACAATGAAAGCAATGAAAGTTGTAGGTACTTCAAATTTAATTTTCATGGGAAAACCCAAGTAAACAAAGAGTAGTCATCAATGAAAAATGCAATATTTGAAATTAGAATTAGATAAAATTAGACTTATCCATAAACCATAATTATTTACAACTAAAGGAAAATATGCATGATAACTAATGGACTCAAAGAATAATTGATCAAATTTGGCCACAAGATATTGACTTAAACTAGAATTGCAAACATGACTCAAAACTTGTTTATTAGGATGATCAAGACGAGCATGCCAATGAGTGAGTGAAGCACTAGCATTGACACCGTGACTAGGTAGAGACCAGCCAGTGGCCATCAGGGACCGGCGGCAATGACCACCAACAGTGATCGTTAGCGGCATTAGTGGCGACCAACAGCAGGTGGCAAAAGAGTTGGTTTTTTTATATTTTGATATTACAGAATTATGGAAGTGAAATTTCAATACCAACTATAGCTAGGTAATCTAATTTCACAATTATTAAGAAATTCTATTTAATATGAATTTCAAATCATCATCTTGATTTCTTTCGAACAGGAAACGTGCAGGGACTGGAATCTATGGTCCTGATTGAACGAAATGTGGCCCAAGAGCACGTTTTATAAGAGTTGCCAGCGAAGAATCAATGAAGTGCCCAAGCAATGTCAAATTTTGATGGACTAGACACTTAGGATCCGTTTGCGAAAAATAAATAATTTGAAAAATATATTTTTTAAATAATCGTTTGTCTTGCTTACAAAAATAAGTGAACAAAAAATATTTTCATTATCCACTTAATATGTTCAAACATAAATTGTTGACAATAGCAAAAACATTTTCCTTAAATAATTATTTGTATCACTTGAAATAATTAGCCAATAAAAAAATTTATATTATCGACGACAACTTATGTCTAAATATTTCCATGGACAATGAAAGTATTTTTTATTTATTCATCTTTGTAAGCGACACAAGCGATTGTTTTTTGACAAATAATTTTCAAATCATTAATTTTTCAGGAATCAAATGTAGCCTTAATAGACAAAGTACTTTAAGAACCTAAGGGAGATCCTACTTTACTCGTGTTTACAATAACTTTCATGTGAAATTCAAGTGAATTTTTCTCAAAATTTTGGCAACAAAGTGAGAGTTATATAAGTTATGGCATTTGTGACGTCAGTTTCCTTATAAATTTGTAGTTTCAATGCTGTGAGACCCAAGCCACCTAGACTTCTTTCTCATAACTGCAATTCTTATTTATTCTTTTCTTTATATGAAAAATCTTATTTCTCATTACCGGACTTGTGTAGTTTTCCAATTAAAACCCTTTCTCTTTTAATATGTTTAGTCAAGTTTTTTAACTTGAATAATTTTTTTAGCCAGGTCCCTGTAGCGCCTAATCTAGTCAATTCAAGTTGACATGCCGGACCGTGACACAGTATAGCGGGGAAAACATGGTTGCCTTCGCGAAAAAGTCATTGTGGAAAGCGACCCATGCGACAAGATGGACAAAGATAGGGAAACGACAGTTGAAAGAGAACGATTACCAGAAAAGTGGAACCGTCCATGTCCGGGAACCTTGAAAGTGAATATTGATGGCTCTTTTTGTTGCGTCTGCCACGACTCCGGTGGACGACTGGTAGACGGATTCGCTAAATTTCGCTAAATCGGTGAAGGCATTCTCACTCAAGCAAGTGGAAGTTATAGCTTTAGACAAAGGCCGCATCTTTCTCTCTCTTCGCTTTGAGCATAGAATTCGACTGTGTTGAAATAGTAGACTCTAAGGTTATATTTGGTCGTCTGAATTTCTAAATAAAGTAAAATAGAATATAAAATACATGAGATTTTGCTATATCTTATCAATTATTTAGTAGTTACAGTAATAAAATTGAATATATTCACATCATATCATATCTATTATTTGGCTAAAACGTCTTATCAATATAAATTAACCATAAATTTTACAGACGAAGATGATAAAAATCTCTCGTAACCAAATTTTTTTTTTTTTAATTTTCCTCTCTTATTTTAATTTATTTTTTATTTCTTTCTTCCATTTCCATCATTCTCTAATAAAAAATTTTAATAGAAAACTGTACTAATATACCTGAAGTACTAAAATACCTAATATACGTAATAAATATAAATATATTAATATATTGAATTATATATTATGAGATAGAATTAAATTCGAACATATAAATAAAAATAAGATTAAATTGAAAAGTATTTTTTTTAATTTTTTTTTGTTATTTGAATTTCTTATATTAGAATTCAAATATTATTTATACTAAAATATAATTTTAAATTTGTTAATTAAATAATTTTTTATTTGAGAAAAACTTTCCTATTATGAATATTAGAAATCATATTCATTTTTATCACATTTTCTCCATTGGATAATTTTATCTGGCCTATAACCCATTTATATCCAATTCTATCTTGTCTTAAGCAAGTATCAACGCAAAATAGAATAAATTTTATTACATCTTAAATTTTATCCTGACCATCATGCATAGTCTAAATGCATATCAGCCGGGTTGGGAAGTGGGTGCTCTTATCACCCGAGCCCATGACTTATTGATAGGTTTTGCTGGCCTTTCCTTGGCCCGTTGCAATAGGGAAACGAATTTAGTTGGCGATTGGGTTGCTAAGGCCTAACGCTCTTGAAGGTTATCTGGCAACTGGGTCTTGTCTCCCCCTTTTGCTCTTTTTAATTTACTTTGCTCTAGTGCAAGAGACTTGTATTCACTAAAACTTTTATAAGTGAATGATACTTTTCTTCCAAAAAAAAAAAAAAACCATTATATAAAGAAAATGTGCCTCTAAGGACCGTCCAGTATGAATTTCTTTTTCCATATCATCCTCCGACTTCTTCCGATCGCCAGATCAGCTGAGTCAGAGATTGATGGGAGATGGACCTGACCAGAAAATTTAGACAAGTTTCAAGAATTAATTAGAATAAATTAAAATTTCAATGATTTGGTAGAAAAATATGTATATTTTAGGGGTAAAAAGTGTTATTTTATTTTGTACGTGTAAGTATTTTTTTTTTTTTTTTTAAAGTCTTCGTGGACATCACAAGCTTTTGATGTTGATGATTTTGAGCAGAAAAAGAGTCTCTACGATGAGGCACCATTGAATAAAATAAAATGAGTAAAATCTCCCTCGTCTATTCTTTTACCTGTTATAAAAGTTTCCCTTCTCATAGTAAAAGAGTCTCTTGTCTGGTAAAAAAATATTCATTGCACGGTAAATGTTACTGATTTTGTCGTTGAAGATCTAATTTATGGTAAAAGAAGCCATGATGGGGTAAAGGAACTCACGCGTGCTAAATGCTAATCGTCCTTGGGAAATGAAAGTTGCTTCGCATATATAAGTTGGTTTTATTAGCGAAAGTAACTTATTCTTTGCAAACACAAAAGTTCGCTTTTTTCATTTACCACCGAAAAGTAATTTAGCATCATTACTGATAAGAGGTTATCAATAATGGGCTGAGCCTGGGCCAAGCCGGGCCTGGCCCGAGTCCCCTCATTAACAAAATATTTCATAGTAGTTTGCGGGCTGGGTAGGACCTAATTAATACAGGCCCTTGCCTAGGCCCACACAAATATGATTTAGGCAGGCCCATGTGCAGCCAGGCCCACTATTAAGTTAACTACCAATAATTACGATTAATTGATTAAAATTATTATTTTAAAATTAATTTTACTTTAAATGGGAAAAATGCTATCAATATGTATGGTTTACAATGAGTTCATGAGCTTTATCACAAATATCACTAGCTATTGTGGTAAAAATAACTTGTGCTCTGTAAACCCTAGTCGTTAATACCAAATACTGGAGTTCATAATAAATACAAATTGTTCCTGGTAAATACTAGTCTTTTTTAGCATATACAAGTTGTTCTTACTCACCACAGGTTGTTTTTGATATATAAAGTTGTTCTTACTAATTATAAGTTTTCATTTTTCTCATTTTTTCTAATAACAATGTAGATTACTAATTATAGCTCTACCTTATCGAGTGAAAAGTTCATTTGAAGTTCTACCAGAAATGGGAAAGTTTACAAAAAACAAATAAAATTTGCCACGAGTTCTTGAGCTTTATTATGACTAAAAATAATGTTACTTTTGGAGAAATGAGGTTATGATTGGTTAAATATAACTTGTACTTAGGAAATCCTAGTCGTTCTTGATAAATGCAAATTGTCCTTGGCAAATAAAAATTGCTTTTGAAAAATGCAAATTGTTCTTTGTAGAGATTAGTTACTTTTGCTATCAACTTGTTCTCGATAATCATAATTTTTTCAAAGAGGATGTTCTTATAGTTGAAGTAGCTATCTTAGCTGACTGCATGCTTCAAGCTCAGAAGAAGGTTTGGCCACAAGCTTCGTCTGAAAAATCTATCTGATGACCTTGGGTGCAACCGATGAATAGAATGGTCAAAAACCAAACTAAGAGTTTCTTTTCTTGGGTATTTGTTGTTTTGCAAATTGTAATTTATGGCCCCTCCACGGTGCTTAAATGAAGCTTTAGGGCATTCGACTCATGAAGACGATCGATCATGACAATGTGCAATGTGCACAGGGAAGAACAGAACTGTGTCGGGTTGGAATCAACTCGCACTTGAAGAATCGGAGCCTGTTGTTTTTTCCTTAAAAATGTGATACCTGATTATGCTTGACTTGATGTTTCAAGCAGATTCAGGTGATATTCAATTATCTCTCGCCTGTCCCCTCTTCTTGAATTAAACCGAAAGTAGGTTACAAATGGCTGGAAATTTTCTTGTGACCATGTTGGGAGTTCAATTTTTCATTGTCTCTAGTATGTGTCAACATTGTCACATACTTAACTTACTATTAAGAGTAGCAATATGCAGTTCGTATTCTTCAAGGTTTAATTGCATCAATGACATGGTGATTGCTAGTTGGAAGATGGACATAATATTTTTTAGGGTTAACACCACGAAAAACCTCAAATTAATATAACTGTAATAAATTTATCCAAAACTAAATTTTTGACCTAAAAAAACCAAGTTGGTATACCCATGACAAATGTACCTCAAGCTAATTTTTTTACCACCAAAATCCCTAAACTGGTAATTTATGACAAATTTACCATCTATCAGTTTCCATTAAATTGGATTAATACCACGAAAAACAACAAATTACTATACCTATGACAAACAAAGGGTAAAACCCCACACTACTACACTTATTAACTGCCATGTGTTATCTAACTTAGCAATTTGACAGTAAAATTTAATGGAACTACGGATGATAAATTTATCACAGCTGTATTAGTTTATGGTTTTTTGTGGTAAAAAATTTAATTTGGAGTAAATTTGTCTTAAGTGTACTAATTTAGGATTTTTCGTGATATTAATCTTATTTCTTAATTCTGGTCATTCTAAAACTAGTTCTAGTGGTCTCACACCCTCGGAGCAAGAAGATGGGATTCAATGGCACCAAGAGCAGACTAAATAGATCTTCTTTACAGTTGAGCAAATAGGGTTCTTGAAGCGAGTTTGGAGGAGGCATCTTAGACATAAGTCAATTTTTGAAAAGATGCCTTTGGGATTTTTATAATTTTCCTGGTCCTCCTTATCCTCCTCCCTCCTTCTCTCTCTCTCCATCGCTGCCATTCCACGACAAGGCAATCGACGACCTAACCAGCCGATCCCACCGGCCCCGATGTTCCCCAACCCAATCTCTTCCCCTGACATTGTCGTTTCAACGCCTCCAGCTCGATGTCATCGTCCCCTCGCTGCCCCTCGCCTAAAGCCTGTTGGCTTGAGTAGAGCCGTCTAGGTTTCCAGACAGAGTGAACGTCATTTCATCATGTAATTAAAGCACGGAAGAAGTGGGCCTATTACTATGGCTTTTTACCACGATCCGTTAGCGTCTCCCGTACTTCCAACACCCTATCAATTGTTCGCCACTCTGTACACGATCGTTCCTATCTGTGAAAATACGGTTGAAACTACAATCTTAACTCTCTCTAAAAAGACTTTGAGTTATGAGTAGGAGAGAAAACAGGATGAATATCAAACACATCAATTTCGAAACAAAAGCATGCCCTAACCATTTCTACACTATTACTGCTATTACTTTGCGTAAAGTAACTTTGCAACATTAAAAAATGTGTATATATATCTCGCCATGCATATATGCTCCCACCAAACCATTATGTTTCAAGTTCCTGTTCTACAAATTTCTGCATGACCATTTACAAAGCAAGATCATGGATTACCTTTTTATATACTACTCTTAATCTCATATAACAATGATATCTCTTCGTTCTTTGTTTTCCCACCAAAACCTCTCTCGCTGAACAGTTAATCCTGGATGTAACTATTTGAAGTATGCATGTCTACAGGTTCTCCCACTATAATCAACTTTTAAACCAACGTCAAATGACATATGATATAAATCATCCCCATGCATGGAGAACAGACCGTGTTATCTTTTTCCTTTTCTACTCCTTTTCCCTCTGTGTCTATCTGGGAACTTTTGTGACCGTCATTTTCTTGATAAAGTTGGTTGAATGATGTAAGGTCGTTGAATATTTTTGTTTCCAACTTTTTTTTGGGTGGGATTGATCATAGATTTATTGATGATTTTGGTGCCATGGCAATGCTTGTGCTGGAAAAGAGAGGTATAATCTTCAACAATTGAAGAATACGCTCCGGTTTTAGAAGCCGATTTCGAGCGTCTCCCCTGCGAAACTTGAACATGCGTAAAGCGATGCTCATTAAACAACGATATCAACAAGTCTTAGGCCTTTCTGACGCCATCTTAGAGGGTTTCTTCCCTCGGTTGTCTGTGCCTACAAAAGTTTCATCTGATGCAGAAGGTAGTGGAGCAATCACAAGGGCTTCTTTTGGGGTAAGGGAATGCAATTTTTATATTACAAGGACTAGAGGGACAAGTAACAACGTATCCTAAACGTTTTATCAGTTTTCTATGTGTTAGCTCAATCATTTATGACCCGATTCAATGAATTTATGCTGATCCGACCAATTTTTTTCAAGAGGTATGTTTGGCCCGAGTATGGTTCTGTTTTGTATTTTCTATAAGGTTTCAATATATATATTCCATGTAAGAGATATTAGGAATGTTAGAGCTAGTATAAGCACCTAGAGGGGGGTGAATAGGTGTAAAAACAATTTTCCGAGATAAGTGTGCAACACTAATCAATAGTAAATTATGAAAAGGAAATTTCTTTCTTTTCAAGTGAACAAGATACGATCAAAGTAAAAGAGTGTAGGGAAGAGAATATGAACACAGAGTTTATAGTGGTTCGGCTTAATCCAAGCCTACGTCCACTCTTCCGCACTGACAGCCCACCGGCTGGATTTCACTATGAACAAAAGAGTTGTTACAGAAAAGCTCTTCCTTGATTCCACAGTGTAGAGATTCTACTACACTTCCTCAAGGTCACTCAAAGATATAGACTCTCTTTTGTGTACAAAATTTCACTCAACAGTATAACTGACTAAGAACACGGAGCTTCAGACTTTGGAATTCTTCTATCGCGCACTACTCAAAACACTGGAACGTCTTCCTTATATACTCCTTTATGCCATCATACCCGTTGGCACTTACCAAAGGAATTCTTCCAATCTACCCGTTGGACAGAATCAATTAGGAAGATCTTCGAGCTATTTAAGGAACATGACGATAGCCCATCAATCCTGCTCGCCCATACAATCAGGATCTAGGTTTCCATAAGTAGAACTTTCCAAGTATACTTCGTCAATCAACGGATCCAAAATCCCTGAATCAATCTTGATTTAAACAAAGGATTTCGACAGCCTATATCCAACCAAGAGATCTTCACCAGTCGATAAAGTCAAATCCTTAACGAAACACCCAGTTCTGGATAAGCCTTCTTCGATGGTCTAGAGACTGTCAATGAGGATAGACTTTGAGTCTTGAGTCTGGCGGTCCGGAGGTCTTCAGACTTTGATGGAAGAGTCTGCAAGTTTTCAGACTAGATTGATGGAAACGTTTTGTCAGCTTCAAAACACTTAAGGAAGTTTTCTCCAACAATCTCTCCCTTTTTTATGGTGACAAAACTTTCCTGCAGATTTGGATACCTTTGACTTGCAAAACATTACTTAAGCAAATATGGATATCTCATAAAGATAAGAGGCTTAGTAATAACACTAGAATCTGCATCCACAGAAGGTAGGTTAGTCTTGTAAATAAACAAAGCCATGAAATATCAATAGTACTTAAGATAAACAAAAGTTCAAACAGTCAAAACCAAATCCAGTTCAAATCCAAACAACCAAACACAAAAGTCAAGTCAATCAACACAAAAGTTCAAAAAAAAAAAACAAATCTGCACCACATCTTTCCCCCTTTTTGTCATCATTAAAAAGGTAGAGATTAAAAGAGAATGGAATTAAGATTGCTTGGGAACACGAACAAGCTGGAAATCTCCCATTGACTGGACAATCCCTTCCAGCTTTTTCAAATCCTCCTTCAGTTGCGCCACATCTTCACCCTTGGCATTTGTTTGAACTTGAAGAGCAAGGGCATGAATTTGATCATGCAAAGAAACTGAAGAGGTTTGTCCTGCATTCTACAAGTTCTGTACTTCGCATCCCAGAGCATATATTTGACCCCGCATCTCCATGAGAACATCAAGAATTCTGCGAAAGTCTGCTGAGTTATCAGTCTGGGTACTGGCTTCTACACGATCAGATGGAGTAAAGGCAGATGATTGCAAATCAGCATGTTCACGCAGATTGGGCGATGAAACATCATGTTCCTCCTCAGGAAATTGAGAGGCATAGACGTCCTCTGGATCTGCTGGAGAACGACTTATTCCTTCACTGGTTGCAGGAAATGAGGACATTCCTCTTTTCTTAGGATCTCCCCCTGTTTCCATGCCTTTAGTTGGAGAAAAGTGTTCCTCATGCTCTGCTTCCTCTTGATTTCCTCTCTCTTCTTCTTCTTCTTTCTGAATTCTTTCCTCCTCTACATCTCTCTCCTCTTCTTCAGTTCGCTGTTCTGTCTCATCAGTGTCTTTTTCCTGTCGCTCCGTTGATTCTAGAACAGAACGACTCAAGTTCTTCAATGCCATTGCAGAAATGGTGATATCATCCTCATCCTCTTCATCCTCAATGATGAGAACTCTTCTTTTCTTTGATGGAGCAACCATGGGCTCCTTCCCTTTCCTCTTTACAGCCGAAGAGAATTGATGAGTCTTGACAGGGCTTTTCTCCTTGAATTGCTCCAATGCCTTGCTAAGTTCTTTCAGACGCATTTGAGAGACCATTTTCAGTCCCACCACCATTTGATCTCACATTCGAACACAAAAAATCCTGGGAGGCTGAACATTCAGATGTCTGAATAACTTGGTCACAAGAGCTGCATATGGAAGTTGACCCTTGTCCTTCACCACTGCTCTGTACATGTGGAACATAACAGTATGTGGAAGAGAGAACTTTTTACCAGCATTGATAGCATACATCAACTTTGCCTCCGAGTTTGAAACGTCGGTCTTTGAAGTTGATTTTGGTCTGAGACAATTAATCACAATCTTGTGAAGCAAAATATTGGATGCATTCATTCTCGAATAGGAAATCTTTTCTTCCGTTTTTCTATCCTTAACAAGCTCCAATGTTGCACGAGCAATAGACACGCTGATAGGTTGATATCTCCCTCTTTCAACCCCAATCACATCAGCCAAAGTATTCATGTCAACCACATAGTCCTGATCTCGAACACTAAAAGAGAATCTATTCGCATCCAAGAAACTGAGATTCGAATAGAAATAAGCAGTGAGTTCAGCATAAGCCTCTGTAGTGTCAGAACAAAACTGTTCGAGTTGAAGAAGATTGAATTTTTCTCGCAGATTGACATTCACAGAGTCAAGAAAATCAAAGTCCACACTTCTAGGGTTTATCACCCCACGCTTCAGCAACTTAGAGTACAGTTGTTTGTGATCATCCGATCGAAACAAATCCGTCCTTTTGTTTCGAATTTTTGCTGCAATACCCATTCTAGGTTTAAACTGACTGTACATCCTATCATCGTCATTCCCATCTGGTTGACTCATCCCTCCAACACGTGGATCGATTGGAATATTTGCCAATGCCTCTTCTGCCAAACCAGCAGGGGCAATTCCCAATCGTTCCATTGTGCGTAAAAAGTAAGTTTCATTTCCATACCCTTTGTCTTTCAGAAATTCATCAATGTAGTTCAACGGTGTATCACTTCTCTTCAAAGCACGATAAAGGTTGTAGGTAAAATCGGGCTTAAGAGATCTTATAGGATCTGCGTCTACAATGATTTCTTCCTCTGCAACATTCTGAGGTCTAGAAGGAGGAGATGGACGCTGCTGAGAATGTTGTGGGCTCTACTGCTGTATAGGAGATTCTTCTTCATCGGTAAGATCAAAGTGCGTAGGCCCCTCACTCATTTGCTGTGGTCCCCTGTTCGCGATCCTTGAAGACTTTCTTTGAGACGACATCTTCCACAGTCTTTGAGAGATTCCAAGCTTGTTTTCCAAGAAAGATGACAAATTTTCAAGGATTAAACAAGAGAAGAAAACAGAAGTGAAAGATTGATGCTCTCTTAGGGTTTTTATGAGTAAAACGAAGAGGAACTGACGGTATATAAGGCAGTCGAAGCGAGGCATACAGAATGACGCAAAAAGAAAATATAAAGATGCCTTTTAAAAATAACTGCCTTTTCAAAAAAAAATTAGATAACTGTCATTTTAAAAATAACTTCTTTTTCGAAAAGGAATGGTTGCAATAATCACGGAAATTGAAAATAGCAACAATCAATTCGGATAGATGATCGTACCTTTTCGAGATTTGATCTGAGAGATAATAAATTAACAAAACTTACAGTCATGAATCATGATCATCTGAGTCTGAGACTCTTTAGACTTTTAGTCCCGGGTCCGAACTTCCTCGAGGACTTTAAGATATTGAGTCTAGAACGAATAACTTCAAATTGATTTTTCTCCAAGGGCTTTGTAAATATATCCGAGTTGATTCTTTGAGTCAATAAACTGAATAGTAACTTCTCCATTTTGAACATGATCTCTAATAAAGTGATGTCGAATCTCTATATGTTTTGCTCTTGAGTGAAGAATCGGATTCTTGGTGAGATTGATTGCGCTGGTGTTGTCACATTTGATTTCGGTGCATGAATCTTCAATTCCAAAGTCTCTTAGCTGTTGTTTTATCCACAGAATTTGTGAACAACAACTTCCAAGAGCTACATATTCTGCTTCTGCTGTAGAAAGAGCTACTGTACTTTGCTTCCTTCAAAACCAAGACACTGTCCTGCTTCCAAGTAATTGACAGATGCCCGAGGTGCTCTTTCTATCAACTCTGCATCCAGCTAGGTCTGTATCTGAGTATCCAAGAAGAGTAAAGTCTCCTTCTCTAGGATACCAGAGACCTATCTTTGAAGTTGAGGCAATGTATTTGATAATGCACTTTGCAGCACTTAAATGAGATTCTTTAGGGTCTGATTAAAATCTGGCACAAATGCAAACACTAAACAAAATGTCAGGTCTAGAAGCAGTAAGATAAAGTAGTGAGCCAATGATACTCATGTATAACTTTTGGTCAACTTTCTTTCCTCCTTCATCTTTGTCTATCTTCAAGGAACTTGACATTGGTATATCAGTCTTTTTGCAATTCCCCTGCCCAAACTTTTTGACAAGTTCGTTGGCATATTTTTCTTGATGAATAAAAATTCCTTCTTTTAGTTGTTTCACTTGAAGCCCGAGAAAGAAGGTTAATTCACCCATCATGCTCATTTCAAATTCATCCTGCATAGACTTAGAGAATTTTTTGCACAAACTTTCATTAGAAGATCCAAAGATAATATCATCAACATAAATTTGAACAAGTAGAAAGCTTTTGTTTTCTCTTTTGATAAACAAAGTAGTATCTACTTTACCTTTGACAAAGCCACTTTGAATTAAAAAATTACTTAGTCTGTCGTACCAAGCTCGAGGAGCTTGCTTTAAGCCATATAAAGCCTTTTTCAGTCTGAATACAGAGTCTGGTTTTCTTGGATTCTCAAAACCGGGTGGTTGTTCCACATAGACTTCCTCTTGGATAAATCCATTTAGGAAAGCACTTTTCACGTCCATTTGGAATAACCTGAAATTCTTATAACAAGCAAAAGCAAGTAATAATCTAATTGCTTCTAACCTTGCTACTGGTGCATAAGTCTCATCATAGTCTATCCCTTCTTCTTGCGTATATCCCTTGGCTATGAGTCTTGCTTTGTTTCTTACGACTTTTCCTTTTTCGTTCATCTTGTTCCTGAAAACCCATTTAGCTCCAATGATAGATTTACCTTTAGGTTTAGGAGTCAATTCCCAGACATTATTAATACTGAATTGCCTGAGTTCTTCTTGCATAGCTTCAATCCAGCTTTCATCTATTAAGGCTTCTTCTATGCTCTTGGGTTCTATTTCAGAAATAAGAGCCACAGCACTAGACTCTTCGTGCCTTTTGGATCTTATGTGAATTCCATCATTAATATCGCCAATAATGAGATCTTTGGGATGACTAGATTTATGCTTCCAGTTGCTGTTTGATTTGTCAGACTGTTGATCTTTTTCCTCATTTGAATCTTCGACGATCATTTGTTGCTGGTCTTCTGAAGTCTAAGCTGCTTCTGGAGGTTTAGACTTTGTAAAGTCTGGAGCAGATTCGGAATCTTCAAGTTGAGTCAGAATTGATTCATTTTGCATAGAGTCTTGAAATTTGACATTTATTGATTCCTCCACAGATTGAGTCTTTTTGTTGTATACTCTGTAAGCTTTGCTTGTGATAGAGTATCCAAGGAAAATACCTTCATCTGATTTTCCCTCAAACTTACCAACCCGATCATTTGCATTTTTCAATATAAAACATTTACATCCAAACACATGAAAATATGAAACAATGGGCTTCTTTTCTTTGAATAACTCATAGGGAGTTTTCTCCAGAATAGGCTTTAGAAAGACTCTATTAATAATATAACATGCTGTAGAAACAGATTCAGCCCAAAAACGAGAAGATATGTTACTTTCAATTAAAAGAGTTCTAGCCATTTCCTGAAGCGACCTATTCTTTCTTTTCACGACTCCATTTTGTTCTGGAGTGTATAGAGAGGAGAACACATGCTGTAAACCAGATTCATCACAAAGTTTTGTAAAGTCTTGATTTTCAAATTCACCTCCATGATCTGTCCGTATTCTTGAAATAACATATCCCTTCTCATTTTGGACCTTTTTGGCAAACTTTTCGAAATAAGAAAAAGTTTCAGACTTACTTGCCAAGAAATATACCTAAGTGAATCGTGAATAATCATCCACAATTACTAAACAGTATTTCTTACCTCCAATGCTCTGAGTTCTGGTTGGTCCAAAGAGATCCATATGCAGAAGCTGCAGTACTCGATTAGTGGAAACTTGATTTATTGGTTTGAATGAGTTTCTTACCTGTTTTCCCAACACACATGGTGTGCATAGATCAGACTTTTGGTATGACGGATTGGGTAGGCCACGAACAAGCTTCTTTGCTGATATTTTGGCTATTTGCTTCATATTGATGTGCCCAAGTTTCCTGTGCCACAAGTTTGCTTATTCTTGAATTGAGATTAAACATTGGGTTTCATCTGGTTTGACATCCAAGAGGTAGATATTTCCATGTCTTCGACCCATGAAAGACCGAGAGGAATCTTTACTGATTCCTGAACAAATTCCCTCTTGAAAATTGATTTTGAAACCGGTGTCGCACAACTGACTGATACTCAGTAAATTGTAGTTGAGTCCTTCCACTAAGGAAACATTACTGATCGTGAGGCTTCCAATCTTTACAGTTTCGTATCCTACAATTCTTCCTTTGCTGTTTCCTCCAAATGAAACTTTTCCACCATTGACTTGAACAAGCTTTAAGAAGCAATTTGAATCTCCTGTCATATGCCTTGAGCATCCACTATCCAGGTACCATTTAATCTTTTTCTTGATAGTGACCTACATTTAGAAAAGAGACTCAAGCTTTCTTTGGTACCCATACTTTCTTGGGTCCATTGGTGTTAGTACAATATACTGTCTTTGCCCATACATTCTTAACAGGTTTCCAAATCATAGGACATTCTTTCTCAAAATGATTTGAGCTATTGCACTTAGAACATCTAAGAGCACTGCGACCTACTGGTTTACAAAAGCCTTTTGGAAATGATTTTTGTAAGCATCTTTTGTAGGTCTTTGCTTAATTCTTTCCTTTACTTTAGGAAAATCAATTAGAGGAATGGTTTCAGCAGTCATTCCTAAACCAGATTTGTTGAAGTAAGGTTTTTGTGCTGAAAGGATTTTTTCAAGTTTCTCAGATCCTATAGAAAATTTTTTAGAAATATTTGAGATGACATTTTTCAAGAATGCATTTTCTTTTGAAAGATTATCTTCATTTTCTTTCAAAGTAATAACATTTTCGTCTAAACTTTTGACCTTTTCTTTCCAAACATTTTCCTGTTGTTTTAGTGCAGAATTTTCTCTCTTAAGTTCGGAAATTCTTTTAAGAGAATTTTTGAGACTAAGACACAATTCATCAATGTATCTAGAAACTTTAGTAGGAATTTTCAAATTACTTACCTTGAATTCACCGTGTCGAATCGAGTCATTTTGAGTCTAAATCGAGTCCGATTGTGCCATGAGACAAATATTGGCATAATCATCATCACTTTCTTCACATTCTGTATCACTCCAAGTTTCTGCTTTGAGTGCCTTTCGATATTTCTCAGCTTTTCCTTTCTTTTTCCTCAGAAGGGGACAGTTGGGTCTGATATGTCCCTTTTTCTTACATTCAAAACAGACTACATCTCTATTGGATTCATCATCCTCAACAGACTTACTCTGTTGCTTTTGAAAGCCTTGTTTCTTTGGATTGAATCTTTTTCCTTTTCTGTTTAACTTTATGAATCTTCTTATCATGAGAGCAAGCTCTTCATCATCCATGTCGTCTTCAGAATCTATGACATCAGAATCATCATTAGATTTTAATGCAATGGATTTCTTACCTTTAGGATCTTCATCTTCGTTGATTCGCTCCACTTCATAAGACTGAAGAGTCCCAACCAATTCATTGACAGAAAGTGGCATAATTCTTTGTGTCTCCCTTATTGAGGTTTTTATGTGATTCCAATTCTTGGAGAGTCCACGCAGTAGCTTGTTTACTTTCATGGGATCAAAAATTGGTTGACCTTGATTTTCAAGACCATTCACGATTTCTGTAAAACGACTAAACATGTCAGTGATAGATTCTCCTGATTTTCATTTTGAATGCTTTGTATTGACCGAGCATAATATTAATTCTGGTTTCTTTCACTCGATCAGTTCCTTCATAGGTGATGTGTAATCTATCCCAGACTTCTTTAGCTGTAGCACAAGAAGATATTATGTTATATTCAGTAGGTGATAACGCACAATATAAAGAATAAATTGCTTTTGCATCCAGAGCTTGTCTCTTGGTTATCTCTTCTTGAGTCATTTCGCTAGACTCAACAGCTTCTTTTCCTCTTTCTAGAGCAAATGTAGCTTTAGGAATGATTCCTTTGTCTACTACATCCCATTCCAGAGGATCCTTTGATCTTAAGAATGCCTTCATCTTGTTTTTCCATATGTTGTATTCCTTTCCATCAA
The DNA here is from genome assembly GCA_016097605.1 of Eucalyptus guilfoylei. Classification (NCBI taxonomy): domain Eukaryota; kingdom Viridiplantae; phylum Streptophyta; class Magnoliopsida; order Myrtales; family Myrtaceae; genus Eucalyptus; species Eucalyptus guilfoylei. The sequence goes on along the minus strand of CM027862.1, from coordinate 41,357,191 downwards.
AATAAGGCGGTCTGGTGTTGCTTTGCCCTTCAACCAGTCCTGGAGCCAACATACTAGCCATGGATCTTTAACTCTGAAGTAAAACACTTCAATTTAAATGAGTACACGAGCTCTGATACCAATTGTTAGAGCTAGTATAAGCACCTAGTGGGGGGTGAATAGGTGTAAAAACAATTTTCCGAGATAAGTGTGCACCACTAATCAATAATAAATTATGAAAAGGAAATTTCTTTCTTTTCAAGTGAACAAGATACGATCAAAGTAAAAGAGTGTAGGGAAGAGAATATGAACACAGAGTTTATAGTGGTTCGGCTTAATCCAAGCCTACATCCACTCTTCCGCACTGACAGCCCACCGGCTGGATTTCACTATGAAAAAAAGAGTTGTTACAGAAAAGCTCTTCCTTGATTCCACAGTGTAGAGATTCTACTACACTTCCTCAAGGTCACTCAAAGATATAGACTCTCTTTTGTGTACAAAATTTCGCTCAACAGTATAACTGACTAAGAACACGGAGCTTCAGACTTTGGAATTCTTCTATCGCGCACTACTCAAAACACTGGAACGTCTTCCTTATATACTCCTTTATGCCATCATACCCGTTGGCACTTACCAAAGGAATTCTTCCAATCTACCCGTTGGACAGAATCAATTAGGAAGATCTTTGAGCTATTTAAGGAACATGACGATAGCCCATCAATCCTGCTCGCCCATACAATCAGGATCTAGGTTTCCATAAGTAGAACTTTCCAAGTATACTTCATCAATCAACGGATCCAAAATTCCTAAATCAATCTTGATTTGAACAAAGGATTTCGACAGCCTATATCCAACCAAGAGATCTTCACCAGTCGATAAAGTCAAATCCTTAACGAAACACCCAGTTCTGGATAAGCCTTCTTCGATGGTCTAGAGACTGTCAATGAGGATAGACTTTGAGTCTTGAGTCTGGCAGTCCGGGGGTCTTCAGACTTTGATGGAAGAGTCTGCAAGTCTTCGGACTAGACTGATGGAAACGTTTTGTCAGCTTCAAAACACTTAAGGAAGTTTTCTCCAACAAGGAATATATATGAAGCTAGGGTTTTGAGAGGTTTTTTTTACTTTTCATTGCATTCCGAATTCTATCTCATGAATTTCTCATCCTCCTTTGCTCATGAAGTAAGGTCACGTAGATAGAACCGTGTAAATTTATCATGTCATTTCTATGCTCTATATTCAGCACTTTATCATTTTTGCATAACAAAACACTTTAATACATGTTCGACCAAGGGATAGTATCACCCACCAGGGCGTTTTGTGCCCAGAAAATGAGAGCCATCTGCTTGTACATAAAATGTTATGTGGACAATAAAGAACATGGATTTTTAGACTTAAATAAAAACCAAATGAATCTATCGTTAGTTACACAACAACTAAATGAATCTATCGTTAGTTTTTGTACGACAACAACTGGACAAGAAGGTCGTTGACCATCTCGAGGCGCAGTTTTGGTACGACAGAAAGGTCGTTGACCATCTCGAGGCGCAGTTTTGGTACGACAACAACTAAATGAATCTATCGTTAGTTACACAAAATAATTGAATTATAAGACTTACTTATTCTTGTTTCCATAAGTGGTTGCTCTAGACACATAACTAGACTACTTGCCACATGTACGATTGATTCTGAATAAAAGAGTGTTATCTCTCTAGTGGGTTCTCTAGACACATAACTAGACCATATACCACATGAATGATTGATTTTGAGTAAAAGATTGTTCTCTCTCTCTCACGACATGATCAGGATAACCGGATTCATTCCTCAACTGAATGTCTATAAATGGGAAGAGCAATAACATTAAACTATGTAAAATTTGAAACTTCAGATGATATCACCTCAGATTAAATATCGATTCCCCTATCAACGGAATTTGTACTCTGGAAAAAGGGTATGATGAAAAGAATGCCCAACCCTATTAAATAGTCTTGATTGAAATAATCTTGTGATTGGTTTAAAAGACTGTTACGAGAAATCAACAGGGCTATCGTTTTTACATCCGGCCCTCAGGTGGCCAATAAGAAAGAAGAGCAGCTTTATTTCCATCGTTATCCTAGAACGAGAAGTTGCACTACAAATATTTCAGTTTCCTTAGGGTATTGAATTCAAGTTTGATAAATTACAGTTGGTGGCCTTTCTCATTTTATAACCCACGTACCAAATTCTACAGATAACTTTTATTTTTCACTAGTATAGCCAAAAAAAAAAAAAAATCTTTCCTGCGGTCGTTTTTCATCTACAGTCGAAATGTTGGGTTGAAACCTCATAAGCTCAGTTGGATAAAATTTTCCTGGGATGTCGTGGCTTACAATGTTATTTATAAATGTGTATATATGGACAAAGTCAATACATTGAATAACATATGGATGGCATTGATCTCTTTCGTGAAGTAATCGATATCACAATCTGAAGTAGACCATCGATGAACATGACGGGGAAATGGGGGGACACGAGTGCGTTACTTCCTGCGCCCCTGTTTTGACAATTTCCAAAAGAACTGGAAAGCTAAGTTGCTTCTCAACCTTAGCTTGGAATGATCTAAGACTACATGGCAATTGGACCGAAAACAAAGTTATACATATCATAGAGATGGACATGAGTCTGATCGAAATCATTGTGTAATTCCTGCTAATTATGCATCAGAAAATGTCTAGATCACATATCAAGACGAATTAGCAGATAAAACAGAACATAGTGGCATAATTATCTGAGTTTGGTGTAGGGACTTGGGTTCGGTTCTCATGATGATTCCATGTTGTAATTCATAACTTTTCCCTCAACGAGTGTTTTTCCTTCTCGCTCCAGTTGCATGGAAGCTTAGAGAAGGGAAACTTGCAGATCGGCACACTGTAATTTTACAAGAGAAGTCGCGTAGGTTCTCCATGCTTGATGACCTAAATCTGAAGATGCAAGAGCCTGGAAAGCAAATTGACCGTGTCTCTTCATCATGCCAAAAAATGTTTACCCAATGGACCGGAGACATTCTTCAATACTCCGAATTAGTAATAACCGGCATCTCTGTCCTTCAGTGAAAATAATTGGGGCGGCGTGGGCAACTGGATCAGCCTCAAAATGATAATTGAAATGCTGTTTTCAACTGTCCACACTCAGCATTGTCATCAAAATGAATGCTTCGTGCTGCCCTATGGATGACTTGTTTCATAGTTCGAATTCTGCGTATATGTGAAAACTGTTTCTGAAGCAATTCAGTGGGAACTCTTACGATTCATGTACTCTGTTCGGAATACGAAAGAAACGGAATGTGTTTTCTACAGTGGCCTTTCATTGACAGTAGAAAATTGAAATGCCTGGTTGAAGGACAAACTAAACCTGCTCTCGATGTCAGGTGAATTTGTTTTCCTCGAGGATGATCCATCACATGGTATTTCTCAAACAATGGGGTGCGGAATGAACCCGCACTCGAACCTGCGTTAAGGTGCATGCGTGTTTTTAGGACACGATCTAAACCTTGAATGAGATAAGCTCAGCATCGCACTATCTTGATGCTGTCAACATTACAGCTTCAATTAGAATACAAATGGCTACTGGGAATATATGAGGACACGGATGCTTTACTCGTTTCCCCCTTTTTTTAAAAGCAAAGTGAAGATAAAGAGCGGACATAATAGATGTATAAGTGGGCGTATTGGTGAAAGCCCACTAGAACTCCTGGGATGCTTTACTTACATTACTTTGGTTCAGAATTCTGTGCACTTACTTTGACAAACTTCAAAAACCATTGAAGTCAGTTACTGGTCGATCTTAGTTTAAGAATATGGTACCGGTTTTATATCATAGCGACCAGCCCGTAAAAGAAATAATGGCACCCTCAATCGTCTAAGTAAGACATGACTTATAAGATCTGGAAGCCATTGGAATATCATTAAATGCTCGTAAAGAAATTCGAACTATGACCTTCTTTTCATTAAACTGCATAGAAGTGGCAGCTTGGGGGAAGAACAGTCTCTTATTACCTACCATCCGCGAACTATGTTCGGGAAAACAGGAAAAAGGCACCGATGACATTAAATGGTCGAAGAGCTTATCGTTTATGTAGGAATGATTATTTTTATCCTTTTTTGTGCAACGAATGAGTGCAATGCAACCAAGTAAGAGTTAAGATCTTTGGTATTTGGCAACAAAGATGGGGGGACATTGATAACAAGAATATTTTTGGGATGAAGATGGATATGGATAGTGTTCTCCTTCTGCAATCTAGATAACCAATTCAATCTTTTCAAGATATCAGATTGTCACAGAAGCAACGGTCTATGCTTGATCATACTATTTTGTTTTAGGATTCGGCACACAATCATAAGGAAATTGAGAATAAAAGCGAGAAAGAAATCGATATAAGGTTTTATTCTAGTTCACCCTTCAATAGAGTTACATTTAGCAGAGGATTTCACTATAATTAACATATGGCACGTCTCTATGGCAAATATCAATTACAATAGAAGGATCTTATTTTTGCTGAGTCGCTATTCATAAGTCCAATTTAAAACTACCAATAAAATATGAATTCAAACTATATAAACTCCGGCTCGGGAGTGCTACTCTTGTGACTCTTACCTGGTCATTGGGGAGAGGGACCCTATGCCTTCCTGTCAGTAGGAAGTGTGAACTGCATCTCAACCCTATGGTGATACTAGATATTTTACTCTTTTTTCACAAGAAAAGTGAAGGAGAAACAGTACAAGGATGTAAAAGTCATTGTAGACCACTTCCATCTCCGATGTCATGCCCTCTTCAAGTTGGAGGAGAGGAATTCAAACAAATCACCGAGTCCTCGTAGTAGTTACAGGGAAGTTCATACTTGGACTAAAGAAGGGTAAAAAAGATTCCACTTCTGAAGAGTTGGTAATGCGTAGTATAACTCCTTCAATAAATTATATCTCAAAATAGATGCACCCTTAATCATTACATAAGTCATGTCTTATAAAGAAAGTGGAACTAAAACCTTCTTTTCATTAGGCTCCTAAGAAGTGGCAGCTTGGGAAAAGAACATGATCTTATTCTTTGTCATCCACAAACTGTGCTCGGGAATGAGAAAAACCTACTAAAAGTATCGTATGATAAACAAGAACTGTGTTAAATGATCAGAACATCAGGGATGAGTTTTACCACATATAAATACTAATGGTGCATTCGTTCAAAGTAAAACTTCATAATTAAGGAAAAATATATACTTTTTAGGAAATAATTTTTCGAGAAAATGGTTAATTTTCCTTTATTTATTGATATGTGACCGAAAACATTTTATGGTGTTTGATCTCATTCAGAAAATTATTTCAATTCATGACATTATTTCAAGCCAAAAAAAGAAATTCAAAATTTTAAAATGTTTTTTGTTTTTTGTTTTTTATATTTTTCATCTTCTTTTTCCTTCTCTGTTCGCCGGTTGTCAAGCCTCGGTGATGGCCACGGGCATGCTTGAGTAGCCTAGAGCTCGATGACCTCAAGCGACCTTTGCCTCGTCGGGATTGAGCAAGCTGCGAGCTCAAGCTCGCCTAGATTGACTGAGCCTCGAGGTTGTCGGCCCGCATTATGGCCAGTCGGTTGGGTACTGACCATCGCTGAGGCACGCGGATGGCGGAGGAAGGAGATAGGAAAGGAAAAGAAAAGAAAAGAGAAAAGAAGAAAGGAAAAGAAAAGAAAAAAGAAAAAGAAAAATAATAGGAAAAAGTAAATCAATAAAAAATTCGATTTTTTAAAAAGAAAATATTTTAATAATAGGAAATGTTTGAATAACCAAGGACTTGAGCCCGAGCACCGAGGACCCATGCACGGTCTTTGTGGACTCGGGCCTAAGGGTTTAGACTAGAGTTCGACCATTGAGGACCCGAGCATGGCTTTTATGGACTCGAGTTTGGGTGCCGAAGCATCGGGTATGAGCACTAGGGGTTCGGGCTTGGGTGCCAGGTGCCTAAGCTCGAGCATCGGGGTCTCAGCCTCGACCTCAATGGATCACGCTTGGCCGCCGAGAGACCTAGTCCTGAATGCCGAGTTCCGAGAACCAACTTTGTGGTTTCGCGGCCAAGCATAGAGCTTTGACTTCAAGTGCCGATAACTAGTCATATTTTGGAAAAGATTTTCCGGTTCTTTTAAAGAAAAAAAATATTTTCCTGAATTTAAGATTCGGTGGAAAACCTTTTCCATTGAGTAGTAAAACATTTTTCATTGGCTCATTTTTAAGCGGAACAAACATTGAAAAATGAGAAATATGTTTTCCTGGAAAATGTCGTTTGCACAACAAACGCCTTATCAACTTTTGTGCCGCAAGAGAGTGCATTTCTAGCAAATGTTAAAAACTGCGGTACTCAATACTGAAAACGATTGATTTTTTATAATATTTCTAAAAGCAGCATGAATATTTTCGAGATGGAGAAGCTTAAGGAATGTTTTCGTTTGCAATCTAGAGACTTTCAGTCCTTTTTTTCTTTTTTAATGATGACTCGGACTCCTGCACCAGTTGCACTACAAGGGTTCAACCGTTAGGCACCAACCGGAGGAGAAACAGCCCGGCCCCATAGACTAGCCTCCATGTAAGTCAAGGATATTATAAGATGGAGGGCAGAGGGAGTCAAACTTGGGATCAATCACCCACAAACCTAAGCCCTTACCACTCCACCAACCCCTCGAAAGCATTTTCAGTCTTTTTTCAGCTATTAAAACCTTGCACAACATGTGCTCTTTACTTGGTTATCTTCTTTGAGTGGGGAAAAGAATCGTAAAAAAAACGAAGAAGAAACGGTACGAGGATTCACAAAGACCATTTCAATATCATGCAATATGCAACAAACCGCCAAGTCATCGTAGTTGTTATAGGGCGATTCATCTCTTGACTTGAGAAGGAAAAATAGATAAAACCTTTTAAGACTTGGTAATCTAAATGGAAACCTGCTGACAAACTAAATACTGGGTCAAACATTTTTATCTATAAAGAGAGAGCATGTTGCCACGCAAGTCCTCACTCTTCCCTCGAGCAATACTAGTCTGTGCAAGGATCAGAGATTGCGATCAAGGCCCTAACTCCTGTCCAGTGTCTACAACCGCAATGAAGTTTCTGCCGATTAGCCTTCTCATCTTGGCTTTGGCCACTGCCACTGCTTTAGCTTATGACCCGAGTCCTCTTCAGGACATATGCGTGGCCACCAACGACCTGGAATCTGGAGGTTGGTCCTCAATTCTTGCATTAGTCATGTATTTCTTATCTAGCTTATGATGCCGAAACTGAAACACGAATTCTTTTTCTCATGCAGTATTTGTGAATGGAAAATTCTGCAAGGACTCGAAACAAGCCACGGCTGATGATTTCGTCTTCATGGGGCTTAGGAATCCTGGAAACACGTCGAATCCGCTCGGATCAAAAGTCACACAGGCTTTCGTCCAGCAATTTCCAGGACTCAACACTCTTGGAATATCCATGGCTCGCATTGACTTTGCTCCCGGCGGCCTAAATCCTCCCCACACTCACCCTCGTGGCACTGAGGTTCTGGTCGTGGTGGAGGGTACGCTACTCGTTGGCTTCGTCACGTCCGACCAATTAAACAACACTCTCTTCACAAAAGTCCTGTACAAGGGGGACGTGTTTGTGTTCCCTATTGGTCTCATTCACTTCCAGTTGAATATCGGAAACACATACGCGCTAGCCTTTTCCGGTTTGAGCAGCCAGAACCCTGGGCTCATTACCATTGCTAATGCGGTCTTCGGAGCGAAGGCACCCATTTCTGCTGATGTTCTCACCAAGGCCTTCCAACTGGACAAGAAGGTGGTTGACTATCTCGAGGCGCAGTTTTGGTACAACAACAACTAAATGAATCTATCGTTAGTTACACAAAATAATTGAATTATGCGACTTACTTTCTTAATCTTGTTTCCATAAGTGGTTGGTCTAGACACATAACTAGACTACTTACCACATGTATGATTCATTCTGAATAAAAGATTGTTATCTCTCTAGTGGTTGCTCTAGACACATAACTAGACTATATACCACATGTATGATTGATTTTGAATAAAAGATTGTTCTCTCTCTCTCTCTCATGACATGATCGGGATAACCGGATTCATGCCTCAACTAAATGTCTATAAATGGGAAGAGCAATAACATTAAACTACGTAAAATTTGAAACTTGAGACGATATCACCTTAGATTAAGTATCGATTCCCATAGCAATGGAATTTGTACTATGGAAAAAGGGTATCATGAAAAGAATGTCCAACCCTATTAAATAGTCTTAATTGAAATAATCTTGTGATTGGGTTAAGACACTATTATGAGAAATCGTCAGGGCTATTGTTTTTACATCCGGCCCTCAGGTGGCTAATAAGAAAGAAGAACAGCTTTATTTCCGTCATTATCCTAGAAGGAGAAGTTGCACTACAAATATTTCAATTTCCTTAGGGTATTGATTTCAAGTTTGATAAATTACAGTTGGTGGCCTTTCTCATTTTATAACCCACGTACCAAATTCTACAGATAACTTTTATTTTTCACAAGTATAGCCAAAAAAAATAATCTTTCCTGCGGTCGTTTTTCATCTACAGTCGAAATGTTGGGTTGAAACCTCATAAGCTCAGTTGGATAAAATTTTCCTGGGATGTCGTGGCTTACAATGTTATTTATAAATGTGTATGTATGGACAAAGTCAATACATTGAATAACATATGGATGCCATTGATCTCTTTCGTGAAGTAATCGATATCACAATCTGAAGTAGACCATCGATGAACATGACGGGGAAATGTGGGGACACGAGTGCGTTACTTCCTGCGCCCCTGTTTTGACAATTTCCAAAAGAACTGGAAAGCTAAGTTGCTTCTCAACCTTAGCTTGGAATGATCTAAGACTACATGGCAATTGGACCGAAAACAAAGTTATACATATCATAGAGATGGACATGAGTCTGATCGAAATCATTGGGTAATTCCTGCTAATTATGCAGCAGAAAATGTCTAGATCACATATCAAGACGAATTAGCAGATAAAACAGAACATAGTGGCATAATTATCTGAGTTTGGTGTAGGGACTGGGGTTCGGTTCTCATGATGATTCCATGTTGTAATTCATAACTTTTCCCTCAACGAGTGTTTTTCCTTCTCGCTCCAGTTGCATGGAAGCTTAGAGAAGGGAAACTTGCAGATCGGCACACTGTAATTTTACAAGAGAAGTCGCTCAGTTCTCCATGCCTGATGACCTAAATCTGAAGATGCAAGACCCCGGCAAGCAAATTGACCATGTCTCTTCATGAAGCCAAAAAAAGTTTACCCAATTGACCGGAGACATTCTTCAATACTCCGAATTAGTAATAACCGGCATCTCTGCCCGTCAGTGAAAATAATTGGGGCGGCATGGGCAACTGGATCAGCCTCAAAATGATAATTGAAATGCTGTTTTCAACTGTCCACACTCATCATTGTCATCAAAATGAATGCTTCGTGCTGCCCTATGGATGACTTGTTTCATAGTTCGAATTCTTCGTATATGTGAAAACTGTTTCTGAAGCAATTCAGTGGGAACTCTTACGATTCATGTACTCTGTTCAGAATACGAAAGAAACGGAATGTGTTTTCTACAGTGGCCTTTCATTGACAGTAGAAAATTGAAATGCCTGGTTGAAGGACAAACTAAACCTGCTCTCAATGTCAGGTGAATTTGTTTTCCTCGAGGATGATCCATCACATGGTATTTCTCAAACAATGGGGTGCGGAATGAACCCGCACTCGAACCTGCGTTAAGGTGCATGCGTGTTTTTAGGACACGATCTAAACCTTGAATGAGATAAACTCAGCATCGCACTATCTTGATGCTGTCAACATTACAGCTTCAATTAGAATACAAATGGCTACTGGGGATATATGAGGACACGGATGCTTTACTTGTTTCCTCTTTTTTTGACAAGCAAAGTGACGATAAGAGCGGACAGAATAGATGTATAAGTGGGCGTATTGGTGAAAGCCCACTAGAACTCCTGGGATGCTTTACTTACATTACTTTGGTTCAGAATTCTGTGCACTTACTTTGACAAACTTCAAAAACCATTGAAGTCAGTTACTGGTCGATCTTAGTTTCGGAATATGGTACCGGTTTTATATCATAGCGACCAGCCCCGTAAAGGAAATAATGGCACCCTCAATCGTCTAAGTAAGACATGACTTATAAGATCTGGAAGCCATTGGAATATCATTAAATGCTCGTAAAGAAATTCGAACTATGACATTCCTTTCATTAAACTGCACAGAAGTGGCAGCTTGGGGGAAGAACAGTCTCTTATGACCTACCATCCGCGAACTATGTTCGGGAAAACAGGAAAAAGGCACCGATGACATTAAATGGTCGAAGAGCTTATCGTTCCTGTAGGAATGCTTATTTTTATCCTTTTTTGTGCAACGAATGAGTGCAATGCAACCAAGTAAGAGTTAAGAACTTTGGTATTGGGCAGCAAAGATGGGGGGACTTTCCCAGTTTCTTGGCCGGGCCTCTTCATGTCCCTGTACCACGCCCGAGATTGGCCCTCGGCATGGTCTTAAACTGCAGCGCTCCGGGGGGGACAACCTTGATAACAAGGCCCCCAGACACGGGTTGGTGTCTCCCCCCTCCAAAGGAGGACCCCAAGGGGCACAAGAGGGGTAGAGGCAGCTCCCTCGCCTCGAAAAATATAGTGGCTGTCCACAAGGACGTAAGATTGGACCCGAGCAGGTCTTTAAAAGGCTCTGACCACAGGGAAAGTCCTGGTAGAGGTAGGTAGGAGCCTCGAAAAAAATTCTCTCCCCATTGGTCACCCCGGCCAGTTTCTTGGCGGGGCCTCTTCATGTCCCTGTACCACGCCCGAGATTGGTTACCCGGGGAAGGCGTCGCGGGGATCCAAGGTGGCCCCTTAACTCCCTTAAAGGGGTTATGGACGGGGTGACTAATGGGGAGGGGATCTTTTTCGAGGCCCCTGCTTGCCTCTACCAGGACTTTTTCCTGTGGTCAGAGCCTTTTAAAGACCTGCTCCCCCGACCAGTTTCTTGGCCGGGCCTCTTCATGTCCCTGTACCACGCCCGGGTTTGGTTACCCGGGGAAGGCGTCGCAGGGATCCAAGGTGGCCCCCTTGGATCCCCACGATGCACCCCGGCCAGTTTCCTGGCCGGGCCTCTTCATGTCCCTGTACCACGCCCGGGATTAGTTACCCAGGGAAGGCGTCGCGGGGATCCAAGGTGGTCCCCTTAACTCCCTTAGAGGGGGTGTGGACGGGGTGACCAATGGGGAGGGAATCTTTTTCGAGGCCCCTGTCTGCCTCTACCAGGACTTTCCCTGGGGTCAGAGCCTTTTAAGGACTTGCTCGGGTCCAATATTGGGCAACAAAGATGGGGGGACATTGATAACAAGAATATTTTTGGGATGAAGATGGATATGGATAGTGTTCTCCTTCTGCAATCTAGATAACCAATTCAATCTTTTCAAGATATCAGATTGTCGCAGAAGCAATGGTCTATGCTTGATCATACTGCTTTGTTTTAGGATTCGGCGCACAATCATATGGAAATTGAGAATAAAAGCGAGAGAAATCGATATAAGGTTTTATCCTAGTTCACCTTTCAATAGAGTTACATTTAGTAGAGGATTTCACTATAATTAACATATGGCACGTCTCTATGGGAAATAACAATTACAAGAGAAAGATCTTATTTTTGCTGAGTAGCTATTCATAAGTCCAATTTAAAACTACCAATAAAATATGAATTCAAACTATATAAACTCCGGCTCGGGAGCGCTACTCCTATGACTCTCACCTGGTCATTGGGGAGGGGGATCCTATGCCTTCCTGTCAATGGGAAGTGTGAACTGCATCTCAACCCTATGGTGATATTGGATATTTTACTCTTTTTTCACAAGAAAAGTGAATGAGAAACAGTACAAGGATGTAAAAGTCATTGTAGACCACTTCCATCTCCGATGTCATGCCCTCTTCGAGTTGGAGGAGAGGAATTCAAACAAATCACTGAGTCCTCGTAGTAGTTACGGGGAAGTTCATACTTGGACTAAAGAAGGGTAAAAAGATTCCACTTCTGAAGAGTTGGTAATGCGTAGTGTAACTCCTTCAATAAATTATATCTCAAAATAGATGCACCCTTAATCATTACATAAGTCATGTCTTATAAAGAAAGTGGAATTAAAACCTTCCTTTTATTAGGCTACTAAGAAGTGGCAGCTTGGGAGAAGAACATGATCTTATTTTTCGTCGTCCACGAACCGTGCTCGGGAATGAGAAAAACCTACTAAAAGTATCGTATGACAAACAAGAACTGTGTTAAATGATCAGAACATCATGGATGAGTTTTACACATATAAATACCAATGGTGCGTTCGTTCAAAGTAAAACTTCATAATTAAGGAAAAATATATACTTTTTAGGAAATAATTTTTGAGGAAAATTATTAATTTTCCTTTATTTATTGATATGTGACCGAAAACATTTTATGGTGTTTGATCTCATTCAGAAAATTATTTCAATTCATGACATTATTTCAAGCGAAAAAAAGAAATTCGAATTTTTTTAGACATTTTTTGTTTTTATTTTTTATTTTTTTCATCTTCTTTTTCCTTCTCTATCTGCCGGTTGTCAAGCCTTGGTGACGGCCACAGGCAAGCTTGAGTAGCCTAGAGCTCGATGACCTCAGGCAACCTTTGCCTCGTCAGGATCGGGCAAGCTACAAGGTCAAGCTCGCCTAGATTGATTGAGCCTCGAGGTTGTCGGCTCGCATTATGGCCGGTCGGTTGGCTACTGACCATCGCTAAGGCACGCAGATGGCGGAGGAAGAAGGAAATAGATAGGAAAGGAAAAGAAAAGAAAAGAGAAAAGAAGAAAGGAAAATAAAAGAAAAACGAAAAAGAATAGGAAAAAGTAAATCAATAAAAAAATCGATTTTTTTAAAATAAATATATTTAAAAATTCATTTTTAAAAAAAAAATATTTTTATAATAGGAAATGTTTGAATAACCAAGGACTTGAGCCCGAGCACCGAGGACCCATGCACGGTCTTTGTGGACCCAGGCCGAAGGGTTTAGACTAGAGTTTGACCATTAAGGACCCGAGCATGACTTTTATGGACTTGAGTTTGGGTGCCGAAGCATCAGGTACGAGCATTAGGAGTTCAGGCTTGGGTGCTAGGTGCCTAAGCTCGAGCATCGGGGTCTCAGCCTCAACCTCAATGGACTCGCGCTTGGCCACCGAGAGACCTAGTCTTGAATGCCGAGTTCCGAGAACCAACTTTGTGGTTTCGCAGCCAGCATAGAGTTATGACTTCGAGTGCCGATAACTAGTCATATTTTGGAAAAGATTTTCCGATTCTTTTAAAGAAAAAAATATTTTACTGAATTTAAGATTTGGTAGAAAAACCTTTTCCATTGACTAGTAAAACATTTTCCATTGACTCATTTTCCTAAGCGAAACAAACGCTGAAAAATGAGAAATATGTTTTCCTTGGAAATGTTGTTTGCGAAACAAACACCTTATCAACTTTTGTGCCACAAGAGAGTGCATTTCTAGCAAATGTTAAAAACTATGGTACTCCCTACTTAAAACGATTGATTTTTTATACTATTTCTAAAAGCATCATGAATATTTTCAAGATGAAGAAGCCTAAGGAATGTGTTCTTTTGCAATCTAGATACTTTCAGTCCTTTTTTTTTTTTCTTTTAATAATGACTCGGACTCCCACACCAGTTGCATTACAAGGGTATGACCGGTTAGGCACCAACCTGAGGAGAACTAGCCTGGCCCCATAGACTAGCCTCCATGTAAGTCAAGGGTATTGTAAGATGGAGGGCAGAGGGACTCAAACTTGGGATCAGTCACCAACAAACCTAAGCCCTTACCACTCCACCAACCCCTTGGAAGCATTTTTAGTCTTTTTTCAGCTATTAAAACCTTGCACAAGACGTGCTCTTTACTTGGTTATCTTCTTTGACTGGGGAAAAGAATCGTAAAAGACACGAAGAAGAAACGGTACGAGGATTTACAAAGACCATTTCAATATCAGGCAATATCCAACAAATTGCCAAGTCATCGTAGTTGTTATAGGGCGATTCATCTCCACTTGAGAAGGGCAAAATAGATAAAACTTTTTAAGACTTGGTAATCTACATGGAAACTTGCTGACATACTAAATACTGGGTCAAACATTTTTTATCTATAAAGAGAGAGCATGTTGCCATGCAAGTCCTCATTCTTCCCTCGAGCAATACTAGTCTGTGCAAGGATCAGAGATTGCGATCAAGGCCCTAACTCCTGTCCAGTGTCTACAAACACAATGAAGTTTCTGCCGATTAGCTTTCTCATCTTGGCTTTGGCCAACGCCACTGCTTTAGCTTACGACCCGAGTCCTCTTCAGGACATATGTGTGGCCACCAATGACCTAGAATCTGGAGGTTGGTCCTCAATTCTTGCATTAGTCATGTATTTCGTATCTAGCTTATGATGCCGAAACTGAAACACGAATTCTTTTTCTCATGCAGTATTTGTGAATGGAAAATTCTGCAAGGACCCGAAACAAGCCACGGCTGATGATTTCGTCTTTATGGGGCTTAGGAATCCTGGAAACACATCGAATCCGCTTGGATCAAAAGTCACACAGGCTTTCGTCCAGCAATTTCCAGGACTCAACACTCTTGGAATATCCATGGCTCGCATTGACTTTGCTCCCGGCGGCCTAAATCCTCCCCACACTCACCCTCGTGGCACTGAGGTTTTGGTCGTGGTGGAGGGTACGCTACTTGTTGGCTTCGTCACGTCCGACCAATTAAACAACACTCTCTTCACAAAAGTCCTGTACAAGGGGGACGTGTTTGTGTTCCCTATTGGTCTCATTCACTTCCAGTTGAATATCGGAAACACATACGCGCTAGCCTTTTCTGGTTTGAGCAGCCAGAACCCTGGGCTCATTACCATTGCTAATGCTGTCTTTGGAGCAAAGCGACCCATTTCTGCTGATGTTCTCACCAAGGCCTTCCAACTGGACAAGAAGGTCGTTGACTATCTCGAGGCGCAGTTTTGGTACGACAACAACTAAATGAATCTATCGTTAGTTACACAAAATAATTGAATTATAAGACTTACTTACTTAATCTTGTTTCCATAAGTGGTTGCTCTAGACACATAACTAGACTACTTACCACATGTACGATTGATTCTGAATAAAAGAGTGTTATCTCTCTAGTGGTTGCTCTAGACACGTAACTAGACTATGTACCACATGTATGATTGATTTTGAATAAAAGATTGCTCTCTCTCTCTCTCTCTCTCTCTCTCTCTCTCTCTCTCTCTCTCTCTCTCTCTCTCTCTCTCTCTCTCTACATGATCAAGATAACGGAATTCATGCCTCAACTAATGGGAAATTTGTGTGCAATAACATAACTACGTAGAATTTGGAACTTGAAAGGATGTCATCTAAGATTAAATATTGCTTCCTACATCAAAAGAATTTGTTCTTCGAAAAGGGTATCATGAAAAGAATGTCCAACCCTATTAAAAAGTCTTATTTGAAATAGTCTTGTAAATGGATTAAGAGGCTATATAGAGAAATCATCAAGGCGATCGTTTATACATCCGGCGCTCAGGTGGCCGAAAAGAGAGAACAACAGCTTGTATTTCCATCATTACCTTGGAAGGAGAAGTTGCACTACAATATGTCAATTTCTTTATTGTATTGAATTCAAGTGTGATAAATTACAGTTGATGACATTTCTCATGTTATGACCAACAAAAGTCCACCCGTATAATTATTTGCAGGATTGTCGGGGCTTACTATATCATTTATAAGGGTTAATATTATAAAAAATTCTTAATTGGTATACCTACGATAAATTTACCATAAACTATTTTTTGACCCAAAAAAATCCAAAATTGGTAGACAAATTTATCCTCCGTTAATTTCTGTAAAATTCTATCATCAAATTTTTGAGTTTGATGACCCGTAACAGTTGACAGGTGCAAAGGTTTAGAGTTTCACTCTCAATTTGTCACAGGTATATTAGTTTGTGATTTTTCGAGATATTAATCTATTTTAACGGAAATGAATGGATGGTAAATTTATCATAAATATACCAGTTCAGGGTTTATGATGGTCAAAAAAGTAATTTAAGATAAATTTGTCACAGTTATATCAATTTAGAATTTATGATTGTCAAAAAATTACTTAGGGGTAAATTTGTTACAGATACATCGGTTTGGAGTTTTTCGTGATAATTAACCCTATTTATAAATGTGTATGCATGGACGAAGTCAAACCTTCAATAAGATATGGATGGTATTGATCTCTTTCTTGAAGCAATCAATAAACAATCTCAAATAGACCACCGTTTAATGGGAGAAATGTGGAGACACGAATGCGTTACTTCCTACCCACTTAATTTGACAATTTCCGAAAGAACTAGATAGCTAAGTTGCTTCTCAACCTTAGCTTGGAATGATCTAAGACTCACTCTATATGGCAATTGAACCGAAAACAAACTTAGACATATCATTGATATGGACATGAGTCTGATCGAAATCGTCGTGTAATTCCTGGTAATTATGCAGTGGAAAATGTCCAGATCACATACTAAGGAGAGCCAGCAGATAAAACAAAACATAGGCTATATGATGATAGGAATTCAAGAAAAAATAATCCTAACAACCATGAGTCAGACCCTAAAGGAGTATTCAAGAACTGTTGGAGTGAAGATGAGTATGTGACATTATTATTTAAGTTTGGTGCGGGGACTCGGGTTCGGTTCTCATGATAAGTCCATGTTATAATTCTTAACTATTCCCTCAATTGGTGTTTTTCCTTTTCGCTCTGGTAGCATGCAAGCTTCGCACACTCTAGTGAGTTTACTTCAAAGATACAAGTTTCCTTATCTTTTCTGGTTTCCAGATCGACACCTTTGAGTTACATTACCTGTGACTGCAAAAGCAGTAACAAACATTTCTGGTGGACTGCTGGGATTTCTTGAATAATTACTTGCAAAGGGTAGAATCAATCTATTGGTGACGAACGAAAATTTACTTGGCAGAGGTATGAAGTCTACGGCTAAATCTCCATTTTGTGATTGCAGATGTGAAAGAAACAGCCAAGCACTTATAGGGAGTGATGTGTCGGAGTGAGTCGCATTGAACAATTGGTCCCAATGGTGACTTGCTGATTCTAATCCAAAGGGAGAGGCTAGGATAAAAGGTTTCTGGTTCCCATTGCTTTTGTATGCTGAGCATGCTTGATTAGCAATTACTACTACAAGTCGGTCGGGCTGCTTGGATAGGGAATAAGAAAGAAGCACGAAACTTGGGCAGAGAGAGTCCTACCGGAAGAAACCAAGTAATTACAGATACGGTGCTTACGATCTTAGAGCCGGAGTTATCCTAAGTAACCACCAGAACTGGATGGACTGAGGAAGAGAGTGGAGGCTGCGCACACTTAAAGCGATGACCATTAAGGAAGCTCTACGAAGTGGGATGATACAGCAGAGTATCCCTGATGAAGAAAGACGAAAGAGAGGATCAGACAGATCAAATGATTTTCGCATTTATAATTGTTGACTGGTTAATACTGTATCGTATCTTAGCACCAATTTAAGGTGCTCCCAAAGTCGTGTTAAGATTTTCGATTTACTTGGCCACAAATTACTTTATTTAGGCCTCACAACCAATGGTACTGCTCGAGTAAAAAGAAACGGTTATCAAGTTGGAACCTTAAAGAACATGTACGATGCGTGATGTCCCAACCTAATCTCAAGCACTTGATGAATAAACAAGGGCTATACAAGCAATAGGGTATTAGCTACTCATTCCGGAACTCACTAAATACGAACAAAATAGATTACCAAAAAATTGAAACAGGTTTGGTGGAGAAGAAGATGAACAAATACAATGCCAGATCAGATGGACTCGCTTCGAGAGCACGAAATTGAAAAGCATCAGACGTGGAAACATGCTGCGGAAGGTAATTCTGAGCAAATGCTATTAAACATGACTCACATTGCCAAATGTTTACGGCGATCCAACGTTCTACCCAAAGAGGACAATAATCATAGATATCTGGGATCCAAACAAAATTCTCATGCTATTTGGGATATCTACTGACCCAACGGTAACATAAGCTCAAGAAGTTCGTTGACAACAGCTCAGTGTGCATATACAAACGAGTAATCACTTTGATGATTACTTGCAGAGTAGCATCTACGAGTATCTTACAACAGGCGACTAGAATCGAGAAACAACAAGAAGCAAAACCATTTAAGACCTTACTCACGAAAAGAGCATGAAAACATAAATTCCCCCAAGAGAAAATCGTGAATCTCTACTAGACATACTATCTCAACGCACCATTACCTCAAATACAGATCGATCATGCACACTTCCTACGAGAAGCCACAGCAGTCTCAACATGATGTATGAATATATTGAAAACTGTAAACTTTTATAGGACCACTATTCTAAAAGCTTAAACTATTAGATGAATATATGATTTAATATGAATTATTCCAACACTCTCCATCATGCTTAGTTTAGTCTTTTTGTCTAATACTAAGCGTTGACATATTTAATTGGAGAGGTAAATAGAGGTCTGAACTCTAAAATCATGTAACAATTGTTCTAAAAGTTTAAGCTGTTAAACGAAGACGCGATTTAATATTAAATTATTCCAACTAAAGCAAGCATGTATATCTCAACAGAGACCTGGGATACGGTGGAAGAAGTGGTGACGAGCGAGAAGGAGCACTGGAGGCCGCCGACGGCAGACTGGACAAGCTTCCTCTGGAGCTCGAAGGTAGAGGCCATCGGAGACCCGCTTCGCCATCCACTAATCGCTGGAGCTCCGGTAGACGAAGGTGAAGATTCCCATTGTCTCTTCTTCGAGAAGTGAACGAGGCAGAGGAACGAGAGAGATCGAAGGAGTTGAATGGGGGAAGTGAAGAGAGAGGACGAGGGGGCAGTCATAATTTACACATGGAGAGGGCAGCAAAACTGTAGTTTAGGTGAGTTTATGGTTTTGTCCTCCCCTGATTAGGGTATTTTCTGGCATGGAACATACTTATCTTGTTCTTTTCTTTTCGAAAGCTTTTAACTTAGGCTCCGTTCATTTTGCAGGAGATAACTTTCGAAACACGTTTTCTGATTTTTTCGGTATTCGGTTCACGAAAAATGAACTGGTCGGGAAAAACAAAGTCTTCTAAAATAAAAGAATATTTTTTCTACTTTTTAAGAAGTAGAAAACATTTTATATATCTTTTCTTCATGTCATTTTCTTTCACTAAACACATTTTCCTTCTTTTTTTTTTTTTCTAAAAATCAAGTATTTAATTAATTTTTTTTTTTTCTTTTTACTTATTCTTTTTCTTTTTTTTTTTCTTCCTTGGTTGGTTGCCAGCCACAATAACAACTGAGGACTGGCCATAGGCAAGGTCGAGCCTCGCTAGCCTCTAGCAAAATGGACGACATTTCACCTCGCCTAATTAGGCGAGCTCCAATCCCACCTGACTCATCGGTTCTAACGAGGCCCAAGCTCGCTTGAAGTCAGTCGGGGTGAGCTGGCAATCAGATAAGGAAGAAGAAGAAAAAAGAAAAATAATTAAAAATCGATTTTAGAAAAATAGAATAATAAAAATTATTAAATAGAGTGCATAGAGGAAAAGATTTTCCTTATGAAATGGCAAAAACTATTTTCAAATTTATTTTCATATTTTAGCTAAACACCTAAAAACATAATCATTTTTTTTGGAAAATGGTTTCTTGGAAATTTTTTTCCAAAAAAGCCACATTTTCCGCAAAATCAACAAAGCCTTCAATTCGACCAAAAAAGAAAAGTGGAGCCTTAAATCGGTTAGCTTAGTTGGCAATTAAGGGTGCGTTTGGTAACGTTTCTGTTCAAAAATTATTCCCAGGAATAGAAATAAAATAAAAAAACTATTTCTGTTCCGGGAAACAATTTTTGAACAGAAGAACGCGTTTGGTAACTACACAAAATTTCTGTTTCGGAATAGAAAAAGAACAAAAAAAACATTTGGTAAACTTGTATAATTTTTTTGTTTATTTTAATTTTTTAATATTTTATTTTATTTTTCCTTTTTTTTTTCTTTCTTTCTTTCTTTTTTTTTTTTTTTCTCTTTGGTCGGTTGCCGGCCACGGCTCGCCGGAGGCTAGCCTGACCTCGGCGACGCCCGGCTTCACGCCGGCTGGGGAGGCCGAGCCTCATGCGGCCATGACAAGCCACGGCGAGGCTCGGGCCAACGAGCCTCGCCGTGGCTCGGCCTCTTCGGGGGTCGGCGACGCTCCGGCGAGGTTGCCGGCCCTCGTCTGGCCGGTCGCCGGCGCCGGTCATGGCCAAGGCCAATGACCGGCAAAAGGAAGAAAAGAAGAAGAAAAGAAGAAGAAAAGAAAGAGAAAAAAGAAGAAAAAAAAAGGTGTTCCTCGGAAGTGTTCCTGGGAACAAAACTTCTTGTTTCTATTCAAAATGTTCCCAGGAACAAAAATGTAAACAAACGTGTTTCTGTTCTTTTTTTGTTCTTCGGAACAAAGAACAAAAATTTTTGTTCTTCGGAACAAAGAACAAAAATTTTTGTTCCAGGGAATAGAAACACATTTAAACAAACGCGCCCTAAGTTTACTCCATTTCTTGTAATTTTGGTTAGAATTTGATCGTTGTTATAAATGAAATTGAGTTAAAGGAAAATCAGACTCATTTTCGCTTAGGCTTTAGATCTCTATTTTAGTGGTTTAATCGGAGAGAGTTCATTTCCAGGAGATTTTCGTACCCAACTTTTGGGGCTGAATTTTTTCCCCAGTTCTTCCACATGTGTTCAAATTTAATTTTTGAGTTATTTTAACTATTTTTTTATGTTTATCAAATTAGATTGAAATTCAAGTGTCATGTTTTCCTCCTATCAATCTTGATTGGTGGTGATGGTTTTATTATTGTGATGGGCCTAAGTTGGTCCGTTCGCCCATGTTGGGCCTAAAAGCCCGGCCCACAATATTAGGGCCCATGGATGGAGAGATAAGATGAAGGGACACGATTCCCTTTGGAGGGAACGTATTTAAGGGAGAAAAGAGAGGGAGGAACGTACCTTTTAGCATAACGTACGTTCCTTCTCCCTCTCTCCCTCAAAAACGCTCCAAAAGAAAAATAGTAAGCAAACGGCCAACGTTCTCTTCCCTTCAAGGCCAATTGACGTCATCGGATCGAACGGGATCGGTTTCTCTTCCTCATATCGGCGTCGGTGTTTAATCTGTGGCTAATAAGGTACGTTCAATTCTGTTATGTGCCTTAGGATCGGTGATGCATGTATTTTTCCTGGGCTCGTCTTCCGCACAAGTTTAGGGGTTCGATTTAGTGTCAAATCCGGTTTTTGGGAATCCGATGATCCCAACATTGGTATCAGAGCCCAAGTTCTTGTTTCCCGATCCTTTTTCCATGTTTTTCCCGACCCCTTTCATGTTTATGGATGATTTCTTATTGATTTTTCGTGAATATAATCGGCCGACACCGATCGGGGCGAAAAATCCCGACACCTGAGCACTGTTCATCCATATTTCCGAGTTTTTGTGACTCAAAATCGATTTCTGATGGTGTTGGATGGAAGGTCTCATCGAGACGAGCGCGATGAGTGGTGGAACGCCGCCAAAGGCTGCCGGACGCGCCCCCACGCGTAGCTAGAACGAACCGTTGCACTCGCCAATTCGCAGGGGAAGGTGTGTGCATCGCACGCGCGCGCACGACCGACGCGCGCACGTGCGCGTGCGTGGTCGCTGGCGCGTGCGAGGCACGCGCAGCTGACGTAAAAGCTGCACGCGTGCCGCACGTGCCGGTTGGTCCGTCTGACCCGGTCCGACCGATCTGACCGGCCCGACCTGACAACCGTTGACTGTTGACCGTTGACCAACAAAAAAAAAGGGGGGGAAAGGGAGGAGCAAAAGAATGTGTTTCTTTGGCCAAGTAATTCCATGTGAATTATATGTAATCCCTGATTTATTCTGCATTTGTTGTAGGAACAATGCCTCCCCTTAGGTTGTGCACACCTATTCGCCCAATTACCGATGATCAAAAGGAAAGGCTTTCTAACTTGATAGCTGAGCTGAATGATTATCGATGGGAGAGTGGCGACTTAATTGATCACGTTCTTGAAGTCAACGGGAAAATTCGAAAGGTCATATGGAATGGTCGACCCATGCCACAGTCTGAGATGGTGCGATTTTTCATGAACACTCTTCCACCAGAATGGCAAGGAGTGTTGAATCGCATATGGGATGTCAACAAAGCCGTTTCATATAGAAAAATTGTGATGGATTTTATAGATGATTATTACTGGATTGTTACAAGGGAAAAGATCAAGAAATTGAACAAAAGAGGATTTTTCCCAGTTCGTGTATTGACTTGGTGTTAGATGTATTGGCTGGTCTTTGTTTAGTGTGCTTTGTGGACATCTTAGGTAATGCTTTTCTACCTAGTTATTGTTGGTGTGACAACTGATATGTTAGTCGTATTATGTGAAAGCATTATTATTCTATTAGATGTCAAATATTATTTGTTTTCTGTTGTTGTTGATTGCTGTGGGTAGTTCATAGAAGTTTTTGTAGCTTCATAAAATTTATTTTGCATAAGACAATTATATTAATGATAGTTTTAAGTTAGGATTCTTGGAGGATGATTGGAAACTTAGTAACCTTTTGATTCTGAAACCTTACTTGAAATTGTTCATTAATATGATGGGTCTGTGCAAAATGGATGCATAAATGTTAGACATTAATAATTCATGCATATATGTCTGATATGTTCAGATCAATGGCTTCAGCCACAAAGAGCATAGTTGCTGAGCTGAACAAAGGTGAGAAGCTCAATGGCGATAACTATGAAATATGGCACATGAAAATCCAATATGTGCTGGAAGAGCAAGAGGCACTAGAAGCTCTTAACCTGACCATGGTAGAACCTGAAGAAGGAAACACTACACAGCACAAGAGAGATAAGGAAGCATTTGTTGCATGGAAAAGAAAGAACTCTCTTGCTCGCATTACGTTGCTGAGTAGCATGGAAAATGACGTCATGCGAGGGTTTAGGCGTTTTGAGAATGCCAAGGAAATGTGGGAAGCATTGGTAGCAAGATTTGGTCATACTTCGGTGACCAGACTGAGGCAGCTCACTATTAGGTTTGACTCTTATAAGAAGCCTCATGGTCAGACCATGAAGCAACATCTTAGAAAGATGTCAAACATGATTAATGAGCTGAAAGATGCTGGCCATGTCCTGACTGATGAACAGCAAATGCAAGCAGTGATTCGTTCCTTGCCTCAGAGTTGGGAGCATATGAAGGTGCACCTGACCCATAATGAAAATATCAAAACCTTTGAGGATGCAGTACGTCATCTTGAGCTGGAAGAGGACCGTCTCTTGGTGGCTAAGCCGGAAGCTGAAATCTATCATGTTGGTTCTAGCTCACATGGAGCTTCGAGCTCCAAGCGCAAACGTCCTAACTGGTTTGATAAAGGGAAAGGCAAGGAAGCAGGTCATTCAGGGAAGAAACCCAAGCTTAACCAACATGAAAGAGGAAAACGTCCTCGAATGAAGAAGCTTACAAGGGTGAAGTGTTACAATTGTGACAAGAAGGGTCACTATGCTCGCGACTGTCGTGAGCCAAAGAAGGTATACACCCCTTGTACTTTTAAGAACTTTGCTTATGTGTCAAGTTCTATATTTTTAACTGAGTCTAATCCTTTGTGGACTGTAGATTCAGGAGCGACAGACCATGTAGCGAAGGATAGAGGATCCTTCGTGGAATTCCGATGAGTACCAACTGGAATTAAGTGGATCTATGTGGGAAACAACTCCAGAGCTAAAGTAAAAGGAATTGGCACCTGCCAACTGAACATGCGTGGTGGACGCACTTTGTTTCTACATGATGTATTGTATGCTCTGGAGATTCGTCGGAATTTAGTGTCTGTTTTAGTGTTGGTCAAGTTAGGTTTTAATATGAATTTCTATAATAGAGGTGTGGATTTGTATTTGGATACAAATTACTATGGTTGTGGTTATTTTCTGGATGGTTTCATTGTATTAGATATTGACTATGTTAATGTAAATGTTTGTTATTCCCTTCTCACGTCACCTAATTCATATGATAATGATGTGAATGTGTGGCATGCTAGACTTGGTCATATTGGCCAACAACGTATGAATAGACTAGCCAAAGAGGGCTTGTTAGGCAATATTGAAAAAGTCGATTTGCCCATATGTGAGCATTGCCTAGTAAGGAAAACGACAAGAAAACCATTTGGACAAGGTAAAAGAGCTAAATTTCCTCTGCATTTCATCCATTCTGACGTCTGTGGTCCAATGAATGTGAGAGGAAGGCATGGGGCTGTTTATTTCATCACTTTTATAGATGATTATACTCGATTCGGATATGTCTATTTGATTTCTCATAAATCTGAAGCATTAAGTTGCTTCAAAAGGTTTATGAACTTGGTAGAAAATCAATTAGACAAGAAAATAAAAGTATTGAGATCCGATCGAGGTCGAGAATATTTATCTGATGAGTTCAGAAAATTATGTGATGAAAAAGGAATAGAAAGATAGTTGTCTATTCCATATACTCCTCAACAAAATGGTGTTGCAGAGAGAAGGAACAGAACCCTACTGGAAATGGTTAGGTTCATGATGGTGCATGCTAACTTAGCTATCACTTTTTGGAATGATGCGTTGTTAACTGCTGTCTATATACTTAATCGGGTGCCTTCCAAATCAGTTACTTTCATTCCATATGAGTTATGGACAGGTAGAAAACCGGACTTAAGTTTTCTTAAGCCGTGGGGTTGTGCTGCCTATACTCATGAGCCCTCTCACAAGTTTGGGAAATTGGGTCCCAGAGGAAAGAAGAGTATTTTCATACGATACTCCGAATACTCGAAAGGGTATGTGTTCATAGGTGAGCAGGAAAGTGGGAATATAACTGAATTTGAATCACGGGATGTCACATTCTTAGAGAATGAATTTCCTAAGAAGGGCGAAATAGGTGAAGATTACTCCCTATTTGAAACCTTGGATCAAGATAATGATATTAGTGGAGTTTGTCCAAGTGGGAGTAACATGAGAAGTGATGAATTAAATTCAACTCATTCTCAATTACAACCACATGATGAGATGACATTATCATTATCTAATCCTAGTGGGAGCATAATGGGGAATGATGTGCACAGTGTACAATCTCCCATAGGGCGAACAAGTCGCCAAAGTATTCCCCGTCGACGTTTTGACATTGAAGGGGAAACTTTTATGATTGCCCCACAAGATGAGGATGAGCCAAGAAATATACATGAGGCTCTAAGTTGCCCTAGTAAGGAAAAATGGATGCATGCAATGGAAGAGGAAATGGAGTCAATGAAGTCGAACCGAGTTTGGGAACTGGTTGATCTTCTGAAGGGACGCAAAGCCATTGGGAACAAGTGGGTTCTCAAAATAAAGCGTAAAGCTGATGGCTCGATAGAAAGGCATAAGACTCGCCTTGTGGCGAAGGGGTATAATCAACAGGAAGGAATTGATTATGAAGAAACATTTTCTCCTATAGTGAGATTTACCTCGATTCGCATTATTCTGACAATAGTGGCTAGTCTGGATCTTGAGTTACATCAAATGGATGTAAAGACTGCTTTCCTCAATGGAGAATTAGAGGAAGAAATATATATGGAACAACCTGTTGGTTTCATTACAAAAGGCCAAGAAAAAAATGTATGTCGACTTTTGAGATCGATATATGGCCTTAAGCAGTCGTCAAGACAATGGTATATACGTTTTCATAATGCCATAATGGCATATGATTTTACGATGATTGATGAGGATCATTGTGTATATATCAAAAGATCCAAAGATCAATTTGTGATCATATCATTATATGTTGATGATATACTAATAGTCGGAAGCAATAAGGAGTTTGTCTATACTGTCAAGAGTTGGTTATCCTCCAACTTTGAGATGAAAGATATGGGTGAGGCTGCATACATTCTTGGAGTTAAGATTTCAAGAGATCGTTCGAAGAGATCATTATCTCTTTCGCAAGAAACATATATTAATAAGGTTCTTGAACGATTTCGTATGCAAAATTGTAAACCCATAGACACTCCTATTGCAAAAGGTGAAGGGTTGAGCCATAGACTGTGTCCAAGGACTCCACAAGAGAAGGAACAAATGAAACATGTTCCTTATGCTAGTACTGTTGGGAGCTTAATGTACGCTATGATGTGTACAAGACCTGACATATGTTTTGCAGTTGGAATGGTGAGTAGATACCAATCCAATCCAGGTTAAGCACATTGGAAAGCCGTTAAGAAAATACTGAGGTATCTGAAGGGAACTGCTGATTACAAGCTAAATTACCAAGGAAATGATCTGCGACTTGAAGGCTATTCAGATGCTGATTGGGGAGGAGATTTAGATGAAAAGAAATCTACCTCTGGATTTGCTTTCTTACTGAACAATGGCGCCATATCATGGAGCAGTAAGAAACAAACGTGTATAGCCTTGTCCACAATGGAAGCTGAGTTCGTGGCATTATCAGCAGCGGTACAAGAAAGAGTTTGGCTTAAGAGATTTTTGGATCATTTAGGTGTTATTGAGAAAGCTGCAAATCCATTATTGGTTAATTGTAATAGCCAAGCAGCTATAGCATACATCAAAGATCCAAAATATCATGGCAAGACTAAACATAGAGATACCAAGTATAACTTTGTCAAAGATATGGTTACACGAAAGGATGTGAACTTACAGTACATATCTATGCATAGAATGGTAGCAGATCCTATGACAAAGCCAATACCTAAAGATGTGTTTTGTGGTCATGTAAAATCTCTAAGATTGCGTAGAGTCTGATATACTGGATATTGTAATTTCCCTGAGTTGTTTACATTTATGAACTTGTGTTTTTTCATTATTATTGCCTATGAATTTTTATTTGATCTTTATGCATCTTAATGCTCAGTGCATTACTTTAAGTTGAGAAAGTATGTTGGACAGCTATAAGATTAGCTCACTCACACAGGTAATCGCCTCTATTTACTATGTGATAAATAGAGATAAGACGGTTTTTAAGCTTATTATCTAGGTGATAATCGAGAGCTCAAGCTTAAAATATATATGTCACCTTAACTGAGTGTTAAGATGGGGACATGATATTGACTATGTCCGAAAGTAAAATAACCCACATATTTTACTTTATCTGTCTATGATGCCAGAGGTGAGTTCTGATGGATTCTGTGAATGAGTAGATATGTGAACTCAAGTTAGACATTAGGTATGTCTGAACTATCATCTGTACGGTATTGAAGGTATAGACATACGCTCCATGGGAAAAGAGTTAATACCGTAATACGTATTTCATACTACGTACGCATGAGACGACCAATAAGAGTGGCATAAGTTTAATCTCAACTTTTATGCCATGTGAGACTCTTGAGGAAAAGAATTCCTCAATTTTAGTGCCCTCATGACTCTTACTTATTCTCAAGATTTCTATTTAGTGTTTGCTATCTTAGGATGTTGCCAATGGTCATGAGTTGATTCGATCTAATGGGGCATTTCTAGAAAAGCAAGCTGAACTGAAATTGAGAGTTTGAAGGAAAGAGGAAGATCGAATTTGGAGAATCACATTGTGGTTTTGTATTCACTGGTCGACCAATTATGACTGTCTTTGGGATAATCATAATTGTAAATGTGATTGATCGATCTAGGGCACTGCATACTAAATCTACTCAGAGTGTGATGCCCATTATGAGCTGCTATATATTCCTAACAGATGTATAGCAACGAGCTTTCAAAGTATGCTGGTCGCACGGATTATTCACTGGTATGAATGTTGAAGAGAGGTAAAGAGAATTCTGTTCGGCCCACCATGTGCGAGTGGGAGATGATGGTTTTATTATTGTGATGGGCCTAAGTTGGTCCGTTCACCCATGTTGGGCCTAAAAGCCCGGCCCACAATATTAGGGCCCATGGATGGAGAGATATGATGAAGGGACACGATTCCCTTTGGAGGGAACGTATTTAAGGGAGAAAAGAGAGGGAGGAATGTACCTTTTAGCATAACGTACGTTCCTTCTCCCTCTCTCCCTAAAAAACGCTCCAAAAGAAAAACAGTAAGCAAACGGTCGACGTTCTCTTCCCTTCAAGGCCAATTGACGTCATCAGATCGAACGGGATCGGTTTCTCTTCCTCATGTCGGCGTCGGTGTTTAATCTGTGGCTAATAAGGTACGTTCAATTCTGTGATGTGCCTTAGGATCGGTGATGCATGTGTTTTTCCCGAGCTCGTCTTCCGCACAAGTTTAGGGGTTCGATTTAGTGTCGAATCCGGTTTTTGGGAATCCGACGATCCCAACAGGTGGGTTTTCCAGCAACAACAACAACAACAATAACAACAACAACAACAACAACAACAACAATAATATCTATCTAAATTACCCAACTTTCAAGGGAAAAAAAATTATAACGAGGCTCTCTTTTAGGTGAATGTCGCTAAACATTTATAATGTGAGATCCGGAAATAAATGGAAGATTATGAGCTAAATCCAAATTTCTATAGCCTATATATTGTTAAGGATGTCTTACATTGGTTGTGAAAGGAGTTGATAGTTGATTTATAAGTGTGAGAGAAAACCTCACCATTTGAGTTAACTTTTATGATGAAAGAGACCCAAAAAATATCTAATACTAGCATTAGAACTCACGTTGCCAATAAGTCTAAACCCAACAGTCACGAGTTTATAAGTGTGAGGAAAAATTTCATATTTGAGATAGTTTTTAGGATGAGAGAGGCTCAAGATCACCCAAGATATATAATACTAGTCCTATGGAGGGGTCTCATAGGAAATGGCCTTGTCAATCAAACCATGAAATCTAGGCAATGGCCTTGTCAATCGAACCATAAAATCAAGAGAAAATCATAGGGACATTATAATTTCCTCTTGCATAACTGAACCCTCGAACCAACATGTCTCATACGACACTACAATGAATAATAGCTATCATGTGGCTAGATGAATAGATGAATGTCCCATCGAGCCCTAGAACATTAGGTTTGCAACTTTGCATGAATGACTCTAAATTGATCGACAGCAATTTCATAAAGACATTCATTTTTATCATTAAATTGTGAACCTAACATCGAAAGATCTTAGAAAAGACGCTTTTTTTGAGAGGTCTCCCACTAGTATTCTCATTTAGGTTACAACAAGTAGAGATGTTGAACTTTGTCAACGAAGAATTTCATCGAGAGGAGCAATTGGTCCGAGAGATAGCATTAAATGTGGGAGCAAGCAAAGCGCATGGCACCCTAAAAGCGCCTAATAGCTAATACAAATAATTAGTGTGTTTTATTTAGCATTTGCAAATTCCTCCGGCAAATGCAAAAATTTGTTTCACAAAATTTTTGGGTTGCTTTAGAGAGATGCGATTTCATCTCCAAAACTCTTTAAAGATCTTTAACCCAAGATAGGTTTGTAGATATTTTGAAATCTTGCATTTCTGGAAAGCGATTAAACTTTGTTTCATTTCAACTTTGCACTCACTTAATTTCATAATTTCGAAAATGTCTTCAAAATCCCTAACCTTGACTTAGCTACCAAAGAGCAATTGGCGAGAAATCGATGCACATCCAAGCGCCGCCGCCACCTTCGCGTGAGATTGGGTGACCTCAAGTGAGGCTGGCTAATTTGGCCTGCCGACGACGGCCGAGTTTCAATGGCAAATAATTTGAGTTTTTTTAATTAAAAAATAGCAAAAATCATTTACAAAATGTAGTTTTTACTAAACGGCGTTTACGTCAAAATTACTTTCTAATGTATTTTAAGATATATTTTACCAAACATTATGTACATCTCAAAAAATCATTTTAAAATGTTTTGTATTTTCCCAAAAATATTTCCCAAAAATTAAACCAAACGCTCCCAACGAAGGAAAAGCTCCCCATTTGGTCGACCAAGTTGACGTATTTGAAGGCGACGGCAGCATGGCTAACATCATCAATCTCCCTAATTTAAACCCATATTTTTTTGGTACCGCCCTCTCATATTTTCGTCTTCGGTTTTTCTTTTTTCTTTTTTCCTTTTCTTGTTTTTTTCCTAGTTGGAGGGTGAGTTTGTGCGCAATTGTTGCGGTCGCGGTCGCGGTGTGCCGTGGGGGCGACGCGTGGCATGTCCCGACAAGGAAGCAACGGTTTGGATCAGGTTGGCAAAGCATGCCCCTCCTCGATTGGGGCGGGGGCGAGTTTTGGGCCCCCGAGGCTCCGGTTTGGACCTTGGGCCAGGCTGGTTTTTTAATTCTTTTTTTTTTTCACCGTTTATTATTTTACCCTGATTAAAAATATTTTTTTTTTCCTTTTTCGGTTTTCCTCTTTCTTTTTTGGGTTTTCGTTCGGCACTTTTCATGGGGTTTGATTCGAGAAAATTTCAACAAAAATTCTATATATTTATGTGCACGATATAATTTAGTTATAATCATTTTACTCAACGCAATCGAAATCCTTTGCCATGGAAATTTTTGTGATAATCAGTGCCAACCATACGTCTGAGCTACTATCATAATACATTCCTTTTTTTTATCTATATTTTTTATTTTATTTGCATTGTACTAGACCTAAAGAGTACCATATTAGAATCAGTTTTGAATTTTTGAAACCTAAAACCTACATTATTGGCCTTTGGAATCAGATTTGCAATCTGGTTTTAATATCTACTCGGGCACCAGTTTTTTTTTTTTTTTTTTTTGGTTCCTTATTTCTAATTTCACTTTTTAGAACAATATAACATGAGTAATAAATTCGAAATAAATATGAAAAATGGAGATCCCTATCCACCAAAAGCAATAGTCCACAAAATAAAAATATAGTAACATACAATTATAAACGATAAAAAGTTCAAACTCATAACATAAATCATATATAGAACCGCATCTATCATTCATCCATAAAAATATTAGTCCATAATCCTAACCACCCAAAACAAAACAAGCAACATAGTTAAATTTGCAATATATTTTTATAAAACCTCATACAAGAGGTTAGAACAAATAGAAAATGGCTTTTACTTTCTTTCGCTTTATGAAAATGATTCCGAAAGCCAGTTGTAAAATTGGTTCGATAGGTCCAGTTCCTAAGTGGGTCTCACTCAGAACTAGGAATCAGAGTGTACTGAAGTGGTCCGATCTAGTTTTTGCGTAAAACCAATCCTGTTGCATGCCCCTAATGAGAATAGTGAATATATCAATTTATTGTTTAGGTTGTCAATCTGTGAGGATTCGTTATGCAACCACAAGTGCCCAACAACTGACCAAGTAATGTGCCTGTCTTGGTCAGTTCTAACTAATATGCCTGTCTACTGGTAACTAATATCGAAATGCTTGACAATTAGACAAAGCCTCCACCTTGTTATCTGACGTACGCCAAGTCCAGGAGATCCATTGCCACTAATGCACCGACCAACTTCCTTCATCCAAATATTTACAAAATACAGATTCACATTAGTAGGATGATCTTTTTATTTACGAGAACCGATTCTCCGGTTAGACGTGCATGCAACAGTGAATGAAAAAGCAAGACAGATCTTTCTCGAAATGTAAATGTAAGAAAAATCTATCTCGAACGATAAATGTACCTTAAAAATGACTAATGAGTCAAAGCTAGTCTCTTCACTTGTTCAGGTTCCTATTTCCCCATATTGAACCGAGATGGAGTCTAAAGCCGGTCATATAGTGACATGCTTGAGCCTTCCCCTTTTGTGAATAATCAGATAATGGACTAGCTGCAAAAAAGGCACCACCAGCAGCTATATTTCTCGCAAATCATATTTAACAATATATTACATCTCAAACCTTTCTAGATATCGTCTTTCTCCATTACATCTATTAAACCAACAGACTCCAACTATTAATCACCCAAAACCAACCTTGTCGATTAAAAGGACTGGATAATACACTCATATGAATATCCGCCTAAAATTTATTGCTGAACTTTTAGCCTCGGTGTGGTTAAGGGAGAACAGCTTCCCTGATCAATAGAAGATCCATACAGCATTGCATTCAAGCTATTCATTTTGAGCGTCAAAATTGTCAGACAGCTTTCTTGTTTCCAACTTTCATAAACTGATTGCCTAGAGTTCACTAAACCAAGATGGTACCTCCCTTCGAGTATCGACTCCTTCAGCACCCTCTGATCTATTTATACCAAAAGAGCTTCAGAGAAAAGACATTCATTTGATCTTTATGCTCGGTCCTATATTGGCCGATAGGTCCAAGAAATAATCGATAGATATCCCTTCTTCACCTCAGCTTATGCTCTGCTTTCTCGATTATGTCAACGAGCAGAATTTCAGAGAATCGCCTCTCCAAATGAATCATGAAATAGGCAATGTTTGACAGAGCAAACAGCCACAAATTAGGTACCGCACCTTTCCCAACTCCAAATAGAACAGCTAAAGCTTTGAAGACCAACCGTACCATCATTTTTTTTTCTTTTAAGTCGGGCCATACGACATCTTGATAACATAACAGTTTTAAGCATCCAAAAGAAGCCACAGCAAGCGGGCCATTGGCAAGCCATGTATACGCATCTTCAAGGTTGTATGTATGTAAAGATACACCCATAGGGGTAAATTTCCTTTTTGCTGAACTTTGCATTAATATACTTCCAAATAGATGTCAAGCTATTAGTGCATCTATTTTTATATATTGTGCAAATTGTCTCGACCAAATCAGAAAGGAAAAGAAAAAAATCTCCCGGACATGTTTTTGTCTTTTTCATAAACCCCTTGATTTGAGAAGAACAGAAAACAAAAATGTAATAAAAATTTTCATCCATGTTGAAAATTTTCTTTTTTACAAACTAAACATGCATTCAAGAAAATCGAAGTGAAAAAGATTTTTTATTTTTCAATCCATTTTCTGAGAAAACGAATTCTGGAAACATTGCTTGAAACCAAACTGACCCTGAGTTTTCCAATAAGGCCACTTGTAACATCCAAAAATCCGTCCATTTCCTTAGTACTTCTATGAACTAAGAAAAGCTCATCCTAGTAGGTACAAATCAATTCTTCCCCTATTCCATTTTCCAACTTCAAACGTTGAAATTCAAAAATGGCAATGGCTCTTCGAATAATACACCAGGACAAACCCCTCACCTTAGTACTATAGGCCACGTAATTAAAAGGAATAGCTAAACATGTCATAGAGAACTGACAAAATCTCCATCAAGGGGAAGTACCGAAGCCACACACATGTGGACTCCAGATGTGTCCGTCCAAACGATTTCACATAAACCAAGTAGTTTTTGCGCATATGGGAATGCTTATACAGCTATATTAAAAGGACCAATATTGGAGTTAGTTTTGCACCTGAAAGAGTTGAAGACGTGCTTTCTAAGTAGTCACTGAAAGAAAATGCAAAATCCTCAACATTACCGCAAGAATATTAATCCTCCCCCCGCCACCAACACCACCCAAAAAAATAAAAAATAAAACCCCTTTCGCTTTCATTCTTCTCCCCCAACTCAAAATCAAAAGATAGGAAAGAGACATCAACCCAATTCATCTAACTCGAGAATTTTATAAGAATGGAGTCAGCATGATAATCCCACTTGATGTAATAGAAGATAATTAGAAGTAACACCCTTGCAAAAATGACGAGAAAATCATGAGTCACTTCCATCCAAAGCTTCCAAATCAATACGTTTTTGGGCTTTTTATTATGAAAAACCAACAATTCAGATTCCATTACACGGTAGGACTTCGTTAAAATAACCGTGACACAATTAAGCTTCATTGGACAACTCAGTTTACAGCAATTTTAAAAAAATAAACGGACATCAGATCTTAATGCAAATCATAGGTAATGGCACAAAGGCAAAAATTTATGATTGGTTAGAAAATTTATTATTTCTGTAGTTATTTAAGGAACCTTTGACTCCACACAATATCTCAATGCAAACGCTAGGGTATCAAACAATGGCAAAAATGTACACACAAATCCTTTGTGTGCATGTGCGTTTTGGGGGGTTAACTTTTGGAATTTTCTTATATTGCAGCATTACTAATTCAAGAATGACACCACTGCCACTTTCTGCCAACACGGTAGCTTTCCAGTGACCAAAGGAAGAATATACGGTAGCTTCCCATGTGCATCAGACTGACAAAATAAACAGCTGATGTTCAAGACTAAAACAGAACATTAGTTCCCAAAAAAAGATAACACAGGTCGAAGCCCCCACTAGAAGACCAAAGAAGGGGGGGAAGGGAAAGGAAGAAACAGAGGAACATCATTAGATACAAAAATTTTGTTTCGCAATGCAAAAGCCAACTGTCTAGACAAAACCATGGACCGAAATGTTCAAGGAAACGCTTACCCTAAAGCAGCGTCAGCGGGAAAAATAAGAAGACTAAAGCCTCGAAAAATTAAGGAAGGATATAAACATCAGTGCCAACAGAGCACATTCCCCTCCCAAAAACCCTAGCATCTTGTCGCAAATTTAGAAAGTCACAACTCCCTAGAATTAACTCCAACCCTTTCCACACCATGCACAACTCAAGGAATTCCACAACAATATTTAAGTGAGTTGACGAAAACTTTTAACACTAAAGTGAGCACTGTACACAACTTTTAGCACTTTTAGTATATGTATCCACTTTGTTAGTTGAACCATATGGAAATCAATTCCTACTGCACTAGGATAAAGATTACCTCAAAAAAATAGATAATACATCCCCAACGCAAAGGACATTGATATGCAAACATGAGTTTTTGTTTCCGGAACACTTGTCCCTCAATTATAGTTGCCTTTGAATATGATCAAAAGGAGACTGAAAGTTATCTTTTGAAGCCATCAGTCTGCTCTTCAATAAACCAAAATGATGGATTTGACATGGTCTTTCCATCTCACGAATCCATAAATACCCTTTACATGCTCTTTCTGTTTCAAACTTCAAAGAATTTCCGCTTAAAAGCTACAAAAGCTTGCCGTTTCAGATGCACATTGTGACATCCTGGATTTTACAGTTCTGTTTTCAATTAAATAAATCGGCATTTCATCGACGCACCTATAGGGCTGTTCTCAGAGCTGATCACTCTCGAGATAACTAGACTATCTGGGAAAGCCATTACGGAATTTTAATGCAATAGACTTAAGAATTTGACCAAGAATTGACTCCTCGATTGTGTTCATCTGCCGAAATCATTATGGCACAGTAAAGATCGATTAGAAATTAGAGATAGGTCAGTTTGACTGAGATATGTGGTTAAATGTGGGTGATTCCACTAAATTACAAAATTTTCGTTGATCGACACTAGATTGATTTTTCTATCATTTTGATACCCTGTGTCCGTAATCGAAATCTCGAGATTTTCACGATAACCGAGAGTCGCCAATGTGTCGAATGGGTTCATTGTGGCTCGAAGAAAATCAACCACGAGTCATTTGCACTAAAAATTTCTGAAAGCTACCCGGTAGCTTAGGTCACGCTAAAATTGCGCCAGATTGAAATTAACCATAAATTTGAATCCGATTTCAGAAATTTAAAGTCTTGTCATGTCACAGGTCATTTTTGGAATGTCGATTCATCTTTCGAAGAATTTTCAGAGAGTTCGGGATTTTTACGGAAAATCGATTTAAACGATTCGGAAAACGAACGGAAATTCGAATTGGCCAATTTAAAGGAATTTTTGGCATCTGGTGTAAGTGAATTAGTGAAAGGGAATTTTTATGGGCTTTTTTCTCAACAAATTGGACCTCAATTGGAGAAGTTTGTTCAGAAAATCGGATTCCGAGAAAAAAGAAATAGAATTCGAAATTAAAAGAAATGGCTGTTTTTGTTGCCCAAGATTTGTTGTTTGAGGGAAATTGGGTGCAAGAAGGCAAGTGAGGATCAAGTGCTTTAGCATGAGGATTTTTGGGAACCAAATTGGATTAAACAAGAGCAAGTGGGACCAAGATTTTCGAGTTATAGAAAATTCCTTTTAATTTTATATTTCTTTTTCCTGTTTTCCTCCCCCCCCCCCCCCCCCCCTTTCCCCCACTTGACCGCACGTTCTCCCTCTTCTCTCTCTCTCTCTCTCTCTCACACTTGTGCGAATTCCTCCCCCCACCGACGCCCCCTCTCTCTCTCTGTCGTGCCCCACCTTCTTTCTTCCACTTCCTTGACTTTTTGTTGAATTTCCCTCTTATCTTCTCTCCACGGTCGACACCCCACTCATCCCTCTTGCCAGCTGCCCTTCCTTTTTTTTTTTTTTTCCCTCGGTTTCTCTCTCCTCTCTCCCTTATCCGCACGTTGCAAGCCCCTCAGCTCATCTGCTTGCGTTTTTCATTCTTTCCAAAGCCTTCCCATTTCCACACCGGCTGCTCCACATCACCGAAGCTGCTGCCACCCATCTCCGTTTTTCTCCATTGGCCAGCTCCGCAGATTTCTTCACACCAACAGCTCGCTTGAAGCCGCAGGTCCAGCCGTCTCATCCCCACCGCAGAAGCCGTTCGAAATCAGCCATCAGTCAAGGAAATTCGGGCAGAAACTATGAGGCTTTACGGGCCAATTTTCGGGCCCGATCTGTGCTCGAAAGCCGTCGCCACTTTGGAGAAGATCGAGCCCCGTCACGTTCCCGTCGATTTGAACCAAGCAGTTCGATAATTAAGTGAATTTAACTCACTAATCCTCGCTTGGTATGTTAATGACGCTTAAGGGTTGATTAGTTTAGGTTAAACATGGATTAGGTGGTTAGTTAGATTAGATTAGTGAATTTAGTTAATTACCGATGCATGTTAGATGGATAGTTAGTGCAATCAAAGCCTAGACAAGCTATAATATTTAACTAGAGTAGTTTGGTAATTTTTCGGGCCCGTCTTGGCTTTCAATTAGGCTTTATCAGGCCTAAGTTGTATTTTTGGCATTTATTTATTAATTTCCGTAATTATTTAATTAATTAATTATTTTCCGAAAATTAGACCGGGATATCAGTGATCGGAATTTTAAAATGATGATTGATGGTGTGATATGTTTATTTAATTGAGCTTTAATTGGTCTTGATTGTGTATGATTTGTACTTTAGGAATTTATTTCTAAATATATTTAATTTCAGTAATTAATTGGAAAATTACCGGTGCACCAGTCTACGGCGCCAAAAATGTATTTTGGGACTGCTGAAACTAGTGGGATGCTCAAAAATGAGAAAATATTATATTTTGGCTAAGACCGACCGTGTACCCATGCACGAGTATTTTTATAAGGAAGCATAAAAATGGTGAATTGATTAAATGATCAATTATCATCATACTATGAACATATGGCTAGCAGCTTTTGGCAAGCATATATATATTTATCAGCATACTATGAAAGTATGGCTGGCAGTTTTTGGCGAGCATATTAGAATAGCGGATCAATAAATCTGGCAGCTTCTAACGAGCATATTAGAATAGCGGATCAGTGGATCTAGCAGCTTCTGGCGAGCTATACTATCTATTATCGGCTTAAAGTAAGCAGTCCTGAATTATGATCGGACTTATAGATAGTATCGATTGAGATAATCGGAGATTGGTCAGGATGACATGTAATCGACTAAGTCGATTGATTGATGATTCAATCTAATTGATTGATTTGACTTGTCGAGGTTGTGAATTGTATTGACTTGCAAGAACGAAATAAAGGCTAAGGTAAATCATCTGACTCGTGATTGTGCCTAGGCAGCCCTTAGGGCGTATTTTCTTCCTAATCAAGTCTTAGGGAGTAGAACTCGTTAAGACATTATCTCACTTGTTATTGTATAACTATTTTCAAGTCCTTAGATGGTGTTGGTGAAGGACCAGAAGCCCCGGAGTTTAAGAGGTGAAGCCCGAAGAATCGGCGATCTTGTCCAGCTAGCTTGTCGTAAGACAATTCTCTTTTGTTGAGAGCCGATCCCTTTTGTAAACCTTTGTGTATAAAAAAGTGTGTGTGTGTGTTTTTTTTTTTTTGGTAAATTATAAACAAGTGTGTTTATAAAAATATATTTTGTGAAAAATTGGTCATACTTTCCTATCCCATTGTTTTATTGTTTGGGGATTATTTATATGCTTCCACATGCGTATTAAAAAGAATGGGTCGGTGATACATCCTGGGACGTCGCTTTTTAATCGACCAAGGAGGGATGGGCGCGCGCTCGAGGATCGGGGCGTGACACACATGCTCACTAAGCATGTCTTTGAACCTATGTGGAAATGTTCTTGGTGGAGCATGTTCATCTAGACCTTCAAAAAATAGATTGTGATTAAGTGCAATATGTATTTTTATTTTTTTTTAGTCTGTATGGCATGATAACAGTAGATTGAAACATTGCGGTGAAATTCTCAAGGGTTCAAATCTTAGGTTCTTTAGAAAGGTCGATAGAATGAACACTCTCTTCCCGCAGAAGGTCAACTCACTCGAAGACTCTGATTTATTGGTGACTTTAGCACCTAATTTTTCAGCATGCTGGCGATCTTTGATTGATAAGTACTGCTGTGTTTCTATCACACCAAGGAATTTAATGTCGACCAGCTTTGAGCATTTCCACACCCAGACTTGAATCACGTTCTTTAAACTTCATAGGGTGGACATTCTCTCTAATATCTTAACCGACTTTACAGTCAAGTTTGTAAAATGTGGAAGCCCATGGAGCTGTATTTCTTTCACTTGTGAGCCATACAGTGCTAGCAACGACAAACTTCTCAAGTTGGGCAATACTGATCTGGTTGAGTTGAAGTTATCAAGTTGCAACTCCTACAGGGAAGGCGGAAGCTGCATGAGGTCGCAAGTCCAGACTAAAGTAAGTTCTTCCGTGAGAGGGGGAGCTTAACTATGAAGGCGATGCAGAGTTGTTCTAGCAGCACAGTTCTAACTTGTTCAATTTGGATAACCTCCCAATCCACAACAAGGCAGAAGTCTGCATCAGAACTTATCCATCTGTGTGTACAGCCATCAGAAAGGAGCAATTCTTCCAAATTACTCAAGTTCAAAAGATTAGAGACTAACAGTAGCTAAATACATAAACCGATTAAGCATGTGGGAAGCTTCAGAAACTCTTAAATCTCTTGAAACTACTCAAGTGTAGTTTTTGGAGGCGAGGAAGCATGCTGACTGAGCTCGGCACGGTGTCTATTCGTGTACCTGAAAAATTTAGGATTCTCAACAAGAGCAAGTGTCCAACTTAATTAGGAATTTTGCCTTCTTACTCTTCACAGAGCTCAGCATGTTTCCCTTCAAATTCTCCAACGTTCCAATAGCATTAGGTAACTTCCACCCTTTTTCAGTTGATACAGGATTCATCTTACCCAAAAAATCCAATGGCCGCAGGGATTTAAGCTTTCCGATGGAGATAGGAAGCTCTCCGATCTTAGTGCTAATTAGAGAGAGACTCGAGTTTCACTAGCGGTTCAATAGAGTTAGGAAGTTAGCTGATTGATATTCTTGAGACGTTGAGGGTCGAAAGCTTATGATTCTCATGTTTGATTGATCCAACTTCGTCAAGATGCCAATTTCCAAAGAGAGGCGGTTAAGTTTCAGTAGCCCTCCCATTTCTTTAGGCAATTCTTCAAAACGCAAGCTGTTGTTTACATTCAAGTCAATTAGGCAATTCAGTCTTCCAATTGAAAAGCCAATTTTCGGTAAACTATCACAACTTTCAAGAGTGAACCTCTCTAATATCAAGCACTTCGAGAAGTCTAGAGTCCAGGTAATGCCGATGCACCTTCTGAGAGCTAGAACCTTTAATTTGATTGCCATTGACAGATGGTTAATCATATTTCAAATGGAAAACTATCAGGCACAAAGACCAGGAGAAATTGGGGTAAAAGTGATACACACATAATAAGATGCCTTGATTAAGCTCCAGGCCTCTGAATCATCTGTAAACTTAGGGTGTGCATGATAAAATTTCTACTTCTCGATTTCTCTTTTCTCTGTTCCCCGAAACAGATTTGGAACAGAAATTCGTTTGGTAACACAATTTGATTTTTCTATTTCTGGAACAGATTTCTATTCAAGAAATAGATTTGAAGAAGAAATCATAAGTTAAAATTTTTAACTTCTCAATTTCTGAAATAGAAATAGAAATTATTTCTTATTTTCTCCAATTTGGGCGTGCTTCTTCGTTCACCAGACAGGCTTTTCTATTTGGGCGTTCCTTCTCCTCAACGCTTCAACCAAAAACCCTAGCGTCGTCGACTCTGAATCTGTCCATCCTCACTGTCGACTCCAAATCCATCCTTCTTGCCACTGTTGACTCCGACGCCGTCACCGTCCTCTTGCCAGTTAGATCGTCGCTCATCTTGCTGTCCTCTTGCCGGTCAGATCGTCGCTTATCTCGCCGTCCTCTTGCCGGTCAGATAGTCACTCATCTCGCCATCAATTGCGACTCCATCCTCCCTACACCCGTCGACTCCAACTCCATCCTCTCGCTGGTGACATCGTCGCTCACCTTGCCGTCGACTCTGACTTCGTCCTCCTTGCAGTCGAAGACTCCGACTCCGACTCCGTCCTCTCGCCAGCATCGACTCCGTTCGCTCGCAAGCATCCACTGCGTCTGCTCTCTGCCGTCGACTCCAACTCTGTCCTCAACCCTAGGCCCTCATTGATTGCGCGAGCATATCTTCTCGATGCCTCCGTGTAACTGTGATTCATTTACTCTATTTTCTATTACCTAGCTAAATAAGATGTCGTTGAAGTGCTGTTGGTGTATGGCTACTTGAAAAGGATCTTGCTAATCCGAAACATACAACTATTATCTGTCATAGTTGCATAAGACAACCCTTATAGCCTTGAGGCACTTTCATTCTCTGTCAAAATTGTGCTTTCTCTTCCCGCCGATTCAATCTCATTAGGCTTGGGACCCTAAATTTTACACCAGAGGCAATAGAAGATTGAGTGTGTGCAAAAAAGAAGAGAAAAATTGTAACATCTGGCAGTAATTCCACGGCAAACCATCTATGACTGTCATTAGAAAAATAAGTCATTGTCAAATGGGAACCTCTAATATACTAGACCATTTGGGCAAGGAATGAGCTGTGATAAGTGGATAAGCTTCTTTCCCTAATAGCTGCTATGATATTAACATGAGCAGCACAATCGTTGGTCAAGAAAAATCTATTGGCCATTGATTCTCATTTAAATCTGCATGCATCATCCAGTTCTGAGAAAACAGAGTAATTGAAAATGGATGGACCTAGACAACTTAGGAGGGCAGATAATGCTTAAAGTCTGAATAGTAGTTTTAGAAAGGAGTCTACTAGAAACAGATAGAGAAAGACAAGAATATGCGAAAAAAAAAATTAGATAATTATAAAACTACATATCATTGAAGAGCAAATCTGTCTCCCTGAATTCTATCTCAAAGATATCCTTGAATAGATTATTGTTTTGTGGAAAAAAAAACAACTAATTTCCATGCAGGAAGAGTTGGTTCTGTAATTCCAACAGAATATGCAGTTCCAATATGATCTTCGAAAGATAAGTGGTAGTCTGAAATTTATGCAAAGAGTTAGCAAGAAAAAAGCATTTTCATGTTATTACCTTGCAGAATGGCCGCCTGTACTTCAACCGAGAGTAGATGTGACCATAGTATACCGTTTGCCCAAAGAAATCCAATGTAGCAATGGTATACAGCTGCACATTATATGAGGTGAGTAAAATTGTCTCACCAATTTCCAGCAATATGGTAAAAAAAAAAAAAAATTTTGACAGAAAAGAACTGATCGTGAACAAAAGAATAGGCTTGAATCTCATACCACTGCCATGTAGTACTGTGTGGGAAGCTGCAAAAGCAAGCAAAAATGTCATGCTGGTAAAAAAGCAAAGGTGTTAATGCCTTTGAACAAGAATAGTGATATTTAGGGGTTACACTTCCACATAAGTTACATCTTTGATATGGAACTCCCGACGCATTAAACCTTGTCTAGTGGGTGGCCCAAACTAGCAAATCATCCTTCTCAAAGCTTTAGACTTGGATTTTGGTCTCATTGATTCATTTACTCTGTTTTCTATTACCTAGCTAAATAAGATGTCATTGAAGTGCATGGCTTTCATGTAATCATTAAATCATGGGGAGCTTAGCCTTTGATTTACTTTCTATTTGGAATATTTTAGAGTACGTACAGTGTGCTGTAGTATGTTCTTATTCATTTGTCAGTGAAAAATTCTGTTTCGTGCATAAATAAATCATAAGATTTTGTTTGAACCATTACATGTGTATGTCGAATCTATGCAAATCATTTTATATCAACGGTATATGTCATCTCATCTGGGCAATTCAATTATAGTATATTGACGCTATATTAAGCCATCTAGAGATATTCCTTCATGATGTGCTTGTTAATTACAAGCTTTTGTTCTTGAATTGGTGCATCATCTAATATGGTTCATTGAATACTGATTCAGTTAAGGTTAAATGGCAGCCCACAGAGAAGCATTTATAGCAAAGTGGACTGAGCCTTTGACCAATTTGCTTATAAGTTTGTTGGTAGAAGAGGTGAGAAAGGGAAATTGCGCCACCTGTACCTACAATAAAGTAGGGTGGAATAACATACATGCCGAGTTCAATAAACAAACAGAACTCCAATTTAATGTAATTCAGTTGAAGAATATGGTAAACAAACTAAAGAAGTAGTATAATAGTTTTAAAAAGCTTCTTTCACAATCTGGATTTGGATGGGATAATGTCAACAAAACGATTGCTGTGGAGGATTCAAGTGTATGGGATTCTCACATCAAGATATCACTTTACTTGGGTCCATTTTTTCTTATTGTGGGTGTAAGCTTCAATTATATCGTTGATGTATGTCATTTCTATGAAATTTGTAGAATAATAGTGAATGGGCTAAATTCAAGAATGATAGGTTTCCTCAGTATCCGGACCTTTGTATTGTGTTTGGTGATACATATGCTATTGGGGAGTATGCAGCAGGAAATGCAGAAGACTATGTGGTGTCGGAGGGAAAAGACAATGGTATTAGTGGCGACAATGGTGGTGGTGCTACGATAGGCGATCCAGAGGAATCTAATGAAAACTATGTTGACGAGGGAGTCTTTGCATCTGACGCGACTCTAACCCCAGTTCGTGAGAAACACAAGTTGAATAGAACTCCAAATTCCAAGAGGAGATGAAAGAGTAACAACTATGATGTTAGTGGCACCTGCAAAGACATTCAAGAAATGATCAAATTAAGGAAGGCCCAATCAACAAGTGGCTCCGTAACCTCATAGGCCCCACCTCCTGTAGACCCCTACTCCATAGGATTTGTAGTCGCCATTCTAAATGGCATGCCTGACTTAGAGCAAAATCTTTACAATAAGGATGTGAACCAGGCATGCCTTAATGCCACTTGGAGAGAGGCTTTCATCATCTCTCTACCTGAAATGAGACGTGGACTTCTTAAATCTCTTTAAGTAGTTGTTAAGAAACATGCTATAAATTTATATTTGGCTTAATTTCATTCCATGACTTATTTATTTGAGATTTTGTTTATTTATGTTTTTAAGTTGCAATTATGATCACATTATTGCTATTGTTGATTACTATTGGAGTCATTATCTAATGGGTTTATATTCTTATTTTGTGTGATGATATAGGTAATATGGATGAGGGTGAAAGTAGCATGTATAATGGTCAAGTAGCATCAATTGAATCAATTGAGCAGGATTTTGATGATTTTGATCTTGATATACTGATAACATGGTTGGCCACTATTACAGTGGATATGTCCATGCACACGAGAGCACCTATTAGGGACAGCTTATTATCAGGACTGCAATGGATAAGGGAGGTTCTTTATGGGCATTCCGATAGAGTATATGAAGCTTTTAGAATGGAGAGACATGTCTTTCTCAACTTTTGTGATCTAATGAAGGAAAAATGTTGATTGAAAGATAGCCGATATATTGGGATAGATGAACAAATCGGGATTTTCTTATCTATGATTTGTCACAAGAACTCAAATAGAGATTTATGTGAGAGATTCCAACGTTCGGGACGAACTATCAGCAAATACTTCACTAAAATTTTGCAAGCAGTTCTCAAATTGGCAAAAGAGGTTATCATACCACATTCCTTTGATGTTGTCCCACAAGAGATTCTTATGGATCCTAACCATAAACGTTACTTCAAGGTAGAATTCTCATATATTCCATTACACCATAGTCTTTGATAAAATGATAGGGCTGTATAGGCGCTATTAATGGCACCCATATTCATGCTTCTGTACCTGTGTCGAAGCAAATCCCATTTAGAGGTAGGAAATGCATCACCACTTAGAATGTGATGTGTGTTTCTGCATTTGATATGAAATTTACTTTTGTATATGCTGGTTGGGAAGGCTTTGCCAACGATTGTCGAGTGCTTACAGCAGCACTGGAGACTCCTCGCTTGGAATTTCCTCGGTCGCCACCAGGTATTTGCTTGTCCTTTAAGGAGTAATTTTCTTTATGATCATATTTATAGTTACAAATTATGACCAATGTATGAATACCTTGTTGTAGGCAAATATTATGTCGTGGATTCTGGTTATGCAGCAATTCCAGGATTTTTAACTCCTTTTAAATGTGACCAATATCATTTAAATGATTATAGGGGTACAGCGAGATGGCCAACAACTGCAAAAGAATTGTTCAACTATAGGCATTCTTCTCTTAGAAATGTCATTGAAAGATCATTTGGGGCATTGAAGAATCGTTTTTTTCATTTTGAGACACATGCCCTCATTTGCAGTTCGAAAGCAAGCACATATTATAATTGCATGTTGTGCCATCCATAATTACAT
This sequence comes from Eucalyptus guilfoylei, assembly GCA_016097605.1. NCBI lineage: Eukaryota > Viridiplantae > Streptophyta > Magnoliopsida > Myrtales > Myrtaceae > Eucalyptus > Eucalyptus guilfoylei. The sequence goes on along the minus strand of CM027862.1, from coordinate 41,312,355 downwards.
CCGTGATCAGAACAATATGGATAAGAACTTTTCCCTATATGGAGATCCACAGTACTTGTCTAAACCTACGTAGGATAAGCTTGCAAACGATACATTGACCGAGGAGGGAAACCAAATAAATACACTTAGGAAAACCATTGCCAATAAAATAGCAAGGGACCATAATATGCCGGAAATTTCATAAAATTGTATTTTCAACTTTTGTAATGTATTACTATTATTTCGACTATTATTTTGTATTTGAGGATTTCCTATGTTATAATCTGATTAATTTATATTCCTAGAAATAGAAATTTTATTCTGTTATCAAACGAATTTCTGTTTCAGAAATAAAAATTTTGAGTCGTTATCAAACGGGTTTCTTTGCTCAGAAACTTGTTCGGGGAATAGAAATTGAGAAATCAATTTCCGGTTAGAAATTAATTTCTGTTCTAGAAATTTTGTCATATGTGCCCTTATTGTCAGAAAGTTCAAGAAAAGCTATATTTATTGAATGGATATTGACCGCCCCAAAAATTTGTAGAGGAGAATCCAAGAAAACCATCTTATGTTTGAAAGACAATAGGAGAAACCATCAACAAAGGTGACGTTACATAACCTTAGGAACCTTAAACTTCCAAGCCTTTCAAGCCATTGATTCGTGATTACGGTCGGGGTATATTTTCCATTTGGATCAAATACTTGAACCTTCTTCTTGTTCCGCCAATCATTAACCAATACTTGCAATCGTAAGTACACATTCATTACTCATCAACTAAGTTTATTTCGTCACATATGAAAATGTTTCTCAATAGAAAAGACAATTCTCCAAACTAGCATGCCTGATTTTCTACTTGCAACCTAGTAATTGTTGTTACTCTTTTTTTTTTTTTGGTCAATAATTGTTGTTACTTTACCTCTTTCATTCATAATATTTTGGAGGTGAAGTCTCTTTCATAGCGTTCCAAATTGGAGGAATAATAACGGGAGTCTCAAGTTCCAGGGAAATTTATGATAAAAATCAAAGGCGAAGCTCATGTTGGGTTCTTGTATAAAAGGGTTTTGTTACCAACTTAAAAAAAGTTACCAAAAAGTCCTGAATCATTTATACTTGTGTTAATTCAGTCTTAAACTTTTAAATTATGTCAATTTAGTTCTGAATCTTTACATGTTTTGCTAGTTTAGTCTATATAGCCAATTTAGGCAAGAAATCGCTGATATGGATATCGAGGCATGGTTGATGCTAATGTGCATATTATTTTAATAATTTTTTTATTTTTTAAATACCTTTTTTGGTTTTTTCTCTCTTTTTTTCTTTCTTTATTTTTTGGCACGGTCGGACTTCAACATGGAAATTTCAACCCAAAAAAATATAAAGAAACCTTTAGTTTCCCCTTTTGATTAACTTCGCCGACATCAATGCGGAAGTTGATTTTCACACATTCTGCTTCGGTTTATTTGTGGACTTTCCCTTAATAAATCTCGGATCGGGTTCACACGGTCAAATTTGAACATCTGATCCCTACTAGTTGACCGAATTTATTATCTTAGTCAGCTAAAACTGGAACTTTAATAGATTTTGTCAGCTCAACTGCATTATTAAATAAGACCCTGTCGACCTAACCTCAGGAATGAGAAACAAAGTCAATGTCAACACGACCAGCTCATACATCCGGTAGCCATTCAGTCGGTCAAAAGCATAGACAGCATCATATAGTCACTTTTCCCCAGAAAAAGCGAGGCAGATTCATGCAGGCTGGAATCTATTTGAGAACAAAAATCATTTTGATAGGCTAAAGTTTTGGGAATTGGGATGCATATGAATAACGACCAAATTCATGGGTTTTATTTTGAACTTACACTAAAAATGATAGGAAACAAATTGCATTGGGCAATCGGTACTACATTGCTTTCTAATTGTTTCTCTGGTTTTGGTGGGTATCTCATAATGCTCTGTTGGAAGACAGGCTTAACATTATCTAAAATGGGAAAATTTGAAAACAGCATCCGGTATTTAGCATGGGTACTGGAGTCCCATGCCCGACTTCAATGAACTAGGGCCAGAGCGTTGGGGATTTGTGCACGAACACCAGGGTCCACGGCCAGCCTTGATGAACTTGGGCTCGGCTTCAATAGGCCTAAGCCCAGGCTCTGGGGATCTAGCCATTAGCACTAGGGTCCCGGGCTTGGCACTAGGGGCCTTGGCCCGGGCACCCAGATCCCTTATGCTAGAGCTTGAGTCCATAGAGGGCCAGGCCCAAGCGTAGAGCATAGATTGCGTCACGTAGAACAAAAAGTAAGATTACGTAACCTTTTTGTAAAAGAATGGTATAATAGAGAATATACTTTTTTGAAATAAGACGTGATTGTTTAGTTACATTGAAGATGATATGGATAAGTATAATACGATAAGGACCATGCAAAGTAGGTTAGAGTTTATATAGCAAGGGTATCGTGATTGTAGAATCGCAAGATCAGGTATATGCGGCCAATAAATGAAGTAATTTGTCTGAATGTAGGAAACTTGGCTACCTTTCTGTTAGATATTGTAATCTGTGCTGGTCACTATACTAAGACTGTCATCAGTATATATGAAATTTTTTTTGATATTTATCAAGAAACTGAACCACTCATTGTATAGAACATTAGTATATTCCAATATCACATTTTTACAGACTCGTTATTTTATTTCATTCGATATCCACAGAAAAAAGGACCTCTCAAGCTAGAGAAGAGTAATATTTAGGGGTTGACACAGAAATTAAATTACACACAGAGCAGATTCGAAAACTGTCTAATGCAATCTACGATGGCTTTAAATTAAACTTGTTCTTCCAAACCATCAAATTGGCAATGGATTGACGTATAGAGAAGTCACGTGCTCTTCTAACTTGGTTCCAGCATGAGTGTAGATATCTATCTCATCTTTATACACCACATGCATAGAGCGTGCAAAATTGAGAATTCGCACAAGGAGTGGCCTGGGGATGATGGTCGGATGGCGCAACCCTTCATTAATGTCCTCCCATGCATCGGCCACTTGTTTACGGAGTTCCTCCTTAGCCCCTTCCTCCGTAACTTCGTATTGTTTCATGAAACACTCCACTGAAGATGGCCCATGACCTCTCTCTTGCTCAAACTGTAAACACATATATTGCGAAAATTATTTTTTTAATCCTATTGATAAAATCTATTAGACAAAATTTAGATAAGTTAATGTTGTTCACTAGTAGATCTTTCTTATACCTTGTGTCCAGCGATGTCATCCATGAGTCGACCGACTAATTTCACAGCCTTCACCATCTTCGAGTTGCCGTATAACAACCAGTCAAAAGCATATTTTGTTACAAAATCTTCCATTCCCAGCAACAACGTCACCAATAGCAATTCAACAGCAGCGGATGCTAATGCAATGGACATGTACTCCTCCATCGTCGGTACGTAGTTTTGGTGGAACCATTTGGCTTCGGCGAAGTATGCTCTCACTTGGTTTTTCATCTGAGGATTCATCCTCAAACATAAAGCTACGTCAATATTCAAGCTTTAAAGTGTTTGGTGGACTTAAATATTTTGTTGCTGGTGGACGGAGTAAAAACTGCATTTGATTGATATAACCTCAAATGGCTTACCGCTTCTTTTGCATAGAAGAGTCGGTAGGATCGTCCTTTTCTAGTCACCTCATAACCAATTTCATCATACAAATCAAGAACTGCCTTGTAACATGCTTGCATGTACTCTGGTAATCCTTCTTTGGCATTGATGTCCCAACTGATTTCAAGTTCAAAATGTATCACACGACTCTAATAAACAGTTGATCAAATTTGAACAAGTTTAGAATTTGGTAAATTGAGAAAAGCACTTGAGTGCGAATTATACCGTTCAATTGCTTCTGTGAAGAGTCCGAGTTCTTCCAACGTGCCATGGACATCATAGATGTCGTCCATAATGGAAACCATGCTGGCCACTTTGGTGAGTATTTCCCTGGCGGCTTCATAGTCCGGCTCAAAATAAACTATTGACATCCAGAGATACATCTCCACGAGCCTATCTCTAGCAAATGGGAATTTCCTTTGTACATCTAAATTCTTCCACCACCTATAGTTCACCAACAAATCCTATTTAAGGCAAACACATCATTGAGAGGATCATAGAAAGTATCTAGACCGATGAACCAAAGAGAATAAAACTCCTTGTAAATTATACAAATGATTTTTAGTTTAGGATAACTTAGAATTGCACGAATAAAACTATAACGATTGGGTGTTCTTAGCACACCTAGCTATTTCAGACATGCGGCTATGAAGTTAACCTTGTAAGGTTGCCGAGTTCCTTTTGGTGTTGCTCTTGCAATAAGTTGAAATCGAGTTTAGCTAAGGCTAGCAGAACTTCATTATGCGAAGGCTCCTCTTGGTAGAGTGGAATGTAATGCCTCATCTCTAGCCTTGGTATTCCCTTGTGGATTGGTTGGTCTAGGGCATGACTCACTTGTTTTTTGAGATTTGGGCTTGCTTTTCCTTCATCAATTGACTTGAGGTGAATTATAGTAAGAGCAAGTGCATCATTCAAAACATCATCGCCATGAAACCTTGTATGGCAAGCTTCAAAAAGACTTAGTAGTCCTTGCACATCGGCGATGAGTGATTCGTTGAAATTCCCATTGCTGTCCTTGAACTTGTTAAAAATTTCTGAATGGCCAAACGAAACATGGGAAAAGATGTTATCATGAGATACTATGAAAAATTGATGTTCAACGTATAGATCAACTGGAATCAATGGAAAAACGACGTACAAAACCGAGGAAATAGAAGAAAGCACAATTCAAAGCACAATTCACCTGTCAAAGCAAGAAATTTGTGAAGAACTCGAGATATGAGAATCATATAGATAAGGTAAACTAATAAACAAATAAAAACTATAGTGAACTAAACATGTTAGCGATGCTATGTGTCCACTCTAATCAATCAAATAAACTATCAAACTATTGTCTACAACATAATTTGGCCAACTAATCAATCAATGAGAATTAGAACATTACATACCACATGAAATTGTGTAACCTTGTTGCCGCAACAATCGAAAGAGAAGGGCGGTTGTGTGCATGTGGCTGTCCTTATCGCCGTTGCGAAAATTAAAATAGCTTTCGTGGATTTGTTCAAGCTGCTGATTTATCTCGATTTCAAAATGGTAGGCAATCCCTAATCGTTGGATTTGATCGATCAAGTTCAACTTTTGCGAAGGTTTATTTAAAGCATCTGTCAACATCTTCCTCACATCTCCTTTCAATTTCTCAATTCGATCATCTGATTTGGCAGGAGAACTCTACAAGAAAGTTCACAAAATAATTAGAGGGCATAAATTGTAAGAACGCAAGAAATATATTAGGTTGCCTATGACCCAATTGACCGCGATATGTAATGTGAACTGAAATTACCTAAAAATCATTCCATCATGACTAATTTTTTTAATAGTGGAGAAATCCTTCCTACATTTGTTAAGTCATATGTGCATGCCAGAAGGTTCACGTAGAAATTTTGAATCATGTAAGGATCAACATATGCGAGGAGTCTCGAATCAACTAGCACTTCTTTTCTTTTTCTTTTTCAAATGCTGTGGGATGGTGCCCAATCATTCAATATTATCATTGTCTACGGCCTTAGCTTCTAGAAAACATAAAGATGAAAAAAATTTCCGAATATAATCCAAGAAAAAGAACAACTCAAATGCTACCATCGAGTTGGAGTCAGAAGCATATTTGAGAAAATAATCCCTCCATATGCTTGGATGAAAATTTGCTGATCGGCGTTCAGGGACGTGGCTTGTTTCTTGAGCAGGAGAAGAAGATGAGATTGCCATAATCGGAAGAGACATTTCTTTTCCGCTGCTTTCTTGATTTAGGTGACTGAACAAAGGTAGATGAATGACAGTAGAGGGCAGAGGCTTTTCTGTGAGTGTCGAAACCTTCTTGATGGGTATTTATAGGCTGCTTTCGTGATTTAGCATGGTATGATGGACAGGTACGTAGAATAGGGAACAGAAAGGACAAACGTTTATTTTTCACAAAAGACGTTTTTTCATTTAATTTCGAGGTCAAATTGATATACCATGTTATTCAAGGTGTACTATACAAAAGTTTATCTCATGAATGTGGCCATGGAAATAGGGGTAGCTCTCTCAAAATTCAATCTCACTATTGTGCGAACTGTTCTAACTCTGCGAATTTGATCATCTCTCACTAAATTTGATCTTCTAGGACACCTCTTTTTCCTTCTACGCTCGCGTAAATAAATAAACATCATTGATCTCTATAAGATTTTCCAAACAACTTAATATTTTTCTGATGAGAAAGTATATTGCATTACTGCCAACTTAAGGAGGCAAAAGAACATTAGAAGTGTCAAAAATTGTATATGACACTTACTTTAATATCAAAAGTTTTTGTTAGATCACTTAAGTGCCAACGACGAGAAATTCCGACTAAAAATAATACGTGATATTTATAATTAAAAATTTTATATGACTTGGTATATTATTTAAAAAATTCAATCTACTGAAGTGGTCTCTTTTTAATAATGACTGGCACTAAAATGATCACTTTAAATAAAATTTGGTATTGAGCTTTAATAGAGTTGTGTCTAGCCCTTTCAAGCTTAATTAAAATAGGCCCTTAAAGGATCAAAGTTTGATATTTGAGCCGGCAAATGAGCTAAAATTCAGCCAACCCATGCAATAATCTTGGCTGAAATTCACAAGGGATAGGGGGCGTAATTGGCCTAAGTTAAGATTAATTCAGCCCATTAGAATTTAATTAGAAAATACCTTAAGTCATTAAAAACCATTGTCTCGGCAAGGCCGAACATCAATGTCGCTGTCTCTATGGCCCTCCACCGTGGTTGTCCATACACGTCAGCCATCACCGCCCCACCCTTGCACGAACATAAACGTAGCTGTCTCTATGCACCTCCACTGTCGTGAGAAAATATTAGGTACCCTAAGAGTGCCACGCAAATTTTACTTTGAACCATTCAGAGCATGACACCCGTCCGTGTCAGGTCCACGTTGTCCCACTCTCTCTTCCATAGTCCGTGGCCCACCTCTCTGTAAACGCTCTAACGCTCTCTCTCCTCTGCTCTCCTCTACAGACCGTCTCTCTCCTCTCTGTCTCTCTCTCCGTTCTTCGTTCCATTGCGGGGAGAACAAAATTGCAGACCGTCTCTCTCCTCTCTATCGATGGGGCTTGGGAAGGCGACGGCGGGAGGCGACGGCGTCGTTGGCGTTCGCTTTCAAGAGTAAGGGACGCTTTGTGGAGGAAAGAGAGAAAGAGCGAGCAGAGCGACCTTTGCTCGCGGAGAGGGAGGCCAAAACGCGAGTAGGGGTTCGTCAGCGTCGAGATTGGCCAGTAAGGGCACTTCGTAGAGGAAAGAGGGAGGGTCGTGAGAGGGAGGCGAAGGGGTGTCGGCGTCAGTGTCGGAGTTGAGGGCGATGGAGGCAACTGGCGGAGGCGAAGGTGGAGGGCCGTCTGCATCGCGTTTCGCTGGAAGAGAGACGCGAATTCGCGGAGTGGGGGAGAGAGAGAGAGAGAGCAGAGCGAACATTGCGAGCGGGAGGCAGAGGAGCGTCGATGGTGTCGGCGTCAGGGTGGGGGGTGATGGAAGCAACCGGCGGAGGTGGAGGGGCTCAACCTTTATGATTTCCTCTAAATTCTCCACAATTTTGTTCTCCCCGCAACGAAATGGAGAGCGGGGAGAGAGACAAAGAGGAGAGAGAGGAGAGAGACGGGCTACAGAGGAGAGCATAGAAGAGAGAGCGTCAAAGCGTTTGCAAAGAGGTGGGCCAGGAACTATGGAAGAGAGAGTGGTACAACGTGGACCTGACACGGATAGGTGTCATGCTCTGAATGGTTCAGAGCGAAATTTGTGTGGCACTCTTAGGATACCTAATATTTTCTCCCATGAGACGATCGTTGTCCATACAAGTCTACATAGGATGAGGGGAAGAGAACAAATGAAAGTGGAGGAGCTAGATAGAGATGATTTTTAGGTCTGGTGTGGGAGGAATTTGGTTGGGAAAGGAGTCGGTTTGGGATACTGTGAATGGGTTTGGAAAGAGGGGCAATGAAGGCGAAAAGAATTGAAAGTAGGTTTAATAGGCCAAGAGGAGAAGAGAGATGGAATAGAAGGTTGGGCTAGAGAAATGGAGAGGCAAATGAAGAGCTTAAGGGCCAAATGAGGTAAGAAGAATAGATTAATTAAAGAAAACAAAAGGCGAAGGGGTTGAACTAGAATAGTGGGTTATGAGACTCAGAGTTGAACGGTGGGTTATGCGTCGAATCATAAAGTCTATTATTGCCTTGAACGAAGGGAAGATTCTCCTTATTGAACTTGGAAGAGAAAAGGGAAGATGATGACCGATAAAAACACAACCACTTGACTGATCAAGGCAATGATAGCCTTTGTGATTCGACGCATAACTAAAACATACACATGGCACAAAATGAGGTGCTAACTTATGGGAGACACGAGATGGAAGAAGAGGATAACAAGCATGTCCAAAAACCCAAAAGAACGAGTAATCAAATTGGAACCCCAATAAGAAGTGGAAAGGAGAAATATCATGATAGGACAAGAGTGGAAAGCTGATTAATAATGTAAACAGTAGCGAGAAGAGCATCAACCCAATATGAAGGAGGCATACGAGCATGTATTGATAAGGTTTCAAGACATTTTGATTGAGTATCCAATTTTGCGTTCTAACATACCATTTTGAGTTGGGGTGTCTAGACAAGAAAATCATTGAATAATACTATTTTCGTGTAAATATGTTTGGAATGAACTATTAGTATATCCATCTCCCCCACTAGTTTGTAAAAACTAAATTTTGGCATTGCGGAATTAAAACAATGAAAGCAATGAAAGTTGTAGGTACTTCAGATTTAATTTTCATGGGAAAAACCCAAGTGAACAGAGAGTAGTCATCAATGAAAAAGACAATATTTGAAATTAGAATTAGATAAAATTAGACTTATCCATACATCATAATAATTTACAATTGAAGGAAAATATGCATGATAACTAATGGACTCAAAGAATAATTGATCAGATTTGGCCAACAAGATATCGACTTAAACTAGAATTGCAAACATGACTCAAAACTTGTTTATTAGGATGATCAAGACGAGCATGCCAATGAGTGAGTGAAGCATTAGCACTGACACCGTGACTAGGTAGAGACCAGCAGTGGCCATCAGGGACCGGCGGCAATGACCACCAACAGTGATCGTAAGCGGCATTAGTGGCGACCAACAGCAGGTGACAAAGGAGTTGGTTTTTTAATATTTTGATATTACAGAAATATGGAAGTGAAATTTCAATACCAACTATAGCTAGGTAATCTAATTTCACAATTATTAAGAAACTCTATTTAATATGAATTTCAAATCATCATCTTGATTTCTTTCGAACAGGAAACGTGCAGGGATTGGAATCTATGGTCCTGATTGAACGAAATGTCGCCCAAGAGCACGTTTTATGAGAGTTGCCAGCGAAGAATCAATGAAGTGCCCAAGCAATGTCAAATTTTGATGGACTAGACACTTAGGATCCGTTTGCGAAAAATAAATAATTTGAAAAATATTTTTTTTAAATAATCGTTTGTATTGCTTACAAAAATAAGTGAACAAAAAATATTTTCATTATCCACGAATATGTTCAAACATAAGTTGACAATAGCAAAAACATTTTCCTTAAATAATTGTTTGTATCACTTGAAATAATTAGCCAATAAAAAAATTTATATTATCGACGACAGCTTATGTCTAAATATTTCCGTGGACGATGAAAGTATTTTTTATTTATTCATCTTTGTAAGCGACACAAGCGATTGTTTTTTGACAAATAATTTTCAAATCATTAATTTTTCAGAAATCAAATGTAGCCTTAATAGACAAAGTACTTTAAGAACCTAAGGGAGATCCTACTTTACTCGTGTTTACAATAAATTTCATGTGAAATTCAAGTGAATTTTTCTCAAAATGTTGGCAACAAAGTGAGAGTTATATGAGTTATGGCATTTGTGACGTCAGTTTCCTTATAAATTTGTAGTTTCAATGCTGTGAGACCCAAGCCACCTAGACTTCTTTCTCATAACTGCAATTCTTATTTATTCTTTTCTTTATATGAAAAATCCTATTTCTCATTACCGGACTTGTGTAGTTTTCCAATTAAAACCCTTTCTCTTTTAATATGTTTAGTCAAGTTTTTTAAGTTGAATAATTTTTTTAGCCAGGTCCCTGTAGCGCCTAATCTAGTCAATTCAAGTTGACATGTCGGACCGTGACAAAGTATAGCGTGGAAAAACATTTTGCCTCCACGAAGAAGGACAAAGTATAGCGTGGAAACCGTATTACCTCCGCCAAAAAGTCATTGTGGGAAGCGACCCATGCGACAAGATGGACAAAGACAGGGAAACGACAGTTGAAAGAGAACGATTACCAGGGAAGTGGAACCGTCCACGTCCGGGAACCTTGAAAGTGAATATTGATGGCTCTTTTTGTCGTGTCTGCCACGACTCCGGTGGACGACTGGTAGACGGATTCGCTAAATCGGTGAAGGCATTCTCAAGCAAGTGGAAGCTATAGCTTTAGACAAAGGCCGCATCTTTCTCTCTCTTCGTTCTAAATAGGCTTTGAGCATAGAATTCGACTGTGTTAAGATTGTGCAGCAAACTCTAAAACTACATTTGATTGTTTGAATTTCTAAGCAGAGTAAGATTAAATATAAAATCCATGGAATTTTATTATATCTTATCCATTCTTTGGTTATTACAGTAATAAAGTTGGATATATTCACATCGTATCATATATTATTTCGTTAAAACGCCTTATCAATATAAATTAACCACAAATTTTACAGATGAAGATGGTAAAAATATCTCATAACCAAATTTATTTTTATTATTATTTTATTATTATTTTATTTTCCTCTCTTATTTTAATTTATTTCTTTATTTCTTTCTTCCATTTCCATCATTCTCTAATAAAATTTTATTAATAGAAAACTATAATATTATACCTGAATTAAATTCGAATATATAAATAAAAATAAGATTAAATTAAAAATAATTTTTTATTTTTTGTATTTTGAATTTCTTATATTAGAATTCAAATATTATTTATACTAAAATATAATTTTGAATTTGTTAATTAAAGAAGTTTTTATTTGGGAAAAATTTTCCTATTTGAATATTAGAAATCATATTCATTTTTATCACATTTCCTCATGGGATAATTTTATTCGCCTATATCCCATTTATATCCATTCTATCTTGTCTTGAATAGGTATCAAACACAGGATAGAATAAACTTTATCACATCTTAAAGTTTATCCTAACCGTCAAGCGCAATCTAAATGCAAATCAGCCAGGTTGGGAAGTGGGTGCTCTTATCACCCGAGCCCGTGACTTATTGAGAGGTTTTGCTGGCCTTTCCTTGGCCCGTTGCAATAGGGAAACGAATTTAGTTGTCAATTGGGTTGCTAACGCCTAACGTTCTTGAAGGTTATCCGGCAATATCCCCCTTCTGCTCTTTTTTATTTACTTTGCTCTAATGCAAGAGACTTGTATTCACTAAAACTTTTATAAGTGAATGATACTTCTCCTTCCAAGGTAATGATGGAAATACAAACTGTTTGTTCTCTCTTTTTGGCCACCTGAGCGCCGGATGTATAAACGATCGCCTTGATGATTTTTCTATATAGCCTCTTAATCCATTTACAAGACTATTTCAAATAAGACTTTTTATAGGGTTGGACATTATTTTCATGATACCCTTTTCGAAGAACAAATTCTTTTGATGTAGGAAGCAATATTTAATCTTAGATGACATCCTTTCAAGTTCCAAATTCTACGTAGTTATGTTATTGCACACGAATTTCCCATTAGTTGAGGCATGAATTCCATTATCTTGATCATGTAGAGAGAGAGAGAGAGAGAGAGAGAGAGAGAGAGAACACTCTTTTATTCAAAATCAATCATACATGTGGTAAGTAGTCTAGTTATGTGTCTAGAGCAACCACTTATGAAAACAAGATTAAGTAAGTAAGTCTTATAATTCAATTATTTTGTGTAACTAACGATAGATTCATTTAGTTGTTGTCGTACCAAAACTGCGCCTCGAGATAGTCAACGACCTTCTTGTCCAGTTGGAAGGCCTTGGTGAGAACATCAGCAGAAATGGGTCGCTTCGCTCCGAAGACAGCATTAGCAATGGTAATGAGCCCAGGGTTCTGGCTGCTCAAACCGGAAAAGGCTAGCGCGTATGTGTTTCCGATATTCAACTGGAAGTGAATGAGACCAATAGGGAACACAAACACGTCCCCCTTGTACAGGACTTTTGTGAAGAGAGTGTTGTTTAATTGGTCGGACGTGATGAAGCCAACAAGTAGCGTACCCTCCACCACGACCAGAACCTCAGTGCCACGAGGGTGAGTGTGGGGAGGATTTAGGCCGCCAGGAGCAAAGTCAATGCGAGCCATGGATATTCCAAGAGTGTTGAGTCCTGGAAATTGCTGGACAAAAGCCTGTGTGACTTTTGATCCGAGCGGATTCGATGTGTTTCCAGGATTCCTAAGCCCCATAAAGACGAAATCATCAGCCGTGGCTTGTTTTGGGTCCTTGCAGAATTTTCCATTCACAAATACTACATGAGAAAAAGAATTTGTGTTTCAGTTTCTGCATCATAAGCTAGATACGAAATACATGACTAATGCAAGAATTGAGGACCAACCTCCAGATTCCAAGTCATTGGTGGCCACACATATGTCCTGAAGAGGACTCGGGTCGTAAGCTAAAGCAGTGGCGGTGGCCAAAGCCAAGATGAGAAAGCTAATCGGCATAAACTTCATTGTGGTTGTAGACACTAGACAGGAGTTAGGGCCTTGATCGCAATCTCTAATCCTTGCACAGACTAGTATTGCTTGAGGGAAGAGTGAGGACTTGCATGGCAACATGCTCTCTCTTTATAGATAAAAATGTTTGACCCGGTATTTAGTGTGTCAGGAGGTTTCCATTTAGATTACCAAGTCTTAAAAAGTTTTATCTATTTTGCCCTTCTCAAGTCAAGAGATGAATTGCCCTATAACAACTACGACGACTTGGCGATTTGTTGCATATTGCCTGATATTGAAATGGTCTTTGTGAATCCTCGTACCGTTTCAGCTTCGTTTCTTTTATGACTCTTTTCCCCAGTCAAAGAAGATAACCAAGTAAAGAGCACATCTTGTGCAAGGTTTTAATAGCTGAAGAAAGACAGAAAATGCCTCCAGGATTTGGTGGAGTGGTAAGAGCTTAGGTTTGTGGGTGATTGATCACAAGGAGTCCCTCTGCCCTCCATCTTATAATATCCTTGACTTACACGGAGGCTAGTCTATGGGGCCGGTCTATTTCTCCTCCGGTTAGTGCCTAACGGTTGAACCCTTGTAGTGCAACTGGTGCAGGAGTCCGAGTCATCATTAGAAAAGAAAAAAAGGACTGAAAGTATCTAGATTGCAAAAGAACCCATTCCTTAGGCTTCTCCATCTTGAAAATATTCATGCTGCTTTTAGAAATAGTATAAAAAATCAATCGTTTTCAGTAGTGAGTACCATAGTTTTTAACATTCGCTAGAAATGCACTCTCTTGCGACACAAAAGTTGATAAGGTGTTTGTTGCGCAAACAACATTTTCCAGGAAAACATATTTATTATTTTTCAGCGTTTGTTTCGGTTAAAAATGAGTCAATGAAAAATGTTTTACTAGTTGATGGAAAAGGTTTTTCTACCAAATCTTAAATTCAGGAAAATTTTTTTTTCTTTAAAAGAACCGGAAAATGTTTTCCAAAATGTGACTAGTTATCAGCACTCAAAGTCAAAACTCTATGCTTGGGTGCGAAACCACAAAGTTGGTTCTCGGAACCCAGCATTCAAGACTAGGTCCCTCGGCAGCCAAGCGTGAGGTTGAGGTCGAGACCCCGGTGCTCGAGCTTAGGCACTTGGCACCCATGCCCTAGCTATAAAGGCCAAGCCTGAACCCCTAGTGCTCGTACCAAATGCTTCGGCACCCAAACTTGAGTCCATAAAAGATGTGCTCGGGTCCTCAATGGTCAAACTCTAGGCTAAACCCTTAGGCCCGGGTCCACAAAGACCGTGCACGGGTCCTTGGTGCTCGGGCTCAAGTCCTTGGTTATTCAAATATTTCCTCTTATAAAAATATTTTTAAAAAATATTGAATTTTTAAATATTTTTATTTTAAAAAATTGAATGTTTTATTGATTTATTTTTTCCTTTTCTTTTTTTCTTTTTCTTTTCTTCTTTTCCTTTCCTATCTCCTTCTTCCTCCGCCAGCCGCGTGCCACAACGATGGTCAGTAGCCAACCGACTGGCCATAATGCGGGCCGATGACCTCGAGACTCAATCAATCTAGCCGAGCTTGAGCTCGCAGCTTGCCCGATCCCGACGAGGTTGAGGTCGCTTGAGGTCATCGAGCTCTAGGCTACTCAAGCTTGCCTGTGGCCGTCACTGAGGCTCAACGACCGGCGGACAGAGGAGGAAAAGAAGATTAAAAAAATAAAAACAAAAAATATTTAAAAAATTCAAATTTCTTTTTTTGGCTTGAAATAATGTCATGAATTGAAATAATTTTCTGAATGAGATCAAACACCATAAAATGTTTTCGGTCACATATCAATAAATAAAGGAAAATTAATTATTTTCCTGAAAAATTTATTTCCTAAAAAGTATATATTTTTCCTTAATTATGAAGTTTTACTTTAAACGAATGCACCATTAGTATTTATATGTTGTAAAACTCATCCCTGATGTTTTGATCATTTAACACGGTTCTTGTTTCTCATACGATACTTTTAGTAGGTTTTTCGCATTCCCGAGCACGGTCCGTGGATGACAAAAAATAAGATCATGTTCTTCTCCCAAGCTGCCACTTCTCATAGCCTAATGAAAAGAAGGTTTTAATTCCACTTTCTTTAAAAGACATGACTTATGTAATGATTAAGGGTGCATCTATTTTGAGATATAGTTTATTGAAGGAGTTACACTACGCATTACCAACTCTTCAGAAGTGGAATCCTTCTAGAGTCCAAGTATGAACTACCACGTAACTACTATAGCTGTGTTTGGTTCAGCATTTGCAAGGGGCTTTGAGCCCAATGCAAATGCTGAAAGCCCAAAGCTACTTGGGGAAATGCGATTATGTTTGGTAATTTTTTTTGCAAATGGACTTTTAGTCGGTGCGTTTGGTAAAAGAAACTTTCGCAAAGGGTTTTGATGGGTATAATATATATATATATATATATATATATATATATATATATATATGAAAATTGAACAAAACCCTTCGCCGGACCGGCAAAGGGCTACGACCGCCGGCGAGCCTCCATTATAAACTCGACAACCTCGACAGTTGAGCGAAACATCCTACTTGGCTGTCCATGATGATAGAACTGCAAAGATAATAGGTTGCATTAGCTTCATTAGCATCGAATAAATTCATGGAAGTCATGTGCAAAGCTATTACTCATCAAGGGGTAAAAGAAGTTTGAGTATGCTTAATGATAAAATAGGTGATAAAGTTAAATTAAAAGTTTTTCAATCATTTCATCTAACATGCATTACTAGATAATTCATTTCATCTCATGGTAATGTTCTAAAGAAACCAAATCATTAAAATCTACATCATCTCTTTTGAAACTTTGACATTATTAAGAAAAGCAAAAGCAATAAAATTTTTGAATATACAATTACCAAATATAATTTTCCATTTGCACGTTGTCTGCATTCAAGATGCCACCCTCGAAGCCTCTCTTCAAGTGAAGATATATGTTGGATATTCTGCAATCAATAGGTAATAGTGGCATCACAAAAATGAGTGAATTATGCAGATTTCTAGATATATAAATTGATATACTGATATGAAATTCAATCTAAAAATATAAAGAAGAAATCCTAGAAGCCACCTTGTTTGAGTCTCTGTTGCAATTTGACAGTCTGAGGGTAGTACGAAAGATACAGTCTCTTCCCCAACTAGTGTGCTTTTGGCCCTGATTTTAGCTTTGGCAGAAGAAGATGGATTTGATTGTAGCTGGGATTTAATAATTTGTCATTTATTAGAAAAAATGCACTTTAACTCAAAAAATATTATCAAGATCTTCACAATGCATATGTGAACAATGTATAAAAAAAAATCATCAAAACAATATTACGTCAATGTTTGATGTATTTATCCCACCATAATTTTCGGGTAAACAATATGATATTGGATCCGGGTCAAGCACCTCCTTTGAACTTTTTCTCAATTGCGAAGCAACTTCCTACATAACGAATCATCGTAGTACACCTTATTATTAAGGAATGGATCATTTATGACTTATAGTCAAAGTCAAAGAATTGGAAACGTGTGTACTCTATTTATATATGAATCTTGTGGTTGTAACTTTATATAAATGAAATCCAGTTGCGCACTTCATAAATACATCCAAGTTTATCAAATATACTTCAAGAATCAAGATGAGGGAATCGTGTGCATTGCAATGTGTTACTATGTCAATCTTTTCATGAAGATATCCACATTCAAAAACCAAGTATTGAACCTCATTAAATGTGGTTTTCAAACAGCAATACCCTATAAAGGTAAAATTGCATTTATGTCATGGTCTATCTCAGTAAGTATCAGATAACAAAATGAACATTACACGATATTTGTATCTAGAAAGACTTTATAGAAAGTTAACTTACATTGACCATTGTTCTAAGTGATGTATACATTCGATCTCTTCCTTCTCCTTGATTGGGAACATCTAGCTTCTTTGAATCACGTGCTTCATTTGATCTAATTAAAACCTGAGATTTATCTACAAAGTGGAGAGTGATTGATTGACCTACAAGGACGAAAGAGACAAAAAAGTATAAGACATGAGTGAAGAAATTATCAAAAGATATACAATTATATCCATTAGTAAACACTACCCAACGATATGAAATGAGAGAAAATATATCCTGCAATATAGGATCTTCGACTATATTCATTATATTACCCTAATATAGATTTCTTACTATTTGAGCATTATCATGTAATTGTACCTAAGCATTTTGATATTTTTCTATATGTTGGACTAAATTTCTATTCACCGGAAGAGTAGATACTAATGTTCAGGGGTTGCTGGTTTGAATGTATACATTATTAATGTATATAGAACTCATTTCCTTTAATTGGTATTGTTCCTTATACTAACATTATGCTTATCGAGAGAATAATGAACTCTGGTAATGCAATTAAAGGAAATGAAATCGGTATATATTAATAATGTTTCTCATAATGTAACTAGCCATCTAATTAATTACAAAAGCTAATAAAGATTTCACATTTCAAACAACTGTCATCAGTGTTATTGTCTAGCAAATAACAAATAACAGATAACGACTCATACATCGAACCATGCAAAGGATAATACAGTCAAACCAACAACCCTAGAACATTATTATCTATTCTTCCGGTAAATATTAGCAAAAAGTACCTATTGCCAATTTCTGTTTTGTCATCTACAAAATCATATTCGTCTATGCATACATTACATAATTCTACATACTCATAAGACAAATGTGGACTCGCAAAAGACATATAAATATTGATACATATAAATTTATAAGTCGCCAACAACAAAAAGGAAAGAAAATAACAACTTGAGTACCTTTCCACCTTCTCCATTACCAGTGACAAACAAGGCCTAACGTCCAATTCCTCAATCTCGCTAATTGGCTCTATATCTTTCTCCCATTCTTCGCTTTCTATAAAGAAAATCAAATAAATAATTAGATATAAGGAGTTCATGTTTCTATTTAAGCAATTAAGTCTATTTCATAAGGAAAAACCTGGTTCCGCCCATCTGATACCACGAATATTAATGAGGTTGTTGTACGATTCCTTCAAAAGCTGTGTTTGGTTCAGCATTTGCAAGGGGCTTTGAGCCCAATGCAAATGCCGAAAGCCCAAAGCTACTTGGGGAAATGCGATTATGTTTGGTAATTTTTTTTTGCAAATGGACTTTTAGTCGGTGCGTTTGGTAAAAGAAACTTTCGCAATGGGCTTTGATGGGTATAATATATATATATATATATATATATATATATATTTGAAAATTGAACAAAACCCTTCGCCGGACCGGCAAAGGGCTACGACCGCCGGCGAGCCGATCCGGCACCATAGGACTACCGCCCACAACTCACCGACCACCACCCCCACCCACGGCCGGTGGGTTGTGGGCGGCAATCCTGCGGCGACAATCTACAATCGTGCGGCGTTCGTGCGACGGTCGTGCGGCATTCGTGCGGCGTTCGTGCGACGGTCGTGCGGCATTCGTGCGGCGTTCGTGCGACGGTCGTGCCGCGTTCGTGCGACGGTCGTGTGGCGGTCGTGCGGCGACAGCGGCGGTCCGTGAGTAAGAAGAAAAAACAAATAAATATAAAAAATTATAAATTTTTACCAAACGCATTTCTATTCTTTTTCTATTCCTAGAATAGAAATTTTGTATAATTACCAAACACCTTATTTTAGTCAGAAATTGATCCCGAAGTAGAAATAGAAAAAATAATTTTTGAAAAGAAATAGTTCCCCGGAATAGAAACCCTTCGCAATGGGCTTTGATGGGTATAATATATGTATATATATCTTCTTCTTCTTCTTTTTTGAAAATTAAACAAAACCCTTCGCCAGTCCGGTGAAGGGCTGCCTCCTTTTTCAATTAAAAAGAAAAATAATTAGGGGGCAAAATCGGAAATATGAAGAATTAGTAAGGGTAGTTTTGAAAGGGAAAAAATAATTTCAGCATTCGGTGGAATGCCGAAAGCCCAAAGCTAGTCCCTACTAGCTTTGGGCTTCCAGCATTTTGAAAGCAAGTTGAAAGCTGAAAGCCGACTTCACCGGCTTCAAAGTTGAACCAAACGGTCCAGCATTTTCCCAAGGGGCTTTCAGGCCTGAAAAGCCCCTTGGAAATGCTGAACCAAACGCAATCAAAAACGTTCAACGGCGATTTTCTCGGCACTAGAGATCTTAAATGATTTGGACGGAGGAAATTTTTTTTTTCTTACTGGAAGATATCTTTCTCTTCCTCGAACCTTTCATTGCAATAGCAGGAACTTGCTCCTAAATTGTCACCCAAATGAAGTTACACATTAAGAGCAAAGAGAAAATAACTTCAATTCACGTTTTGCTTTTTTTGAGTTTTTATAACTCACCCGTAGAGAACTACTCCCAATCAGAGCCTCCATTATATACTTGACAACCTCGATAGTTGAGCGAAACATTCTTTTTGACTGTACATGATGATAGCTCTACAAAGATAATAGATTTCGGTTGTCTTCATTACCATCCAAAAATTACAAGAGTCATGTGCAAAGGTTGTAAAAATTTTTCAATACACCTAATAATCAAATAACCAATAACGTGAAACTAAGTTTTATTACTCCTTTCAGCTAACATACATCACTATGATCCATTTCATCTCCTAATAATGTTTACAGAAACCAAATCGATCAAGTCTATGTTACTTCTTCAAATCATCAATCTTATTGAGGAAAGTAGTAGCAATGAAGTTTCTTGAATATACAATTACCATGTCTAATTTTCCGTTTGCACGTCGTCTCGCATGCAATAGTCCACCCTTGAAGTGTCTCTTCCAATGAAGATTGATGGTGGATGTTCTGCAATCAATAAATAATAGTCATACCATAAAAATGAAAACAATTGGACAATTAGATATACATAATGCGATATTCACGTACATTCAACGTAAAAGCAAAAAGAAGAAATTCAAGAAGCTACCTTGTCCAAGTCTGCTAGACAATCCGGGGGAGTATGAAAGATACTTGTCTCTTCCCCTACAAGTGTGGATCGGCCCTAGTCTTCACTTCTGTCTCGTGCTTAAGATTTTATCATTTGTCATTTGTAATGAGCATTGGTTACGTATTCTTACTTGTAAGAAGTATGCATTAATATGAATAAAAGATGAAATGTTGACTATGGATCACCATACACTTTAACTCAAGAGATGCATTCCAGAATGCATATATGAACAAGTGTTCAAACAAATCAGTGAAATAATATTACCTTAAAGGTCGAAACTGTTTTCCCCGCATCATTTTGAGGTAATCGATATGATACTGGATTTGAGTCGAGCACATGCTCTAAAATACTTTTCCTCAATTGAAAAACAAATGGTGAGAAAACATAGGCTTTATTCCCATTCCAATTTCTCTATTCCTGGCTGACAAACAAGGCTTAATGATTCATAGTTCAAATGACAAAATTTTCGAGAACAGATATTGTCCAACAAGTCTCGATGAATGAAATGTAAATAAACTCAGTTTACTTGCGCTGATCAAATGAACCAAATCAGATAATTGTGAAGAGACATTTGAACTAATGCATGTCATTTTAGCCTCTTCTCTTGGATGCTTGAGCTGGTGCAAAGTGATGGTTGCCTTTCTCAACTAATCAAAGCAATCCTCCCCTCGAGCAGATTTGCCTCATGTTTGAGTCTCTTCATCACTAAATGCATCGTCCTTATTCTCACTGCTTTCTTTAATGAAAACAGTCAAATAATTAGTAGATACAAGGAGATCATTTTTCTCTTAAGTTGTAAGATTTGCTTCAAAGGAATAATCTTGTGCTCCGAATCCCGCCAAGAAGTTTGTGAGGTAGTTGCTTGATTCTTCCATAAAAAGTTTAAGGTCAATTTCTGGATTTGCCTTCTCCACACTAGTATTATCAACCTTTCTACTAGTTCCAGATGGAGCATTCGGAAGCTCCTCTGCACTAGAGATCTTAATTAACTCGGATGGAGGAATTTCTTCTTCCTCACTGGAAATTGTATTTATCTTCGAGAAGTCTTTTGTTGCAATAGCAGGACCTAGCTCCTGAATTGGCACTCAAATGAAACCACATACTAAGCGTTAAGGAAAAGAAAAAAAAAAAACCAATTCGCATTTTAATTATTTAGGGTTTTAATAACTCACCCGTGTAGACTGATTTCCCGATGTCTCCTTATCAATGAAAGCCTCCATTATAAACTCGACAACCTCGACAGGTTGAGCGAAACATCCTACTTGGCTGTCCATGATGATAGAACTGCAAAGATAATAGGTTGCATTAGCTTCATTAGCATCGAATAAATTCATGGAAGTCATGTGCAAAGCTATTACTCATCAAGGGGTAAAAGAAGTTTGAGTATGCTTAATGATAAAATAGGTGATAAAGTTAAATTAAAAGTTTTTCAATCATTTCATCTAACATGCATTACTAGATAATTCATTTCATCTCATGGTAATGTTCTAAAGAAACCAAATCATTAAAATCTACATCATCTCTTTTGAAACTTTGACATTATTAAGAAAAGCAAAAGCAATAAAATTTTTGAATATACAATTACCAAATCTAATTTTCCATTTGCACGTTGTCTCCGCATTCAAGATGCCACCCTCGAAGCCTCTCTTCAAGTGAAGATATATGTTGGATATTCTGCAATCAATAGGTAATAGTGGCATCACAAAAATGAGTGAATTATGCAGATTTCTAGATATATAAATTGATATACTGATATGAAATTCAATCTAAAAATATAAAGAAGAAATCCTAGAAGCCACCTTGTTTGAGTCTGTTGCAATTTGACAGTCTGAGGGTAGTACGAAAGATACAGTCTCTTCCCCAACTAGTGTGCTTTTGGCCCGATTTTAGCTTTGGCAGAAGAAGATGGATTTGATTGTAGCTGGGATTTAATAATTTGTCATTTATTAGAAAAAATGCACTTTAACTCAAAAAATATTATCAAGATCTTCACAATGCATATGTGAACAATGTATAAAAAAAAATCATCAAAACAATATTACGTCAATGTTTGATGTATTTATCCCACCATAATTTTCGGGTAAACAATATGATATTGGATCCGGGTCAAGCACCTCCTTTGAACTTTTTCTCAATTGCGAAGCAACTTCCTACAGTAACGAATCATCAGTAGTACACCTTATTATTAAGGAATGGATCATTTATGACTTATAGTCAAAGTCAAAGAATTGGAAACGTGTGTACTCTATTTATATATGAATCTTGTGGTTGTAACTTTATATAAATGAAATCCAGTTGCGCACTTCATAAATACATCCAAGTTTATCAAATATACTTCAAGAATCAAGATGAGGGAATCGTGTGCATTGCAATGTGTTACTATGTCAATCTTTTCATGAAGATATCCACATTCAAAAACCAAGTATTGAACCTCATTAAATGTGGTTTTCAAACAGCAATACCCTATAAAGGTAAAATTGCATTTATGTCATGGTCTATCTCGGTAAGTATCAGATAACAAAATGAACATTACACGATATTTGTATCTAGAAAGACTTTATAGAAAGTTAACTTACATTGACCATTGTTCTAAGTGATGTATACATTCGATCTCTTCCTTCTCCTTGATTGGGAACATCTAGCTTCTTTGAATCACGTGCTTCATTTGATCTAATTAAAACCTGAGATTTATCTACAGTGGAGAGTGATTGATTGACCTACAAGGACGAAAGAGACAAAAAAGTATAAGACATGAGTGAAGAAATTATCAAAAGATATACAATTATATCCATTAGTAAACACTACCCAACGATATGAAATGAGAGAAAATATATCCTGCAATATAGGATCTTCGACTATATTCATTATATTACCCTAATATAGATTTCTTACTATTTGAGCATTATCATGTAATTGTACCTAAGCATTTTGATATTTTTCTATATGTTGGACTAAATTTCTATTCACCGGAAGAGTAGATACTAATGTTCAGGGGTTGCTGGTTTGAATGTATACATTATTAATGTATATAGAACTCATTTCCTTTAATTGGTATTGTTCCTTATACTAACATTATGCTTATCGAGAGAATAATGAACTCTGGTAATGCAATTAAAGGAAATGAAATCGGTATATATTAATAATGTTTCTCATAATGTAACTAGCCATCTAATTAATTACAAAAGCTAATAAAGATTTCACATTTCAAACAAGCGTCATCGTGTTATTGTCTAGCAAATAACAAATAACAGATAACGACTCATACATCGAACCATGCAAAGGATAATACAGTCAAACCAACAACCCTAGAACATTATTATCTATTCTTCCGGTAAATATTAGCAAAAAGTACCTATTGCCAATTTCTGTTTTGTCATCTACAAAATCATATTCGTCTATGCATACATTACATAATTCTACATACTCATAAGACAAATGTGGACTCGCAAAAGACATATAAATATTGATACATATAAATTTATAAGTCGCCAACAACAAAAAGGAAAGAAAATAACAACTTGAGTACCTTTCCACCTTCTCCATTACCAGCTGACAAACAAGGCCTAACGTCCAATTCCTCAATCTCGCTAATTGGCTCTATATCTTTCTCCCATTCTTCGCTTTCTATAAAGAAAATCAAATAAATAATTAGATATAAGGAGTTCATGTTTCTATTTAAGCAATTAAGTCTATTTCATAAGGAAAAACCTGGTTCCGCCCATCGATACCACGAATATTAATGAGGTTGTTGTACGATTCCTTCAAAAGCTGTGTTTGGTTCAGCATTTGCAAGGGGCTTTGAGTCCAATGCAAATGCCGAAAGCCCAAAGCTACTTGGGGAAATGCGATTATGTTTGGTAATTTTTTTTGCAAATGGACTTTTAGTCGGTGCGTTTGGTAAAAGAAACTTTCGCAATGGGCTTTGATGGGTATATATATATATATATATATATATATTTGAAAATTGAACAAAACCCTTCGCCGGACCGGCAAAGGGCTACGACCGCCGGCGAGCGATCCGGCACCATAGGACTACCGCCCACAACTCACCGACCACCACCCCCACCCACGGCCGGTGGGTTGTGGGCGGCAATCCTGCGGCGACAATCTACAATCGTGCGGCGTTCGTGCGACGGTCGTGCGGCATTCGTGCGGCGTTCGTGCGACGGTCGTGCGGCATTCGTGCGGCGTTCGTGCGACGGTCGTGCCGCGTTCGTGCGACGGTCGTGTGGCGGTCGTGCGGCGACAGGCGGCGGTCCGTGAGTAAGAAGAAAAAACAAATAAATATAAAAAATTATAAATTTTTACCAAACGCATTTCTATTCTTTTTCTATTCCTAGAATAGAAATTTTGTATAATTACCAAACACCTTATTTTAGTCAGAAATTGATCCCGAAGTAGAAATAGAAAAAATAATTTTTGAAAAGAAATAGTTCCCCGGAATAGAAACCCTTCGCAATGGGCTTTGATGGGTATAATATATGTATATATATCTTCTTCTTCTTCTTTTTTGAAAATTAAACAAAACCCTTCGCCAGTCCGGTGAAGGGCTGCCTCCTTTTTCAATTAAAAAGAAAAATAATTAGGGGGCAAAATCGGAAATATGAAGAATTAGTAAGGGTAGTTTTGAAAGGGAAAAAATAATTTCAGCATTCGGTGGAATGCCGAAAGCCCAAAGCTAGTCCCTACTAGCTTTGGGCTTCCAGCATTTTGAAAGCAAGTTGAAAGCTGAAAGCCGACTTCACCGGCTTCAAAGTTGAACAAACGGTCCAGCATTTTCCCAAGGGGCTTTCAGGCCTGAAAGCCCCTTGGAAATGCTGAACCAAACGCAATCAAAAACGTTCAACGGCGATTTTCTCGGCACTAGAGATCTTAAATGATTTGGACGGAGGAAATTTTTTTTCTTCTTGGAAGATATCTTTCTCTTCCTCGAACCTTTCATTGCAATAGCAGGAACTTGCTCCTAAATTGTCACCCAAATGAAGTTACACATTAAGAGCAAAGAGAAAATAACTTCAATTCACGTTTTGCTTTTTTTGAGTTTTTATAACTCACCCGTAGAGAACTACTCCCAATCGAGCCTCCATTATATACTTGACAACCTCGATAGTTGAGCGAAACATTCTTTTTGACTGTACATGATGATAGCTCTACAAAGATAATAGATTTCGGTTGTCTTCATTACCATCCAAAAATTACAAGAGTCATGTGCAAAGGTTGTAAAAATTTTTCAATACACCTAATAATCAAATAACCAATAACGTGAAACTAAGTTTTATTACTCCTTTCAGCTAACATACATCACTATGATCCATTTCATCTCCTAATAATGTTTACGTAAACCAAATCGATCAAGTCTATGTTACTTCTTCAAATCATCAATCTTATTGAGGAAAGTAGTAGCAATGAAGTTTCTTGAATATACAATTACCATGTCTAATTTTCCGTTTGCACGTCGTCTCGCATGCAATAGTCCACCCTTGAAGTGTCTCTTCCAATGAAGATTGATGGTGGATGTTCTGCAATCAATAAATAATAGTCATACCATAAAAATGAAAACAATTGGACAATTAGATATACATAATGCGATATTCACGTACATTCAACGTAAAAGCAAAAAGAAGAAATTCAAGAAGCTACCTTGTCCAAGTCTGCTAGACAATCCGGGGGGAGTATGAAAGATACTGTCTCTTCCCCTACAAGTGTGGATCTGGCCCTAGTCTTCACTTCTGTCTCGTGCTTAAGATTTTATCATTTGTCATTTGTAATGAGCATTGGTTACGTATTCTTACTTGTAAGAAGTATGCATTAATATGAATAAAAGATGAAATGTTGACTATGGATCACCATACACTTTAACTCAAGAGATGCATTCCAGAATGCATATATGAACAGTGTTCAAACAAATCAGTGAAATAATATTACCTTAAAGGTCGAAACTGTTTTCCCCGCATCATTTTGAGGTAATCGATATGATACTGGATTTGAGTCGAGCACATGCTCTAAAATACTTTTCCTCAATTGAAAAACAAATGGTGAGAAAACATAGGCTTTATTCCCATTCCAATTTCTCTATTCTGGTGACAAACAAGGCTTAATGATTCATAGTTCAAATGACAAAATTTTCGAGAACAGATATTGTCCAACAAGTCGATGAATGAAATGTAAATAAACTCAGTTTACTTGCGCTGATCAAATGAACCAAATCAGATAATTGTGAAGAGACATTTGAACTAATGCATGTCATTTTAGCCTCTTCTCTTGGATGCTTGAGCTGGTGCAAAGTGATGGTTGCCTTTCTCAACTAATCAAAGCAATCCTCCCCTCGAGCAGATTTGCCTCATGTTTGAGTCTCTTCATCACTAAATGCATCGTCCTTATTCTCTTGCTTTCTTTAATGAAAACAGTCAAATAATTAGTAGATACAAGGAGATCATTTTTCTCTTAAGTTGTAAGATTTGCTTCAAAGGAATAATCTTGTGCTCCGAATCCGCCAAGAAGTTTGTGAGGTAGTTGCTTGATTCTTCCATAAAAAGTTTAAGGTCAATTTCTGGATTTGCCTTCTCCACACTAGTATTATCAACCTTTCTACTAGTTCCAGATGGAGCATTCGGAAGCTCCTCTGCACTAGAGATCTTAATTAACTCGGATGGAGGAATTTCTTCTTCCTCACTTTGGAAATTGTATTTATCTTCGAGAAGTCTTTTGTTGCAATAGCAGGACCTAGCTCCTGAATTGGCACTCAAATGAAACCACATACTAAGCGTTAAGGAAAAGAAAAAAAAAAACCAATTCGCATTTTAATTATTTAGGGTTTTAATAACTCACCCGTGTAGACTAATTTCCCGATGTCTCCTTATCAATGAAAGCCTCCATTATAAACTCGACAACCTCGACAGTTGAGCGAAACATCCTACTTGGCTGTCCATGATGATAGAACTGCAAAGATAATAGGTTGCATTAGCTTCATTAGCATCGAATAAATTCATGGAAGTCATGTGCAAAGCTATTACTCATCAAGGGGTAAAAGAAGTTTGAGTATGCTTAATGATAAAATAGGTGATAAAGTTAAATTAAAAGTTTTTCAATCATTTCATCTAACATGCATTACTAGATAATTCATTTCATCTCATGGTAATGTTCTAAAGAAACCAAATCATTAAAATCTACATCATCTCTTTTGAAACTTTGACATTATTAAGAAAAGCAAAAGCAATAAAATTTTTGAATATACAATTACCAAATCTAATTTTCCATTTGCACGTTGTCTGCATTCAAGATGCCACCCTCGAAGCCTCTCTTCAAGTGAAGATATATGTTGGATATTCTGCAATCAATAGGTAATAGTGGCATCACAAAAATGAGTGAATTATGCAGATTTCTAGATATATAAATTGATATACTGATATGAAATTCAATCTAAAAATATAAAGAAGAAATCCTAGAAGCCACCTTGTTTGAGTCTCGTTGCAATTTGTGATGTCCGAGGGTAGTACGAAAGATACGGTCTCTTCCCCAACTAGTGTGCTTTTGGCCCTGATTTTAGCTTTGGCAGAAGAAGATGGATTTGATTGTAGCTGGGATTTAATAATTTGTCATTTATTAGAAAAAATGCACTTTAACTCAAAAAATATTATCAAGATCTTCACAATGCATATGTGAACAATGTATAAAAAAAAATCATCAAAACAATATTACGTCAATGTTTGATGTATTTATCCCACCATAATTTTCGGGTAAACAATATGATATTGGATCCGGGTCAAGCACCTCCTTTGAACTTTTTCTCAATTGCGAAGCAACTTCCTATAGTAACGAATCATCAGTAGTACACCTTATTATTAAGGAATGGATCATTTATGACTTATAGTCAAAGTCAAAGAATTGGAAACGTGTGTACTCTATTTATATATGAATCTTGTGGTTGTAACTTTATATAAATGAAATCCAGTTGCGCACTTCATAAATACATCCAAGTTTATCAAATATACTTCAAGAATCAAGATGAGGGAATCGTGTGCATTGCAATGTGTTACTATGTCAATCTTTTCATGAAGATATCCACATTCAAAAACCAAGTATTGAACCTCATTAAATGTGGTTTTCAAACAGCAATACCCTATAAAGGTAAAATTGCATTTATGTCATGGTCTATCTCAGTAAGTATCAGATAACAAAATGAACATTACACGATATTTGTATCTAGAAAGACTTTATAGAAAGTTAACTTACATTGACCATTGTTCTAAGTGATGTATACATTCGATCTCTTCCTTCTCCTTGATTGGGAACATCTAGCTTCTTTGAATCACGTGCTTCATTTGATCTAATTAAAACCTGAGATTTATCTACAGTGGAGAGTGATTGATTGACCTACAAGGACGAAAGAGACAAAAAAGTATAAGACATGAGTGAAGAAATTATCAAAAGATATACAATTATATCCATTAGTAAACACTACCCAACGATATGAAATGAGAGAAAATATATCCTGCAATATAGGATCTTCGACTATATTCATTATATTACCCTAATATAGATTTCTTACTATTTGAGCATTATCATGTAATTGTACCTAAGCATTTTGATATTTTTCTATATGTTGGACTAAATTTCTATTCACCGGAAGAGTAGATACTAATGTTCAGGGGTTGCTGGTTTGAATGTATACATTATTAATGTATATAGAACTCATTTCCTTTAATTGGTATTGTTCCTTATACTAACATTATGCTTATCGAGAGAATAATGAACTCTGGTAATGCAATTAAAGGAAATGAAATCGGTATATATTAATAATGTTTCTCATAATGTAACTAGCCATCTAATTAATTACAAAAGCTAATAAAGATTTCACATTTCAAACAACTGTCATCAGTGTTATTGTCTAGCAAATAACAAATAACAGATAACGACTCATACATCGAACCATGCAAAGGATAATACAGTCAAACCAACAACCCTAGAACATTATTATCTATTCTTCCGGTAAATATTAGCAAAAAGTACCTATTGCCAATTTCTGTTTTGTCATCTACAAAATCATATTCGTCTATGCATACATTACATAATTCTACATACTCATAAGACAAATGTGGACTCGCAAAAGACATATAAATATTGATACATATAAATTTATAAGTCGCCAACAACAAAAAGGAAAGAAAATAACAACTTGAGTACCTTTCCACCTTCTCCATTACCGGTGACAAACAAGGCCTAACGTCCAATTCCTCAATCTCGCTAATTGGCTCTATATCTTTCTCCCATTCTTCGCTTTCTATAAAGAAAATCAAATAAATAATTAGATATAAGGAGTTCATGTTTCTATTTAAGCAATTAAGTCTATTTCATAAGGAAAAACCTGGTTCCGCCCATCGATACCACGAATATTAATGAGGTTGTTGTACGATTCCTTCAAAAGCTGTGTTTGGTTCAGCATTTGCAAGGGGCTTTGAGCCCAATGCAAATGCCGAAAGCCCAAAGCTACTTGGGGAAATGCGATTATGTTTGGTAATTTTTTTTTGCAAATGGACTTTTAGTCGGTGCGTTTGGTAAAAGAAACTTTCGCAATGGGCTTTGATGGGTATAATATATATATATATATATATATATATTTGAAAATTGAACAAAACCCTTCGCCGGACCGGCAAAGGGCTACGACCGCCGGCGAGCCAGATCTGGCACCATAGGACTACCGCCCACAACTCACCGACCACCACCCCCACCCACGGCCGGTGGGTTGTGGGCGGCAATCCTGCGGCGACAATCTACAATCGTGCGGCGTTCGTGCGACGGTCGTGCGGCATTCGTGCGGCGTTCGTGCGACGGTCGTGCGGCATTCGTGCGGCGTTCGTGCGACGGTCGTGCCGCGTTCGTGCGACGGTCGTGTGGCGGTCGTGCGGCGGCGGCGGCGGTCCGTGAGTAAGAAGAAAAACAAATAAATATAAAAAATTATAAATTTTTACCAAACGCATTTCTATTCTTTTTCTATTCCTAGAATAGAAATTTTGTATAATTACCAAACACCTTATTTTAGTCAGAAATTGATCCCGAAGTAGAAATAGAAAAAATAATTTTTGAAAAGAAATAGTTCCCGGAATAGAAACCCTTCGCAATGGGCTTTGATGGGTATAATATATGTATATATATCTTCTTCTTCTTCTTTTTTGAAAATTAAACAAAACCCTTCGCCAGTCCGGTGAAGGGCTGCCTCCTTTTTCAATTAAAAAGAAAAATAATTAGGGGGCAAAATCGGAAATATGAAGAATTAGTAAGGGTAGTTTTGAAAGGGAAAAAATAATTTCAGCATTCGGTGGAATGCCGAAAGCCCAAAGCTAGTCCCTACTAGCTTTGGGCTTCCAGCATTTTGAAAGCAAGTTGAAAGCTGAAAGCCGACTTCACCGGCTTCAAAGTTGAACAAACGGTCCAGCATTTTCCCAAGGGGCTTTCAGGCCTGAAAGCCCCTTGGAAATGCTGAACCAAACGCAATCAAAAACGTTCAACGGCGATTTTCTCGGCACTAGAGATCTTAAATGATTTGGACGGAGGAAATTTTTTTTCTTCTTGGAAGATATCTTTCTCTTCCTCGAACCTTTCATTGCAATAGCAGGAACTTGCTCCTAAATTGTCACCCAAATGAAGTTACACATTAAGAGCAAAGAGAAAATAACTTCAATTCACGTTTTGCTTTTTTTGAGTTTTTATAACTCACCCGTAGAGAACTACTCCCAATCGAGCCTCCATTATATACTTGACAACCTCGATAGTTGAGCGAAACATTCTTTTTGACTGTACATGATGATAGCTCTACAAAGATAATAGATTTCGGTTGTCTTCATTACCATCCAAAAATTACAAGAGTCATGTGCAAAGGTTGTAAAAAATTTTCAATACACCTAATAATCAAATAACCAATAACGTGAAACTAAGTTTTATTACTCCTTTCAGCTAACATACATCACTATGATCCATTTCATCTCCTAATAATGTTTACGTAAAAACCAAATCGATCAAGTCTATGTTACTTCTTCAAATCATCAATCTTATTGAGGAAAGTAGTAGCAATGAAGTTTCTTGAATATACAATTACCATGTCTAATTTTCCGTTTGCACGTCGTCTGCATGCAATAGTCCACCCTTGAAGTGTCTCTTCCAATGAAGATTGATGGTGGATGTTCTGCAATCAATAAATAATAGTCATACCATAAAAATGAAAACAATTGGACAATTAGATATACATAATGCGATATTCACGTACATTCAACGTAAAAGCAAAAAGAAGAAATTCAAGAAGCTACCTTGTCCAAGTCTGCTAGACAATCCGGGGGGAGTATGAAAGATACTGTCTCTTCCCCTACAAGTGTGGATCTGGCCCTAGTCTTCACTTCTGTCTGTGCTTAAGATTTTATCATTTGTCATTTGTAATGAGCATTGGTTACGTATTCTTACTTGTAAGAAGTATGCATTAATATGAATAAAAGATGAAATGTTGACTATGGATCACCATACACTTTAACTCAAGAGATGCATTCAGAATGCATATATGAACGAGTGTTCAAACAAATCAGTGAAATAATATTACCTTAAAGGTCGAAACTGTTTTCCCCGCATCATTTTGAGGTAATCGATATGATACTGGATTTGAGTCGAGCACATGCTCTAAAATACTTTTCCTCAATTGAAAAACAAATGGTGAGAAAACATAGGCTTTATTCCCATTCCAATTTCTCTATTCCTGGTGACAAACAAGGCTTAATGATTCATAGTTCAAATGACAAAATTTTCGAGAACGAGATATTGTCCAACAAGTCTCGATGAATGAAATGTAAATAAACTCAGTTTACTTGCGCTGATCAAATGAACCAAATCAGATAATTGTGAAGAGACATTTGAACTAATGCATGTCATTTTAGCCTCTTCTCTTGGATGCTTGAGCTGGTGCAAAGTGATGGTTGCCTTTCTCAACTAATCAAAGCAATCCTCCCCTCGAGCAGATTTGCCTCATGTTTGAGTCTCTTCATCACTAAATGCATCGTCCTTATTCTCACTGCTTTCTTTAATGAAAACAGTCAAATAATTAGTAGATACAAGGAGATCATTTTTCTCTTAAGTTGTAAGATTTGCTTCAAAGGAATAATCTTGTGCTCCGAATCTTGCCAAGAAGTTTGTGAGGTAGTTGCTTGATTCTTCCATAAAAAGTTTAAGGTCAATTTCTGGATTTGCCTTCTCCACACTAGTATTATCAACCTTTCTACTAGTTCCAGATGGAGCATTCGGAAGCTCCTCTGCACTAGAGATCTTAATTAACTCGGATGGAGGAATTTCTTCTTCCTCACTTTGGAAATTGTATTTATCTTCGAGAAGTCTTTTGTTGCAATAGCAGGACCTAGCTCCTGAATTGGCACTCAAATGAAACCACATACTAAGCGTTAAGGAAAAGAAAAAAAAAAACCAATTCGCATTTTAATTATTTAGGGTTTTAATAACTCACCCGTGTAGACTAATTTCCCGATGTCTCCTTATCAATGAAAGCCTCCATTATAAACTCGACAACCTCGACAGGTTGAGCGAAACATCCTACTTGGCTGTCCATGATGATAGAACTGCAAAGATAATAGGTTGCATTAGCTTCATTAGCATCGAATAAATTCATGGAAGTCATGTGCAAAGCTATTACTCATCAAGGGGTAAAAGAAGTTTGAGTATGCTTAATGATAAAATAGGTGATAAAGTTAAATTAAAAGTTTTTCAATCATTTCATCTAACATGCATTACTAGATAATTCATTTCATCTCATGGTAATGTTCTAAAGAAACCAAATCATTAAAATCTACATCATCTCTTTTGAAACTTTGACATTATTAAGAAAAGCAAAAGCAATAAAATTTTTGAATATACAATTACCAAATCTAATTTTCCATTTGCACGTTGTCCGCATTCAAGATGCCACCCTCGAAGCCTCTCTTCAAGTGAAGATATATGTTGGATATTCTGCAATCAATAGGTAATAGTGGCATCACAAAAATGAGTGAATTATGCAGATTTCTAGATATATAAATTGATATACTGATATGAAATTCAATCTAAAAATATAAAGAAGAAATCCTAGAAGCCACCTTGTTTGAGTCTGTTGCAATTTGACAGTCTGAGGGTAGTACGAAAGATACAGTCTCTTCCCCAACTAGTGTGCTTTTGGCCCTGATTTTAGCTTTGGCAGAAGAAGATGGATTTGATTGTAGCTGGGATTTAATAATTTGTCATTTATTAGAAAAAATGCACTTTAACTCAAAAAATATTATCAAGATCTTCACAATGCATATGTGAACAATGTATAAAAAAAAATCATCAAAACAATATTACGTCAATGTTTGATGTATTTATCCCACCATAATTTTCGGGTAAACAATATGATATTGGATCCGGGTCAAGCACCTCCTTTGAACTTTTTCTCAATTGCGAAGCAACTTCCTACGATAACGAATCATCGTAGTACACCTTATTATTAAGGAATGGATCATTTATGACTTATAGTCAAAGTCAAAGAATTGGAAACGTGTGTACTCTATTTATATATGAATCTTGTGGTTGTAACTTTATATAAATGAAATCCAGTTGCGCACTTCATAAATACATCCAAGTTTATCAAATATACTTCAAGAATCAAGATGAGGGAATCGTGTGCATTGCAATGTGTTACTATGTCAATCTTTTCATGAAGATATCCACATTCAAAAACCAAGTATTGAACCTCATTAAATGTGGTTTTCAAACAGCAATACCCTATAAAGGTAAAATTGCATTTATGTCATGGTCTATCTCGTAAGTATCAGATAACAAAATGAACATTACACGATATTTGTATCTAGAAAGACTTTATAGAAAGTTAACTTACATTGACCATTGTTCTAAGTGATGTATACATTCGATCTCTTCCTTCTCCTTGATTGGGAACATCTAGCTTCTTTGAATCACGTGCTTCATTTGATCTAATTAAAACCTGAGATTTATCTACAGTGGAGAGTGATTGATTGACCTACAAGGACGAAAGAGACAAAAAAGTATAAGACATGAGTGAAGAAATTATCAAAAGATATACAATTATATCCATTAGTAAACACTACCCAACGATATGAAATGAGAGAAAATATATCCTGCAATATAGGATCTTCGACTATATTCATTATATTACCCTAATATAGATTTCTTACTATTTGAGCATTATCATGTAATTGTACCTAAGCATTTTGATATTTTTCTATATGTTGGACTAAATTTCTATTCACCGGAAGAGTAGATACTAATGTTCAGGGGTTGCTGGTTTGAATGTATACATTATTAATGTATATAGAACTCATTTCCTTTAATTGGTATTGTTCCTTATACTAACATTATGCTTATCGAGAGAATAATGAACTCTGGTAATGCAATTAAAGGAAATGAAATCGGTATATATTAATAATGTTTCTCATAATGTAACTAGCCATCTAATTAATTACAAAAGCTAATAAAGATTTCACATTTCAAACAACTGTCATCAGTGTTATTGTCTAGCAAATAACAAATAACAGATAACGACTCATACATCGAACCATGCAAAGGATAATACAGTCAAACCAACAACCCTAGAACATTATTATCTATTCTTCCGGTAAATATTAGCAAAAAGTACCTATTGCCAATTTCTGTTTTGTCATCTACAAAATCATATTCGTCTATGCATACATTACATAATTCTACATACTCATAAGACAAATGTGGACTCGCAAAAGACATATAAATATTGATACATATAAATTTATAAGTCGCCAACAACAAAAAGGAAAGAAAATAACAACTTGAGTACCTTTCCACCTTCTCCATTACCGGTGACAAACAAGGCCTAACGTCCAATTCCTCAATCTCGCTAATTGGCTCTATATCTTTCTCCCATTCTTCGCTTTCTATAAAGAAAATCAAATAAATAATTAGATATAAGGAGTTCATGTTTCTATTTAAGCAATTAAGTCTATTTCATAAGGAAAAACCTGGTTCCGCCCATCGATACCACGAATATTAATGAGGTTGTTGTACGATTCCTTCAAAAGCTGTGTTTGGTTCAGCATTTGCAAGGGGCTTTGAGCCCAATGCAAATGCCGAAAGCCCAAAGCTACTTGGGGAAATGCGATTATGTTTGGTAATTTTTTTTTTGCAAATGGACTTTTAGTCGGTGCGTTTGGTAAAAGAAACTTTCGCAATGGGCTTTGATGGGTATAATATATATATATATATATATATATATATTTGAAAATTGAACAAAACCCTTCGCCGGACCGCAAAGGGCTACGACCGCCCGGCGAGCTAGATCTCGGCACCATAGGACTACCGCCCACAACTCACCGACCACCACCCCCACCCACGGCCGGTGGGTTGTGGGCGGCAATCCTGCGGCGACAATCTACAATCGTGCGGCGTTCGTGCGACGGTCGTGCGGCATTCGTGCGGCGTTCGTGCGACGGTCGTGCGGCATTCGTGCGGCGTTCGTGCGACGGTCGTGCCGCGTTCGTGCGACGGTCGTGTGGCGGTCGTGCGGCGACAGGCGGCGGTCCGTGAGTAAGAAGAAAAACAAATAAATATAAAAAATTATAAATTTTTACCAAACGCATTTCTATTCTTTTTCTATTCCTAGAATAGAAATTTTGTATAATTACCAAACACCTTATTTTAGTCAGAAATTGATCCCGAAGTAGAAATAGAAAAAATAATTTTTGAAAAGAAATAGTTCCCGGAATAGAAACCCTTCGCAATGGGCTTTGATGGGTATAATATATGTATATATATCTTCTTCTTCTTCTTTTTTGAAAATTAAACAAAACCCTTCGCCTTGATCCGGTGAAGGGCTGCCTCCTTTTCAATTAAAAAGAAAAATAATTAGGGGGCAAAATCGGAAATATGAAGAATTAGTAAGGGTAGTTTTGAAAGGGAAAAAAATAATTTCAGCATTCGGTGGAATGCCGAAAGCCCAAAGCTAGTCCCTACTAGCTTTGGGCTTCCAGCATTTTGAAAGCAAGTTGAAAGCTGAAAGCCGACTTCACCGGCTTCAAAGTTGAACCAAACGGTCCAGCATTTTCCCAAGGGGCTTTCGGGCCTGAAAGCCCCTTGGAAATGCTGAACCAAACGCAATCAAAAACGTTCAACGGCGATTTTCTCGGCACTAGAGATCTTAAATGATTTGGACGGAGGAAATTTTTTTCTTCTTGGAAGATATCTTTCTCTTCCTCGAACCTTTCATTGCAATAGCAGGAACTTGCTCCTAAATTGTCACCCAAATGAAGTTACACATTAAGAGCAAAGAGAAAATAACTTCAATTCACGTTTTGCTTTTTTTGAGTTTTTATAACTCACCCGTAGAGAACTACTCCCAATCAGAGCCTCCATTATATACTTGACAACCTCGATAGTTGAGCGAAACATTCTTTTTGACTGTACATGATGATAGCTCTACAAAGATAATAGATTTCGGTTGTCTTCATTACCATCCAAAAATTACAAGAGTCATGTGCAAAGGTTGTAAAAATTTTTCAATACACCTAATAATCAAATAACCAATAACGTGAAACTAAGTTTTATTACTCCTTTCAGCTAACATACATCACTATGATCCATTTCATCTCCTAATAATGTTTACAGAAACCAAATCGATCAAGTCTATGTTACTTCTTCAAATCATCAATCTTATTGAGGAAAGTAGTAGCAATGAAGTTTCTTGAATATACAATTACCATGTCTAATTTTCCGTTTGCACGTCGTCTGCATGCAATAGTCCACCCTTGAAGTGTCTCTTCCAATGAAGATTGATGGTGGATGTTCTGCAATCAATAAATAATAGTCATACCATAAAAATGAAAACAATTGGACAATTAGATATACATAATGCGATATTCACGTACATTCAACGTAAAAGCAAAAAGAAGAAATTCAAGAAGCTACCTTGTCCAAGTCTGCTAGACAATCCGGGGGGAGTATGAAAGATACTGTCTCTTCCCCTACAAGTGTGGATCTGGCCCTAGTCTTCACTTACGTACGTGCTTAAGATTTTATCATTTGTCATTTGTAATGAGCATTGGTTACGTATTCTTACTTGTAAGAAGTATGCATTAATATGAATAAAAGATGAAATGTTGACTATGGATCACCATACACTTTAACTCAAGAGATGCATTCAGAATGCATATATGAACAGTGTTCAAACAAATCAGTGAAATAATATTACCTTAAAGGTCGAAACTGTTTTCCCCGCATCATTTTGAGGTAATCGATATGATCTTGGATTTGAGTCGAGCACATGCTCTAAAATACTTTTCCTCAATTGAAAAACAAATGGTGAGAAAACATAGGCTTTATTCCCATTCCAATTTCTCTATTCCTGGTGACAAACAAGGCTTAATGATTCATAGTTCAAATGACAAAATTTTCGAGAACAGATATTGTCCAACAAGTCGATGAATGAAATGTAAATAAACTCAGTTTACTTGCGCTGATCAAATGAACCAAATCAGATAATTGTGAAGAGACATTTGAACTAATGCATGTCATTTTAGCCTCTTCTCTTGGATGCTTGAGCTGGTGCAAAGTGATGGTTGCCTTTCTCAACTAATCAAAGCAATCCTCCCCTCGAGCAGATTTGCCTCATGTTTGAGTCTCTTCATCACTAAATGCATCGTCCTTATTCTCTTTGCTTTCTTTAATGAAAACAGTCAAATAATTAGTAGATACAAGGAGATCATTTTTCTCTTAAGTTGTAAGATTTGCTTCAAAGGAATAATCTTGTGCTCGAATCCTGCCAAGAAGTTTGTGAGGTAGTTGCTTGATTCTTCCATAAAAAGTTTAAGGTCAATTTCTGGATTTGCCTTCTCCACACTAGTATTATCAACCTTTCTACTAGTTCGAGATGGAGCATTCGGAAGCTCCTCTGCACTAGAGATCTTAATTAACTCGGATGGAGGAATTTCTTCTTCCTCACTGGAAATTGTATTTATCTTCGAGAAGTCTTTTGTTGCAATAGCGGGACCTAGCTCCCGAATTGGCACTCAAATGAAACCACATACTAAGCGTTAAGGAAAAGAAAAGAAAAAAACCAATTCGCATTTTAATTATTTAGGGTTTTAATAACTCACCCGTGTAGACTGATTTCCCGATGTCTCCTTATCAATGAAAGCCTCCATTATAAACTCGACAACCTCGACAGTTGAGCGAAACATCCTACTTGGCTGTCCATGATGATAGAACTGCAAAGATAATAGGTTGCATTAGCTTCATTAGCATCGAATAAATTCATGGAAGTCATGTGCAAAGCTATTACTCATCAAGGGGTAAAAGAAGTTTGAGTATGCTTAATGATAAAATAGGTGATAAAGTTAAATTAAAAGTTTTTCAATCATTTCATCTAACAT